>CM034390.1:4334264-5651264 GCA_019925095.2 Dendrolimus kikuchii | reverse complement strand
TATAGGTAATATTTTTATCCGTGCAGGAACGGAAAAAGAATACAATTTCCTGCGCCCGGGCGGCCTGTCGTAAGAGGCGACACAACAACCCACAGCCAGGTGGTAGGGCATTTGCCCGACTGGATGGCTACCACCCCTGGTCTAGAGTATGTCGCCATAACAACCTTGAGTTGTGTTCCGGCATTAGTGACCAGGTTCCAGTCTCCCTTAAGAGAGCAGCAGCGCATTTGTAGCAACTTTGGTGTGGCAAATGTCCATAGGCAATAGTAACCGCTTTTCATCAAGTGGGCCGTCTGCCTGTTTGCTAAACTCATACAATAAAAAAAACGCACTCTTTATTACATTCGTTCCAAGTATTACCTATTATTATATTATTGTAACATTAGCGGGTAGTTGTGATCAGTACTCGGCTCGTGTCGTCATCGCTCAGATATAAAAGCAAGTGAGCGTAGCTACGAACGATCACCGGGCTGAACGCCTCCGCTCCTACGGAGTCGGGAAGCCCACCAAGCCCGGTAACGCTGAAACAGTCATCTGCGACTATTCAGCTGGATCATGCACAAAAAAAAATGAACGATCATTCTCACTTGGAGTTTAGTCGGATACACATGTCGTAGTAGCACTCTGGGTTTGTTAATTATTGTACCAGAGTCATAAATTATAATTAAATGTACTTTAGATCAGCATTCTTTGTTCGGAAGTCGAATTAAACAGTTCTCTGAGTTGCTGTAATAACCATATAAAAAAACCGACGTCAAATACTAAAAAGTATAAAATAACTTAATAAAAATTTCTGACTAAGAATTTATTTCGTTTATTAAGGCAAAATAATATAAAATTGTCTACATCTTGAAGTCAGTGCCGACCAAACCATAAAAATTACCATATACACTGTTATAACAACAAAATGTTGCACAATAATATTTTTTTAAATATTTTTTATGGTTTCCTTGGCTTTTTATTATTTTATATTATTTTGTCTCTTAATAAACTAAATCAATTCTTAGTCAAAAATCTTATTAAGTTATTTTGTACTTTTTAGTTTTTGAAGTCGGTCCCAAGGAACGGGAACGGAAAATTTGCATAAAAAAATGTTCATAAAATGAAAACTACCGTGCCAAACTATGTTAAATTTTTAAGAGATCAAATGGCAACTATTCCGCATCAAACTAAAAAATAATAACGTAAATCGGATCATAAATCTCAGCGTAATCGATGTACATACATAAAAAAAATAAAAAAATACCAATCAAATTGAGAACCTCCTTTTTGAAGTCGGTTAAAAATACGTAGTTTTTAAGCTTTATGATTTGAAAAAAAATACAAATATACATCAGTAATAAATTAATTCTGACCATCTCTCTGGGTTTAAGTTTTATGGTCGCAGTTGTCAACAAACGAAATGACAAAAACTTAATCCATAAAACAAATTGTTTTAAGTGAATGAAAACTGAACTATTTTGAAATTGGACGGTTGTGATGCGATCTCTATTTATTCCAATTTGTTTGTTCTGCCGATGGAACTGTTCGAATTGAATGTTTTCAGTTATATGACTACTCTATTTTATTGCTTAGCTACTGTTATCGTCTTTTGTGAGACGGATTCTGATATCGATTGTAACAACTATATAAATAC
Source organism: Dendrolimus kikuchii (assembly GCA_019925095.2). NCBI lineage: Eukaryota > Metazoa > Arthropoda > Insecta > Lepidoptera > Lasiocampidae > Dendrolimus > Dendrolimus kikuchii. Next base: position 5,649,628 of record CM034390.1, on the reverse strand, counting down.
CTCGACTTATGCTATCGCGACTTACACTATCCCCATATACGCTACCCCGACTTAGAATAACCCAACTTACGCTATCCGGACTTACGTTACGCCGATTAATCTACGCCGACTTATGCTCTGAAGTAAGAGAAAGTAAATAGTTATAAGTAAATTGTAACTCGACTCGGGCATATCATGTTCACCTGGGCCAAAACTGGTAAAAAAAAGACTTATGCTACGCTGACATACACTACACCTACTTACGCTACGCGAACTTACGCTACGCTGACCTACGCTACCCTGACTTACGCTACGCCGAAATCCTCTACGCCGACTTACTTAACACCGATTACGCTACCTAGACTTAGCAGAACTCGGATTTACGACATTTTTAACTCTCGGTGATGTGCCTTTTGTTTGAACGTCACACAACTGGATTACTTATACTTCTCCCTTAGTATAAGTACGAGTATATTAGTGGGACTTACGCGGTTATCGCTCAGTCCCACTTATCGCGTTAGTTACGGACTGGTGCGATCTAAGAAAAAGACCCTAAGAAACTGCTGTAAATTCTTACTTACTTTCCTAATTTATCTTTTAAATATTGTTATTGCACGATTAATTTCACCGATGGCAAATGTTCATGGATATAAAGTTTTAAAATTATTTATAAGTAATTATACCAGATGATAGTCAAACTCACGTAATATAATTGTAGATATGTCTTTGAGTGACATCGAAGGAGGAGTTGTTGTGGCAGCTCGATAAGGGTAATATCTGTAAACCGTTGAGAATTTTAACACAAATACTGCTCAGAAACAACACGTTTCAACTACATATTGCTCATATTAACAAATATTATAAAAGTTTTGAAGATAAAACTAGGCAGGAAAACATCTAGGAATCTCCTCAGCATTGGATATTTGCAATCACTGGGTTTGCTATAGGTTAATTATTTTTTTATTTAGACCGTGTTCAAAATGTTCTCAAGTGCAGGCTGCCTTACATAAGGTATTAGTGTCCAGGCTCCTAAACGGGACAACTAAAATTCGCATCTACAGAATTGTTATTAAACCAATTTTAATGTACGGCAGTGAAGCCTGGACACTGACACTTAAAGAGGAGAACCAATTGTTAGTCGTAGATAGGAAGGTTCTCAGAAAAATCTTGAGCCTAACAATAACAGGAGATGGTAGCTGGAGAGTCTGAACCAACTCCGAAAATAGAATACCTCAGGGCCGAGCCCAGCATAATTGGGGAGACAAAATCTCAGCGTCTCTACAGGCTCGATCATGTAAAACAGATGGAGGCAGATCAAGGAGGGAAGAAAGCATACTTGGAGCGACCTGTGTCAAATATCGCTGGAAGGTTAGAGTGGAAGCTGACCTGACCGCACTAAAAACCCACAGCTGGCAAGACACTGCGCAGGACAGAGGAAAGTGGCGTGCTCTCGTTACGGAGGCCAAGACTCACTTTGGATGGCTGAGCCAGCGGAGTTAGATAGATAGATAACACTTTATTATACACCAATACAAAAATGAACTTAAAGACTAAAATTATATCTAGTTATGTACAAAGGGCGGTCTTATCGCTAAAAAGCGATCTCTTCCAGACAACCCTAGGAATGAATTGAGATGATAATGGCGATGGTGTTAGTTATACATTTAGACAATACAACAGGTGATACGAAACAATAATTCGTTAACATAAAACAGTATGTAAAAAGTTGGTCTATATTGGCATCCAAGCGTGCGACACACCAGTTGTGGGGGCGTAGAGGCCAAAGGCCCTGAATAAAAATGCGGAATGGCGGTGAAAGAGTGTAGCCACGTCGTAATTGTCCACGATTCAAAAAATGAGCAGATCAAAACGGTACTCACGATTGTCGCCACGATGCTTTTACCAGGCCTGATATGATTATTCGAAGGTGCAGTATACCACTCGCGATGGAAATATTGTGAGTAAGAAGGCTGCGCACACAACACTAGTTTTTGCGTAAAGGTGAGAATAGCCACTGATGCGTGTCGCGGGGTGCATTTTTTGGTTTAACCAGCTCGTGCAGGCGACCGCGGTGAGGTGCGGTGTGGGGCGGGGGTGAGAACAAACCGGAGCGCGTTTGTCCACCTTTCTTTGAATTAAAGAAAATTACGAAGTGGCCCAAACACCAGTGCTAATATTATATTTTCGTAAAGAGAGAGTTTTTGGCGGGAACTGAAAAGAGATTTTGTGCTGTGCAGTTTTATTTTCTAAAAATGTGTAAAGTTACTCTAAAATGAACAACAGTTGTAGGATATTGATAGTTTTTGAGTAGTAATTATGTGTTTTGTGAGAAATGTGAACTGTATAGTCAAATGTGACCTTTTGAGTTGTCACAAGAACTCCGTTAAATGGCACCAGCTGATAACCTACAGTTCAGCTGTGTTACACATAGGCTTAAGAAAATGAAGAAACTATACATATTGTAAACTAAGATCTGGCTTAAAGGCCTAGCTGCCAAGCCATAAACCTAAATAAATAAAATAATTTTCGTAAAGAGTACATCAATAATAATGATTCAATAAATACACATTATGAAACAAATGATTAGTTGCAGTGATATATTGTCAGAACAATAAGAGATAAGAAATTTAATAAATCGTGTTATTAATTTTGTTAACACATGTTCCGTTATATAATAAACGTGAAGACTTAAGAAAATGTTCAAAAGTTTAAGTAATAATTATTACTGACATCAATTTCTCCAAACAATGTGGCACACAATGGCGCCTTGGTGTAAACAATAGGGCGTTGTAATTGTGTATGTTAGCGGTCACACATAAAACTGTTTTACGAGACACATTCTTCCCTTTACTCAGATAGGCGTTGGCTTTTAACCCGGTTGGTTTCAGCAATACATTAATCTACATCGAAAATCCTCTCTGTTGAATTTATGGAAATACAAGGAAAAGCTACGGCAAATTAAATTCGCTTCTAAGAATTGATATTGTTACAGGCCGACAAAAGTGGACACACACCACACAAAACACACAATTTATTACCTTTCCGCATTTGGACTTCTTTTGTTTACTTTGTGTTTAAAATTTGTAATTATAAAAATAGCCTATTGTGTATTGTAATCTTTTATGGCAGTCATTAGACAGCTGTGTCGAACTGATTCTAATAAATTCGATCTACGCGGGCGGGCAGCCATATTGTATCGGTGCAGTATAAATCAATGGCCCAATGGAGAGATCTGTACATTAGATAATCTATATAGTGACGGACTTTGCGCGTGTTATTGAATAGCGCATTACATTTGAACTGATTGTGTTCAGTTACATTTGTACCTGTGTTATACGTGTTTGTATAATTCCAACGGCATTTTTTAATTCGAGTCCTGCAACTCGTAACAATATATAACATTTTTTAGTTTGAAATAATGCTTAAAGTTTTAGTATTTGGATTAAAAAAATTGAACAGATTTGAATAAAAATAATCGTATCTGTGTGCAGTTCACACGCAATAGAAGTTAAACTTCAGAGAATATACTATTGATTATTATTGATAATACACACTGTATATTCCCTAACTAAGCAAGTTACGTTTGTAACTAGTTTATTATATATGCTATTCTAGAATCTATCCAAAGAACTTTGCGTTGTAGCGATCTGGGGAACCACTCAATCACATAGGCCGTCAATATTGTAATCTACTATATATGTTTATTCACATGACTGTTAAGATGCGACAAACAATCATATAAAGAAAGTCACTAATCTTCTATATAAACAAAAGTGAATAGTAGAAATGTATATATGCGTATAACTTGAGAACTTGTCAGGAGCCTTAAGCACAGACGAGTGTGCATGACAAGAGTTATGAATATCAAAGAAGTAAGTGAGGTGTGTAAGAATAAGCCTAAATGGCGTTCTGTTGTTCGTGCCTACCCCGTAAGGGAACTGGCGTGAATTTATGTATGTATGTAACTTGAGAACGACATTATCAATTATGATGACATTTTTTGTGTGTTTGAGTGGGTCCTCGGATGGTTTAGATCCACAATTAGTACCGGTAGGTGGCGCTGGGATCGGGTGCTAGATTTTAATTTTTTCAGGGCAGGACAACGTCTGCCGGGTACGCAGGTATTTACATAATTCACTGAATGAAAGGACTTAATTCAAGGAAGGCATAAGACTTGTAGCTAACGAACCTGCGTCTCTTTTCAATACAATAGTTTCTAATTGAGGCCAAGAAGTATGCACCTCCCATGGCTAGTTCCCGTATAATAAATACTATTTATCCCCCTGCCTTACCATCGGTAGAAATTTGATATTACTTGTAATGTCAAATTTTAACCTATAGTAAGGCAAATGAACGGTTAATAAGATACAAACTGCCAGGTTACAGCCTGGCAGTTTTCTTTTGACTCCGAAATGACATTCAGTAGGTATATCTAATAAATAAATAATTTGTACAGCATATGAGATTTTGTATTTTTCCTTTAAAGAAATTTCCTGACCTTATTTCCTTAGTTAAAAAAGAGTAATAATTCGCAAAATTTCTCTCTAAAAATAAAACAACCTACAAAATTTAAATACAGACCTTATCTAAAATACGTCGTTTAATTTTAATCTGTGTTACACAAATTGATATTTAAAATTCAAATTTTGACAGAGAGAAAGTGAAACGCTTCCATGTTTTTCCATTGTTTAAAATATTTTGGCGGCAAAAAATGGAAAACTGGAAAGACCACTTCAAGTTATTTGCAATTCGATAAGCGTCGGAATATTCGTGTCGGAACAATTTTATTTAACTTTCAAGGTGCTACGTAATTCTGTTGACAGTTTCAAAGTTTAATATTTAAATGTGAAGAGTCTTCTGCGAGAAATAGATTATTAGTAAATAGAATAGAATAGGTAGATAGAATCCTCCGATCAATAGAAGCCGTAGCGTTGGCTTGTTTAGACTTAAACTTACTAATTACGGCTGTTTTGAAAAAAAAAAACTCGTACTTTGGTACTACGTAAATTGCAGGAAGGAGTTTACTTCACGTACTTTAAGAAGGAATGATCACGTACGGTGGATGCATGTCAAGTGTCTAGATATTGTGGTTGAAGTTCCAGTCGTTAGCGAGTGACGTTTGTAATACCAATGGCGCTACAAATGCGCTGCTGCTCTCTTAAGGGAGATTAGGTCCTGGTCACTAATTTGTTTTTTTTTTTTGAGGCGAGGGAGAATGCTTAACCGATTTACGCACAAATTGGGTCGTTGCTAGGGGAACGACACGCGTCGGTCGGGGGCGATAACTCTGCAGCAATAGTATGCTCTTGGCAGTGCTCCGTCCGCGATCGACGTCACAGAATAGTGTGGAAGACTCCGAGCGTCTCCACGAGCGAGCAACCCCAATACCCACTAAAAACCCCCTCCTCCCTGTCGACCCTGCGCTTTCGTTCGTGTTGGAAAGGCTGAGATTTAGAACATAGTTACGCCCAGTCGATCCAGCGCAATAAAGTGCCTGGAGTGTGCCCTGGGAGAACACACCCCACTTCGTTGTGCGGGGGTAGAAGGTCCTTTGCTCTCCTAGCAAGCTAAAGGCCCCCCGCGGTATCCTGGCCACTAATGCCGGAACGCAAGTCAAGGTTGTTATAGCGGTACCCTATACCACGGGTGGTACCCATCCAGACGGATAAATACCATCTGCTGTGGGTATACAATACAATACTATATACAATACCACATGCTGTGGGTTGTTTTGTCGCCTCTTAGTTTATGCTGTCTTCCGGCATCAGTGGTAAGGCAGCACATTGCAGAGCTTCTGGTGTTCCCAGTATTCATAAGTGACGGGTACACCGATAGCCTATCAACTGTACCCACTCCAGCAATAAGAAAACTAACAATTCATCAGAATATTATTATAACACTCACCAAAGAATAAACATACAAAGTTAAATGTCTCTTCTAAGACCGTATGATGATGTGATGTGGAGTAGAAAATGAAATGAAAGGGAAGATGGTACTGGTGTGCAATACCAACACAAAACATCAAATTAAAATCATTCTCACAGTTAAATGTTACTAAATGAATGAAAATACGAAATTCTTAGAAGTTTCGTATCCAAACTATTACGCAAGCGGCACCCTATTATCGTGATCCGCTACATTCGGCTGGTTGTCGCCTTAATTCTCGTTAATTCGACGAAGTTCGGAGTAATTTTCTTAAGACCCATTTAAGCTATTAGTTTTGGAATAATGGTACGACGTGATTTTGCCGAAGGATTGATAGTACGTATTTGGGTAAAGTATTTTGTTTTCGTATTTGGTAGCATTTTTGATTAGATGATATTTAAGCTCCGATATAACGAAGAAGTGTGAGACAGATGAAATCACTTTCGACAGTTACCTGCCAGGGTCTGTATGTGAAGAGGCAAAAATATTGTTGGTAGGTATACTTTGGAAGAAGTTTAGATTATCTGATAATGAATCAAATATATATTCTCTTGAATAATTTATAGGCCCCTTCTAAATACGTTTATTCTTCATAGTCATTTAAATCTGGCAAGCCTTTGGTGTGGGATGCGACCTGCGTAGACACGTTAGCCGCATCCCATTTACCAAACAACACGTTTAGGTCAGCCGGCGGAAACAGGTGAATCACTCAAGAGGCGCAAATATGCAACCCTCAGTGACAGTTATATGTTTGTGCCGTTTGCTGTCGAGACACTTGGACCGTGGAGTCCTGAGGCCATGAGGCTCTACCAAAATTTACCAAAATGATTCATGGAGTTTTCAGGTGATCAAAAGGCTGGTGTTTGCCTTGGGCAAAGGATCGGTATGGCGATCCAGCGAGGAAACGTAGCCAGCCTTCTGTGAACCTTACCCATAGAAGACGGTGATCTAGGCTCAGTACTCTACTTATAGTCTTGAGGGACTGTGGGTAGAATACAATACAAATAAGTTAAGTTTTCTTTTATTGTATTAGATTATTTATAAATTTCTCCATTGTACTAGCTCATAATTTATGTATTATACTTGAAATATACTTTAATCGAATATTTGTAAGAAAAAAAATGATATTACATAGATTTATTTTTTCGAAGTGACTCTTGCTTCTTCAGGAGATGGAAATTCTTGTCTGAAAGTGCTAATCTTGGCCAAGTGCGTATCATTCTATACACAATGAATGGTGGTGATGAACATAATTTGTTTTCATCAGTTGCTATAAGTATATGACGACTACAATTAATTTATATTTTTTTAAAGTTTCGCTACAATCACTACACGATTGTGCGACAGCATATATACTTAAATAGGAGACATTTTCCTATCAAATTTCATTTATTGATTGATTGATTATTGATTAGATGATGGGTGACTCTTATAATACAATTGACAAATCGTCCTTATTGGCTTGTAGGGCGCAGAAAAATTAATTTTTTGAAGGTAACTTTCTATACAGATACAAAAAACAACTCAGATTAATTAATAAAGGAGACAGAGACACTTAGGCCAAAGACATGTCATGGTTGATATATGACTTAAAACAGCGTTATATTTTTCTATTATAAAATGGAAACCATCCACCCTAAGTCTTATCTGGAAGACGAGATATCTTAAAAATAAAGTCATAAATAAAATAAGGTATTGATTGATATATGTGAATGAATTTCAATTAATGATATGAATACACTTACACTACAAGATTGATTAATTTCAAATAACTAATACCATTACAATTATAAAACACATCAACGTAAAGTTACATGTCGTCAAAGGAATGCGCACACCTGCCTGTCGTAAAACGCAGTTATTACCTTTCCTGCATTCGGAGTTCTTTTGTTTTCTTTGTATTTAAAATTTGAAATTAGACAATAGCCTATTGTTATTGTACTTATTTATGGCCGTTCGCAGGCATAATCCTGCAGGTGTGCAGAATTATGTTTTCTAGGAATAGCGTCGACAGTGGCCAGGTGTGGTCCATGGAAATCTTTGTTTACACGGTCGTGACATATTGTAAACTGAGTATAAAGGAATGCCCGAACGGAGAGATCGCCAGTCAAGCGACGATTACGATACCAGCAAGACGTGTACATTCAACAAGCGATATAGTGACAGACTTTGCGCGTGTTATTGATCGTGCAAATTGCAACAAGTAGTGTTACTGGTTGTATCCAGTATATTTGTACCTGTTTTATACGTGTTTGTACAGTTCAAACAAACTCTATAGTAATTCCAACGGCATTTTAATTTGAGTCCTGTGTAGCTCGTAACAATAATACAAAAAAATCTAAAAATCACTCATCTTTTTTACAATCTGGGCCCAAGAATGTATAAAAGCATATCCGTTTCCTTTTATACAAAACTAGCTTCTGCCCGCGACTTCATCCGTGTGGAATAGTTTAAAAAAAAGTAAGTTAATAAAAAACCACTGATTCTAAAACATTATTCATTGGTGCTCCGCTCCTATTGGTCTTAGTGTGATGATGACGATATATATATATAATATATAGCCTATAGCCTTCCTCGATAAATGGGCTATCTAACACTGAAAGAATTTTTCAAATCAGACCTGTATTTTCTGAGATTAGCGCGTTCAAGCAAACAAACTGTTCAGCTTTATATTTATATTAGTATAAGATTCTGCCCACTGCTACATTTAAGATACGTTCTCTTTGCAAATAACTATTGAACTCGTTCTATCACACAATCTTCTTTTGTAGGAACACATGACGCCTTATTTCTCCCCTAATATCACGGAATTCGAAGTAATTTCCTCAGGAGCCATTTAATAAATTAGTTTCGGATTAATGGGAACGGCCCAATTGTGCTGAAGGAATAATAATAACTCGCCTTCAGAGATCGTTAACGGCGTTTTCATTATTTTTCAAAGATAAATGGCGATTCTTTGGAGATAATAGCGATAACAATTGAATCAGTAAATCTTTGTTTTGTTTAGATTTTGAGTAATCTATTCGATCATATTAATGTGGTGTTGAAAAACCTAGAGTTGTTCCAAATTCAAACAAAACTTTAATCTTCTTAGAACATCTTCGGTTAACACATTTTTACTATTTGTATCCATATACCATCCATCGTCTTTTGTCCAGCGCTAACTCTCATCCCACGCTCTTCTTCGATCGTCTCTTGTCGTATTTCCATCACCGTCTATTGCTCAACAATTTTCTTTCATTCATCATCTATATTTCTTGCTCACACATCGTTCGGAAACACTCTCAACTACTGCATGCAAACCACTAATACGTTCGGAAATAATCACAACCACACACATTCATATTAATAATTGGTGTTACCGTTATCTAAACAGGTTCAGTACTAGACACGGCATGGTGAGAAGGTTTCTGTCTTTGGAGCTTGGAGCCAAACTCCACTGCCAGCGCACATATGGTTTTTATATATTTTTTAATTAGTATCTTAGGATGTTTTCTTTATAAAAATATTTGTATTTTTTTAGAATGCAATTTTTTTATTTGTTTGTTAAATTAAAAATATTTCTTTTTATTAAAGGTATTTTTAATTTAACAGCGTGATTACAATAACAAAGCGTAAATGACATGTGTTACAATTAATTCTAAAATTACTTACTTTACACCATACTTTTGAACACGACGATAAAAGATTTAAAAACTGTTTAGATAAACATTGTACGCTATTTAATTTGTTTAAGGTATGACGTCATAACTTGTTACTCGTGTAAAAAATGTGGAGGCTTCGGCGTCATGTATAATGAAATGTGCCTCGATTGAATGGGTTGTCAACTAATCTATTGTAGGAGTTAGAACATGTCAATTTATTCTTGCCACTCGTCCGAAACAATAGAGATCTAAGTCATCTCTTGTTTCATTCACACTCATGTGTACTATATTACTTTACGTGAATAAAAGAGCTCTTACTCAGCTTCTATTTTCACAAAGTCTCTATAGCTTCACTTGTTCTGAACGTGTAATTCAAACAACACAATCACACGTCACAATTAAATCACGTTTCGAACAGTAACCAGAACAGACGGCACGCTCCAGTATTTACGGCCTAATTACTCGAACACTGTGCCTGACATACCGGTGACATGTCGTCATTTTGACATTCGAGTACTATTATTACGCAGTCATTTGTACAATTTTGATTGCTAGGGCCTTGCTCCTAGTTAAGGAGGTCCTGTTACTTCAGTGTATCGTTAGTTGGGGTAGAACGTATGTCTTCAATTTAATCCCGGGCTGGTCTCAGAAATAAGATACTTTCCACTATTATAATCATGTTATGTGATTTCGGTACATTATATACATAAATTGTCACTCCCGTTTCCCATAACAGTAAGCAGAAATGATGTGTACTTACATCTTGGCATAGATCCTTTATCGCTTTATCCATTTTCATTAATCTCTTCATTCATTACCTTTATTACAGGTTCTTTTTATCTGGTCTTTTTTCAAAATCTACAATTTGATCGTGATATACATAGCGGTGTACCAACACCAACATTGCTTTCATATACTTTTCCATTCTCATTTCATCCATTCACTTTACATGCCGAAACTACTCCAAACTTTCCCAAGTCTTGTTATTACATCTTCTTGCAATCCACAACGTCCTCTTATCACCCAGGTTCCATTTTTGCCAATACGTCTACGGCAACTTAAATAGTTTGATATTAAGTTCTTCTTTTTTCATCCCTTATCCAGTTACTTGAGGTTGAGTCTCTTCACTTTCCTGCACCAAAACCATACGGTCTTAGGTTATCGGTTCAGGCTTTCCTGAGGTCTCTCTCAATTTTCGTTCAGCGGGCCAATAGCGGGTTGCCTCGTTCTTTTCTTCCGATATATCTACAGCAATTTGCACCACGTGGTTTTCACTTCATTTATTGACCACCATACTAACGAAGGTGATTTTAGTAATTTTATCTCCGATGGGAGCAATTTTGAAACTAGCCTGTATGATTTTATGATTATTGGTTTTATTAGCAGCTGTGTTACCAATTTTCAGAAGTACAAAAATAATTGAAATGGATATCCCGTATGTGGTGAATCACTTTCAAGCTTCTATTTGTAGCATAAATTGCAGATTGTATAATTTGCTCGATAAGACATCAATATTATATTCTTAAATGGCACAACAACCGAACAGCAGTATTCGAAAGTCCACTTTATGTCTTTTGAGTTAGGTCACATTTTAATAACAGATGTTGTACTAGTTGCGATGGACTGTATCAATATTAGGAGCTTTGTGGCGTGCATCACGCAAACCCAAGTTGCATTGAAGTACTGCACCGTAACGCTGGTGTATCGGGTTTAAGGTATTAAGGTAATCTCTAATAGGAATGTTGACAGTTTTAATGAAGCGTTTATTTTGGGATGACGAAGTCTGCAGAAATTACAGAACCCAGTTGTTAATTGAAGACGTGAATGGATGAAGGGGGACTTCATAAATATTGAGAAAATAGACACCAAAATGTTGTTTAATTATCTATTTGTCTTCATACATAATTCCTTAATCAATTTGTCTTTCATTAAAAACGTTAGCTGTCTATTAAAATTTCCCCTAATTTTGTGTCTGAGTTCATTAGGGTTCTGATACTAAAATAAAACTACGCTAAAAATTAGAAATGATTTCATGTCTACGTAGATACGCATATAAATGGCATCGAAAGTATTAAGATGATTAGAATGAAATTATCGTGATACATTCCAATTATACAGAATTTCAAAATTATTTATTGATATACACATATGTATGCATGTACAGCAAATTTGAAGTTTAAAGACTGTGAGGTAATAAATTAAAAGATAGAAGACGTAAAGATTATAAAACTGACTGCATTATCACTAAAAAGCGAGGTGTTCTATGCAACCTTAACTTAGAAATATTAGTCTCGTTGATACATACATAACTTCACGCCAGTTCCCTTGCGGGGTAGGCACGAACAACAGAGCGCCATTTAGGCTTATTTTTACACACCTCACTTGCTTCTTTGACATTCATAACTCTTGTCATACACGCTCGTCTGTTCTTAAGGCTCCTGACATCACCTTCTGCTAGTACACGATCAATTTGATCATGGAAGGTGTGTCGTGGCCTTTCACGACTTCTGCATCCATCCACTTTTGCATTTTATTTCTGTTTAATCATTCTTTCATCATGCATTCTTTCCACATGCCCGAACCACCGGAGCATTCCTTTCCTTACCTTCACCCCGACACTCTCTTTCTTACTTCGGTATTACGAACGCGGTCCGCGAGCGTCACTCCGCAGATTTTGCGCAGTGCTCGCATCTCGACCGCGTTTACTCTACTTTCATGCTCTCTCTTCCATACCCAACTCTCGCATCCATACGTGAGCGTAGGTACCGTTGATATATATTAATAATTTAATATAGTGATAATAATGATCATGATAATGAATATTTCTTTTACAGTGGATATTAACGATTCAATATACAATCTTCGTATTGATTTTTACTTATAAGACGGTTCATTGTTAGTAAAGAGATTCATAGCTAACTTTCCAATCTGTATGCAAATACTTGATATAAAATCGAGCAGCTGCAGCGAGTGCTTTAGGGTTGTAACTTCACTTTTGTTATATGTGTGTACATTTAAAATGTTGGTAATAAACACATATTTCACGTGGTACACCTATGCTAGAATCATTATATAGGTACAATAGGTTTATATTAATAACACTTCCTATTTTAAGCCTATTATAGTAAAAATGTGTCAGTTGTGTTGTCGTCACGACTCTGAATTTGGACTTCTTTTGTTTACGTTATATTTAAAATTTGTGATTAGAAAACAGCCCGTTGTTGTATCATTTCATTCATATCATTATCAATCTTTTATGGCAGTCATTAGCCAGGTATGTCGAATTTAAAGTACAAACTGATTCTAGGAAATGCGGTCCACGCGGCCGGCCAAACATATTGCATCTGTGCAGTATAAAGCAATGCCCGATGAAGGAACGAGCAGTCGATCGATAACCACGAGCGAAGCTCGACGTGTGTACTACAATCGGGAAACTTTTAATGACGGACTTTGCGCGTTTTATGGAATTACGACCTTCTGCATTACGTTTGGACTTGTTGTGTTCGATTATATTTGTAGCTGTGTTATACGTATTTGTATAGTTCGAATAAACTCTATAGTAATTCTAACGGTATTTCAATTCGAGACTCGCGACTTGTAACAGTATAATAGCATCAGTGTAACTAATACTGAACTAGACATGTTTAATAGTGATATCTGGAAATTTAAAATGTGCTTAGCCAAAATTATTCTTTAATTAAGCTGAAATGACTGTACTATCATTGTCTCTAACACTGTATGTACTAAAAGCAAATTCTCTTAACACTTAGTTGTGTCATTTTAGATTGTATATGTATGTAATATTCCAACAGCACAAGTCTGTTGTAGATGTGCTTGTATATTAAGGAGATCAAAAAGTGGCAATTTTGTGTTGTACTCTGTTTTATACGCCTGAGTAAATAAATAATCTTGATTAGAGCTCTTAAGCTCAATCGGTGTGATACGACACTCCGAATAGAATATCGCCATCAAACAGTTAGCCTTGAGCTAGTCCTGTTTCTTAGAATGAGTGAGTGTGCCCATGTGGACCATTTAATCTCCTCCTATCCCAAATTCCCTTTTTCTCATCCCTTTTAACTCATCGCTTATCCTGTTCCGCCTATACCATCCCCTCTGTCTCACATTCTAAAAGCTAGCAACGCGTTGGCTTCACTCCATGTAATTAGTATATAAAATAAATAAATAAAATGAAAAGAAAAAAGAATCATAAAAGATATACAAGGCCGGATAACCATGTATGTCCGATGGAAGGGATTTAATAATTTTAAAAAAATACGCGTTAGCTCCGCCCCTAGTGTTCCGAACGTCTATAGGGAATTGTAACAACTTGCCATTATATGGGGGCTGTCTGCATGTATGTAAAAATAATAGATAAAATGTATTTATTTACATAAAATACAGGCAAACATGAATAAGAAAAAACATTAGTTAAATTTTAAAAGTAAGTAAGCTAGCATTGATCGTGTACTAGCAGAAGGTGATGTCAGGAGCCTTAAGAACAGACGAGCGTACATGACAAGAGTTATGGATGTCAAAGAAGCAAGTGAGTATGTATGTAGTAAGCATCCGTGTAATGTAATGTAATAATGAAAGTAATAACCCCTCGCGATCTCATACGCTCGTCTGATCAGGGCGATGTTACAAAGTTGCTAAGGTCATAAAGCCGCTGATAGGCCACTAGATTCCGCAGATGGCCACCCAAGATGGTCATCGAACGCCGATGAATGGCCAACAAAGCCGCAGATGAAGCCAATGCAAAGCCATCGAATGCCGCAGATCGGCCAGCGAGAGCCGTTGAGAGACAACCGTTATGCGGGAAGGCTCCAACGGCTCCAAACCACGCTACCAATGGGTGGTCGCCCGCTGAGCAAAAGCTGGGGCAAAGAAGTGCTCGAGGCCCCAACATCCTCGCCATCTCTAATGACCAAGAGGAAGAAAGACCAGAACGATTAATAATCAATATCATTAATCTATATATAGGTATCTATAAAGGAATAAGGAAGGAAAGGAAGAACAGACGAGCGTGCATGACAAGAGCTATGAATGTCAAAGAAGCAAGTGAGGTGTGTAAGAATAAGCCTGAATAGCTTGAAGTTATGTATGTATGTTTGTGTATAAAGCAATCCCTGTTTGCCTTGGTCACGCCATCTCGTGTGAACGGCTGGACCTATTTCGCTAATTCTTTTTTTTTTGTTGTATTTGTTATTGTAAGGAGAAGGTTCTTATGAAAAAAAAAAGAAAATTGCGCGTTTTTTTTTTAAGAATACTTACCCACCATATAAAATTATTTCTAATCTAACCATAGCGCTTTGGACAATATAAACGTTTTTAATGTAACCTTATGTGACGTTTGACATAGAATTGACAGAATGCGTGCTGCAAATATCGTCAAAGAGGATATAAAAAAACTGAATATCGTTTAAAACAGATGCTTCGGTCGGAGTTATTTTATTGATAGAATACATGTAAAATAATTAATTTAGCTGTAATCGGGTTCCAATATTTAGGTGAAATTATTTGTGTGTTTTCAAGTGGGTCCCGGGATGGTTAAGATTATAGATCTACCGGTAGGTGGCACCGCTAAAGTCTTTCCTAAACGGTGGGACCTATTTTGATATTTTTTTGTTTTCATTAAAGTGGATTCGAGAATGGTTTAAATTAACTATTGGTCCGGGTAAATGTCGCTCCAGTCGGGTTCTAGATTTTTATTTCTAAAGGCAGGACAATGTCTGCCGGGTACAGCTAGTTCATTATATTTAAAGATTCATTATATTTAGATTTATAAGAGCAAAAATCGTAACAACCCTATGCAAGAGACAATGCCTAATTAAACGGGGCAATTTCCACAGTTCTTATTGAATCAATTTATGAACGAGTAGCACTGATCCCCTTTCTATTCTCATTTAATAATAGGAAAGGGAGGCTTTATGAATCATTTAAAAGATAAGGTGTTTATACCAAGGTAAATAAATTTTTATTCAGAATGACAGTAATAAGTTGTTGAAGTGAAACTTCTTTAAAATCATTGTGATTTGAAACTCGATGTAACGATAAAGCGACCCTAAAAAGAGATACACAATAAGTCTATAGGACTAACTTTGCGAGAGAATGAGTTACGAGCTTTGCATTGTGTAGCACAGACTAGAGAGTCAATAAGACCGATGATTAAACATAGGTTTAGGATGATTAAACATTTGGACCGAAATAGAACTGATAATAATATTTTTAGACTAAAGCAGTGATAAATTGAAAGTGATACCTAAGAAGTTTGTTTTGTATTATTATATGTTGACAGATGTAGGCTAAAGGAATTATACTCATATTAATAAAAGTTAAAGAAGAATTATCTATGAAGAGCATATTCTCTGAAGAGTATGTTCCCTGAAGTTTCACTTCTACTGCGTGTGAACTGCACAGACACACAATTTTTATAATATAGCAATATATATGGTGGCAGTTGTTTCTTGGTTGGAAATTAAACTCGATATAATGGACTGTATGATTATTATTATTAAACTATTAGATAAATTAGAAATATACATGAAGAAGTACGTAATTACAAATTGTGCGAGAGAGTCGAGAGAGAGAGAGAGTCCTTTTTTGCCTCCAAGGCCGCTCCTATATCCCGCGTACCGTCCGACGCCTAACTGCTAATTGTGCGAGCTATTGGCGTCGGCGGTATGCAGGGCGGGGAGAGTAGGTGTGCGTAGGTGTGCTCCGGCGGGCGGATCAAGGGGTGCTCTCTGTCCTCAACAATAGGTATATTTTTTAAAGCTTAAGTGTAGCAGACATGTTGAGAGCCCACGTAATGAAAAATGCTGACCGTCCCTAAGGCCATTTGTAACATTGAAACCTTATTTGAAAATCCCATATCGCAATACCATGGGAAAACTTCAGCTGGGAGTTCAGTCTAAATATCCAATAAGCTATTTGACACCCTACACAATAAATTCTAAATCAAACACATAAAAAGAACATGCATTTGCAAACTATACTGTCATCTTACTTTTAAAATTTCACCATAGAAGTAATTTTAACTATCGTTTTAATAGTAAAAAAAACATTTTGTGTATGTGTGCAGTTCACACGCAGTAGAAGTGAAACTTCAGTGAATATACAGGCAAACACAATTATATCTACAACGCTTAGTAGACAAGTGTGAACTGCTCACACACATTTTCGCATTTCTATTCTATTATAGACGTATTTATTCTTAGGTATTGTTACGAGTGCGGGTTTCGAATTAAAAATGCCGTTGTAATTACTATAGAATTTATTAGAACTATACAAACACGTATAACACAGGTACTGAATACAACCAGTACAAACTGCACGATTCAATAACACGGGCAAAATACGTCACTATACAGCTTATCGAATGTACACACGTCTTGCTTGTATCGTAATCGTCGCTTGACTGCCCCCTCTGCATTGGGCCATTTCTTTATAATACACCGATGCCATTTGTCAACCTGGCAAGCGTCGGCGCAATTCCCAGAAAACTTAATCTGCACACCTGCATAATTATGCCTGCGAACGGCCATAAACGAGTACAATATACAATAGACTATTGTCTAATTACAAATTTTGAACACAGAAAACAAAAGAAGATAGTCATAAAACAGTTTCAACGTTATTAGCTCAAAATTCGCGGCAGGTAATAAATACAGGTATGCAGGTGGCCCGACTTGTAACAGTATTTTGACCCTTATTCGTAATAATTCTTTATTAATTACACTTTAAATCACTAGCATAAAGTTCAAAATTCAATGCACTGTTACGCACGTATGTGTAGACGTATCGGTTGATTTACTTATAAATGAATATCTGCCTTAACTATATATAGATAGAGCAAAAATTCATTTGGAATTGTAAAGTTTTATTTAAAGTGAAAATTAATACTAATGGATAAAGAGAAATGTGTTTTATTTCTAATTAAATAAGGTTGAATTTTATGTGTTTATCTCTGTTTTGTGTCGCTTTTTTTATTTCGCTTTTTCGTTTCATCGATTTTCAATTCACAACGATTCTAAAGAAGTTTCACTTTAATAAAATAGTATTTGCTCAAGTTTTCACGAATAGTACGCATAGTAAAACTACATTTCAACAACGGTTTTAAGTGCGGTTTTTTAATTGTTTTTTTTTATTATTTCCGTGTTTCGAACACTTTTCAGTAGTCAGTAAATTAGATTAGGCTCCCATAGAGCAAATAATAACATACATACATACATACATAACTTCACGCCAGTTCCCTTGCGGGGTAGGCACGAATAACAGAGTGCCATTTAGGCTTATTCTTACACACCTCACTTGCCTCTTTGACATTCATAACTCTTGTCATGCAAGCTCGTCTGTTCTTAAGGCTCCTGACATCACCTTCTGCTAGTACACGATCAATTTGATCATGGAAGGTGTGTCGTGGCCTTCCACGACTTCTGCATCCATCCACTTTTGCATTGTATATCTGTTTAGTCATTCTTTCATCATGCATTCTTTCCACATGCCCGAACCACCGGAGCATTCCTTTCCTTACCTTCACCCCGACACTCTCTTTCAGACCAACTCTCTTTCTTACTTCGGTATTACGAACGCGGTCCACGAGCGTCACTCCGCAGATTTTGCGCAGTGCTCGCATCGCAAATAATAACGATATATAAATAATGAAGAAGTTACCGGTAGGCTAAATATAACTTTAACAATACTCATTGCCACTTGACATCTTTGTCTTTCGTGATCACGGCTACTGAAAAGTGGCCGAAACGTCGGCATAATAAAGATCAAATCAAATACCGCGCTTAAAACCGTTAAAACGTAGTTTCAATAATATTGTTACGAGTTGCAGGACTCGAATTAAAATGCCGTTAGAATTACTATAGAATTTATTAGAACCAGACAAACACGTATAACACAGATACAAATATAATTGGACACAACCAATATAAACCGCACGATTAAATAACACGCGCGAAGTCCGTCACTTAACTTATCGAAGTTACACGTCTTGCTCGTATCGTAATCGTCGCTTGACTGCCCCTCTCTGCATTAGGCCATTGCTTTATGATGCACCGATGCCATATGTCTACCTGGCAAACATCGGCGCAATTCCCAGAAAACATAATCTGCACAGCTCCGTAATTATGCCTGCGAACGGTCATAAACGAGTACAATACACAGTAGGTTATTGTCTAATTACAAATTTTAAACACAGAAAACAAAAGAAGATAGTCATAAAACAGTTTCAACGTTATTAGCTCCAACGCCGCGGCAGGTAAAAAATACAGGTATGCAGGTGGCCCAACTTGTAACATTATATACATACAGGCATATTCATATATACATTTATATACAGACATACTTAAATAGATAATGAATAATAATTGCAATAATTAATCAATAAGTTACTTGACTCCTTAAAACTACGACGTCATAACGCAATACATTCATGCAAAATCTATGAGCCTGTGACATTTTCTAAGATGATAAAAGTGTATGAGTTGGTTTGACTCTCAGAACTCTTTTATGAAGCCTATGTATTGTATTGTGTCAACAATTCACACGTTGTGGCTGTCGTGCCAAATTTCACTATTCTACCTTCATTAATTTTCTAGTTCTGCCCTTGTTTGACCTTTGAGTTTGTCTTAACCTCCATAAACTGGCTTGGAGAGGTCGATTAATTACAAGAATAAACGGTGACCTTGACTGGACCCTCCCTAAGGACTGGGACAATTAGCGACCCTGTATGCCTACAAATAAACTTTGGAATCTTGTTCTTGTACAAAGAAGCTTAAAGCTTACATATAATAATTTATGTGAAATTCGACATTATAGACTTAAACATATCGCATCCAAATGTTAGCTTAACTTACATTGTTAACGTGGTGTTTTTTTAGGATAAATAGGTTTGCGTTTAACCACGATCACGCCTAATGTTATACGATTATGTGGTCGAAGATGGAATACGCTAACCTAGATAATAATATCTTAATAGGTGCTTTTAATATTATTTAGAATAACATAATACAATAATTCTACCCGTGGAGGAACGGAGAAAGAATACAATTTCCTGCGGCCGGGCGGCCTGTCGTAAGAGGTGACAAAACAACCCATGGCCAGGTGGTAGGGCATTTGTATTTGTCCGATTGGATGGCTACCATCCCTGGTCTAAAGCATGTCGCCATAACAACCTTGAGTTGTGTTCCGGCATTAGTGACCAAGTTCCAGTCTCCCTTAAGAGAGCAGCAGCGCATTTGTAGCACCTTTGGTGTTGCAAATGTCCATAGGCGATGGTAACCGCTTTCCATCAAGTGGGCCGTCTGCCTGTCTGCTAAACGCCTGCGATAAAAAAAAATATACTCTAAGAGTGCATTATATCCGATAATGATTCTGTTTTGGAATCTAGATTTCCAGATATATATAAATGCGAAGTGAGTATATACAAGTATTATTTACAGGAACACGTATTTAGACAAAAGAATCTTCACTCATTTTCTTACCCTTGATTTTCTTTTTTTTATGTTGGTTGTAAGCAAACTGACAAACGGGTCCACTTGATGACAAGTGGCTACCGTGTCCCATGAATATCAGCAACATGAAGGGAGCCTGCTTACTTCGTTGAGACTTTAAATGTCTCTTTAGGCCCCGTATCGTAGCGCTTTGGAAATACAGCGGGAGGGAGTTCATTCCATAGCTTGCTCATAGCGTGCGCCACGTACAGTGGATCACTTCCAGATGTCAAGAAAGTGTGGATGAACTCCCAGTCGTCGGCGAGCGGTGCGGTGGTAAAATATCGATGTAGGCACTAAATTAAATAGCTCATCAGAACACTCCACACTGTACGGTTGAATACATATTTTAACCACAACAATGTATGCTGTGTGCGTATATATTGCGTGATATGATAAATGTACCCATTTCAAGGAAAAGTTTGGTATATGTACTTCGCTGGTTCAAATCAAATTCTAACATTTCAAACATCGATATTAAGAAAAAGTTAAGCATTTAGTGCAAACTTTCCGGCCATTTTCAAACCTACATCTCTAAAATAAGAGAGCGAGTACCTTGAACTCCTACGATTTATGTATTTTAAGATTATTTTACCATTACGATGTAAAATGTTTTTATTGATGTTATTCACAATACAAAACAAATTCATCATTAAATTAAGCATGTCGTATATGCTGTGATTGGCTTCAGTCAATAGTTGAATCAATCAAAGCAATTTCAAAGTAAGCTTTTGACGTTATTACTTAAAGGTTAACCACTAACAAGGTCTCTGGAATTAACA
This sequence comes from Dendrolimus kikuchii, assembly GCA_019925095.2. Taxonomy (NCBI): domain Eukaryota; kingdom Metazoa; phylum Arthropoda; class Insecta; order Lepidoptera; family Lasiocampidae; genus Dendrolimus; species Dendrolimus kikuchii. The sequence goes on along the minus strand of CM034390.1, from coordinate 5,628,796 downwards.
AGCGTTACGTAATTGATTTAGTGTTAGGTAGTACTGTGCAGGGACTACCTACATATACAATTCAAATGCCCGGGTACGTGACAATATAACCACTGAAAATACGTAACGTGAATGCATTTGCCTGTACTTGGAAATGTTGCATATAGCGTCAATACCACCCACCTGCCGGCGACTTCGTCCGCGTGGACTTTTTTTTTTCAACTATCCCACGGGAACTCTTGAATTTTTCGAGATCCAAAGTGTCCTACATATTGACCAGGAATATAAGCTACCACCATACAAAATTTCATTTAAATCGTTCCTATCGTTTCAGAGATTAGCCCATACAAACAGAGAAACACAAAATTTGAAAATAATATAATCTTATTCTAATTCATACACCTCCTGTTTCGGTTTTTAGCATATTTTTTTTCATTGTACAGAAATTCAACCTCTAAAATTTTATTCTATTTATAGATAGATAAACTTTCTCTCGACTTAGGTCGGTTTTTATAAATATTCCGTCCCGTTGCCCACGGGAAAGGATATATTTATACATACATAAATACATAACTTCACGCCAGTTCCCTTGCGGGGTAGACACGAACAACAGAGCGCCATTCAGGCTTATTCTTACACACCTGACTTGCTTCTTTGACATTCATAGCTCTTGTCATGCACGCTCGTCTGTTCTTAAGGCTCCTGACATCACCTTCTGCTAGTACACGATCAATTTGATTATGGAAGGTGTGTCGTGGCCTTCCACGACTTCTGCATCCATCCACTTTTGCATTGTATATCTGTTTAGTCATTCTTTCATCGTGCATTCTTTCCACATGCTCGAACCACCAGAGCATTCCTTTCCTTACCTTCACCCCGACACTCTTTCAGACCAACTCTCTTTCTTACTTCAGTATTACGAACGCGGTCCGCGAGCGTCACTCCGCAGATTTTGTGCAGTGCTCACATCTCAACCGCGTTTACTCTACTTTCATGCTCTCTCTTCCATTCCCAACTCTCGCTTCCATACGTGAGCGTAGGTACCAGCATCGCGTTGTGTATGGCAAGCTGGGCCTTCTGGCTGAGGTTCTTAGCGCCTAAAAGTTTACCTAACGCTCCATTCACACTATTTCCTAAATTCATTCTTTCATCATGCATTCTTTCCACATGCCCGAACCACCGGAGCATTCCTTTCCTTACCTTCACCCCGACACCCCGAGATATATTTATGTCGCCACTATTGATTCTAGATAGTGTGCGAGTGTGTGTGTGTCTCTTCTTCGTCTTCCTGTCGCTCTTCCTCTAACTGTCTGTGTTTGCCTGGTTAGTGTGCGTATGTCACTTCGGTCTAGTTTGTGTGTTGATTGTTATGTATGTTCTGTGTGGGTGAATTCAGTGTGTCGTTCTTGTTTACAGATACTGTATCTCCTATTACCTTGCATAGAATGTTTGTGGTGTCTAACGCTGCCTGTTATATTATATACATTATATTATCAACGTAGAGAGGAATACAGGTACAGGTGCTTGGAAGCCGTAAAAAAGTCGAAACGATTATATACTACATGGGTGCTTTTCATTTAGATTTTGTTCAAATATAACCGCAATTAAACAGTTTTTAGCAACAAACGTTCGTTAAATAGGTTTCGAACGGTTATTGAAAAGTCTAGACTCTATATAAATTAAATTAAATTACAATGAATCGTATAAATGTATGTGCGCGCATAATTTAAAAACGACGACTTCAAGCATCCTCCTAATCTCCTGGACAGATTTTTACGATTTTGTTTTAGTGCTTTTTAGTTTCCCCGGATGATTTGGATTCACATTTGGAACTGGTTGGAGGGCCAGTAGGATCGGGTCCTAATTTTTTTTTTCAGGGCAGGACAACGTCTGCCGAGATTGCTAGTAATAAATGATAACATCCCATAAACGTCCCACTGCTGGGCATGGGCCTCATTATAGGGCAACGGACAGTACACCCGCCACGGCTTGGTAGGTTTGACATATCGGTTATCATATCACAATATACACATTAGGTCAGAAAACTTACCTAAGTGATGCATGCGTCCCGGCCAGGATTCGAACTCACCCCCTTTGAGTTCAAAACACGAGCGCTAACCACTAAGCTATGACGGCACCGTGTGTATGTATTATAAAATACGTCATTTCGTAATCTTTAGAGAAGCAACGTAATGTTTGCCTCTCGTTATTTCTAACAAGCTCCTATATGAAGCAAAAAAAATTAATATCCATTTATACTACGTAGTAGAAAAATATTTACGCTTGTCCCTAAAATAGGATTTTACCAAGCTAAGTTACTTTTAATTAATTACAAATATTTAACAAGAAATAATTCGGCCTGTTATAATCTCAAGTAATTTGCATAAACATTTTATTAACTTCACGTAATTCTGTCGAATTCTCGATTATCTATAATATTCTAAAATTCTAAACATGCCGTGTCTGTACACTGAAGCTATTTAAAAAAAAATACAACTAGAATAGAGTATATAAACGACGGAGAACACAATGCAATTATAAGTTATAAGATACTCGCTCCGAAAGTGTACTAGGTAACGCCTCGTCCGCAGTCAGAACATGACTGGCGCATTTCCCAGCTGACCGACTCTCATCCATTTATTAATTAGATATGGCTTCCTAGCAGCATGCCACCCACTGGTTCTTAAAATCGATAAATTCTCAGCATAATGGCTTCCAAGAATTCGTATGAAATACCAACAGAGGAAAGAAGGTTTTATGACGTCTTATGGCGGCGTGAACAAAGAGATTAGCGCGAACAATAGATCACTTAAATTCAAAGGGGTAACAAGACACCTGCTAGGTATTATTATCGGCTTGCAACAATACATACTCTAATCCTTTGAGCGTGGTAAGCTCCAGCCTTCCGGCCACCTGTGGCCTCAATCAGACATTTTATAATATTTTTAAAGTCTCTGGGCTCTTGGCTTCCACGGACCCAGCGTCTCCACTCTAAAAGGCTCAAATATGTACCCTGTTACAAAGCTCACATATTTGCGCCGTTTGAGGTGTTCGGTAGAAGTGGCAGCGCGACTAGCCCGAACTTGGGATTTGGATTATTTTTCAAAATAATTTATTGCTGTATTCACAGATTTACTTCTTTAAATATAGCTAAGGAATGCGCTTAATTCCTCAGCAACGTCGTTTTAATCGTGTTACAATTCCGAAGTAACTAAAAAAAATGCTATTATTTATTTTTAATATCAGGCACAAAATGCGGCTACCGGTAATGACGTCCCATAAACCTGGTATACCTAGGCTAGAATAAGAAATAACGTATTGGCATACGTGTGTCGTGTACCACACGTGATCACGTACGGCACGTTCTATCCTATATGTACGTAGGTATCGGTTTGGAAGGAGACAAATGCGGCGGATACGCGGAATACTTCATAAGGTGGATAAAGCACTGCGCAACTGATTATCGGCGATTATAGTACAATATCAGCATCACGCGTCGTGATGTTCTAATTCGAAGGCGTCCACGTCTTATTCTTATCAAGAAAGACTGAAGAAATGTTCGTCTAGAGTTTTGCAACGAAGTTCCTTATCGCACGTTACTCGGCGGATGGGAACTAGTCGGAATAAAGTGTTAACTGCAGTGAAAAATGCTGACCGCCGTATACCTAGTGTGCCCATGCCTCTTTACGCCATCTGTGGATTCTGCGCCATACTACTATACTTTTACAACTACGTTTATGCAAGAAAAAACTTTCATTTCAAAAACAGACGAGTATACATTCAGTCATAAATATTTCATAAAGGTTCCGTTTTTTTTTACTAAAATGACTATGGAATCCTAAAAATAGCATTCATATAGCTTGTATTGAGAGCAGTAACAATGTGACCCGAGGTTTGTGCCACATATGCGCTTGTCTTTGAAACTGCGAATATGCCGCTTGATTTGGCACCACAACCTATTTCTGTATTTTGTGGAGTAAAGCGAGTCTTCGCCTTCCAGTCTTTCGGTGTGTAGAGGCCCTAATGGAATATCAATTTTACTGGAAAATAGAAAACGGATTTAAATTGTCACAGCTGATAAATGTAGTGCGGTCTTCAAATAATAGCTTTTTCATAAATTGTTTTCGCTGAACACACTTTATGAAAAACTGTAAAACTTGTAAAATTTTAATTAATACTAGCAAAAACGCAACGTTGTGAGATGTGTAACATTGTCTCGAGATTTTTTTTACCTAGTAACACAACAAGTGTTAAGACAGTATTTTTGTTTGAATTATCTTTTGATGCATAGATTATGAAAGAAATGAACCCGTGTAATTTCAGCTTAGTCAAAAAATTTTTAAGTAAACTTTTTATTGACATCACTGTTAACTTTGTAGTTTTCTGACATATGGTGTTGTAGTTAGTGTTGGTGGTAGTGGTTTTTAATATTTATTTTAATGATAGGTAACACATGTAAATAAGTTTTTTCGTCGGTGATTAGTATTTGTCACAAAGATGATACATAGATAAATATATAGATAACACTTTTTTATACACCAATACAAAAATGAACTTAAAGACTAAAATTATATCTAATTATGTACAAAGGGTGGTCTTTTCGCTAAAAAGTTATCTCTTCCAGACAACTCCAGAAATGAATTGAGATGATAATGGCATTGTGCTATACATAAAATATAGTACGAACTGCTTACTTTTTAAAAATAAATACACAAATAATATATAGATATCTTCAAAATATTGTTACGACCGAGGTGCCGACAAAGGCAAATTCACACCTGCAGCCCTGTAGAAACACATTTTATTACCTTTTCGGCATGTTGACTTCGTTTGTTTGCTTTGTGTTTACAAAAACAGCCTATTGTGTGTTGCAATTTTTAATGGCAGTCATTAGCCAGGTGTGATTCTAGGAAATTCGGTCACGCGGCCGAGCAGACATATTGCATCCGTGCAGTATAAAGCGATGCCTCGCTTGATGGTCAGGCAGTCGAGCGATAACCACAAGCGGAGCAAGACTTGTGCGCATTCGGTAATCTATTTAGTGACTGACTTTGCGCGTGTTATTGAATTGTGCATTACGTTTGCACTGGTTGAGTTCAGTTATATTTTTACCTGTGTTATACATGTTTGTATAGTTCTAATAAATTCTATAATAATTCTAACGGCATTTTAATTCGAGTCCTACAACTCGTAACAATATGTAGAAAATTTATATATTAAATAGATATATACATACCATACAAATACATATCTTCAAAATATATTAATGTTAATAGATGAATTGTATGAGATGTATACATATACAGGTTGAAGGACAATAATAGGCATCGCTTTGTTCACTATAATTATTGTGTTTTATATATCTCTGTATTCTTCTAATGACGTAAAAATATGCAATAAAAAAAATACAAAACACTGCAAGAGTCCTAATTAATTCGCATAAACAACTTAAAGCTCTGAACTTATCGATTGGTCAATAAATAATCGCCAAGGAAATCCCTTTAAGCTTAAAGTCTAATTTTAGTTGAAAGTTGAGACACTTGTAAGGTTCTTCTATTCTCAGAGGTGCGAGTCGGTCAATTAGTAATTCACTCGACCCTTAAGTTTAAGGTCCACCTTACTAATTCCAGGCTTCCAACCCCTGTGGTTAACCTTTAGAGTTTGTACTTTAACTGTCCAGAGTAGATTCTGAAGTTGGATATAAATAAATTAAGAGTTAAGTTAAATTAGAAGCAAGTAGTTGTTGAGAGATAAAGACGGTTCATCGTTTAATGATACGTTTTTAAGCATAGGCCGGACGGTTAAAATAAATATATCAAGTGCGTCAGACCACACATATTGTAGGGTTCAATAGAGAAGAACGACATCCCGGTTTTTTTGTCATTTGGCTACGAAACCATAAAAATGTATTTATTAAAAAATATCCCATGTCCTAATAATTATTCGACGGATATTATCCAAAGCAATACTCGTTGCCTAAAAAAACTCAACGTACAAGGCTTACTCATTATGTATGTTTTGTTGTTTTATGAATCAAGTTTGTTTGTTTTTGTGTAAAATTTATTGTGAATGTGTTATGTGTTTTTCTTTAATTTTTTCCTATGTATGTATAGCGTCCTTTTTTTAAAGTCAATAATAAGTCTTTTTCTTTTGTTGCGGCACGTTTCATCCACCAATTTATTGATGTATAATTTAGCACAATTAAAGACTATGGTTAACACATGAACGTGATGCTGTGTACATACAGATAGATGTTATCGCTGTTAGAGCTGCCGAGAAGATTGGGCACTTGTCTAAATCAACAAAAATGTCCAATCTCATAAACGTGTAAATATAATATTTAATATTGATTAGAATACTGGTGTGCACATCACGTAAACGATAATGTTTCTGTTATATAGTCTGAGTAAAATTAGGAACAATTAAGAAATTAATATACTGCAAGAGTACAAAAACTCATCGTCTTATTTTGTACTTCCCTCACGGCGATTGAGCCATGGACTGTCGCCAGTGGTGCGTCACTCTATCCAACGGGATAAACAACATAGACGCCCCACTCAACTTGTTACAACCCCGACATAACCCCTTCCCAGGGTACTATATTTGCGCCGTTTGAGATCTTCAGCTGTTGAAGCAGCGTTGCCAGCCCCTGACTTAGTCATTAGAAGATGTGAGAATGCCTGAGTGTTGACGCATGTTGCGTCTCACACAAGCGGCCGTCCCATATTCCAAGGAATAAGAAAAATGTTTCTGTGTATATAGTCTAATTAGGTACAATTAAGAAATTAATATACTGCAAGAGTACAACAACTCATCGTCTTATTTTGTACTCCCCTTACGGCAATTGAGCCATGGGCTCTCGCCAGTGGTGTGTCAACCATCATCGACGCACAACACAACTTACACGGGTCAACATGAAATTTGACTTTGATTGCAAAGCATTAAATTTCGGTAGTTTAGGTCGTAATAAGACGGAAAAAAAATATATGGCATGAAAAACTTTGCTTTTGTGCTTAGAAGACTGATTGAACGAAATTTTTAAAAATCTCGGATTTTAATTTTTGATTGAAAATAAAACTATTGAAATAAAAATGTTTATTATTTTTATTAAGTTTTACTATCAAATTAGCTTACAGAAAAGTGGAAAATAACTTAAAAGTGCACACTTCTACTTTTTCTTTTATGTTCATAGCTACTTTCTCTCAATAAACCCCAAATATAGTCGCCCATCATGTTTTCATTGTATTGGCCTTGATAGCGTTGTTCAAAATTCATGATATCCTGATGGAAACGTTCTCCTTGCTCTTCAGAATAGGCTCCCATATTGTTTTTAAATTTATCCAAATGAGCATGCAGCATATGTACTTTTAATGATAGTGTTTTGGTTGTTCAGGTGTAGGCAAAAACTCCTTATTATCGGAATTACTTTTATAAGAACTAAAAGATGAGCTACTTTTCTGCGATAATTTTTTTGGTGGCTCAGGTACTGGTCGTGTCAGGTCGTGAGCAATTGGAGCAGAAGAAGATTCGAGGTCAGGATATTCAATAGGTTTTGCATTTTTACCTCTACGTCTTTTACTCGGATTCACCATACAAAAGTAGCAGTCAGTAATATGGTCTTTAGGTTCTCGCCAAATCCTTGGTATTGCAAATTTCATAGACCTTTTCTCACCTCGATACCAACCTAAAAATATAAAAATAAAAATTAATATGTCTATTATTTTGGATTCATCGCTTAATTAAATAAAAATTGCTTACCTTCCAAACACCTTTTACAATAACTACAAGCAACATGTGGAGCCCATGGCTTATCTTGATTCCGTACAGGACAGTCAAAATATGCTTCATAGGCTTCACAGAGAACGTGAGATGTCTTTAGTTCATATTTCACGTCTCGAACTTTAATAAACTGACCACATATAAAACAAAATGCATCAGCATCGTATTTGCACTTTCGTGACGACATTTTAAGTTATTCTGGGCTTGTAAATAACACCTGATGGTTGTTTATCACTCGGGTGCCATCTAGCGGCACAGTGTAAACGTTAATACCCCACTATCACCGCGCGGTCTTTTTAAAAATATTAAAATCAATTAAAATTTATGAAAAAATTGAAAAATGAGTATTATTATTATAACTATCACAAAAGCAAACTTTATACCGAAAAAAGGTATTTTCTTTTCGTTTTTGTGCATAACTAACTGGAAAATAATAGTATAAACTTTAGGACAAGGAACGAATTTTTTTTGTAGAGTTGTGTTATCAATCCCTACATATTTCTTTTAATATTTTTTGTTGAAAGTATTTCTTAAACTCTGTGAAGGTGGAGTTTGAAAAGTTCATTCAAATCAACTCATTTCTTCAAGTGAAACTTCTATATAGACGGGTCTTAGGATTTTTCTGTCACGAAAAAGCATTACGGCTGCGTGGAGGAGCGGCATAAATTTAGACTAGACGTGGTGAGAGGCGGCATAATGTTAGAGTAGACTATGGATGCGGTTTTTGGTTCCGGATCGAATTCAGTTTTTTTGTTTGATAAAATAAAATATGTTTAAATAAAAAATGCATTCATTAAAATGTACCTAACCTAACCAAATCATATTTTGCAGTAAACCTACGAAAAATGGAAATGTGTGCTGGGACACATAGTAGAAGTGAAACTTCAACGGACAAGTGGGAAAATTAATGGCAACGGATAAGCGGCAAAACGAATCGGAACAAAATTTTAACTTGAAGTTTACGAGCAGGTTTTCAAATTGGACAAGTACATTAACAATCTGCACGTAAAACTTCAAGTTAAAATTTTGCTGCGATTCGTTTTGCCATTGTCCGTTGAAGTTTCACTTCTACTATGTATTCCAGCAAACATTTCGTTATTTTTTCATAAATGTTCAACCCAGAGGTCAAAAATTAGGCGGAATACGTTGGATGCAAAGATAGCATATTTTTTATCAAAAAAAAACCGACTTCAAAAGTAATTAAAAAGTAATAACATAAACATTTTCTAGACATCTTGAGGTCGATGCAACGTGAAACATAAAAATTACTATATTTTGCAAATATATTATTGTTGTTTTATCATTGATTGAGGCTTATGTTTATATTGAACATTTTGATTGAGTCACCCAAAAAGAAATAGTAGTGGAGCCCAAGCGGGGATTTTGGGATTTACTCAAGCGTGGCAGACTAACACAAGGGGGGAACCTGGCACTCTATGATGTACCTCCACCAAACATGAACTATTGATATAGGGTCGTGCGTTTAGGGCAGCCGATCAGAATAGTAAAAAAAAATCGATCGCTAAAATAAATACTAAAAGAAAGATATGAACCGTCTGATGTTGCGTTAGTTCATTTTATATAATAAAATATTCTTAAGTAACAAATAAATTTTATTTAATTTTCACATAAATATAATATGTACATTTTATTGTTAATCCAGGAAGCCTGAAGGTGTGTTTCTATTAAATTGTATAATTTAATCAATATACTTGGGTATTCCAAAATATTAACATTTATTCATACATATTAAAGAGATAATTATAATACAAAATATTAACTACAATAGTTGTAAGCTAAGAAAGTACTCGTACTGCTTAAACTGAATCAACAAAGCCATATTTTGAGTCATATTTTCATCGTGTTATTTCAGACGTTGGTCTCGTATAACTCCAGTTAGTTTTACATTACCCTTTTCGCTTCTGCGTAATTCGTTATTTTAATAATATTGCTTTAGACCATGAAAGAAGATTATTAGGAATAACATCCGAGCAGGAACGGAGAAAGAATACAATTTCCTGCGGCCTGGCGGCCTGTCGTGACAGGCGACAGAACAACCCACAGTTAGGTGGTAGGGCATTTGCCCGTCTGGATTGCTTGTCTAGAGTATACAACCATAACAACCTTGAACTGTGTTGCGACATAAGTGGCCAGGTTCCAGTCTCACTTTAGAGAGCAGCACATTGGTAGCAGCTTTGGTGTTATAAATATTCATAGGCGATGGTAATCGCTTTCCATCAGGTGGGCCGTCTGCCTGTCTGCTAAACTCGTGCAATAAAATACAATAAAATAAATAACAATAGTATAGTAACAAACAGCACTGAAAAGCTATCGATTTGACTAGATAGCGGTATAGGCCATTCATTATTCTTTCGCTTTATGATGTTTTGTTATTTAAAATGTTTTTTTAGACCAAATCAGTCAACAACAAAAAGGACCCTTGTTGCGAATGCAGCCGGGTGTTAACGTTAGAATGATGTTGACTGATCCAATGTTTATTAATAGCCACCGCACTCTGATCATCTGACATATCGATCGAGGAATAAAAAATGTCTTAGAAGCTAATCTCAAAACACATCGTACTTTGAAATCAAGTTGAAATTTGACGATAGCTTAAACTAAGCATCAACCTTCAATCAAATATGTAGATTTATTAGATACAGTCGCAGTGTGAAAAGGTTCATCATCTTAAAGTCGACTTCTGCTTGCACCAGTACAAGAAACAGTACCGTCAACAGTTTATAAAATATAGAAACGTGAAGAAAGATAATTGCAATGTTGACAATGACAGGCACTGAAAATATAATCACTACCCTTATCATAAATATTAAAACCAATAAAAAGGTTTTACATCTCTAAACAGTCTTTTTAGACCAGATAGACAATCAAACAACTTTGATCTAAATAATTTTCAACTTTATTATCAAACAGTTAAACATTTTTTTTGTGGAATAGTCTGTTCTGTGACTTAGTTTGAAAAGGTAACATGTGCTTGCGGAACGTTAAATAAATCAATTTGAAAACTGGCGAAGCTTTCCATACCACGATCGTACATTAAACAGGTCTATCCATCTGAATTAAATACAATAAGTAATGTCAATTCTAGTGTCAAAACCTGCTAAGAAGCAAAGAATGAAGAGGAAAAAGGACTGCAGACTTCGAATGGCATCCGGGATTTAACGCTAGGATGATGATTACTGATGCATTATACGAAATAGGCACCGCACTCTGATCATCTAACATGTCGACCGAGGAATCTAAAATGTCTTTATAGAAGCTAGCCTCAGAATAAATCGTATTTTCCATCATTGCACTAGTGGCCGGTGATTGGGACTTCATCCACACTTCTTAAACACGCGGAAGTCGTCCACTGCACGCGACGCTAGCTCCTTCATGCTATACGTATGCAAGTTGTGGATTGAACTCGCTCCCGCGGTTTTCTCAGAGCACTACAATATCGGGCTCTTCAAATAGAGCCTAAACAGATATTTAAAGTCTCAACAAGACAGGCGACGCATCGGCTCCCTTAGTGTTGGAGATTGCCATAGGCGATGGTGACCACCTATCATCAAGTAAGCTGTTTGCCAATTTGCCTTTAAGCAAACATAAAAATCACAATTTGAAACTTGACGATTGTTTGAATTAACGTTCAATCAAATATATTTGTTAAGTACAGTGAACAAGTCTATCTGTCTCAATTAAACTTAGCATAATTATGTAAGCTTATGATCCCCTTGTGTGTAATTCGCTTTGAATTATTATTATGACAATGAGCATTATGTATTCAAGTCGGAATTCGCTTTAGATGATGCATAAATTATAGTACTGTTTTACCTTAGGTCACTATAAATACACGATTTTTGAATATTTTCTTAATAATTTTTCATTTAGCGCCATCTTAGTGAATAGGTATCTACTAAGTAAACGTGCTTCATTCTAGATTGAATCGTCACTTAGCATCAGTTGAGATAGCTATGAATGTCGGGAGAGAAGGGTAAGTGTGCGTATTGACGCGCCTCCACATGAGCGCCGGCGTCAGCCGTGAGCTCGGAGGCGCAGATACGCGCATGACTTCCCTCCCTAGGATAATACCGCTTCAGGGGCTCTCATGCATCAAGGGAGCAGAGGAGTCTTCACCCTTGTCGTCGAAGTGAGTTAGCTCTTCCAGGGGCTTTCTCAGGCACTTATTACGCTAGGATCGGCGTGGGCGTAACTACGTTCTATGTCTCATGCTTTTCCTGCCGTAAGCGCGGAGCATCGGAGGAGGGTAGTTTTAGTGGGTATTAGCCATTTGGGCTCGAATCTCCACACGAGCCGGTTGATTATTGTTTGGATTGCCCCTTCTGGGAATGCCTTCATGATCAACTATGGTGTAATCCCTTGCAAAGGACCCGGTACTGTGCGTAAGCAGCACTTCCCCCGCCTGAAAAAAAAAGCAAAAAAGCTATGAATGTCATCTATTTAATTGAACGGGGAACGTTTACGCTACTGTTTACGGGGGGGGGGGGATCGGTGGAATCACCTCTACTGTACGAAGGAGTACGGCCCTGCTTCCCTGGGTTTAGTAGCAAATCGGCGCACTAGGATGTCAGAAGAGTTTAACTAAGTTATATGACCCAGGTAGGTTTAGTTAGTTTGTTCGACCTCCTTCTTTAATGGAGGAGATCCCGTTTGGCTTTTGGTGCAAGAGTCCCACAGCACACCAAGCGCGCGTCATTAGGAGGTGCTTTTGATCTTTCCCTGTATCCAAGACCCGTGTGTGGGTCACAAGGAAAGAAATTTCCCCTGAGTTATCGAAAAAAAGCTATGAAACGCGAAACTATACTATGATAAAAAGAAATCCACTTGACTTGCAGCGCCGAGCGGTCTGGATTGTCGACGATCCCGAACTTACAGACGGTTGACAACCTTTAAGTCTCAGAAGAGACGTTGGCGCTTTACGCGTGTTCTACCATCTGTACAATGGGGACACACAAATTACGTCACACGAATTTCATGATTTTTTGTCCTTCTCATAGCTGGTCACATTCGTGAGACTCCTCACTCCCTAGTGTGACATCACATAGTTTGCAATTTTACATCAAGAAATTATTATTAAATGAAAACAGCAGTTACGTAAAGTATTTAAAGTATTTTTTAATAATTTAAACACTATTCTCATACAGATAGAGTTGTGTAAGTGAGGTGTGTAAGAATGGGCCTAAATGGCGCTCTGTTGTTCGTGCCTACCCCGCAAGGGAACTGGCGTGAAGTTATGTATGTATGTATGTATGTAGATAGAGTTGGAAATATTTTTAAGTTTTTCGTTAATAGTTCAAATTTCTTGTTTTAAAGCTAAAATATATTACATTTGGAAATGTGACGTCACAACATTTAGGACCCCTCCCACCCCTTGTCACACAATGTCACACTTCTTTGACTCTCTCCCCCCGTGAGTGACGTAATTTCTGGACGGCCCCATTCATTAAAAGCTTGATTTATCAGGGAGCCTAAAGCAGTCGTTTTCGCAGATTCGTACAGGGATTACGAATATCATAAGTATTAAAATATATCTGTGCAGGAACGGAGAAAGAATACAGTTTCCTGCGGCCGGGCGGCCTGTCGTAAGAGGCGACAAAACAAGCCACAGCCAGGTGGTAGGGTATTTGCCCGACTGGATGGCTACCACCCCTGGTTTATAATATGTCGCCATAACAACCTTGAGTTGTGTTCCAGCATTAGTGACCAGGTTCCAGTCTCCCTTAAGAGAGCAGCAGCGCATTTGTAGCACCTTTGGTGTTGCAAATGTCCATAGGCAATGGTAACCGCTTTCCATCAAGTGTGCCGTCTGCGTGTCTGCTGAACTCATGCAATAATAAAAAAAGTGGAACTTTATGCTATGTTATTTTCTTTCCTTTCCCTTCTTTATTTCGTTTTTTATTAATTTCTAATAATTAGATAAGTTAAGAATTTCCGTTAAGTGAGTCAGGTTGCCTGGAAGAGATCGCTATTAGCGATAAGGCCGCCTTTTGTTTACCAAGTATATAACTATTGTCTTGTTGTGCATTCTTGTTACTCGTGTTTTGGTGAACAATAAAGTGTTATATATATCTATCTATGTCTTATACCCACTATTCAATATAGACACTTGTGAATTTCACTAAAAGATTCTCCAAAAGCGGCAGCTGTAGACCCACAAATATATTCAGTTACTTATTAGTTAACACTTCTATGTGAATGATGACATGATGATTTGTTGTGTGACAGGGAACTTATGTCACAACAAGAAGTATAAAAGGAAAATACATATTGTTCCGACCCCAAATATTTGGCAGTTCAAAGAAAAGAAAGATCAGTTAACACTTTTGAAGCATGCACAGAAAATAATGGTACACCGTTAACTTATAATTTCTTAGAATGTGTTGAAAGTGGGAAAGAACCCATTCGACCATTTAACAAAACAACCCTCTCAAACGATGAAAGCCAGAGTAAAGGGAATAAAATAATATAAGGAAATATTAAACGTTGTGTTGAAAGTCAAAGAGATTTCCTTATATAAACAAACACTGAGGCCTTAAGATAAAGAAATACGGTTTGATAAAACACTCGAGTTTAACATTCTTAGTGTTAAAGAGAAAACGTGGTGTACAAAAGACGCGCGATCTTCACTTTGTGAACCTGAGTGTACACTATGGCCTCTGTTTTATTGAGGACAATGGGATGTGGCTGTGTAGACATTCTGATTAAGGGCAGGTGTGCAAAAGCTTAAGAACATTTATCCGAATGGGACAGTCTGGTTTACAAGTAAATAATTGAAATGGTTGTTTGCGGAGTGAATGTGTTTGAACGATTAACAATAAATGTTAAAATATTGCTATTGCATAGGTTTATAACAGAGATACGTACTGAAGAGAGTGTCCCGTATAGGGTGAAGGAGCGAGATGGAATGCTCCTCCGTCTCAAAGGAAGATGTTCCAGCGAGGCTACTGTCGTTTCTCGCAGGCCTAGGAACACCTATTACTGTTGGAAATTTGTATATATTCTTTGTATATTTCGGGAAACATTTGCGACCTCAATTATTGCCCAGCGCTATCTACTAGCTTGTAAATGTTCTACTACAGTATCTACATTTTTTTACGTAAATGGCTCTAATATTTTCATTTATTTTGCTAATATACCTTAGCATGTTCACTAAGTAAGTTTTTAAACCAATTCTGTTACCCGCGAATACTATGTTATTTTGCTGGAGAAAAGATATCCTATGTGCTTTAATATTATAAAAAAAAACATTTATGCATGCAAAATTATTTGATTAAACTTCACTTGCATAATTTTAGGAACTATCATATTTCCATATAAAATTTATTCTATGTAAATTTCTTTTATCTTTTAACAGACAGTTCAAAAACTATGAAAAAGAAACAAATAAATTTCCAAATAGCCACTTCCACATATTTACATATTAATATAGTTTTAAGAACACGACTATCCGTTTTTCAATCAATAATAATCAGTTTGATCGTTTCATTTATCAATCATCTTATTACGTGGTAGATGGTGGAATCATCTTGATTACAATTGTTTGCTGATTACAACCACTTTCCATGAGTTAGGCCATCTGGTTGTTTGCCAGCTTCCTAATAAAACACTCCCAAATCGGTTATTTCAAAAATGTTTATCTTTAAAAACAATGTTCTACAGATTGTGTTGTATACACAGCCTTACTTGCAATATTCACCGAAATGGCAACAGTAATTCCTCTATTGTGTACATGGCTTAATGGTTTGGTACTCGTTAAGCTCTCGCTACAATCATTTTCTGTCTCTCCCATTGTACTGAATGCTTAATAGCATAGAAAATAGTGACTTTTGTACATCTGTAATAGAAGTTTGTTCGATGCTCTTTGTAGGTTTTGCGGTAAGAGAATCATCATATATTTAAACTGGGATATGCCCGCGGCTTTGTAAACGCTTGACTTGAAATTCCCGTGGGGTTCCTGGGACATAGAGTACCGCAGCATTTAAAAAATGTGTAAATACATCCGTGCTGGATGGGAGAAAGAATACAATTTCCTGTGGCCTGGCGGGCTGTCATAAGAGGCTATAAAACATCCCGCAGCCAGGTGGTAAGGTATTTCCCGTCTGGATGGCTACCACCCCTGGTCTAAAGTACGCCGCCATAACAACCTTGAGTTGTGTTCCGGCATTAGTGCCCAGGCGCCAGTCTCCTTTTAGAGAGCCGCAGCGCATTTGTAGCACTTTTGGTGTTGCAAATGTCTATAGGTAATGGTAACCGCTTTCCATCAGGTGGGTCGTCGGCCTATCTGCTCACTTTTTTTTTTTTAAAACGCTATCGTTTTAGTGAAAACTGTGTCGCAATTAGCTAATTTTTATGCACCCGAACAACTACGTAACTTTGAAATTCCCGCGGGAATTGTGGTGGTGGTCAGTAGTCTATGGTTAATTATACAGAATCTTTCATTCTGCATTTAACGACCCACACTTGTCCGTTTTTATTTAAATGCTTTTTTAAATTGTATGAAATTAAAAAAAAATACTTTTTTCTATATTGTTACAACCTAAGCCCTGACAAAGACAAATTCCACTTACAGCCTTGTAAAAGCAAAAAAAAAAGTAGTTATTACCTGTCGGCATTTGAACTAATTGTAATAATTTTATGATCGTCTTCTTTTGTTCACTTATTTATTGGCATACATTTCTAAGTTATTGTGGAGAACAGCCTATTGTTCTATTGTACTCGTTTATGGTCCCTTGCAGGCTGCATCACTAGCCAGGTGTTGCGGATTACACTTACAAGCTATTTCTAGGAAATTGTATCGACGTTGCCGGCCGGGCGCAATTGCATTTGTTAAGTATAAAACGACGGCCTGATGGAGAAGGGGGTCAGTTGAGCTACAACTACGATATGGGTGTGACGTGTGTACATTCGGGAATCTAGTAGTGACGGACTTTGCGCGTTTTATTGAAATACGACCTTCTGCATTACGTTTGAATTTCTTGTGTTCGGTTATATTTGTACCTGTGTTATACGTGTTTGTATAGTTCTAATAAACTCTATAATAATTCTAACTAGTTCTAAATATACTAAAGTACATTGAAGATCCCACGAATTTCTTATTGTAAAAAACGGAATGAGGCCAAAAGGTCCTGAAATACTCCAAACACATTAATATAAGTAAGACCCTCTATTACTAAGCTGACTTTGTCCAAGCCCTTGATTAATATATAAATGTCTTGGCAAAAGACTGAAAGGGATACAAACATAATACAAAATTAATTTTCCTACCCTCGTAGACTTGTCTAGATCTACCTAAAGAATCTGACCTGAAAACGACTCGTCTTTTATGTATTTTGACATATTAGTAAGTCATAAAATCTAACGGTTATATACAGTTCGGTTTTATGACTTTAATATAAAAATATGACGTTATAACTTATTATTCTTGCGCTAAGTCAAGGAGTTTCGGCGTTTTGTAAGACGATAAAAAGTATATTTTTAATTATTTTTTTTATTGCGAGAGTTCAGCAGACAGCGAGAACGGAAAACGGTTACCATCGCCTATGGACATTCGTAACACCAGAGGTGCTGCTAAAGTGCTGCCGCTCTCTAAAGGGGGACTGGAACCTGGCCACAAATGCCGGAACACAACTCAAGGTTGTTTAGTCGCTTCTTACGACAGGCCGCCTGGCCTCAGGAAATTGTATTCTTTTCCGTTCCTGCTCGGATAATTTTAGATTATTTGACTGTGAATTACCTTATTCCTTCGAGGCCGGTTACACATGCACGGCGCCCCTGGTGTTACAAACGTCCATAAATGGTTATGGCTGCTTTTATGATATTTTCTTAAATTAAAACTACGTTAAAGCCTTAAGAACAGACGAGCTTGCATGACAAGAGTTATGAATGTCAAAGAGGCAAGTGAGGTGTGTAAGAATAAGCCTAAATGGCACTCTGTTGTTCGTGCCTACCCCGCAAGGGAACTGGCGTGAAGTTATGTATGTATGTAAAACTACATTCTAACGGTTTTAAGCGCGACATCTTATTTGATTTTTATTTACGACGTTTCGGACATTTTTCAGTAGCCGTACTCACGGAAGACAAACGTGTGAATTGACAATGAGTGATGTTAAAGTTATTGTTTAGCCTACCCCAACTTGTTCATTTTAATTTTTGTTTATTATGTGCGGTGGTAAATTAGATTACGCTCCCATAGAGTAAATAATAACCATAAACAAAAAAATAAAATTTAATAATTAAAATGAGCAAGTTGTGGTAGGTTAAATGACATCTCTGTCTTCCGTGATCACGGCTACTGAAAAGTGGTCGAAACGTCGGAAATATGTAGAATGCTCTACCAGAGTCCGTGTTTCCCGAAAACTACAATCCGGGTATCTTCAAGTCTCGTGTGAATAAATACTATCTAGGTAAACGTGCTCCATATTCGACCTCATCATCGTCCGACATTAGGCGTGATCGTGGCCAAACGCAAACCTATTTATGATTAAAAAAAAAAATTTGTCTGTGTGTGCAGTTCACACGCAGTAGAAGTGAAACTTCAGAGAATATACTCACAGATAATTCTTCTCTAACTTTTATTAATATAAATATTAATTTAGCTTACATCCGTCAATATACTATAATTCAAAATAACCGTCTTAAGTATCGCTTTAAATTTTTCCTTCTTTTAGACTAAAAAATATTATTATCAATTTCATTTCGGTCCAAATTGGACCTATGTTTAATCATCAGTCTTATTGACTCTCTAATCTGTGCTGCACAATGTAAAACTCGTATCTCATTCTCACGCAGGCTTGATCCTATATATTGATGTGTTTCTATATTTCTAGTGTCGCTTTTTCGTTTCATCGAGTTTCAAATCACAACGATTCTAAAGAAGAAAACTGTTAGAACGCACTTTTAATTTAATATAATATCAGTACAAACCGATCGATTAATTATTTACTATCGATCTAATTGTCAATGTAGTATGACTTACTATATTCTTCTGAAAGTGTAGGTATAGTAGGTGGCTGGAATAACTTATTTTAAATCTTCTTTCCTTTCCGCCAGTAGTAAGTTATGTGCAACCACCCGAAGTAATATCGGTGTTCCAGGTGCATTACCTTGCAACGGGGATCATGTCCAATAACCGAGGAAATATCTGCGACCACAGATGCATTATTTTGACTTACTTTAAGTCATAAGAGTAATAGGATGGGGCACGCTTTTACATTTCCGTATAGCAGTTCTCGTGAAAAAAAAACTTGTACAATCGTCATGTTTATATGTCGGTCTGGGTTTGTATTTTGTATGTCAGATATTTAGCCCTTAAACGTCCCACTGTTGGGCTGGGGCCTCCCATTTCTAGGGCAGTTTCTCCGCCGCGCTTGTCCAAGGGGGATAAATACCATAGTTACCACGCTTGGCATGCATGGGTTGGTAACCGCAGTGCCGGTTTATTTGCATCAAAGACGCTACTGCCCGTCTCCGACCGGGATTTCTATAAGCCGGCTTTCTTGTGATGATTATACCGTCATCGATAGGTCGCCAGAGCCTCGTTTGCTGACGGCAGGGGGTATCGCGGGCAGGTGGGGTTGACAATTGGGTCCACAAGATGCTGAGGCCTACGTCCAGCAGTAGACTGCGAATGGCTGACGACCCTTGTCCAAAGCGGATGACCGGATTTGACACATCGGTTACCTCGATGTGCAGGTTTCATAACAATGTTTTCCTTCACAGTTTGCACGTAGTATTGTAACAAAATCCACATTCGGTCAGAGAATTGCATAAGAGGTGCATGCTTTCGCGGATTCGAACCCACGCCTTTTGAGTTTGGATTGTAAGTGCAATTGTGTGAAGGATAATATGTTGATGTGTGGTGTGATAGAGGACATCATATGTCACAATGAATGAGTATTAAAGAAACTAACATATCGTACCGACCCCAAACGATTCGGATAATATGAAAAATAAGACTGAGACTACTATGAACAAGATATAAACATGTACTTAAGTAATGAAAGAAAGTGATTACTTCGATTATTATTAGTTTCCTAATTATTTAAATTAATAACAAAAAAATATGTATGTGTGTGCAGCTCACACGCAGTAGAAGTAAAACTTCAGATAATATATAGGCGAACAGAATTATACATCGCTTAGTAGACAAGAGTGAGGAGGTTACGTAAACTACTACTACGCTATAAAAACTACCAAAATTACCAAAATAACCAAAATGACGGAAATAGCAAATCACAAAAAAATTTATCGTGTACTAGCAGAAGGTGATGTCAGGAGCCTTAAGAACAGACGAGCGTGCATGGCAAGAGTTATGAATGTCAAAGAAGCAAGTGAGGTGTGTAAGAATAAGCCTGAATGGCGCTCTGTTGGTCGTGCCTACCCCGCAAGGGAACTGGCGTGAAATTATGTTTTTTTTTTTTTTTTAATATTGAATAGGTTCGCGTTTGACTGACAATGCACCTGACGTCAGGTGGAAATGCAGTCTAAGGTGGAGCACGCTTACCTAGAAGATACCTGTTCACGCGAGACTTAAAGACACCTAGATTATATTTTTCAGGAAAAACAGACGACGGTAAAGAGTTCCACTCTTCAGCGGTGCGTATGATGAATGAGGAAGCATAGCGTTTCGTCCGCTTCGTTGGTATTTCCACCATATATCGGTGGCGTGAGTGCGTACGTCTGCTTGTCCGGTGGTAGAATGGTGAGGGAGGAACCAATTCATGTAATTCCGTGGCACACTCCCCGAAGTGTATCCTATAGAATACCGACAAACTAGCGACCTTACGTCGATGACTTAGGCTCTGATGTATGTATGTATGTATGTACAAAAAAAAACCTAGAAATATAGTGTAGCTTTTTCATTTCTCTTTTTCGTTTCATCGAGTTGCAAATCACAACGATTCTAAAAAAGTTTCACTTCAAAAAGACCCATCTATTTAATCGGAATCTGGGGTCAGTTTGGTTCATAAACCCTCAAAAATGTAAGGGTGTATGAACCAAACTTTCCCCAGATCCGGATTCAGCGCATGGAAATACATAAATATAGACGGGTCTGATCAAAAGTACAGACTATTTTTTTTGTGGGTCAGCATCATTTTTTATGAACAAATACCCTTCTCTGAGATGTGGTTTGATATAATAGGTATATTTTTTTTTTTTTTGGATGTGTAGGTTTGCGTTAGACCACTGTCTCATCTGATGTTGAGTGATGACGCAGTCTAGGATGGACCACGCTCACTTAGGTATCTTACCTATTGACGCGTGACTTGAAGATCAAGATTATATTTGTCAGGAAAAACCGACTCCGGAAAATTATTCCACTCTTCGGCAGTGCGCACCAGAAAAGATGAAGCGAAACGCTTGCTTCTGACTGGTGGTGATTCCACCGTGTAACGGTGGCGCAGACCGGTGCGTCTGGTTGTCCGACGGTATATAAATATATCCTGTTAATTTTGACACTATTATTTCAGTGACACGTGTTACAAACACTTGGGTTTATTATCTAGGTCGTGGTAGTAAATGTCATGCCGTTTGATTAATTTATTCGACATTTTACTACATTTTGTTAAATTAAAAGCATTGTCAAATGATATAAAATTAAAAGCATTGTTTCATTGCTTTTTGATGCGTCGCTGTTTATAGAAACATTTGATGGATATAAAAAATATTATTTATAGCATATAAAACGATATTTTCTGGTTCTTGTTTAATATTGCGGATATAAATTCTCAGCTGCTGTGTTATTTTATTCTAAGATATTACGCGTACACGAATGCACGCCTGAAATTTATTTTCTTTTTCGTAGTTTCGCTAGACTATTTTATAGTGGCATACATATTATGTATATAAGAAAGAAATAATTTATTTGATTGGAAAGCGACCATACAAATGTTAACAAAACAATTTCATACAATTGTTATAGTTCAAATCAATTTTTCAATTTTGTACGCCGCATTTCCAAACAAATGAGGTTGGTATTCAGTACAAAGCTATGCTGGTTGAAACCCCAGTTTCTACTTGTTAAATATAAATAACTGATTGCGAAGTACAAATAGACGAACAAATATGACGATATCATAAAATATATAACCTTAAAACATTCTAAACTCTACATATTCTATTATAAGTTTACCTTTGTCTCTTTTTTTGCTTTATATAATTTTTTTTAAATTCTAATTATCATGAATATGAACAACAACACAAACCTCATCATAGGCTACCTTATACCCATATTCTTTATGTAAATCGACCTAAAATGTCAAAACGTAAGTCAACCGTAAAACGTATCCGCGTCGGCGATCCGAAAGCCTGGTTAGTTTAAGCAATGGTCACACAGGAGTCAAGCGACACCACTAAAACACTACGGCAGTGTGAAAGCGCGGCGCAAGATGTGGTAGAACAGATTATCCGGCCTTGGTTTAAATCAATCCTTGAGTAGTATTTACTAACTTAAACGTATTAGTGTTGATTTGTTCATATACTTATATACCAATAAATTCCTGTTTGTGATTTCAATATAAAAATCAATATTAATAATGCCCAATCATAAAGAACAGTTTCTAGAATTTTTATGTGTCAATCGGTCTGAAATGTTGTCTCAAATGAGCTTCGAAACTGTTCAACGGATTTCAGTGAAAGTTTTACAGAATAAAAGAGAAAAAGTTTGTTAAATTTTCGTGTGTGTTTTATTTCTGTACTTCTAATGATCAGAAAATACAAATATATAGTCCAAATCTTGCGAGTGAAGTGGCGGCCACAGCTAGTTTTAATATAAAAATAAAATAGAATATTTAATTGCAATTAACTACTTGAATAAACATGGTACACCTTGCAATTGCAAATTGTGTCAAAATTCCTAGTGGTCTGTCTATGGCCGGGTTTTTATATCCTACAATCCAATCATTTAGCCACACTACTTGGTATACATGAACTCCACAGGAGTAATGTAAATTTACTAATAATGGTAAAGCAAAAAGGCCTTTGTGGTTGAGCCTTGGCTGACTTACCTCCCTCTAAGTCAGAAGCTACTGTTTCGATTTCTGGCGTGGTAAATTTCGTAAACGTACTTTCCGTTGTTTAATCTGGTCTGGGAGTCCGGAATCCGCCTTACACTGGTCCTTTATATATTTCACATAATACAAGCATAACTTGCTTAGCTCGGGGATATATAATGTGTTTCTTGGTCATCCGATATTAAAATATAAAAACGCGCTATAAATCGCGTGTCGTCAGTGTAACATATCCTTTCTTGTACTCGACACAGCGGCAAAATGAAAATAAATACCCAATACTGCTTTCTATCATTTATTATTCACGACAATAGGGCCGTTAAGGCCCAACAAAAGCCTCGGACATGTCTCGCCTTGTTGAGATTTTTCCACCAATTTTTTTTGCCTCGCCGCACCCGCTCATTTTATTTATGCAAGTTACCCGACAATTTATGTATGATGGTGAAAGTTTCATGACATAGCTCTGTATTCTGTCATATTCTATTTGATAGGTTACTTGCTTTGTATTTAGAACGTACAACATGGTTGCCACTGAACAACTAGGTATATATTTCTAGCGTGGAAGAGATATACTAAAGAATGATAAAAGCCCAGTGTGGGGTTGAAGTAAATTGTTGTGTAGTGCGTCGATGGGATTTACCCTGTTGGATAGGGTGACGCACCACACATCACCCGAGGGGGTAATAAATTTAATTACTGCTTAATTAATTGAACATCAAACCTAAGACCAGAAATCTTAAGTGCTACGTGTAAATATGTAAAACCTAAACATGTTCGTAGATGCATCTCCGAAGGTTGTCTGTTTTCTGTATTGATATATTTTGGCACGTACATGGACTACTCTCTTTTAATTTCGCTAATTATGAATCAATAAGGTATTCTATCTACATTACTTAACACCCAATAAAAACAGTACCTATAATGATTTGTATCAAGATATTTAAAAACGCAGATTATAATCACCCATCCAATCAAACCATAATAATATAGTAATCTCTGGGATGACTCAGCCAAATACCAGCTCGAGACACTCGAGTCTAGACTATTCGAGATCCTAAGTTATCGACGTAAAGTCGCTTGTTTGTCGGTATTCAACAGGATACACTTTGGCGAGTGTGCCACGGAATTGCACGAATTAATTCCTCCTCACTATTTTACCACCGGGCAAGCAGACGGACGAAACGCTATGCTTTCACTTTTATCATACGTGCCGCTGAAGGGTGTAACTCTTTGCCGTCGTCTGTTTTTCCTGAAAAATACAATCTAGGTGTTTTCAAGTCTCGCGTGAACACGTATCTTCTAGGTAAGCGTGCTCCACCTTAGACTGCATTTCCACCTGACATCAGACACAATATCGGTCAAACGCGAACCAATTCAATATAAAAAATAAGTTTTTGGAACGAAGTTCCTTATCGCGCGTTGCGAAAGGGGGCTAGACGGAAAAAATTAAGACCAAAAGTTGTAACGACACTTTTTGCTATAGTTGTAAGCCGTGCGGCGTGCGCGTGTTTCTCTGTCTGTCTCTCTCTCTCTCATAGAAAGCAAGGCAGTTATTTTTGTTTCGTCTTTCTATTTCGCATTGAACAGTGTGGTGTCGCGACGATTATTTTTGTTGAGTGTATACAGGTTTTTTGTACATAATAAATAATAACAAATAGAATCCCAAACATATGTTTCCTACTTCAGTTACCACAAGCCAATTATTATATATATAATTCCATCCGTGCAGGAACAGAGAAAGAATACAACGGCTACCACCCCTGGTCTAAAGTATGTCGCCATAACAACCACGAGTTGTGTTCCGGCATTAGTGACCAGGTTCCAGTGTCCCTTAAGAGAGAAGCAGCGCATTTGTAGCACCTTTGGTGTTGCAAATGTCCATAGGCGATGGTAACCGCTTTCCGTCAAGTGGGCCGTCTGCCTGTCTGCTGAACTCCTGCAACAAAAAATAAATAAAAAATTACTAAAATTGAGCCTACTGATTAAGTTTATTTTACATTATATTTGTTAATAATATAAAATATATTACTATAACTTTAAAAAAATAATATTTTATTACAATTCCTTCACTAATTAATCGTAAGGAACTTCGTTCCATCTGGGTCCCTTAACACCTCTCAAGTTTTTTTTAGGAATAACACTTTGTCTATTTTGATCATCACAACACATTTACAAAGAAACCTGATGTGCGAGACTGGTACCTGAAGTAAATTTATTAAAAAATCTGTATGTCTGGTCATCAGTGCTGTACCCCATGACCACCATCAACAAGGGATTTTTATGATGATTTAAAATAAGCCTACTGAAGATAGACATAAGAAATAATTATTAAAAAGAATAAAATTGTATACCTTTATTAAAGAGATAGCAATTTGTATTCAAATAAATGATTTTTCTTTCAAACCTGTATATCGAGATTATAATGAATTATAATAACAGCACATAAAAGTCCCAGTGTTGTGCTCGGGCCTGCCACTATTAGAGAACGGACAGTTATGACGTTCAAACCTTTCTTGTACCCTACAATTCAATTGTACCGTGAATGGCAGGTTCTCAATATAAGACAGATATATATTTTATGCACTACCCTTAAAAAGCACTGTGATGTAATCTATCCCTTACCTGATTCCAACCATCCAGAGAAGAAGAGAAAAACCACAATCTTATCATTTAGAACCACTTTTGCAAGTAAACAATATGCGACAATGAGCTCACATTTATACAACAAAATCGATCACCTCATCAAGATAGTCTCGCTAAGTAAATTCGAAATAAAATACAAATTAAAACATTGGCTTCTAACTTTCGATTATACAGATACAGAAGAATTCTTACGGATTGGAGAGTAAACACATCATACACTACACCACATACATGCGCACACACATACATACATGAATAAACATACACACTTGCACATTTTGGGTCTAAATTTGTATTGTATGAGTAGATAATGCAGCAGAGTACACTAGTAGCTCCAAAGATACAGTTAATACTAGTTTTGGAGCTAGTAGAAGCATGAACAATTATTTAGAGTATAAGACTGCAAATTGTAATGTGTCTTCATTTTGTATTTAAGATTGTTACTTATTTTTGAGGCAAATAAATCATTTTATTATTATTATTATTATTATTAAATTTCGTGACGTCACGAATATTTAACGTTATAATATATTTAAGCTTTACAACACGAAATCTGAAGTATTAACGAAGAACTTCAAAACATTTCCAATTGTATCTGTATATTGAGTATAGTGTTTAAATTGTTAAATATAATGTGTTCTATCTTATTCTCTCGCAGGCTTAGTCCTATAGGTTTATGTGTTTTTCTCTTTTTAGTGTAGTGTTTTCGTTTCATGGAGTTTCATATCATAACGATTCTAAAGAAGTCTCACTTCAAAAATTTGAGAAGCTCGAACCCAACTGTGGAAGAATTATAGGCTGAAACTAAATCACTCACATTTGTATAATGTGTTTGAGTACTCATCTGGTATTTAGGTTTGATACGTGCTCAACGAAATATTATAACCCAAACAAATATAGTAAACATAACTCAAATTAATATCCACTGTACAAAGTTCCTGTAACTTTACTTGCAAAAATATTTCTTTCAGATATAACCTGACCAAATTGAATGAGACATTTCTCGCTGATATATCAAAGGGTTGGGCGACCAACCGAAGTTGGTCGACTTAAGCTCCCCGTAGAGCCTTTAATGGACCTTTCTACTTTTGCGCCTAAACTTGGAAATGTTACGGCTTAGTTACAAGATATTGTTTCAGGGTTCCGTAACCATTTTAGTAGATGACGATAAAGAACGTTGATAACTTCATTGCATTTTGTATAGTTGTAGTTAAAAAAGTAGTAAATAGAAATAAAAACATGTAGATAGATAAGTATACATTGAGAAATATATATAAAGTATATATTAAAGCATGTATATATAATATCGTTATACATATAAGCTCCTAAAACAGTAAATCTAGAAATAAATAATAGTAGTAGAAAATGTAATAGATATAAATAGCCTATATCTATATATATATATAAATCAATTGCTGTGCGTTAGTCTCGCTGAAACTCGAGAACGGCTCGACTGATTTGGCTAATTTTGGTTTTGAATTATTTGTGGAAGTCTAGGGAAGGTTTAAAAGGTAAGTAAATATGAAAAAAATGCTTGGAATACAGTAAAAACATCAATTTCGCTTTCCCTTAGAAACTACTCCTACATGTCAAACATTTGATGTTCGTCCCGTCGTTTAGAAATGAATTAAATTTAAAAGTCGTTCGGAAATCGAATTAAATTTAAAAGTGAAGTTTTTTTTTCATATTTTGGTTTTGAATGTCAAACGTTTGAGGTTCGTTCCGGTTAAGTTTTGACAACATTTTTTTTACTGAAGTTGAAACATTCTGCAATTACCATTCATCTTTTTTATTTATTGATTCTGAGGCGGTACGAAGTTTGCCGGGTCAGCTAGTATAAGGATAAAAATGTTGAAAAACAGAAAAATATCTTGGTGTCTCAAGACCTTTGGCTAAAATTTTAAAATAATAAGAAAGACGAATAAATACAAAAGACGGTAAATAATAAAAAATACAAAAGATATAAACAGGCGGGACAAATCCAATTTGTCCGGTGGAATAGATTATTGTTTTTTGTTGTAAATACTGGGTCCCCTATACATTAAACGTTCGAAAGATGATGACATAAAGGAACAAACACACTGACTAACATGACAATAACCTGTTGTTAAATCCCGATTACGTTCGGATGTCCACTTCAATACCTAGAGTTCGTACATACATACATAACTTCACGCCAGTTCCCTTGCGGGGTAGGCACGGACAACAGAGCGCCATTCAGGCTTATTCTTACACACCTCACTTGCTTCGTTCGTTACCTAGAGTTCGTATCATCATATATGTAAGTGGTGTGAATGTGTGTATAGTGTCAGTATTATATATGTGATAGCCAAGAATTATTGTGCTCGGAGTTCATCTGGAAAAATGTTGTAGTTATTGACTGTGGCCAAATGTGGCGAATAGCTACATTAGTGTATATACATACATACATTACGGTTTAAGGTTAAAGTGTATTCTATATGCCGCTATAGCCAATAGGTCATAAAGTATATGTATGTATGCGCGCGCGCATTTGTGTGTGTTTGTGTGAGCCGTGCGTGTGTGCATGCGCGCGTGAGTCTGTTTGTGTATGTATACTTTAAGTCATTAACTTACACGGTTGTTTCCGAAAAGTTCTAAGTGGAGCTTATAAAATAATTTACATACATACATAACTTCACGCCAGTTCCCTTGCGGGGTAGGCACGAACAACAGGGCGCCATTCAGGCTTATTCTTACACACCTCACTTGCTTCTTTGACATTCATAACTCTTGTCATGCATGATCGTCTATTCTTAAGGCTCCTGAAAAATAATTTAGTATTTTTTTTTATTTTATTTTATTGCAGGAGTTCAGCAGACAGGCAGACGGCCCGCTTGGTGGAAAGTGGTTACCATCGCCTATGGACATTTGCAACAACAAAGGTGCTACAAATGCGCTGCTGCTCTCTAAAGGGAGACTGGAACCTGGTCACTAATGCCGGAACAGAACTCAAGGTTGTTATGGCGACATACTTTAAACCAGGGGTGGTAGCCATCCAGTCGGGTAAATGCCCTACCACCTGTCTGTGGGTTGTTTTGTCGCCTCTTACGACAGGCCGCCCGGCCGCAGGAAACTGTATTCTTTCTGCGTTCCTGCACGGATAAAAGTATAACGAAAATTTGTTTGGACATGATCCCTTTCGTAATTTCTGAGACATAAGCTATTTTCGTAGTCGTGGTTTCGTAGATACAGGAAGAAAATAGAGGTCGTCAGTCACCTACGGAATCCTTCTCTGTTTCATGTAGTCACTTGATCGAATTTTGTACGTATTTTCTTTGTACAGTATTTATCCAGAAAAGGTCTCCTTTGTTGCGGGTTTGTGTCCATTGAATTGTGATTGATTACGATATAGTTTTATTTGCAGTTAAGTCGTTATAGTTCAATGGCTAATACACCCTTCTGTTAACAACAACGGTCCCCTTATCTCTGTTCTTGAGCATAGCAGACGTGTTAAAGAAAGGTCAGGTAAAAATCACCTCAAATAAACATGCATGTATGAAGAGATTAATGAAAGTAGACGAAAAGGTTTTAAATGAATCGATGTAAGTGGAGGCCCATCGTGTCTGCCTATCATCGTTGTAAACAAGCGTAATAATGTGTTTGTATGACTGGATGTCTGTTCGGCTGCCGTTAAGCCACTCATTTTTCTTAAAGACTACTGATTGTATATAATAGAAAATTGTTCAATCTCAAGAAACTGGAGTAGTCTGTATGCCTCTAGATATCGCTTTAATGAATTTTCCAAAAAAAGCCAAAGATAGAACGTTGTAGATCCATTGCTGGAATAATTATCTTGATTACAATTCTTAGGGCCGCCTCGAACGGTGTGATTCCACGCTTTCGCAGAATTCGGCATGAAACTGCTAACCTTCAGCTAATCGTGTTTCGTACGATGAGTGAGAATGGCGATTGGTTCACTTCCCTTCGCCTTGTTTTTTTTATATCACTGGGGGGATGTATTTACGCATCGCCTCGGGTCATCGGGGATGATGTACGAGGGGTATGTGGGGCTCCCAGTGGCAGCCTCTACACACACCTTCTATCAGGAAGGAGTTGTGAGATGCCGGCCGCCAGAATACCCACTAAACCTATTAGCGTCCCTTCGCATCTTTATGAGGCACCACGAGGTATGTCGTAAACAGATAGTCAGTCAGAATGGGATGCTCCTGGAAACAGGTCACCCCACGACCTTGGTATGGCTCGTCGCGGGGGCCCTCCGACTACAACCCGGTTCCACTACATCATTCGAAAGAACAAAAGCACCATGCATCTATCATCAGACCCTACATGAAGACGCAGCGTCGTTTAAGCGTCTCTAAAATAACTCGCACGCAATTCCTTACTCCTGTAAATAGAGATATGAACTAGCAATTAACTCAGTAATTAGTAGTAGATCGACGTCGTCTGGAGCGTGTTTCATTAGACACTATTAATTCGGTGAGCGGAGTAAGCGGCTTTTAGGAATGCCTTATTACTAAAGGTTGAAGTTGAATACGAGTTGCTGATTAATTTCAATTTGAAATATCAAATAACGTGAATCTGTGGTTAAGATTGTGATTTATTGGTTTTAATTATTATACTGTCTTAATAATGTTGATGGTATGATTTTGACGATTGATCGGTACAAAAGTAAAGGTAGACCAAAAAAGACAGGGATGGATTGTGTGAAGGATGATATGATGATTTGTGATGTGACAAAGGACGTATGTCAGAATAGAGGAGTATAGAAGGAATGGACATATTGTGCCGACCCTACTTACTTGGGAGAAGGTGAAAGAAAAAACAGAGCTATCTTAATTATGTTATGGATGGTATAAATATCAGTTATTAAAGCCTAGATAGTGAAACACGAGACTGACAAAACGCGACATATTAAAAAATATCAGTACGGCAACTCTTAGTTATTGTAGAGTATTTATACAGTACGTAATCTTCAATGAGGTGAGGTGTGTAAGAATAAGCCTAAATGGCGCTCTGTTGTTCGTGCCTACCCCGCAAGGGAACTGTCGTGAAGTTATGTATGTATGTATGTATGTATGTATGTATGTATGTATGTATGTAATCTTCAATGGCTTTTTCTCGAATTTGGAAATCATGCAAAGCAATAAATTCTGCATTTCACTTTTAGTAGTTTAATTCATGTTTTAAGCTGGTAAATGGTAAGAAGACACAATATAAAAATCCATTTTTTTTTGATACATACATACATACATATATAACTTCACGCCAGTTCCCTTGCGGGGTAGGCACGAACAACAGAGTGCCATTTAGGCTTATTCTTACACACCTCACTTGCCTCTTTGACATTCATAACTCTTGTCATGCAAGCTCGTCTGTTCTTAAGGCTCCTGACATCACCTTCTGCTAGTACACGATCAATTTGATCATGGAAGGTGTGTCGTGGCCTTCCACGACTTCTGCATCCATCCATTTTTTTTGATCAACTGGCATAATCATTACACTTAAAACAGTCATGAATTAAATTCGTAATTATATCGTTCTTTAATGACGAGCTAATTAGGATGTTCGATTTATAATGGTTAGTTATCAAATGATAATTTATTAGAGGGATTATGTGTTTTGGAAATTATAAACCTGCTGGGGTCTATAAATTTGACAGTTGAATCGACAACATCGTCCCCTTCTTAAACAACATCATGTCGTTGCGTAGATGTAATAAAGCCTTGGCTGGTTCTCCCAGAGCATTTTTGTACATAAAATAAATGTTACAAGTACACATAAAAAATGTCATTGCCCCAACTGTAGGTATTTAGCCGTCTACAGCCGAGTATCAACAATAAAGGGCATTATTTAATATCATGTACGGCTACGTTGTGCAGAGTGATTTGCGCTGAGGGAGGTCATAAGCGGGTGGTCATTTACGTCCCACTGCACACAGTTCGCACGATCTGAAGCACAAAGCACATATACAGGGATTTACGTTTGGCCTGGTATATGCTCTGAGCTAAGGATTTGCGCTGCATTTCTATTTTCAAGTCTGAAATAAAGTAACATGCCACAGACGGTTTCAATATGAATATTTAACATTATCGTAGAAAAGATCCAACTGAATTTGAAAGCTATTTTTGTATGTTAAACATAAAGTTCTTTAAATAATTATGCCTAATTCATATACTGTTAACTAATAAAAATATGTCTTAAAAATGTGTTTATATATATTTAAGTTATACTGCCTGGCATCGATTGCTTTTAGCGATAAGGCCACCTATTGTTTATACCATGACAATATTGTAATCATACATTTTTTGTAATTGTTTATTTGGTGAGCAGTAAAGTGTTACTTATCTATAATAAATGATACCGACTATCGGTCTCACAAAAACTCATTTTAGACTCTGACGTTTCATATAATAAATAAGAATTCCTTTTTATATATCATATATGTATAATGAATGAATATGCTTTATTGTGTGTTAAATGATATATTTAACAGAAATAAAAAAATACAATAAAATAGGTATTATACATACATACATACATAACTTCACGCCAGTTCCCTTGCGGGGTAGGTATTATATATATATATTATAAAAATAAAATCAAATTTATGTGAAACATACGCAATTTTACTGTTGAATTTTGCATGAAACAGATTTGTCGTATAAGTAGAATCTGTCAATTTATACTTTTTAAAACTGTGATAATGCGTGAGCAAGATAGAGAATTCCATTCAAGTACACCCCGCCCCCCCCCCCCCCCCTACAAGGTCAATATGATATACAAACAATATCAAAGACAAAGTGATATTCTGATTATACTCACCATTATTTTCGTGGATGTGAGCTTGAGTTTGCAGCAAATATTTCAGGCCCCCGTCATATCTTAATCTCATTAAGTGAGATTCAAATGAGCCGCATACGAGGAGGCATGTGTTACTTGAACGCTGCGACGCATTCGCTTAATTAAAACAGAAGGCGCATACAGATTATATATAAATCTATGTATGTATCTACTGTTGGCAAAAAAATTGGTTCACAACAAGGTATTTGTGGTGCAGGGTGTGCAATGCTGGATCACGGATCCGCACAGCTGGTCGCTGATTCTAGAATTTTGTTAAAGTGGACTGTGATTTTGTTTAGGGGAATATGTGGGAGTGAAACTTATGCCAAATTCTGCACAAAAACCAATAGGGTAATAAGCACCACTAGCCACCGAATCCACCTTCAATGGAGCAGCTATGTTAGCTCCTGGGACTGCACAGCACTAACAAGTCAGAACGCATTTTATGGTCTCGTTTCGGCACGCACTCACACCAAAGGGCAAGTTGTATGTAAAGTTCAATGAGATACATACATACATAACTTCACGCCAGTTCCCTTGCGGGGTAGGCACGAACAACAGAGCGCCATTTAGGCTTATTCTTACACATCTCACTTGCTTCTTTGACATTCATAACTCTTGTCATGCACGCTCGTCTGTTCTTAAGGCTCCTAACATCACCTTCTGCTAGTACACGATCAATTTGATCATGGAAAGTGTGTCGTGGCCTTCCACGACTTCTGCATCCATCCACTTTTGCATTGTATATCTGTTTATTCATTCTTTCATCATGCATTCTTTCTACATGTCCGAACCACCGGAGCATTCCTTTCCTTACCTTCACCCCGACACTCTCTTTCAGACCAACTGTCTTTCTTACTTCGGTATTACGAACGCGGTCCGCAAGCGTCACTCCGCAGATTTTGCGCAGTGCTCGCATCTCGACCGCGTTTACTCTACTTTCATTTCAATGAGATGTACGAATTAAAAGTGAAATGTTTAGTCTGGTCTTTGTACGAAGTACGCGGAACGTCCGGACAGACTTCTCGAATGTTGTAGACTGCATTCATCACCACGGAATGGCGGCGAAAAATGAAAAACCATCGGCATTTAAGAAACTACCCACATCAGCACCTCTGATGTTGCAAACGTCCATAGGCGACAGTAACCGCTTTCCTTCCGGTGGGCCGTCAGCTTGCCTGCTGTACTCCAGCTATAAAATAAACATAACGACAACCCTTCCCACATAAGTAAACTTCGTAAAGAAACCCCTCCATATGTTTTCTGATTGGAGAAACAAAGAAAAAGTATTTATTTAGAACTACATAAAACGTAAAAATACTAAATAATAATAAAACCCATGAAGATGAAAAAACTGGATTCTAAATTGGTTAGTACCTAAAGTTAGTCACGAGCTAAGTGTACTCGCAGATATCTATCATACACTTAGCTCTTGTAATCTTGGGGATATCGACCACGACGTCAAGGCCCGTATCACAGCAGGTTGGGCCAAGCGGCGTGAGGTGATGCGCGTAGCGGCGCCTTCGACCGCCAGTCCGCCTCCTGCGGACGGGGTCCGCGTACGCATCCTCCTCCCTAACTCTTTCTGCGGCCTCCTTTCTCCTCCTCCCATAATTACCGTCACAGGGGGCCGCTGCTACGGGGGTAGCAGCGGACTTCCCCCCCCTGATTGATGAAGTGGGTCACTCTGCCACCGGGGTGGCCCAGTATTACCGAGCGTGGGGGCGTCACGGTGCAGTAACTCTGTTCTAGATCCCGTGGCGCCCCGTAAAAGCGCAGATACAGGGGCGCAGGTTTAGGTTTAGTGGGTAGTTTGGCGATCGGTTTCTCGCGATTGCTTCTGTTTGAAGCTAGCGTGGAGAACCGATCGCTGAGAGTCCCACACACCCTCGATGCATGCTTCTGCGCTGCATTTGGCTCTTCCCCCGAAAAGCCCGAGGACGGTGTCCAAAGACATTCCCCCTGCGTTATCAAAAAAAAAAAAAGCGGCGTGAGGTGACAGGTGTCATTTGTGACCCCAAAATACCGGTTAAATTAAAAGAACAGGTCTATAAATCCATCATTAGACCTGTTCTTTTGTACGGCAGTGGAGCGTGGCCTGTACTTAAGCGACACAAGCAAGAACCTCGTGTCACGGAGATGAATATGCTGCGATGGATGTGTGGATTGACGCGGAAAGACCGTGTCAGGAACTCCCGCATCCGTGGTAGTCTTCATGTCCGTGACAAAGCAGACAAACTGCAAGAGTGTCGCTTACGCTGGTACGGCCACGTTTTACGGAGACCGGCTAATTATGTGGGGAACAAATGTCTAGCCATGCCGCCACCGCCAGGTCCTGGTCTAAGGGGAAGGCCTAAGAAATGTTGGCTTGACGTTGTGAAGGATGACATGCGTACCAATGCTCTCAAACGGGGGAGGCTGAAGACCACGCCAAGTGCAGTCGAAAAAGCAGGAAAGCGGACCCTGGGCGTCGGAGTGAGCGCTCCGAACGCAACCGGGATTTAACGCTCGGATCATAATGATGATGACTTAGCTTTTGTAAATTATTTTAACACAAACGTCCATTGCTTAGCTTGTATTGTATTACTATGCGATTGACTGCCGGTTTATTTCATTAACAAAAAATACAGACTTTGTTTGGCATACTGTACATTCGTGTAATTGCATTTCGCGTGATTGAATCTGCAGCGAAATATGTAAATGTGTGTGTTTAATTAATGGTGTATTAATTAAGGTAGTGGAATGGTATGCTCTGTAATAATATTGTAAATGTACGAATGATATTACCGGTAACTTTCAGGACGGTTGCCGTGAGTTTTAATCTACAGCAGATTAAATAACACTATGTATAAATATCATATTTATTTATAAATCTTAAAAAAAAATATAGGCTTGTCTTCCTTCTTCTTAATAAATCAGGCGATTCTCTTCTGCTTAAAATTTATTGTATTATATTTTGGTGGTAGTGGCGCATACAAGTCAGAGTAATTCTGTCACAGTCAAGTGTGAGGACGATAAGTTCTGTGTAAGTGTTCTCTATAAATCGGAAGAATAATACATTTTTTTTTTTTTTTTTTATTGCAGGAGATCAGCAGACAGGCAGACGGCCCACTTGATGGAAAGCGGTTACCATCGCCTATGGACATTTGCAACACCAAAGTTGCTACAAATGCGCTGCTGCTCTCTTAAGGGAAACTGGAACCTGGTCACTAATGCCGGAACACAACTCAAGGTTGCTATGGCGACATACTTTAGACCAGGGGTGGTAGCCATCCAGTCGGGCAAATGCCCTACCACCTGGCGAAAGTTAAAGTGATTTATGGATTGATATGTTGCTTCTCATTTCTGGACCTTTTAATTGTTACTATAAAAACCCCCAACATCTCTGTACAGGCATTACGCAATTAATATATTCTATTCTATTCAAATGCAACAAGAGTCGATATTTTGAATGGACGTCAATTTTGGACCACCTTTATAAAGATATATCTATTACTAGCGGCCCCGGCAGACGTTGTCCTGCCTTTAAAAAAGAAAATTCTAGAACCCGATCCCAGAGCCACCTACCGGTTCTAATTGTGAATATAAAAGAGAAATATAATTTCTTTTATTCTAAGTCATGACAAAATAAGATCTTGCCAAAAATTCAAGTTTATAATTAACAAATAAAAAAATAAGGGTTGATCGTAGAGGGGTGAAAATTTAGGGTTGTATGTATTTTTTAATGCTGTATCCTAAAAAAATAAAAATTTATCCAAAAAATAAATTTTTGGGGTGGACACCGCTTATCACTTAGGGGTTTGAAAAATAAATAGTAGCCAATTCTCAGACCTACTAAATATGCATATAAAATTTCATAAAAATCGGTCAAGCCGTTTCGGAGGAGTTTGGTAACTAACACTGTGACACGAGAATTTTATATATTAAATATAATTCAATGTCATCGCGTGTGGTATTTATTATCAGATAGTAGATTCCGACGTAAAATGACGTGAATTATTAGAACATATTGTTCAAGTTGAAATCTCTATTTTGATGTATTTACATATCGCAACCCTCTTTGTGGGGTGAACATAAATCAAAAACTCATGTGACACTGAATACGTGCTTTATCAAAACTTGTTTAGCTCTTTGGTTTGATGTAGCAATGATTCAGGTCAGTTTCAAGACGGTCTTTAACGCTATATTTGTAAAGAAAATTATATTAAGATTCTATTATCATTTACTTACACTTATTAAAAGAACTGTTATGTGGGTATTAAATCTCTCAAGATAAAAACATAATTGTGATAGTTTATAACTATTCGTAATAAGAGCTTTTATGTATTTTTTCTTATTTAAATGCATAAATAGTTGTGAAATGTTAGATTTTTGTGGTAAAAATATTATGTGTTCTCACTTTCTAATTTTTGAAATTTGAAAGTTAAGAGTCTAAAGAAAGTAAGGGCTATGGAGGTTCGAAAACGTTTTCAACGAAATTTGGTTTCAACAATATCCGTTGGTTAATTTTTGAGACATGATACATAGATGTTTTATCCGTCCAGGACTGTAAAAAGAATAAAATTTCCTGCAGCCGAGCAGCATGTCGTAAGAGGCGACAAAACAACCCACAGCCAGATGGTAGAGCATTTGCTCGCCTGGATAGCTATCACCCCTGGTCTAGAGTATGCCGCCATAACAACCTTGAGTTGTTAGTTAGGTTAGTCTTCTTTTAGAGAGCGGCAGTACTTTGGTAGCACCTTTGGTGTTACAAATGTCGCTAGGCAATCGTCACTGCTTCCCATCAGGTGGTCCGTCTGCCTGTCTACTGAACTCGTGCAATAAAAATGAGGTATATTTTTGCATAAGTTTTTTTTAATTCTGTAGCTAGATGAGAAAATGAATCAACGTTCGTTACTTCAACGAATCTCCTTATTGTGCTACGAAATACTTACCCAAAGTATTTAATTGTTATTACTGTACTTATAAGCCTTTATAAATGTACTAAATTCATAGTCACCCTACATCCAACAAAACTGTAGTCTTCGGCCGTCAAGTTTTGAGTCGGAGTTTCGTTCAGCCATATATCTAAGTATGAAGACAGGGACTGTAGCCTTAACAAGATTTATTATTTCAAAAAGAAGGCTTTTATGCCTTTCTGAAAGTTTCGACTTGGTCAGATAGGGTTGAAATGTTAGTGACGCGGTGAAACTTCTGTAGCAACTCCAGTTTAGGTCTACTTTTATGTCGTAGAATAGTTTATGCACTCTGATTGTGGTGAGTAGCAGCAAAGGAGTATGGGACTGGCAGCGACTGTCGAGCTCTATAGTAATCTTCCATTCACGCTGTGGCCATGCATCTATGGCAGACGCAGGTCATTGAGCGCTTTCTGTCTAGTCTCGTAAATGCAAGCCTGGTCACTACCTTCCGTCCTGCCGCCTCTTTAATGGATGTTACGTAGACAATCACTAAAGTGTAGCACTACTACGGGAACTCACTCAAACGAAGCAGTACTACGGCAACTCACTAAAGCGTATGTCACATATCACAACTATGGCAGAAGACTTGCGCAGAATTGGGTCTTTCTTTAGCGGGACATTACTAGGCATATAAAGATTCGTATAATTTATCTGTTCATGCTAAATATATGTATGTTGCGAACTGATCGGGATGTACGGTGCCCGCTGTTTGGCGCAATACGCTGACGGCAGATGCAGATCAAAGCGGCCGCAGACCTTCATTAATT
This sequence comes from Dendrolimus kikuchii, assembly GCA_019925095.2. NCBI lineage: Eukaryota > Metazoa > Arthropoda > Insecta > Lepidoptera > Lasiocampidae > Dendrolimus > Dendrolimus kikuchii. Next base: position 5,590,819 of record CM034390.1, on the reverse strand, counting down.
AAAGCCGATGGTGCGTACAAAATCACGTTTCATACGTAATCTCTGTGTTTGTTGTTTGAATATGTGATGTCCTCTCGAATTGCCACACTTAGAGTTAGATATTGGTTCGCCATCGATTAAATTCCTTGTTTTACACTTTTATTTTAATCTGTATTTCGCGTCATTTAATTAAATAAATTGGATAAGTGCTTGGCAATATGCGCATATGTACCAACTGGCTTCGTTGAGGTGACAGTCTATGTAATTTGGCATTGGAATCATAAAATCAAAAATGTCGCATATATCAAAAACTGCTGAACGGGAATTTTTCATAACAATTTCATAAATCAATTTTTTTTCAATTTGTGAATATTTGACATAAAATTCCAATTTTAATTTCGAACTAATTTATTAGAACTGCACAAACACGTATAAAACAAGTACAAAATAAAACTGGATGCAACCAGTTCACACTGGACGATTCAATGCAATTCAACACGCGCAAAGTCCGTCACTATGTCGCTAATCGAAAGTACTACACGCCTTAATCGTATCGTAGTCGTCGATTGACTGCTTTACCATCCGTTCGGAGATTGTTTTATATACTAAATACCGTACAATACCGACAAAGGGGCCGCGTTAACCCGCACATCTGGCAAGCTTCGAAGCGGCCATAAAAGAAAGGATTAGTTCGACTCTAATTACAGCCAGAAAATAACAGTAGATGTTTTTAAAGTTTAAACACGAAGTAAACAAAAGATCTCCAAATGCGGGAGGGGCAATAAATAATAGGTATGCAGGTGGCCCAACTTGTAACAATATCAAAAAATTCTAAAAACTGCTATTTGATTAGTATACATGTAATTAGGGCATCGTATAAAAAGAATATTTCATTAAAATTACTTCTTTATTTTAAAATAACAGACTTTTAGACCAGGACGACAGTTACTGTAGAAGATGAGCAAATAAAGATTGTGAATTCCAATCAGTCTCTCAGCTGTTGGCGACAATAGTCTCTTATCTAAATTTAACGTATAAGCTAATGACATCGAGATCACATTGTACTACGTGTACGCGCCTTCCGGGTTCTATTCCCGGACCGAGCGACTACTGTCTAGACTGTTTCGGCGAAACTCGAAATATGTCTACCGATTGACAGATAAAGCTTCGTTGTATCTTAAACTCTTTATAATGGAAAACAGCATTAGAAATAACAACCGCTTAGCAAAACGATCATATAATAAAACTACGTTTTAACGGTTTTAAGCGCGGTAATTTGTTTTTGTTATTCCGACGTTTCGGCCACTTTTCAGTGGCCGTGATCACGGAAGACAAAGATGTCAAGTGTCAACTTTAACAATACTCGTTAACACTATATACTTCCACGGTTTTCCCGGAGCATCACAATAACCATTTCATTTAATTTTACGTATTTTCAACGTACACGAATAAAATAGTTTCTTACGGACATTTTCACATAGCCCGGCTAGCTCAGTCGGTAGAGCATGAGACTCTTAATCTCAGGGTCGTGGGTTCGAGCCCCACGTTGGGCGAAAGTTTTGATTTTTTTTAATAATGTTTTTTACATAATTAGCTATACTTGCCACTGTGCTTGCTTAGACTTTTTTTCATATATTCTGAATCCTTGAAAATATCGAAATTAAACTGATACTTACACATATTTAACATAAAATTTCTATGTTAATCTCCCTATAATTTTCACTGAAATCAGTTGAGCCATTTGGAGGACTAGTCACGACGAATTTCTAACAGGTTTGGAGAGAAAAAAATAATATGTATAATATTAACATGTATTACTCCTTCTTCTAATTCTAATGTATCAATCACACTACTATAAAATACTAGATTCTGGCCGCGACTTCATCCGCGTGGAATAGTAAAAAAAAATCTCGCAATTTTGAAACATTCTTCATTGGTGCTCCGCTCCTATTGGTCTTAGCGTGATAATATATAGCCTTCCTCGATAAATGGGCTATCTAACACTGAAAGAATTTTTCAAATCAGACCAGTAGTTCCTGAGATAAGCGCGTTCAAGCAAACAAACTCTTCAGCTTTATATATTAGTACAGTTTATCAAAATTTCCCTGAAAAATTGTCATTTATTTTGAACTCCTAGACACACTTCAATTTTGGTTAATAAATATCGCTTTAAAATGAACGGGTATTAATAGATAATGTTTTTGAACCCAGACCTTCGTTCCTCAATTACATTCGACATTCATCGAAACCTCCCCACGGTATCATGCCATCCGATCTGCACCCTACAAAAGGACCCATGTCAAAGGTCAAACTTTAAATAAATACATACTTTTGCCTGATGAACGAAAAACCGGACCTTACTGACTCAAAACAACTTATTTTATGTATTCTATGGTATATGAATAAAAATCAATTCCAATTCAGAACAAACAGCTGGACCAATTTTGATGACTTTGTATATGCTTGAGTGGGTATTGTGATGGTTTAGATCAGGGATTCCCAAACTATTATGAGCTAGAGACCCCTTTTCCAAAATGAACTAATTAATATCTCCGACCCCATAGCAAAACTACTTCAAAAATTCTATTTCTAGTTTTTTTCGTATTGATACAAAATACTTACCTTATTTTACTTACTTCTGTGGACTTTTTTTTAAAATACAACAATGATACTTCCTACTAAAATATTAGTCATTCTTATAACAAATTGGTACACGTAACACAAATTATACATCATCTTGAAACTTTAAAATAAAAACTTGTGTTAATTAATAGGGGTCGATTTTTAGACCTTATCGACCCCCAAAATCAGTTTTCCCCGGGAAACTGATTTCAACCCCCGGAGGGACGATATCGACCACTTTGAGAATCTCTGGTTTACATTTTTTTTTAGTTTCCGCCAGATGAAATTTTTATTTGTAGGTATTTGAGGGGCTCACGGACCCGGGGGCTCAGGGTGGTTTAGATTTCCAATTGAACCCGGTAGGTCGCGGTGGAAAGATTCCAGGTTTCATTTTAGTTTTTGTCGTTTTGATGAATTTGTGTGTGTGTGTGTGTTTGTGTAAGTCTTGGAATTGTTTAGGTTGCCAAAATGTTTTTTTCAGGGCAGACTAGGCCCCCTACTATAGTACAAAATTTAGGGCCGTTCTTTTTCGACAAAACAAATTGGTAACGATAGTAATTTAGCATCAGGTAAATCGTCTCCTAAAAGTCGTGGTAGCGTAATGGCTAGCGCACGCGTCTCAAGCTCAAAGGGCGTGGGTTCGAATCCTAGCCGGAACGCATGCACCACTTAGACAGTTTTCTGAACTAATGTACATATTGTTACAATTACCACGTGCTAAAAACGGTGAAGGAAAACCTGCACATCGAGATAACCGATGTGTCAAACCAGCCAAGCCGCCTTGGACAAGAGTGACGGGTATACTGTCCGTTCCCCTTTAGCGGGAGGCCCAAGCCCGGCATTGGGACGTTTATGGGCTGTCATTATTATTTTATAAACCGTCTGCTTGAATTTCAACCCTTGTGCATTAAGAATAGTCCCAAGCAAGCGGAGTCTCCAAGAATGCTTATTAAAACTAGCGTACAAAGTGTTCTAAGGTTATGTAAATTGGTACTCATACTAACATAATTTCGTGTTAATCGTATGCTTCAATTTCCATCCTCACGCATTAAAAATAGTCCCAAGCAAACAGAACCTCCCAAAAAACTTGTTGAACTAGTGTACACAGTGTCCCATGGTTCGTAAACGCCTTTCCTACAACGCCATTGCGTTATCTTGTTTTCCAATCTAGCCTTTGCCCCTCGAAGGGTACGTGGCCTGTTATAAGTGGCTATTGCTGCAGGGCATAACCCAATTAGCCCGAAATGGAAAGGTACCAACGAATTCCATTTAAAATTGATGTGAAATCAATAAATTGGACGTATTTCCAATGAAAGTGTTAAGAAAATTTTGTATGTATTGCAAATTGCAAAGGCTGTATCCCATCTTTTATATCCCGTCTCCTAATTCCTTCCTTTTATCCCATTATACCCTAAACCCTAACATTTTATCCATGCAAGAATTGAGAATGAATACAATTTCCTGTGGTAGGGCTTTCTGCTCGTCTGGAGGGCTGTTAAATTAGTCTAGAGTATGCCGCCATAATAACTTTGAGTAGTGTTCCGCCATTAGTGACCAGGTTCCAGTCTCCCTTTAGAGAGCGGCAGCACATGGTAGCGCCTTTGGTGTTACAAATGTTCATAGGCGACTGTACCCGCTATCCATCAGGTGGGCAGTCGGCCTGTCTGCTGTATTCGTGCAAAAAAAGGCTCGCAACACGTTGGTTTTTCTTCTTGTGTTTCAACGGTCTATAGGCGATCGTAACTGGCTTCCATTACAGGTAGTTCTTCTGCCTGTCTACCAGGTTCACAATAAAAACAAATTAAATGAAGGGTATTCAGCAGCGAGACGCAAACTTAAGCTGCAATAAAACTTCACTACACTTTGTAGTTAGTCGATTTGTCATAAAAAAATCAATGATTTTACAAAGTAACTATATAAGCCGACTAAGTGATTATTATACTACGGTCAGAAAAGGCCTGCCTTGATATCCCAACCGTGATAAGACGTCACAATTTCAATAAATGTCGGCTGCACTCGGACCCAGAACATTCCGGCGCCTTCTCAATTTGGTCGTCTTATCTTCAAATGGACGAGGTTATAACGGTTTCATTTCACCGAATATTATCTTAGCGGAAATTGGATCCATTGTTTTTGACGTATAATTTAGTATTTCGACTATAATACCGTCTTAGGAGACTTACGAATTATTTCCTTTAGAGTTTCGACCTTTAGTAAATGGAAATTTTGTAATTACAGACACTATTTTTTTTGTATTCTCAATTTACTTTCCATTTAAAATATTTTACGATACATAAGTATTGAGTTTAATGGCAAAGGTAGACCAAGAAAATAGATGGATTATGTGAAGGATGATATAATGATTTGTGGCGTGATATAGGACGTATGTCCGAATAGAGGAGTATGGAAGGAAAAACATATTATGCCAGGAAATGTTATACTTACAGACACTATTTTTTTCTGTTCTCAATTTACTTTAAGTTAAAATATTTTACAATATATAAATAATACTATTAAAGGTAAAGATAGACCAAGAAACTGGAGGGATTCTGTTAAGGATGATATAATAATTTGTGGCGTGACAGAAGACGTATGTCAGAATAGAAGAGTATGGAAGCAAAAGACATATTATGCCAGGAAATGTTGTACTTACAGACACTATTTTTTTGTGTTCTCAATTTATTTTAAGTTGAAATATTTTACAATATATAAATAATACTATTAAAGGTAAAGATAGATCAAAAAACTGGAGGGATTCTGTGAAGGATGATATAAAGATTTGTGGCGTGACAGAGGACGTATGTCAGAATAGAAGAGTATGAGGAAAAGACATATTTAGCCGACTAAATTTTGAAAGAAAAGAATTACTACGTTTAACTTCATAGTTAATATTAGCTTTTTTTGTATTTATTACTCGACTAAAAATAGTTAAAGATTTTTTAAAGTTTACCATTTAAAAAGTAATTATGTTTTTTATGTTATATAAAATGTTTCAGTCCCTGCTAAGTGAAGGGTTTCTTAGAGGAAACGAATAACCACTATTTTTATCATTTGATTGCATAGCAAAAATATTTAATCTGTTTATAATTTTCATTTATTCATTTTTAAGCTACTGCATTAAATATATTCAAAACGTTCTGCTCTATAGCGCTACAGACAGAAACGAGTCATACTAAAAAAAAGTTGTTTGCGATTTTACTATACTACTAGCTCATACCCGCCCGCTTCGCGTGCCGTAAATAAGTTCTTAGCTGACCTCTCCTTGGCGCAATTTCCTGCGGCCGGGCGGCCTGTCGTAAGAGGCGACTAAACAACCCACAGCGAGGTGGTAGGGCATTTGCCCGACTGGATGGCTACCATCCCTGGTCTAGAGCATGCCGCCATAACAACTTTGAGTTGTCTTCCAGCATTAGTGACCAGGTTCCAGACTCACTTAAGAGAGCAGCAGCGCATTTGTAGCACTTTTGGTGTTGCAAAGGCGATGGTCACCTTTCCATCCAGTGGGCCGTCTGCCTGTCTGCTGGACTCCTGCAATAAATATATATGTATCTATATATATATATGTATATATATATATATATATATATATATATATATATATATATATATATATATATATATATATAGATTATGTAAGGGCATATAATTCAATAATTATTGTCTATCTACCAATGAATACGCCTTCATGCTAAATTTATACATATGAGTATAGAGGCAGGGGTTATTAATAAGTGACTCATATGTACAGTCACGGAATGAAAATGTTCGTCTCTTTAAAGTCGACTTTTGCTTGCATGATTGCAAGAAACAATACTGCCAATATTTTAATAAATATTACGTTTATAAAATTTCAAAAAGTCAAAAACAAAATTGCGGTCTTGACAATGACAGACGCTGAGATTAACAATAAGACACAAAAAGGATATAATTACTACACTTAACATAAATATTAAAACCAATAAAAAGATTTTACATCTACATAACAATCTTCTTAGACAAGATAGGAAATGAAACATCTTTGATCTAAGTAATTTTAAACTTTATTGTCAAGCAGTCAAACATAATTCTCTGTGGCGCAGTCTTCTGTGGCTCAGTTTGAAAAGTAAAATGTGGTCGCGGGACGTTACATGAATCAATTTAAAAACTGACGAACCTTTTCATGCCACGACTGTACCTAGACATGTTTGAATCATTCTATTTTCGCCAGAAGCGTTACCAAACTCCAAAAATGGTCATTTTTAAAGCTATATAACAGTAACTATAAACTTTTAAAATTACGATAATTTTTATAATGAGATAAAACCCCTTTGTGCAATTCCCAAATACTCGGCTAGTAGCAAATCTGTATTTAACGTAAATTATGTTAAGTGTAGACGGTTAAGGGGTCCATAACAATACAAAGTAAATTACGAGTATCATACCGAACTTTGTTCCAGGAAATCTGTTTGAAGTGTAGGAACTTCAGAGTTTAAATTTCAATCAGACGACGTACCTTCTTCTCGTTAAATAATAATTATTATTTATTGATTTATAACATATATAAGTTTTATTTATTTTACAGATATTGTAGGAAACCTACATAGACACTGGCTGTATGGAAGCCTAAATATTTTATAATAAAACCATGTGTCTAATAATATTGTCAGTTGCTATTGAACTGTTGATGTGAAATATTATATGGTCTTTAATTAATACAAAATATAGTCCAAGTGAAGTGCAGTTTTCATTTTATATAGATATACGCGCTAACACCAGCTAAGCAAGTTACAGTCTGCATAAATACAAGTTTTAAACAGATATTGACTTTAGAAGTAGTCAAATATTAAAGAGAAAAAGCAGTAGTCGATATTGTCCATGCCGTGGAAATGATTAGCATTTAGTGTATGATATCATTCGATATAGAATTAAATAACGGAATATAGGCACATTCTCTTGCAATATTTTTTTTTTATTGGACTAGTTCCACAGACAGGCAGGCGGCTCATCTGATAGAAAGTGATGAGTGATTTGGTGTTCGTCCCGTCGTTTAGAAATCAATTAAATTTAAAAGACTCAGAAATTAAATTAAATTCAAAAGTGAAGTTTATTTTTCATTTCTTTTTTTGGCTTTGAATGTCAAACGTTTGATATTCGTTCAGGTTAAGTTTTGACCACATTTTTTACTGAAGTTGAAACATTCTGCAATTATCATTCAGCTTTTTTATTTGATTCTGAGGCGGTACGAAGTTTGCCGGGTCAGCTAGTAATACAATAAATACCTATATAATTATGCGTCTGCAGCTCTTATGTTGTGTATAAAATCCATACTCACTTCCAAAAATAAATAATTTAGTACGCGTTCAATTTGTGTGTCGTGTGAGTTAAAAGTAAAAGTAGATTAATTCAAGTATTAAGATTACAGTAAGCGAGAACTTTTTAATTGAGATTATCAACCAAAAATAAAAGCAAAGTTTGTTTGAGTATTCTTAGTTGGAAAAAGTTGGAGCGTGCTTTGAGATATTTTCGATGTTTTGCCAACAGCTGTTGTGTGCACAAGAAGTTGTAGAAATTTGTTTGGTTTAAAACAATTTTGTTGTTCTGAAAATCATAGCATATTTATCATAATATACATCGTATTATAACTTTTTTTATCACCTATAGGTTCGTGTTTGACCATTATCTCGCTCGATTTGAGCGGAGATATGGTCTAAGATCGAACACGCTTACCTAGAAGGTATCTATTCACACGAGACTCGAAGACACCCAGGTTGTAGGTTTCGGGAAAGACAGACTCCGGCAGTGAGTTCCACTCCTTTGCACTGCGCGTAATTAAGGTGGACTCAAAGCGCTTTGTTCGTATAGGTGGTATGTCCACCATATAGCCGTGCCGCATGCCAGTGCGTCTGGTTGTCCTATGATGGAAGGGAGACGGCGAGATGAGATTGAAAAGCTCCAATGCACACTCTCCAAAATGTATCCGATAGAAAACCGACAAGCTGGCAACCCTGCGTCGATGTTCGAGACTTTGTAATTTATCATTAAATAGCTGGTCGTTGCCTATCAACTTCCTGGCTCTCCGCTCAATCGATTCTAGTGCCTCGATTTGCTATTTAGTTGAGCCATCCCAAAGATGAGAACAGTACTCCATACATGCTGGTATTTGTACTTTATACAGCATCATCAACTGTTCTAAAGTGAAATGCCGCCTCACCCTTGATACTTTGCCCAGATTTTTAGCTGCAGTTTGGGCTATAGACTTGATGTATGAGCCGAAATTGGGACTAGATGTTAGAGAGATACCAAGAAGCTGAAGCCCATCGGTTACGACTGTATATTGAGTTAGCTTGTTCTTAGTCTTATGGTCACTGTTTTATATATACACTAGATTAGTCATTACCGCGCCAATGCGTTACCACTGCTTATTTATTTGTTGCATACTTAACCCATTGCTTATGGTGTAAAATTTTAAATACACAAAAATTTCTCAATTAACATTTCATGAAAATTATAACGAAGATAATTTTTTGAAGATTTCTTATGTTTGTTCCCTTTTTATGGTACTGAACCAATTTTAATGAAATTTGTTTTAATAAAAATTATAAAACCATGAATGAATAGAGCTACATGCAAGTTTTTAATTAAATCTAGAAGTTCCAAGTAAATTAATCAAAATTCAATACGGAAGATTTTTTACGCAGCATTCTGCAGCTTATTTTAAAAGGTACTAAAATCATGGTGCAGACTATATTCCATAGTATATTGTACAAGATTTCTACTATACAAGACTGACTATGTGGGAGCCTCTAATGGCTCGTTGTTTTATATAACCAACCGTTCATTTGCCTTACTATCGGTTAAAATTTGACAAAACTCCATACAATTAATGTCAAAATACAAACAATGTTAAGGCAAGCGATTGAATTTTGATGGTAAGGCAAGATATAGGAACCAGCCATAAAAGCCTACAATCATGTTAAACACTGTAGCAAAGGCGCGTAGTTACGTAGCAGTGTTGTTACACGTAGCACGTTACGACAATGACTGCAGGTTTCACATTTTAGCCATGTATCTAGGTGGGGATATAATCCTAGATGATTGTACAAACCTTTTTGCCCTTTTTGCTTATGCAAAGCAAAAAGTCAGTTTGATTTGTTTGTGAACAAAAACTTCACAGTTGTGCCAAGAAGGCTTCTTTCTCTTTGTACAGATTTGCTTCGTAATAAGCTAAAATAAACAAAATATTCAAATCAATTCAGGGACCGCTCTTACAAAGTGAACCACAATAAGACCTCAAAGGATCTTTGATTTCCTGAAACCACAACTTTAAGTTAACAAGTGTTTCTCTTATTTTTTAGGGTGCCGGGTGCCATAATTTAAATATCTGTTTAAAAAATTCCTATATATTGGTATGTGATTTTTTAAAGGTACTATAGTTCAATTACATACATACATGCATAGCTTCACGCCAGTTCCCTTGCGGGGTAGGCACTAACAACAGAGCGCCATTTAGGCTTATTCTTACACACCTCACTCACTTCTTTGACATTCATAGCTCTTATCATGCACGCTCGTCTGTGCTTAAGGCTCCTGACATCACCTTCTGCTAGTACACGATCAATTTGATCATAAAAGGTGTGTCGTAGCCTTCCACGACTTCTGCATCCATCCACTTTTGCATTGTATATCTGTTTAGTCATTCTTTCCACATGCCCGAACCACCGGAGCATTCCTTTCTTTACCTTCACCCCGACAAACTTTCAGACCAACTCTCTTTCTTAAAAAACAATAAAAAAAAGGATACAATACCCTTACCCGAGTTTTTTAGGACGAGGAGGAGACAAAAAAAAAACTTATGTCTGTATAGAGTTTCAAAGATTTCCATTTTTGTTAGAGGTTTTCCAACCGAATATCAAAAGTAATACGATATTCATGTTTTGATAGAAGACATAATCATGGTTTTGACATTCAGTGACGGAAGTATGTTTTATATTACGTGTTCAGTTTTTCTCATTTGCCTACAATACTAAAGGTTCTATATGTATGCAGGAAGAAACAGAAATCTTTACAATTTTATCATATCGTTTTTGTATGTCACGAATATTTTTTCGGAAACTGATTGGTCTATATGGAGGAAATGTAATAGGAAATTAGGTATAAATTATCTCCGTGCAGGAATGGAAAATAAATACTAATTTCTGCGGCCGAGTGGCCTGTCATAAGAGGCCACAAAACCACCCACACCCAGGTGGTAGCGCATTTGCCCGTGTGGATGGCTACCACCCCTGCGCTAGGGTATGCCGCCATAACAACTTTGAGTTGTATTCCGGCAATAGTGGCCACATTCCAGTTTCTCCTTCAAGGCCGGCAGTACATTGGCAGAATCTCTGGTATTGCTAATATCCATAGGCAACGGTAACCACTTTCCATCACAGTTGGGCCGTCAGCCTGTCTGGTGTAGTAAAATTATTAATTAAGTGTCAGCATACGATGAACTCAATCGTGTTTTACCTATCTTTAGTCATAAACAATCATGATGACAATATTTATTTTTTACTTTTTTATTTAAATCAATAGATTAAAAATAATTAATAACAAATTCGTAAAAACTGTGACCCCGGGTAGCTTTTTAACTACGAAGTCCATAATTCTAAAAAAATCAGGGTAATTGACCTCAAAATACTTTTGAAGAAAACTGTCTGTAAATGTTCTGTTCAGTACTTTGTGAGATATGGGATATTTTCGTTTTGATGCTTTTTTGTATTCCCTAACGAAATAAAAAAAACTAAATTGCTGATATTCATCATCTTCACGGAATGCCGCTTCTTACAATAAAGGGCCATTGTGCGTAGACTGTGACGCACTTGACCGATTCTGTTACTTGACACTTGAATCGACAGAATTTAATTTTAAAATAGATACTGGATTATAATCTTACATGCGGTGTCTATATATTAATACTTGAAGCAAAAACTTTTTACGCCTTTTTACGAAAATTGCGCGGCCCGAGGAGTATGAAATTTCGCACACTTATATTTTATATAGAGAAGAAGCGACGAATGCTATATTTTATTTATGCATAAATAATATATTAAATCAATAAAAAATTATAACTTAGCCTGCCTATCGCTGCCGTATGCGTGAGAGAAAGTAACGCGTTACTTAACGAAGCGGTTTACGCTCCCATTAGAAGTTCAAAATATTACACACACTACCATATATTTGACACACACACGCATATTCTTTCGTTTATTGTTCAAGTCAAATTAACAGTGCAGTCTTGGCAAAATCTGTGATTATAGAAGTATAGTCTTTGACATTAATTATTATGGTCGAATTTCGGGCACGGGCGACCACTAGTATACATAATTTTCACGTAACTTATAGTAAAACGTCAGAATAAACTGATCTATTTTTGAAAAGTACATTTAATTATGTGTATAAGATAAGTTAAAAACCCACCAAATTAGGAATTGAGACATGATCGAGTAGAAGGTAAGGCTAATTAGAATTTCCCCAATCGTGCGTAGATAAAAGAAACCTGGATTGGGAGTGCTCGGCTGTTGATGCGATCGGAATAGTTCCAATTACGACCTGACGACCCGATTAGGGACACTTGGTGTCTCGTTACCGACCGGCATTCGATTATTGGATTACTTCCCGAGGGGATAATAACCGGTTCTTCTATTCGCGAAGGTTTTGCTTTATCTCGTTTTCACTTGCGACGGCCTGACAAATAGCTTTCGCTTCATTTACTTACATTAACCTCTACATATATGCACGTTTAGTTCATACGCTTCTACCTGATCTCTCTTTAACATTTACTTACTTACGTCGCGGTCTATGGACACCAACTCTACCATTCACAATGCTGTCATACATTTTCTCTAAGTGTCCAATCCACCATATTATTCACTATCAACACCGGTCCCTTTTATCACTCTTCCTCATCTTATCACTCAAGCTAACCTCACATATACTTCTCAATACCCTCATTTTAATTCTCGTGTTTTTGTAATATCTTTGTTTACAAGCTGGAATTATCTTGATGTAGCGACTTGGTTTTTTATAGCTGGCTTACGTTTTACCTGATAAAAGATGGTTACCATAACCCATGGGCATTTGCAACATCAGTAGTATTAACAACGTGTTGCTCACCTAGACGGAAATTTATTACATGCTTCGTTCAAAATTCCCACATCGTAATAATGTAGAAAATCATCAGCTAGGAGCTCGTGTCAAATCCCCAGAGTGTGCAAGAGGAACGTTCTCGAAAACCGTTGTGTACATAATCGAATCGGCTCAAAAAAATGAGAATGAACTCCCAACCGATGACGAACGGTAGTAAGAAGCAGACAAAGCCATTATTCTGAACATTCTGTACTCTCTTCTTGACATTTTATTGTTTAAACCCCATTTCCAAATCAGGGAAAATAGAAGACGTTGCGTTACGTTTCATCCACCAATTTATTGATGTATAATTTAGCGCAATTAAAGACTATGGTCAATATATGAACGTGATGCTATGTAAATACAGATAGATAATATCGCTGTTAGAGTTGCTGACAAAATTGACCATTTGTCTAAATCATCAAAAATGTCCAATCTCATAAACGTGATTAGATACTAGTGTGCACATCATGTATACGATAAGGTTTCTGTAGTCTAAGTTAAATTAGGAACAATGAAGAAATTAATATACTGCAAGAGTACAACAACTCATTGTCTTATGTTGTACTCCCCTCTCGGGCGATTGAGCCATGGGATCTCGCCAGTGGTGCGTCGATGATGGTTACACCGTTGGATAGGATGACGCAACCCCCATAGAAGGCTTTAACATTTTTTTTCTTTCTTATTGATTCTTTTACCTGATCATTTCGAAATAATATATTGAATAAATATTATTATATTGTTACGAGTTAGCGAGACTCGAATTAAAATGCCGTTAGAATTATTATAGAGTTTATTAGAACTACACAAACACGTATAACAATAGGTACAAATATAACCGAACACAACTAATCCAAACGTAATGCAGAAGGTCATAATTCAATAAAAGTCCGTCACTATTAGATTCCCGAATGTACACACGCCACGCCCGTATCGTAGTTGTAGCTCAACTGACCCCTCTCTCAATCAGGCCGTCGTTTTATACTTCACAAATGCAAATGTGCCCGCCCGGCAACGTCGACGTAATTTCCTAGATTTAGCTAGTAATTGTAATCCGTAACACCTGGCTAATGATGATCAATGAGCGAGTACATTAGGACAATAGGTTGTTGTTGAAATGTATGCCAGTAAATAAGCGAACAAAAGAACACGATCATAAAAGGATTACAATTATTTCAAATGCCGACAAGTAATAAAATGTGCTTTTACAGATCTGTACGTGGAATTTGTCTTTGTCGGGGCCTAGGTTGTAACAATATATTTCGTCATATTTATAACAGTAAAAAAGCTTAGAGAATCTTTAATCTTCGTATTTGGTTATCAAAAGAAAACCATGTACCAATACCCTTGAAAACAAGAAAATAGTTTGCAAAGTATAAAGAAAATATCGCGGCCATATTATTCCACAAGATAAAACTTTGGAATTGGGAAACTAATAAGAGGGCCTGAACATCCGATACTTCACAACATTCTTTTCGAGTACTTGAGAATTCTCAATGAAGAAAAAGACGAAACATTGGAACTTTATGTGTATAAAGTTGAAAACAATTGAAGTGTTTGAACATAGGAAGAATTGAACTCTTATCTTTAAAAGTAAATGGACGTACTTGATGAATAATTTAAATTATATACAGGCGAATATGTCTACTGTCACGTCTGCCGCAGGACCGTTGGCCGATGGAGCAGACGAGTCCTGGTGGTGCGGCGGCGCTGGGTTTAGCGTTAGGCGAACTGTGTCAAAGTAAGAAAATAGGAGAATGGGACAATTTTGAACGGGAATTTGAGAATGAGCACGCACTTACCTGATTAATGGGAATGAAATGCAGCTGCTCCTCTGCTCCCCAGTCCACTTCCCTTTATTTCTTATAATATTTATTATATTTATTTTATGTTAATTTATTTTATATTTATGGTGCGGAGCGGGTTATTTATAAGTTATATATATATTTATAGTGGTATCGCCAAGTAACCTTCTTTCGGCATATACAAACTTTTCTTTATTATTTAAATTCTTCCTTTAAATCTGACGGCGCGTTCCCATTTCGCACGTCACGTCAATCATTCATTATCATATCATAAAATAAATTAAATTAATTCGCCCCGAAAATAATGTAAATGTGAATTATAAGGTAAATTAATATGAAGTAAATACAAAATACATTATAATATCGCTTCGCGCCGCACCGCTTATATACATGTAATATCACCCGCACAGCTTATTAATATAAATAAACTATAATATAAATTAACAAAGGTGAAATTGTAAAGTGCAGTGAAGTGGACTGAGGGCAGAGGAGCAGCCGTATTTCATTCCCATTAACCTGGTAAGTGCGTGCTCATTCTCAAATTCCCATCAAAATTGTTCCACACTTCTTTTCCCGCAAAATTGAAGCAGTCCGCTTATCGCTAAATCCAGCGCCGCCGCAACATATAGTGTTGCGGGTGCGGTATATTTTAAGGTATTTTATTTATTTACAATTGTATTTGTAATTTGTATTCGCGGAGCGATTTAATTTAATTTATTTTATGATATGACAACGAATGAATGATTTGACGTGCGAAAAGGGAACGCGCCGTCAGATTTGAAAGAAATATTTAAATATGTTAGAAGAAAAGTATGAATAGGTCGAAAAGAGGTTTGCATGGCGGTACCACTTGGAGTGGAGGCCGCGTCTCTGTAAACGTAGTGACGGACAATGAACCGACGACCTGTGCAAAGTCGCCGATATGCGTTGGATGAGGAAGTCAAAGGACAGGGATGAGTGGCGCCGACTTGGGGAGGCCTACGTCCAGCAGTGGACTGCGAATGGCTGACGACGTTGACGACGAATATGTCTACTAGCAAGCTTAGTAAGTTGGAGCCTAGAGCTTCAAATTTGGGGCATCTTTTTATGTCTTACAGACATTAAAAGATTCATAAATATGTATATACCTCAATTAAGTCCACACAAACAATTCAACATGTAATATGTTTCACCACTTAGATGAACTTTTCATGCGCAAAATGTGGTATAATTAGGCCGATATGACAAAATGTGACAAATCATAAAGTTACGATTTCATTGCCAATTTTTTTTTATCTATAGTATAATAAACCTGTAAATGGTTCGCGTTTGTACATTGCTTTTAAAAATGTGAAAAAATCGGACCAGGTAATTGCGAAAATGCAATTTTTAAAATTTTTGTCTGTCTGTCTGTTAGAGCATCACGTGAAAACTACTGAACAGATTTCAATGAAACTCTATATAGAACTAGCTTATATCCCGGATCGTAACTTAGGACACTTTTTATCCCGATAAATGACGTCATTCCCGTGGTATAGACGAAAATAGCAAAAAATCTGTCGCTACGATCGCATCTTTTTTGGAAACTACTGAACGTATATGAATAAAACTCGACATAGTGCTGGCTTATAACCCGAGATGACATTTGTGATACTTTTTATCTCGATTAATAATGTCGTTTCCATGGAATAAGCGGATTAGGAAAATACATGGCGCCGCAGTCGCGTCTTTTCAATTCACTAAGAAATACCTACGTTGTCATAAAAAACAGCTCCTTCAATGTATTACTTCAAATCAAGTTGACTGTGACTCGCCTCTGTGTTTCGCTGCGCAGCTGTGTAGACTATAGGGACTTAGTTTCTTTGTTATTGTAGTGAACTTAGTAATAAGAAACAGTAAAGTTCTAGGTAAAACACTTAATTAAATTTGTATATACATAACCTAGAGCTACTCAATCAGGGGTTTTGCACGCGGCCTAGCCGCGGGGCAAACTGTAGTACATTAGAACATTTTATTGTGAACTTATCGAATTGTAGAGGTCGGTAGTGGCGCCGAAGTATGAATACCCTACTGGCGGCAAATGTGTAATTCGGCGACTTACGTACGTACGACTTACTTATGAACACTTCATATTGTCGAAAATAAAGCAATAAAAAAGCTGCCTTTCCAGCCTAACTAATCAGTGTATATATTCAATGCGAACTAGAATCTACCTGCAACTTTGGGAATCTGTAGTCAAGTACACCGAATGGTCCCAAACCGCATGTTTTATGTGTACGAAGAAGATTTATGAAAATTAGTTCCGGTTTGCGTAACACTAATGGGAGGGTTGGAAGCTAATAGAAATCGTATTTAATCTACGTTAAAACATAATGTTCTTTACGTTTAAGAGTTACGAAAACTAAACAAAAATACGTCAAGGCCTATCCTATACTATAGAGAGATAGATAGATAACACTTTATTATACACCAATACAAAAATGGTGCTTAACATAAATAAACTTAACTTAACATAAACATTAGGCTTACTTTTCTATTATATATTTTTTATTCATATAATTCATCATTTTCTTAACATTCCTATGTTATTAATTTATTGTCCACCCTTTAGCACAGTTAAGCTTCAAAACCTACCTATTTAAAAATATACGTTGTTATTTCTTAGAAGATCATTTTGCTACAACACACGTACTATATTTGCGATTATTATTATTTGACGATGTTTACGTTTTATTTGTATATTGTTATTATAACACATTTTATTTGTATTTGTCATAACAACCTTGAGTTGTGTTCCGGCATTAGTGACCAGGTTCCAGTTCCCCTTAAGAGAGCAGCAGCGCATTTGTAGCAACTTTGCTGTTGCAAATGTCCATAGGCGATGGTAACCACTTTCCATCAAGTGGACCGTCTGCCTGTCTGCTGATCTCCTGCAATAAAAAAAACATGTCTAAGGGCCGATTTTTCAACCATCAGATAAAATTTACCAGTCGGATAAATTAAAACCCGAGGTGGAACCGTTTGTTTTATCCGTTCAACTGACATTTTTAATTTTTCTATGTTAAACTTTATTCTGTGAATAACTTTTATCTGATGATTGAATAAATCAGCAAGCAGACAAGCACACTTAGCACGTGTGTACACGATACTGCAGATGCGCCGCCAACCTGTGCAGGGTCAGTGCGACCGCGCCGACACCGCATTTTCGCTATCGAACGAGTGTCAGAATAGCAGCGCGGTGGTGACGCAGCGATGGCGTGATGGCGGTGTGTAGGCGGTGACGTCTACACATGCTCTTAGAAAATTCGGCCCTAAGTCAATTTAAGGGACATTTAAAGTAAAATAGAAATCGTTTTAAACCCACCTAAAAACAAATTTGAACTAAAAAGTATTTAAAGATCTATCTCGTAAAAAAAAACAGGATATATAAGCTTTTTTGAAAAGGTTTTTAAATACAAGCTTTTAAGATCCTGGATATCATGTAGCCGCAGAGTGATAGCCAAGACAAGTAAATCGAGCCCAAACACGACGGGTCTGTCTTGTTTAGTACAGGAGTTCCTATGGCCACCTTCCGACTCCATCGTCAGATCAGCTCCATGGTACATTATTGTATATTATTGCATGGTCACGCGATATACATATGCGTGCAAAATTTCAGCTCAATCGGAAACCGGGAAGTTGGTCAAATTTAACTTGCAAGATTCCACCCGAACTTACATACATACATAGGTACATCCATTGCAAGTTAAATAAAAGCTTGTAATAATACATACTGTCATGCTTTTTTCCATAACGATACCAATAGATTAGGACCTCCACTTATTACAATACGGGCATACAAGTGTTCCAGTTGATCTGTTTTCATCAGCTTGTAATTTATTTTATTATTTGTTAATGTTAATGAATACGCATTCAGAGATTGCTTTAGATTACATCTGAATGTTTACCTATGTCTAGCAGGTTACTCTGTAAAGCTAGACTCGCAGACGTCTCTGGGGGCTCGTAAGCCAGATATCTAGATTACCTATGTAAGGCTGTGTTTAAATTGAACATCCAGGATTTGGCGATTTTGTTCATTTTTTTTTATTGCAGGAGTTCAGCAGACAGGCAGACGGCCCACTTGATGGAAAGCGGTTACCATCGCCTATGGACATTTGCAACACCAAAGGTGCTACAAATGCGCTGCTGCTCTCTTAAGGGTGACTGGTACCTGGTCACTAACGCCGGAACACAACTCAAGGTTGTTATGGCGATTAAAATTAATTTAACAACAACAACAATAAATACTCTTTATTAATATAATAAAAATACACTTTTTGTCTTTAATACTATAAGGGAGTAGTAGTAGTGAAGCAATCTCTTCCAAGCAACCTTTGGATGAATAAAATCTTATAAAAATAGTGTACTGACGTGCATTTTAATAGTATACTAATACTAGCTACCCCGGCAAACTTCGTACCGCCTCAGAATCAATAAATAAAAAAGCTGAATGATAATTGCAGACTGTTGAAACTTTAGTAAAAAATGTTGTCAAAGCTTAACCGGAACGAACATCAAACGTTTGACATTCAAAACCAAAAAAAATGAAAAAAACTTCACTTTTAAATTTAATTTGATTTCTGAATGAATTTTAAATTTAATTCATTTGAAAACGACGGGACGTACACCAAATGTTTGACAGGTAGGAATAGTTTGTAAGGGAAAGCGAAATTATTGTTTTTACTATATTCCAAGCATTTTTTTATATCTACTCACCTTTTAAACCTTTCCTGGACTTCCACAAATAATTCAAAACCAAAATTAGCCAAATCTAATAGTATATAGACTATAATTTATATAGTAGTATAATAATCCAATAGACACTAACGAACAGCAATTGGTTTTTATATATCTATATAGATATTAATAGTAATTTACTCATAGATATGACAGTAATAATATAATAAATAAATTGAATACTTTTCTGTTCAACTTTTTGTATAAATAAAAACTTAATTATCATCCTAGCTGGGCAACTTAATAGACAGGGAAAAAAGAGATTTAATTTAATCTCTAGGCATTTTTTGTTTATTAGACTTGCGGGTCTACGGGTAAAATTAAATTTTGTAGCTGTTAGCTGTAGCCAGGTTAAATTTTATTGTATTCACTGTAATATAATAACATGAATGTGAGTTTGATTTATGAAGTATATTACTGGTGATCAGGAAGTAGATGAAGGACTAAATCAGAATATGGACTGCATAAAGATATTCTGGCTAGGCTAGAAGACATGCCTACACAGTATAAGCTTACGTTTCCGTGGGACAGACTCCAACAGAAATGACGTCATTTATCAGAATAAAAAGTTTCCTCAGCTTTAACTTGGAATATAAGCTAGCTCTGAGTCGAATGTCGTTTAAATCCTTTAATACTTTTTTCATTTCTCATGTTCTGAAAGTATGCTAGGAGTTGGAAAAGTGGATGGATGCAGAAGTCGTGGAAGGCTACGACACACCTTCCATGATCAAATTGAACGTGTACTAGCAGAAGGTGATGTCAGGAGCCTTAAGAACAGACGAGCGTGCATGACAAGAGTTATGAATGTCAAAGAAGCAAGTGAGGTGTGTAAGAATAAGCCTAAATGGCGCTCTGTTGTTCGTGCCTACCCCGCAAGGGAACTGGCGTGAAGTTATGTATGTATGTATGTACGCTAGGAGTTGCCTAATCACAGGGATGAAAACAATTTCCACCCCTGGGAAACGATTCTCCCTGCTGTCACAAAATTTAGAAAACCATAGATACTACATGCAACTTGTGTCCCAATTTTTTTACAGCCCCTGTTAAAATGTGGCTTAAGTTGTAATAAAAAAATATCAAGAATTTTGTAACATCATTTTATACTTATAAATTACTTTTCACTAAATTAATATTTAATTTACATAAATTTGAGCAAAATATTTACTATCACCAATCACAAAAAAAAATACTGGCTGGTAGAATACCACAGAAAAAAAATTACTTAACGTTGCATATATGACGTACGTGATGACGTTTCATCAGATTTAGATACAGATTTAAAGGCTGATTTTATTGGAGAAGTAGTTGTTTATTTAACTGATCAGTTTTTATCTACTTTCCTCATATTCAAAATGAAAATCAGAGTGTTAACCTCGGGTGAAAGGTATATTTAGGCACACGAATTAATAGCGCCCTCGCTACCTCGTGCGCCAAACCAGCTCGTGCTTAAATATGTTACTTTCACCTCTCGTGTAACAATCTACTATTACGTGGTGCTCTTACAGAGAGACATATGGGCAAAAATTATGTATGTTACATTTGTGGAATTGATGATCCAATTAGCTGCCTGATTTGTTTGTCTATTTTAAATTCATTTGTTCGACGGCATTAGACGGCTTCTGTAGTTGAGCGGGCTAAGCCTTTGCCGGCCTACCTCACTGCAATGCAGAGGCTCCGGGTTCGATTCCTGGTATAGTAAATTTCGGAAACGTATTTTCTCCGTTATTTACTATGGTCTGGATGTCTGGGATCGGCCCCAGAGTAGTCCGTTGTATATTACCCATAGCACAAGCATAACTTGCTTAATTTGGGGGTATACAATGTGTGTGTTTGTCTGCCGATTATTATATTATATATTATTATTATTTGTCGCCTTCGCTTGCGTAGATTAAAAATAGTCATAGTTTACATAGTGTAGGTCATAGTTTGTGTAGTCAAAAAAGACAAAAGGTAGTCAGCCCCTTTCGTTATATATGCATGTTACGTTATGTATGTAGTATTTATTTCTAAGCACAAGCAGGTACATAAAACTTTCGTGCTTCTGACTTTGAATGTTACAGATTTTCATACAAACTATCATCAATTTTTCACCGTCAAACTATCAAACTTTCAAATTTTCACCATCGCCATTACCCTAGTAATTTGGGCTATTCGATGATGTGTCAGTCAGTCAGTGTGGTCAAGTGATTAATAAATAAAATTATTAACCCATTGTGGCCGTGCCCTATCACTAAACTACAATCTTAATATTGAAGTAGACGCGTGCTCAAGTAAAACCAAATAACAATTTTATTAGGAAATGTAATGGATATTATTGTGGATATCAGTGCCGGTTCTGGGTCACTGGATAATCAAAGGTGATCAATAATGGGGGATACTAAAAGAAATCGAATTGACTTGTTATTCCATATGTGTAAGTAGTATAGTATCAATAGAGTGTTTATAGGAAATCAATTCAGAAAGTATTAGTCATCTTTATTAGTTCTCGCAATTTTAACTATTAGTTTATCGTTCCTTATTGCGAAGCTGGTAAGCAGGTCATCAGGAACGCAAGGCTAAACTTGCTTCCAAAAAGCTTGATGTGCTAAACCGGTCTAAGCAGTACATCACCCCGCGGCAAAGACTTGCGCTTTGTGGTAGAACGCGCAAATAAGGCCGCATATGGAATATTGCTCACTCTTATGGGCTGGGACATCCGCTTACCAGACTGACCCTCTCGACTCTATACAACGTCGCGCCATTTGTAGTTGTCGATCCCATTATAACAGGCGGTTTAGAATCGCTTAGCCTTCGGAGAGACTTTGGGACTTTGCTGTACAACGGAGAGTGTTCCGAGGAACTGTTTGATCTGGTGCCAACGCCTCATTTTTACAACCGCACCTCTCACCATCGACGGAATTTTCATCCCCATTTCCTGGAGCTCCCACGCTCAACTACGCAATGATTCTCTAGAACGTATGTTCCGCGCACAACAATGATTTGGAGGGAACTTCCCGCTGAGCTTTTCCCTTTGCGTTACGACATCGGGTCGTTTAAGAAGGGCGTTGTAAAGTTTCTTAGAGGCCGGCAACGCGTTGGCAACGACCCTGGTGTTGCAAACTTCCATAGACGATGGTAATCGCCTGCCATCAAATGGGCTGTCCGCCTGTTACGCTGCTCCAGACAATAACAAAACAGCAGGCTGACAACCCATCTAATTGAAAGCGGCTGCCGTTGTCTATAGACTATTTGCAACACTAGGGTTGAAGCCAACGCTTTGCCAGCGTTTAGAATGCGATAGAGGGGGGGGGAGTGCACGGGATAGGATAGAGGGACCAGTCTATAAGAATGGATAACAGGGTATTGAATAGGATAAGAAAGAAAAAGAAAGAAGAAAGGTTCACAATTTATTTCCAATAATGATATACACAATTAAAACAGATTAGAAAATACACGGTATATAAGTATATACTAATTTTATCTGTACAGGAACGGAGAAAGAATATAATTTCTTATGGCTGGGCGGCCTGTCGTAAGAGGCAACAATACAACCCACAGTCAGGTGGTACGTACGGTATTTGCCCGTCTGGCTGGCTACCACCTCTGGTCTAGAATATGCCGGCATAACACCGGCTTAAGTTGTGTTCCAGCATTAGTGACTAGGTTCCAGTCTCCCTTAAGAGAGCAGCAGCGCATTTGTAGCACCTTTGTTGTTGCAAATGTCCATAGGCGATGGTAACAGCTTTCCATCAAGTGGGCCGTCTGCCTGTCTCCTGAGAAAATGAGGGTACCGAATATGTGATAGGGCGAAGAGGAAAGAGTGCCATTGGAACTCTCACTGTACTAAAAGTGGTATTTTGTGTTAATCTGTGAAATGACAAACGTCACTGTCTTTAATGTCAAGTCAGTTAGACAAGAGACAGCTCATCTATATCCTAGCCCCCTGCTAATTATGGAACTCAACGCGTCCACAAGCATTTATATCTGTTTAAAATAAGATTAAAAACAAGACAACATCGCACGAAACACAAAACTAACCATTTCACGCCTATGTCCTGTGAGATTACTAATCCTACTTAAATAAAATAGAATCTTTTATTATTCGTAGTTATAGTATAACACTTAAGCACTTAGTGGAGCAAAGTATAATGCGCTTCAACAAAATCCCAGTAAACGTTCAAAAGCTTTCGTTAAACAAGTTTAAAAAATTAGTAAAGCAGCGTTTGTGCGAGAAGGCTTAGGCTTTTTATACGACCAAAGATTTTCTAGACTACCGCACTTCATGAGTATAATGCGGTCACTACCAAACTTTTTCAGTAATTATTTATAATTTTTTTAATTTTTTATTTCAGGAGTTCAGCAGACGGCCTACTTGATGGAAAGTGGTTACCATCGCCTATGGACATTTGCAACACCAAAGTTGCTACAAATACTGCTCTCTTAAGGGAGACTGGAACCTGGTCACTAATGCCGGAACACAGCTCAAGGTTGTTATGGTGACTTACTTTACACCAGAGATGAAAGCCATCCAGTCGGGCAAATGCTCTACCACCTGGCTGTTGGTTTTTTTGTCGCCTCTTACGACAGGCTGCCTGGTCGCAGGAAATTTTGTTCTTTCTCCATTCTTACACGGGTGGAAAATATAATATTACTTTGATAAACTTTGTATTAGTATAAACTACATTTAAAAAAAGACGAATTTTAATTATATTATTGTGAAGTAAAGATATGTTGCTGAAGAGTTTGTTGCGCCGCTTTTTCTCCTTTAACAGTAACTAAAATTGCTTAACAAGCGGTGATAGACTTTGACTTTCAATAAGTAATCTGTAAGATTCCATTTTGAAACAAATACATCATTTTTTATGGAGAGAATAACTTAGAAAGAAATGAAGACCAATGAAGAAGTACTGGATATGATAAAAGAGAATCGCACAATTTTAAAAGTTTTGGAGGAAAGAAGGGGGAAAGTGTTTGGCCATTTGCTACGACGCGACACCTTCTTATGCAAGTTAATCGAAGGCAAAGAGAGGGAAGAGAAGACCAAGGCGAGGATTCATGGATCAAATAAAAGAAAAAGTGGGTGTCGTGTCGTACATAGAAGTTAAACTACTGGCCCATAATAGAGAAGATTGAAGGAGGTTCCACCGACAAGAGCATAGCTCTTAAATGATAAATAGATAGATAGACATCAATGTTCATTATTAAAAGTTACACACACTCACTGGTTCACACGCTAATACATTAACACAACCGTACTAAGTTAAAGATAACATTATGTAATTGTAGCGAATTTTAGTTAATTTATCGTATAAATAAATAATGTTACGATTTCATAATAGAAAGCTAATATTCACTTTTCCAAACAAAGTTCCGAAGCGCCAACATTTCGTAATAACCATTAACACGTTTTATCGCCGTTGAAGAGGTTTTTTTCACGTATCAACATATTACAAAAAAGTTCTTCGTTGATTTTTACAGGTCAATCGAATTTGTTATTGGCATGGAACACGAACTTTTGATTTTCGAATAATGGGGCCACAGTTTTATTTTACGTGTAAGTCCCGTGAGAATCCTGTTTTTATCCCAATATAGTGTAGATGGCCTTCAGCCCGGTGGACTGACGACATATGTACACGTTGGCACTGATAGGTGCTGAACCTCAGCAGTGAACTTTTACGACGTGATATTCTTATTTCTTATAAAAGTTCATTGCAAGAAAATAAAACTCGCTCAGTGCTGATTGTTCAGCGCAATCTTAGCTTATGGGTAGGATTTCGTTTCTTTTTTTAATTCTTATGTTACAACCACTCAGTGCCGTAGCTAGTACCTTATCAGCCGTATGAATGATACGGGGCCCCCAGGCCATAGGGGCCCCGAGAGTGTTTAAGCAAAAATTCACAATCTTTTATAGATTAATACCATTTTTGAGAATAACTGCTTGGCCAACAGGAACAACTATCAGACTTGTCATTATTGTATAGAGGCAGAATATCTATAAAAAGTGAAATCTTCTTCAGCTATGGATGATTTGATAGCTTGCCGAAAAAAGGCGAGTAAAGTGTATCTTTGATTTGTATTGTTTGTCTAACTTAGCTACTAGGAGCATTAAGTATTAGTAATAACTCATAATCAATATGTAATTATTTTAATTCAATTCCCGCATTTTTCGTGTCTTTAATAAAAATCTTTACCCTTCCTTTGGACAAAACGCATTTTGATACAGGGCCCGTCTACAGCAAGCTACGCCACTGCAACCAGTGCAGTAATCGAGTTGAAAGAAAGACAGGCAAGCGGTGTAACGAAAGGGTAAATTCATTGGTCGTGGTGCGGCGACTAACAGACTGTTTAGTGTCACTTTTTCGAAACAAATGCCAAATGGATCTTTAGTAGCGATAGGCGATTCAGAGATTTTTAACAACGAATGAATTGCAATCTATCTAAAATTACAATCTTGTCAACAATCACCTCGCTTCTAAACCGAACGATCGAGACATTTTCAGATTTCGAATGAACCTATTAGTCTCGATTGCCGGTGAGTAGATGGCCTAATAGTAACTCGTACTCTTAATCAC
Organism: Dendrolimus kikuchii; assembly: GCA_019925095.2. NCBI lineage: Eukaryota > Metazoa > Arthropoda > Insecta > Lepidoptera > Lasiocampidae > Dendrolimus > Dendrolimus kikuchii. Next base: position 5,564,961 of record CM034390.1, on the reverse strand, counting down.
ATTGATTCCATGTTTTTATTACATTTATTAAGACCCCCGAGGCGGAAACGAAACCATCGATTACGAATGAAACTAATCATGTGTCATCGATATTTTTGAACAATCGACTTCAACATCGCGCATCGTTAAACCCTAACACTCAGCAAGCAGGCCCGGGTAAAGAGGAAATCCCGCATACAAGGCCTGTGGCATGTGTAACATAAGACTTCGTATGCGACATATAGTGGATTTGAATACCAGCGTCAAACAACTTGTATCTGGCATTTCCTAAACTGAACCCATTTGGTACTATCGCGAGATGTACTCGTAATTTTTTTTTTTTTATTGCATGAGTTCAGCAGATAGGTAGACGGCCTATCGGTTACCATCGCCAATGGAAATTGTAACACCTTGGTGATATCAATCTGCTGTCGGCCTCTAAAGGGAGACTAGAACCTAATCAATAATGCCGGAACATAACTCAAGGTTGTTATGGCGGCATGCTCTAGACCAGGCCGGGTGGTAGCCACCCAGACGGGCAAATACTCTACTACCTGTGGGTTGTTTTGACGCCTCTTACAACAAGCCGCTCGGCCGCAGGAAATTGTATTCTTTCTCCGTTCCTGCTCGGATAGCAACATCAATGTGATACTGTTGTGTTTATTTTATCTTTCTTTCGTTCTTTGTCCCGAACCTAATATGAGGACTGTACAAGTACGATCGATGAAAATGAACCCTAAAATGTACGTAAAACAGAGACAGTACAGGTGAAATAACTCAATCAGAAGACAGCCGTGTTACCCATAGCCCCGGGTACGCGCCGACTCGATCGTATCGAATCACGCGAGTCTGTAATAAACCATTGATTAATGGCCGCCGTAACTATGGTGGAAGGTTTACAAACACTTTTCGTTGTGTAAATTATTTTTTTATTTAGTATATTTAGTAGTTAGACTAAGTAAGGCGGATTAATCTTTTTTTTTAATAAGTAGAGAGTGTATGCGGTATTGTGACGTCTAACCTCCTTAGTCGTTATGATATATTAAGAAAGATAATTCATTTGAATAAAATCGTAGAACGCCTCCCAAAACAAGAGAAGACAGAATTGTATCGGGCCGCGAGCAGAACACGTCAATGTATAAAGTGTCTCTTTGTTGCTAATATAAACTTATGCTTTAAACCAGTCTCTTATTCTAGATCCCGGTCAGGTCCGAAACCGCTGGCCGTTACAATTCTATCCTCTCTTGTTTTGGGAGGCGTTCTACGATTTTATTCAAATGAATTATGTTTCAAATTGATCGTGTACTAGCAGAAGGTGATGTCAGGATCCTTAAGAACAGACGAGCGTGCATGACAAGAGTTATGAATGTCAAAGAAGCTAGTGAGGTGTGTAAGAATAAGCCTAAATGGCGCTCTGTTGTTCGTGCCTACCCCGCAAGGGAACTGGCGTGAAGTTATGTATGTATTGTATGTATGAATTATGTTTCTTAATATATCATAACGACTAAGGAGGTTAGTCGTCACAGTGTGTTACTTGATAAGAACGGAGATAAAAAACAAAAATCAATGTATTTGTCTTAAGATGGAATTTTACAAATAGTCATGAGTCTACTACCACTTTCAAAGCAATTTTAATTACTGTTAAAGAACAAGAAGCGGCGCAACAACTCCCCGGCAACATATTATCTTTACTTCAATATTGTTACGTATACAGGTGAACTTTGGCCTTCAAGGTCAAATCCCAAACTATACGAAATATCGAGAAACACTCAAAAGAGTCTTGGGACCGATATTTACAAAATCTAAATTACTATCATTACAATTTTGAAAAAGAAACACATATTGCATTATTATACCAGATCATAGTGTAGCTTGTAAGGATCATTTTCTGTGAAGGAATGATCAAAATCTGCCCTAAGACTTCTGAGACTCCTTTGAGTGTTTTTCGCTATTGGTTATTGTTCAGGACTTGGCCCTGAAGGCCCTCTTAAAGACGGGGAATATTACTGTTCATCATATTTATAACATGTTGGATCCTCACAATCTATACTGATGTGGGTAGTTTTGTAAGTGCCGCTGGCTTTCGGTTTCGCCGCCGTTGCGTGGTGGTGAAACCAGTCTCCAACGCACACGAGGTCAGTTCGGACGTTCCGTTTTCTCCGTGCAAGTGAACGTTTCACATCCCATTCTTCATATACAAGTCATGCTTGCTGTTTGATGTGAGTGTGCCATAACAAAAAAAACCTAAGTACCATCCGAGAACTTGTTAGTCCCGTGCACTTTCAGGAGCTGTCTAGCTGCCCCATTGGAGGTGGTATCCGAGGTAAGTGCTGCTTCTTAACCCATTGGGTTTTGTGGAGGTTTTGGCATACCTCTTATTCCCTTAAATATAAGCTACAGTCCACAAAACAATTACTAGAACCAGCGAAGCTGTGTGGGATCCGTGACCCAGCACTGTACACATATATGAACAAAAAATTATAGCTTCATGTTTAACCGACATCAACAAAGTTTAATCAAATTCATTGAAACTGCAAAACTGTCATGTAATATGAAAAGCGCGTCGATATCAAATATTTAAGACTTAACCCGTTATCGAGAGTGCCACAACGGCAAACAAAGGACCTAAGTCCATACAGTCTCGTCAGACTATTAATTTGATAGTTATTATTAACTTTAATAGTACAAAACAAGTCGCTTTTCGGGTCTATATGTCAGTCTATATATCCGATAACTCCACCTAAACCACGTAACGGAATTTTAAATGGTTTTCACCATCTATACTAATATTATAAAGAGGTAAAGTTTGTGAATTTGTATGTTCAGGGTAATCTCCGGTACTACTAATCGATTTTGAAAATTCTTTCATTAGTGGAAAGCTACATTATTCCCGACTGACATAGGCTATATTTAACTGTGATTAATAAAAATAAAAAAAATTAATGACCCCGGTGAATTGGCTTGGGAACGCCTGTCGTATATATTACAGCAATAACGTTTCACGCAAGAATTGCGCACAGCCTCGTACGTGGCACTGCAAGTGCCTTCCACGTTTGTGAATTAATTGAAGGTTACAATTACACTTTGATTTGCGTACGTGCGTGCATGCGTGCTTTTGAATATTTTAATGACGCCCAACGAAGTAGACACGGGTCAACTAGTCAGTTAGATATTTTTTTCGTTAAAGGTTTTTATATATATTAAACAAACTTAATTAATATTTTCTTAAGTTTTCGCGACTTGTATACATAATAAAACTACGTTTTAACGGTTTTAAGCGCGGTAATTTTATTTGATTTTGGTTTTTTCCACACAGACAGAATTGGTCACATCCTCAGGCGAGCTTCAATCAAAACATATTTCAAGCCGCAGAAAAAGATTACCCAATTTCTGAGACCTGTGAAATGCAATATCCCACTCCAGGATGCAGGGGTTTACAAGCTTGATTGTGAGTGTGGATTGTCATACATTGGGCAAACAAAGAGGAGCATAAAAACACGAGTAAAAGAACACATTGCTGACATGAAACACACAAGGTCTACGAAGTCTGCGATCAGTGAACACACGCTGGATAAACCCAACCACTACATCAGATTCGATAACCCACAAATCCTCGCGAAAGAGAATCGTTTCATACCTAGAATGATGCGTGAGGCTATTGAAATCAAAAAACACCCAAATTTCAATAGAGAAGATGGTTGGCAAGTACCACCTGTTTGGGATCCAATTATCAAAACTATTAAGACCCAAACCCAGCAAAAACCACCTGCCAGACCTCAAGACACTGTGAGCTCTTTCTGCGTACAACGGAACACAAACCAACTTGACTGATAATTACTTTTATTTTTCCTTCCACCCATTTTAATATTATATAAAATTATTAGAGCTAGGCATGTTTGCTGAAGAGTTTCTTGCGCCGCTTCTTCTCTTCAAGCCATAACATGTTGCGAAGCGGTAGTAAATTAGATTAGGCTCCCATAGATTAAATAATAACCATAAACAAAATTAAAAATTAAATAATTAAAATTAATAAGTTGGCGGTAGGCTAAATAAAACTTTAACAATACTCGTTGACACTTGACATCTTTGTCTTCCGTGATCACGGCCACTGAAAAGTGGCCGAAACGTCGGAAAAAACCAAAATCAAATAAAATTACCGCGCTTAAAACCGTTAAAACGTAGTTTTATTAAACTTAATTAAGTTTTTATGTACATAATATAGAGCTACTCTCTAGGGTTTGACTCACAGCGTGGCCGCGGTGAAAACTCCAACTAAATTATAAAGTATTAAATAATAAAACTTCATGATCATAACGAACTTAATGAGCTTAGGTCATTGAAAATTGTTAGTCAATACTCAATAATAAAAATAACCATAAGATTTTTAGACTTAGACCCCATCGGAAAGTAAGGAGGGTTGTCGAATTAAAAAAAAAATCTTATTAGAAAGCCTCACGGCTTAGTAAATCGTGGATTTTAAAAGCATTTCATTTACAACACTCACGGCGGTAACTTTATTCACCCCGCGTTAGAAAAATATACAAGCTACGGTGTTACAGGCCTGTGATCCCGCCCATACCATTTCACCCTGCCCGCCCTGGGCCCTGTCAGTACCGAGCAAGAGACCGCAGTGGTCGCACGTTGCTCCGCGAAGCTATCGACCCGCGTGTGCACTGTTTTTGTGACATTGTGTTTGTTGTTTGGAGTCATACGGGGTGAGTTGAGGGTGTAATTAAAGCGTCGGGGTTGAAAATGTCCTAAACAATCAACATGATATTTAAATTGCGTTTTATTTCAGATAAACGTTTTTTCAGTTACACGGAGTTATGAGTAAATATTAAATGAAGCATTTTGGGTTTAAATTTTAAACGGACGAGTTAAGTTTACTGCAGATGAATAATATTAAATCTCACCAGCTACATAACGTAACTTTCTAAGACGAAATAAAGGGTTTTACACATAGATAAACTTGAACTATTATAAACATTGACTGAGTATTTAACATTGTTGTAACATATTTAGTACTACATTATATACCTATATAATATTATAAAATTGTAAAATTATAGTCTTTTGTTTTTTAGACTTTTTGTGTTTGTGTGTTTGTTAGGGATTCACGTAAAAACTACTGGGCCGATTTCGATGTCGTTTTCGCTGATCAATTCCCGGACTCAAAATCTACGGTACTTTATACCCCGGTATTTTCCTACGGGAATTTTCTTGGGAGCAGTTGAAAGGGACCCGATGGAGAAAACGGATTCCATTGTAATATTATCACGATAGCAAATTCTGTCATAAAATCTATGATACTTTATATCCCGGGAACCCCACGGGATTTTTGCCGGGAGTGGTTTCAAGTTGTTAGGACACGTATAAATTAGCTTATTCCGTCCAACGTGGACGAATTCTGTATGATTATTTATCAGTGCAGGAACGGAGAAAGAATACAATTTCCTGCGGCCGGGTGGCCTGTCGTAAGAGGCGACCAAACAACCCACAGCCAGGTGGTAGGGCATTTGCCCGACTGTCTAACTGACTGCGAAAGTATGTCGCCATAACAACCTTGAGTTATGTTCCGGCATTAGTGACCAGGTTCCAGTCTCCCTTAAGAGAGCAGCAGCGCATTTGTAGCACCTTTGGTGTTCCAAATGTCCATAGGTGATGGTAACCGCTTTCCTTTCCATCAAGTGGGCCGTCTGTCAGTCTCCTGAACTCCTGCAATAAATAAATAAAATGATTGTTTCGACTATGTAAGACCACAACAAGGTTCTGAAGATATGGATATAATGTCTACGTCACTCACGACCGAAGCGGAGACTACTATTAGTCTATACTAATATTATAAAGAGGAAAGATTTGTATTTTTGTATGTTTGTAACGAATAAACTCAAAAACTACTGGACCAATTTCAAAACTTTTTTTCACCATTAAAATGCTACATTGTCCTAGATTATTATGTAATACATATATTACTAGAAAAAATTAGGGATCCTTCTAAAACTTTAATAATGTAATCCAAGGTTTCAAAAAAATGTGTGTTTGAGTGGGTCCGAAGATGGTTTATATGCACAATTGGACCCGGTAGGTGGCGCTGGAATCGGGTTCTAGATTTTTATTTTTTCAGGCCAAACCAACGTCTGCCGGAACCGCTAGTTTATATTAAAGAATGGAAAAAACACTTTTCCAAGCAGGAAAAGATATTACAATTAGGGGAAATTTTCCTTGAAAATTAAGTTGTGTAAAAGACTTGAAATATTTCAAATTTCTTTGTGTAAAACGCGCTTTGTTACTTTGTGTCTTAAGTTAACTTTGTTCTTCTTTTGTGTGCGCAGTTATTGTGTTAAAATACCAACTTACTTGGTCTTTAACATTAAAGCTACTTTCTACATCTTTCAGTTGGGACTCTAGATGCCTTATCGTGCAACTAAATGCCATCAGCTCGGTTTTCAAGGCCGTTATATGTTATTGGTTTTTGTCTAAAAATTGGAAAAGTTTCGAATTATCTCATGTATGATCGTCACACAATTCACATGGTCCATTTATACAATATTCTTCATAATAAGGAAATATTTTATTGATAATGCGACTATGTTCGTAATACCGAAGTAAGAAAGAGAGTTGGTCTGAAAGAGAGTGTCGGGGTGAAGGTAAGGAAAGAATGCATGATGAAAGAATGACTAAACAGATATACAATGCAAAAGTGGATGGATGCAGAAGTCGTGGAAGGCCACGACACACCTTCCATGATCAAATTGATCGTGTACTAGCAGAAGGTGATGTCAGAAGCCTTAAGAACAGACGAGCGCGCATGACAAGAGTTATGAATGTCAAAGAAGCAAGTGAGGTGTGTAAGAATAAGCCTAAATGGCGCTCTGTCGTTCGTGCCTACCCCGCAAGGGAACTGGCGTGAAGTTATGTATGTATGTATGTATAATGCGACTATGAATATATGGCAGTTCAAACCAAAAACGAACCTTTATATAATTGTCATGTCCTCGGTCTATGTAAAAATGAAATTAAAATGTACGTATTTATTTCAAAATGGAATCTGACAGATTATTCATTGAAAGTCTTGATGAGTCTATCAGCGCTACCAAAGCAATTTTTGTTCCTGTTAAATGGGAAGTAGCGAAATAGTCAACTTCAACGTTCCAGCAATATATAATTTTTTTTATATATATAAATCGACAAACAAACACAGACATATTCTATATCCCCAAATTAAGCAAGTTACGCTTGTGTTATGGGTAATATACAACAGACTACTCTGGGGCCGATCCCAGACACCCAGACCATAGTAAATAACGGAGAAAATACGTTTCCGAAATTAACTATACCAGGAATTGAACCAGGAGCGTTGTAGTGAGGTAGGCCGGCAAAGGCTTAGCCCGCTCAACCACAGAGGCCGTCCAGTACTCTAAAACTATTAGGTATGAATATACCTATATTATTTGTCGTTCTTAGATATGTATGTCAGTCATTTTTCACGGAAACTACTACGTATGTAAAGATAGTGTTTCATAGCGAGGTGTGGTCTATATGACGCTACACAATAGTAAAACTGTGAATTAACTAAAAGTAGGAATGGACGAAGTATATGTAACACTGTTGATAAAATGTTTTTCTGCGTACAGTGTAGTGGATACACTTACCACGTTCATAGTTGTAGATATTGTATTCTTTAGTTTTCTTAATATATACCATGATCCTGGTTACCACGCGTTCGGGTTTCCAACTCAATTATTCACTAATACATGTTTACTAAAAACTTGCGCAATAAAACTATTTAATTTATGTAAGTCTCTCATAAACAAAAACAAACCAAGTTCAAGGTCAATCTTTTGGCATTTGACTGTTGACAAGTGCTACTTTAAGAAAAACATAGCAACAACATCTCTTGATCTATGCTTTATTTATTATTCATATATAATCATGATTTCTAATCATAAAGTAAATTAAATATCTAACTATCCACTTTGAATTCCTTATTTATTTATTTAAATTTAATTTGCCAAATACTGAATGATCTAATTTTGTTATCGTTGATCAATGCCTATATAGCTGTGTTAGCCAGGACGTAAAGAGTTGTGTATAATACTAGCTCCCATTGGCTGGAATTCAAACTGTAAAAGAGACGGGTTTTTGAATTCAGTTACACGAGACTTGTACTACTAATACATATTTACTAGAGTTAAAATAAAAGCCAGTTTTAAGATCGAAGTTATGTTTATTCAAAAGCCTTACATCACGTCCAGCATCATAGCACTCTCTTCATTGGGAGTTGGGAACCCGAGCGCGAGGTAAGCAGGATCATGGTGTGTTAGCAAAGTAAAGTAACAAAAAATCTACAACTATGAACGTGGTAAGTGTATCCACTACAACATAATCGTGCGTGGTCACTTTAGTTAAATTTTGAAAAATCATATCGATATTACTTGCGTTAGTAAATAAGGAGATATTAGCTTTCATGTCATTAAAAAAGTATGCGTACGACATTTATAAGGACACTAGCTTCTGCCCGCGACTTTGTCCGCGTACAATACTTAAAAAAAATAAGAAGTTAAAAAATCCCCCGATTTTGAAACATTCTTCATTGGTGCCCCGCTCCTATTGGTCTTAGCGTGATGATATATAACCTGTAGCCTTCCTCGATAAATGGGATATCTAACACTGAAAGAATTTTTCAAATCAGATCATTAGTTCCTGAGATTAGCGCGTTCAAACAAACAAACTCTTCAGCTTTATATATTAGTATAAGATTAGTCTGTTGTGAGTGTCTCGATAAAAAAAACTTTGTTTAAAAACCCGGCTTCAAAAACTAAAAAGTATAAAATAACTTATTAAAGATTTTTTACTAAGACTTTATTCATATTATTAAGATAGAAAATAATATAACATTTTCTACATCTTGAAGTCGGTGCCGAGCAAACCATAAAAATTACCATATATACTGTTATAACAACAAAATGTTGAAAAATATTGTAATTTTTATGGTTTACTAGGCACCGACTTTAAGATGTAGAAAATTTTATATTATTTTGTCTCTTAATAAACGAAATAAATTCTTAGTCAAAAATCTTACATACATACATACATAACTTCACGGCAGTTCCCTTGCGGGGTAGGCACGAACAACAGAGCGCCATTTAGGCTTATTTTTACACATCTCACTTGCTTCTTTGACATTCATAACTCTTGTCATGCACGCTCGTCTGTTCTTAAGGCTCCTGACATCACCTTCTGCTAGTACACGATCAATTTGATCATGGAAGGTGTGTCGTGTCCTTCCACGACTTTTGCATCCATCCACTTTTGCATTGTATATCTGTTTAGTCATTCTTTCCACATGCCCGAACCACTGGAGCATTCCTTTCCTTACCTTCACCTCGACACTCTCTTTCAGACCAACTCTCTCAACTCAAAAATCTTTATTAAGTTATTTTATACTTTTTAGTTTTTGAAGTCGGTTTTTTTAAATGAAGTTTTTTTGTTTGTTACCTAGTTTTTAGTGTTTAGCCATGGGTAGGCCTACGAAAGGTGCCGCTCGCCTTAAAAAAATATAGGTCCTAAGAAACGGGAACAGAAAATTTTCATAAAAAAATGTTCATATAATGTAAACTACTGAGCCAAACTATGTTAAATTTTTAAGGGACCAAATGGCAACTATTCCGCATCAAACTAAAGAAGAATCACGTAAATCGGATCATAAATCTCGGCGTAATCGGTGTATATACACTAAAAAAACACAATCAAGTTGAGAACCTCCTCCTTTTTGAAATCGGTTAAAAACAAACTTAATTTGCTTTGAATATCATTTGCCACTGCTACGTAAATGGGTGCAACTGCACACCCAGTTAAATGTATGAGTTTGTTTGTTTTCTGCCGCCTCGCGGCCCGGTGGCAGAGTCCATACTTGAAATCATTTGGGATACATGTCCCTTTGACGCCGTGGAAAAAAAAACATTTATAATAATCATAGTGACGCGGGTGTAATGCCCTAGTATGTGTTTTATTAATTGTTGTACCGTGAACTGATTTTGGATTTTAAAATTTTATAACAATGGAATAATTTATAATATGAAACTGTATGACATGGAAACTCCATGATCAAATTGATCGTGTACTAGCAGAAGGTGATGTCAGGAGCCTTAAGAACAGACGAGCTTGCATGACAAGAGTTATGAATGTCAAAGAGGCAAGTGAGGTGTGTAAGAATAAGCCTAAATGGCACTCTGTTGTTCGTGCCTACCCCGCAAGGGAACTGGCGTGAAGTTATGTATGTATGTATGTATGTATGATATGGAAATACTCAATTTCTGAAATAAATGAATTATTATTAATAATATATAATGGAGGCGTTACTCTGTCCGTTCGTGTATTTATTTATGTATAGATTTGTAAAGAGGATGTTCGAAAAGGTTTATCTAAACGTTGTCCCCAATAAATTCCATCGTAAGCTAGAACAAAGGAAATCCATTTATATTTCCTACATCCCCTGTTAGCCGAAAGCCCTTAATAGAGGGCCACTACATTTTTCCATTACTAGGGCCGTCTATTAAAAGCTATCGGTGCCGGGATATGGTTCGCTGAAGAGAATCCTTTCTTCAAAAGTATTTGGGTTGAATTCTTAAGTAACCTTTGAAAGAAGGATTTCAGTTGCGGGCTGTTGTTCAGAAATTACAAACAATACATATTGTTGGCTCGTATGTACGCTGAGTCGACTAATACTTGTGGGGATTTTGACTTTTTGATGGATCTACAATTTAACCGAGTTCAGAAGAGAGGAGGTTCTCAAATTCGACTGTATGTTTTTTTTATAGCCTAAAGCAGGTAAATAGGCAGACGGCCCACCTGATGGAAAGTGATTACCGTCGCCTATGGACGTTTGCAACACCATGGATGTCGCCAACGCGTTGCCGACCTCTAAGAAATTTTATAACGACCTTCTTAAAGAACCCCATGTTATAGAGCAAAGAGAAAACCGCGGCGGGAAGTTCCCTTCAGATCATTGTTGTACGCGGAATAAATGTTCTAAAGAAACGTTGCGTAGTTGAGCGTGGGAGCTCAAGGAAATGGGGGTGAATATCATGTCGCTGGCGAGCAGTGCGGTTGTAAAAGTGAGGCTTTGCCACCAGGTCAAACATTTCCTGTTTTGTTACACGATTTCTGGACCGATTTTCATTTTTTTTTTATTCGAAGCGTTACCAACTCAGTATCTGATGAGTGGCTTCCAAACAGATCGAGAGCTACCCTCAAGTATTATAGGCATGTACAAAGTTTCATTTAAATCCATTCAGCAGTTTTCACGTGATGCTCGAACAATAGACAGACAGAGAAACATTCTATACCTAAATTGTATTTTTGGAAATCTACTGGTCCAAATTAGATACCCTGGTGTTTTTTTTTTTCATTTTAAATTGATTATACAAACTCGACACCTGCAACAGATTTAATATACCTACATTTTCTTTACATGTATAAAACAAAGTCGCTTTCAGAGTCGTGTTTATCTGCCTGTCTGTCTATATATTCGCTAAGTTTTTCACCATCGGTTAGTTCATTTTTCAAGGAAGGTTTATATATGTATGTATATATATATATATATATATATATATGTGTATATATATATATGTATGTATGTATATATATATATATATATATATATATATATATATATATATATATATATATATATATATATATATTGCTCTTGGCTTCGTTTGCGATAAATAAAACCTAACTAAGTAAAATAAAGCTACTTATTAGGGTTAAAACTATATTTATATATTTCTTTATTGTACGAGTTTAGCAGACAGGCAGATGGCCCACCTGGTGGAAAGCGGTTAACATCGCCTGTGGAGACTTACAACACCAAAGGTGCTACAAATGCCCTGCTGATCTCTAAAGGAAGACTGCAACCTGGCCACTAAGGCCGGAATACAACTCAAGTTTGTCATAGCGATTAGGGGTGTTAGCCATCCAGACGGGAAATATCTTAGCACCTGGCTGTTGGTTGTTTTGTCGCCTCTTACGACTGACCGCCTGGCTGCAGGAAATTGTATTCTCTGTTCCTGCATGGATAAAAACTGCTCTATCTTAAGAACTCACTATAACATTTTATAAGATAGGATACATACCAAGCGGCATTTATTTTCTAATATTCCGTATAAATTCATTACAGAACGTATGACAGAATTTGAAGAATAACTATACGTGCAAAATGTGTCAGTCTGTTTGTATAACACAATTACGTTTTCCCGCCCCGAAGTTTCGCCAGTATTTTGATTGTCACGGCAGTTGGGCGCTGCTTTGTAAGCTTACAGAACATTGTTCTTGGAAGTTTCGCCGTCTTTATTTTAAGTATACGAGCGTTAAAATGGAGGGGGGAATGTGTGGAACTTTGTCGAAAGTCAACGCTATGTCACAAGCGGGGCAATTGATGTTTTTCGTAATTATTTAACGTTAACAAGTGAAAGCGACAGGGGAAAGTAATAAATATGGAATACTGTTTTGTTTTTTTAGACATTAAAGAAATAAATAGCATAATTAATCAGAAATCTTTAATCGTAATTATAATCAGCTATATATTTGTCTTGGACTTAGTAATAGTATTGTTTTATATAGAGTCTAAACACTAACTAACCACTAACCGGCGATTGGGAGTATATGTACACACTTTGTAAACACAGGGAAGTCGGCCACTTTGCATAGCGCACGCTTCTTTATGTATGTACACACTTCGTAAACACAGGGAAGTCGGCCACTTTGCGTAGCGCACGCTTCTTCATGTCTGTACACACTTCGTAAACACAGGGAAGTCGGCCACTTTGCGTAGCGCACGCTTCTTCATGTCTGTACACACTTCGTAAACACAGGGAAGTCGGCCACTTTGCGTAGCGCACGCTTCTTCATGTCTGTACACACTTCGTAAACACAGGGAAGTCGGCCACTTTGCGTAGCGCACGCTTCTTCATGTCTGTACACACTTCGTAAACACAGGGAAGTCGGCCACTTTGCGTAGCGCACGCTTCTTCATGTCTGTACACACTTCGTAAACACAGGGAAGTCGGCCACTTTGCGTAGCGCACGCTTCTTCATGTCTGTCATACACGAACAAACTATGGTATGATATTCCTCCTGCGGTTTTCTCAGAGCGCTTCAATATAGGGCTCTTCAAAAATGGATTAAACAGATACTTAGTCTCAACGAGATAGGCAACGTATCGGCTCCCTTAGTGTTGCATATGTCCATGGGCGACCGTCACCACTTGCCGTCAACTGGGTTCATTTGCCTGTTTGCCTACAAATTAGATTTATTTCTAGAAAAGAAAAGTTACTTCAAGTATTATTTTTCCTCAAAAACAAAATCAAGGAAAAGGTAGGTTTTTTTTGTTTTTTTATTGCAGGAGTTCAGCAGACAGGCAGACGGCCCACTTGATGGAGAGCGGTTACCATCGCCTATGGACATTTGGAGCACCAAAGGTGCTACAAATGCGCTGCTGCTCTATTAAGGGAGACTGGAACCTGGTGTCACTAATGCCGGAACACAACTCAAGCTTGTTATGACGACATACTTTAGACTAGGGGTGGTAGCCATCCAGTCGAGCAAATGCGCTACCACCTAATTGTAGCTAAAATAGTAAGAAATTGTAAAACAATAAAACTACGTTGTTGGGGATAGTTTTTACCTTAATTTTATTATTACTATGTTGTGTTACATACGAGCGCGTCGCTGACAAAATGGCAGATGATAGTGATGTGCTAATTTAGTTTATGACTGCTAGTGATGTACATGATAATAATGTATTAACCGTTTAAAGCGCGGTATTTTATTTGTTTTTTATTACTACGTTTCGGCCGCTTTTCGAAAACTTTAAAATATTATTGCATAATACAAAGCAGATAACTTTAATTAATTCTAATTAATTAATATTCGTTATGTGTTCCACCTTTAACTCATGGTAGCTTAGTGGTTAGCACAGTGGCGTTCCAGACTCCAAAGGGCACGGGTTTGAATCCTGTCCGGAAATAATGCACCACTTAGCAGGTCTCTGACCGAAAGTGCATGTTGTAACAATTATCATGTGGTAACGGTGAAGGAAAACATCTTGAAGAAACCTGCATATTTAGATAATTAATGCGTCAAACCCGCTAATCCGCCTTGTACAAGCGTGGCGGGTATAAATGTTCCCCTATAAATGGTAGGCCCGAGTCCAGCAGTAGGACGTTAATAGGCTGTTATATTTGAAATATGTTTTACACGTCATTGTGAAAATAGTGGACTTATTTATAGTGGAAACAATGCATGATGAAAGAATGACTAAACAGATATACAATGCAAAAGTGGATGGATGCAGAAGTCATGGAAGGCCACGACACAGCTTCCATGATCAAATTGATCGTGTACTAGCAGGTGATGTCAGGAGCCTTAAGAACAGACGAGCGTGCATGATAAGAGTTATGAATGTGAAAGAAGCAAGTGAGGTGTGTAAGAATAAGCCTAAATGACGCTCTGTTGAACTGGCGTGAAGTTATGTATGTATGTATGTATTATTTATAGTGGATTTTATAAAATTATTTTCGGCAGTAATTTTAATTTTTTGGTTTTAAAACCACAATAAACGAGTAGTTTGATTACTTATCTCGTAACATTTACGGTCGTAGCGTCGAGTTTTGTAACATCCGGCTCGGGACCACTCGACTTTCCACTTGCCATTCCACTTACGCTCCCACTTTACAACGTTTTCTTTCCTAGCCGCCCATTATTCAAGTTAAGTGGATAGTGGAGTTTGTCTTAATTAATCTGTTAACTTTTTGCTAGTTATATTGTGTGTGGTTAAGTTTTGTTTGCTGCAAAAATCGGGGTTCTATAAATTTGTTGTTTTTATTTATGAATACAATTTCATACAGTACATTAGTAATAAGGCACCACTTAAACCTATGAGGTTTGCGTATCCTCCTACGAGTTATATCTCTATATATTAATATGTGAAGCAAAAACTTTGTACCCCTTTTTAAGAAAATTGCGCTGACGGAGGAGTATGAAATTTTGCACACTTATAGTTTATATAGAGAAGAAGCAACAAATGCTAATATTTTTTCAAATTATGCATAAAAAACACACTACCATGTATTTGACACACACACGCATATATTATACTCTTTTGTTTATTGTTCAAGTCAAATTAACAGTGTAGCTTTGTCGAAATCTGTGATTATAGAAGTATAGTCTTTGACATTAATTATTACTAGTGGTCGCCCGTGGTTGAAATTCGACCACTATGGCCTCTAGTGGTGTAATAAAATATAGGAACGGGCTCTAACGTGTTGCACGTGGTTTTGCTCGCTATTACAGTTTTGTTTAAATAAAAAGAAAATTATTCATTTTTTACGTATTTATTAATGTCTCATTTATTCTAAATAATATGTCTTGATAATAAAAGGACAAAACCGAGAGACCAAAGGATGTGTAGAGCGCCATCTAGTCATGTGGGCTTTAAGAGAATTATGCTTCTTACAATATAATAATAATAATTGTGATTTCTAATAGTCTTCCTATATTTTTTTTTATTGCAGGAGTTCAGCAGACAGGCAGACGGCCCACTGGACGGAAAGCGGTTACCATCGCCTATGGACATTTGCAACACCAAAGGTGCTACAAATGCGCTGCTGCTCTTTTAAGTGAGTCTGGAACCTGGTCACTAATGCCGGAACACAACTCCAAGTTGTTATGGTGGCATGCTCTAGACCAGGGGTGGTAGCCATCCAGTCGGGCAAATGCCCTACCACCTGGATGTGGGTTGTTAAGTTGCCTCTTACGGCAGGCCGCCCGGCCGCAGGAAATTGTATTCTTTCTCAGTTCCTGCACGGATACAATGGCTTTATTTTGCAATTAGACCCACGTTGATACCGTTATACAACGAATGCCATAGTTTTTTTTTATTGAGTGACTTCAGTAGACAGGCGGACGGCCCACCTGATGAAGACAAGTGACCATCGCTTATGGTCATTTCTAACACCAAAGGTGCTAGGAATGTGCTGCCATTCTCTAAATAGAGACTGGAATCTAACCACTAATGCCGGTATACTCTAGACATACATACATAGCTTCACGCCAGTTCCCTTGCGGGGTAGTCATTCTTTTATCATGCTTTCTTTCCACATGCCCGAACCACCGGAGCATTCCTATACTCTAGACCCCCTGGTCTGGATGTTTTACATCCCTATGTAAAACACCCAGACGGGCAAATATCCTATCACCTGGCATAAAAACAAAACATAAACTACTTATTTACTTCAGAAAAACATTCGCTATAATTACAATGCATAAAAATTACATTCCATTAATTACAATTAACAATAGTTAATTAAACATAATACATATTCACATACACATGTTCACACACATACACAAGCTATTACTTAAGTAATAATTAATATCTTTCATCTTTGCCACAACGAAATTTTAATAAAAATGTCAGCTTCACGAACTTGTTGTGTTCCATTAAAATATCGTATAGCCTTTATTCAAGCCATTTATTAAACGATTAACAAAACAATTATGTATAACAAACGGCGAATGAAAGTCAAAAACAAATTCACCAAATTTAATATCCCCGGTCTCTCAGTGTACAAACTGAATATTTATGAGGCGAGCCCCACTCGTTACGATTCATTAGATCATTATATTGGTATATTTCCTACAAAGTTTGATATTTTTAGGCACCTAAAAATGTATAGAACGTTTAGGAACGCCGTCAACGCCATACGATCTTATTCGTATTGAGTTAGAATAAATTTAAAGGCTTCTTTATGGTTTTCAAAGAAGCCTTCAAACTTACTCTATTTCAATATGAATAAGTTCGATAATATTTTACAAATGCTCGTTAATCTCTAATAGTTGTGAATTTAAATATATAAGAATAATAAAATCAGTTTAATATACCTGTAATAAACACAAGCTTTTTTTTAAGAAATGTCGTCGTCGTCGTCGTCAGCCATTTGCAGTCCACTGCTGGACGTAGGCCTCCCCAAGACGGCGCCACTCATCCCTGTCCTCCGATTTCCTCAGCCAGCGCCTGCCGGCGACCTTGCATAGGTCGTCGGCCCATCGGGCTGGAGGGCGTCCGACACTACGTTTACCGAGACGCGGTCTCCACTCCAGGACTCGTTTGCTCCATCGGCCATCGGTCCTACGGCAGATGTGACCGGCCCACTGCCACTTCAACTTGCTAATTTTGCGAGCTATGTCGGTTACCTTGGTTCTCTTACGCATATCCTCATTTCTAATTTTATCCATAAGAGAAACACCCAACATAGCTCGCTCCATAGCCCGTTGAGCGTTTAAGAAATGTAATAAACACTAACAAATTTTTTACAAAAAAAATACAAATAATATTGTTTTATAAAGTGTTCCAAAATATTAATTAAAAAGTATTTCAAAGTCTGTAATTATACATTATAAAGTTATAATTGTATTTGAATTTAAGGCCTGAGTTTCAAAGCACTTGCAGTAATCGTGTTCATAAAAGTTAGATTGTTTACAGAATGACGTTTATTATATGCTCAAGAAGACTATAGTTGGTAAGTAAGTGTTCATTGTTTTGAGATTATTTAAAACAGGAATTCCCAAAGTGGCCGATATCGATCCCCTGGAGTCTAAATCGGTTTACCAAGGATCGACATAAACGAAAACTGATTTTGGGGGTCGACGAGGTTTAAAAATTGACCCCTGTTAATTAACACAAGTTCTTTTTGAAACTTTCAAAATCTATATATATAAAAATCAATTGCTGTTCGTTAGTCTCGCTAAAACTCGAGAACGGCTGGACTGATTTGGCTAATTTTGATTTTGAATTATTTGTGGAAGTCCAGGCAAGGTTTAAAAGGTAAGTAAATATGAGAAAATGCTAGGAATATAGTAAAAATAACAATTTCGCTTTCCCTTAGAAACTATTTCTACCTGTCAAACATTTGGTGTTCATCCCGTCGTTTAGAAATCAATTAAATTTAGAAATCGTTCAGAAATCAAATTAAATTTAAGTGATTTTTTTTCATTTTTTTGGTTTTGAACGTCAAACGTTTGATGTTCGTCCCGTCGTTCAGAAATCAACGTTTTTTATTTATTAATTCTGATGCGGTACGAAGTTTGCCGGGTCAGCTAGTACCTACTGTATAAATGTATTTTTTTTAATAATTACCTACTTATGTAAGCATTTTTTCGTATTTTGTACTAATAATTATTAATTACCCTTGATGTTTACTGACTTTTATGTCTATTCATTTTGTTGAATTTCGAAGAGAAAATGATGTCATGTTTACTCACTCACTTAACCACCCACAAAGTTTTTAAATTGGTAAGTATTATCAATACGGAAAAAACTAGAGAGGTTTTTTAAAGTATTTTGGTCATAGGGGTCTGAGGTATCAGATCATTTTGGAAAAGGGGTCTCTTGCCCAAAATAGTTTGGGAATCCCCGATCTAAAACAACAAAAAAATTTCATTGGTTTAATTCGCCCCAAAACCATAAATTTAAATTGAACATTTTCCATTCAAACTATGTTGAATAAAATTTTCTATATTATATTATACTTCATCCATTCTAATCTCTTACGGCTGTTTTAGGAGAAAAAACGGCAATTAACAACGCCCTAGCTACACGTTTAGCTAAATGAGCTTATATTGACAGGTTTATTTTTGTCAAACCAAAAAAATGTGACTGCACGATTTGTGATTAAATAATTCAGATATATGCATACAATATTTAAAATATAAGCGCTAGACAAAACTCAGACCCATATCCAGTATTTTCGGTCAAATTGTGTTACTTTAAATGATACCAAACAAAATCGGAAAGGCTTGTTTCATTAAATGTTTTTTCCTTACATTTGCACCACGCACCTTGAATAGTTAAGTTGCCCTCGAGGCCTGGGATTTGTGGTGGAAAACTTTCTCCATTAAGAGTTGCTGGTCATCCAGTCTGTTTAATTACACCCGCACTTTCATGTTTATTTTTGGTCAGTGCAATACGGATTTGTTAATCATTTTCTTGTAGAGTTCCGTAACGATTTCGAAAATAATGTAATCCTTATCACTATGTCTGTCTGTCGCAAACACTTTTATCAGAAAATATTGGATCTATATAAATGCTCAGTGACTTATTACTTACTTACTTAAGTTGGCTATTGCCATTTCCTACGGCTGTGGCTATAGGCAAATGGTAAGAACACGGGGAGTTTTATCGGGTATTCCGGTAGTGGTGACGTACTTCCACCAGAGTAGGACCATGCCGCGGAGTCCCCACACACCCTTACCGTGATCCACACTCGGTAATAAAACCGTAAGTAGCATTCGCCTCGTCAAATAAAAAAAGGATCAATTACACAAATGGTAGCGTTCCAATATACGTGAAACGTGAGTGACTGGAGTGATACATTCACGTCAGTATATCCCGCCAGCGCCTCCTTTATAATATTTTATAGGACGAATGCAGCGCTGGATTTACATAAAGACCTTAAAGCTTGGGCCTATGGCGACATCATTGTAAAGGCGTCAAATTTTTCGAGACAACATTTTAAATACAAAGAATCTTAAGGACGATTCAAATGCAAAAATTGATTTCATTTCCATAAGTCCTCGTGTATATGATACCGCCGATACGCTGCTACCACGCCGCCACCGCACCGACACCGTATTGCTATTTTGTGTACACGTCAATGTTCTATGCCCTCTCATACCCTTTAGCGGCGCAGTGCTGTCTTGATGGTGATGTCTCTTCGGGGTGTTCTTACTCTTTATCAAATGTGAAGGTGTCGTCGAGATTGTACCTCTTTACCTCGGCTGCAACTCAGTAGGCAACTACCCATCTGTTACTGGGTTTGGAGCTGCTGTAGCCGCTCCTCATGGCGATGGCTTTGCATCAGATCACGTTGACTAATCTGCGGTGTCCGATGGCCTTCGTGGGTGTAATCCCGCGGTGTTACGTATGACCGCCGGTATTGGCGTAGTCAAACATTCGCCGCGCCATTATAAGGTGGAGGTGTCTTATACATTAGGGGGAAGGTTCCACGTATGCTAAAATTTCTACGGGATCCTAAAAAGTGCGGCCTATCAAACGGGGCCTAGGGCCACAGCCATTCCAAATACATGCCTGGGCGAATGCCAAAAGGATTTGCATGCATGCAGACGAATGAGGTTACGTAATTATGATACATCCAAAATTAATACTTGCATGAATCCAATTGAATGGAACCAGATGTAATTGATTTTCAATCGCATTGCAAATCCATGTTGTGGGTCTCATAAACATCATTACTGAAATTTATGATGAATACTCTGATTGGAGGAATTAATTTGGTTAGTTTAATCACATTGTATTATTTACCAAATATTTCATCCGGTTCTTGCATGAACTTTGTTTATGTTTTTACTTGTATCACGTTTTTAATGACTAAACACCCCGCGGTTGCACTCAAGTGATTTTAAAACATCTATCGTGCTGAAACTATCCCATTGATTATGGTAAAAATTAAACTTAAAAATTTGATATATCTATTTGTCAATGTATGTCAGATACACTTTTCTCAAAAGCTTGATTCTATAAATGGAATTTGATACAATTTGTGTTGGTTCTTAACTTTTCACTGTGCATGTGTTGAAACGCACTTGGCCGATATTCCAATTTGAGCATACAACTTTTTAAAAATTACACGTGTTTAAATATAAACATGATATTGATGAATAATCTCTTAATAACTGATAGTTTCCTCAACTTTAAACTTATATTTCTTTTTTCTAAATTAGTCAAACGTCCCCTTTTATTTTGTTAACGCTGGTGAAATGCATTTGCACATACTGTCGGGCCCTGGGGAGGTCACCGAGAGGTATGTGGGACTCCCGTCGGCCGACGCTACACACATGCATCTGATGATAGAAGAAGTTGGAAGCACCGACCCCGCTAAACCTTCCAGCGTCCCTCCACATCATGATGAGGCACCACGGGGCCGTAACTATGGATATGACTGCCGTGACACCTCGATGCAAGCCCACAAGGAGGGGTGTCCTTGGGACCAGGACACCACGACACTGGGTGTTGTAGCACGCCGTTGTAGTCCTGCGACGCTCCCAGTCCTACTAAGTTATTAGAAAGAGATGGGCAAAGGATTTGTTTTGCGCTTAATGTTGTAATATATGCCAGATCTGGAAAACCTTAAAAACGCCAACTTATAAAGCAAACATGACTCATCCTGACAAAATAAACATATTATGCTTACGTTAAATTCAGTTTTCATAACGTAAACAATTAATAATGTATATATTGAAAACAAAATTTACGTAAGTATCATGTGTACGTCACGCTTAATAACGATTACTAATTAATAAACCTGCATGTTAATATGTAACTACTAACTAGTGGTATTACTGGTTTAATGGTGTTATAATAACTAATAGTAATAATGTAAGTATTCATAATGAATGCGTTGATTATTTAATGAAATTATAAGAAAATCTAGTTCTGTAGACTTTTTTACTTCATCACTTAGAATCATAGACTGCTATTCTGTTTCTTTATAAAGTCTTAAACAGCAAAATTGACAGCCCCGAACTTCTGGACAAACTAAAATTTGCTGTATCATGAGTTGGATGACGTTTGCATAATCGTAAAACATCCGCTCTACCAGCATGGCGCACTGTGTACTGTCAACACTCGCGAACCATCTGTGTACTGCCTACAATAATATCTCCCACGAGCTCGATATTTTCAATGCATCGGTTAAGCACATCACACTCTTTGTTAATTGTTTACTTCATTATTTATTTATGTCTTTTCCTTTTTCAAAATTATTATGTACACGATGTTTATTTATAATTCATGCTGTGTTCCCATCAAGAAGGCAATTCAGCAACCATATACTCTAGACATAGACATAGACAACACTTTATTGTTCACCAAAACAAAAATTACAAAAAAAATGTACAACAAGACAATAGTTACTTGGTAAAACAAAAGGCGGCCTTATCGCTAAAAGCGATCTTTTCCAGGCAACCTGACTCAAAAGAAATTCTTAAATTATCTGTAATTATTATGCAACAAAGAAAAGGAAAAAAGAAAAATATGACATACATGGACAGCAGATTACAGTCTATTGTAAACTAGCACATACATTATTGCGTAAGACTTACATAATGATTCCTAAGTGAATTTTTAAATGTGTTCTAGATTTGTTTAAAAGTGCATAAGGTGAGTTTGGCAGTTTGCGAACCAAACTAAAAAAAATATATAATTCCTAACACTATGTTTAAGTGATATAAATTACATTTAACACTTTGTCGGTGTTATATTAATGTACTGACATATTTAGAGTTTCAGCCTAAACCTTAACATCTGGCTATGGGTTGTTTTTCACCTCTTGTGACAGGTCGCTTGTCGCCATGTATTACTGTTCAATCTGCGTTCCTACGCGCATTAGTTATAGCACGACTCTAGTGATATCGGGAAAAAGTAAGATTGCTGATGGCTGATATACCTATATCTAATAATCTTATATATATACCTAATTACCTATACACATATTGTGCGTGGAGTATCACAATTGGGCAGATGTTTGCTAATCCGAATGACACTTCACATTTGCAAGTGTTTTTGGCATTACCATTCAATCAAACAATAACTCTTTATTATACACCAATACAAAAATGAACTTACAGACTAAAATTATGTCTAATTATGCACAAAGGGCGATATTTCGCTAAAAATCGATCTCTTTCAGACAACCCCAGGAATGAATCGAGATTAAAATGGCGATGGTGGTAGACATAATACATAGTACGATTACTTTCATTCTATAAATATATAAATTCACATAACATTTTCTTAAGTTTTCGCGACTTGTATACATAATAAAACTACGTTTTAACGGTTTTAAGCGCGGTAATTTTATTTGATTTTGGTTTTTCCGACGTTTCGGCCACTTTTCAGTGGCCGTGATCACGGCCAATCACCGATCAAAAACCAAAATCAAATAAAATTACCGCGCTTAAAACCGTTAAAACGTAGTTTTATTATATATAAATTCAGTATATACATATGGTTTATATATTTAATAGATATATACATAAAATAAAAATACATATCTGCATAAATAAATAAATGTTTATAGATAAATATATATGTACATACATTTAAATATCATCATACTCCAACAACAGGTAATATTTTTGATCATTGTTTTAAACGTCGATAGCGATTTTGTTTGTCTGATAGCAACTGGCAGCGCGTTCCAAAGCTGTATAGTCTAGATGGAAAAAGAATTGTTGTAGAAAGTTGAACTATGTGCAGTGTTTAATTTCAGTTTAGTGGTTGGGCGTAAACTATGGGAGCACGAAATAAAGTCAAAGCATTCTTTAAGATAATGAGGTGTATTCGTGGTATTATATTAGCATTATATCAAAATTAAATCTACTACATGTACCAGTTGTTGCATGTTCAGTAACCCATTTGTATTATTGTTACGGTATTTGCAAATAAATCACTAGCTTTAAACTCGTGCGCAACTGTCAACTTGTAATGAGAGCAATGTGACATGACCAATCCTGCTTTTTATATGTAGAGATGCCATAGTGACAAGAATAGAGAAGTAGTTTCATAATGGTCAATAGTTTCTGAACTGATTTTAAATAATATTTGCGTTGAGTTGCTTTGGATTTCGAAGATATAGCAGGGAATTCCTCAAATTTAAATAGATAATGTTTAGTAACCGAGGTATTGTTAGGTTTATGACAATCCCAAAAAAAAAAATAAGTAGGCACCTAATTATGATACATATATCTACCATATACATATGTAACTTAAAAGTATTAAATATTTTTTTAGTAAAAAAAGAGACCTACTTTCGAAAGAAACAAAAATAAATATTTTCTACAATTTGAATTCGATGCAAAGTAAAACATAAAAATGTATGTTCTTAATATATATAAATTATGTGTCACGTTGTTTGTCCGCGATGGACTCCTAAACTAATTGATCGATTTTAATCAAATTTGCACACCGTGTGCAGTTTGATCCGACTTGAAACATAGGATAGCATACATTTTGATCCGGTAGGTGGCGCTGGAATCGGGTTCTAATATTAATATTTTGTTGTAGAAATGTATATAAGATTATTTTTTTACTTTGCATCGTCTTCGAAATGTGAATGTTTATTGTAAGCATGCTGTATTTGCATCAATAAGGCCCTTGCAACCATGTTCTCTATGTCTTCTAAAGTGGAAAAAACATTTAGTTTTTTATTTTTAGTTACTTCTCGACTAGTCTACCAGAAGTCGGTTTCTTTTCTACTCGTTTTTTTAATATTATGTTGGTGTACAATATAGAGTAACGGTGTTATTCATATTGAGTTAAGAGGAAGTTTGAAGGCTTCTTTATGGTTCTTAAAGAAGCCTTCAAACTTCCTCTAACTCAATATAAATAAGACCGAAAACGTATATTGTATTACTGATATGGAGTTTATGCAAATACAGGGATAATCATATAAAAAAACCGACATTATAGAAAAGATCCTAAAATCAGTATATTGTTACGAGTTGCGGGACTCGAATTAAAATGCCGTTGGAATTATTATAGAATTTATTAGAACTATACAAACACGTATAACACAGGTACAAATATACCCGAACACAACAAATCCAAACGTAATGTAGAAGGTCGTAATTAAATAAAACGCGCAAAGTCCGTCACTATCAAATTCCCGAATATACACATGTCACGCCCGTATCATAATCGTCGCTCAACTGACCCCCTTTCAATCGGGCCATCGTTTTATACTGCACAAATGCAATTGTGCCCGCCCGGCAACGTGGACTGAATTTCCTAGAATCAGCTTGTACTTTATAATCCGTAACATCTGGCTAATGAGGCAGCATGCGAGCGGCTGTAAACGAGTACCATAGAAAAATAGACTGTTCTTCACAATACTAGAAACGTATGACAATAAATAAGTAAACAAAAGAAGACGATTATAAAAGGGTTTACAACTAGTTCAAACGCCGACAGGTAATAAAATGTGCTTTTACAGACTATACGTGGAATTTGTCTTTGTCGAAGCCTAAGTTGTAACAATATAAGCGCTTTAGAAATGAATGGCTAGATTTAAATATCCAGTTCAAACTGTTACCTTAAACCAAAGACAAGGAAAGCGTGAACCATCACAATTGGATTCCGCCGTTTCGCATACACCGTGACGGTAGTCAGTGCCATCCGAGCGTATTTTGGCACAGCCCAACAAACTAAATTCGAACTATTCGTCGCCTAGATAAATGGATTTTGTTACGTTGACATACTAGTAAAAATATTGTACCACGATAAAATATACGGCACATTTGTTGAAAGTGGCGAAGGAAACTTGACGTTGTAAAGCCATGCTGAAATATTTCTTGCTGCCACCCCTGGTCAAGTATGTCGTTATAACAACTTTGAATGGTGTTCCGGAATTAGTGGCCAGATTTCCCTATAGAGAGGGGCAGCACATTGGTAGCACCTTTGGTGTTACAAATGTTTATAGGCGATGATAACCGCTTTCCAACAGATGATACCACGCTCTCACAGAATATCAGCATCAAGGTGAGGTAGGTGAGTGAGATTTCGGGAGCCCGTGGTCCCCTCCCTGTATTCCATACCCTATGCCATATCATTTATCATATCCCTCTATCTCATCACCTTTATCCAATCCCCTCTAACCCATCATAGATGCTGGCAACGCGTTGGCATCGCCCTGTCGACAATAAACATTTTACTATATCTAATATATATAAAAGAAAGTCGTGTTAGTTACACTATTTATAACTCAAAAACGGCTGTACCGATTTGGCTGAAAATTGGTGGGGATGTAGCTTAGAACCAGGAGACGGACATAGAATACTTTTTATCCCGTTGGAACCGATAGGTGGCGCTGAGATCGGGTTCTAAAATCCTCCTAATCACCTGGATCGATTTTGTTTTTGTGTTTGAGTGGGTTCCCGGGTGGTTTAGATGCGCAATTAGAACCGCTAGGTGGCGCTGAGATTGGATTCTAGAATCCTCCTAATCACCTGGAGCAATTTTGGTGATTTTGTTTTTGTGTGTTTGAGTGGGTCCACGGATGGTTTAAATCCACAATTGGAACCGGTAGGTGGCGCTGGGATCGGGTCCTAGTTTTTTATTTTTTCAGAGCAGAACAACGTCTACCGGGGCCGCTAATATACTATATAAGTACATAGGTATAGACATAGGCACACACTGCACATGCACTTCCTCACAATACCAGCATGTAACAGATACACTCTACATGAGTATAAGTTTAGTATTAAAATTAGAATAAATGAGTATAATAAGTTATTCTTAAGGTACATCACAACACAAACATACATTCATTAAATGTCAGACACAATTACAAAGTAACAAATAAACGTGTACAACTTCTAAACCTTTTCTTAAATTTAATTGTAAAAAAGGGTACGGAACTGGAGTCCGTAGAGTTGTAAATAAAAAAAAACCGGCTTCAGCTAATAAAAAGAAAGAAAGAAAATATGTACTTCCAATTGCGACACGCACAATACAAACAGATTTGGAAATATATTAAATACAAAAAATTGAATGCCGCAATTTCAGAAATAAGGTTGGTTGGTACTCAGTATTTTGATGTGCCGAAACTTGGTACGACACAGCACTGGTTTTTAGTGCCCAACTCCAAAATCACATGTGCCATAAGATCACATATGAGTACCAGTATGTAAGTAACGTTAAACTATTACATGAATAAAATATATAACTTCTTTAAAATCGTTATGATTTCTAACTCGATGAAACAAAAAAGCGACATTAAAAAGAGATAAACACATAAATCTATAGGACTAAGCCTGCGAGAGAATGAGATAGAATACATTATATTTAATTATTTAAATTTATGAATTTACGCTGTATGCAGCGTGGCCATTGCAGCCAGGCTTCTGGGCACGCTCCCCGTTGGCAGTGATCTGCTACATAATCTATTTTAGTTTCAATGTCTATGGTTTTTTTTTTACTAAATGATAAATGTATTTATTTAGGTAATTTCGTATAAATGTATATATTGACATACTATAAATGTGTCTGAATTTGGGTAATTATTTAAAAATTATACTCAAGAAATAATTACTGTGGAAATAATGCATTTTTTTTTATTTTTTTTTATTGCAGGAGTTCAGCAGACAGGCAGACGGCCCACTAGAAGGATAGCGGTTACCATCGCCTATGGACATTTGCAACAACAAAGGTGCTACAAATGCGCTGCTGATCTCTTAAAGGAGACTGGAACCTGGTCACTAATGCCGGAACACAACACAAGGTTGTTATGGCGGCATACTCTAGACCAGGGGTGGTCGCCATCCAGTCGAGCAAATACTCTACCACCTGGAGATGCATGATGAAAGAATGACTAAACAGATATACAATGCAAAAGTAGATGGATGCAGAAGTCGTGGAAGGCCACGGCACACCTTCCATGATCAAATTGATCGTGTACTAGCAGAAGGTGATGTCAGGAGCCTTAAGAACAGACGAGCTTGCATGACAAGAGTTATGAATGTCAAAGAGGCCAGTGAGGTGTGTAAGAATAAGCCTAAATGGCACTCTGTTGTTCGTGCCTACCCCGCAAGGGAGCTGGCGTGAAGTTATGTATGTATGTATGTATGTATTAAACTCATATAGATAGAGTTGGAAATGTTTTGAAGTTTTTCGTTAATACTTAAAATTTCTTGTTTTAAAGCTTAAATATATTAAACCGATATAATATATGAAATGTGACGTCACGAAATTTAGAATCCCTCCCACCCCTTGTCGCACATTATTTCACTTCTATTACGTGTGAACTGCACACACATATAATTGTTTTTATTACAATTTATGCCGTGATTTATCAGTGGCTGTAAAAAAGTTGAGACATGAATGGCGTGTATCTATGGACCATTTAGTTTTTTAAATTTTTTGGGGGAATTTTTGGCGGGAACTGAAAGGGGACGTTGTGCTGTGCAGTTTTATTTTCTAATAATGTGTAAAATTACTCTAAAATGAACAATAGCTGTAGGGTATTGATAGTTTTTGAGTAGTAATTATGTGTTTTTGCGAGAAATGTGAACTATATAGCCTAATGTGGCCATTCGAGTTTTCACAAGAACTCCGTTGGATGACGACTATTGTAGCCTACAATACAACGGCGTCTGGCTTAAAGGCCTGTTTGCCAAGCCTTAAAAATTAAAAAAAAAATTACTGTCTTCATTCCTGTAATAAGGCAACTACGAGCGTAGTTTCAGAATATGAGAAATGAAAAATACTTTACAGTCCTATTGTGATTTGTCAACAGGTGAAAATGCAAAATAAAACGTGAGGTAGTTCATGAAAAAATCTTGCATCGATGTGCTATTAATTCCAGCCGTTGAATGGACGCAGCCGGAGGTTGTGTGTCAGCGTGCCACCATTCATCCGCAAAGAAAAATATAGTTCCATGGAAAATGGTTTTATACAGATATGATAGTTTAAAAAGTTGCGAACAACAATATTGTGTTTCGATGAAGTACTAACTAGATCTTGGTTTTATAGAAAGTTTAAAGAAAGTTAAAGGACGTAGTGTCGGACGCCCTCCAGCCCGATGGACCGACGACCTATGCAAGGTCGCCGGTAGGCGCTGGCTGAGGAAATCGGAGGACAGGGATGGGTGGCGCCGTCTTGGGGAGGCCTACGTCCAGCAGTGGACTGCAAATGGCTGACGACGACGAAAGGACTTTCGATTTATGACTGACTAGCTGTCGCTCGTGACTTCCTTGGGTTAATGTAGATAGAGTGGAGGGCCGGCCGTTGGGAGTTCCACACTCCTGGGCCCGAAGATAGTAACTCAAAAGCATTCCCACAGCGTTATAAAAAAAGAATATCTAGTATTGCTTTGCTGTTGTATTATTGGACATGTCAATTTTCATTTATATTTCAAAATACCTATAACGCCATCTAGCGAAGGTGAAGCTATGAGAGCAACTAATTAAAATTACCATTGTCGTTGCCATGACGATATATTTGTTAGTTAATAACAACGGTGGCGCCAATAAATTAGTATTTTTTAGCCAGGGGAAATCGGATTGAAGACCATAGGCAGCACAAGGCAGTCGCGGCCTGTGTGAGCCAAAACTAGAAGTGATATTTCCATACCACCGTCAGGGAAACTCAAAACCCCTGGGTGTTCTGTCCTTCGCCTTATACCAGGCCTACAGCATGTATGCTATGCAGGGTACATGGCTTAGCCCCTCCGCTGCCAATAAAACGGCTCGTCTAGATAGACGAACTGCTCCCAGAGAGATCTCGAGGAGAGTACTTTTCTCTGGATGAAACATACTATGTCCTTCTCTATACCTCTGACAACGTGTAAGCAAAATTTCGTGACGATCTGTTGCGTAGTTAAGGCCTGAGAGTTTCGCAAACGCACAAACTCACGATTGCATTTATAGTATTAGTTAGGATTAAGATGAATTAGCAGAGCGGACAGTCTGAGAAATAAACCAGTACATTTTTTTTAATTACAGAACGTCGTAGCCTCACAGATTTTGTATGAGCGTACCTACTTAGGACGTCATAGCACCTACGTACGTTATAGTACGTACGTACCTACTTATGATGTTATAAGTAAGTACAAGAAAAGGGAGTCAAATAGTGCATTAATTATTGCTTGAAATTAAATAAAAACTTTCAATTTGAATCATGGAAAATTCCTCAAGTCATCAGTGAACATGAGACTCGGAACAACGCTCAATACAATCAAGTTTTATAATGGATCATTCAGTGTTCATGCTGTTCAATTATGGAACATACTTCCACTAGAGGTATGACAAGCCCAATCCTTCAAAGCCTTGTTAAGGATTCCTACCTTAAAGTGTATTTATGTATATTTATGTTATTCTGCTATATGTATGCATATTACACACACACACACACACACATATACATATATATATATGGCTGCTAGCGATAAGGCTACTGTTTTTATTTATTTCTAAGCTGTTTTTGTGTGTCGTTTCATAAATTTTATTGTAGAATAAAGTATAGTCTATTCTATAAAATTAGTTATATCATGACATTTCAAAATTCAGATGATGAGTTGTTATTTTAGCGCTTGTTCTTTTATATGTAATAATATTAGAACTTAGATAGACAGATATCACTTTATTGAACATCTATACAAAAAATTAACTTACAGACTGTCTTATTCATATTGAGTTAGAGTACATACATACATACATAACTTCACGCCAGTTCCCTTGCGGGGTAGGCACGAACAACAGAGTGCCATTTAGGCTTATTCTTACATACCTCACTTGCCTCTTTGACATTCATAACTCTTGTCATGCAAGCTCGTCTGTTCTTAAGGCTCCTGATATCACCTTCTGCTAGTACACGATCAATTTGATCATGGAAGGTGTGTCGTGGCCTTCCACGACTTCTGCATCCATCCACTTTTGCGTTGTATATCTGTTTAGTCATTCTTTCATCATGCATTCTTTCCACATGCCCGAACCACCGGAGCATTCCTTTCCTTATCTTCACCCCGACACTCTCTTTTAGACCAACTCTCTTTCTTACTTCGGTATTACGAACCCGGTCCGCGAGCGTCACTCCGCAGATTTTGCGCAGTGCTCGCATCTCGACCGCGTTTACTCTACTTTCATGCTCTCTCTTCCATACCCAACTCTCGCATCCATACGTGAGCATAGGTACCAACACCGCGTTGTGTATGGCGAGCTGGGCCTTCTGGCTGAGGTTCTTAACGCCTAGAAGTTTACCTAACGCTCCATTCACACTATTCCCCAAATTCACTCTTCTTTCTATATCAGCGCTGTACCTTCCATCCCTGCTAAAAGCACATCCAAGATATACAAACTCATTCACTTGCTCTAGCATAACATCATCGACCATTATCCTTGCATTCGTTCTGGTTTCTTCTCTTTCAAACACCATAACCTTTGTTTTCTTCGCATTCAAATGTAAGCCTCTCGCCTGACAGTCATCTTTCATCATTGTGACTAGTGTTTGCAGTTCTGATGGCGATTCGGCTAAAATCACGGCATCATCCGCATAAAGCAAGGTGCTTACAACTAGATCACTCATCCGCACCCCAACATCCATCAATCTTATTCTCTGGAGACAATCGTCCAGATATAGGATGAAAAGCAAAGCCGACAGCACGCAGCCCTGTCGGACGCCAATATTGACGTCAAACCAGGGCGACAGGCTGCCATCCACTCGCACGCATGCCATACATGCCTCGTAAGTGGACTACACAGCACGCACAATTGGCCATTAATCCCATATCCGGGCAATATGTCCCAGAGGTCCTTCCGCACAACCCTGTCAAATGCTTTCTCTAGATCCACAAAACCGCAGAAAACCTTCCGGCCCATAGCCAGCTGCTTCTCTACAATATTGCGGAGAGAGAAAACTTCATCCATACATCCCCTTCCATTTCTGAAGCCACCTTGTGCATCCCACAGTAATCCATCGGATACAACTCTCATTCTCTTTTCAATAATAATGAGTTAGAGTAAGTTTGTAGTATTCTTTAAGAAGCATAAAGCAGCCTTCTAACTTAGTCATACTTAATATGAATAAGAGCGTAAAATTATATTTAATTATGCACCAAGGGCGATCTTATCGCTAATAAACAATCTCTTCCAGACAACAAATGGCAATAGAGGTATACGAAACCTTATAGTACCAATTACTTACATTTTAATAATAAATATATGCAGAAGTTTTATATGTTAAATAGATATATACTTATACATACCATACAAATATATATCTATGAAAATACATAAATTTTATAGATGAATATATATTTACATAGGTTATACAGGTTATATGCAGACACATGTTACAATATTTATTGTAACGTATGTCCGCATCTCTATTGCAATAATATTTCTTGGTCGTTACGATTTGTACACATTAGCCATTACAATTCTCTAATTTTGTACGTAAATTACAGTTAATAAAAATGTATATTCTTGCATATACGTATTATTAAACAAAGCGAGCATTACCTACCTCACCCTGCTAATTCGTGATCCGATCCAAGTTCAAACAGAGTCGAGTAGGTTCAAACAAAGTCGAGTAGGTTCAAACAGTGCTCAGCAGTAATAAAATCCGACAAAACGAGCTGTCGGATTCCTCCACACACTCAATATCTCGTGTCAACAAAGGGTTCGTGCCCCTTACCTAATTATTTGTCTAATATAAGGAGAAAACACTGTGCATATATTCATTTTATGAATTACATTTCATTACAGAAAGGAAGTGTTAACTTAGAATTTAACTGAAATAATACAACCGAAAGGGTTAAGGTATATCGTCGGCGTCAGTGCAGGACTTTGTACATTTTTTGCTGATATTATCATCTTCGTCAAATTATTAACAACCATTATTACATGCAACAATTTTGATGAATAAAATAATTTAAAACTACGTATCTGTTGATCTACGTATAAAAGAATGTCTGCCTTAAGTATATATACAGAAAGAGCTAAAATTCATTTGAAATCTTTTAAGTTTTTTTTTATTGCAGGAGTTCAGCAGACAGGCAGACGGCCCACTCGATGAACAGCGGCTACCATCGCCTATGGACATTTCCAACATCAAAGGTGCTACAAATGCGCTGCTGCTCTCTTAAGGGAGACTGGAACCTGGTCACTAATGCCAGAACACAACTCGAGGTTCTTATGGCGACATACTTTAGAACAGGGGTGGTAGCCATCCAGTCGGGCAAATGCCTTACCACCTGGCTGTGGGTTGTTTTGTCGCCTCTTACGACAGGCCGCCCGGCCGCATAATTGTGTTTTATTTCAAATTAAATAGGGTTAAATTTTATGTGTTTATCTCTTTTTAGTGTCGCTTTTTCGTTTCGTCGAGTTTCAAACTACAACGATTCTAAAGAAGTTTCACCTCGAAAAAATTTAATTACCAAGTCCTACACTGACGCCGTTGATATGTAATATGTAAGCTCATCAGTATTTTAATCATAGACACAAATTTCAGATTTATTTATTTGTTTATCCGTGCAGGAACAGAAAAGGTACACTAATCCCAGCAAACAAGCGACCTGTTGTAAAAGGCGATAAAGCAACCCACGACCAGGTGGTAGGGCATTTGGACGTGTATATGGCCATCAGTCCTGATCTAGAGTATGCCGCTATAATAACTTTGAGTTGTGTTCCGGCATTAGCGTGGCCGTGTTCGAGTCTCCTTTTAGAAACCGGCAGCAAATTTGGTTCTACAAATGTCCATGAGCGATAGTAACTTCTTTCCATCAAGTGGGTCATCTGCCTATCTGCTGAATCCATGCAATACAAATAAATCATTGGCCAGGTTTCAGTCCTTTCACAACCAGCAGCACATTAATAGTACCTTTGGTGTTACAAATATCCATAGACGACGGTAACTACTTCCTACCAAGTGGGCCGCTAGTCTTGGCGCTGTATTCCAGCAATAAAAAATTCCTCTTTTGCCAGGTGGTAGGGTATTTGCTCGACTGGATGGCGACCACCCCTGGTCTAGAGTATGCCGCCATAACAACCTTGTGTTGTGTTCCGGCATTAGTGACCAGGTTCCAGTCTCCTTTAAGAGAGCTGCAGCGCATTTGTAGCACCTTTGGTGTTGCTAATGTCCATAGGCGATGGTAACCGCTTTCCATCAAGTGGGCCGTCTGCCTGTCTGCTGAACTCCTGCAATAAAAAAAATAAAAACCTCAATATATAAAACTAAAATATTTGTCTGTGATCTCAAAATAAATGACACAATTTCAATTGAAAACTGCTGTATGTATGATTTACCTGAACCTAAGTGATTGTTTAAAAAAAAATTATCAGTCTGTCTGAAAGTTTATCTACAATAATCGTAGACTATGTAATGACTTTAGTCAAATTTCTAGAAAACAGGAATTTTACCTAACAGTAAACTTGTTGTTCGTGCCTACCCCGCAAGGGAACTGGCGTGAAGTTATGTATGTATGTATGTATGTAGTAAACTTATCTTAATTCTTTTGTATTCTATTTTGATATACTGTAGAGTCTTGAACACCAACAACAAAAATTACTATTTTCTAGAAACTTTTTTCTTTCATTCTTCTATATCATCAGCCAGAAGCTATTATCAGATTTGAGATTCTTTCTGTGGTATTTTGTGCCTTTTTGTACATACAAGAGAATTTATTTCAGAACGCCAGAAAATAAAACTAAATTATAAATTAAACTAAATACTTAGAAATAAACTAAATTATAAATAAATTAATATAATGTATGTAGCAAATCTCTGCCAGAGGGAATCGTGCCCAGAAGACTGGCTGCATTGCCACGCTGTATGGCAATGCTGATTCGTTGCGCGAAATACGAACCAGCCTTCTGGTCACAGGTAGTATCAAAGAGTTTCTTACAAATTTCTTTGAAGAAACTCTTTGCCGATGGACCCCACGGACCTAAAGTTTCAACTCCAAACGGCTCAATTATGTAACTGCTTCCTATGGTTCCATATTTGCGCCGTTTGAGATCTTCCGCTGTTGAAGCAGCGTTGCAAGCCCCTGACTTAGTCACTGAAAGATGTGATACCACCAGAGTGTCAATGCATGTTGCGTCCCACACAAGCGGCCTTCCTATCTTCCAAGTAATAAGTGACATTCCATCCGGACTCTTTCAGAACTCCTATTTGGAAACAATTCAATTGTAACAATCGAGATTAAGGATATTGTTACATGGCGACAAAAAGTGAATGCACATCTGCTTGCCATAAACCTGGTTTATTACATTCCGCGCATTTGGACGTTTTTTTGTTTACTTTGTATTTTAAATTTGTAATTAAGTAAATTTTTATTGTGTATTGTAATTTTTTATGGCAAGTGTGTCGAACTAATTCTCGGAATTTATTGTTATGCGTCGAGACATATTGTATTTGTACAAAATAAAAGGAATGCCCGAACGGAGGGGTGATGCAGTCAAGCGTCGATTACGATACAAGCAAGACGTATACATTCGATAAGCTATATAGTGACGGACTTTGTGCATGTTATTGAATCATGCAGTTTGTACTGGTTGCGTCCAGTTATATTTGTACGAGTACCCGTGTCATACGTGTTTGTACAGTTCTAATAAATTCTATAGTAATTCCGACGGCATTGTAATTCGAGTCCCGTACTCGTAACAATATATTTGAAGCATTCACTTCAGCCGAGGATCAAAAACCAATTAAGGTAATGCTCGCCGATCAAAAACAATTTCAATATCAAAAGTAATAACATAACGAACTTCTATTGGAGTACATTTCGTTATGACATACATCGTCGAACCCATCTCATTAACTTGATTATGTTTCCACCTCTTCAAAAAGGAATACACGTCTCAGAATATATATTTGCTAGTTAAATATCGACTTTACGCAGTGACAATAGAGTTGAAATTGTTATAGGATTATCTTAATGTAATTTCGTGCGACCCATCGGCACATTTATGAGGGAAAAATTGAAGAGGACACCCACGTTCAGCTGTGACGATGTCGATGGTCTCGAAAGGGTAGTTTTTACATCATGGCTTTTTTAGGATCCCCCGCTGTTGGATATACTGGAACGTAAGGTTATTGGATAGTTGGTTTTTTATGTTTCCCCTTTGACCAGTAACTTTTAGTTGAATTACTTTCATCAGCGTCTGATTGCCATACCTCATTCATTTTGGTTGAGGTTGTTAAACATATTTGAAAAATATAAGTTTTCAAATTTATGTAACGTGTGGCTATAACAGGAGGATTTTTTAAAATCTAAGTATCAAGACTCAACTGCGCTAACTACGCTAAAAATGTTTATTATATCACTTAACTATGTAACTAGAGCAATGACTTTAAGGGCCTTACTTATAATCGTTTTTTAAATTTAAAGAAACTGCTCAGCAATTGATTAGTGAAAATCTTACCCATAAACTCCTCTTTAGTCGAACATTTTGGGTACAACCTACGTTAATCGTTCAAATTTTGTTTACCTGTGCTCCTCTTAGGTAAACAACAAGTATAATACACGTTTATAAATGAAAAAAAAGATATTCATTGATTAGGGTCTGATTCTGATTCTCATGCTTAAGAGATGCCTAATCGTTTCTTAACGAGATTATTACTAAGGCCGTTAGAATACACCTCAGCTAAACTTTTACCTTAATTCTTTTCTTAAACTTCAAACTTAATTATCTGTTACATAAGTCTAGCTTTTGCTTCGCTCGAGCTAATATAGATTTTTTCAATCAATTCGGTTTGTTGAACAATACAGGTAGAGCTTAAATATATCTAACAATTATTTTTGTATCTCTTGGGAACGGTGCTTTTTTTCTGTAATCCTGAAAACGTGTGCGTAAAATTTCGTGATGATCAGTTGAGTAGTTACAACGTAAAAGCGTAAAAAATAAACATTCGCATTTATAATATTATTTAGGATTTGGTCGTGACATAAAATACTTTAGAGACCCAAAATGTAGATTCCTCTTGCAAGCACAATTCACTTCTCAAGTATTTCGTATGTTATGAATTATGTTAACCTCGTGTAGGTAATTTAAATTGAGTTGCGCTCTCTGGTGGTAGAATTTCAAATTAGCTACGTTACAAGGGAATATTTCATTCGTACACAAATTATTTAAAGAACGTTTCGGGCCCTTAATTGTAAGGTTAATGTTGTTAATTTCGCTGCGTTTGATTTTACGACTTAGTTTAGAAGTTTAGTTAAATATTTTAAATTTTATCAATCAAGTCTCAACTAGTTCTGATAATCAAGCCAGCAAATTGACGGCCATTTCTGTAATTATCAATTAACTAAGTTCTTCTATAAATTTCGTTCTAGGAGTTCCGTGCGCATTTTTGTGAAATCGAAACACTTTGCAAGCGTTATATGTATGTCAATTTTGTCAGAAGTTACTGAGTCTATATGGATGAAATTTAGCCAAAAATATATTCTATATATTGGTATATAATAGTGCAGTGAAAGCCTGCTGCTTTTAAAAGTTTAGTTAATTGAAAACATGTAACTGGTGGATAATTTTGTAGTGACAATGCATAGGTACAGGACGCGTACCGTTAGTGAGATCTTGGAAAATCGTAACGATGTTTGTCGCAAATAGTACTCCCCCGTCCTTTTATGTTGAACTAAGTAACTCTATCCGTGCAGAAACGGAGAAAGAATACAATTTCCTGCGGCCGGGCGGCCTGTTGTAGGAGGCGACTTAACAACCCACAGCCAGGTGGTAGGGCATTAGCCCGACTGGATGGCTATCACCCCTGGTCTAAAGTATGTCACCATAACAACCTTGAGTTGTGTTCGGGCATTAGTGACTAGGTTCCAGTTTCGCTTAAGAGAGCAGCAGCGCATTTGTAGCAACTTTGCTGTTGCAAATGTCCATAGGCAATGGTAATCGATTTCCATCAAGTGGGCCGTCTGCCTGTCTGCTGATCTCCTGCAATAAAAAAAAACTAAGGGTGAAAAATTCTAAAAAAAAAAACAGTTAGTTACTTACTTTAAAACACCATCAAGTCCTCAACAAAAAATTTAAAAGTTCTGTAATTTTTAGATATGTATGTTTCCTTTAAGACTCTTAAAGGTTTGTAAAGTCAAAATGTGAGAAATAGTTTAGATTGGTCACCTCCTCTGAACCCTTCAATATGCTAACTAACTCACACTTGGCTAATTTTTTACCTCTTTGATGTTTCTCAAATTAACTAAAGGCTATGTATGAATAATTGGAAATCTATTGGCGTAAAATTCACTTTAGGGCCGCTTGACTCAAGTACATCTCTGCGGTGACGGCCTGTTGCTCTTTACTCTGGCAGCATCGCGGAAGGCTACTACTACTGATGGTACATTTCATTGATCACCGGTGAAATAACGCGATATAGAATAAATCAGTTTTCACACCAATTACGGGAATTTAAACCGACCGGACCGTTAAATTTCACGTGGGACAAACTGTTAAAGTGCCATCAACGTTACACGTAACACCAAACACACACAAACATCGAACTTATTTGAGTTAAATTGAACCTTATTCTTTAAATCTTTGCTTTGCTTGAAATTGTTTATAACACCGTGAAAAATAACGTTGCCAACGTTAACATGCGACATATATAATTTCATTTCACAATTCCAATAATCACTTGCAATTCTAGTCGTCATCGTGATACGTCGCGATAGCTATCGTAAATAAATTATTAGTGTAGTACAGAGAAAAAGAGAGACTTTCTTAAACTTACATTAAATGGCTATATTTTAATATGTAATTATTAAAAATACAACCCGATAATTGCAACATATTATAATTATGTAATAAATCGTCACTTCTAAAATATAACGAGTAAAAATCACAGGTCACTATTTTTCAGCCATGAAATAACAGTGACAAAATTATATAACTTCAGGACAGTGTGAACGTTATATTAAATTAGCTGTAATTTTCATCACCAGCTACTATAAGAAGAAGCCGCTGTAGTATTGACGGCTCGCACGGCAGATAAGCGGCTTTCGGTGGCCATCGCGGGCTCCGCGTTGGGTTCGTCAACGGCATGGTCGGCCAGTCTTGGCTTACTAAAAACGTTTGGTTGCGCTGGATCGGACTGGGCGTAACTACGTTCTAAGTCTCAGCCTTTCCTACAAAAAGCGCGGGGCACATGGGAGGAGGGTGGTTTTAGTAGGTAGTGGTTGTTGCCCGTGCAACTTCTCGGAGTCTCCACACAAGCCGGTCGATTACTGTTTGGATTGCCCCTTAAAAAGGGAAGGCCTCCATGATCAACTATGGTCTAAGCCCTTGCAAAGGACCCGGTATTGTGTGTAAATAGCATTTCCGCCGCCTTAAAAAAAACTCAAAACGTTTGGTGAAATTTTATCTGTCTGCGCTTCAGAGTTAGCTGATGACGTTACTGAGCTAATAGCCAGCGGACCCAGGGCATCGGTGGTGCGTTCTTTACGGACACATGGTGTATAACTCTTAGCTGTGTTTGCGCTGGCGTAATGCACTACATCCAACTTAATAAGTTGACGCAAGTAATTTTGCTGAGTTACCCATTTAACATCGATGTGGATTTCGAAAAAGCAAATCAAGGTCTACGAAACAGTGTTAATTAAAAAGTGCAAATAAAAACTTTCTTCCGTTAAGATACTTCCAAAACCCGACCAAAGTATTTGTTTCCTTACCGACTTAACAGCGTCCTACTAAATTCATCAACCTGCCTTTACATGCTCGGAAAGCCCACGTTCTTGAGTGGAAAACTTTATTATTCATTACGCGTTCCCTTATTAATCAAGTATGTTTCACACAGAACACAGTTAACCAGGTTATTTTGGAGATAAACGAAATTGTTTGTACTTGTTAAGAGAAATGAGATATTTATTGGTTGAAATAGCAGAATCTTTATTATTCATATAATAATAGCTCATATTGTCCCACTGCTGTGTTCGGACCTCCCAGTTTTTTCAAGGATATGAACAATATAGGTACACATCGGTTATCTTGATGTGCTGGTTGCATCACAATGATTTCCTTCACCGTCGGTACATGGTACTTGTAACAAAAAAACAAAAAGCCGCAGTAGTCTAATGGTTCCCGCATTTGCAACCGAAACTCGCGTTACAATTACGCGAGTTCGAATCCTGACCGGCAGGTAAATAATTAACTATGAATTAGTTAAGGTTATTGAATACTCCACAACACGATTTTTCATTATTTAATTAATATTAACCACTAGTTAGTCACGTGCAACGTGACAACATACAGAAAATCCGGCCTCCGGATAATTGATCACAATTTCTTGCAGCTCTCTGGATATTCAGTATCTGGCCAAAAAGCTTTCCGTTTCATCTCTAACAAAAACAGACTGTCTTATCCATGCAGGAATGGACAAAGAATATCTACTGATTTCTGCGTTAGGGCGGCCTGTCGTAAGAGGCGACAAAACAACCCACTGCCAGGTGATAAGGTATAGGGCCAGCTTCAGTGGCTAAAGTCCAGTCCCTCCATCGAGGCCGGCAGCACATTGGTAGCACCTCTGTTGTTCTAAATGTCCATATGCGACGGTAACCACTTTCTATCAGGTGGGCCGTCTATACACCTAACGATTTCATAAGGGCAGAATCTTTTTTACCAAAATAGCTCCTTTGGGACCCTTAGGATAGAGTTTCGATGCCAGAAGCCTTGGGGAATGCCTTTTAAGACGATAAAACTGTCTGAGTGAATGACCTTTGTTAGGGTCAAACCCACGTTGATAGAATGTAAGGTGGGTGCCTTATAGCCTCTTATAGCACGTTTTATAAGAAGATCAAAGGCAAATTAAAATTCTATCCGATCCCTTGCAAAGTACTTTTATTTTTAGAGTTTTCTAACCACACGGAAAAATAATAATGTTGCTTTATCAGTGTATGTATTACGTCGCCATTTTTTACGTAGACTAATCCCTTTCTTTATATACGTAAATGTGCGTATTTTATATGAGACTATAATTTGATATATACATACATACGTCATATATGTATGTATAAAATATTTTTCAAAATGATGCGCTTTATGTGTCTTCGTACTCGTCGTCGTCGCCCTGGTTTTAAACTATATATATAAATAAATAAATAAAACAATTATTTTGGTAAGGATTAAAAATGTATTTCAATAAAATTGTGTTCAACAAGATTCGTTCACTTGTTTTTGTCATTTTTTGCATGAAACAGGCACACAGTCCACTTGATGGTTAAGTGCTTATTACCTATGGACGTTTACAACAGCAACATTGAAGCTACATTACATTATGAGTTATTCTTGATTTTTTATAGTTCCTTAGGTAAATGACAACAACAGTTTCTCACTGCCGGAGGCTGTTTTTCCTGAAACCTACAACCTGGGTGTCTTCAAGCTCCGCTCAAATTGAGCGAGATAATGGTCAAACGCGAACCTATACAATAATAAAAAAAAACAGTAGACTGCCGTCGTTTTTATCCGTGCAGGAACGGAGAAAGAATACAATTTCCTGCGGCCGGGCGGCCTGTCGTAAGAGGCGACTTAACAACCCACAGCCAGGTTATAGGGCATTTGCCCGATTGGATGGCTACCACCCCTGGTCTAAAGTATGTCGCCATAACAACCTTGAGTTGTTTTCCGGCATTAGTGACCAGGTTCCAGCTTCCCTTAAGAGAACAGCAGCGCATTTGTAGCAACTTTGCTGTTGCAAATGTCCATAGGCGATGGTAACCGCTTTCCATCAAGTGGGCCGTCTGCCTGTCTGCTGATCTCCTGCAATAAAAAAAAATCGTCGCTGTGCGAAGACCGCCAACCCAATTGGCTTATTTCTCTCTCTTTTCTCTTTCCTCCTCCCTTTTATTTTCCTTCCATACTTCTCTGTTCTGACATACGTCCTCTGTCACACCACGAATCATCATGTACTTCACACAGTCCAGCCACCACTTTGTTGTTCTAACTTATACATACATACAGACATAACTTCACGCCGGTTCCCTTGCGGGGTAGGCACGAACAACAGAGCGCACTTGCTTCTTTGACATTCATAACTCTTGTCATGCAAAAGTTAGTTAGTTATAACCAGAAGTTCTGTAAGCTGTGCCTTTATACTTTTTAGGGCTTCGTTTATGTAATTGTTATAACTTTTGTTCTAACTTAATATTTATATAACCCTTTGCATCAATGCAATCTTGCTGTTTAACATTCTTTCGTCACGTGACTTTTCGTCACTCCTCCTTTTTTTTTATTGCAGGAGTTCAGCAGACAGACAGACGGCCCACTTGATGGGAGGCGGTTACCATCGCCTATGGACATGCGCTGCTGCTCTCTTAAAGGAGACTGGAACCTGGTCACTAATGCCGGAACACAACACAAGGTTATTATGGCGGCATACTCTAGACCAAGGGTGGTCGCCATCCAGTCGAGCAAATACCCTACCACCTGACTGTGGGTTGTTTAGTCGCCCTTTACGACGGGCCGCCAGGCCGCAGGAAATTGTATTCTTTCTCTATATATATAATAACTCCTCATTACAGGCCCATACATCCTTAGACTTCTGCCTCTCGATTTTTCTGTTGACGTGTTTGTACCATAGTAAACCAGCTGTTCACCTCTGAAAAGCGTATTGAAATATTCTATCTATTCTTTAATCTTCTGAACAAACATAAGTCTCTGACGTCATAGGTTGTTTACCGTCGTCTGGACATCCATATTTGCATTAACGTCTTATTCAAGGGGATTAAGTGTCAGAGGGTGAAGCGTTTTATTATAAATAGAATGTGTGGGCGTGTGCCATCTTATCTATCATACTTTTTACATTTTATTATATTACATACCTTTTTTTATCAATTCTGTTAGTAATTAACGGGGTTACTTTTTTATATTTTGACATATGACTGTATTTTGGTGACATTTTTTTTTCAATATTGACCTTATTTAAAAATAGACATTTTATGTAACTTTAGTATAATTGTATTCCTTTTTTCTTGTAATTAACTGTTTGAGACAATTTTTATTTATTTATTATATAAATTATTAAATAATTTAATAAATTATATAAGTTATGAATGTCAAAGAAGCAAGTGAGGTGTGTAAGAACAAGCCTAAATGGCACTCTGTTGATCGTGCCTACCCCGCAAGGGAACTGGCGTGAAGTTATGTATGTATGTATGTATAAATTATTTTTAATTAAAACTTGATGGATATATGTATTAATTTAAGAATATTAATTATTGTAAGTTTCCCTAAAAATTGAAATAAATACTTCTATTACTAATAGTTTTTAGCCATTTTTGTAATTCGTATTTTGGTGAACAAGAACAAGTGTTATATTTATGTAATAGGTATATATAATTTTTCTAAGTATGTTGAACGAGCTTAACTCAACAATACCTTTCGGATCATAACTTTTTAAAATATTTTTTATTATTTTAACCTGAGGTTACATGACATTATAAACTA
Organism: Dendrolimus kikuchii; assembly: GCA_019925095.2. Taxonomy (NCBI): domain Eukaryota; kingdom Metazoa; phylum Arthropoda; class Insecta; order Lepidoptera; family Lasiocampidae; genus Dendrolimus; species Dendrolimus kikuchii. The sequence goes on along the minus strand of CM034390.1, from coordinate 5,521,962 downwards.
GTACAATGAAGGAAACTTAACTTATATTGTAGTCTATCTATAATCCCTTAAGACTATAAATAGAATACTGAGCCTAGGTTATCGAAGTCAAAGGGTAAGTTTTTATGACTCCAGAAGTTCTGTAAGCCTTTATTCTTTTTAGGTCTTCGTTTATGTAATTGTCATGTCCATCTGTCTGTGTATGTCACAGTCATTTTTCTCGGAAACACACTGTTTATATACATTAAATTTGACAGGAAAGTGTAGTTAATTTAGCGCTACAAAGTTATGCAGTGAAATTGAGAAAAATAATTATTAGGGCTGGTCGCCATAAATGATAACAAGAGATGAGATTTTTTTCTTTAATTTACATAGTAATTGTGTGGTTAATGCCCCAGTTCATTCCTGGAGTGTTCTGGAAGAGATCGCTTTTTAGCGATAAAACCGCCCTTTGTACATAATTAGATATAACTTTCAGTATTTAAGTTCATTTTCGTATTGGTGTATAATAAAGTGTTATCTATCTATCTTTTTGGTTCCGTAGTCAAATAAAGAAAATAGTCGATGTTGGTCGCCTCTATGTAACCTTTCATCAAACGTGGACTGCCAGCATTAACCCAATATTTAAATGAAGTTATCTATAACTAATATTATAATGAGGTAAAGTTTGTGAGTTTGGAGTTCGAGGTAATCTCCGGTACTACTGATCCGATTTTGAAAATTCTTTCACCAGTATAAAGCTACATTATTCCCGAGTAACATAGGCTACATTTGAATGTGATGACCAAATAAAATAAAAAAATGTTTTACGCCCAGCGAAGCGGGCCCGGAAACGCCTGTCAAATATGTTACAGCAATAACGTTCCACGCAAGAATTGCGCACATCCTTGTACAAGGCACTGCGAGTGCTTTCTGCGTTTATTAATTAATTAAATGTTACAAAGCATAATTAAACCTTGATATACGTGCATGTGCATGTTTAATAACGCGGGGCCAAGTGGGCAAAGGTTAGCTAGTCAGTTAATAAACTAGTGAAAAAGGTTTATGTGTATGAGATATAACATTTCAGAGAGCACAGCCATACAATGATCTGCCTTTGACGTAAGAGCATCTTGATCAATAAATCTTTTTACAACAAGATTACTACTTATTATTGTTGGCAACACCAACATAAGCTAATGTTATTTTAAAACTTGCAACGCTGTCGCTGCTTTTTCTTTCTTCTTCCAGTTTTGTTGCAGCCGAGTGCACACGTATTCGTTGTGCAAAAGTGATTTATTATAAGTTTTCACCACTAACAGTTTTTAACTTCTTTACCTACAACGACCATATCGCCCACACCATCAGCGTAGAACAAAATATACTATATATGCGACGAGCTGCGCACATGTATTGTCTATACATCTATACGTCTTTTTACCACTGTTTTAATTCTAATTTTGTATTTACATATAACTTTCATTACTGACCTATATAAATAATCAAACTGCCTGACTTTCTTAAATGAAGTTATTTTTTGATAAAAATTGTTTACGCAAACCATCTTCCTGAGCGAAGTTTAGATGAAATTGCCTGCAATCGCGGCGAGCCGTCTTCATAACTGGGTTTCATTTGGAATTATTATTTCTGAAACTTTTCTTTATTTTTCACTATGACTTTATGAATGTAATAAATACATCAGTTTTTTATCATTTAGCTACAGTAGTATAGCTTTGGTTTCAGAACTAATGTCTCAAAGAGTTATCTGATGGTAAGTATCTTCAGCCTGTCGGTTAAACGTCTAAGGGCCTACTATATTATAATATATATGTAGGAAGTGTCGAGTTCGTATAATGAATTTAAAAATGGCGAAAAAATCACAAGAGTAAATTGGGATCAGTAGATTTTGACAATATAGTTTTAGATTTTTTAAGTCTGCCTATATTTTAAACTATCACTTAAAAACTATTAAATGAATTTAAATGGAACTCAACAAAGAACTAGTGTTAAATCGCAGCAAAAAACTATTTTCATATAAAACTAGCAGCCCTGGCAGACGTTGTCCTGCCCTGAAGAAATAAAAATGTAGGACCCGGTTCTAGTGCCTCCTACCGATTCCAATTTTGAATCTAAACCATCCAGGGTCCCTCTCAAACGCCCACAAAACAAATCAACAAAATAGGTCCAGGAGATTAGGAGGATTATAGAACCCGATTCCAGCGCCTCCTACTGGTGCCAATTGTGAATTTAAACCATCCGAGGACCCACTCAAACACACATAAAAAAATCATTAGAATCGGTAAAGTCATTCTCAAGTTATGCGCGTACACACAACATACATTTGTACGATTCATTTTTATTTAATCGATAGATATATTATCAATGATGTAATACTGCTAATTACTAGGATACATTGACATTTTAGTTTTTTAAAGGGGGCAATGGTTCCAAGGTTGGAAATCATTGATCTAGACTGACGGAATATACCTAATCTGCTATTATTATATAATCTGATTGCGAGAACAATTTTCCTAGAGCACATAAAGTCAAAGTTGATTGTGAAAGACGAAGACAGATTGAATTTCAGACTGCATTGGAAGTTAAAAGATAACAAATATTGTTTGTTTGGCCGACGTCCAGTGATTCACCTGTTGCTATGATGTCCTAGCTGTACAATATACCAACACTTGCATCAGATGCTCATTTAGCATCTTCGAATTAGGGGACATCTTATTTCATTCTTTTGGTGATATAATAATCTATGATATTTATATACACAACTAATATATACAGGTATACATAGTACACAGGTAAAAAGACATGGAAAAAATATCAAAGCAAACATAGAGGGGTATGTTTGCTTTGCCTAAATTTCAATAGAGAAGGTGGTTGGCATGTACTACCTGTTTGGGATCCGATCATCAACACTATTAAAACCCAAACCCAGCAAAAACCAACTGCTAGACCTCAAGACACTCTGAACTTTTTCTGCGTGCACTGAAACACAAACCAACTTGATTGACAATTTCTTTTTATTTTACCTCCTTCCATTTTGCTGAAAAGTTTCTTGCACCGCTTTTTCCCTTCAAGCCCCACAACATATTGCGAAGCAGTGGTAAATTAGATTAGGCTCCCATAGAGTAAATAATAACCATAAACAAAATTAAAACTAAATAATTACAATGCACAAGTTGGCGTTAGGCTAAATAAAACTTTAACAATACTCATTGACACTTGACATCTTTGTCTTCCGTGATCACGGCTACTGAAAAGTGGCCGAAACGTCGGAATAATAAAAACCAAATAAATTACCGCAATTAAAACCGTTAAAACGTAGTTTTATTGTTAAAAAAACTTTTTTGGCTCTCCTGTAAAGTTCACATTTTTGGACAGTATTAATATTAATTACGTGCGTTATTACAATGCCATCTAGTGGATATTACTGTTATTTTGAAATCAGAATTAGCGCTATTACACGTGTTTCCTTGTTTTACGATAGATGGCATCAAAAAATCTATTTGGCTAGTGTCAGTATTGGCTTAAGCGTGCGGTATATACCTGAGACATTATTTGAACACACCTCATTAGCTTTAGACGTAGTAACCTTGGCTACCAAACCACTTCAATTTATTCAGTAAAATTTATACTTCATAAATTATATTTCTACTTTAAGAACAATAGCTAGCGCGAGATTAATATCTTATACAATCAATTCACCGGGGCTACAATCTGGCCTGGTGCCAACGGTGGCAATCGGTCTCATAGCAACAAAGCCAAAGGTCCGTGGGCGTGACACAATTGACGGTTGTAAAGTAGGCGTTACTATTGTCTCACCAATGAACGTGGATTATTTGAATTTGGAACATGCGTGTACGCAGTCGACGTTCGGGATTTATAAGTATTGTCAGCTAAATAAGTTGTCAAAAGCATTTGAACTTCATTTATATGTTAACTAGTGACATCTTTTGATGTTACAAAAATAATGACAAACATAATATGTGAAAAATTAATATATCTTGAAATATGACAACTGTTGAGATTGGGCCGTGTATAGCTGTATACTTGCCAAGCTAGTCCTAGCCTAGACGCACTGACGAATTTCATATATCGTGAAGTGAAACTTCTTTAGAATCGTTGTGATTTGAAAATCGACCAACGAATAATCGACACAAAAAATAGATAAACACGTATCTATAGGACTAAGCCGGCGAGAGAATGAGATACGAGTTTTACATTGTGTAGCAGAGAGATTAGAAAATCAATAAAACCGATGATTAAACATATGTTCAAATTCCGATAAATCGAGAATTAGAAGCTAATTTAGACATATTTCTAAAATGATAGAAATATATTGTAGGGGCCTAAAGCGGTCGCTTTCGCAGATTAATATCGCGACCAGATAAATATCAAAATAAAGTGGAACTTTGTGCTACGTATTATACCTACCAGTATATCTAGAAACGTGTCAATTTCACTAAGCTATTCTCCAGAAAGGGGTCATACTCCTGATGTACAAGTATATCATTTACTTAAAGTATTTTTCTATTTTTCAGGTGAGTTCGAGTTCCTGTCGCAGTATTTCATTGGATATTCTGAAGTAAGTAGTTATTTCAATGTCGGAATAAAATTTAATATACAGACGAAGAAGCACTCATAAAAGTGCATTTCCTGTGAGGAAATATTATTATGCGCCATATGCATTTCCTGTTGGATGAGCAACGAAATTACTGTACGGCGAACGAAACGAGTATTGTAAAACAATTCTGTGAGATTGTCTGAGAATGCGGAATGAAATGCTACCTATTGATGTCGTACGAATATTTTGTTCATGCAAAATCTTTCTAAAGGCCGATTCTTCAATCATGAGGTAAAAGTTATTAGTTGTTTAAATTATATAATGTGATTAAATTCAAAAGTGAAACAATTCAACTGATTTATTTATGGAACTGTCATTTTTCATTTTCCCATGTTGTTTTATTTTATAAAATAATTGTTATCTAGTGATTGAAAACTCGGCCCTAAAAAGGAATCAAATAAATATAGAACATAAAAAACTTCCATTTTACAAGAAATTGTATGGATCGATCCAATATAAATTGAAAATAACAATATCTATATAGATAATTAAAATTGAAGTGTCTGTTTGTAATGTCAAAATAACAGCTTTTTACTAAATGCATCTGAAAGTCAAGTCATCAAAATACCATTTTTAAAATTGTTGTCTGTCTAGATGTTCCGGCTAATCTCTGAAACGGCTGGACGGATTTTGACGGGACTTTCACTGGCAGATAGCTGATGTTATAAGGAGTAACTGTATAATTTTTAGGGTTCCGTGAAAAAAATCCTCCTGAACGAAGTCGCGGGCACAGCTAGTCTATAATATAATGAATCTGTAGAAGAGTGAAGACAATGAATTTAAAAAAGAGAAAGACCAGCAGACTCCGTAAATGCAACATTTAGATTTTGAAGTTAAACATTTTTAGAATCGTGATTTGAAACTCGATGAAACGCAAAAAAGCGACACTAAAAAGAGATACTTAATAATTAAAACACTATGCTCATAATGATAAGGTTGGAAATATTGTGAAGTTTTGAAGTTCATAAATCAAATTGAAAATACAGCATTTGTTTCCTATTTTAGTTATCATAAGCCTCTCGTGTCATTTGTTCACTGTAAAAACATGTTATCTTAAATATGTAATATATGAACAGTAATATTTTGCATTAAAATATAAAATATTTGAGCTTGGTAAAAATATTATAAAAATAATAAACCTTATAATTATCTTAATACTCTTGATACTTTATATTTATCTCATTCTCTTGTAGGCCATTTTACTGACGTTTCACTGCTGCCGTGTGTGAATTGCATACACACATTTTTTTTATATTTTGGTTTGTCTGCCTGTTGAGCATGACGTAAAAACTACTGAACGGATTTAAATGAAACTCGACATAAGTTTGCTTATTTCCCGGGTCATAACTTAGGATATTTTTTATCCGTGCAGGAACGGAGATAGAATACAATTTCCTGCGGCCGGACGGCTTGTCATAAGAGGCGACAAAAAAACCCACAGCCAGGTGATAGGGTATTTACCCGACTGGATGGCTACCACCCCTGGTCTAAAGTATGTCGCCATAACAACTTTGTGTTGTGTTCCGGCATTAGTGACCAGGTTCCAGTCTCCCCTTAAGAGAGCAGCAGCGCATTTGTAGCACCTTTGGTGTTGCAAATGTCCATAAGCGATGGTAACCGCCTTCCGTCAAGTGGGCCGTCTGCCTGTCTGCTGAAGTCCGGCAATTAAAAAAAAAATCCACATATATGACTCCGATTCCGTGGGTTAAATGAAAATATCGAATAAGGTGGCATTGCTCTTGCTTTTAACTTTTCGTTGCATTTCACTAACAATTACATCTTTGTTATGACAACGCGAATAAAGTTTCGCAAGCAAGTGCGAAACTTTTTTCGCGTTGTCTTTTTATCGCTTTGTTATTTACGAACTAGCGGCCTTGTCCTGTCCTGTCAAAATAAAAATTTAGAATCCGATTGCAGTGCCGCCTATCGGGTCCAATTGCGAATCTAAGCCGTCCCGGTACTACTCAAAATCACGCTAAAAATGTAATCAAAATCAGTCCAGCAGGTTAGAAGTTCAGTAAAAAATTATTTGAGTTATAACTTATTATTATTATTTAAGTTTATGGCTTGGCAGATAAGCCTTTAAGCCAGATCTTAGTTTACAATATAGTTTCTTCATTTTCTTAAGCCTATGTAGCACAGCTGAACTGTAGGTTCTGTAATCAGCTAGTGCCATTCAACGGAGTTCTTGTGACAACTCAAAAGGCCACATTTGACTTTACAGTTCACATTTCTCACAAAACACATAATTACTACTCAAAAACTATCAATATCCTACAACTATTGTTCATTTTAGAGTAATTTTACACATATTTAGAAAATAAAACTGCACAGCACAACGTCTCCTTTCAGTTCCCACCAAAAACTCCCTTGAGTTATAAATGGTGTAACTGACCCATAGATAATTACGTTCAAATTATTTCACACACATATTACATCTATTAAGAGAAATAAATCAAACGTGTTGTTAGTGTCTCGACGAATTAACAATTAGCTAAATCGCTGAGCTCGTCCAAATGTTGACTTATAAACAGTGATTACTCATCGGCCGAAAGCCAACTTTCATCTGCACGATGTTTGAATAAGACCAAGGGATTATTTGAATATATTCTGCGGTTATAATTTCTGTTTGCATTGGATTGCTTTTGTCTGCTTAATTGAACTTTGTAGTATATTAGCACTGTAGTGGAACTCTTACAAACCAATAGATGGCGCTGTGCAATAATTGAGGTCGCAAACGATTCCCAACACGTACAAAGAACATATACAAATTTTCAACGATAACAGGCCTGACAATAGCTTCGCTGGAAGACCTCGTTCCTCTAAACCTCCACCCTAAGAGGGACATTCCTAAAATACTAACTACCACTGCATTCAGAGTGCTTCGGGTATATTTAAGTTTAAGGTGACCAAAGGGCTGGCCTATATTTAGGGCAACAGATTTGCGTTACCATATAACGTGAGAATGCGGCCAGCGCTTTGGGAACGCTCACGACACACAGCGATCTGGACTACAGTGTTTAACATCAACATCATTTGCCAATGCAAAAGTGGATGGATGCAGAAGTTGTGGAAGGCCACGACACACCTTCCATGATCAAATTGATCGTGTACTAGCAGAAGGTGATGTCAGGAGCCTTAAGAAGAGTTATGAATGTCAAAGAAGCAAGTGAGGTGTGTAAGAATAAGCCTGAAAGGCGTTCTGTCGTACGTGCCTACCCCGCAAGGGAACTGGCGTGAAGTTATGTATGTATGTATGTATCATTTTCCACATCCTACTAATTCCATTAACATAAACGCGAAAGTTTGTAAGGATGTATGGATGTATGTTTGTTACTCTTTCACGCAAAAACTACTGAATGAATTTTAATGAAACTTTACAGCAATATAGCTTACACATCAGAATAACATATAAGCTACAATTCATAAAGATATTGTGTGAATTAACTAAAATATTACGATTTTCCATCACCACTCAAGTGAAGCCGCGGGCGCAGCTAGTAGTAAATGAGTAGTAGTAAAATGGGAAAAGTAAATAAAGAAATAAAAACAAAAGAGATAATGAGAACCTCTGTCTTGGCCAAAGATAGAGGACGCAAAGGTCTATAAAAAAAAAATAACACTGAACATTGCTAAGTGCAAACCCACACAAAACGAAGAGTTCAATATCACGTGGAATCTGTATGAAAGCTCGTAGATTAAAAGTAATTAATTTGAATCAGGACATTCATGCGTTCGACCGCATTGTGCGGAAGAGTTATCGCTAACAGCTGTCGTTCTTTTGTACCAAGCCTAAAGTGTATCGCCGTTTTAATAGCCACAATGAAATGTTATTTGATTGTTGTTATTTTTGTTTTTAACAACAGCGACACTGAGTTATTTCAGATTTTGTAATGTTTTGGAATTTGATTGTAACAATAGCTTTAACAGAGGAATACGTAATAATAATAATAGCAGCCCATAAGCGTCCCACTGCTAGGCTCGGGCATTCTATTGTTACGAGTGAGGGACTCGAATTAAAACTGCCGTTGGAATTACTATAGAATTTATTAGAACTATACAAACACGTATAATACAGGTACAAATATAACTGAACCGAATCAGTTCAAACGTAATTCACTATTCAATAACACGCGCAAAGTCCGTCACTAAATGTACACACGTCTTGCCTCGCTTTGACTGCCCCCTCTCTCCATCCTGCCGTCGTTTTATACTTCACAAATAGAAATGTGCCCGCCCGTATCGTCGACTTAATTTCCTAGAAATTCTAATCCGCACACCTGGTAAACTATGCCTGCAAACGGCCATAAACGAGTACAATAGGCTGTTTTACACATTAACCAATAAATGCGTAAACAAAAGAAGACAATCATGAAGGTATTACAATTGGTTCAAATGCCGACAGGTATTCAAAGCATTCACGAAGCACGAGTAGCGTGCTTCGTGGAATTTGTCTTTGTCGGGGGGCTAAGTTGTAACACTATTATAGAGGAGCGGATAGTATCCCACCACGCTTGTCCAAGGAAGCTTGACAGGTTTGACACATCAGTATATTCATTTATATGTACATATATATATATGTATATATATATGTATATATATATATATATATATATATATGTATATATATATATATATATATATATATATATATATATATATATATATATATATATGTCGTCGTCGACGTCAGCCATTTGCAGTCCACTGCTGGACCTTGGCCTCCCCAAGACGGCGCCACTCATCCCTGTCCTCCGATTTCCTCAGCCAGCGCCTGCCGGCTACCTTGCATAGGTCGTCGGCCCATCGGGCTGCAGGGCGTCCGACACTACGTTTACCGAGACGCGGTCTCCACTCCAGGACTCGTTTGCTCCATCGGCCATCGGTCCTGCGGCAGATGTGACCGGCCCACTGCCACTTCAACTTGCTAATTTTGCGAGCTATGTCGGTTACCTTGGTTCTCTTACGGATATCCTCATTTCTAATTTTATCCATAAGAGAAACACCCAACATAGCTCGCTCCATAGCCCGTTGAGCGACTTGGAACTTGTGAACCAATCCTGCCGTAAGTGTCCATGTCTCGGCCCCGTAGGTCAGGGTCATATATATATATATATATATATATATATATATATATATATATATATATATACATGTAGAAATGTATACCCGTGTAGACATTTCTGTGTATACCCGTGTAACCCACATAACTTGAGAACGACCTTTACCGATTTTGACTAATTTTTTTAGGTGTCTTTAAGTGGGTCTCCGAATTATTTAAATTCACAATTGGAACCTGTAGGTGGCGCTGGGATCGGGTTCTAGAATCCTCCTAGAGCCAATTTTGATGTTTTCTTTGTGTGTCTGAGTGGATCCCCGGATGGTTTAGATTCACAATTGAAACTGGTAGGTGGCGCTGAGATCGGGTCCTAGATTTTTATTTTTTCAGAGCAGGACAACATCTGCTGGGACCTCTGGTATAGTTATAAATAACTCTCAAAAATATTTTGTGATTGAGTTGATACCAAGGTGTTACAAGTAACCTAGTCGTAACATACAACGTTAACCGGTACTAAGTTACTAAGTACTCCAAGCATTGGAGGAACAAAATCCCTGAACCAACAAGGTCTTTTTCTTCGCCTTACTATAAGAAAGCACCAGCTCTCCACCAATTACTGCCAGCATCTACCCACTACTACCAACAATAGCAGAAGCAAGTGTACAAAGCTATAATTATTTGTTAACCTTCAGTCCCTTTAATTCCTAGTATACATGTAACAGGTCAATACATACCTACCTACGTCCAGAAAGACTATTTTATTGTCTCGTCAAGTATTATGTGGGACGCAGCTGCCGGCCGTTATTCGTACGCGACGCTTACTTCCACCGGCTATTAGCAGATAATCTCAGGATTAATTAGAACTGTCCTTTATATGTTATCGGTGGCTCGCTTTTATTTATTCCGAATACAGATTCCGTATTGGCCAATTAATATGTTTGTCTTAAGAGGACACAGCTTGTTTCGTATATAGATTAGGGTATAAGCATTGAAGTAAATATATTTTATTCTATTTGCGTATATGTTGCGTAGACACGTTGGCCGTATCCCATTTACCAAACACGTCTAGATCAGCTGGTTCGGCGGCGGAAACAGCTGAAGCGGCGCCAATATGCAACCCTCAGTGAGAGTTATATGTTTGTGCTGTTTGCTATCGAGACGCTTGGATCGTGGGCTCCTGACGCCATGAGTCTCTACCAAAATTTATCAAAATGACTCATTGACTCCTCATGTGATCAGAAGGCTGATGCTTACCTCAGGCAATGTATCAGTATGGCGATCCAGCGAGGAAACATAGCCAGCCTTCTGGGCACCTTACCCATAGAAGACGGTGATCTAGGCTCAGTATTCTACTTATATTCTACTATTCTACTTCTGAGTTATGTTCCGGCATTAGTGACCAGGTTCCAGTCCCCCTTAAGAGAGCAGCAGCGCATTTGTAGCACTTTGGTGTCGCAAATGTCCATAGGCGATGGTAACCGCTTTCCATCATGTGGGCGGTCTGCCTGTCCGCTGAACTCCTGCAATAAAATAAATAAATAAATTATACTCTTGAGGGACTATGGGTAGAATACAATACAAATAAGTTAAGTTTTCTTTTATTGTATTAGATTATATGTAATTTTATCATTGTTTTATTGTATTCTAAATCTCCTCTATAACCTTATCTTCGTCATTAACTGTAATGAAGTTAACTATATACTTGCGTTAGGACATAATATGTATGCTGGTTTGATAAATTGTTTACTTCAGGAGCAACATGACTTGTGGGCTTAATATTTTACGCTGATTGTCTGACATGTATGTCTTTGCATACCACGGGCCATAAATAAGGCCCGGACTTTTGGAGGGCTTGCGTGGGGCTATGGACAGGTCAACACGTAGAGGCCCCTTAACAAATTTAATGTAAATGTGGCGTGAAACTGATTGGCGTTTATCCCTGTCTACAGCATTTAAAAATTCACCTAAAGATAAGCCTCGGTTAGTGTAGGTCTATCGTAGGGAATGAGAAATTGCACGGGCCACTAAAAATGCCTAACAAGATTGCCGAGGAGCAACATAGGTGTGAGTGGCTAAAGGGTGTAGAGAGGTGGGTTGCAGGTTCACCGAAGCTACTTCCGACGCTATGATCACTTCCATCCGTGGAGCTTGAGTCGCCATAGTGATCTCCACTCCGTGCAGGCTGGTTAAGGCAAGCACGGGGGCCTTTCCTTGGCCCTCGGAGTCGGTTCCGAGGTGTCGCTACTCACCTAAGACTTCGCCACAAAGCTCCCCCTGCGGGTATACTGAATGCTTATTATTCTCATGCCAATATTGAATCTCAATTTCGACTCTATTTCTTGTACATTTATTTTTATACATATTAATATCTTTATTTTTATGAAACTGACTATATCATCTTGGAACACACGAAGAAACTTACACAAACCAAATTACATTGACTGTTTTGTTATTTTCCTAATATCGTTTTGGTTTTCCTCGATAGATAAAAAGTCAAATTGCTACGACAGTCCTTATGGATAATAATTACATTTTAATTATAATAATCTTCCTAACATAGATATCACTTTTTTCTTCTTTCCGGACATTTCTGTCAGTATACGATGAACATCCTAAACTATCTCATACGCGTAACAGCAAAGTTTTGCTTCCCTCCTGCTTTGACAAAACTTTTTCAATATGTTTTCTTATCTGTTATAAATTTTTTCTTCACGTGACCATATGTAGTTTTATTATTTGGGTCGTTTTTAAATCTTCAAATATAAGTATTACATTATATATGTTTTTTAACTATCCAGATAAGGCAATACTGCTATTGACTTCTGGTTTCTTAACATTCTTGTTTGTCTTCCTTTCTGTCAGACTTTTTGCTGTATGTAGAATATCTATGTTAATATAGTCTAAACCTTGTACGATTCGGGTAACTAATATTCATTAGCTTTCTTTACCATTCCACTCATCGCTATCATGGCCTTGGATACCTATGTCAGTAATAGTCTTACCAACCATGGACTATTCTGCGTACGTAGATGTATAAAGTTTGATTACAGAAATCTGTTAATGTCTACACGTGCTGACGTTTTTTCGCTTTTTAGCCGACAGATGGCGGTGGCTTTTGGCCAAGCGTATCGATCATTTGGCCCGACTCCAACACGAAAGTTAAGAAATGGAAACGAATCTTTATACGTCGGTGTTATGACGCCTCGGTGAATGGGAAATTCGGCCATTGCAGTTTTACTTAGATAGCTTTGGGTTGATGAGAAACAGATGACCGATGGGTATTTCCGAGTACAGATAGCGGCAGATGATGGTATTCTTATGATATCAATGTGAAAGTGAATTTGTTTGATTATTTATTATTAATAAAACTAAAGCGTATCTTAAAATAAAAGTAGATTATAACATACATTTTTGAAGTGGAACTACTTTAGAATCATCGCGATTTGAAACTCGATGAAACGAAAAACCGACACTAAAAAGAGATAAAAATAAATCTATAGGCCTAATCCTGCGAGAGAATGAGATACGAGTTTTACATTGTGCAGCACAGATTAGGGAGTCAATAAGACCGTTGATTAAACATAAGTCAAATTGAATCGAAAATAAAATTGATATAATATGTTTTACACTAAAACAGTGAAAAGCTGAAAGTGATATTTATGAAGTTTATTTTTAATTATAATACGTTGACGGATGTAGGCTAAAGAAATTATAATAATAAAAGTTAGAGAAGAATTATCTGTGAGTATATTCTGCGTTCTACTGCGTGTGAACTGCACACACACATATTTTTTTTATTGCAAAGCCAGCAAACAGGCAATGGCTCAACAAACAAAAGTGGTTACTATCGCCTTTAGATGTTTGAAACGGGCGAAACCAACGCGTTGCTAGCCTTTAGGATGGGCTAGAGGGCAGGAACATATGATACGATCGAAATTAGCAAGTTGAAGCGGCAGTGGGCCGGTCACGTCTGTCGCAGGACCGACGGCCAATGCAGCAAACAAGTCCTGGAGTGGAGACCACGTCTCGGCAAACGTAGCATAGGACGCCCGCCAGCCTGGTAGGGTGACGAACTGTGCAAGGTCGCCGGCAGGGGCTGGTGAGGAAGATGGGAGACCGGGATATGTAGCGCGTACTTGGGGAGGCCTACGTCCAGCAGTGGACTGAGGTTGGCTGAATAAGAAGAAAATACGATGATGGGACAGGGGAGGGATAATCGTCCCGCACGAAACACGATGGGCTCAAGACTAACCGTTTCACGCCGATATTCTTTTTTAATACGCTTTTATTAGCTTCATACGTATGTTCGTATGTATGTATGTTAGTATGTAACGGAATCTTTCTAGTTAAATTTGATCGACTTCCCGGTTTCCGATTGAGCTGAAATTTTGCACGTATGTGTATATCGCGTGACAATGCAATAATATGGTACCATGGAGCTGATCTGATGATGGAGTCGGAAGGTGGCCATAGGAACTCCTGTACTAAACAAGATAGACCCGTCGTGTTTGGGCTCGTTTTACTTGTCTTCGCTAGCAATCTGTTGCTACATGATATGCAGGATCTCAAAAGCCTATATATATTTAAAAACCTTTTTAAAAAGCTTATTTTTTCATAACGTTCCATTTTATCATAAGAGTGTATTTAATTCTTTTTTTAAAGTTTCCACGAAGAAGGGAATTAAATCACTAAAAAATGAAAAATAAATAATAGTTTAAAAAAAAATACGCTTTTATAGTTAAAAACCAACAAAAAAATAGAAAATAATTTTTAATAAATTTTAATTAAAAATACTGCAAAAAAAATTATTTTATTGTAAAAAAGCGTGGGATGCTTTTCAAAATATTGATACCATGCACCCACGCTTTTTTTTACAATAAAACCATTTTTTCTTACACTATTTTTAATTCAAAATTATGAAAATTGATTTTCTATTTTTAGTTGGATTTTCTAAAAACTGTATTTTTTAGTTTTTTTTAACTATTATTTATTTTATAACAAAGTTACACGTCAGTTTCTACATTACATATGGTACAAATAAAATTAAAATGATGTCATATTATAGGACATAAACCCCTCATGATTATAAAAGGTATGCTCGAGTAACTATTACCTGAGCCGTGTTTTAAATGAGCCGACGGACTCCGTTATCCTACTCGGTAGTTTATTGTATATTAGCGGTCTCATGACATGCGTCAATCTCCCCGATTTCTCAAGTTTGTGTTTTATATGATTCATGTCATTTCTATGCCGAGTGAAGTGCGTATGCACGTCACTATGTTTGGCAAAGGTATGAACGTTAATTCCCACATACACCGCAACGTAATGTATAAGTATACCGGGTAGTTTGAGTATACCCAGTTTTTTTTCTCTGAGAGACCACGCTCACACCGACCCAGACGGCCCTAAGAGCCGTTATTAAGATAATGATTGCAGCTTGGCTCTACCACGTTTAAGAAATATTCATAATTTACATATAGTGAACACATTTTTTTTTGTTGATGCACAAAACAAATTACAACCGAAACAAATTAAAACATTACATTACTAACATAACAATCGCACGCACTCACGCACACACACTCACTCACTCACTCACTCACTCACTCACTCACTCACACACACACACACACACACACACACACACACACACACACACACACACACGCACGCACGCACGCACGCACGCACGCACGCACGCACGCACTCCCGCACGCACACACACGCACACACACGCACACGCACACACACACACATACACACACACGCACGCACGCACACATACGGTACTATATAATTAAATCTATTGTATCATTAATTGTAAAGCGTTATTTAAGAATATTTTTTAATATGTATGTATGTGTTTTTTAATAGTTTGCAAAACTATTGAGACAATCCAATAGCCTAGTGTGGCTTTTGTGGTCCTAGCGATCTAACAGTATACCCGCCTACTTCAATAGAGCGCACAGGTTCGATTCTCGATAGGAAAAACTTAACAAACGGGAGTTTTTGGCGGGAACTGAAAGGCGATGTTGTGCTGTGCAGTATTATTTTCTAAAAAGGTGTAAAATTACTCTAAAATGAACAATAGTTGTAGGATATTGATAGTTTTTGAGTAGTAATTAGTGTTTTTGTGTAAAATGTGAACTGTATAGTCAAATGTGGCCTTTCGAGTCTTCACAAGAACTCCATTGAATGATGTGGATTGTAGCCTACAATACAACTGCGCCTGGCTTAAAGGCCTACTTGCTAAGCCTTAAACATAAAAAAAAACTTAACAAACGACCTTACGTTCTCAAGCTCAGAGTCGATCTATTATCCATAACAGAAACATAATTTACGTAAATTTATACATACATACATAACTTCACGCCAGTTCCCTTGCGGGGTAGGCACGAACAACAGAGCGGCATTCAGGCTTATTCTTACACACCTCACTTGCTTCTTTGACATTCATAACTCTTATCATGCACGCTCGTCTGTTCTTAAGGCTCCTGACATCACCTTCTGCTAGTACACGATCAATTTGATCATGGACTTCTGCATCCATCCACTTTTGCATTGTATATCTGTTTATTCATTCTTTCATCATGCATTCTTTCCACATGCCCGAAACACCGGAGCATTCCTTTACTTACCTTCACCCCGACACTCTCTAAATGTGTTTTGGTAAATTTGTCTACCAACTTAAAATAAAATAAAAACTTCGTTTAAAAAAACCGACTTCAAAAACTAAAAAGTATAAAATAACTTATTTCTAAAGTTATTAATTTTTAATAAATAAATTAATTAGATATAATATCTTATTTTTAATATATGTTATTTATCTAAAACATCTTAAAGTCGGTGCTTAGTAATTTTCAAAATATAGTAGGTACATAATTTTTATGTTTTACTTCGCATCGACTTCAAGATGTTTTAGATAATATATATTAAAAATAAGATATCATAATTAAAAATAGCTATTTGATACTTTTTAATGTCTAACAATGAGTAGGCCTACGAAAGGTGCTGCGAGCCTTAAAAAATATAGGTCCCAAGAAACGAGAACGGAAAAATGTTTCATAAAAAAATGTTCATAAAATGAAAACTTCAGTAGTTTTAGCCAAATTATATTAAATTTTTAGGGGACCAAATGGCAACTATTCCGCATCAAACTAAAAAAGAATCACTTAAATCGGATCATAAATCTCAGCGTAATCACTACATACATTAAAAAAACAATCAAGTTAAGATCCTCCTCCTTTTGGAAGTCGGTTAAAAATGTAGTTTATTTTTGTTTACGAACATTTCGCACGTAATGATCATATTAGACGGATCAACCAAATTGAATCTACTTGGTTTAAAGGTACAAACCGAATGAACACGAAGGTATTCAATGTCATTGAATGTATCTCGTTTATGTTGATATGGATCACTTTGGTTGATTCATCCAAATTCAAAAATAAAAATAAATCATCTCATATATCTTTGAGCGCTCCGCTGAAAGTAATACCGCTCTTTGGAGCCCTACATTGTTCGAACGTCAATAAGATTACTGCATGCAATTAACAAACAGACATTGAACAGCCAAAGTTCAATATTTGTGCATCTAATAAACTGTTATTAATGCTGTCTGGTGGATTCGATTTAACCACACGCTGGCTCGTTGCCAAGTGTGTGAGCAAGGAAGATCTTGTAGTTGTAAAGAGCTTGACCGATCTGATGCAAGCCAATCAGCTTGTGGTCGTTTCACAATTAAAGTATTGAATAGGAGGAATCGTTACGATTTACTATTGTATGGGCCTTTTATTTGATTTCAGATTGCAGGGAATAAAGAATTTGTTCAGTTTTTTTTGTCAAAAACAGAACCGTTGTGAAAATGCCATGTTCGTCCGTCTGTCTGTGCATTAGTATTTGTATCAGATATTTTTCTTAAAAACTACTGGGTCTATATGAATGAAATTTAAGATTAAGCTTCTATATAATGATTCACTGTAGTGTAGTAAACCCGTAAAATAACTAAAAATTAGTGGTAGTGATAGTAGTGGATGGTGATTTTTTTTTCTATATTCGTGTAGGGTATTGTTAATGTCAAAAAGTAGGTGGTGAGATATTCCCCCTTCTAACTTTCGAACTATTAAGAGAAATTTTCTAAAAAACTCAAATTTTGAAAAAGTCCCTCTTACTTTTTATACACACATAACTTCACGCCAGTTCCCTTGCTGGGTAGGCACGAACAACAGAGCGCCATTCAGGCTTATTCTTACACACCTCACTTGCTTTTTTGACATTCATAACTCTTGTCATGCACGCTCGTCTGTTCTTAAGGCTCCTGACATCACCTTCTGCTAGTACACGGTCAATTTGATCATGGAAGGTGTGCCGTGGCCTTCCACGACTTCCGCATCCATCCACTTTTGCATTGTATATCTGTTTAATCATTCTTTCATCATGCATTCTTTCCACATGCCCGAACCACCGGAGCATTCCTTTCCTTACCTTCACCCCGACACTCTCTTTCAAGCCAACTCTCTTTCTTACTTCGGTATTACGAACGCGGTCCGCGAGCGTCACTCCGCAGATTTTGCGCAGTGCTCGCATCTCGACCGCGTTTACTCTACTTTCATGCTCTCTCTTCCATACCCAACTCTCGCTTCCATACGTGAGCGTAGGTACCAGCACCGCGTTGTGTACGGCGAGCTGGGCCTTCTGGCTGAGGTTCTTACTTTTTATAATCCGGGATTTTTCGATTAGCTGCTTCTTAAGATTCCGTATCCAGATAAGAATAGATAGACTCTTTTTAGCAGACAAGGAACTGACCTTGAGAGTACCTGAAAACCTATAAATATATTCTACAACATCTTGAACTAGGTGTCAAGTGAAATATAAATATACAGTCCAGTACAGCACGTATTTGATCATGATTATGTGATGATTCGTTTGAGGATCATCATAAAGCTAATAATACATCAATCACTACACATTGCCTATTTAATATTAAGGATTTTTGCTACAGTTTCGAAATCCACGGTCCAATAGCAAACAAGAAACTATTTTTTTTATTGCATGAGTTCAGCTGGGAGGCAGACGGCCCACTTGATGGAAAGCCGTTATCATCGCCTATGGACATTTGCAACACCAAAGGTGCTACAAATGCGCTGCTGCTCTCTTAAGGGAGACTGGAACTTAGCCACTAATGCCGGAACACAACTCAAGGTTGTTATGGCGGCATACTCTAGACCAGAGGTGGTAGCCATCTAGTCGAGGAAACACCCTTCCACCTTTTTTTTATTTTTTTTTATTGCAGGAGTTCAGCAGACAGGCAGACGGCCCACTTAATGGAAAGCGGTTACCATCGCCTATGAACATTTGCAATACCAAAGGTGCTATAAATGCGCTGCTGCTCTCTTAAAGGAGACTGGAACCTGGTCACTAACGCCGGAACACAACACAAGGTTGTTATGGCGGCATACTCTAGACCAGAGGTGGTAGCCATCTAGTCGAGGAAACACCCTTCCACCTGGCTGTGGGTTGTTTTGTCGCCTCTTACGACAGGCCGCCCGTCCGCAGGAAATTGTATTCTTTCTCCGTTCCTGCACGGATAAAAAACTAAACATAACATTCCTATAAAAATGTTTCAGGACGAATTGAGAACCTCAGCTTTTGAAGTTGATTAAAATGTGGAAATTTTAGACCTAATGTACATATTGTTGCAATTACCATTTGCTAGCGGGGAAGAAAGACATCGTGATGAAACCTGTACATCGAGATAACCGATCTGTCAAACCTGCTACGCCGCCTTGGACAAGCGTGGCGGGTACACTGTCCGTCCCCAATGGGACGCCTGAGCCCAGCAGTAGGACGTTTTTGGGCTGTTATTATACAACGCACTGCAATGTTTGCGACGCACTTGGAATGTTTTATCCCCGTTTATACTACATTTTCTTCTTTAACAAATAATAGACATCCACATATCATCATGGATATATTTTTATATTTTCAATAGATTACAACACCGTGAAACCTTGCAAAATGAATACTAGCAAAGAAATGGAGAGAAATGAGTCTGAAATAAAGTACCGTGAAAGGGATTATGGCGGGCAAGACTACTTCGACCGCCGCTGATCGTCGGAATATGATAATTCTTTTTTCCGTACAAATGCGGATTGTGATCTGAATTTTAATGCCATTGGCTTGTTTGTTTTTGTTACCCAGTTTAAAGCGCTTTCATTACAGAGTAATTTGATAGTTTAAACCTTGTAAAATTTAAGAAAAAAATGTCTTAACACTATAGGTATATTTTTTATCCGTGCAGGAACGGAGAAAGAATACAATTTGCTGCGGCCGGGCGGCCTGTCGTAAGAGGCGACACAACAACCCACAGCCAGGTGGTAGGGCATTCGCCCGACTGGATGGCTACCACCTCTGGTCTAAAGCATGTCGCCATAACAACCTTGAGTTGTATTCCGGCATTAGTGACTAGGTTCCAGTGTCCCTTAAGAGAGCAGCAGCGCATTTGTAGCACCTTTGGTGTTGCAAATGTCCATAGGCGATGGTAACCGCTTTCCATTAAGTGGGCCGTCTGCCTGTCTGCTGAACTCCTGCAATAAAAATAGTAAAAATTCACCGTATGTTTGTTGTCTTTACATCTTACTTTCATTTCAAATTTATTATAATTAGGTTCGTCATCTCTATAGACCCCTCGACAGTTTGTGGATTGGCACACACACACACATGCTTGACGGATTTTGTTAATTATTAATAAAAGTATAGTACTACTTCTGTCCACCCTCCTATAGCGAAGATACTAAAATCTATATTTGCCAATTTTTGTACAGATACTAAAACGCTACATGAAAACTTGACGCCTTTTATTTTTATGGCTTTA
Source organism: Dendrolimus kikuchii (assembly GCA_019925095.2). Classification (NCBI taxonomy): domain Eukaryota; kingdom Metazoa; phylum Arthropoda; class Insecta; order Lepidoptera; family Lasiocampidae; genus Dendrolimus; species Dendrolimus kikuchii. The sequence goes on along the minus strand of CM034390.1, from coordinate 5,501,439 downwards.
TAAATTTTGTAGTATTGGCTGAAATAAAATTAAACATTCCAGCGAATTTTGTGATGAGACGTAGGCAGCCACTGTTCGTAGTACCATACGGCAGGACCAACTTGGTGAATAAGGTGCTCATGACACAGGCCTTGCGAACATTTAACAAAATATATCAAGAAATTGACATTTTATCTGTACTATGACTGCATTTACAACAACTGCATACTATGTTATATGATATGTCGATTGAATATATATGTATATACGGCTTATTTAAAACACGGCTCAGGAAATGGTTAGTCGAGCATACCTTCTACACCGCATATCATCATATCATCCTTCACACAATCCATCCATCTTTTTTTTGGTCTACCTTTAAATTTGTACCCATCGATCTTGTAGTATAACATTCTTTTTGTCACGTGACTTTCATCCCTCCTCATTATATGCCCATACCAACTTAATCTTCTTCCTCTCAATTTTTCTGTCACAGGTGCAACTTTCAAAGATCCCCTTATGTACTCATTTCTCACCTTATCCATTCTTGTAACACCACACATCCATCTCAACATTCTCATCTCAGCTGAGTGGAGACATTTGTAGTTTATCACTTTAGTGGCCCAACATTCCGACCCGTATAGCATGACTGGTCGTATGATAGATTTATATATTTGACCTTTTAGTTTCAGTGGCATTAGTTTGTCGCACGTCACACCGGTTACCTGTCTCCACTTCAGCCATGCTACATTTATTCTTCTCCTTACATCCCTCTCTATATCACAATTATTCTGCAGTAGTGAACCAAGGTATTTGAATTCGGGGTTACATGGTAGTGTGACTGATTGTAGTTTAAGAGGCACAGCACTAGAGGTCCCGCCGAAATCACAAAACAGGTATTCGGTTTTGGTTCTGCTGATGTTTGTAAGTTAATATTTTTTCCCGATACGTTGATAAGAAAAGTTTCACATCACAAATATGTTTACAATTAAGATAATTCACCATCATATTATACCCCTAGCCTGTTATTAGTATTCAGGGTATCGTTTTCGTCCCCTTTCTTCCCCAGGCATGGTATTTGTTGAACGTTCCCGACAATCGACGAACGTTTGAAAGAGTTTTTAGAATCGTCGCAGTTTGCATTGCGCTTCATTGTCAAGCTTGGGTTGTGGTGTGAGAGTAGAGGAAAGAAATGTAGCGGAAAAGAAATCGACATAATTTTCTAACATTTGTAATGAAATTCAGCATATATTTTGCGATAGTTATAATACAGTCTCTAAATATTAAAGTCTTGGAAAGTTGCATCCGGAATTAAAAAATTGAGAGGAAGAACATTAATACAGTATGAGGTTTACTAGCCCATTGTTTAGCTGGATAATAATAATATATTTAACATGTCATCACGTCAAAAGTAGCTTCGGTGAACCTGCAGCCCACTTCTCTACACCCCTTAGCCACTCACATCCATATTGCCCCCGTCTTCTATGGCATTTTTCGGGGCCAATGCAGGGAGTGGCGAGTCATCGTCTGTCCATTTTTCCATGTTCCCCGAACATTGCGACGAGCAGACACGTAGTCCCCATATTCCCAGACCCCTAGTACCACTAGCAGTTCACCCCAATAGCCCGGTACTTTTTGTCCTCATTTCCCTCAATAGTCCTACTCTGGCCGGGGCTTGTCCTTGGGTGCAGTATTACATGGTGTAGACAGGGATAATCGCCGGTCAGTGTCACGCCACATTTAGATTAAATTTGTCAAGGGGCCTCTACATGTTGGCCTTCCTATGGCCCCACGCAAGCCCTCCAAATATCCGGGCTATTTTTATGGCCCGTGGTCTTGAAAGACGTACTAAAAAAAATATGTTTAACAGACGGATAAGACTTGTGACGGCAATAGCGCGTTATCTCTAAGCTATGATGTAGTAAGCTCTGTCGTGAAGATATGTAAGTGTTCTCCAGGCGTGTGAGAAATCAAAGAAAGTGGTGTTACTAAAAACTGTGTAATAAGTTCTACACAAGTTACACATATATCACATTAAAGTACATAAATTTCTCGCGATACACGGGAATGACTGGCCTGACTTGCCGACGACGGACGCGAGGTGTCGTTGCAAATCCCAAAATCGCTTACACAGCGACTTGTGTTATTCCACGCCTTATTTTTATTAAAAAAATGTGAAAGTTAAACTTTTATATAATGTAATACTTGCAACAACTCAGAAGGGTTTATGGTAGTAAAAGAACAGCAACTGGTCACAATACTTTATAATCAGAGAACCTTACGTTTTTAACATATATTATACACTGACTTTGAACACTCCGCAAGCATTTTTAGAACACCTCGCCATCCCTCCAACAATTTAACAGCATAAGAAACTTAGCAAATTGGCACAACCGATAGCGGATTAAAGTCCTTGATAAACTATTTTAATTAAAAGGTGACATGCATGACAAGAATTTAATACATTATTCTTTGGATATTTCAGATATTTTATATAAGATATTGTATAAAATATTATACTTAAAGTTTTATATGCAATAAAAAATAAGCCGAACACAGTATAAATCTAGCGCGTCTGCCAACATGAAAATAAAATGTAGTGAATACCGTCTATATACAATTGAGAGGTTTGAATTATAATCTGTACACAATTATCACACATTAGAGACAATCACTAATACATAAAATTATGTTAAATTAGAAGAGAACTACTTACTCTATATAAAACAGACGCTCATCACAGAATAAACAAAAATATAACATTATTATTCAATTAAGGAAATGGTCGATTGTATCGTTTAGAAATAAGAGGGTACATAACAAAATTAATTATTAACTTTAAAGGGAAACATGACAAGAACAACTATGCTACTAAATAACTGTAACAATAATTTACTCAAAAATTCCTTTTTCGACCAAATGCCCACAGAACCCAAATAAAGATAGGTAATCCTACCCGCTACCGCTATCTCAATAGCACTATCCTAATACGTAAGCTCCACGCTCACTAAAATTACGTGTCGAATCACATTTTCTGTCACGCTCGCACTTGTTGAATCTCTTATAAGAATAAAAGTTATGGAGATTGAGCGATGTCTGAAACGTATTCTATTGAAACCAGCCTGTACTATTCAAATGTTTGAGTGGGGGTAGATATTTGAACTTTAAGGGGCTTTGCTACCGTCATCGTTTCTATAACACTTTTGTATATGAATTTTTTGTATTTTATGAGGTACTAGAGCTTTCCCCTCGGCTATGTCGTGTGAAAAACCCTAGGTAATAGCTCTATGTTACTTACATCAGAAGTAAATTAGGTTTATATATAAATATACTAGGATATGCCTGCGACTTCGTCCACGCTTGTCTTAAAATTCCCGCTGGATTCCCAGGACACAAAGTACCAAATCATTTAAAAAAGAATGTAAAGCTATCGTTTTAGTGAAAACTGTTGCGGAATAAGCCAATTTTTATGCACCCGAACAGATCCACACAGCTCCCGACAAAATTCCCGCGGGATACCCGGGATAAAAATATTCCACATTTTATTACATTTTTGCTATCGATCAGTAAAAAAATCACATTGGAATTCGACTTTTTTATCTGGCCATTTTAAATCCTTTCCAGAAAAATTTCCGCTGGAGTCCCGGGATAAAAAGTAGCGCAAAATTTAAGTCTAAGAATTAGCTGTCAAACAGTGATATCTGCATGGAAATTGGCCCAGTAGTTTTTACATCAATCCCGAACAAAGAGACAAGAAATCTATTTTTCTATCTAAAAATTACATTGTGCTCTCCAACGTTTATATAAGTATAGTTTATTCCAGTTGTTTTTTTTTTCATAGCTTCAATGTACAAACGCGGCATGTTTAGAATTATATATATGCAGTATATTAGACCTAAGACTACTCTTTCTTGTTCAATTCACTACAGTAACAAAGAAATTAAACCATTATAGTCTTGTTGAATATTTTCTGTCTCAAAACTACTGAAAACACATTAATTCTTCGAAGAAACGACCTGTTTCCCTTCGCGACTGTGCTCTTAAGGAATTTTCATACCTGCAAAGTCTAATCTAGTTTCCCAAGTTCCAAAACAATTTTCCTTAAGATTATTTGCCTTTGCCAACAGTGCCTCCTGTAAGTTAGGGCTTTGAACACCATTAATAACAAGTAAAACTTCTAACTTCAGTATGTCGCACTGCATTCCTTCGAGGTTCTGTAACCAAATTTTGATTTGGTTAGGTTAGGTTAGTTTAAATATGAAATAGACAAGAAACTTGAGCAAACAACATTAGGAAGATTTTATGCAGACCCAAAGTGAGTCTTGGCTTCCGAAATGAGAGCACACCACTTCCCTCTGCTCTGCGCAGTGTCTTGCCAGCTATGGGTTTTTGGTGCGGTCATGTCAGCTTTCCTTCTGTCCTTCCAGCGATGCTTGGGATGACAATCCAGTCACCGACTGACTGGTCGCCCCAAGTATGTTTTCTTCACTCCTCGATCCTCCTCTATCCGTTATAAATGACCGTACCAGCGGAGACGGTGAGATTTTATCTCCCCAATTATGTTGGGCTCGGCCGTTAGGTCATCTATTTCGGAATTGGTTCGGACTCTTCAGCTATCATCTACTCTTATTGTTGGGCCTAAGATTTTCCTGAGAACCTTGCTCTCTGTGACCAACAATTAGTTCTCATCCTTAAGTGTCAGTGTCCAGGTCTCACAGCCGTACATCAAAATTGGTCTAATGACAGCATTGTTAGTAGGTAAATATTGTTACTAAAAAAAGTATGTAAGTTACAGCTTGTTTATATATTATGAACATATAAAACACGTAGGTTGATACAGATATATAATATAACATATAATATTATTAATAGAGTAAAAAACTACATTTTAACAGTTTTAAACGCGTTATTTTATTTGATTTGATTAATAATGATTTTATTGATCACGGCTACTAAAAAGTAGCCGAAACGTTGGTATAATAATCATATAAAATACCACGCTTAAAACTGTTACAACGTAGTTTTGTATGTGTACTAGTCGTAAAAACTTAGAAAATACAATATCAAAATATTTAGTATGTAGAAGGATAGAGAAACTATATAGCCATAGATAGATACAAATGTAAAAACGGCACAAAGATGTAACCTTAGGAAGGGGTTACGTGGGGTCCATTGGCAAAAAGTTTCTTCGAAGAAATTTGCAAGAAACTCTAATGCCACCCGTGATCAAAAGGCTGGCTCATATTTCGCCCAACGCTTAAGAATCGCCATTCAGCGCGGCAATGCAACCAGCCTTCTGGGCACGCTCCCGCCTGACAGCGATTTGTTACTACAGAGTCTTTAATGATATTGTGGGGATTTATATATCACCACTAGGAGTAGTAGGGAGTGCAAAATAAGACGACGGGTTTGCACTCTTCCAGTATATTAATTTCTTCCTTGTTCCTAATTTAACTTACTATACGTGGGACACCCAGAAAGTTTTGCGAAAATAAAAAAAAAATGTTCTATAGGTGAATATTTTTTTATTAAATCTTTTCGAAGTCTCTCCACCAGCCTCTATACAAAGTTTCATGCGTCTAAACCAGTTTTCGATACACTTTTTCCAGTCCGCCGCAGACACCTCGTTTACAGCTTGCTCGAGCGCTGATAGCACATCTTCTGGCGACGAAAATTGTATCCCTTTAAGCTGATTTTTTTTATTTTCGGAACTAAAAAGAAGTCACTAAAGAGGGTGACCCAGGACTTTGATCGGCGTTGTCCAAGAAGTCCCTCGTTTTTAGCGCGGTACGGGCGGGCGCGTTGTCGTGGTGGAGCAGTAGCCCGCGGAGCCTTGTGTTTGGTCGCTTATTACTCACAACAGAGAAAACTTCTGCCAAGTATTTGGTGGTATCCTATTCGACGTTGACGCTTCTTTGGTTCCGTAAAGGAATTGACACCAAGTAGCTAGTCAAATTGAAAAAACTCGCTAACAAAATCTTCCCCCCGCTTCTAGAACGTTTTATTTTGGTAGGCGTTGATTTGTATTGAAACACCCAAACCGTCGACTGGCGCTTCGTTTCTGGATCGTATTGATAAATACGATCATCACCTGTAATTATGTCGTAAACACGCCGAGACGAGCCTGCTTCAAATTTGTTTATCATATCACGGCACCATTCCACCCGGGCCTGCTTCTGAGCATCGGTGAGGTTGTGCGGCACCCAGCGTGAAACTATCCTCCTAACGCAAAGATACACATGTAGAATCTCGTGTAGGCTTCTCGATCCAATCTTCAGTACGTGCTGCATCTCTTGATACGTAACTCGCCTATTGTCTTGGATTAAATTTTTCACTGCTAGCACATTTTCTTCCGTAACGGCCATCAAAGGGCGACCACTTCTTTCTTTATCCCCTAAAGTTGGTAAGTAGACCGCGCTTGAATTCGTTGTACCGACGATACACGGTTGCCTTAGAAGGGCCTTTATCCGTGAATGTCATTTGAAGTCTATTGAACGATTCGTCCGGATTCAGGCGACATTTGAAATCGTAAAAAATCATAGCGCAAAAATGTTCCCGGCGCTGATCCACTTTTGAAGGAGACACGATAATTTAAATTAACTCATAAACAATATGGAGGTAAATTTTGAAATTAGAACGTACCACCTATTTTTAGTTATAAATAATCATATTTTCAAAATAGTTTATAACTGGCCAGTCTCTTAAACATAAAAACTTTTTTCGCAATACTTTCTGAGTGGCCTGTTATATACAGAAACCTTATCGTTTACGTGATGTGCAAACCAGTATTCTAATCCATATTAAATATTATATTTACACGTTTATGAGTTTAGACATTTTTGATGATGCAGACAGATGCCCAATCTTATCGATAGCTCTAGCACCGATATATATTATATGTATTTACATAGCATCACGTCCTTGTATTTCCCATGGTCTTTCAATGTGTTTAATTATACGACTATATCAATAAATTAATTGATTAAAAGTGACGCAACAATATTATTAGTACGATGTATTATAACTTAGTTTTTAATTATATTTTTAAATTAGTTCTATATGTCTATAACACACGAATTGGAATTCTGATGTAAAAGAATACGGTTTCATAATTTCCAAAGTAGCTACAGAACCCTATACAGCTCGTAATTGTTTAAGCCAGATGTTCATTAATCCTAAAGTTTCTTTGTGTCGTGTAGAGAGCACTATTAGCTAATTAGGCAGCGCAAAAGTGCACTCGCTATATGCCTTTCTGTGTCACGACACTTGTTTCGTCGTGTATCGTGTTGATATTTTCTTGTCTTTGAACATTTTAATTAAATATTCAAAGATTTGGATCTTTGAATATTTAATTAAACATTCTATTCAATATCTTTGCGATCTGGACTACATCTTTTACTTGTAAATATTTTTATAATAGTATTTAATTTCTACTGTTTTTGTAGTGTAGTTTAATTTTTAAGATGGTTTACTTTATAATATAATTCCTTTATTTATTAAATGGAATCCGTATTTAATATTCATCTGAACATTTCTATATGAATAGATGGCGCCACGGTCACCGTTCCCTCGCTTTTTTACGTTACATTATTCAAAACTTATTTTTTAAAACCAAAACAGTCAAACATTGAACATAAGACTATTTTGCAAATTTTAACTAATTTAAAATTTGACAAAAGTTGTGATTTTCGTCACCTATATAAAATTACTTAATACTAGCTGTTACTCGCGACTTCGTGCGCTTGGAATTTAATTTAATATAATTTGCATCCCGGTGCGGCGATAGCGGCGGCGTCAGCGTTGGTTTTTCATTTTTTTTTCTAGAATAAAAGTAGCCTAAGTTACTCCTTATAATATCAGCTATCTGCCAGTGAAAGTCCCGTCAATATCGGTCCAGCCGTATCAGAGATTAGCTAGGACAAACAGAAAGACAGATAAAAATTGTAATAATTGATTTTTTGATAAAAGTACCGCATATACAATTAATTTATGCATTTAGTAAAAAGCTCTTACTTTGACATTACAAACTGACATTTCAATTTTATAGATTTGTATAGATGAGTACGGATTTTAAAATAAAATACGATACTTTCTATCATTAAAAACGTGTCGGGCCCAGTAGTTCTTGTACGAGCGTACACACTTACGACGTCATAAGTATATACCTACAAGCAAAATGAGTCAAATAGCGCAATCGTTGTTGTTTACACAGTAAATATTATTATTATTATAATGAAATTGAAGAGAAGAAGAGAAGGCGTTATTGTAGAGATTGCTCTTTTATTCGAAAGTCATTTTAGAATTTTCTCCCTATTAAGCACTTCATATATTACAATATGTAACTGTGGTGTGTACAAAAAATAATAGATCTAAATAGCGATATATAAATAACTCCTTTTATGATCTCTTGACTCAACAAACGGAAACTTTGGGATCCGCTCATAATTTAATATCCACGCAGTAAAACAACATCGACCAATCGTAAAATGAGAACACTGATATGTCTCTCTTTTACGAGAAACTATTCCATTGAACAGCTTCCCTCTTTTGCTTTCAAGGTTGCAGTCTATATGAACACTTTGCTATCGAATGTTTTGATTCGATAAATAAAATACAATAATTAAATACTATTTCTTTTTTTATTTGATTTCTTTATGTGTCGAAAACTGTTAACGGTGAACTAACTGCACGAGCTCCTCTTGCTGCTTGCTTGCTGTCCTACTTATAGTTTTTACGATTTTGTGTACACTCTTATACCTGAAATTTTGGTACCGGTGCGCAATTTATATAGTAGTGAAACTTCTTCAGAATCGTTGTGATTTGAACTCGATGGAACTAAAAAGCGACGCTAAAAAGAGATAAACGCATGAATCTACAGGACTAAGGTTGCGAGAGAATGAGATAGAATACATTATATTTAATAACTTAAACACTGCCTTAAGAACAGACGAGTGTGCATGACAAGAGTTATGAATGTCAAAGAAGCAAGTGAGGTGTGTAAGAATGGGCCTAAATGGCGCTCTGTTGTTCGTGCCTACCCCGCAAGGGAACTGGCGTGAAGTTATGTATGTATGTATGTATGTAACTTAAACACTATGCTCATACAGATAGAGTTGGGAATGTCTTGAAGTTTGTCGTTAATACTTCAAATTTCGTGTTTAAAAGCTTAAATATATTATAAGGATAATATATGATATGTGAGGTCACGAAATTTAGAATCCCTCCTACGCTTTGACACTTAGTTCATCAAAAATTCCATAATAGTATTCAACCGTGAAATCTTGGTGATACTGACCAGATGCAAAAATGTTTAAACCTTTGCTTTTGTTAACTATGAAGTGAAAAATTCTCAAAAATTTAGGTTTCTAGAGTTTTAAAATTTTCTTTTAATGATTTTTAATTTTAATAATATTCGTCGTGTAGTTTTTGAGATATATATTTTATTTTTTTCAATTAAATGTAGTATTATGGTACCGTAGTTAATATTTTTGTACGCCCTTATGGAGGCCAAACATATACCAAGCATTCACTTATAACATCTATCATCTCCATGTTTTTGACAAATAAATAATTTCAAATGACGAAATTTGATGTTTGTTATATTTACAAGAAACCTTTAATAGTTCGCAAACTGCCACGCACTTGCTCGATTATATTTAACGTACATAAGTAATATTCCACATTTATAAATATTACAATAATAAAATAATAGTACAGACACTCTCTCAATAGTCTATGGGTAGTTTCAGTTTGTTTAGCGATTGTTGTGCAAATAGAAATTTGTGATGTGGTAGTCCGGATAATCGCGCCTGTGTAGACACTACCTTAACAACAACAATGTGTAGAAGAAATGCCGCTCACCTACCAATTGTATTGGCCAGTCATTCGTCGCATATCACCGATTTATCGGCGCGTAAGATTCAATTTAGTCACAAAGAGCACCATCACTTTTGTCGATTCGACTTATTGCGGGATTCAGAAAGAGAAATATATAACTTCTGTTGGATTCACTTCCGATTGCGGTACAGGGAATTGTTGAATTAATTTATGCCCTTTTACCTTCATTTGTGAAGTAGAAGAAGGCTTTTAATTACAAAACTAACAAAAAAGTATTCGATAGATGAAGAACCTACATAAATAAATCAATGTCAAAATTTGTAAATTTCTTGAGCAACATCTTGAAGGATTATACTGTGACATATATATTTTTATTTTACTGAGCCAACTTTGCTAATTTGGCTTCAGATCTATAGAAACCTTGTTCTCCCAATTTAATTGCTTTAATCTATATATATAAAAGAAAGTCGTGTTAGTTACACTATTTATAACTCAAGAACGGCAGTACCGATTTGGCTGAAAATTGTTGGAGAGGTAGCTTAAAACCAGGAGACGGACATAGGATACTTTTTATCCCATTGGGACCGGTAGGTGGCGCTGAAATCGGGTTCTAGAATCCTCCTATTTTTTTATTTTTTTTATTGCAGGAGATCAGCAGACAGGCAGACGGCCCACTTGATGGAAAGCGGTTACCATCGCCTATGGACATTTGCAACACCAAAGTTGCTACAAATGCGCTGCTGCTCTCTTAAGGGAAACTGGAACCTGGTCACTAATGCGGAACACAACTCAAGGTTGTTATGGCGACATACTATAGACCAGGGGTGGTAGCCATCCAGACGGGCAAATGCCCTACCACCTGGCTGTGGGTTGTTAAGTCCTAATCACCTGGAGCGATTTTGGTGATTTTGTTTTGTGTGTTTTAGTGGGTTCCCGGATGGTTGAGATTCACAATTAGAACCGGTAGGTGGCGCTGAGATCGGGTTCTAGAATCCTCCTAATCACCTGAACCGATTTTGTTTTTGTGTGTTTGAGTGGGTCCCCGGATGGTTTAAATCCACAATTGAAACCGGTAGGTGGCGCTGGGATCGAGTCCTAGATGTTTATTTTTTCAGACCAGGACAACGTCTGCCGGGGTCGCTAGTTGGTTATATTTAATGGTGGACATTATTTATGGTTTTATAAAATTTTATGGGTTTTCCATGATTTATATCTACATTCATTTCAGAGTTTACAAACAACGTATATGATTGTATATCAATATAGGTGAAATTGAGAGCGATATAAATGTAAAACACATTTGTGAAGTTCGAAAAAAATGTATTTGGAAAATCATTGTTATTCGTTCGAAATATAAGATCGAGTGTTAATACTCTGGGTGCTGCATTTTTTTTTTGTCTTGTAAACTTTGGAGTTTAGTAGGAGAGAGAAACTTTACTGTAAAGATGTGGTCTTCATCTGGGTTACTGTTAAAGATTGAAACCGTTTCACGCAGTTGTTTTTGATTTGATGCGTTATTTTCGATGCGACAGTGTTAATAACGTTAAATATTGACAGATATGTAACGTATGTGTATACAGTGTACACTAATTATTCGTTAACGAAGTTATTTTTAACGCTTTAAATAACACGTATTCGGCCATAGTCAAAATTTTTAACACTAACGCAGATGAAGCCCCATCTATCATGAAAACTCAAGTGAAAAATAAATTCCTTACTCGATGATACTGCCCAACTTTTAAATTTCAATTTTCACCTTCGATCCTCCTTAACAAAATTCCATATACATTTTCGTAAACGTGACACTATGTAGGTACATCTTTATACTTGTTGTTTTGCATAGGACCCTATACGTGTGCCAAACTTTGTCTAGCTTTAGTAGTTCCTGAAATAAACAACTACGAGTATAATACACACACAGACAGACGTCGGAGACGGTTTTCTTCTTCTTTTCTTTAATTATCGGTATTTTTATAGGATTCCTGTTTTTTATATTCTCATGAGCTGGCAATCAGGTAAATAACCCACCTGATGGAAAGTGGTAACCGCCGCCTATGGACATTTATAACTCCAGGGGTGTTGTCAACGGGTTGCCGGCCTCAAAGAAATTTTATAAACATACATACATAACTTCACGCCAGTTCCCTAGCGGGGTAGGAACGAACAATAGAGCGCCATTTAAGTTTATTCTTACACACCTCATTTGCTTCTTTGACATTCATAACTCTTGTCATGCACGCTCGTCTGTTCTTAAGGCTCCTGACATCACCTTCTGCTAGTACACGATCAATTTGATCATGGAAGGTGTGCCGTGGCCTTCCACGACTTCTGCATCCATCCACTTTTGCACTTTTGCAAATTTTATAAAACCCTTCTTAAATGACCCTATGTCGTAGTGCAGAGGGAAAATTCCGGTCGAAAGTTCCCTCGTTCTCCTCGTTCCTCGAAGTTGTATTTCTACGCAGAATAAACGTTCTAGAAGACCGTTGCGTAGTTGAGCGTGCTAGCTCGAATGAGGGTGAACAACTTGCTGGTGGCGAGCGGTGCGATGGTGAAAATATGGCGTTGGCACCACATCAAACAGTCCCTCGGAACACTCCCGTTGAAGGAATGGAGAATGAATACTAATTACTGCGGCCGGGAGGCCTATCGTTAGAGGCGACAAAACAACTGGGTGAACATTTGCTCGTATGGTGAATGCTGCCATAACAACCTTAAGTTATGTTCTAGCATCAAGGGACAGGTTGCGGTCCCCCTTCAAGGCCAGCAGCAATTTGATAGCACCTTCAGTGTTGCAAATATCCAAAGCTTACTATAACCGCTTTCCATCAGAAGGACTGTCTACTGTACTCATGCTATGAGAAAAAAGGTTGACGAACTTAACTCCAAGCCATTATCGTAATTAAAATTTTATTGAATAAAATGTTGGAAGTACACAATCCCCGAGCGGTTTAGCACGAGACTTCATATCTTGTATCTGCGTTAATATTTCAACAAGAATGAAGCGGAACGCAGGAAATGACGTTTTTATTATTGCAATGAAAAATGAGTTTTATTTAGAAAACGTTTTATGATGTTGAGAAATATAAAATATGAGTTGTACACGTTGTTGGTCTGTCATATTAGTGAATCCAGGTGGATGTTCTGTCTGGTGTAATTTACTCGCTATTGTTAGTGCACGTGTAGTGATTTTGATTTTTGTTTTCTGATATAAAAAATGTGGGCCTACTATAGAGGACTCCCCTATTACAGTGGGAGGGCCAAGCCCAGCAGTGGAACATTTATGGGCTATTATTATTTTGCTATTGTTATATAAAATGTGGAAAAGATTTTGATAAGGCCCAGTTTAATAAAGGACCAATCTCTGAAGAGATTGTCTCTTAATTTCTTCGTCTTAAAGATTTTTTTATTGCATGATTTCAGCAGACAGCCAGACAAACCTCCTGATGGATAGCGGATACCATCGTCTATGGACATTTGTAACACCAAAGGTACTACCAAAGTACAGCCGCACTCTAAAAGGAGACTGGAACCTGATCACTAATGCCGGAACACAACTCTAGATTGTTATAGTAGGATACTCTAGACCAGGGATGGTAGCCATCCGGGCGGGTAAATACCCTACCAGCACTATAGAATATCTCATTATTGTATGAATATCGTAACTTATAATTATTATTAATTGTATTTTAGACGTAATTCTTTATATGCAAGTCAAATAAACACTAAACAATTTTCCAGGTTCTATCTACATGATTTGCTCTATAAATCCCCCCCACTAACAGTACATAAACAGACTAATATGTTAGTCCCGTTTTTTTGTACAGCATGGCTATGGGAACAAAAATTATAAAAATAAAATGTATGTATTGTTTTCTACTTATAGTTGCTCCAGACTATAAGTAGAATATTGAACTTAGGTCACCGTCTATGGGTAAGGTGCCCCGAAGGCTGGCTACGTTTTCTCGCTGGATCGCCATATTGATCAGTTGTCCGAGGTAGACACCGTCTATCTCTCCACCCTCTCTCTGATCACCTAAATAATGAGTGGTTTTGATGATTGCTTATAGAGATAAATTGTATAAAAATAAAATAATAACACGATGTATAAGGAATCTTTCCAAGACCTAAGTAAACATGTTTAAACGCAGTGCATTAATGTAAACAGGACCCTAAACATCATCTATTCCCTATAGTTGAGGGTGTAGGTTGTAAAAACACATTTTTACGAGCACACAGAACCGAATCCGACTTCATATATCGATTTTATTCATATCCAAGTGTTATAGATTTCTTAGGGTTGCTCCGTTTCTTTCAGTGTAAATGTTGTCTATTTCCTCCAAGGACTTGTACTACATTTCAAAGTTCTTTGATCCTTATACAAGTTTTTTTTATCTGCCCTATCTCTGGCGATTAGATTCTGTTTTACTTTTCAAGGTTGGTAGTGTAGTGCGTATGTCTTTTTTAGAGAAGGGCTTTTTACGCTATTTATTTCTTTATTATATCTGATCTTACTTTCTAATATATGTGTTTATTGCTATTTTATAACTATTGTCCTCATAATTGATAACACATTGCTTGCAGCGCGGTTGCTCATTTAGCAGCGTGTACAAGATTCCATATAATTCAATAATTACGAAAATCTGCGCCACGGACGTATAACGTATACACATATAACTTCACGCCAGTTCCCTTGCGGGGTAGGCACGAACAACAGAGCGCCATTCAGGCTTGTTACACACCTCACTTGCTTCTTTGACATTCATAACTCTTGTCATGCACGCTCGTCTATTCTTAAGGCTCCTGACATCACCTTCTGCTAGTACACGATCAATTTGATCATGGAAGGTGTGTCGTGGCCTTCCACGACTACTAACGTATAGCTACGTAAAATTCATTTATGGCGGATAAACGGTTCATATTTGAGTAAGTCTGCAAAAAAGCAAAGAAAAAAAAAACACATTTTTTACATTTACATGCCTAATTAATATAGATTTGTTAAATATTGTTGCTATATACGAAGTTAACTAACTAAACCCAAACCAATAATAGAAAAGTTGCAACCCTACTTGTACTTACATCAAACGGGAAATATAGAAATATGCTTCCACTCCTTTCGAACCTAGCTAAATAACGTTGTGTATAAAACATGCAAGAGTAACGTTCAATAGATTTGGCATTTAGTTTGCACATGGCAAACTTGAATGGGTTTTACTATATTCGTCAGGCCGTTTCAATCTTTGTAGTGATGTGTCAACGGGCAAAGTATGAACATGCGAGTTCAGGTGGGCGTGAGAACAGAATCTAATATGCGTTAACATGAGAGCTTGGGCAAATTGTAATAGTCTAAGAAACACTGAAGATCGACCTTCACCCATCTGATAACCAGATGAGACATATTTTTAATCAAATTATATTCATTTGTAAACACGCCTATGATAGCTTGCCAATTGAAAAGTGTTCATGGTTGGCATCATTTGGAAGGCAAGGCTAAACTTGCCTCCAAAAAGCTTGGTGTGCTAAACCGGTCCAAGCAGTACTTCACTCCGCGGCAATGACTTGCGCTGTACAAAGCGTAAATGAGACCGCATATGGAGTATTGCTCACATCTATGGGCCGGAGCACCCACTTACCAGACTGATACCCTCGACTCCACTCAGCGTCGCGCCGTTCGTATCGTCGACGATCCTAACAGGCGGTTTAGAACCGCTTAGCCTTCGGAGAGACTTCGCGTCCCTCTGCGTATTTTACCGCCTGTATAACGGAGACTGTTCCGAGGAATTGTTTGATCTGATACCAACGCTTCACTTTTACAACCGAACTGCACGCCAACGACGGGATGTTCACCCCCATTTCCTTGAGCTCTCACGCTCAACTACGCAACGGTTTTCTAGAACATTCATTCCGCGTACAACAATGATCTGGAGGGAACTTCAAGTAAGTCAAAATCTCGAATGAAATTCTCGATCAAACTTATGAAGAAGTAATGAGAATATATAAATGTTTTCTGCAAGTATACCGTTCATTTTGCATGAATACGAGAAATGTGTGAAGTGTTAATACATTTCTGAAGTTTCAGGGATCTTGTTAAAATGTTTCGATTCGACTTAAGAACCACTTTGCGAGTTTGATTCATTAAAACGCCTACCGTTTGTACACAGCGCTTTATGTAAAAGTCCTTCATATTAATATTTAAGGCATACGTGATGGCGGATATGTTAGGGTAAAGGTCAGTTTTTTGAAACGAGGTTATTTTACGCCGCTTATAGTAGACTGAACAGGCAGAAATCGGTACGTAATGAAAAAGCATTATACTCCCTCCAAGAGGCATTTTCTATACAATTCCGAACTTTAAATCAAACAAATAGGATCTAAATCGGTTAATAGAAATACGCGGTTGAATTGATCCGTTATCGAGCTGTCAAAAGTGAAATAAATGCTTGGAAACGGTATAAAAATGTCTCTTTCTTTTACCTTCTTTTAATCATTTGGGCTCGGCACATTATGCCCGCGTTCCGTTAGTAACTCACAGCGCTCAAAATGCTCCGTCACCCGTTTCACATGGCGACCACGGTCGTTATGGTCGTGGCGAAATCGTCGCTAATGATGTAATCATTTTCGATGACACAGCGCTCACAACGACCCCTGTCAAGACGTGGCTCCAAGTGAGCGTTGACCATAGAGCATTTATTCTCTTTATCGATTGACATTGAAAAAGGCGCGATTTTCAAATCAACCATTGACATTTGTGTAATTCGTCGTTTACGACATCAACGCTCTATAATCCTTCCACTAGAGTTTATGATTGTAATAGCCGCAAGCAAGTGAGTCTCTTGTAGAGCGTAGCCTATGTCTTTTTCTTCCATACTCCTCTGTTCTGATATACCACTAGTCATCATGTTTTCCTTTATACAATGCATCAATCTCTTTTGTGCTCTGTCTTTACACTTGTTCCGTGTACAAAATATCAACGTAACCCAGAGAATAATCCGCTCCGCTCATATTTCTAAAGCAAACTTCTCGCCTAGCCTAAGAGTCCATTCACTTCACGTTACCTCACGCCTCGCTGGTCTCAGTTAACGAGCCCGGCTTTCTTTTACACGTTTCAACATATATTAAATTCACTGTATCCCCATAGAAATCAACTTTTAAAACTTACGAGCAAACTGAAAAGGTATTTTTAGATTAATGAAATGTTGAGTTGAATTTAAAAGTGCATTTTCTGCTGGAATATTATACGGTTGCAGGATTTTGAATTCACATTAACTGAGATATTTTGTAAGATTCAGTTTAACTCTGTAAAACTCTAATGAAAATATATTTTTTACAGACTCAAGTAAAGAAAACACTTTGCCTGCACCTTAAGACTTTACACTTTACACTAATTGACTAATTTGATCATCTATGATATATTATGTTGTTGCGAACCGATACTAACTCTTTGCAGGTGTTTTATTGCCCCTTCAAATTTAAGTGATCTATACTATACTCATAAATCCTTTCTTCTTTTGTTTGCATTTCGTTTCACATTCTTAGAAATCATTAAGCTTACGAGTTAAGAATTCAAAGGAATAATGGGCATGTTGCAAGGGGGCCGTGTCTAATATACAAATATATAAGGCTAGTCACTTGAGGCTGAGTTAGTTGAGTTTCCACTGCGATCAAGGCTTAACCTAGCGTACATTCGCAACAAATGTTTTAAAATTACCAACTTTTCGCGATTTATGTCGTTACGATTTTCTGTTTTACGGTTTGGACTCATTCTATTTGACGGCCTCTGTGGTTGAGCGGGCTAAGCCTTTACCGGCCTACCTCACTGCAACGCGGAGGCTCCGGCTTCGATTCCTGGTATAGTAAATTTCGGAAACGTATTTGCTCCGTTATTTACTATGGTCTGGGTGTCTGGGATCGGCCCCAGAGTAGTACGTTGTATATTACCCATAACACAAGCGTAACTTGCTTAATTTGGGGATATACAATATGTGTGTTTGTCTGCCGAATATTATTGAATATTATATTATTTGTAAGAACTGTGAATTACGAGTATGTACTTCTAATAAACTTTGTGATAATTCCCACGGCATTTTAAATTCGTATGCCGCAAATACGTAAGACTATTTATAAGACTATATGTAAGATAATGAATATCTATTATAATTTCTTATTTATTAATTTTTTTAAAGTGTTGCTTAGGCTTTGAAGATAGATCGCCTATTTTCTATTCCGTAATACTTCAAGCGTTGTTACGGGAGAAAAGACTAAATTTCCCGGGGCAGAAACCGCGGTCTAAAATAATTTGCAATGCCGTAGTTGACTAATTATATAAACTGTATTCTCAAACGCAAAGTAAGTTTAAACATAATTGTTTAAAAAAATCATAAACTGCTACGTCCTTTCACTTTACATTTCAAATTACGACCTTAAGTGGCAACGAGGGTCTCCCGCCTCTAATGTTAACATTTTGTTATTTGCGAAAAAAGTAAAATACCTACTCTGTAAAAACTGAAATGGCGCAACGGTACTCATTAACCGAGACTTCGCAGGGTCTGTGGGGCACTCTTGCCACAGTGAATTGAATATCAGTGGACAATTATTAGTCTTTTTTTTCTTTCATTGTAGTGCTCTTTGGTGGTGGTTATTATTGAAATAGTGCTTAATGGGAGGCGAGGGCCAGGAGTACCATCATACAGGGTTTACCTTGTTTGGGCTCCTGTCTTTCCCATTTAATTAAGTTTATCAAATTTTTGTACTCTTTAAATTTTGTTTTTCTTTTTATGGGAAGTAAATAAATAAATTATTATTATATATAAAAAAAAAATGTTACAAGCTACGTTACACTTATTGCTTCGTATTTTTCTATCCTTACTTTTTTCATAGTATAAAAACAAAGTCGCTTTTCGCGTCTATCTGTACATCTGCTAACTCCTCCTAAAGCACGCAATGGATTTATAAGTGGTTTTCACCATCAGTTAGGTCATTTTTCAAGGAAGGTTTGTATACATACTACTTTTTTCCCGCAGCTTTGCTTGCGGTATATAAATATCTAATTAACTTTTAATGTAAGTAAAATAGAGCTACTTATTAGGGTTTGACCCACGGCGTAGTCGCGGGGAAAACTTTAGTATATGCGTAACAATGGAAGTTACTCTAAGCTGTTACGTGATGAATGTATGTAAAAACTTTAAATGATAGTTTATTAAGTGTGTGCTTGCTAATCCACCTACTCTTTTATTTTATTCTGAAAGCAAACAGTTTACAGCTAGTTACATACTATTGACAAATCTATAACTATTTAATTGTTTTCATATATAGGCTATTATATATAGGGTCTGTAAGTGTGACTTATACGTTTTTGTCATATGATTATGGATTCCTGAAAAGCATTTTATCGAAAATATCGTTCATATCTGAATAAACCGATATTTTTTTTTAAATAACGTCAAACTATTTTAATTTTCTTGAGTTTTCCAGGATTGTCTGTCCTATAATTGAAAAATTACTGGATAGAGCACAGTTCTATGATTACTGAATTGAATATTTCCACAACTGTTGACTTAAATATAAAGTTAAATTATGACGACCGCCCCTAATTTCTTTAGATGTTTATATAACCTACACAATTAATTAATAAGTATTTTAATTGAATAAACAGTATATAACTAATATGTCTCATTTGGCGTATATTCTGAACAGTTTAATATATTGTCAAATACATACGTACTTAGTTTTCCCACTGAAATATAAGGCACTGTGTTTGACCACAAATGAGACCTAGCGATATCACGTTAACAAACTCGTATTGTGTGTTTTATGTCTATTATTTTTAACTATATGTTATGTTACAAATATTATTTATCTAAATTTTTCTTAACTTCATATTTTGGATTTCTGACTATAACACCACATTACTATATTTTATTTCTTTTGTATGGTATATTCTCAATTGTTTGATATTGGCACAGCGTGTCTTTGTTGTTTATTATACATTTATCAATTATTAATTATATTCAAGTGCATCAATACTTTTATTTGTTTAATCTCAGAGCCTAAATCGTTCGTTTTTGCAGATTCATAGTTAAGCCATAAGTGTTTTATTTACTACAATTATAATAAAACAATATTTATATGTAATTTTATTACATCACAATAGTCATAAAAAAATGTTTGTGTGTGTGCGCAGTTCACACGCAATAGAAGTGAAACTTCAGAAAATATTCAAGCGAACATAATTATATCAACAACGCTTAGAACTACCAAAACTACCAAAATTACCAAAATGACGAAAATGGCAAATCACAAAAAAAACCTATCCTACTTTCTGGGATAACTTTTACATAAATATATCCCAAAATCTATCTCATTATGCCGAGTAAAAAGTATCCCTTGTCCACCCTCGGTATTAAAATTACATATGTACCGAATTTCAGCCAAATCGGTCCAATAGTTTTTCTGTAAAAGCATAATAACAAACAGAGAGACAAATATATTTTTTATATATATATATATATATATATACACATACATACATACATAACTTCACGCCAGTTCCCTTGCGGGGTAGGCACGAACAACAGAGTGCCATTTAGGCTTATTCTTACACACCTCACTTGCCTCTTTGACATTCATAACTCTTGTCATGCAAGCTCGTCATATATATATATATATATATATATATATATTGTAGTGCAGTGTAGTAGGTTTTCCGTGTGAAAGAGTAACAGACAGACAGAGTTACTTTCGCATTTATTATACTAATTGGAATTCTATTTCATTCTCTCGCAGACCTAGTCCTATATATTTCCGTGTTTATCTCTTTTTAGCTTTCTCGTTTCATCGAATTTCAAATCACAACGATTCTAAAGAAGTCTCCCTTCAAAATATTATTATCAGTTTTATTTCGGTCCAAAGTGGACTTATATTTAATCATCGGTCTTATTGACTCTCTAATCTGTGCTGGACAATGTAAAACTCGGTATATGATTCTCTCGCAGACTTATAGATTTATATGTTTATCTGTTTTTAGTTGGAAGTAGTTTCGCCTTTCTATTATATTATATACGTATTTATTCTTAGGCATTTTGACCCTTATTCGTAATAATTCAATCTAAATTACACTTTAAATCACTAGCATAAAATTCAAAATTCAATGCACTCTTACGCACGTATTTGTATCTTGGTATCTGTTGATCTACGTATAAAAGAATATCTGCCTTAAATATATACATATAGAGCTAAAATTTATTTGAAATCTTTTAAGTTTTATTTAAAGTGATAATTAATACTAACAGGTAAAGAGAAATGTGTTGCTTTTTCGTTTCATCCAGTTTCAAATCACAACGATTCTAAAGAAGTTTCACTTCAAAATTACATACACAATGTATCGTTGACACTTGACATCTTTGTCTTCCGTGATCACGGCCACTGAAAAGTGGCCGAAACGTCGGAAAAACCAAAATCAAATAAAATTACCGCGCTTAAAACCGTTAAAACGTAGTTTTATTATGTATACAAGTCGCGAAAACTTAAGAAAATATTATACACAATGTAACTAAATATTTATATATTAATGAAAATAACATTTTTTAAAACAGTTAGAGTTTCACTTTTGAATTCACTTAGACTATAATTTATTTGACTAATAACTTTTATCTGATGATTAAAAAATCGGTTTCAGGAAACACAACTCTCAAAGTCAAATAAAACAAATGTTTGTAACGTATTGATTATAGAGTAGGTTTTTTATTTAAAAAATATATATATCCGTGCAGGAACGGAGAAATAATACAATTTCCTGCGGCCTGGCGGCCTGTCGTAAGAGGCGACTAAACAACCCACAGCTACAGACTGGATGGCGACCACCCCTGATCTAGAGTATGCCGCCATAACAACCTTGTGTTGTGTTCCGGCATTAGTGACCGGGTTCCAGTCTCCTTTAAGAGAGCAGCAGCGCATTTGTAGCACCTTTGGTGTTGCAAATGTCCATAGGCGATGGTAACCGCTTTCCATCCAGTGGGCCGTCCGCCTGTCTGCTGAACTCCTGCAATAAAAAAAATAAAAAAAATATGTAGTCATTGCTCACATAAGAACATATAACACTTCATCTTCAATCTGCATACATATAAAATAACAATTTTAAGATCAAAATATATAAACGAAAACCTCGCAACATATGTTCATACTAGGTTCCTCACTCGATTTTTCATCCTACTTAATATCCCCAATATATCCCAGGGGAAAAAATCACTTCGAATACAAGCAAATGGACGAAAAAACCTCGAGTCTCCAGCGATGTATAAGCACATTATTATTACATCCATTTGGCACCGGCACCAGATTCTTGGGTCCATTATACCCAAGACAAATTAGTTCATTACCCCCACCCAGCAAAACATGTCCAGTATAAATTGACCTGTTTCTCAGAAACGCTTCTAGCAACGTATTGCTTCGAAGATAAAATATATATCAACACATTATCATCCCACAATTGAGCTTGGGGAGCAAAAGAATAGCCTGCATTGCCTGCCACGTTTGTTCAAAGTAGATTGACAGGTTTCACATATAGGTAAACTTGATATGCGGGTTTCATTCGTGATGTTTTTGTTCATCCTCAATAATAATAATAACGAGCAACAAACGTCCCACTATTGGGCTCGAACCTCCCGTTTTTATACGACGGACAGTATACCCGCCACGCTTGTCCAAGGCGGCTTGGCAGGTTTGGCATATCGGTTATCTCGATATGTCGGGTTCATATGCATATTAGGTCAGAAAAGTGACTAAGTGGCGCATGCTCTTCCTGCCAAGATTTGAACCCGCGCCTTCGAGTTAGGACGCCTGTGCTAATCACTAAGCTACGACGGGTTTGCCTTGTTCGTCATCAGCACCGTAATTATAAGAATAGCCACGATAGGCTAGAAAAACTATCTAAGAGCTTTTAAGTCAAGATTCTTCTCTACATCATTTAAATGAGACGCGGTTGCCTTAACCATTGAGACACAACGAGTTTGTGTGCCGCACCCGCATTGACACTGCAGTGGAACACTTACAAGCTAATAGATGGCGCTGTACAATAATTGAGGTCGCAAATGATTCCCGAAACGTACAAATAATATATACAGACTTCCAACAATAACAAATGGGTCTAGGCCTGCGAGGAATAACAATAGCCTTACTTGAAAATATTCCTTGGAGACGGAGGAGCATAATATTTTCTGAAGTTTTCGCGACTTGTATACATAATAAAACTACGATTTAACGGTTTTAAGCGCGGTAATTTATTTAATTTTTGTTTCGTGCCACGTTTCGGCCACTTCAGTGGCCGTGATCACGGCCACTGAAAAGTGGCCGAAATAAATTACCGCGCTTAAAACCGTTAAGACGTAGTTTTATGACGGAGGAGCATTCCAAGAGGAGATTCCAAACTCTGAAATTGATTTATTTAAGCTATTGTAATGTGTTATCATTTGTGTTGTAGTTCTAAATAAATCATTTTTCTTTCTTCCCTCCTGTCCCATTCTCATTTTAAACCCTAAAGGCTGGCAGCGCGTTGTCTTTTACAGACAGTACTTTTCACTGATAACCGTTTAAATAACGGTGATAAAAAATAATTCACTGTTACCGATAAATTTCACCAAAGCGTTATTTCACGTGATACAAACCGTTGAAGCGCCATATAGTACAAAATAGAAAGTAGATAGTCGAAACGATAAACGAGCTAACTTATTTGAGTAAAATTGGACCTTATTCTTTTAAACTTAATGCATTCAAATGATTGAGTAATTGATCACGCCGTGAAATAACGTTGGAAGTGCAACGTATTATTTAGATTCGCAGTTCCAATAATCAATTGAAGTTCTAGTCATCACACGACACGTTGCAGTACTTTTATTTTATCGTCACTTATAAATATCCAGTGGTGATTTTTCACCAGTGAAATAGCTGTGACAAAAGAACTAACTTCACGTCAATGATCGATATATTAAAGTAGCTGTAATTTCCATCACTATTGTCTTCGCCCCTAGTGTTGCAAACGTCTACAGTCGACGGTAACCACTTTCCATCAGCTCGGCCGTCTTCTTGTTTGCCATCATCGTAATAAAACACAAAAATATACAAATACACAAATATTCAGCTATTCTCATAGTATATTTTAATATGGATTCTGTCACAGTCATAAAGTTTGTAATAGTGTAACATTTATGAAATACATAAATGCTATTTAATGTGTTAAAACTAGTCTAAATTAACGTATGGTATAAGCGTTTGTTTATTGACAATACAATGTAATATTATTACTGTTACTTTATTTATGTGACCGTAATGGTTTAAGGCGAATGCATACTACGTACATCGACTGTTGGGAGGGATTCTAAATTTAGTGATGCCACATTTCATATATTATATCATTATAGTATATTTAAGCTTTAAAACACGAAATTTAAAGTATTAACGAAAAACTTCAAAACATTTCCAACTCTATCTGTATGAGTATATGGTTTAAATGATTAAATAATATGTTCTATCTCATTCTCTCGCAGGCTTAGTCCTATAAACTTGTGTGTTTATCTCTTTTAAGTGCAGCTTTTTCGTTTTTTTTAATTGCATAAGTTCAGCAGACAATCAGACGAACCATCTAATTGAAAGCGGCTACCATCGCCTATAGACATTTGCAACACCAAAGGTGCTACAAATGTGCCGCTGCTCTCGTTTCATCGAGTTTCAAATCACAACGATTCTAAATAAGTTTCACTTCAAAATTAACCCTTAGTTAATTTTTTTTCCCCTTATTCATGTCTGTCAGCCACTATTAATGTTATATTTTTTTTTCTCAATTTCACCACATAACTTTGTAGCGTGTGTGTAGATTCCATTTTCTGTCAAACTGCAACCATGTCCAGATAATTCGGAAAAAATTGAAAAGAAATATGGCAACGCCAAAAAAAAACTTGCGGACAGACATGACGGTATTAAGAGTTCCGATCGTTACAGAAAGCTAAAAAAAACACACACGACCAAAATTGTATGCCGTATGCATTATATGTAACTTATTTATTACAATATATTAATGTGAAACCGAGTCTTTGGCAGTCACTGTACTATATCATTTTCAGTCGTCATTTCACACGAAAACAGAAGGATAACAATGTAGCTTTAATAGTTACTAGGAAAGATAGTCTATTAAATATGAGTTGTTTCGATTACGCAACTCCGAGTTTTGTTTGAAATGTCATGTGCGTTTTGTTTAAAGTTTATTTGTTTACGTAAACACAAAGTTGCAAGTATTGAACTGTGTAAACGTCATCACTGTTCTATAGTTGTTGTTTAGAGTTTCTTTTGAACATCCCCACATCCACACAATATTCTTTTCCTATATGCTTAGTACCTATGTCTACGTATCTATGTCTATAAAAATGGCCCGGACATTTGGAGGGCTTGCGTGGGGGCATGGGGAGGCCAACACGTAGAGGCCCCTTGACAAATTTAATCTAAATGTGTCATATAGTTATGCACCCAAGGACAAGCCCCGGCCAGACTAGGACTATTGTGGGAAATGAGGACAAAAAGTACCGGGCTATTGGGACGAACTGCTAGTGGTTTAGTACTAATTCTTTGTATGTCTTTCAAGACCACGGGCCATAAAAATGGCCCGGACATTTGGAGGGCTTGCGTGGGGCCATGCGAAGGCCAACACGTAGAGGCCCCTTGACAAATTTAATGTAAATGTGGTGTGACACTGACCGACGATTATCCCTGTCTACACCATATAATAATGCACTCAAGGACAAGCCCCGGCCAGTGTAGGACTATTGTGGGAAATGAGGACAAAAAGTACCGGGCTATTGGGGTGAACTGCTAGTGGTTTAGTACTAATTACTATTATGTTTATAGTAATTCGTTTATGTTAAATGCGCTATGGTCCACCGATACCAATTCTATCGTTCTTACTTCTTCCTTACACTGGTTTTGTTAAATCTCTTTTCATCGATTACCTCTTACAATTTAATTCGAACTAACTTCTTCACTATTATATCTTATATATAAAATTCTCGTGTCACAATGTTCGTTCCCATACTCCTCCGAAACGGCTTGACCGATTCTTATGAAATTTTTTATGCATATTCAGTAAGTCTGATAATCAGCTACTATCTATTTTTCAAACCCCTAAGTGATAAGGGGTGTCCACCCCAAAAAAATAAAAATATTTATTGGATATTTTTTTAGGATACAGCATTAAAAAATACATACAACCCTAAATTTCAGGAGGATGTAAGAAGTGGAATAGAACTAATTTAGATTTTTTCTAATTTTTTGTTTGACTGTTTGTCTGTTTGTACGGGCTAATCTCCGAAACGACTGGGCCGATTTAAATTAAATTTTGTATGGTAGTAGCTTATATCTCTGGTCAACATATAGGATACTTTTGATCTCAAAAAATTAAAGAGTTCCCGTGGGATAGTTAAAAAAAACTCTCCAGGCGGACGAAATCGCGGGCAGAAGCTAGTTTATCTCTAAAATTGTAACTCATTGTAATTTGTAATAAATATATTTTGTCGTTCCCTCAAAGTACATCCATGCACTTACCGCCCGAAGGAGCCCACTTAACCGGCATCAATCTCTCCATGCATAAAATGAGTGGATACTCAAGGTGCTGTAAAGTGCTTCCGTTCTACTTCTAGCGAGGTTTTTTTTAATACCAGACTTTGATAGTGCGGAACGCCATATGATGAATAAACATAATGAGTGCGTGGACGGTTCAAAGAATGTTACCGAGCTCTTTGACCGTAACCGGAAGCATGGATATCCGAAATAAAAATCTGCAAACGTAACCAATTATAATATGAAAATGATAAATGATAGGGATTTTTTTATATAGGGGAAATCGGTTTCAGGAACGTGAGCCGCGCGAGGGGGAAGGTCGCGGCCTGTGTGTGGGATTTGCTAAGTCGGGGTGGCACTAGCACGTCACGTGTGATGTAGTATTGTCACGCCGCGGTTAGGGATAACCCCCTAAAACCCCTGCCCGATCCTCGAGCGTTCTTCGTCCGGCCTGTGGGCTCGCTCGCGCATTCAACTCCAGCCCGGACGGGCGACGGCTGGGCGCTTTGCGGGCTGGCCTCGCCATGGATTAACCGGGGATCTGGGTCTCTCCGGCTACCTTCACTCACCTCGAGGTGAGAGGGGCCGCGTCACTCCTCTCCGACCTTTATGTGCGGGCGGGTCCGGTTTCCCCGCCAGTCGACCGCACGGCCGCCATAGGCTACTAAGGCGGCTGGAGACCGTCGAAGGAGAATAGGGAGGTCTCCATTATTAAAATTACCTCAATCTCTAGATACATTAGATTTCTACGTGCGATTTCGCTTGCATGTATTTCATGCTGAGAATATCCTTTTTGCTACCATAATAGATCACTGTGGTTAATTTGTTTAAGCCCTTGACCTTCTAGCTCGCTAGAACACAGAAGTGCCGAGTTCTATTCCTGGTATGGTAAATTCAGTAAACGGATTTTCCATGATTCACCATGGTCTGAGTGTTTCGGATCAGCCCTCGAATAGTCTGTAATGTATGTTGGTTCCAAACTTTAAATCATATTTTCGTATGGTATCATGATCAGCGAACGTTTGTTCAAAATTGTTGAAAATCACTTTCAACTTTCAAAAGAGATTAGAAGTAGTCTTAAAGCCAATTAAGTATCGCCAGACGGCGCGACGGTGGGAGGATAAGCTTCGGGAGGCACTTGACGTGCACTAGATGAGACGTGGCGAATATTAGGCTCCCTGATAAGTTTTGGGGGAGGTCTAAAATTTGACGAAAATAACTGACAAAAACAGAAAACAAGTATTAACATTATTGTTAATCAGTTGCATTACTGATTAAATAATATTTGCGGGTAGTTGTGATTACTACTTGGACAGACGGACACTATGAAAACATAAGGGCTTCGTTATTGCCAAAATAGTTACAGAATTTTTATCCGTGCAGGAACGGAGAAAGAATACAATTTCCTGCGGCCGGGCGGCCTGTCGTAAGAGGCGACTAAACAACCCACAGCCAGGTGGTAGGGCATTTGCCCGACTGGATGGCTACCACCCCTGGTCTAAAGCATGTCGCCATAACAACCTTGAGTTGTGTTCCGGCATTAGTGACCAGGTTCCAGTGACCCTTAAGAGAGCAGCAGCGCATTTGTAGCACCTATGGTGTTGCAAATGTCCATAGGCGATGGTAACCGCTTTCCATTAAGTGGGCCGTCTGCCTGTCTGCTGAACTCCTGCAATAAAAAATAAAAAAAAAGAATCTTTAAAAACAAATAGGTACATTCATACTCCCTCAATATTTGAATATGAAATTTCAGCATTACTATGTGTAAATAGCTTTTGAACAATAATCAAATTGTAAAATCAACTTCAATATCAAAAGTGTCTTGTCCAAGAATATTGTCTCGAAAGATGAAAACTTCGATTCAAGATAAAATCCCAATATGCACTTTGCGTTATCACAATATCTTAAGAGATTTTCAAAGTTATAAAGTAAGTAAGTACAAGTGGATCGTAAAAATGTGAAAGTTGAAGTGCTTCTTCGTTCTTACACAATGAGTCATAAATTATACTTTGTCAACTTGAATTAGTATTTATAATGAAAACACACTGTCAGATATATATTTTTACAGTAAACAGGTAACTGCCAAAAATATTACGAAACGTTCATAAACGGCTATCAAAAATAAAATAAACGATTGGACAGAGTATAAGATATGCTGAAAGTTCTTAATTTAAAAACCAATGAAATGAAAAACATATTTTTTCATTACCTTCTCCTCCGTCATAGGCTAAGACAGAATTTTTACTTTTCTTGTCTTATAATTCTTTTCTTTTCTAAGTTTAGTCATAATAAACGGAAGTTAGTCTTTTTATTTGATTTTCTTTTCTTTTTTTATCAACTTATACTTTATTACAATATACCTTATTTCTAATACATATTGTTATGAGTTACGCAGAACTCGAATTAAAATGCCGTTGGAATTACTATAGAATTTATTAGAACTATACAAACACGTATAACATAGGTACAAATATAACTAGACACTACTAGTACAAACTGCACGATTCAATAACACGCGCAAAGTCTGTCACTATATCGCTCACCGAATGTACTACACACGTCTTGCTTGTATCGTAATCGTCGCTTGACTGCCCCACCCCTTCGTTTGGGCATTGTTTTATAGTAAACTGTACAATACACAATCGATTGCGTGGGCTGGGTTCTTCGAAGAAAATGTAATTTGCACATCTGCGAACGGCCAACAAAGTCGAAAACAATAACAATAAGGATTAGTTCGACACTAATGATGGCCATAAAACAAGTAGAAAAACAATAGCATGTTTTTCTTAATTACAAATTCTAAACACAAAGTAAACTAAAGAATTCCCAAATCCGGGAAGGAAATAACTGCGCTTTACGACAGGCAGCCGTGCGTTTATCTTTGACAGCATGTAACAATATTTTATCTTATTCTATTGTAGTATTTTCTGTCTACATAATTTACGTGCTATTGATTACATTAATTGTTCTTATTGGCTATTTATTTATTTGTGCTAGTGCTATACTATTTTGTTGCATACTTTATTTTTATTTTGTTGTTTAATAAGATACTAGATCAAATGTATTAATTTGGTAAACCAAATTGTAAACCACTAATTCATAATAGTTGTAGGAGGTTTATTGGCTCGTTAGAAAAGAATAAACGGGATTTTTTTTATTGAGAAGCTGCCGAACATTTAGATGGCCATATAATGATAAGTGGTTATCATCACCTGTAAATGGGACAAGAAAGATAAGGAAAGGGGATCAAATAGGGGGATCACACAGGATGAATGGGATAGAGCGTATGATGAGGAGGGGGAAATATGGGGTTATTTGATCTCAGACGACTCATCGGAGGACACAATTAGCTGAGGGCTAAACATTTCATGCCGATATTCTATGAGAGCTTGTTATGATACCGCCTGAGAGCTGTAATCAAGGCATGATTGTATTAGTAGTGTAATGCAAAATTGTATTCGCTTTTAATTTAGTTACTCCACCAAATTTTGTGGTTTTTTTAAAGTCTCCGTGGACACCGGGCTGCCTAGAAGAAGTCGCTATGAGCGATAAGGCTACCTATTGTTCTAATACAAATGTATTTTATTAATAACTAGCTGTGCCCGCGACGTTGTCCGCGTGGAATTTGCTTTCAAAACCCTCCGATTTTGAAACATTCTTCATTGGTGCTCCGCTCCTATTGGTCTTAGCGTGATGATATATAGCCTATAGCCATCCTCGATAAATGGGCTATCCAACACAGAAATAATTTTTCAAATCAGACCCGTAGTTCCTGAGATTAGCGCGTTCAATCAAACAATATATTAGTATATTTGGCTACAACACTAATACTTACATTTTAAATATCGCGATATCTTTTGAATGAAACGTCCGAATTGAATAATTCAAAAAGTTCTAGAAAGGTATTGAATTCGTCTTGAATATGGAGTAATTTATTTTGATAACGAAGGTACAAAATAAAGAGTTTTTGAAGCGACGGCATTTTAATTATTAAAAAAAATAAAAGAAAACACTTATTGTGAGATAACTACAATAGTTAGACATATGGTTACGTGATATTTTTTGTAGACAATTATATGTTCTGCAAAGTGGTAGTACATTGTTTTGTTCTATAATCAATAGTTTTCGCAGCGCACACCGTGTAAGGATTTTTTCGTGTCATTTTTTTACACCTTGTTTTACATTATTGGACTTTTAGTAAGGATCCCTAATTTTTTTTAAAATATAATATAGCCTATAAACTTCCTCGATAAATGTACTATTCAACACTAAAAGAATTTTTCAAATCGGACCAGCGGTGAGATTAGCGCGTTTAAACAAACAAACTCTTCAGCTTTATTATATTAGTTTAGATTAATTGTCTAGGTTTAAGTTAATTGTGAACAATAAAGAGTTTCATTCATTTATTCATTCAACGCGTCACCCTACACTACGAGATAGTTAACACAGACGCACCACTCAACCAATTAACCTCCACATAACACAAACGAAATGGGTAAAACTGTGTTATTTTTGATTATTTCAAACAAAAGCAATATTTTTAATACAAATCCTTTGAAATCCTATAGGGCTTACGGAGCAATAAAATGCGGGTGTTGCCTAACCCGTCGTAAAAATAAACCCACCAAAATTAACTTTGACATCCGCGTTTATACCACAAACGTAAAATAAAATTGACCTTTTATAATGGGAATAAATATACACAACTAGGCCTTTGCCACCGTTCCTTTCATACAAAATATAACTTGTGTTCTACAAGATTCTTCTACTTAAACTTAACTTACTAACTTAAAGGTGCTCCCCCACCACGAGCATTCGCCTGTAATGTAACAATTATCATTCGATTTTGAGCATTACGTTACAATACATTACCTTACAGCCAGGTGCTAAGGCATTTGCCTGACTGGATGGCTATCACCCTTGGTCTAACATGTGTCACCATAACAACCTTGAGTTGTGTTCCGACATTAGTGACCAGCAGCAGCGCATTTGTAGCACCTTTGGCGTTGCAAATGTCCATAGGCGATGGTAACCGTTTTCCATCAAGTGGCCTGTATGCCTGTTCAACTCCTGCAATAAAAAATAAAAAAACAATACTGCCACCCTAACTGAAGAGCATTCACCTGTAACGAAATATTTATGATTCGATTTTGAGCAATTAGTTGATTCCACAAGGACAGACGAAGCGGTCGTTATGTTAGAAGTCGTATCAAAATATTACAAATTGTATCATTGCAGGTTGCGCATTGTAATGCTCGGTTCTCCTCCTTCACTGAGGTAATCCTCGGATCTGTAACGTTACATTACAGGCGAATGCTCGCGGTGAGGGGGCACCTTGACAGGAATTCATATGCAAGAGACTTAAGATGTGTTGTCCATTCATTGTAATATCATGTGTACAGAGGATAGTGTATATATTGTTACACGTCGACAAAAGCAAATGCACAGCTGCCTGCCATAAAGAACAGTTTATTACCTTCCCGCATTTGGATTTCTTTTGTTTACTTTGTGTTTACAATGTGTAATTAAGAAAAAACAGTATTGCGTATTGTATTTTTTTATGGCAGTCATTAGACAGGTGTGTCGAACTAATTCTCGGAATTTATTGTTTTGCGTCGAGACATATTGTATTTGTACAGAATAAAAGGAATGCCCAAAAAAAGGGGTGAAGCAGTCAAGCGACGATTACGATACAAGCAAGACGTGTGTACACTCGATAATCTGTATAGTGACGGACTTTGCGCGTGATATTGAATCGTGCAGTTTGTACTGGTTGTGTCCAGTTATATTTGTACCTGTGTTATACGTGTTTGTATATTTCTGATAAATTCTATAGTAATTCCAACGGCATTTTAATTCAAGTCCCGCACACGTAACAATATATATACTGAGACGCCAGCGAGCAGGCGAGACGCTTCAATGTCTTAACATATAAAATGTATGATGTTCTTCGTATATTAAGTACTAGTTGTGGCCGCCGGTTAATTTGCCCGGGACGTAGAATTTATATCAATATCTTAAAACTGTGCAATATATTGAAATTGAAATACAACATATACAATTATTTTAATGCTCAATGCATTAAAATAATTGTATATTGTATTAATAGGATTTTATTATGTAGATTGTTTTTGTGTTTGTTCGAGATTTACGTAAACACTACTGCGCTGATTTCGATGCGATTTTCGCTGGTCGATAGTAAATTCTGGGACTTAAAATCTGCGATACTTTATATTCCGGATACCGAAATTTTCTTAGGAGCGGTTTAAAGTACTAAGTTTGGAAAAATCTGATCCCTATACAATATTTTCACTGATAGACAGCAAATTTTCCGTCACAAATTCTGTGATACTCTATATCCCGGCCATGACTAAATTCTAGATTTTTACAGGAATCTTCAGGATACGTGTATTTTCTTCGTAAAAAATGCTGCTGGAAATACCGTTTGATTATAAACATAGGTAAAATGACTGTAATCTTTGTTACCTGTCCAATGTTGGCGAAGTCGCGGGCAAATGCTAGTACAGTAGAATTTCTAAGTCGAACTTCGATTAGTCCAAAACTATCCAAAGTCGAAAATGTGTTTGTTCCCTTCCATTCAACCCCCAAAACCTCCGTTACTCGAAATCTGAACCCTATACAAGTCGAAATAATTAGTGAGTCCCTATAAGCAAATTCAGTACTTATTTTCCCTCTATAACTCGAAAAAATAAATTGGACCTCTGTATCTCGAACAAAGCAATATTTGATTTAACAACTTCTATAAATCTATACTAATATTATAAAGCTGAAGAGTTTGTTTGTATAATAGCTCTAATCTCAGGAACCGCTGGACCGATTTGAAAAATTCTTTCAGTGTTGAATAGTACATTTATCGAGGAAGGCTATAGGCTATATTATATTTTCAAACAAATTTGGGATCCTTACTAAAAGTCCAATAATGTAACCCAAGGTGTAAAAAAATGACCCGAAAAAATCCTTACACGGGGTGCGCTGCAAAAACTATTGATTATAAAACAAAACAATGTACTACCACTTTGTAGAACATATAATTGTCTACAAAAAATGTTGCATAACCATACGTCTAGCTATTGTAGTTATCTCACAATAAGTGTTTTCTTTTATTTTTTTAAATAATTAAAATGCCATCGCTTCAAAAACCCTTTATTTTGTACCTTGGTATTAATCCTTATCAAAATAAATTACTCCATATTCAAGACGAATTCAATACTTTTGTAGAACTTTTTGAATTATTCAATTCGGACGTTTCATTCAAAAGATATCGCGATATTTAAAATGTAAGTATTAGTGTTGTAGTCAAATATACTAATATTGTTTGATTGAACGCGCTAATCTCAGGAACTGGTCTGATTTGAAAAATTCTTTCAGTGTTGGATAGCCCATTTATCGAGGAAGGCTATAGGCTATATATCATCACGCTAAGACCAATAGGAGCGGAGCACCAATGAAGAATGTTTCAAAATCGGAGGGGTTTGAAAGCAAATTCCACGCGGACGACGTCGCGGGCACAGCTAGTATAATATAAATATTAACCTCTACAAGTCGAATGTTTCCTTACAAAATTCGCCTAAGTCGAAATCCTCCATAAGTTGAAAACTCTATTACTCGATTTTTTTGGCGTCTCCCTTCAAGTTCGACTTACACACGTTTTACTGTATTATATATAGTTATTTATATTTCAATAAATAAACATTATAATACAAATCTTAACAGATCATATGTAACCAAATTAAAATTAAACTAGTGACAGACCTATTAGGCTCGGCCACGAGATTCTCAATTTCGAGGTTGGTTCGGTCACGTAGAATGGAAGAGGATCGCAGCGAGAGGAAAGCATATTTGGGACGGCCGGTAGGTCGGCGTCCGGTCGGCCGTCCCAAATATCGCTGGAAGGACAAAGTGAATAATTGGCAAGACAGAGAAAAGTGGCATATTCTCGTTTCGGAGGCCTAGACCCACTTTAGGTCGCTCAGCCAACGGAGTAAGTAAGTAAGTAACAGACCAGTTTGAACCGTTAGCGTTTTCATGTCCCTCTCTCATTCTCCTTTCCCATGGT
Source organism: Dendrolimus kikuchii (assembly GCA_019925095.2). Lineage (NCBI taxonomy): Eukaryota > Metazoa > Arthropoda > Insecta > Lepidoptera > Lasiocampidae > Dendrolimus > Dendrolimus kikuchii. The sequence goes on along the minus strand of CM034390.1, from coordinate 5,466,950 downwards.
TTGTAACAAAACTTACGTAAAATTACAACGTTATATACGTAAAATAACAACACACGTGTGAGTCTTTATAATGTTGCGTACAAAAACCTTGTCTTTCCTTTATATTATTCCGTATACAGCTTTTACAACATGTATAACGCGGCCTTTTTATTACCCGACATTGGCCATCATTCATTTAGCGCGGTTGTGTTTCGTACATTTAAGGGCTGGGGGTCTTGTGAGACCTTTTTGGTATTTAACATTACGAATAAAAATGAGAGTACAACTGTTTTGAGGGAATGAAGGGAAGGGCACAATCTGCTTACTAAAATATTAATGTACGACGTCTTTGATAATTTTGTTGAGCAAAATATGAATGTATGTCCTCCGAGTAATGGTAGTTGGATTAATTGTATTAATTTTGGCTACAAACATATTTTAACGCCTATTTTCTATAGGGGTAGACAGTGATGATGAATAGCCAATTGCTGTCTTCTTGATACATACAGCTTTGCACTGAAAATCAGCGTTGTGTCGGATATTATTCCGACACTGCAATATGCTGAGTGAAAACCTTGTTTGCTGAAAATGCGGCGTTCAAATTTTCAAAATATGCTTTGTGTATAGAAATGTATAAGGAATATAATTGCGTCGCAATTTCTTCAAATAAAGTTTTTCTTTCTTTCGTTTTATGTGTCATCAAAGTGCCCTTTACCTGAATTTTTTTCCAAAATTTCTTCGATTTGAACAATGAGTTTACCGACACTAACTTTACCATCTATGCTGCTGTCTTGTTAATCTTCTTTCATTCTATCGTGACATTCGTTCATGACGGCCTTTATGGTTCAGCGGGCTAAGACTTTGCTGGCCAATCTCACTATAACGCAGAGGCTTCGGGTTCGATTCCTGGCACGGTAAATTTCGTAAAAGAATTTTCTGTTAGTTACTACGGCCTGGCTGTCTGGGATCGGCTCTAGATTTTCTGCCGATATTTGTTTATTCAGATTTAGATATACGCCTAAATTATCTTCATATTAAATTTTGAAAATGCGGCGTATAAATTCTCTGTGTATAATAATGTATAAGGAATGTGATTACGTCGCTATTTATTCAAATAAAGCTTTTCTTTCTTTCCTTGAGGTATGCAGGTCTATATTGTGTATTATCAAGGGAGAAAAATTTCTAATTTACCCAAGAACCAATCTTGTGTAGAAACATATTTTGTAAGGAATAAAGACACCTATAAAGCTTTGATGTAAGCTGTCTGGTTACACCATTCCATATTATGTACCATCAAACAGATACTGTCGCGTAAACCAACTATATATGCTCGTTCTAAGGCTTTTACAAGACGTCATCACAGTATCTTGTTACAATTTCTTTTGGGGGCAATCAAGTTGGTTTGTTAATAAATTAAATGTTGTTCGGAAAATGAGCAGTTATTGTAGGCCGCGACTTCGTCTGTATTTTTCGTAATGATTTCTCGGAATAAAGTTGTTTTTTGTTTCTGGAACCAGGAAATTGAAACGTCTTGTCTAATGTCAATGTACCGTACACGGCGGGATCGGTAACTCGACGGCACAAACCCACAAGGTAATTTTTGGTACTTACATGGTACTCCAGCCGGCGATGGTGGGGACAGGAACAAGGGGAACACTAATCCGTCAGTATCTTAAGGGAGGGGCGCCCCTTGAGAGGAGGTATATAAATCTAGCTGGTGCCCGCGACTTCGTCCGCGTGGTGCGGTTTTTTTAACTATCGCACGGGAATTCTTTAATTTTTCGGGATCAAAAGTATCCTATATGCTGACCAGGGATATAAGCTACCACCATACAAAATTTCATTTAAATCGGTCCAGTCGTTTCGAAGATTAGCCCGTACAGACAGACAAACAGAGACAGAAAAAATTTGAAAAAAATCTAAATTCTATTTCACTTCTTACATCTTACAAGTTAGGGGACTTGGTTTTTAGCATTTTTTTTTTCATTGTACAGAAATTCGATCTCTACAGTTTTATTATATGTATATAGATACAGATTTCACTTCTTACATCCCCCTGACTCGGTTTGTAGCATTTTTTTTTCATTGTACAGAAATTCGACCTCTACAGTTTTATTATATGCATATAGATACATATTTCACTTCTTAAATGCCCCTGACTCGGTTTGTAGCATTTTTTTTTCATTGTACAGAAATTCGACCTCTACAGTTTTATTATATGTATATACATACATACATACATAGCTTCACGCCAGTTCCCTTGCGGGGTAGGCACGAACAACAGAGCGCCATTTGGGCTTATTCTTACACACCTCACTTGCTTCTTTCACATTCATAACTCTTGTCATGCACGCCCGTCTATTATTATATGTATATAGATACAGATTTCACTTCTTACATCCCCCTGACTCGGTTTGTAGCATTTTTTTTCATTGTCCAGAAATTCGACCTCTACAGTTTTATTTTTATGTATATAGATACAGATTTCATTTCTTACATCCCCCTGACTCGGTTTGTAGCATTTTTTTTTTTCATTGTCCAGAAATTCGACCTCTACAGTTTTATTATATGTATATAGATACAGATTTCACTTCTTACATCCCCCTGACTCGGTTTGTAGCATTTTTTTCATTGTACAGAAATTCGACCTCTACAGTTTTATTATATGTATATAGATACAGATTTCAATTCTTACATCCCCCTGACTCGGTTTGTAGCATTTTTTTTTCATTGTCCAGAAATTCGACCTCTACAGTTTTATTATATGTATATAGATATAGATTTCACTTCTTACATCCCCCTGACTCGGTTTGTAGCATTTTTTTTTTTCATTGTACAGAAATTCGACCTCTACAGGTTTATTATATGTATATCCTGCCAAACTACAGCTACAAGGGAAACACTACGGGGGATGGATAAAATGTCTGTCCAAAATACACCTTTTTTTTTAAGGCGGGGGAAATGCTATTTACGCACAATACCGGGTCCTTTGCAAGGGATTAGACCATCGTTGATCGTGGAGGCTTTACCCTTTAATAAGGGGCAATCCAAACAGTAATCAACCAGCTTGTGTGGAGACTCCAAGAAGTTGCACAGGCAACAACCACTACCCACTAAAACCACCCTCCTCCCATGTGCCCTGCGCTTTTTATGTAGGAAAGGCTGACACTTAGAACGTAGTTACGCCCAGTCCGATCCAGCGCAAAAAGTGCCTGAATATGCCCCGGGAATCAGAACACATTCCCTTCGTCAGCGGGGGTGAGGAATCCTTTGCTCCCTTGATGGCTAAAGGCCCCCCGAAGCGGTATTATTCAGGGTGGGAAGTCATGCGCCTACCTGCGTCTCCGGAGTCCAAAATACACCCTTGCCTCATCCTTTTCCGATACAACTTCCTGAGTTATCGACACTTGTAACTTATAATGTTCCACTCACTGGCACATACCTAAAATTCTCAATAAATAATTAAATATTAAATTTATTACACGAGAGCAATAACTCCGTCCGTCTTCAAGCAACTCCGCGGCATATCTCCTTTCCGACGCGATAAAAAAGTTGCCCTCGTATGGATCGCGTAACAATCGAAAACCGGCGTATGTTCTAAGATTGAGATCCCAGTCACCCCAGACTTACGTGATTTTAGGAAAAATGAAATTTTTTGAATCGGTAGTTTAATATATACTTAGAAAGGAATGGATACTCGCTAAGCTGAAAGCGGGGCCGTTTCTCAGGTAGCAGGTATCAAGGGTGGAAAAAACCATGCCAACTTACGTCAAAGTAGCAAGGCTAGTTTTTACATATACACTGGGATCTCGGGCGATAATTCGATATCTGTATTTCTAACTGTCAATATCAATGCGCTACCAAAAATGTATTGCTTAGAAAACGCTCTGGTTCTGTTACAATGTATATTACTTTGAAATGTTCAAGATTATCCACATTCTATCCGTGCAGGAACGGAGAAAGAATACAATTTCCTGCGGCCGGACGGCCTGTCGTAAGAGGCGACTTAACAACCCACAGTCAGGTGGTAGGGCATTTGCCCGATTGGATGGCTACCACGCCTGGTCTAAGGTATGTCGCCATAACAACCTTGAGTTGTGTTCCGGCATTAGTGACCAGGTTCCAGTCTCCCTTAAAGGAGCAGCAGCGCATTTGTAGCAACTTTGGTTTTGCAAATATCCATAGGCGATGGTAACCGCTTTCCATCAAGTGGGCCGTCTGCCTGTCTGCTGATCTCCTGCAATAAAAAAAATTAACAACCACTGCTGGTGGCGATTTTACTCATTTACGGATACAGACCTCACAATTCGATACTCAAGTTCACAATCATATTAATTACTACAATCAGTCACACTACCATGTAACCCCGAATTCAAATACCTTAGTTCACTACTGCAGAATAATTGTGATATAGAGAGGGATGTAAGGAGAAGAATAAATGTAGCATGGCTGAAGTGGAGACAGGTAACCGGTGTGACGTGCGACAAACTAATGCCACTGAAACTAAAAGGTCAAATATATAAATCTAACATACGACCAGTCATGCTATACGGGTCGGAATGTTGGGCCACTAATGTGATAAACCACAAACGTCTGCACTCAGCTGAGATGAGAATGTTGAGATGGATGTGTGGTGTTACAAGAATGGATAAGGTGAGAAATGAGTACATAAGGGGATCTTTGAAAGTTGCACCTGTGACAGAAAAATTGACAGGAAGAAGATTAAGTTGGTATGGACATATAATGAGGAAGGATGAAAGTCACGTGACAAAAATAATGTTATACTACAAGATTGATGGGTACAAATATAAAGGTAGACCAAAAAAAAGATGGATGGATTGTGTGAAGGATGACATGATGATATGCGGTGTGACAGAAGAGGTATGTCAGAATAGAAGAGTGTGGAAGGAAAAGACATATTGTGCCGACCCCAAGTAATTGGGATATGGTGAAAGAAAAGAGAGAGATTAATTACTAAGATATGACCGCGACTTCGTCCACGCTTGACTTAAAATTCCCACGGGATTCCCGGGACACAAGTACGGCAGAATTTAAAAAATAATATAAGCTATAGTTTTAGCGAGAACTGTGTCGGAATAAGCTAATTTTTGTGCACTCGAACAAGTTCAAACTGCTCCTGGGAATACAGCCGCGGGATTCCTGGGATAAAGAATATCACACATTTTATTAGATAAAATTTGCTATTGATTAGTAAAAAATGGCATAACAATTCGTTTTTTTTTTCAATTTGGATAAAAAGTAGCGCAGATTTCTAATTCAAGGAATTTAACGTCGACCAGCGACAACCGCATAAAAATCGGCTTAGAAGTTTCTACGTGAATCCAGAACAAACAGACAAGAAATCTAAAAAAATGCATCATGTTCTCCATCGTTATATAGCCTATTCCAATTGTTTTTTTAAATAACTTCAATGTACAGACACGGCATGTTTAGAATTTTATAATAATATTATACATAAATGAGCCGCCCTAAGAAGCCACTTTTGATATTCGTAACTCTTGTCATGCACGACATCACCTTCTGCTAGTACACGATCAATTTGATCATGGAAGGTGTATCGTGGCCTTCCACGACTTCTGCATCCATCCACTTTTACATAACTCTTGTCATGCACGACATCACCTTCTGCTAGTACACGATCAATTTGATCATGGAAGGTGTGTCGTGGCCTTCCACGACTTCTGCAGCCATCCAATTTTGCATTGTATATCTGTTTAGTCATTCTTTCATCATGCATTCTTTCCACACGCCCGAACCACCGGAGCATTCCTTTCCTTACCTTCCTATATATTGAATTGTTTGTATATATCTAATAACATTTAGATTTATAAGTATCAATCTGTTACTTAGCCAGTTGGTAAAACCGCTCTGATCACTGGTAGGCTATTGAGAAATAATAAGGCTTCCATAATAGGGTTGATGATGATAATACCAATTCAGACACTTATTTACATTACAAAAAGTTGCGGTCTCATGTCATTGTCAACACTAGTTCACCACTGTCGGCAGATTCAGTCAACCATAATTACAACAATGTTTTTATTTAATCGCAAGAATTCAGAAGACAGACAGACGGCCCACCTATGGAGACACCTCCATCGCCTATCGAGATTTTTTACATCAACTGTGCTACCAATGTGTTGCCGCTCTTTAAATGGAGACTAGAAGCTGGCCACTAATGCCGGAACACAACTCAAGGTTGTTCTAGCTGCATTCTCTAGACCAGGGGTGGTAGACATCCAGACGGACATATACCTTACCACCTGTCTGTGAGTTGCTTTTTAACCTCTTACCGTCTTTCTTTCTCCCTTCCTGTACGGATAAAATGTGAAATAATTATCTCCATTTATCGCTTAATAATTCTTGCTTTAATCAAAAACTTGTTTGTTTTGCGGTAATGAACGGAGCAAATGTTGACTTAGCTGTATTCACATAAGAGTGGTTGTGGTGTAAAATGTTTGGGCATATAATGTTACATTGTTGACGAGTGTACGACGTATAAAGCCATGGTGTTGCTGTATTATATTCAAGCTCCTTTACCGCATTTCAAAGACAAGCGAACAAAGAAACTTGTTAATACATATGATGTAAAAAGGGCCGCCCATCCACTGTCATGATTTCTTTGATAACATGTCTTCGCAGGTTTGTGAGTCTAGACAGTCCAGATAGGTCTAATGCTTTAGAAACTCAATCAACCTAGTCTCTTAGAAATCAACTTGGAGATCTATTGCTTCAAATTTTTCGAGTGACTAGAATTTTTCATTTTTTTTATTAGTTTTTTATTGCGTGAGTTCAGAAGACAGGCAGACGGTCCACCTGATGGAAAGCAGTTACCATGGCCTATGGACATTTGTAAAACCAAAAGTGCTATCAAGGTGCCGCCGCTCTGTGAAGGGATACTGGAACCTGACCAGTAATGCCGGAACGCAACTCAAGGTTGTTATGGCGGCATACTCTAAACCAAGGTGGTAGCCATCCAGGCGGGCACATACTATACCACCTGGCTGTGGATTGTTTTTTGCCTCTTACGACAGACCGACACTCTTACACAGTGTGTACATTCGGGAATCTAATAGTGACGGACTTTGCGCGTTTTATTCAATTACGACCTTCTGCATTACGTTTGGATTTGTCGTGTTCGGTTATATTTCTACCTGTGTTATACGTGTTTGTATAGTTCTAATAAACTCGTTAATAATTCTAACGGCATTTTAATTTGAGTCCCGCAACTCGTAACAATATTATGCCGCTTAGCAGTTTACTCTTAATTCCAACATTGGCCGTAGCCTGCATAGAATCGTAGCATACAGATACCTCAAAACTAATACGTCCTGGACTGACTAGGACATGCGTAGTGATGGGTGATTCGAATATGTTTAAGCAATCGAAGGAATTGCAATGGATTAAAATTACAACCGAATCAGCAATCCATTCGAATTGAGTAACCTTATGGCCGGTTCCTATATCTTACTATTTATTCACACGGTTCGTTGGTGTTGGTTGAATTTTGATATTAGGTACTTGTATGAAAGCTTATGTCAAATTTTAACAGATATTAAGGCAAATGAACGTTCGATAAGATACAGGAACTGGTTATTATATCTCGCTAGCGAACGTAACCAGTAGTCAATCGTATTCGTAAGTCGCTTCGATACATACACATGTCCGTTGATTACGTCGCGTCGTTCCACATCTAACTCAAAACCATCGAAGGCGCTTGAATACAATCGAGAATTTGGACAATCGGAACAATCGACTTGAATATCTTGTCATCAGGTATCGTCAAAGCGCAATACACGCCAAATCCGCCGACCTGCCGACACAACCCGGCGGCCTATATGGAAATAATCATGTCGACAACATGCACACGCGCGTGCTGCCCGCCGACATGTTGCCGGCATGCCGGCGGCTTGCATACGCAAGCGCTCAGTGCTGGCGACACTCACGCTGTAGTGACGTGCAGTATTTTTTGCTCCTCCTCTCGAGCCGCCGACAAAGTTTTCCGACCTGCAATAAATGAAGCCGCCAACCAGTACGCCGACATAAGTCGGCGGCTTTGTTGTGTATTGCGCTTGAATTCTCCCATCGCTCCGAAAACCATACATATATCCCAAATTTACTGGCAACACAAGACGTGTGCAAATATTTACGAGAATGCGCGCAAATCTCGGGTCCTATTTGAACTTAAGATCGTCGCCTTGTGTATCATAATAATTTATTGTTCGCCGTGTTGAGGCGTTGCTAAATAAAGAATAAGCTTTTGTGGAAACATGACACTTTTACTATTGAATGACTTGATATTTACCGGATTTTGTCATCGAATATGAATGAGAGTGAGAATCTCAGTACTTGTAGTAAACAATGTATTACTGTGTTTTTTAGCTGAAACCGGCAAATAAGCAGACGGCCCTCTAGATAGAATGGTTACCGTCTTCTATAGATATTTGCAATACCATAGGCGATTCCAACGCGTGGCCAGCCTCTAGGGTGGGATTGAGGAGTAAAATAGGAGGATCGGGTATAGAGGGTTAGGATATTAAGGGAGACGGGATGGGATATGCGTCGAGGGTATAGGAAGGACGAGAAAGTGAGTCACTGGAATTGTGACTCATCGCACGAAACACGATTAGCTTAATGTTGATACTTTCACGCCAATATATAGTGTGACGGGTCGTTGCAATAATAAACAACCCGTTCATTTTCAAAGTATGTAATTTTGTATATGATATTTACATAGCCGAACGTATCAATATAAAATATATATTCTGATTTAAAGCGATTAAATTCTGTACATTTTCGTGACAAATTTTCTTTGTGTCTAATGTGACATCAAAGTTGTCAATTATCAAAACATTCAATCTTGCCTGCCAGGCAGTTGGCGAACAGGTTTGTTTCGCCACAAGTGCATACTAGGATTCGCCCGCGACTTCATCCACGTCGGACGGAATAAGCTAATTTATAGGTGTCGTAACAACTTGAAATCACCGATTTTATGACTGATAATTTGCTTTCAATCAGTGAATATATTACATAGGAATCAGATTTGTTTCAAGCGGGTCACTTTAAACCGCCCCCAAGAAAATTCCCGTGGGATTTCCAGGGTATAAAGTAGCGCAAATTTTAATCCCGGGAATTTGCTATTGATCAGTGGAAACCGCATCAAAATCGGCCCAGTAGTTTCTACGTGAATTCCGAATAAACAGTCAAAAAAAATCTAAAAATTAAAAGACTACACTTTTACAATTTGATAATATTATAGATACTAGTGGTCGCCCATTGGTCGAAATTCAACCATAATAATTAATTTAAATTATAAGTTTGAACATTACTAAGGTAAGGCTATATACTTCTATAATAACAGATTTCGCCAAGGCAACAACAATAAACAAAAAAGTATATATGCGTGTGTGTGTCAAATACATGGTAGTGTGTGTAATTATTTTTTATCGATTTAATGTATTTTTTATACATAATTTAAAAAAATATTAGCATTCGTCGCTTCTTCTCTATATAAACTATATGTGTGCGAAATTTCCCTCCGTCCGCGCAATTTTCGTAAAAAGGGGTACAAAGTTTTTGCTTCACGTATTAGTGTACTAGCAGAAGGTGATATCAGGAGCCTTAAGAACAGACGAGCGTGCATGACAAGAGCTATGAATGTCAAAGAAGCAAGTGAGGTGTGTAAGAATAAGCCTGAATGGCGCTCTGTTGTTCGTGCCTACCCCGCAAGGGAACTGACGTGAAGTTATGTATGTATTAATATAATGATAGATAGATATCGTCTACGTTCGTAATAGCTTTAAATGTCTAGTAATACGTATTAAGTGCCTGGGTTTCACTTTACGGCGATCAATAAAGAGTTTTCGGTCATTGATTGCTATTCCAAATTTCATAAAAATCTTATTCCATGGGAATAATAAGGGTCTGTGAATAAGTAACAAGTAAATGTGTTATGTAGTTACTATTATAGAAGTATCTATTTGATGTCTGGTTTGAATCTTTTAATTGAAGGTTAAGTCGAGGACATAACCTAGCTATTTATATTATCAGTTTACTAATAAAGTCTTAAACTAGTTCTGCCCTTGAAACAACTTTGAAATATAACGACAAATATATATTAATAGTTATTTTAACAGGCTAAACCCGCAGAGGTTTGCGCCTAGAATTACCAGTTTTACCTGGACCCTTGTGCTAATGACAACGTATTAAAACAGGGTTCAGATGAAACTGGTCGTCTAGTAACCCTGCAGCCTAATTAGTTGATGAATTCTATCGCTTTAGTAAGAATATTTCGCAAGTTCTACACAACTCACGCTAAGGGTAGTGTAAAATGTATGTACCAAACACGTGTAGGAACATTGCTGTGCTTATTAATTAAATATTATTTTCCACAACTCGTCGCACACAAACAAACAAACAACTAGCTTTTATCTTTGGGCAACAAAACTCTTTAAGAAGTATTTATTAGAATATATATAAAAGATGCAAACTAAAAAGTAGATAACTGTAAGCCGTAGAACGTAATAGTAAATCGAATCTACTTTGTTGTATGGATTTGTGATGATTGTGAATTGTTTTGCATATCAATAATAAAAAGTGTTTGTAAACAAGGAAAAGAAAATAAAACAAAAACACATAAAAAAAATCAAATAAGTTTCCGACACAATTATAGCCAGAAGTACTTAAAACAGTATTGTATAGGAAACAAGTGTGTGCAGTTCAGACGCACTAGAAGTAAAACTTCCAAGAATATACTCACAGATAATTCTTCTCTAACTTTTATTAATATCAATATTATATTAATAAAAAAAAGAATATCCGCCAACATATTATAATTCAATCTAAATTACACTTCAAATCACTAGCATAAAATTCAAAATTCAGTGCACTGTTGCGCACAATTTCCTTTGATCTACGTATAAAAGACTATCTGCCTTAAGTATATACAAATAGAGCTAAAATTCATTTGAAATCTTATTTTAAGTTTTAATTAAATTGAAAATTAATATTAACGGGTAACTAGAAATGTGTTTTATTTCAAATAAAATTATGTGTTTATCTCTTTTTAGTGTCACTCTTTCGTTTCATCGATTTTCAAATGACACTGATTCTAAAGAAGTTTCACTTTAAAAAATTGTGTGTGTGCAGTCAATTCACACGCAGTAGAAGTGTAATTTCAGAGAATATCCTCGCAGATAATTAATTCATCTCTAACTTTTATTAATTTAAATATAATTCCTTTAACCTACATCCGTCAACTTATTATAATTAAAAATAAACCTCTTAAGTACCACTTTAAATTTTTCACCGCTTTAATGTACAAAATATTATTATCAGTTTTATTTCGGTCCAAGTTGGACCTATGTTTAATCGTCGGTCATATTGACTCTCTAATCTATGCTGCACAATGTAAAAATCGTATCTCATTCTCTCGCAGGCTTAGTCCTATACATTTATGTGTATCTCTTTTTAATATCGCTTTATAGTTTCATCGAGTTTCAAAACAAAACGATTCTACAGAAGTTTCACTTCAAACTCATATAGCAAAAAACTCAAGAAATCTTGTGTAAAGATTGGACGTTTGCAACACCAGAAGCTACGTGAACGCGTTGTCGGACTTTAAGGTGGGATACAGGGAATGTAGTTTGGAAATGGTCTAAGACGGATAATAATAATTGTCACTTGTAAGTAATTGGGTTTCTTGAAATAAAATTTGTAAGAAATTTTTTGATGCCACCCGTAATCAGATTGCTGGTTCGTATTTCGCGCAAGGAATCAACATTGCCGTACAGCGTGGCAATGCAATCAGCTTTTTGGACACGCTTTCCTCTGGCAACGAATTAACACTTGACAGAATAAATTTCTGAAGATAAATAAAATATTTGTTCATTCATATATGTAACAAATCGTTGCCAACGGGAAGCGTGCCCAGAAGGCTGGGTGCATCGCTACGCTGTATGGTAATGCTGATTTGTTGCGCGAAATACGAACCAGCCTTCTGATCACGGGTGGTATTGTTACGAGTTTGCGGGGCTCGAAATTAAAATGCCGTTAGAATTATTATATACTTTATTAGAACTATACAAACACGTATAACACAGGTACAAATATAACTAAACGCCACAAATCCAAACGTAATGCAGAAGGTTGTAATTCAATAAAACGATCACAGTCCGTCACTATTAGATTCCCGAACGAACACACGTCACGCCTAGATCTTAGTTGTAGCTCAACTGACCCCCTCTCTGAATCAGGCCATCGTTTTATACTTCACAAATGCAAATGTGCCCGCCCGGCAACGTCAACATAATTTCCTAGAATTAGCTAGTACTTATAATCCGCAACACATGGCTAATGACGCTCCTGAGCGGCCGTAGACGAGTACAGTAGGACAGTAGGCTGTTTTCCACATCAACTAGAAACGTATGCCAATAAATAAGTGAACAAATGAAGACGATCATAAAAGGATTACAATCAGTTGAAATGCCGACAGGTAATAAAATGTGCTTTTACAGATCTGTACGTGGAATTTGTCTTTGTCGGAGCCTAAGTTGTAATACTATCAAAGAGTTTCTTACAATCAATTTCTAAGTCGTGGTAGCGTAATGGCTAGCGCACGCGTCCCAGACTCAGAGGGCGCGGGTCGGATCCTGGCCGGAACGCATGCACCTCTTAGTCAGTTTTCTGATCTAATGTGCATATTGTTACAATTACCATGTGCTAACAACGGTGAAGGAAAACATCGTGATGCAACCTGCACATCGAGATAACCGATGTGTCAAACTTGCCAAGCCGCCTTGGACAAGCGTGGCGGGTATACTGTCTGTTCCCCCTATAATGGGAGGCCCGAGCTCAGCAGTGGGACATTAATGGGCTGATATTATTATTATATTATAATTTCTTGATTTACATTTTACAATTTTCTAAGATATTTTAAAAGTTTATTTTCTTTATTTTTGACTTAATATTTATTTATTTAAAAGCTTTATAATGTTCCTTTTTTTTAAATATTTCACCTTAACTCACTCACTTCAAATATTAAAGAAGATGGCTTTCTTACGAGCATAAAGGCGAATAAGTGTGTGTAAGAATAAGCCTAAATGGCACTCTATTGTTCGTGCCTACCCCGCAAGGGAACTGGCGTGAAGTTATGTATGTATGTATGTATGTATAAAGGCGAATGTCACGCCAAGTTAATCACCTTAAGTAAAAAATACTGAACATCGTTATGACTTTTCAAGAGTTATCTGACGATAATATAATATTTATATGATGTAATAAATTACTAAACGAGCATCTTTGATCTATACTAATTTCAGAACGCACAAATGATTTACGAGCTTATTGCTATGGAGTCGTATTGATATGTTTCAGTTTATATTTACGTATGTAATAACGGTGTTATTAGAGCTACGAGATTTTAGGTTAATATTCCGATATTGAGAAACAAGAATTCGAGAATAAATTAACGAGGCTAGAACGATATCGCCTTGTATCTATATTAGTTGTGGGGTTTGTGGTGCGTTGATGATGTTACCCCGTTTAATGAGGGTGAGGCGCCACTGGTGAGAGCCTATGGTTCCATCGCCGCGGAAGCTAGGCTCGACCGCTTTAGAGGGGATTACAAAATAAGACGACAAGTGCTGTACTCTAGATGTAATTACTTCTTAATTAATTTAACATTAAACTTAGAATAGAATAGAATATATTGATTGCGGAATGCATGTATAAAGATGTTACGATTTTTACAGTATCAATGCATTCGGCCCATAATTGGGCGTGCAAAATTAAAATTACAATATTACGATTTATAAACTTATTTTTACAAACAATGTATCAATACAATTAAAATTAAAAATTAATAATAATAATCAATAAAATCAATATCTACTATATCAATCAATTATCATACAATATAATAATAATCTATAATAAATAATAAAATGTCTACTATTAAAGCATGTCAAAAATATATTTATGTCAGTTCATAGTGTTTCTTCGTCATAAACATGTTTATATTATAATAGCATTTAGTGGTCAATAGCAAATTTTTTTTTCTTAAATAGTGTACATGGCAGTTCTCTAAGAGATTTCGGAAGCTTATTGTATAAGACTATATATACAGAAATCTTAACTGCTACGTGAAACTATGTAAAACCTAAACATGTTCGTAGATGCATTTCGGAAGGTTGTCCGGTTTTCTGTATTGAAAGATTTTGGCACGTACTTGGACTACTTAGTTTTAACCTTGCTAATTATGTAACAATAAATTATTCCATGTACGTGACGTATAAATATAAGTATTATAAGAAAGAGAGTTGGTCTGAAAGAGAGTGTCGGGGTGAAGGTAAGGAAAGGAATGCTCCGGTGGTTCGGGCATGTGGAAAGAATGCATGATGAAAGAATGACTAAACAGATATACAATGCAAAAGTGGATGGATGCAGAAGTCGTGGAAGGCCACGACACACCTTCCACGATCAAATTGATCGTGTACTAGCGGAGGGTGATGTCAGGAGCCTTAAGAACAGACGAGTGTGCATGACAAGAGTTATGAATGTCAAAGAAGCAAGTGAGGTGTGTAAGAATGGGCCTAAATGGCGCTCTGTTGTTCGTGCCTACCCCGCAAGGGAACTGGCGTGAAGTTATGTATGTATGTATGTATTTTAAACTCGAAAGTAACTCTACAGTTTCACGGCAAAGACTGAAATAATTTTGGTGAAATTTTTTTTATGAGTGTATTATCTTCTTATAAATAAGTTTAAAAAATAAAATCACAGGGCCTAAAGCGAAAGCCTTTGGAGAATTGCTTAGTGAAATTGACACGTGTCTAGATATACAAGTAATAAGACAGCATAAAGTTCCACTTTATTTTGATACTTGTCATGTTCATCATATGAAAAGATGACAAGTATTTTTTTTTTTAGTTTATTGGTGAAAAAAACTTTGTATATTGTAAGTCTGTAAAGGTATAGATAGGTACACAAATTTAAGGGGAACTTTATACTATGTCTTATACCTATATCAAAATATCTGGACACGTGTCATTTTCACCAAGAGGTTCTCCAACAGCGGCCGCTTTAAGTACTTTGGTAGTCTCTGGTAATAAATTCTAATATTCATTAATATTGTTTTCTTTTGTTTCAGGTAAGTTGCCTTACTGCGTTTGATGAAATTCTTCGGAAAAGCATGAATATTATGTACCCGGATTGGTTAGTGAGTTACACTGCACTTTATTTTTTAGGTATTACAAATATTTACAATATAATCTCGAAACACGTCTAGCCCATGTATGTTGAACGGTACTACATATGTGACGAATATCAACCCTTTTTTGTGATATGTGTGTGTGTGTGTGTGCGAGCTAGTGCGAATGTGTGTGTGTGTGTGGGGGGGGGGTGTGGATGGATGGGTGGCTGTGTATGTGTGTAAATTAATTTGAAAAAAGAATGTAATTTGAATATTGAACGTACTGAAGATCGCACTCGTACTGATTTTCGTTGAACGTATTTTTGAGCACTATTGTTCCGAATTATCCATCTTATATTTCAAGTGGCTTAGGGTCGCCACAATATGTTTTTCCTTTTGAGAGCCAAGGTAGTCGGGGAGACCCAGCTCTCCGGCTAGCAATGGTGGGGCCAGCCCGTAAAGGAGCCGGCCGTCGTCCGTCCGTGTTGGAGGCGACTGTGCGAGCGAGCCCACGGCCCTGACAAGGGACGCTCGAGGAATGATCAGGGGTTTTAGTGGTTGTTCGGTCCTTGCCTAGTATGAAGTAGCTAGAACATCGCTCCATCAAATTTGCTGTCTACCTTCTTACTGTGTGAGGCGACGGCCAATACAGAGCAGGGTATTCAGGTATCATTTTTTGGTGACTAGCTATCAACGTTTTGTCGAGAAACATCGCGCCGTGCGCTCATTGTAATTACTAACCGTGCCAAGAACATTTGTAATATTTAGACTTTGTACAAAGCGTTAGCTAACTCCAAAGTGAAATTTAGTGCCGTTTGCTGTTCCTGTGTGCAATCTGAACCGAGCCGTGAGAGGGCGGATCTCAAGGTTGGTGGAGCTTTCTGCCTGTCTAGTGCAAGTTTCTCTCATACGGTCCATAACTATAGAACCAGCAACTTACCCGTGGGCTACAGCGCTCCACAGTGGGTATCTGTAATTGCGGCGTGGTAATAGTACTTCATGCACTGCCACCCCGACCTGGTTAATCTCGCACACAGGTCGCGGACCTATCCTCCTCGCGCGATCTATGATCTTCAGTGGGATTTCGCTTGTATAAAAAATTCATCCTTTGAATAATTCATCCATCTTCTTTATGATCTATTTACACGTATTACACGACATACCTACTGTACTTCTTCTTTGTTCTGCAATGCCGGGTTTAATATAAATCATTTGACACACCCTTGGGACACAATGCTGTGTAGTCAATAAAACACAATGAGAACGATGCTACACGTACAATATGAAATGACAGTCGCGAAGCCGCACGTCTGCTCTACATGCGTAGTACCTCCTTTGCACTTAATAAAGTGATATATACGACAATACCTCCTACTATTGTAGGATTTTGTTTACTGTTTTAATCGGTATGTTGCATCTTCTCCAAATCAAATTAATTAAATTAAAAAAAAAACAATATTTTTTAGAATTGAGGTCTTCCGATTAAAACATTTGATTTAGAAGCCACCCTTTTAGCTTACATTTAAATTTATGCTCTTTATCTTCTTTACATAATATATAAGATCGCTTACCGCGGCTATCTGTATATCCGCTAACTCCTCCTAACGGAACGGTTTTCATCATCATTTAGATGATTTCTTACTAAAGGTTTTAGCTTTATAACTAAATTAATTAACTCGAATCTTTTATTTGCTCCTATAACAATCAATGTAAAATTAAACTAAATTTATACATATTTATTACCCAGTAAGAGAACAATAAATATTTTACATCAATTTAGTTTTATCAAGGGGGGTTTTATTGAATAACAGGTTGTTCTTGGGACTCCCACACTATCTCACCACTTGTCCCGGACAGTAGGTTGTGGGCAACGTTTTCCCATTCTGAAAAAACGTCTTACAAAGTTTAATTATGACAATATACGTAGCTTGCATGACAAGAGTTATGAATGTCAAAGAGGCAAGTGAGGTGTGTAAGAATAAGCCTAAATGGCACTCTGTTGTTCGTGCCTACCCCGCAAGGGAACTGGCGTGAAGTTATGTATGTATGTATGTATGTATGTATAAGTAGCAATAGCTTTCAAATTGTTTCCAATAAAACAAAATACTCTTGTGAAAAAGTTATTTGACGAGCTTTTTATGATAGTCGTCTACAGTATACTACTAGTGTTTCGACGCGTCTCATCAAGTTGTGTTCCTTATTTGTTAGATGTATGCTCCAATGGCTTCGACACTATTGTCTAATGTACATTTAATTACAGGAAAATAAATTTCATATGTGCTATTTGTCGCCAGCAAATTTCCTATGACAATCTATCAATCTTGAGTAGTTTCGACGCCAAAAGAAACAAGCACATTGCCAATGACTTGAAAGAATGATTAGAAATAAATTAAAATTGATTAGGTATTTACTGGGATTGTAATCCATTAACTAATTTAATTAACACACCTAATATTCTTAACTTTCAATACTCTCCTCATCTTTCCATTATGTATTTTGTCTTTCATTCGGTTCCAATATGACAAAGCCTTGCTGTCTTCTTTGTTACCCTTTTCGATCAATGTCAATTTTACTTCTGATATTAAAATCCTGAGGTAGTTTACATTAAGTAACTCAGTTAAGAGTTACCTTTCGCAAAACCTCTACGTTTTTATACAAAATTTAAATAGAAAATGGAATTTCAGCAAAAAATAATGACAACTTTCATTGGTTTTTTTATTATACATACATACATAACTTCACGTCAGTTCCCTTGCGGGGAAATATATATATATATATATATATAAATCAATTGCTGTTCGCTATTCTCGCTAAAACTCAAGAACGGCTGGCCTGATTTGGCTAATTTTGGTTTTGAATTATTTGTGGAAGTCCAGGGAAGGTTTAAAAGGTGAGTAAATATGAAAAAATGCTTGGAATATAGTAAAAACTACAATTTCGCTTTCCCTTAGAAACTATTCCTACCTGTCAAACATTTGATGTTCGTCCCGTCGTTCAGAAATCAACGTTTTTTATTTATTGATTCTGAGGCGGTACGAAGTTTGCCGGGTCAGCGAATCGTTTATATAATTTCGATTTAATGCTAGTATAATTAATATATAATTTAATAAATAAAAATATTTATTTTTATTAGTTCCTTAACAATACAAACCATTTTATGTAACATTTAAATTGTATGTTCAACATATTTATAATGTGAAAAGTATGGCCATTGGAGAATATAGAAAAAACAAATTTTGATGCAAAATATTAGATAGATTAGAGTCGAAGTAGCATAACTGAAATTTATCTTTGTGATACATACAGTAACTCTCTCTTACAAAAAAAATCGAAATGTGTGCTGGGACACTAGTGGAAGTGAAACTTCAACGGACAAGTGGAAAAACGAATGGCAACAACATTTTAACATGAAGTTTTACGTGCAGATTGTTAATGTACTTGTCCAATTTGAAAAACTGCCCGTAAAACTTCAAATTAAAATTTTGTTCGTTTGGGCACTTATCCGTTGCCATTCGTTTTTCCACTTCTAAAATTATACCGCACTGTCACCACGTCTAGTCCCAGCACACATTTCGATTTTTCGCAGGTTTACTGCAAATTATGATTTGGTTAGGTTAGGTACATTTTAAGAGAGCAGCAGCGCATTTATAGCACCTTTGGTGTCGCAAATGTCCATAGGCGATGGTAACCGCTTTCCATCAAGTGGGCCGTCTGCCTGTCTGCTGAACTACAATAAAAAAAAATTTATTATAGGTACATTTTTTATTTAATCAAACAAAAAAACTGAATTCAATCCGGAACCAAAAAACGCATCCATAGTCGACTCTAAAATTATGCCGCCTCTCACCACGTCTAGTCTAAATTTATGCCGCTCCTCCACGCAGCCGTAACGCTTTTTCGTGACAGAAAAATCCTAAGACCCCGCCGTCTATATAGAAGTTTCACTTCAAAAACGTCTTACAAAATATTTCTTTAAATGTGTCATGTTGAATAGTAACCTATAGAAATTACATCTTAAAATTTGTCGTAATTTCTGTAAGTAAATTAATCATCCATATAAATACATATATTTTAATACAAATATGAAATAAGTACGTTTCTTTGTTTCTTCTTTACAGTCTTGTATTTATATAAGCTGACTTTGTGAAATTTTATGTACATAAAGATTGTTTTTTTTTTTTGGGTTTTGTGTATGAAGTTTGTTTTTGTGTAAAAAAATTTGTGAATGTATTGTGTTTTTGAAGTGAAAATTCTTTAGAATTATTGTGATTTCAAACTCGATGAAATGAAAAAGCGACACTAAAAAGAGGTAAACACATACAACTGTAGGATTATGCCTGCCAGAGAATGGGACTCGAGTTTTACATTGCGCAGCACACATTAAATAGTCAACGACACCGATGATTAAATATAGGTCCAACTCGGACCGAAATGAAACTGATAATAATATTTTCAAACTAAGACAGTGAAAATTTTAAAGTGATACTTAAGAAGTTTATTTTGAATTTTAATATGTTGTCTATAAAAAAAACATATTATATACAACATATTATACATATATTGTTGTTAATAATTATATTTATATTAATAAAAGTTAGGGAAGAATTATCTGTGAGTATATTTTCTGAAGTTTCGCTTCTACTGCGTTGGAACTGCTCACACTATGTTTCATTATATTTTCCTATGTATAGTGTCGTGTTTTTAAGTCATTAAATCTTTTTCTTTCTTATTCCAAATATGTTAGTTTAAACATGTTGCCGTAGGCGAAACTACAGGGAAAGCTATTAGAAAAATAGATTAACACTAATTTAATTTTTAAACACTAATAGCGTCTAAGTTATCATCACACATTTTTTGTGCTCTCTGAAACAAGGAGATCTTTGTTTTACAGAGCACGAGAGAAAAATCTGACGTTTGTTATTATATATCTACCTTGGGCAGTATAACTGCCCACGCCAAATAACTGGCTAGGATAGTGGTGAGACAAACTATTAAGGTATTTATCTGTATGGGTAGATTTCCAATACATCGTATGCTGAGAGTATTTTCTGGATCCATTAGGATGAGTACATAATATCAACTTAGCAGACAAAGAGTTTCGAACGTATTGTTGCTCTTTGTCCTCGTATCAGGTGTACTCGTACATACTCTTTCATGTGTCATCGGCTTAGTTCTTTGTCTACAGAAATCTTTTATATTATGTACCTATCAAATGGCAAAAGTAAAGACGCGTGTTTAGAAGAAAATATTTTTTTCTAGAAAATCTTTCTCTCATTTTCTCCGTTTTCCATGATTACATATTGTTTGGTACCTTTTGCGTTGATTGAAAGAGCTGTAATAAAACATTGCCGCCTTATTTCGTTGCCCACTTTTTGTGTTGGATATATATTTGTGTGTGTGGAAATTATTCTTCCCAATCATCATTTTCGATTTTCTTTTTGAATTTCTCGAAAGTATGATCAAGTTCAATCACATCTAACATCCGTTCATAATTTTGAGTACATATGAATGTCACTTTTGCCGGATGCAAGGATATATCTTTTGGGCAATACTCGAATGTAAAAGGAAAATCTTAGGGATTACCAATTTCCAAGAAATTTTCCTGAGTATCACAGCTGATATCTAGAAGTATAATAAGGCATGTAAATATTTACTCATTTATGGAAATTGTGTATGTTGTCTCCGGGAATAACTGTGTGGCGAGGCAAATACAGCCCACGTGCGCTCGGGAATATTCGGTTGTTCTCGCGATATCGAACTCCGACGCAACGCAGAACCCCGCCCGTAGCCGAGTCCTGGACCCTGGAGGAGCGTGTCAGTCCTTATCTTATACTAATATATAAACGAAGCTGAAGAGTTTGTTTGTTTGAACGCGCTAATATCAGGAACTACTGATCTGATTTGAAAAATGCTTTCAGTTTTAAATAGCCCATTTATTAAGGAAGGCTATAGGCTATATATCATCACGCTAAGACCAATAGGAGCGGAGCACTAATGAAGAATGTTTCAAAATCGGGGGGTCTTGAAAACAAATTCCACGCGAACGACGTCGCGGCACAGCTAGTTGTACTGATAAGCCGTGTAAGGCCGCGCGCATTCGCTCCCACGGCACGCGCCATGGAAGCTTTTCTTAACATTTCCGAACTAGAAGTTTTGTACGGAACAAAAGAGGGAATTACGCTTACCGCCTCACCGACTGCATCGCTTCAAATGTACTGCTACGGTACAATCATACAAATCTCCTCGCCTCATTTGAAGTGGTATATTGTACAAGTTCAGAGCAAAATGTCATGTTACTCTTACAAACTTATATCCGAGCAGGAACGGAGAAAGAATACAGTTTTCCTGCGGCCGGGCGGCCTATCGTAAGAGGCGACAAAACAACCCACAGCCAGTTGGTAGGGCATTTGCCCGACTGGATGGCTATCACCCCTGGTCTAAATTATGTCGCCATAACAACCATAAGTTGTGTTCCGGCATCTGTGATCAGGTTTCAGTCTCCCTTAAGAGAGCAGCAGCGCATTTGTAGCACCTTTGGTGTTGCAAATTTGGTGTTGTAACCACTTTCCATCGAGTGGGTCGTCTGTCTGTCTGCTGAGCTCCTGCAATAAAAAAAAAACATTTTAAAATCATGTCCTGTCTAATTCTACTCAACACATAAAAATACTCACTAAGTATTACATACATACATACATAACTTCACGCCAGCTCCCTTGCGGGGTAGGCACGAACAACAGAGCGCCACTTAGGCCCATTCTTACATACCTCACTTGCTTCTTTGACATTCATAACTCTTGTCATGCACACTCGTCTGTTCTTAAGGCTCCTGACATCACCCTCCGCTAGTACACGATCAATTTGATCATGGAAGGTGTGTCGTGGCCTTCCACCACCAAATATTAGTGTGATAAAAAATATCTGTTAATGATTGAAGCTAATTTTGAGCGGGTCTTTCTGACAAAAGCATACGTTAATTCTTAATAGGTCCCAACCCCATGTATGAACTTTTTGGAACATAAAGAAACAATTTATTATTACCTACTTTCTCATTTAGCAATGGAAGTATTCTTCATCTTCTAGCAGTCGGATTTCATAACTCAACATCTAAAATTCTTTTTCGCGCGCCGAGTTAGAAGATTGGCTACTTTAGCCAAACCTTTCAAGAAGTCTCCTAGCTTCTTTACACTGCTGAAGAATTCCCGCTGTTCATTCCCTAAAAGAGACAGATCGCTACGTGGTGAAAATTGGTCACCGTCGCCTAGGGATATTATCAACACAAGCGATGTGGAAGGCCTTTAAGAAATTTTATAACGTCTGTCTTCAAGATATATTTCTTAGTTCGTGTTGCAGTGATGAGTTCAGATATGCCTTAGATAGCCCTGTAGGTTGCCAGTCTTTTTTATATCACAGAATACATCTATGTATCCTTCCAGATACCGGTCCCAATACCCATTAAACCTACCAGCATTCCTCCGCGTCTGATGAGGCGGACGGAGGAGCCACGGAGCCAAACCATGAGTATCTCGTCGCGGCCCCTCGAGTCATACTTTCAATAGGGGTGCCCCGGAAACCAGGGACTTAGGGGGCTATGAAACCCGAATAATATAAAAACTTGATACTGATATCCACACTCCGTTTTAAACCTTAAACAAAGCTTATCCTTTTTTTTTTGGTTATGCGCTATACTTACTGTTTAATACAAAAGTTTTCATATAAAGTTGCTCGTCTGTAGCTACCTTTATGAAGCACAAAGCTCCATCTCGAACTTTGTCATCGGGAAGATCCAAGTTTGCGTCGCTATTTAAGCTCTACTCGTATGCATGCACATCTTCTGTTATACTTTGTTACACCACAGAATCTTGTTGTTTTAGTATATTCATCATACTTCTGTTCATATTCCAGACCAGCTGTAGCGGCTAAACTTCGTTCGCGTTGCCACATCGACGTGTTTGTTAGTAAATTGCAACTACGCTATCTCTGTGACACAACGTCATTTATCGCGTTAAAAAGTATCGTAAATGTTGATCCGGGATATAAACCAGCTCTTTGTCGAGTTTCAATAATATTCATTCAGTATTTTTCACATCATATTCAAATTTAAGTTGTCAAGTTTGTCTTTTCGTCTGTCTTCCATATCAATGTGACAGTCACTGTATTGTAACCACTGAATTTATTTATTTTATTTTATTTGTTTAGGATAATAAACAGATATACACTAAAGTTACATCATAAATATATATATATATATATATATATATATATATATATATATATATGTGTGTATATATATACATACATACATACATACATAACTTCACGCCAGTTCCCTCGCGGGGTAGGCACGAACAACAGAGTGCCATTTAGGCTTATTCTTACACACCTCACTTGCCTCTTTGACATTCATAACTCTTGTCATGCAAGCTCGTCTGTTCTTAAGGCTCCTGACATCACCTTCTGCTAGTACACGATCAATTTGATCATATATATATATATATATATATATATATATATATATATATATTTATGATGACAAGAGTTATGAATGTGAAAGAAGCATGTGAGATGAGTAAGAATAAGCCTAAATGGCACTCTGTTGTTCGTGCCTACCCCGCTAGGGAACTGGCGTGAAGCTATGTATGTATGTATATATATATAGTATAAAATCAGTGCTTATCCAACTACATTATCCACGAACTAAAAGATGGTAGTGTACGATACTTTAAGAGAATACGGGACATATACAAAACTCACGCTCACCCACACACACACACACACACACTTTATATGCATGAAGTATAGTATTTATCCTCCACTGTACAATACTTTAGTAAAATCGCAAAAAAATGACAATTAAGGGCGGTCACTACTATTATATACACATCAAACAAACACGCACGTGCGTGCGCGTGTAATAATATTCCGTTCCATATATGAAATTTACACATAAAAGTAAGCTAAACTGTAACAAGCTCTGACCACGTCAGAGGACACTCTGACCACGTCAGAGGACACTCTGACCACGTCAGAGGACACTCTGACTACGTCAGAGACACTGACCACGTCAGAGGACACTTTGATGTAGTCAGAGACTGTTACAATAGGGCTTTCGAAGCCCATGAATAAACAAAAAATATTTAACTGAGTAGTTATTTATGAAAGAATAGAATACGTTATCCGCTGAACAAGACGGCTTATTCAAATCAAAGTATATTTTGTATGGCATCAAAACTGTACAACCGTCTATCAGATGAGCTTTTGAACATAACAACTGTTAATATATTTAAGCGTAAGGTTAAGACATTTTTAATATAAAAAGCATATTGTACAGTAAACGAATATCTAGGACAGAAATAACTATATTATAATTAACTAGCTTCTGCCCGCGGCTACGTCCGCGTGGAATAGTTAAAAAAAACCTCGATTTTGAAATATTTTTCATTGGTGCTCCGCTCCTATTAGTTTTAGCGTAATGATATATAGCCTTTCTCGATAAATGGGCTATCTTATCTGAAAGAATTTTTCAAATCAGACTAGTAATTCCTGAGAATAGCGCGTTCAAGCAAACAAACTCTTCAGCTTTATATATTAGTATAAGATGACGACTTACATAATGTATAACAGTATTATTTTGAAATGGATTGACTGCCTAAAAAATAAATTATAGAGATGTGACATTGTTTTGTGCTTCTATAAATATAAAGTTTTATATTAATTTAATTAGGTAATTTATTTATTGATTAATTAATGTAATAATGGCCAGGCACCAATACAATTGCCTGTATTATAACGTCCGAAAGGACAAACTGTCATTCCAACAACGAACTCCAACACCTTTATAATTTTATGTTTGTGACAGTTTATACAATAAATATTTATTCTATTCCATTCTATGAAATTTTGCAAAAAAGAATATAAAACTAAAAATATAATCCAAGCACTAGACAGGTTTAGTGCCTTACGGTATATTATACGTTCATATAAAAAAATTATTTAATTTCAAAGTTGATTTAAATATTACTTAGCCTTATAGTAACTACAAATCTTACATATGCGAATATACACGGCAGTTTACGTTTAATTTAAGTATAATCCGGCAAACAAGCTCTAAAGCTGTGTACCTAACATCGGGATAACATTACCTAGAGATAACCATATTACACATATCAAATGTGAAGCAAGCAATTCAAAGTCGTTCATGTACAAAGAGTCTAATTTTACACAAGTACGTGTCTGACGCCTAGTCTAATAATGCTTTACTAGTGGTCGCCTGTGCTCGAAATTCGACCATAATAATTAATGTCAAAGACTATACCTCTATAATCACAGATTTCGCAAAGGCTGTACTGTTAATTTGACTTGAACAATAAACAAAAGAGTATATATGCGTGTGTGTCAAATACGTGGCAGTGTGTGTAATGTTTTTTTTATTGTTTAATGTATTTTAAAATAAGATTAGCATTCGTCGCTTCTTCTCTATATAAACTATAAGTGTGCGAAATTTCATACTCCTCCGTCCGCGCAATTTTCGTAAAAAGGGGTACAAAGGTTTTGCCTCGCGTATTAATATATGGAAGTTAATGACTACTTGAGAAGCTGTTGTTTTAATTTCATTGTTCCATTCACGTCCATGCTCCATTTGATATAAAGTTAATGTTAATGATATATAGTAAAGACTATAGAGGCTCATATGAGCAAGACTCCACAGTTCAAGTGTTTCACAATGCTGATTTTATAAATTGTATGCAACTATATAATAATTGTTTGTCACCATTTCACGACTACACTGTTAAATGGCTCTTAAATTTGGCAAGGATAGAGATTCTAGAGAAGGACATTGGTTGCGTTTTGTCTCAAAAAGCATCTAGCATCTTTAAATGGAATTTGATCATATATTACATGATTATAATAAAACTGTAGAGGTCGAATTTCTGTACAATGAAAAAAAATGCTAAAAACCGCGTCAGAAGGATGTAAGAAGTGAAATAGAACTAATTTTGTATTTTTTTTCAAATTTTTTGTTTCTCTGTTTGTCTCTCTGTTTGTACCGGATAATCTCCGAAACGACTGGACCGCTTTAAATTAAATTTGTATGGTGGTAGTTTATATCCCCGGTCAACATATAGGGTACTTTTGATCCTTAAAAATTAAAGAGTTCCCGTGGAATAGTTAAAAAACCGCACCACGCGAACGAAGTCGCGGGCATCAGCTAATATATATATTGTATATACGAGTATATAGTGTTGCTACTACATTTTCATCCGTGCAGGAACGGAGTAAGAATACAACTTCCTGCGGCCTGGCGGCCTGTCGTAAGGGGCGACAAAAAACCCACAGCCAGGTGGTAGGGTATTTGCCCGACTGGATGGCCACCACCCCTGGTCTAAAGTATGTCGCCATAACAACCTTGAGTTGTGTTCCGGCATTAGTGACCAGGTTCCAGTCTCCCTTAAGAGAGCAGCAGCGCATTTGTAGTACCTTTGGTGTTGCAAATGTCCATATGCGATGGTAACCGTTTTCCATCAAGTGGGCCGTCTGCCTGTCTGCTGAACTCCCGCAATAAAAAATAAATAAAAAAAACATGGCAGTGAGAAGGGCTCTATTTCTTACAATTAATATCTTGTCGTGAAATGTAACATTAATATTAAATTCTCTCCAATCAACGGTCCCGAAAATATCTTGCTGATTCAGACAGGTTGCTGAATTAGACGTAAATAGCTACGTCTATTTGATCTGGTATTGTTTTGGACTAACAGATTCCGAACATCGGTCTCACCCGCCATTGTTTAAACAGCAAACATTATTCACTATGTTAACCATAAATTCAATTCAATTAGGTTTATTTGTTCGAGTACAAAATTTCTTGTAATTCATCTCGGTACTACACCTATATAATCTATGATAAGTTTATATCTAGTCTATAAAACTAATACACACACGCGAATCAAGTGTAACATTCTAGAATTTTATCCGTGCATGAACGGAGAAAGAATACGATTTCCTGCGGCCGGGCGGCCTGTCGTAAGAGGCGACTAAACAACCCACAGCCAGGTGGTAGGGCATATGCCCAACTGGATGGCTACCACCCCTGGTCTAGAGTATGCTGCCATAACAACCTTGATTTGTGTTCCGGCATTAGTGACCAGGTTCCAGTCTCCCTTAAGAGAGCAGCAGCGCATTTGTAGCACTTTGGTGTTGCAAATGTCCATAGACGATGGTAACCGCTTTCCATCAAGTGGGCCGTCTGCCTGTCTGCTGAAGTCCTGCAATAAACAAAATAAAAAAATAAAAATTCTACCAAGCCATCGACACAGTTTCTAATTTTCCCTGTTCACAGTTAAGCAACGATAATAAGAAAAGAAATGAAAAAAATCACTTTATATCTATCACATTTTTTAGTTAACTCAGGGGGGATGCATTTGTGCATCCCCTTGGGCTCCGCAGAGGTCACCGAGAGGTATATGGGGCTCCCGACGGCCGACGCTACACACAAGCTTTTGATAATAACAGAAGTTCCAAGCACCGACCGCCAGACTACACACTAAACCTACCAGTGTCCCTCCGCATCCTAATGAGGAACCACGGATCCGTAATAGTTATGATCTGCCGTGATGCTTTGATGTCAGCCGAGAGGGAAGCGTGTCTCTGGGACCATCACACCTTACATTCACCACCTAACATATAAGTCGTGCGCAGGTTTGCCGGTACAACCTCTCCTGACTCCCACAACCGCGACACGCGGTCGTCTAGTTCTTAGTACTACTTAGACAAGCCCCGGTCCCATTCGTAGGAAGCGGGAGGGGTGACCATCGGCAAACCTTCTGTGCACGACTTATAGTCAGATTAATTAAGAATGTCTATATGTATAGATTTTAAAAATAATGGAACTAGTATATTCTCCTGTTTGTTTATTTTGTACCTACGCTCACGTATGGAAGCGAGAGTTGGATATGGAAGAGAGAGCATGAAAGTAGAGTAAACGCGGTTGAGATGCGAGCACTGCGCAAAATCTGCGGAGTGACGCTCGCGGACCGCGTTCGTAATACCGAAGTAAGAAAGAGAGTAGGTTTAAAAGAGAGTGTCGGGCTGAAGGTAAGGAAAGGAATGCTCCGGTGGTTCGGGCATGTGGAAAGAATGCATGATGAAAGAATGACTAAACAGATATACAATGCAAAAGTGGATGGATGCAGAAGTCGTGGAAGGCCACGACACACCTTCCATGATCAAATTGATCATGTACTAGCGGAGGGTGATATCAGGAGCCTTAAGAACAGACGAGCGTGCATGACAAGAGTTATGAATGTCAAAGAAGCAAGTGAGGTGTGTAAGAATGGGCCTAAATGGCGGTCTGTTGTTCGTACCTACACCGCAAGGGAACTGGCGTGAAGTTATGTATGTATGTATTTGGCGAGTAATAAAATGTTATCTATCTAAATTCAAATGTAATAAAAATTTGATCAAGATTTAACGAAATCGTTTCAATTTCAGCATGTAAATGAACTTACCGTGGGCTGAATGTGATAGCATAGATATATTTTATGTCCTCCAAAGCGATATATTTTGAAAATGATTTCATTTATATTTTTATAATTTCTAAAGTTTTTATATATATTGCTTGTTCCTTTATTGATGAAAAATACAATACAAACTTAAAAATAAACTACAAACTATACTATATTAAAAACTAAAACTAAATAAAAAAGGGGAAAAATAGCTATAAAATAATGGTCCCAAACCACTGTCATTTACCGGGAACGTTACCAAAAGGCTACCGACGTTGCCACGTTGCATAGCAACGCTTAAACTTTTTGAAAATTGACGCCAGCCTTCTGGCGACCAAAATTGTTTCTGATGTTTGAATGTAAGGTACTAATAATACGAGCGGAGAAATAATGACGACCTGTCATAAGAGATGAGAATTATCCCACGGCCAGATGGTAGGGCATTTATCGTCTGAATGCCTACCACACCTTGTCTAGAGTATGCCAACATAATAAACTTGAATTGTATTCCAGTAATAGAGAGCAGATTCCAGTCCCCATTCGAATCATATCTGGTGTTGCAAATTCCTACAGATTATGACAACCACTTATCCCAGCCTGTCTACGGTAGTGCTGCAATAAAAGAGCAGTAGGAATCAAAGACTGTTTTAAACAGAAAGCATGGTCACTGCAAACTAAAATTGAATAGTGCCAACAACCCGCAGTGGTCCGCTTGAAATCTCTCCAAGAATTCGCGTCTGTGGCTTATTGTGTCTTGAGAGTCACCTAGTGTGGATCGTTCCTTTATACTATGATACGCCGTTAGTTTTGGTATATTAGGTATAATATAATATGTAGTCCTGTATTGTCCGTTTTTTTAAGAGTATCTATGATAAGACATTGTGTACGTTACGAAAAGGAGTTAAACTCAAAGATAGACAAGAGAAACGTTCTAGAGAACCGTTGCGTACAAGAGCGAAGCGGCTCAAGGTAGTGGGGATGAATTAAAATTTAATAGTAGATTGTTACACGAGAGGTAAAAGTTACCTATTTAGGCATAGCGCACGAGCATAGCGAGGGCTCTAATAGTTCGAGTGCCTAAATAAATAGGCCTTTCATCCGAGGTTAACAGTCTGCTTCTAATTTCGAATATGATGAAAGTAAATAAAACTGATTAGTCAAACGAACGACTACTTCTCTAATGAAATCAGGCGTTAAATCCATATCAAAATCCAGTGAACTCATTTAATACGTCACATATAAGACATGAAGTATTTTTTTTTTTACTGTGGCATTCTACCAGCCAGTATTTTTTTGTTACTGATGCTAGTAAATATTTAGCGCAAATTTATGTAAATTAAATAATAATTTAGAGAAAAGTAATTTATAAGTATAAAATGGTGTTACAAAACTGTTGATATTTTTTTATTACAATTAATGCCGCGATTTAACAGCGGCTATAAAAAAGTTGAGACATGAGTTTTATTTATGCTCCGCGTGGTTTTTTTAATTTTTTGACAACAACAAAAATCGTTTCCCAGGGACGAAAAGTACTATTCTTATCGCTGTAATCAAGCAACCAGAAAACGTTATTTGTTGTCATAGATTTAAGTGCATTTTGAAATTGTGCGAAAATGTTTGTAATGAATGTAATCCCTCATACGAAATTTACGCAATGACGTTATCAAATAGGTAACGTTTTAAACTGGAATTTATTTCGTCAGTGCTTGTTTACGTAGACTCGTAGACGCGCGGGGCGCGATCACGAGACATCAAACATTTGATATACTATTAAATTGTGGAAAACGTAGGTATTGTGAAGCAGCGGGCATTCTCGCGACCAGTGCGCGCGGTGCGATCGTAGCAATATCAAGCGTGTAAAACGGTGAAAGACGTGCGAGCAAAAATGCATATAAACGCTCAACGACCTTCTTTCCTAAAATTTCGCTTACTTTAGCTGAGATACGACGGAAAAGGTCGAGTCAGAAGTACGTGTGTGCACACGCGTCTATCACCCACCTATTTCTTTGTGTTTACATTGTGCCGGCAGAGAAACACGCGATTGACGCGCGTCAATATAAAGCTCAGCCGTTTTCCATTAAAAGTAAACTGTCAGAGAGAAAGAACGAAAGAGTTTATTTGCAAATGCGACACACGTAAAATGACAGAGTATGTATCAGTAGTATCATCATACCAACAGAATATCATAGTCTACCGTCGTATTAAATGTAAACAGAAATCCTCTAGTATACCACGCCCGCGGTCGTCCCCGCGCCAGTGAGTTGTACATGAACAAGGACTTAGGACCTATATATTAATCTCTTAATTGGGCGCCGCACTTATAATGATTAATTAAAAAATAAATTCTATTATCGTTCATCCAATAAGCGGCTTACTTGTTCGGCTTACAGAAATTGTCTGAATCGGCTTAATAAATTGATCTTATAATTAAGACCTAGTTAAAAAAATAACTTGACAGAATCTCACATGCTCTCTGTCACCCTACTTATAAATGTCAAGCTTTATTTCTAACTAGCTTCTGTCCGCGACTTCGTCCGCGTGGAATAGTAAAAAAAGTAAGTTAAAAAAGGGGCCCCGATTTTGAAACATTTTTCATTAGTGCTCCGCTCCTATTGGTGTTAGCGTTATGATATAGCCTATAGCCTTCATCGATAAATGGGCTATCTAACACTGAAAGAATTTTTAATATCAGACCAGTAGTTCCTAAGATTAGCGCGTTCAAGCAAACAAACAAACAAACTCTTTAGCTTTATATGTTAGTATAAGATTGAAAATATAACACCAACAGTGAAGTTCTAACCATGACCATGAGAGCAACACATTAAAATTGTATTGTCATTGTGGTTGCCTTGATGACGTATTTGTTAATGAATTACAACGATGGTGCAAATGAAACGCAATCGGAGCGCCATCTTTTTAACTAGTCTATCCCTCGGTAACAGTTTCTCTGGAAAAAAGGTGTGTACTTTTCCGTACTCCTGACAACGTGTATGCAAAATTTCATGACGATGAATGAATGGATAAAAACACCTTATTGTTCACTAAAATTAAAACTGCGTTCTTAAAAACTAGATACAAGGTGGGCCAAGAATTAGTTAACATTTTAAAAAATCTTATAAAAAAAACTATTTGACATATTTTAAAAATTGTTTATTTACAAGAAAGCTTGTTACTTGGAATTTATTTTTTAAAAATAATATCATCTAAATGGCCACCGTTTCGACTTTTGCACTCTTCTAAGCGAGTACCTAAATTTTCGAATACTCGACGGCAAAGAGACTGCGAGATTGCCGACATTTCTTCGCTGATTTTTTCTTTTAGTTGACGTAGTGTATTTGGTTTATGGATGTAGACACGACTCTTTAAATACCCCCATAAAAAGAAGTCTGCTGGGGACAGATCTGGGCTCCTGGGTGGCCATGGGATGTCGCCTCGTCTGGAAATCAGCTTTTCCGGAAACATTTCTTTGACCACCGGCAGGGACTCGTTGGATGTGTGACAAGTGGCTCCATCTTGTTGAAACCATGTGTTACGGTTGTAGCCAGCAAATTCCAGTAGCATCGGTGCCAAGAACTCCCGTAACATTTTCACATACTCAGCAGAATTAACAGTAACCGAACGGCCACGAGAATCTTCGAAAAAGTAGGGTCCAATTAGTCCTTTTGCTGAAATTGCAGCCCATACAGTTACCTTAGGAGAATGAAGTGGCCTCGCGTGTTTAGCTTTAGGATTTTCGCTGCTCCAATACCGGCAATTTTGTTTGTTGACATGTCCGTTGAGGTGGAAATGGGCTTCGTCGGAAAATAAGAGGTTATCAAAGTTACTGAAACGATCTAACATTGTTTCGGCATACGACTTACGCAAATTCAAATCATTAGGTTTTAGTTCTTGCACTATCTGGATCTTATATGGATGTAACTTCAAATCTAATTTCAAAATACGGCGTAATGATGTGCGAGATAATCCTAATACAGCCGAACGTTTGCGCGTCGATAAATCTGGATCACGTTGAACAGAAGCGGAAACTTGTTGCACGTTCCCTTCGCTCCGAGAAGTCCGTGGGCCGCCGGTTTGCTTCACATTTAGTGTAGATCCCGTCTCTTCGAACTTCTTCACCCATTTCTTTATTAAAGGACCACTCGGACACTGACTTAAATCGTGTAAATCGTATTCAACGCGAAATAAGCGTCTCACAGTAATGAGCGAATTGTTATTTAAATAAAATTGTTTCACACAATAAGCGCGCTGCGGCCCCGTGAAGCGATCCATTGCGACTAGATTTCCGAGAAACGAGCTAGTGGCAAGACCCCTCCCCGCGCCCCGCACGGCTTGTGTTTGCGCGGGGTGTTACATTCAAATGTTAACGAATTCTTGGCCCACCCGTTATAATAAATGTTGAACAAAGGGCGGCCTTATCGCTTAAAGTGATCTTTTCGAGGCAACCCCTTAAACTAAGGAAAATATTAAAACATGACAGTGGCGGTGTAGACAATAAATAATATAATATAAAAATGTATGAAATAAGTAAATAAATAAAAAATCTTTATTATAAACTATAAGTATACAAACACAGTACATATCATAATACATACAGAATAAGCAGCACTATTATACTTGAGAGGACCAAAAATAATTAAAACCCATGATTTTAAAAGAGGATACTGACTTAGCTTGTCTGATGTTGGGTGACAGTGAGTTCCATAAACGGACAGCCTGTATTGTGAAGGAGTTGTCAACGAAGGAAGAAGTGTGTACAGGTGTCATTAAGAAGAGATTATTACTAGAGCGCAAATAACGGGAATGAGAAAGATGTAGGAAATCAAAACGTTTCTTAAATAAGGAGGAGTACAAGGTTCAAAAAGGATGTTGTACAACAGAGAGAGTAAGTGAACATTCTGGCGAAGGCGAATAGGTGACCATTAAAGCTTCTTGCGATATTTGGAAACATAGTCATATTTGCGCTACCCAAACATGAACCGTATACAAACATTTTGAAGTCGATCGAGCTTATTCAGTTGTTCCTGTGTTAAGTCGATATAACTGGCATCAGCATAATCAATTATGGGTAGTAACAGAGTTTCAGCAAGCATTACTTTAGTAGCAGTAGGGAGGAAATTTTGAAGTATTTTACGCGAAGCTGCCGACGCAAAAATTCTTCGGCTGAGATAGGTCAAGTGAGGCCTGCAAGACAGCTCTCTGTCAATGACAATCCCAAGATTTTTTACAGTTTCACTGGTATCAACTACCACGCCATCAAATTCAATCTGAGGAAGATTACACTAGTCTATCTTGGAGATTAGCCTGGAACTGCCAACTATTATAACTGTTGTCTTTTGAGGATTTATAGATAGACCGTAAGCTTTACTCCATTCAACTATTTTAGAAAAGTCTCCGTTAGAGTTGCAATTATTATTGCTTTATGCTGATCATCTAAATTAGCCTGGGTGTAGATTTGTAGATCATATGCATAGAGGTGGTATGACGAAGAAAGGTTATTGGGTATTGAATGAATGAAAATAACAAATAATAGAGGGGATAAAACGCCGCCCTAAGGGACACCAGCAGACAAGTCACACCACGATGAGTAAACGTCAAAACAGGTAACGACAAAACCAGTCAGTAGACGTTAGAGATATGTTAAGAGAGCATAAAATCTCGAGTAGAATGTCGAAATCGACATTATTAAAGGCGCTGATAAAGACGATGTTGCGTAATTAAGGCATGAAAACATCACACACAGACAAACTGCCATTTACATTTATAATATTAATTACTATTTGACAACACGTGTTTGCAGCCAAATCTTCCCGGATTTTTTTTTCACGCTTACATTATAAATCTGTAGTTTGAACATGTGGCGTCTTGTAAATGTCAAAATGACGACTGCCTGTTTGAACTATTCTAGATTTTCTAGGCATAAGGTGTCAAGGCGCAGCATCATGTGATTTACATAAATAGTTCTCGAGTTGAACATATTCATTTTTAGTTGTCTCTGTGCTAGAAGAATGCTGGTAACAATAAATCATCCGTAATTAAAACTACTTTGTATCGTAACCATATCATATTAATATTGATTTAGTCGGTGCTGAAAGTTATGGCTCTCTAGCAATATCGAGACATCATTTTACTATCAGCACTACGTGCTGATCAAAGCGGAGCGTGGCCACACCAGTGCAATAACGGAGTCCTAACGGTTCAAATACAAGCGCGCGCGCATAAATCCAAATGATATATCACCAAAATATCAACATCCACCAAAGGTGCTAGCTGCAGGTTCGCTCTGCATCTGCATTCTGCTTCATCGTTACTGCTATATCTAGGACTTTGAGCGTCGTAAAGATCAAAATTTTACCAAGAGTGGTATTCGATCACTTTTAATTGGCAATCAAATGCTATACGTTTTAAAGGTTTTAAGCCCGGCCATTTTTATATTTTTATTTCGACGTTTCGGCTACTTTTCACGTGATCATGGCTTCTGAAAAGAGATCGAAACGTCGAAATACAAATCAAATAAAATGTCGATCATCCAATAAGCGCGCGCGCTTTTAAAGGTCCACTGATACCCAAAGAATGCATGATGAAAGAATGACTAAACAGATATACAATACAAAAGTGGATGGATGCAGAAGTCGTGGAAGGCCACGACACACCTTCCATGATGAAATTGATCGTGTACTAGCAAAAGGTGATGTCAGAAGCCTTAAAAACAGGCGAGCGTGCATGACAAGAGTTATGAATGTCAAAGAAGCAAGTGAGGTGTGTAATAATAAGCCTGAATGGCGCTCTGTTGTTCGTGCCTACCCCGCAAGGGAACTGGCGTGAAGTTATGTATGGCCAAATATCTCGGCTCGGATATGGTTTAAAAAAGTGTGCCCGTAGTTTTACTAATATTTGTAGTTTAATGCTATTCAATCACAATATACAAGTTAGCGCGCTTAAAACCGTTAAAATGGAGTAATAATTATGTGTAGTAGTCACGTAAACTTAAGAAAATGCTATATATTATTCAGAAAAAACATAACTCTAGTAAGCTTATATGATAATGAAGTTAATGTTATTTTAATTCTATAGATAATTGACTAGTGAAGTCAAAGATCATTTATATTCTGTCTCTAGCGTTCCTTCCATAGGCTAAAACCGGAACAATTCCAAAACCGCCACGTTCGGCTGTCCTTCTTTCATGCATTTCACAGTAATTTTATTTTATTAAATATGTTACAGTCAAACATCGAAGCTCTGGCGCTCCTAGGTTTGACTAGTCAAACCTCAGGTCTGACATAAAATCTCAGTCAAAGTCCAAATAAATAACGTCTTCTGCGTTTGACTAATGAATCTTTGTCTAACCTCGGAGAGACTTATTTATACAGTCATTAAACACGTAACAAGTGTAGTACGAATCGACGGTTGACCGAGTCTGCCTTAGTCGCTTCCAAGTACGACTAGGCAAAGCCCGAAACAGATTATTTTAGGTTGGACGTTTGACTAAAAAGTTAGGTACTTCTAGGTTTGACTAAAAATATTTAAGTTAAAGACCGAAATTTGATTTTTTTCAGGTTTTACCGAAAGGTCTTGGTTATACCTAGGATAAACCAGTCGTTCCGGGAAGAGACTGCATATCGACCTTTGATTATAACATGTATACACACACACTCACACACATATACATACTTATATATATAGGTATTCTATAAATGTGCCTGGATTTACGTATGTATTAATTTTATAAATAAGTGTAAGTATGTATTTAAATTGTACAATCCTATATTTTTCCTCCTCACCTGCATGGCGAGATCAGTTAAGAATTTCTTTTAAGCCAGGTTGCCTGGAACAGATCGCTTTTAGCGATAAGGCCGCCTGTTGTTTTGCCAACAAGTATTGTAATTAATAATTATGCATTTTGTTTTGTAATTGTTTATTTTGGTGAGCATTAAAGTGTTATCTAATCATCTAAACTAATCTATTTAGCATTTTTTTTATTGCAGGAGATCAGCAGACAGGCAGACGGCCCACTTGATGGAAAGCGGTGACCATCGCCTATGGACATTTGCACCACCAAAGTTGCTACAAATGCGCTGCTGCTTTCTTAAGGGGGACTGGAACCTGATCACTAATGCCGGAACACAACTCAAGGTTGTTATGGCGACATACTTTAGACCAGGGGTGGTAGCCATTCAGTTGGGCCAATGCCCTACTACCTGGCTATGGGTTGTTAAGTCGCCTCTTACAAAAGGCGGCCCGGCCGCAGAAAATTGTATTCTTTCTCCGTTCCTGCACGAGTAAAAAAAGTTATGTAGTGAAATTGTGAAAAAAGTAAAAATCAGGGATGGCACACGTATCTGTTATTTAGTCATTTCCGGTACTCTTCTTTCATGACTTCATTCGCAAGTCAAGTAATATGATTGACTGAACTCATTGGAATTGTAAAATAGTTTCTAGTTTTCACTAATGAACTAGTAATGACGAGGCGCGACACTTGATCAAGATTAATGATACTGCAAATATTTATTTTAATTTCACCTGAAGCTATGAAGTTTGAAGTGGTTCTTTGATCAGCGACAGAATCCTCCACTGAAACGGCCGAGTTATGTGAACATAAATAAGACAGACATGTAGACAACTGTCTATGTCACACATGTGTATCCGTGCCGCTTCCGCCAGCTCTCGGTGAAAGAGATGGGCCTAAGAAATGCTGGTTTGATGTATTGAGGTCTAATATTCGAGCCAATGGTTTCAAATATAATAATATTACAAATCATAAATTTAATTTTCAACACACTTGCTCATAAAGTGGCTCTATGGTCACCGCAATTAGGCACAGAATGACACCCATTATCAAACTGTGAGTAAAAAACATTATAACTCACTAGTGAGTTATAGTTTTTTTTTTTTTTTATTGGTTGAGTTGCTTTGTTCTTAAAAAAGTTTTTATTCAAAAAAAAAAGATCGTGTTCTATAGAACAAATAAATTAATGTTCCTATTGCTAGCTCATTTCATGCAACTTCTTATTTAAATAGATAATTTTAACTCGTACGTGTTTAATAAATAAAACTTTCACTCATGTATAACTTTTTTTTATCTACTTAATAAAATGAGTTTTTGTTGTTATTTTATTCACAAGTGTGTTGAAAAAGTCGTATGATACACGTGTGTATTGATGATTACCGTCCTCGGCTCTCTTAAGACCCTCGCCTACGGCTCGAGTCTCAATGGCGCCTCGGCGGTAATCACCAATGTTACACACTAGTACCATAATGTACTATTAATAATATAATTTTGGTCTCAATTAACATAGATTTATAAACTTTTAATGGCTTCATGTTTTATGTTTGTATAGTATTGTTACGAGTTGCAGGACTCGAATCAAAAATGCCGTTGGAATTACTATAGAATTGATTATAACTATACAAACACGTATAACATAGGTACAAATATAACTGAACTCAGCAGTTCAAATGTAATGCACAATTGAATAACAGGCGCAAAGTCCGTTACTATATAGGTTATCGAATGTACACAAGTCTCGCCTTGATCGTGCTTCTCGCTAAACTGCCCCCTCTCTCCATCCTGCCGTCGTTTTATACTTCACTAATACAAGTGTGCCCGCCCGTATCGTCGACCTAATTTCCTAGAAAACGTAATCCGCACACCTGACTAATTATGCCTGCAAACGGCCATAAACGAGTACAATTGGCTGATCTCCACAATAACCAATAAATAAGTAATCAAAAGAAGACAATCATAAAGGTATTACAATTGGTTCAAATGCCGACAGGTATTCAAAGCATTCACGAAGCACGAATAGCGTTCTTCGTGGAATTTGTCTTTGTCGGGGGGCTAAGTTGTAACAGTATTATATAAACTTTTTTTTTCCACTCCACAGTACCTTAAAAAACGCTTCGAATTTATTTCTTGCTCTCAGAATTTACGCCCTTCCAGTTAACATAAAATTATTACTCCTATTCATAATACAACGTTTTTCAATAATTCTTTTACAGTTAAGGCTTTCTAACTTTGGAATACGTTGCCTGTTGCTGTCAGACAAGCAAAATCTCTAATAATATTTAAGAACATGGTCAGGAAATACTATCTACAACATAATGATATGTAATTTTATATAATTGGTATTATATTGCTAGCTATATGTTTATTGTTTAAATAGTTGCAATTTATCACTATATCTTGTATATGTATATAACTTATGTGTATATTTGTACAT
Organism: Dendrolimus kikuchii; assembly: GCA_019925095.2. Taxonomy (NCBI): domain Eukaryota; kingdom Metazoa; phylum Arthropoda; class Insecta; order Lepidoptera; family Lasiocampidae; genus Dendrolimus; species Dendrolimus kikuchii. The sequence continues at coordinate 5,428,047 of CM034390.1, read as the reverse complement.
ATAGTATAGTTATATATTTATTATTAAAATGTAAGTATATGTACAATAATTATGTATACCACCATCGCCACTCCTAATCAGCAATATTGTTGCCACGGGTTGTCTGGAAGAGATCGCTTTTTAGCGATAAGACCGCCCTTTACACAATTAGAATAATACTAATTCGTAAGTTTTCTGTAATGGTGTACAATAAACTGTTATCTATTTATTTTTTATTTATGTTTTGATTATATTATATTTTATAAACTAATAGAATAAAACTTAACTCAAGTATATTGTATTTTACCCATAGTCCCTTAAGAATATAAATAGAATACGGAGTCTAGGTCACCGTCTTCTATGGGTAAGGTGCCCAGAAGACTGGCTACGTTTCCTCGCTGGATCGCCAAACTGATCCGTAATCCGAGACGCGCTCTGATCACCTGAAAAGTCAATGAGTCGTTTTGATAATTTTTTGTACAGGCTTGTGTCTTCAGGACCAGACAGTCCAAAAGTTTTAACAGCGAACGGTACAAACATATAACCCTTACTGAGGGCTGCATGTTTGTGCCGTTTGTTTTTAATGTTTCGTATTATTCATTGTCGACACCACCGCTGTCATGTTTTCATATTTTCCTTAGTATACGGAGTTGCCTGGAAAAGATCGTTTTAAGCGACAAGGCCGCCCTTTGTACCTAGTTTTTTAAAACCTAGCTTTTATTTTTAGTGAACAGTAAAATGATTTAATTAATTAATTCATTCATTCATGACTATAAAAGGTATGTGTTTGTGCTCGACTAACCACTTCCTGGACGGTATTTGAAATGAATTTACGGATGGTGAGTCCGTTATTGTTTTGGGTGGTTTATTGTATTTATTTATTGATAAAACCAACAGCGAATACACAAATATAGCAACTGTCCCCGCGGGCAGAGATCTGCTACATAATGTTCTTCAGTTTTAAGTATTTATAATATTGTAATTGTGTATTTTTGATATTGTATATTTGGTGAGCAATAAAGTGTTATCTATCTATCTATCTATCTATTTATTTCATATTTCAATAGTTCAGGGAAAATAAAATAAAAATCATATTCTCCCATGTCATGTGTCAATCTGCCCGAATTCCCAGGATGTTACGATTTGAATGTGTCATATCATTCCTATGTCGAGTGAAGTACGTACGCACTAGGGTTGCCAAGCATACTTTATTATAACGTATCCTACTTTATTTTTGGTAAATATACTTTATACTTTTGCATAAAAATAAAGTATGTGAAAATACTCTATTTCCAATATTTACTCTGATGCGTAAAGTGAAATACTTATATGGATAATTAATGAACTATTATCGATCCAGTTTTCACTGAAAGAGTTTGTTCAGTAATAAATCTAAAATAGCGAGAAGAAAGGAACAGGACATCTATAAATTTAATTTAAAAAATATTATTTGTTTATTAAATTGGGAATGTAAAGATAGCTTGCAAAAATTTAAGGATAATGAAAAGTTGTTAGTGTGTGCTAGAAGCACACAAAAATAGTATCTCCAAGAGATGAAATAAAATTTTGAAAAATAGTTTTTTTCTTCCAAATACTTTATTTCTGCCCTACTTAAAAAATGTAATACGTTATTTTTCTCAAAAATAGTTGGCAACCCTAGTACGCACGTCGCTATACTTTGTTTAGGTATGATCTTATCCGCAGACGAAGTCTCCAGCGCTGGATTGGTCTGGATGACCTACAACGCCGTGAGCAAATAGCCGCGGGCGAAACCCGAGGGAGGGTCCGCCCGCATTTAAGGCTGTTCAGCGCTTCCGATTCTTATCCAATAACTGATAAGGTCGTTTTAGTCGACGCCTGCCAGGGCCCATGCAGGCAGGAGATAGCCACTTCCAGCGGCCCTGGCTGTAGACAACTGGAAGGAACACACGGAGTATTAGTATGTATTCCGGCAACAGACCGGCGAGTCTCCACACACCCTCACCGTGATCCCCACACGGTGAGATGTCCATAAGTGGATTTCTCCTCGTATAATAATATAAAAATAATATATAATATAAAAAAAATATGATCTTAATACTTTATTTCAGAGAGAGCAGCAGCGCACTTGTAGCATCTTTGGTGTTGCAAATGTCCATAGGCGATGGTAACCGCGTTCCATCAAGTGGGCCATCTGCCTGTCTGCTGATGTCCTGCAATAAAAAAAAAATTAAAAAAATCTTTTATATTTTTTATATAATCGTCAGACAAGCTTACACATTCTATATCCCCAAATTAAGCAAGTTACGCTTGTTTTATGGGTGAGATACAACTGACTACTCTGGGGCCTATCCCAGACACCCAGACCATAGCAAATAACGGAGAAAATTCGTGTCCGAAATTTACAATGCCAAGAATGGAGGAACCCGGAGCCTCTGCGTTGCAGTGAAATAGGCCGGCAAAGGTGTAGCTCGCTGAACCACAGAGGCCGTCAATCTTTGTTGCGAAGCTGCCAAGACAGGCACACGACACCTAATGGAAAATGTTACTGTTGTTTATAGATGTTTGCAGCATCAGGTTGGAAAACAAAGCGTTGCTAGCCTTTAGGGTAGTACAGAGAGGTTGAAATAGGAGGGCTGAGATAAAGGGATTCAATTCAAAATACTTCCATTTCTCGCAGTTTCACCACTAGTTCCTACGGCGTCGTTACCGAAAGTTAAAAATAGTTTTGCTTCCATTTGAAAAGTAAAATTATGTTTATTACCACATTTATTATAAAAGAACGAAAATAATACCGTGGTTTACTTTTTAAACTCGACAATTGTACATGGAAATATGGAATAACTTTAGCAATCCGCTCCGATTCCTAAGGCTTTTTAATTAAAACTTTAGATAATTTCTTATATTTTATCCGCGTTCTACGTTTATCGTGGGCTTATTGTTTTGAAATAGAGCAATGAATAAAAATATATTACAGTTGTATAACTTATATAAATCGGCCAAGTACGTATAAGTTTACAAAGTACAGTTTAATAACAATTCTAAGCATGACACATGGTAATCTATATATTAATAAGTGAAGCAAAAACAGCAATATTTGTACCCCTTTTTACGAAAATTGCGCGGACGGAGGAGTATGAAATTTCGCACACTTATAGTTTATATAGAGAAGAAATGCAGTATGCTAATATTGTTTTTTAAAATTATGCATTAAAAATACGTTAAATCAATAAAAAAAACATTACGCACACACACACATACACTATCATGCATTTGACACACACACGCATATATACTCTTTTGTTTATTGTTAAAGTCAAATTAACAGTATAGCCTTGGCGAAATCTGTGATTATAGAGGTAGTCTTTAACTTTAATTATTATGGTCGAATTTCGACCACGGAATAGTCTTTGACAACAGAACCTTAATAATGTTCAAACTTATAATTTAAATTAATTCTTTTTGTCGAATTTCGACCACGGGCGATGACTACTTACAATAACACTGCATATATATGTGTACAAGATTGTATATCTTGTACACATATATATGCAGTCAATAGTTTTAAATATAGTTTAGTCGTTAATAGTATATATTTAAGGGGCCATCCACAAATGAGGTCACACAAAGTTAATAATTTTTTGACCCCTCATCCGTTCTTGTCACAGCTGGTCACATTCGTGAGACTTTTTAAATGTGACGTCACGAAATTTAGGACCACTCCCACACTATATCACACTGTCGACCCCTTCCTTCCCCCTTAAGGTGTGACGTCATTTATGGATAGCCCCTAATAGATATCAATGTAATAACTAATCGTAATGATAACAAATATACAAATGTTACAATTACGTAAAATAAATAACTAAGAAATATTGCATTCAAATACCACTCGTGTCCAACTTTAGCCTTATTTTATTATTTCTTTAACTGCACTTAAGTTTCAGTGTTAGCGGTAACAGAAACTAAATTATTATTATAACGATTTTTTTTTTATTGCAGGAGATCAGCAGACAGGCAAACGGCCCATTTGATGGAAAGCGGTTACCATCCCCTATGGACATTTGTAACACCAAAGTTGCTACAAATGCGCTGCTGCTCTCTTAAGGGAGACTGGAACCTGGTCACTAATGCCGGAATACAACTCAAGGTTGTTATGGCGACATACTTTAGACCAGGGTGGTAGCCATCCAGTCGGGAAAATGCCCTACCAAGTGGCTGTGGGTTGTTAAGTCGCCTCTTACGATAGGCCGCCCGGCAGCAGGAAATTGTATTCTTTCTCCGTTCCTGCAAGATATATAAATCCTTAAATAAAATGAGACAAGTGCTGTTGGACACCATATTAGTAACATATAGAGCAGGGATTCCCAAACTATTTTTGGCAAGAGACCCCTTTTCCAAAATGAACTTAAATCTCAGACCCCCAGGGCTAAATTACTTTAAAAATCCTATTTCTAGGTTTCTTCGTATTGATAGAAAATACTTACCAATTTAAAAACATTGCGGTTGGTTAAGTGAGTAAAGTTGACATCAATTTCTCATCAAAATTTAACAAAATAACTGACCTAAAATTCAGTAAATATACATACATACATACATAACTTCACGCCAGTTCCCTTGCGGGGTAGGCACGAACAACAGAGCGCCATTTAGGCCCATTCTTACACACCTCACTTGCTTCTTCGACATTCATAACTCTTGTCATGCACACTCGTCTGTTCTTAAGGCTCCTGACATCACCCTCCGCTAGTACACGATCAATTCAGTAAATATCAAGTGTAATTAATAATTATTAATACAAATTACGTAAAAATACTTACAACTACACATTTGTTGTACACGTAACACGACTTGAACAGCATCTTGCAAGTTTCAAATAAGAACTTGTGTTAATTTATTGGGGTCGATTTTTAGACCCCGTCGACCCCCAAAATCAGTTTTCTCTTATGTTGACCCCTGGGAAACCAATTTCGACTCCAGAGGGGTCACATCGATCACTTTGGGAATCCCTGATATAGAGCATAGTTAACAATATGTACAAAATTTATATTTTATCTATTTACTTATAAATAAATTTTAAAAAACTAATTTCCATGTACTGGGCTGTGTGCCAGCTTCGCAATTAATACGAATTTTCTACTATTTATCTAAACACGAAGAATAATTCCTTATCGAGTCTAACCGTTTGAAATAGAATAAAAATTGTCTATTTAGCTTAAAACCTTGAAAACTTAATTACTTTTTTTTTAAAACGCACGATAAAGTCCCCGTAATTTTTAAACGTAATTAAACGTAAACGTAATTTTTACTAAGTAAGGGTCACCGCTTAATACATCTCCGTAATATAATAGTAAATTGTTACACGGGGGGTGAAAGTAACCTATTTAAGCATGAGATGGTATGGCGCATAAGCGTAGCGAGAATGTTAAACGTTCGAGTGCCTAAATAGGCCTTTCAACCGAGGTTAACACTATGGTTTTTTTTTTCGAATATGAAAGTAAAAAAAAACTAATTTTTTAAAGAAACGACTACAAAAAATAACAAACGTAGTTTTAAAAGAAGAGGTAGTAATATTCAAACAGGGTTTATGAAAATGTTCTAAATTAACAATTACACAAATACGCGAGGAAGCTAATAATTCGAGTCCCTAAATAGGCCTTGTTCACCTCTCGTGTAACAAACTACTATTATCTAGCAAAAGACAAAACTAATTAAGTGTGCGTTTCACCTGACATCATGTACTTAGATAATATGTGAATATGTTTTTTGAGAGAACATTCCCTAATTTTGTATGAAATAAAAATATAAACAGTACGTAGGAAGAATATGAAATGGGCTTTCAACTGAGATTTCAGGCGACAGTGAGTAAGCGCCCGTGACTTGCATCGTAAGGGGTTTTTGGAATTCTTTTTGCGTATTTGTGTATGGGGTTTAAGTACCTTAAAAGTTACACGATTTACATTTTGGAACTTATCATGACGTTTATGTGTTTATGTTTAGAATATCGAATCAAATTAACCAGCGTGTTACTTATCTAAATCAATGCTAAGCAGTTTTTGTGGTCTAAGTAACGTGGATCTTGCTACGAAGACAACGTGCTGAAGTTGAATGGAAACTTCACGAGTAATACTCCATGTTAGTTTTGTGATGTATGAGACCTGTTAATAAGCACAAACTTAGTATGCATATCATCCTTGCACACAAGAAAATAATACACATGAGTTAACAATCATATAACTAGTACAATCGGCGGTCTTATCGCTAACAGCGATTTCTTCCAGACAACCTTCTGGAGATAATTTTACATATCTAATAATGGGTCGGTATTCAGTGTGCATAGTTTAAAATATATACAATCATATATACATATATTAATAGTAAATAAAAATACACATACATATTTATATACAAATATATGTACATAGAGTTACATATACATACATAAATTACTGTTTACAAATTTAGATAGTGATCTTTGAGGAGTTTATTAAAAGAAGTAAGTGACTTGGCACTTCTGATGCTCATTGGCAATACATTCTACAACCTTACAGCCTGCACAGTAAAAGATTTCTGACAAAATTGCGTAGAATGTATTGGCGTAATTAGTCGCAGATTTGCTGATGATCTCAAGAGCCTTGTACTACTGTCTTGAAAGAACTCAAAGCGTTCCTTCAGATAGGAGGGCGTTTTTGGGCTAAAGAGTACATTATACAAAGGAATAAGATATGAGCATTCCGGCGAAGGCGGATGGGAAGCTATTCGAGCTTACTACGAAATTCAGAAATGTGATCATATTTGCGCAAACCAAATATGAAACGAATGCAGAAGTTTTGGAGTCGCTCTAGTTTATTCTGGGATAGGGTTTTAGAACCCTGCTAATCTCCCGGACCTATTTTGATGATTTTATTGAGTGTATGAGTGGGTCCTCGGATGGTTTAGATTCACAATTGGAACTATTAGGTGGCGCTGGAATTGGGTTTTTGTATCCTTCTAATCTCCCCAATCTATTTTGATGATTTTATTGAGTGTATGAGTGGATCCTCGGATGATTTAGATTCACAATTGGAACTGTTAGGTGGCGCTGGAATTGGATTTTAGTATCCTTCTAATCTCCTGAACGGATTTTGATTTTGTATGTTTGAGTGGGTCCCCGGATGGCGTAGAGTTACAATTGGAACCAGTGGGAGGCACTAGAATCGGGGCCTACATTTTTCATTTTTTCAGGGACCGCTAGTAAATTATTAATATAAATTATACTTAAACGCACTCGTGCCTCAAATAATGCTGCACAGTATTTTTTGGGGTCGCATTTTGCGATCTCTCTTCTCCGTCGCAGATCCCTATAGTTTACATAAAATCAATTCTGGTGCCAAATCTATGCAACTATTTCAAACTCAGCTATGTGTGACGCAGAAACTAAGGTATTGAAACATTATATCTGACTTGTTATTACTACATACAAGCGTCAAACAATTGTGCGAAATTAAGTATTTCTTTTTTAATAATATTTGAGTCACCGTCCACTGCTGGACGTAGGCCTCCCCAAGTCGGCGCCACTCATCACGGTCCTCTGCTTTCCTCGTCCAGCGCCTACCGGCGACCTTGCGCAAGTCGCCCGTCCATCTTGCTAGAGGGTGTCTTATACTACGTTTACCGAGACGCGGTCTTCACTCCAGGACTCGTCTGCTCCATCGGCCATCGGTCCTGCGACAAATGTGACCGGCCTATTGCCACTTCAACTAATTAATAAGTCATTTGTCTGGAATATAACAACAGACAACAAATAACAAGGCTCTGATGCCCTAATAACGTTAATAATAAATAACTCCTTAATAAGCAACAATCGAAGATTCATAAAGGCCACACAACTTATAACTTAATATAACATCGCTCAGATAAGACAAAATTGCGTAGAAAGGTGGTCTGTTACGAAAGTCGTAGGCTGTGTCTGGCAGGACGTTAATCGTTTAATATTTATTATGAAAACGGTCTGTAGTGGCCGTTCTCGGCCGCCTTAAGCGCCACGCGGGTACACATACGTTGCGTGCGGCGTCTTTTATTACACGAGTTCAGCAGACAGGTAGATGGCCTAGCTGATAGAAAGCGGTTATTATCGCCTATGAACATTTATAACACCAAAAGGGCAACCAATGTGCTGCCGCCCTCTAAAGGGAGAGTGGAGCCTGGCCACTAATGCCGGAACACAAGTCAAAGTTGTTATGGCGGTATACTCTAGACCAGGGGTGGTAGCCATCCAGACGGGCATATACCCTGCTATCGTTCCTGCATGGATAATATATATTTATATATAATATATATAAGATACAGTTACAACCCCCTTATCAAAACAAATAAGAGAGAAGTGATGAAAACAAAAAAAAAATATTGTCTATTGCAGGAGTTCAGCAGGCAGGCAGACGGCCCACATGGAAAGCGGTTACCATCGCCTAAGAACATTTGCAACACAAAAAGGGCAACCAATGCGCTGCTGCTCTCTTAAGGGAGATTGGAACCCGGTCACTAATGCCGGAACACAACACAAGGTTGTTTATGGCGGCATTCTCTAGACCAGGAGTGGTCGCCATCCAGTCGAACAGATACCCTACCACCTGGCTGTGGGTTGTTAAGTCGCCTCTTACGACAGGCCGCCCGGCCGCAGGAAATTGTATTCTTTCTCCGTTCCTGCACGGATATAATATATATACAATAATTAATAAATTAAATGATTCTAAGTGATTTTTATAACATTTTATAGCACATGGAAATATCTAATCCACCAGCTTCTGTTTTACGCCATAACTAATTTATTTCAATTACTCACTTTTCATTAATAAGATACATCTACAGCAAATGTATATCGGTGACGATAACCACTTTCCAGCATGTTGGCCCTAAACCTGTCTGCTGTACTTCACCAATAGAAACAAACAAAAAGCATATAACATCATAACTTCACAATGAATCTGTAAACCAATATGTGCCCAGCTATGGAACGATGTTTGCAACGAATGTGAACAAACAAGTCGCCAATCGCGCAGATTTATGTGTACGCTCGCTTTGGAATCACTTTTGTTTTCATCATTTTGTGTATCGGGCAACATTATTCAACCCTCGTTATCGAGTTGAAACACACCATCACTGTTTTATATTGATACAAGATCAACATTGAAATTCAACGATTAAAAACTGGTAATACATATTTTATGTGCAGGTTATTTTTTATTTTTATTTTTTTTTATTGCAAGAGTTCAGCAGACAGGCAGACGGCCCACTTGATGAAAAGCGGTTACCATCGCCTATGGACACTTGCAACAAAGGTGCTACAAATGCGCTGCTGCTCTCTTAAGGGAGACTGGAACCTGGCCACTAATGCCGGAACACAACTCAAGGTTGTTATGGCGACATACTTTAGATCAGGGGTGGTAGCCATCCAGTCGGGCAGATGCCCTACCACCTGGCTGTGGGTTCTTTGGTCGCCTCTTACGACAGGCCGCCCGGCCGCAGGAAATTGTATTCTTTCTCCGTTCCTGCACGGATAAAAACGGATATTTTTGGTTAGTATTATTGATTTCATAACTCTAACTAAAGTCTACGGCGATTTACTCGTAGTGTGCGAGTCGGATTCTGACATGTAAGGTTCCTGTATAGAATTCAATTATATATACTATATAACAGCACATAAATTTTGCCAGGTGGTAGAGTATTTGCTCGACTGGATGGCGACCACCCCTGGTCTAGAGTATGCCGCCATTACAACAGCGCATTTGTAGCACCTTTGGTGTTGCAAATGTCCATAGGCGATGGTAACCACTTTCCACCAAGTGGGCCGTCTGCCTGTCTGCTGAACTCCTGCAATAAAAAAAATGTCCCACTGCTGGGTTCGGGCCTCCCACTACAAGGGAACGGTCAATGTACCCGCCCCGCTTGTCCAAGATGGCTTGTCAGGTTTGACACATCGGTTATCTCGATGTACAGGTTACATCACGATGTTTGCCTTCACCGTTGTTAGAACGTGGTAATTGTAACAGTATGCACATTGGGTCAGAAAACTGCCTAAGGGGTGCATGCATTCCGGCCAGGATCGAACCCACACCCTTTGAGTTTGGGACGCGTGTGCTAGCCATTACACTACCACGAACATTATAATTCAATGCGAATCTTAAATAATGACATACACAAATATTATTTCTCATTTACATACATAATTATTTATTTAGGACAAGATACAAGGTAATGGACATCACAATGATTTATGGCATCCTAAAAAGCCCCTTGCTCATAATGTCAGTTTCACTACCAACGCTGATCTTCCGCAAGTACCTATAAGTAATGCTACGATTTAGCTTCATTAAGCAAATTAATGTACCTTTTGTTACATCACGTACGTGGAATAATTTATTGCAACATAATTAGCAAGGTTAAAACTTAGTAGTCCATGTACGTGATAAAATCTGTCAGTACAGGAGACAGACAAAACGGACATGTTTAGGTTTTACATAATTATTATCACGTAGCAGTTAAGATTTTTGTATACATAGTAACTCGGCAGACGTCCTACCCTGAAAAAAAAAATCGAATCCGATTCCAGAGCCACCTACTGAGTCTAATTATGAATCTAAACCATCACGGGACCCACCCATACACTATTTTTTTACTCCTTGGATTACATTATTGAAGTTTTAGTAGGGATCCCTATTTTTTCTAGTTATAAATATATAGCCTGTATTAATCTGGGATAATGTAACATTATAATGGTGAAAGAATTTTTGAAATCGGTCCAGTAGTTTTTGAGTCTATACGTTACAAACATACAAAAACACAAATCTTTCCTCTTTATAATGTTAGTATAGAAGTATAGATTAAGTAATAATTATATCAATAGTACTACTACACGTGTCGTCTGTCTTACTTTGTAATCTTTTCTCAGGTGCTGAAGCCTAGGTTCCGCATGGCAATAGACGCACGGGCTCTCGCCAGTGGTGCATCACCCTACCCAACGGGTGAACATCATAGACGTACCAAATGACTTAGTTCTACTCCACACTTTTTGAAATGAAATTTCTATATAGACGGGGTCTTAGGATTTTTCTGTCACGAAAAAGCGTTACGGCCGCGTGGAGGAGCGGCATAAATTTAGACTAGACGTGGTGAGAGGCGGTATACTTTTAAAGTAGACTTTGGAAGCGTTGTTTGGTTCCGGATCGAATTCAGTTTTTTTGTTTGATTAAATAAAATATGTTTTAATAATTTTGTTTGATAAAATAAAATATATTTAAATAATGCATTCATTAAAATGTACCTAACCTAACCAAATCATAATTTGCAGTAAACCTGCGAAAAATCGAAATACGTGCTGGGACACAAAGTAGAAGTGAAACTTCAACGCACAAGTGGAAAAACGAATCGCAATGGACAAGTGGAAATAATTGTTGCGATTCGTTTTTCCACTTGTCCGTTGAAGTTTCACTTCTACTATGAATCCCAGCACACATTTCGATTTTTATTGTTAGAGTATTATAAACAGGCTTACAGCTCCACTGATGGAATGTGGTTACCGTTGCCTATTGAATCCGACTGATGCTGGAACACAACTCAAGAATGTTATGCGGGCATATTATAGATCAGTGTAGTTGCTATCCAGACTGCCAAACGCCTTATTTCATAACATATCTAGCAAAATACATTTTTCAATTTCATCCATATAGAGCCCGTAATTTTGTGAAAAATTATTGTGACATACGTATAGAAAAACGGATGAATGGAGGGACATGAAAATTTTATAAGGTTTTCGTATTTGCCAAAATTGCTACGCAATCTTAAAAATTGAATAACATATGGCCTTCATGAAAAAAACATGTATTCAATTATGTGGAGAGATAACTGCTCGTCACGTGTTGAGTTACGCCTAAAATGGCTCGGACGTAACGAAGAAAAATAGCTTTCTATGTAATAAATCAATGTGTATTGAATTACGGCATGAGACACTACTACTTGAATTAGAATGAAAATCAGTTCGAAATTCCAAACAAGTTCAGTTCATATTGGTGAATTGATGTATATACAAGGTGACTACTTTTGCATTGTGCAGGTTGTAGGTAAAGTTTTGAACATAACAACATATTTATCATTGCTATTTTTATTCGCCTTTATTTATATGCGAGGCTAAGAAAATATTGTGTAGACAAATAACAATTTTCGTGTGTTTGTTGAAAACGCCATTATTTCATTTTAAACATTAAATTTTTCTCACGATACTTCATGTACAATGACAAGACAAACTCGTAAATAATATGTGTTGTAATGATCTCATACATACAAAAGATGAAAAAGAAATAAAACTTTATGAGCAAAAAATAGTTTTTATTGCCAGAAACACGCAAACAAGCTGACGGATCATTTGAAAGATTTGTTACCGTCGCCTATGGACACAGCAACAACATATAAGATAAAACTTAACAATTAAATTGGAAATAAGTTATTATAATTTGACGGCCTCTGTGGTTGAGCGGGCTAAGCCTTTGCCGGCCTACCTGACTGCAACGCAGAGGCTCCGGGTTCGATTCCTGGTATAGTAAATTTCGGAAACGTATTTTCTCCGTTATTTACTATGGTCTGGGTGTCTGGGATCGGCCCCAGAGTAGTCCGTTGTATATTACCCATAACACAAGCGTAACTTGCTTAATTTGGGGATATACAATATGTGTGTTTGTCTGCCGATTAAAAAAAAAAAATAATAATACTGTTACGACCGACAAAGACCAGTTCACACGTGCAGTTTATTACCTTTCGGCATTTGGACTTCTTTTGTTTACCTTGTGTTTAAAATTAGTGATAAAAAAAAAGCCCATTGTGTATTGTAATATTTTATGGCAGTCATTAGACAGGTGTGTCGAACTGATTCTAATTAATTCAATCTACGCGGGCGGGCAGCCATATTGTATCGGTGCAGTATAAAGCAATGGACCAATGGAGAGATCGGCAGTCGAGCGATAAGCAGAAGCGAAACAAGACGTGTATACTACATTCGATAATCTATTTAGTGACGGACTTTGCGCGTGTTATTATATTTGTACCTGTGTTATACGTGTTTGTATAGTTCTAATAAATTCTATAGTAATTCCAACGGCAATTTAATTCGAGTCCTGTAACTCGTAACAATACGAATACACTATCTTTAGTTGATAGTTACAAAAGTTTAAAATTAACTTGTAAACGCTTGCTTTTAGTATTTCAGTATATTTTAAGCGTATAAAACTGAAAACTTCAAAATTTTGCTAAATCTTTAATAGATACAAAAATGGCGTTTCAAACTAAATAATACGTATTTTTTTATGGTGGAAATAACCTATAGGCGTTTGCAATACCAGGAGCAAAGCCAAGGCGATGCTAGTCTCTAGGAAGAAATAAAGAGGGCGGGATAAGCGTATGAGATAGAGTAATCAGATCATTCCTACTGGAATGTAAGAGAAAGGGGGTGCGATTGAAATAGGGGGTTGTGATAGAGAAGATTGTATAGCGGAAGGGAGGGTAAGTGGGCGATCACATGGCTCCATCATGTATAAAGTGGTGGAGTCATGCAAATCTAAACAGAATTGTGCTTTTTGAATATACTTTTATTATCTTTGCAGGTAAGCCAACTGCCAGACTGTCCTGCTGTCAAGTGTCAAGTCAATCTTCGTATAAAATGTATGTTGTTTTTCCTTAACTCGATATCGCTTCGAATCTCGATATCTAATCGATAACAACAAGTAACTCTCATTATTGCATGCCAACAGATGCGTCTTCCGTAACGCTGTTTCTATTGTATTGTGGGCTGGCCAGCGATTACTAAGCATTTTATCCGCTTATGAATACCGGGTAAACCTTTCCTTCTAAATAGGGAATGTATGGAAATATTGTTATGGTGTTTACTGTTATACTTTGTTGATGGTATGAAAGTTATTATTATTTTTATATAACAGACATTTCACCTATTATATGAATCAAATACGACCAGAGTATAACTCTTAGTATTTTCTTAAGTTTTCGTGACCGTCGAAACGTCTGAATAAAAATCAAATAAAATACAGCGCTTAAAACCGCAGTTTTATTAGACTATACTCTTCTTTATTTATTGATTGTAAAAGTAAAAGTTTCTATTTTTTTAACTTAATATGGGGTATTTTCGATAGAATATTTTTTGGGCTTCCGTGGCTTCATGTCATAAAGGTATATCTCTACGGAATTCATAATTGTTCGTGGACTAAAGTAACGACTTTAATTTTATTATAATATACATACATACATACATAACTTCACGCCAGTTCCCTTGCGGGGTAGGCACAAACGACAGAGTGCCATTTAGGCTTATTCTTACACACCTCACTTGCTTCTTTCAGATTCATAATATAATAAAATTAAAGTCGTTTATATTACTAGGATATGCCAGCGGCTTCGTCCACTCTTGACTTGAAATTCCCGCGGGACTCCCGGGACACAAAGTACCACAGCATTTAAAAAAGAATGTAAGCTAACGTTTTAGTGAAAACTGTGCCGGAATAAGCTAATTTTTATGCATCCGAAAAACTACAAACCGCTTCCAGGAAAATTCCCGCGGGATTCCCGGGATAAAATGTACCGCAGATTTTAAGTCTAAGATTTTCTTTCGATCAACGAAAACTGCATCTAAATCAGCCCAGTAGTTTTTACGTGAATCCCGAACAAACAGGCAACAAATCTAAAAAAATTGCATCGTGTTCTCCGTCGTTTACATTGTTACAACCTGAATGCCGACAAAAGACAAATTCACACCTGCGTCTGTAGAAACACATTTTATTACCTTTTTGGCATTTGGACTTCTTTTGTTTGCTTTGTATTTAAAATTTGTAATTAGAACAACAGCCCATTGTGTATTATAATCTTTTATGGTAGTCATTAGCCAGGTGTGATTCTAAGAAATTCAGTCCACGCGGGCGAGAGACATATTGTATCGGTGCAGTATAAAGCAATGGCCCAATGGAGAGATTGACAGTCTAGCGATAACCATAAGCGAAGTAAGACCTGTGTACATTCGGTAATCTATTTAGTGATGGACTTTGCGCGTGTTATTGAATCGTTCATTACGTTTGGACTGCTTGTGTTCAGTTATATTTGTACCTGTAGTATACGTGTTTGTATAGTTCTAATAAATTCTATAGTAATTCTAACGACATTTTAATTCGAGTCCTGCAACTCGTAACAATATAGTCTATTCCAGTTGATTTTTTAAAATAGCTTCAATGTACAGACACGGCATGTTTAGAATTGTATAATATGATAGATAGTATACTTTAAGAACAGACGAGCGTGCATAACAAGAGTTATGAATGTCAAAGAAGCAAGTGAGGTGTGTAAGAATAAGCCTAAATGGCGCTCTATTGTTCGTGCCTACCCCGCAAGGGAACTGGCGAGAACTTATGTATGTATTTATGTATGTAGTATACTTTAAGTTTTAATTACAGGATTTTATGGGATACATCAGACATTTTAGTGTATATTTAATAGAGAAATATAAGAAATAATATTAGAAATATGTTGGGGGGTCGTGTTTGTATTAATGGATTGAAAAATAGAAAAAAAACAGGAAATCCGAATTGGACCAGCAGGTTCCAAAAATGCAATTGTAAGAATTTTTGTCTGTTTGTTAGAGCATCACGTGAAAACTACTGAAGAAAGAAAGAAAGTATTTATTTGCGAGGAAAGCGACAATACAAGGACGTAGAAATTTACACATTACTGAGGTGAAATTTAATATATTGTACGCCGCATTTCCTACAAATGAGGTCGGCAACTCGGCATAGCTGAACAGAACGCACTGAACAGATTTTAACTCGACATAATGCTAGCATATATCCAGGAGCAAAACTGAAGAAACTTTTTGTCCTGCTAAACGCTAAACATCGCTTCTGTGGGATAGACAACCACTGCCAGTTACTTGCTAGTCATCAATAATATAATAATATACGAGGAAAAAAATATGTCAAAGAAGCGAGTGAGGTGAGTAAGAACAAGCCTGAATGGCGCTCTGTTGTTCGTGCCTACCCCGCAAGGGAACTGGCGTGAAGCTATGTATGTATGTATGTAAAAAAATTATTTGAAGAAATAGCGACGTACTTACATTGCTAAGATGTATCTTAAAATTAAAAACATATTTTGAGAATTTGTACGCCGCATTTTCAGCAATCGAGGTGTGCACTCAGCTTATTGCTATGTTGGCGTAATATCCGACACAACGCTGATTTTCAGTGAAAACGTTCCTTTTGACGTAATACTAAAACGACCCGAATATTATTACGAATACATAGGAAAATTAATATTACATACATACATACATAACTTCACGCCAGTTCCCTTGCGGGGTAGGCACGTACAACAGAGCGCCATTCAGGCTTATTCTCACACACCTCACTTGCTTCTTTGACATTCATAACTCTTATCATGCACGCTCGTCTGTTCTTAAGGCTCCTGACATCACCTTCTGCTAGTACACGATCAATTTGATCATGGAAGGTGTGTCGTGGCCTTCAAGGACTTCTGCATCCATCCACTTTTGAATTGTATATCTGTTTAGTCATTCTTTCATCATGCATTCTTTCCACATGCCCGAACCACCGGAGCATTCCTTTCCTTACCTTCACCCCGACACTCTCTTTCAGACCAACTCTCTTTCTTACTTCGGTATTACGAACGCGGTCCGCGAGCGTCACTCCGCAGATTTTGCGCAGTGCTCGCATCTCGACCGCGTTTACTCTACTTTCATGCTCTCTCTTCCATACCCAACTCTCGCATCCATACGTGAGCGTAGGTACCAGCACCGCGTTGTGTTATATATATATTATAAATAATTATAAATAATTATAATATATATATTATAGTTATAAAAATATATACGTACATAGACATACGAAACAAACAATAAACACGTTATACAGTTAGATAGTGCTCCTTTACGAGTCTGTTAAAGGAATGGATAGGATTAGTAGACCGGACATCTGCCGGCAGAGCATTCCAGAGATGCACAGCCTGAACAGAGAACGATCTTGCGTAAATCTCCGTTTTTCTTCTGTGAAGGTGATGGCACTAACGAAAGACCAGCGTTGGTTGCTATCAACCAGCATTTGCTGAGTTAGGGCCCGTTTAGAGTTACTTAACATTTGGCTTTTGTTAAACTGCTTATATAATTTCCATTTTAATTAACTCTAAATAAACATTATTTTCTTTCTTCTTTAAAATTACGGTAATTTTTTACTAGTAATTTTGTAAAGAAAATTGTGTGTGTGTGCAGTTTACAAGCAGTACAAGTGAAGCTTCAGAGAATATCCTCACAGAAATTTCTTCACTGACTTTTATTAATATAAATATAATTCCTTTAGCCTACATCCGTCAACATATAATAATTCAAAATAAAGTTCTTAAGTATCACTTAAGGCCACTTGTCGTGGAAGGCCACGACACACCTTCCATGATCAAATTGATCGTGTACTAGCAGAAGGTGATGTCAGGGGCCTTAAGAACAGACGAGCGTGCATGACAAGAGTTATGAATGTCAAAGAAGCAAGTGAGGTGTGTAAGAATAAGCCTAAATGGCGCTCTGTTGTTCGTGCCTACCCCGCAAGGGAACTGGCGTGAAGTTATGTATGTATGTATGTATGTAAGTATCACTTTCAATTTTTCACTGCTTTAATTAAAAAAATATTATTATCAGTTTTATTTAGGTCCAAATTGGACCTATGTGAAATCATCGGTTTTATTGACTCTCTAATCTGTGCTGCACAGTGTAAAACTCGTATCTCAATTCATATATTTATATCTTTTTTCGTGTCGCTTTTTCGTTTCATCGAGTTTCAAATCACAACGAGTGTAAAGAAGTTTCACTTGAAAACCCCGTAGCCTGTTGATTTACCACGCGTTCGAATCCCATCGTTGCTACCTAGCATTCTATCCTTGTATCGGACCAATATTGAAGTGGAAAGCCCGCAGACGGTGCGGTGCTGAAAATAAATCATTCGAAGCAAATATCCCAGCGCTAAACGAGCCATAAAATCTCTTTGAGGTCGGCTACGAGCAGACGTCTTAATGATTTGACGGTACGACTAAAAATAATGTTGTGTTCGGCACTAGGTCACTATGGACTCAAGGCGTACATATTCGCACCCTTAGAATAATAGAGACCTAATTATAAATATCCAGTTATTCAATTTTGTACCTTATTTTTTATGCATTAAATGTATAAATCCAATGACTCAAAGTTTTGATTTAGGTCTGTATAATTTGAAGGGTGCGGATATCTCAAATATTAGGAGGATACAGTTCACTAATGTTTCCAAAATCTTGCCGCGTGGTTTATCTCTCATAAACTTTGACACTTAATCCACCATATCCGGGATAGACGTCCAACATACATAATTATATGTTTACATATGTAATACAACATATATGTTTAAATATTACTTAAGTTATTCATGCAGGAACGGAGAAAGAATACAATTTCCTGCGGCCGGGCGGCCTGTCGTAAGAGGCGACAAAACAACCCGCAGCCAGGTAGGTGGTAGGGCATTTGCCCAACTGGATGGCTACAAGTTTGAGTTGTGTTCCGGCATTAGTGATCAAGTCCCAGGCCCCCTTTAGAGAGCAGCAGCGCATTTGGTGTTGCAAATGTCCATAGACGATGGTAACCGCTTTCCATCAAATGTGCCGTTTGCCTGTCTGCTGAACTCCTGCAATAAAAATAAAAAAAGTTAGTTATATTACTTTAGTAAGTGACCAACGCTCTCATTTATTATTCGTAATGATCAGTCCATATTAATACAGCCCGATTAATCAAATTGCCAGTAACATATAAGTGTATGCCTGCAAGGCATGTAAAAAGTTCAAGTCCCACGCGAACGATGAATGAATGAATGTTCTTTATTGCATACATAAGTTACATATACAATAGGTCTTATCGCCGCCGGCGATATCTTCCAGGCCACTTTTCACCACCACCACCGACCACCTACGATGCACTGGGCATAAATAGAATAGAATAGAATATACTTTATTGCATAACATTAAGATACAATTCAAGAAGTTTCAGTACAGAAGACAATAGGCGCTCTTATCACTAAAAGCAATTTCTTCCAGACAACCTTAGGATGGATTAGAGAAAAATTGTGTAACATGTGGGTTTTGCAATATACCTAGAATAAAAAATAAATAAAATTATATGTATAAAATTTTGAAATTGCAAGTATAATAGACATAGAAATAAGACAAAAATATACATATATTGATATATAGGTACATAAATATTTACCTAATGAAAATTTAATCCTAAACCACATGCTGAAACGGCATTTACATATGAAGTGGACCTCGAACATCTATTCCAAAATCCGTAGAGCCTTATTGGAAATAAACAGGATTCGTTCGAGCAGAAACCTTTTAAATGTCAATAAACAAACATCTCGTTCACACAAAGGCCCGAAGAATAAACACCAAAAATAGATTCGCATTGATTGATAGATTTCGCGGTCCATCGGTTCACAAAAGAAACGAAAATGCGGGACCGCAGCCGGCCTCAATTCAATTTGAATGTTAAGTTCGACCGCGCTCAGGTGTAAGGAGGTACAACAAGTCCTTTGGGGTGTTTTCCAACCATTTTAGAGTATTTTTTTTAATAAATAAACTAGGATATGCTCGCGACTTTGTCTACGCTTGACTCAAAATTCCCGCGGGATTCCCGGGGCAAAAAGTATCGCTGAAGAAGAGTATGCCTGTCTAGCAGACACACTGATGAGGTGGTTTAATTATTGTGGACTGTATAAAAGATAGATATATAGATAGATGCTGGTTTATTGGTAGTTATAATATACAATTTATGGTCGTCGGTCGCACTAGCCGTCGTGCGGGCGAGTGGGGCGCGATCCCACGGCCGCCGCGGCCTGCGGCCCAGCCGTGGTCGTGGGGCGGTCCCTCCTCCTCCGCGCGTCTCAATCCGTGCGTGAGCCAACATGTTCCCCGGGTTGAAGCAATAGGTTTCAAAGTTCTGGAAAAGGACATATGTTATTAAAGGCCCTTCGAATAAGACCCTTCTTTGTCTTCAAGTCTGCAACTCTTGAAATGCCGTCATTTCCTGGATACAATTTGACAACTCGTCCCAGGGACCACAGGAGCGGTGGAAGATTTTTGTCCTTGATTAGCACCAGGGCGCCAAGTTATAACTCGTTCTTTGAGGATTGCCATTTCACTTTCTGCTGTAGCAAGCCGACGTATTCATTGCAGAAGCGTCTCCAGAAGTGTTGCTTAATAAGTTCAATTCTCTTGAATCTGTCAAGGCGGCTGATGTTTGTATCCTGGATCTGTGGGTGTGGAATGGCCATAAGTGAGCGTCCAATTAAAAAATGAGACGGAGTAAGAGCAGTAAAATCTGAAGGATCGGATGACATAGGAGTAAGTGAAGAAGTTCGCAGTATTTAAAAAAAGACTGTAAGCTATCGTTTCAATGAAAACTGTGTCGTATAACTTCGAACCACTCCCGGGACAATTTCCGCGGGATTCTCGAGATAAAACGTAGCGCAGATTTTAAGTCGAAGAATTTGCTGTCGATTAGTATTAACCGCATCGAAATCGGCGTGGTAGTTTTCCATGAATCCCGAACAAACAAATAAGAATTCTAAAAAAGTGTATCGTTTTGTCCATTGTTTATATAGTCTATTCCAGTTTTTTTTTATACATACATACATAACTTCACGCCAGTTCCCTTGCGGGGTAGGCACGAACAACAGAGCGCCATTTAGGCTTATTCTTACACACCTCACTTGCTTCTTTGACATTCATAACTCTTGTCATGCACGCTCGTCTGTTCTTAAGGCTCCTGACATCACCTTCTGCTAGTACACGATCAATTTGATCATGGAAGGTGTGTCGTGGCCTTCCACGACTTCTGCATTTATCCACTTTTGCATTGTATATCTGTTTAGTCATTCTTTCATCATGCATTCTTTCCACATGCCCGAACCACCGGAGCATTCCTTTTTTTATATATGCAAGAATGTAGTTTATACAGGCGTTATACAATTATAGAAGCACAGCACATTTTACCACATAGTGATGTACAAAATGAATTAAATATTACAATAAAGTTAAAATTATAATTTACATAAATATTCTAATTTATAAAAAAAATGCCAATTTTTGGTAATATGTAAGCAATTAATGTCAAGTGAAAAATTGACAAATAGATCACTAAGATTTTCCATATAGATAATAACGACAAGCACTTTTTTTAAGAAATTCATTTATTTAATAGCTTTAATTTACAGACACGGCATGTTTAGAATTGTATAATATTATAGAGCATAGATAAATAATCGACAGATTAACACACACATTATATATCCCGAAATTAAGCAAGTTACGCTTGTGTTATGGGTAATATACAACGGACTACTCTAAAGCCGATCCCAGACACCCAAACCATAGTAAATAATGAACGCAGAGGGCGTTGCAATGAGGTAGGCCGGCCGCCATAGACAGCCCGCTCAACCACAGATACCGACAGAGTACTGATACCTAAAGCTTTTGTGTTCACTAATTCACTGAGAAATATTGTTCCGGATGCACGGTTTCTGAAACACTTGTTTGTTGTTTACTAAAACAATGTTTCGGATACACAATTTTTTTATCACTTTTATTTACGAAGCTGCCGGTAAAGTAGACGGCCCGTCTAGTGAAAAGTGGTAAGAGTCGCCTATACACGTTTGGCAACACCATAGGCGAAGCCAACGTGTTGCCAGCCTTTAGAATAGGCCGTATAGGATACAAAATTGTTTCTTCGTTTGTCGCTTACAAAAATAATATTTCAGAGTTTTTTCTGTCCGAAATATTAATTGTTTTTGGAAGGCGTAAATTTTGCTTCGGAAATAGGGTTTATATATGGATGTTTCTCAGTGAA
The DNA here is from genome assembly GCA_019925095.2 of Dendrolimus kikuchii. NCBI lineage: Eukaryota > Metazoa > Arthropoda > Insecta > Lepidoptera > Lasiocampidae > Dendrolimus > Dendrolimus kikuchii. The sequence continues at coordinate 5,406,137 of CM034390.1, read as the reverse complement.
TACGTAGCTTTGAGGTAAACCTATGACCATGCTCCTATGTCAAGTTGAGTCTGAAAGACTTTTGTTTTTTATTGCACGAGTTCAGCAGACAGGCAAACGGCCCACTTGATGGAAAGCGGTTACCATCGCCTATGGATATTTCCAACAGCATAGGTGCTACAAATGCGCTGCTGCTCTCTTAAGGGAGACTGGAACCTGATCACTAATGCCGAAACACAACTTAAGGTTATTATGGCGACATACTTTAGACCAGGGGTGGTAGCCATCCAGTTGGGCAAATGCCCTACCACCTGGCTGTGGGTTGTTTTGTCGCCTCTTACGACAGGTCGCCCGGCCGCAGGAAATTGTATTCTTTCTCCGTTCCTGCACGGATAAAATACTTTTGTTTATTGTTTACCAAAACAATGTTTCAGATACATTTTTCTCCACAGTATACGTTACCGAAATACGTTAATTTTGTTTCTGAAACAACGTTTATAAAGATTTTTTTTTTAATAAATACATGGTTTTAAGATAAAAAGAACTCCTGTCGTCCCTCCCACTGATGTCGTTTCAATACAAAAAATTAAAACCATAGATATTGTTACGAGTGCGGGACTCGAATTAAAAATGCTATTGGAATTACTATAGAATTTATTAGAACCATACAAACACATATAACAGAGGTACAAATATAACTGAACACAATCAAGTCCGTCACTATATAGGTTATCGAATGTACACAAGTCTCGCCTAGATCGTGGTTCTCGCTAGATTGACGATCTCTCCATTGGGACATTGCTTTTAAATGCACGGGTGCAATATGTCTACCTGGCAAGCGTCGACGCAATTTCCCAGAAAACGTAATCCGCAATTATGCGTGCGAACGGCCATAAACGAGTACAATATACAATAGGCTGTTTTGTAATTAAAATTTTTAAATACAATGTAAACAAAAGAAGATAGTCATAAAACAGTTTCAATGTTATTAGCTCACCCAACCGGCGGGTAATAAAGTGTGTGTTTTATGGCAGGCAGGTGTGAATCCACTTTTTTCGGCGTGTAACAATACGTACATGTATTGTATTTTACCTTATACTACCTACCTATAAGGTAATTAATGATTGACTAGAGTCAGAAAGTCCGCACACCACACAACGAAGGGTTCCGTAAAGATGTTAACTATTGATTAGTTAACGTACTAGTAACTACTAAGCTACCACGGCTTAAGAGTCTCTTCTCAAGATATATAGTCGATTATTGATTATAAAACTAGATACGATGTCGCCACAGTTTATCGATTTTGGAAATCAAACGTTCGATCGTCTCGTGTAACGTGCCTTTTACCTGCGGTGAATACGAAGCCTAAAATCGTGTTTGGATTAACTCTATGCCGCTTGGGTATTATGGCCACAACCGCAGAAACAAGTATCAAAGGGATGGTGGAATGGTTTTATTTAAACATTTGAATTTGGAATTAAAGAATAATGTATTCTGCTTTTAAATAAATAATGCTTTGTTGTAATTTTTATTTCTGATTCCGCGAATTAATTGAGTATTATAATAAATATTCTAATCAACTGAGATACTTTTTTCATTTTACAAAACGTCATAACCTCATAGGTTTTGTAAGAGCGTATAAGCTCATAAATAATAAGAGTAGCATACCGCATTAAATATTGTTTAAACAGTAATAACAAGAGTTATGAATGTCAAAGAGGCAACTGAGGTGTGTAAGAATAAGCCTAAATGGCACTCTGTTGTTCGTGCCTTCCCCGCAAGGGAACTGGCGTGAAGTTATGTATGTATGTAGTAATTAAATTTATTTATATTGTTAAGAGTCGCGAGACTCGAATTAAAATGCCGTTAGAATTATTATAGAGTTTATTAGAACTATACAAACACGTATGACACAGGTACAAATATAACCGAACACAACAAATTCAAACGTAATGCAGAAATCACTAATAGATTCCCGATTGTACACACGCCACGCCTTGATCGTAGTTATCGCTCAACTGCCCCCTCTCTTCATCAAGCCGTTGTTTTATACCTCACAAATGCAAATGTAGTCGATGTAATCCGCAACACCTGGCTAATGATTCGGCCGCAAGCGGCCGTAAACGATTACAGTAGAACAATAGGCTGTTCTCTAGAAACGTATGCCAATAAAGAAGTGAACAAAAGAAGACGATCATAAAAGAAGTACAATTTGTTCAAATGCCGACAGGTAATAAAATGTGCTTTTACAGATTTGTACGTGGAATTTATGTCTTTGTCGGCGCCTAGGTTGTAACAATACGATGCTATTTGAAAATAAAGATGATAACATGTTATTTTAACGCCGGTTCTTTTATATTTAAATAAGGTTAGAATTTATTGTAACACGCGTCCGTACCTATTTTAGTTGGAGAGCGAGGAAAATAAAATCTGTTTTCATACGTAAAATATATGTATAAAACTCGGTATACAGGTGACGTAAGGTTTGTGTAAGATGGACACCGGAACATAGCTGTAGACTATATTTAAAAAATGGATAGCATCATTATACAGTAGAGCTTTGTTAATCTGGACCACCGCTAATCCGGACCTCCGCTATTCCGGCCCTCCGCTAATCCAGCCCTTCGCTTATCCGGACCTCCGTTAATCCGGCCCTCCACTAATCCGGATCTCCGCTAATCCGGTGAACGCAGTAATCTGGACGGACGGCGGCCTTAAATACTGCTTCAAATGGACGTAAAATGATAGCCACGAAGTTATATACATATAATAAACTTTATTTCCCGTAAAAATCAGCTAGGATTTTTTCCGGGAGCGTTTTGTACTTTTCCGGGTGCATAAAAATTAGCTTAAAGCGACGAAGTCTTCACTAAAACGATAACATTCTCTTTAAACTCTACGGTACTTTGTGTCTCAGGAATTCTATATAATATTAGATCACTGAAACAGAATATATTTTTATATTTTATGTTACTTTTAAAGTCTAGTATTATTCTCCCTTGATAATATCTTTATTAGGAGAGTATTAAAGCGAAGAGTTGTTTACATTAATTCCAAACTTACTTGGAACTCCATACACATAAATAGTTACAAACAAACTAACCAATCTCTTAATGTAAATGTTTGCTGTTAGAAGGTAGAAAAGAATTTGTTTATTTAGACTAAAAGGCGCTGAGATTTCACCGGTCTAGCTTTGTTATAACATCAATTCGTTTAATGCGAGTACTAGGTATCTACTATTTCAATTTCGTATAAGATCAAAACAAATATTGTTCATATTTTCATTTTGTAGAGTACTTAAGGTGTTGTTACGAGTGCGGGAGTCGAATTAAAAATGCCGTTGGAATTACTATAGAATTTATTAGAACTATACAAACACGTATAACACAGGTACAAATATAACTGAATACAATCCGTTCAAACGTAATGCACGATTCAATTACACGCGCAAAGTCCGTTACTATATAGTTTATCGAATGTACACAAGTCTTGCCTTGATCGTGGTTCTCGCTAGACTGACCCCTCTCTCCATCCTGCTGTCGTTTTATACTTCAGAAATACAAGTGTGCCCGCCCGTATCGTCGACTTAATTTCCTAGAAATCGTAATCCGCACACCTGGTTAATTATACCTGCAAATAGCCATAAACGAGTACAATAGGCTGTTCTCCACAATAACCAAGAAATAAGTAAACAAAAGAAGACAATCATAAAGGTATTACAATTGGTTCAAATGCCGACAAGTACTTACAGACTAGCGTGCTTTGTGGAATTTGTCTTTGTCGGTGGGCTAAGTTGTAACGGTATTATTAGTACTTGTCGCATTCAGGATGCGATTATGAAAAATACTTGTTCAACACATTTGCTCAAAAAATGCATTTACTAAGCGTGTATACTATGTTCGAAAATTAAAAATGACGCACCACACAATAGAACGTGCGGAAAATAGATACTTAGGTGAAAAAAGATATATAAAAATTCCACCAAAGAGTTTCAAATTACGAAGATTAATGAGCTAAATAATCCAACCTCCTTGGAAGCGCTTGTGATCAATATATTTGTCTCACTTTAACACTATAGAGAAAAGAAGACGAAGGACGCGCAATTGGCGCCATTTGCAAATGCGCGCCATTTTCATATTAGAAACGTCAAAGATTGTTGCGACTTTCCGACTGATATTTCATTATTTATTGTATACTGTTTTCTCACAAATCTGTTCAAAAACGTTGTATGACACACGTGCGGTTGTTGGTTTCTACAAACTCGTGATTTTTTTATTTTTTTTTGGTTTTGAGGCGAGGGAAAATGTTTAACCGATTTACGCACAAACTGGGTCGTTGCTAGGGGAACGACACGCGTCGGTCGGGGGCGATAACACTGCAGCAATAGTATGCTCTTGGCAGCGCTCCGTCCGCGATCGACGTCACAGAATAGTGTGGAAGACTCCGAGCGTTGCTGCACGGGCGAGCAACCCCAATACCCACTAAAAACCCCCTCCTCCCTGACGACCCTGCGCTTTGAATGTGTTGGAAAGGCTGAGATTTAGAACATAGTTACGCCCAGCCGAACAAACTCGTGATTATAGTAACATTTGTCTACTCGTTTGTAAAAACCAACTTACCGCACTAGTATCATAAATAACTATTTTAACAATTTTATAAAACACGAAAACTATTTACTTTTATCATAGAAACAAAATGCTAGGAATAAAAATCACATGATTTTTAATACGGTAGAGCTATGCTAGAATCATTATATTACTTCACACCGGAACAGCTGCTGATGATCTGCAAAGGACAAGTACGAGCATGTATGGACTACTATTCTCACCTCTGAGATGGTTCAGCTAAACATAAACTCGAAGCACTAGAGTCGATTGTTCGGAGAATCAGGAGGTTGGTTGGCAATGACCAGTTTTACTATGACAAAACTTAAAGTCTCAAAGATCGACTCAGGGTTACCAGCGTATCGGTTTTCTATCGAATACTATTTGAAGAAGGTGAAAGGGAGCTTTTAGATCTAATCTCCCCGTCACCCTTCCATCATCGGGCAACTAGACGCACTGGCAAGCGGCACCAGTATATGGTGGACATACCACCCTAGACGAACAAAGCGCTTCGCGTCCACCTTTGTTATGCACAACGCAAAAGAGTGGAAATCACTGCCGTAGTCTATTTTTCACGATATCTACAATCTGTGTGTCTTCAACCCCCGTGTGAATCGTGCTCAATCTTAGACCATATTTTCGCCTAGTAACAGACGAGATCATGGTCAAATACGAACCTATACTACCATAAAAAAAACTTGGGGTTGTAAGCTCCGATGTACGACTGGAGCTTACTCCTTCAACATTAAAACCATGCAGTGCGTGGCAACAGTGGCCTCATGCGGCCGAATTAGGACGGTTACAAGACGAACATAGAAACAGACAGATAACTATATAGCGACTGGAAAATACACGTATAAACATAAAACACACTCACAAACGTATTAACTAAAATCATATAAGTAATGTCAGAGCGCCTGACAGAAATATAATACTAGTTTCGCTAAAGCTCATCTTGTTAAGCAAGCTAGTATCGGAGAGGTGAACATTAACATATAGATTAAAGAATCACTTTAAGTAACAAAAGGGTTTCATTTGATTTTTTTTTTGTATTGTTCTTTTTTTTATATTGCTGAAGCACAGCAGATAGGCTGACGGCCCAAGTGTGACGGAAAATGGTTCCCTTCACTTATAGACATGAAAAATACCAGAGGTACTGCCGGCCTCAAAGGAGAAACTGGAACCTGGCTACTGATGCTGGAACACAACTCAAAGTTGTTATAGCGGCATACTCTAGACCAGGGGTGGTAGCCATCCAATCGGGCAAATGCCCTACGACCTGGCTGTGCGTTGTTTTGTCGCCTCTTACGATAGGTCGCTCGGCCGCAGGAATTAGTATTCTGTTTCCGTTCCTGCACGGAGAAAAATGTTCGCTGTAATAAGCTTTTGAATTACATTTCTATTATTTCACTCCTCTTAAGTTTCCATGCCCTCTTAAGGAGTAAACTCCAAAACATGCCTACGGAACCCAAACTAGTTGGTATTTTTAACAAGTCTACGGACTCGAGTTCCGCGCCCTTTTTTACAACTTAATTTCGAAAAAAGTTTTTAGAATTTATACACGCTTCTTGGTTATTTTTGTTTTTGTGTGTCACATTTATTTAATTATATTTGTGTTGTGTTGTATCTTACGAATAACTAATTATATTATATTATTCTAACTCTTATACTGAACTTATACTAATGTAGAGTGTATCTTGTTACATGCTGGTGTTGTTTTTTTTTTTATTGTAAATAGGTTTGCGTTTGACCACGATCACGTCCAATGCCGGACCATGATGCGGTCGAAGATGGAGCACGCTTACCTACATAGTACCTATTCACACGAGACTTGAACATTGTATTGGATTGTGATTTTCTGGAAACACGGACTCTGGTAGTGCATTCCACAATTCTGCCGTACGTAGAAGGAACGTGGAGGCGAAACGTTTAGTACGCACTGGTAGCGTTTCCAGTTCCGTTGTTGTGAGAAGTGCATGTGCAGTGTGTGCCTTATGTCTATATCTTTATTCTTTATTCTACACAAAAAGTTACATACACAATTATAAAACAGTGATGATGTACAAAGGCGAGCTTAACCCTACAAGAGTTTTCTTCCAGCAAACCTATGAGTCTAGCGAGAAGGGGTGAAGCAAAAGGCAGGGTTGTGTACGCAAAAGATATTTTACGTTCTTTTTTACGGTCTTCAAAACCGAGCACATTCAGGAACATGTTTAATACATTAGTAATATAATATTTTGTATTCTTTAGAATGTGATCTTTTATATGAAGACACAGCTTGCTTTAATATGCTATAGAAAAACGTTATAACGTATAATATAAATAAATTAACAAAAATAAGTTATATACAAGATACTCATAAGATATATACATACATATATAGTGTAAAATACGGACATATAAGGATAATTTAGCATAGATAGTGATCTTTGACTTTTTTTTTGAAACTGCTCTCCGATGAGCTATCTCGGATCGTATGTGGCAGGGCGTTCCATAATCTAACGGCGTGGACGGAGAAGAACCAATATATCTATATTTATTATCCTAACTAGTGCCATGTGTGTTATATTTTTTTTTCTTACTTTACTCCTTTTTACTAGTTGGTATAAATAAAATGATACTTAATCATTTCCACAAGTTTCGCGGCTCGCCGAATAGTAAAAAATCCATAAGATCTTGAGATCTTCCGTAACCTATAAACACCATTTTTCGATACACGTCACGGGACGGGGCCTGCCAACATGTGATTTCAGTCACGTGCGGCGCGCGTGCCGCATACGTGTGCGTACCGTGGCGATGCGAGCGATACGTAATATTGTAGTGATGGGATACTGCCACGTAGCTTATTGGTAATGGGAAGGAAGTAATCGAGTTGAGTAGGTATGCGACTGTTAAGGTTGCCCCGTCTAAACATTTTTTACTAGGAAAGAAAAAGTACATACATACATTTTATATTGTCATATTATCCGTGCAGGAACGGACAAAGAATACAATTTCCTGCGGCCGGGCGGACTGTCGTAAGAGGCGAAAAAATAACCCACAGCCAGGTGGTAGGGTATTTGACCGACTGGGTGGCTACCACCCGTGGTCTAGAGTATGCCGCCGTAACAGCCTTGAGTTGTGTTCCGGCATTTGTGACCAGGTTCCCGTCTCCCTTAAGAGAGCAGCAGCGCATTTGTAGCACTTTTGGTGTTGCAAATGTCCATAGGCGATGGTAACTGCTTTCCATCAAGTGGGCCGTCTGCCTGTCTGCTGAACTCATGCAATAAAAAAAAAGATTTTTATCCGTGCAGGAATGGAGAAAGAATACAATTTCTTGCGGCAACGCCGGCCTGTCGTAAAAGGTCACAAAACAACCCACAGCCAGGAGGTTGAGTATTTGCCCGACTGGATGGATGGCTACCACCCCTAGTCTAGAGTATGCCGCTATAACAACCTTGAGTTCTGTTCCGGCATTGGTTGCAAATGTCAATAGGTGATGGTGACCGCTTTCCATCAAGGGGGCCGTCTGCCTGTCTGCTGAACTCCTGCAATAAAAAAAAATATCATCACCCCTGTTTCTCATAGGGGTAGGCAGACACGATGGGTTCCACATGCTACGATCTTGATATACATCTTTTGCTTCATTTATATTCATCAATCTCTTCATACACACACGTTTATTATAGGTGCTTTTTAATTTTTTCTATTGCAGGAGTTCAGCAGACAGGCAGACGGCCCACTTAATGGAAAGCGGTTACCATCGCCTATGGACATTTGCAACACCAAAGGTGCTACAAATGCGCTGCTGCTCTCTTAAGGGAGCTGCTGCTTTCTTACTTAGCCATTCTTTAAGACATCTGCGATTTGATTATGGTAAGTACGTCGCGGTCTACCTGCACCAACTCTACAGAAAGAAGAAGAATATTTGAAGAAATAGTGACGTTACATTATGATTTAAAAAAATATAGCATGTCTTAAATATTTGTACGTTGCATAGTCAGCAAACAACGCTTGCATTCGACCTTATTTCTGGGTCATAAATATATTAGACTAACTTCTGTCCGTAACTTCGTCCGCGTGGAATAGTTTTAAAAATAGTAAGTTAAAAAAAACCCTCCGATTTTGAAACATTCTTCATTGGTGCTCCGCTCCTATTGGTCTTAGTGTAATCATATATAGCCTATAGCTTTCCTCGAGAAATGGGCTATCTAACACTGAAAGAATTTTTCAGATAAGACCAGTAGCTCCTGAGATTATCGCGTTCAAGCAAACAAACAAACTCTTCAGCTCTATATATTAGTATGAGATACAACGCCGATTGTAGTGCAAACCTTCCTTTCGACGTGATACCAAAACGACCTTACTCCTTTGTTATTTATTTTATATTAAAACCTGGATATGTCCGCGACTTCGTCCGAGCTTGTGATAACTGTGTCGGAGTAAGCTAATTTTTATGCACCCGGACAATTAAAAACGTCTCCCGGGATAATTCCCGCGGGATTCTCGAGATAAAAAATCATCCAATTTATTACATAATATTTGCTATCGATCAGTGAAAATATCACATTAGAATTCGAAATTATTTTTAATCTGGCCATTTTAAACCCTTTCCAGAAAAATTCCCGCGGAATTCCCAGGATAAAAACTAACGCAGATTTTAGGTTTAAGTATTTGCTATCACTGCTGTTTACATTCTTTTTGAGGTACAAACAAACAAAATAATTTCCATGTTACTTTGTTCGCATGAATTTTATTTATTTTTTGTATAGACAAAATGAAGTACGCAAGTTAATATTATACAATTATTTACAAAATGTCAATATCTCTTTTATATTAAGAAATTGAAGCATTATCATTGCTCTTAGTTTTTTTTATTGTAATAAAAAAAAATATGTTGACTAAAACCATTGTGACTTATATAAATGATCAATGGTATATAGATAAAAGTTATTGATAAGACATTTCAAAAGTTTGATTTGATGACCTTAACTTTCTTAATTCGTCTTGAAACATTTCTTTTATTGGTATCCATCAATCAATAACGGTACATCACTATCGCATTGGACTCCGTCCATTTATTCGCCGGCAAGAAAAAGTCTTTTTAAAATATCATAAATCATCTAAATGGTCTCTGGGGCTATGACGTCACGGGTTCCATTCAAACAGATATGCCTTACCATTGGTTTTCGATTTTAATTTTGTCACAGTTATAAAATTAGCAATTAAATAAATTGGTAACAGTCAAAACAGACATTATTAATTTATTTATTATGCCTTCAAGTCATCATAATAGTGTTGCTGTTAATATTTATTATGACATGCGTTCTTGGCGAGGATTAGTTGACATTTGAGTTTATTTTTGACGTCAATTAATGCAAAAGTGGATGGATGCAGAAGTCGTGGAAGGCCACGACACACCTTCCATGATCAAATTGATCGTGTACTAGCAGAAGGTGATGTCAGGAGCCTTAAGAACAGACGAGCGTGCATGACAAGAGTTATGAATGTCAAAGAAGCAAGTGAGGTGTGTAAGAATAAGCCTGAATGGCGCTCTGTTGTCGTGCCTACCCCGCAAGGGAACTGCCGTGAAGTTATGTGTGTATGTATGTATGTAATTAATGTTTGTGAGAAAATGCTGAGACTCAAGTCCTTGAGAGTGCAATCATAAAAAGTGCAATAAAAAAATGTCTCGGCCCGCCAACATGACTAGTCGTTGTGACCTTAATAAGTCTTTTAAAGACCTCATTAAAATGTATATATTTAATATTGTATTACTCAAAAGTTTCATTACTAAAATCTAAAACAGCTCCCTCACCACATGCATTCGCTTGTAATATAACATTTATGATTCCATTTTGAGCATTACGTTACAATACTGCGTTCGAGACTGACGAGGAAGACACTAAGAGACTGTTATTGGACACATTCTTAGTATAAGTTATACCTGGTTATCTTAGATCAGATTTAAATTACAAATTAGTCTTGTTTTCTAGAATAGGTTGTAATTTTCATGTTGTATATTTAAGTTACATCATTTGTTGAGGAAAAAATATTTTCTGTTCGAGAACAAACAGTAATTCGACATTGAGCTGAACCGGTGTATACTAGACGCGTTCTTTGAAATTTTATTTATGATATATCAGTCTGCTGTACGATCCACAGATAATGTACGTTAAATGGATAGGTAGCTTTCAGCGGATATTTAAGTGCAACTGCGCGATGTAAATATGAATTCTGATTTTTTATTTAATCTGTGTCATTTGTATTATTATTAGTTACAACGTAGTTTTAATATTGAATAAGTAGTTGACATTCAAAACAACTTTCTTTGTTTTCTTATTTTTATTAAATGATGCAAGATACAACATTAAAATTACAATCTCATCTAAGAAACAAGACTAATAAACAATTTGACCTAAAATACTAGATATAATTATTTATTCTAAGACCGTGTTTTTTAAATAGTTGTATATTTCATAAAGATCTCACGGTTTTATATTTTATGAGTAGGTATATTCCATTAATTTAGTATATTTTTTAGTTTAATGTGCATTCATTCGCGACCATAAATATTTTTCTTTGTTTCTTCTTTTCTTTCAATGGCAATTTTCTTATTACTTATTACGAATTAAAATGCCGTTGGAATTATTGTAGAGTTTATTAGAACTATACAAACATGTATAAACCAAACGTAATACAGAAGGTCGTAATTCAATAAAACGCGCAAAGTCCGTCACTATTAGATTCCCGATTGTGCACACGTCACACCTTGATCGTAGTTATCGCTGAACTGCCTCTCCTCCCCATCAGCCCGTCGTTTTATACCTCACAAATACAAATGTGCCCGTATCGTAGTCGACGTAATCCGCAACACCTGGATAATGATTCAGCCGCAAGCGGCTGTAAACGAGTACAATAGAACAATAGACTGTTCTCTAGAAACGTATGCCAATAAATAAGTAAACAAAAGAAGACGATCATAAAATAATTACAATTAGTTCAAATGCCGACAGGTAATAAAATGTGTTTTTACAGATTAGGAGTGGAATTGGTTTTACCTATAATTGTCGGAACCTAAGTTGTAACATTATATCTGTTAAGGGGAAGATGCTTTGTTCATGTGTCCTGTGTTTCAGATTTTTTTTATTGCAGGAGATCAGCAGACAGGCAGACGGCCCACTTGATGGAAAGCGGTTACCATCGCCTATGGACGTTTGCAACACCAAAGTTGCTACAAATGCGCTGCTGCTCTCTTAAGGGAATCTGAAACTGGAATTAATGTTAAGAACGTTGCACTTCCCTTTGTCTTGATAGTTTTACAACACTAAACAAAAAGGTTTGGTCTTTTTGAGTCTTCTTACTAGGTCTGACAGTCTCATAGCGCCTCATTATGATGGTGGGACCCTGGCGGTTTAAGCCTGTATATATAGCGTCGACCGTCAGAAGTCTCACATACCCTTCGGCGACCTCCGCTGGGGCCCGAGGGTATGTGCTAATGCATTCCCCGGCAGCGTTACCAAAAATACTACGTAAACGTTGCTGGTGTTGCAAACTTCCACATGGCGATAGTAACCGGTTTCCACCGGGGGATCGTCAGCTTGTCTGCTGTACTTTTGCAATAGAAAAGCTCAGATTGATAATTTAAGGTCTAATATGCTTTGTATGCACATTACACCTTCATTAGACGTAAAGATCTAATAAATGTTACATAACTCCTTCCACTCATGTCTTCAATTATAATTTGCGAAAAGTTTTGTTCGTGTCAGTTATTGGCTAGCAGTTATAACAGTAACAATATTTCCATCATTACATTCTTTTATCTAATGATATTATCTACTAGATTTATTTATCATCTAATATTATTTATCTTGTTTCGTCTATTACCGAATACTTTACATACATACATACATACATACATAACTTCACGCCAGTTTCCTTGCGGGGTAGGCACTAACAACCGAGTGCCATTTAGGCTTATTCTTTCACACCTCACTTGCCTCTTTGACATTCATAACTCTTGTCATGCAAGCTCGTCTGTTCTTAAGGCTCCTGACATCACCTTCTGCTAGTACACGATCAATTTGATCATGGAAGGTGTGTCGTGGCCTTCCACGACTTCTGCATCCATCCACTTTTGCATTGTATATCTGTTTAGTCATTCTTTCACCATGCATTCTTTCCACATGCCCGAACCACCGGAGCATTCCTTTCCTTACCTTCACCCCGACACTCTCTTTCAGACCAACTCTCTTTCTTAACCGAATACTTTGGGTTATATAATTTCCTTTCATATCTTTCGTTACATTATTGATTTTCGCTGAAAAGTTTTCAAACAAGATCCAAATTGCATGGTAAGATTTTCAAATACATCTAAATAAAACATCAATCTTCGGATGCGCTGTGGCGTTACATAAATATTGAAAATCTAGCCGCTTGTCTGTTTGTGTGTCGGTCGTTTAATTTTATTTTGAGTATATTTTATACGCGCGTTGTTTATCGTTTTGCTTAGATTATCCTTGAATAGTGTATGTTTGTGTTGTTATATGTATATATATATATGGCATAGAAACACGTACTAATATGTTTTTTTGCTTTTCTTTTATTGCAAGAGTTTAGTAGACAGACGGTCCATCTGATGGAAAGTGGTTACCATTGCCTATAGACATTTTTTAACACCAAAGCTGCTACCAATGTGCTCCCGGCTGCCGCTTTCTAAGGGAGACTGGAATCTGGTCTGTAATGCCGGAACACAATTCAAGGTTGTTATGACGGCCTATTCTAGCCCAGGGCTGCTTGCCGTCTCGACCATCAAATACCCTACCATTTGGCTATGAGTTGTTTTGTCGCGTCTTACGGCAGGCCGCTCGGCCGCGAGAAATTGTATTCTTTCTTCGTTCCTGCACGGGTAAGAAGTGTGAAGATGAGATGATGATTTGTGATAGGAGAAAGAACCTCCGTCAGAGTAGAGGAATATGGAAGGAAAAGATATTGTGCCAATACCAAAAAATCGGGAGAAGGTGAGAGAAAAGAGGTCTATAGCCGCCAAATCGGCGTTGCACACTGCTATCATACACCTGTTTTTTCAGTCTTATTTCATCCATGATCTCTACATAGCCAAACTTTTTATGCTTTTGATTCATAGAATTCACAGATGACTAATAAGATTTTGTAACTAGACATATAATTTTATTGTATTATTTTATATCATATATATATATTTGTTTTTAATGTAAATTTAGTTTTATAATTATGACATGAATTTGGACATTGCACGCCTAATGAGGCAAAATGTATTGAAACAACGCATATTGTAACATCTTGTGTACATTTTATAAGATTTTATTTTAAATTTTGTTTCTTATGTTATAAGAAAGAAAGAAAGAAAATCATGTTATTCCGGACTAATTACATTGGTGTAGTGTAGGTATAATTGTTAACAAATCTATAACTAACAACATAATCTTGTCCTGAAAGGGCCATCAGACTGAGCATAATGCTGGTCTTTTAAAACCAGCGCTGATCTAAATAAATAAATAAATAAATATACATATATATAAATATATATATATGGAAGCGAGAGTTGGATATGGAAGAGAGAGCATGAAAGTAGAGTAAACGCGGTCGAGATGCGAGCACTGCGCAAAATCTGCGGACTGACGCTCGCGGAAAATTGATCGTGTACTAGCAGAAGGTGATGTCAGGAGCCTACCTACTACCGTGCCTACCCCGCAAGGGAACTGGCGTGAAGTTATGTATGTATGTATGTATGTATATATATATATATATATATACGCAATATATACAAGAAATAGGGAAAATAATAATCAGGAATAAATATACTTACATTAGTGTTATATATACGAGTATTGCAAACATTGAGTAAAAGTAATACACGACATAACAATTACATTAAATTAAGTATCACTTGCATCGTATTTTAGGTCATGTTGTGAACGTTGGTGCTCTTTTAAAATTATCTTTAATTTAGCAATAAATGATTCATTCATTCATTCAGAAATAAAATGTTCTATTACCACACGTATTATCACAATACATAAAATTATAAATTCGTCTTTAAAGCCCTCGTAAAATGGGACACGCGAACAAGTTGCCAAGTCTGGGAACAATACCTGACATCGTTTGTAAGTTAATGCCAGTACGACTGAAAGGGGTCCATTGGAAACCGGGCTGGGATTAACGGGTTTAAAAGAGGGATAGGTTGAGCCCGACCTACATTTGACAGCAGCTGCGAAATGTTGATGCGGATTTATCCGTTTTTTCTAGGCACGATTTTAAGTCTTTTATGAGAAACCAGCGGTCCCGGCGGACGTTGTCCTGCCTTGAAAAAAAATAGGAACTGATTATTTAATTAAATATAGCCTATGTTACTCAAGGGTAATGTAGCATTCTAATGGTGAAGGAATTTTTGAGATTGGTCCAGTAGTTTTTGAGTTTATTTGTTACAAACATACAAAAATACAAATTTTTCCTCTTTATAATATTAGTATAGAAGTATAGATATTTATATTAGTATAGAAGTATAGATAGAAAGGATCGTGGTAGATCACGCGTAATTAGTATTATTTGATATATGTTTTTGCGGGGGGGGGCATCTTCACTTACTAACAAAACCTCTTACAAAATAAAATAGATTAAAAAAAGTGTATGTGCAATTCATACGCAATGAAACGTCAGAGAATTCAAAACTATTCATTCAAAATAAACTTCTTAAGTATCACTTTCAATTTTTCACTGTTTCAGTCTAAAAAAAAAAATCAGTTTTATATCAGTCCAAATTGGACCTATGTTTAATGATCGGTCTTATTAACTCTCTAATCTGTGCTGCATAATGAAAATCATTTTCTCGCAGGCTTAGTCCTATATGATTTATGTGTCAATCTCTTTTTAGTGTAGCTTTTTCGTTTCGTCGAGTTTCAAATTACAACGTTTCTAATAAAATCTAACCCGGAACCTGTGCGTTGTAGTGAAGACTGCCGGCAAAGCCTGAGCCCGCTTAACCACAGAGGCCGTCTACGGACTACGACGACTACGAGACGTAGTGATTGACGTCAATATTTTCTTGTTATTTGGCTACGAAACCTTTGCCAGGTGGTAGGGCATTTGCCCGACTGGATGGCCACCACCCCTGGTCTAGAGTATGTCGCCATAACAACTTTGAGTTGTGTTCCGGCATTAGTGACCAGGTTCCAGTTTCCCTTAAGAGAGCAGCAGCGCAGTTGTAGCACCCTTGGTGTTGCAAATGTCCATAGGCGATGGTAACCGCTTTCCATCAAGTGGGCCGTCTGCCTGTCTGCTGATCTTTTCAATAAAAAATATTTTATACATCCCATAGTCTTGGGATTATCGTTAATCAGATTTAGAAAAATCTAACGATGGTAATAAATGACTTTTTTTAATGTAGGCAACAGGTGGCTCCCGAGGTCTTGAAAATTGTCAGTTACTAAGGCGCCGAGTGCAAAACTTTAATATCTCTTAAAGAATTTTATCACGCTTAATAAGCCACGTTCATATGCCCCGATTAAAGTTATTTTGGTATCAAAGTAACTTTCAAGTGGTTCAGTGTATCGGTGTTTGAACGGCAATAATTCTTCGAAATGACTCATTAAAAGTAATGTTTGGTGTATATTATTTTCCTTATGGTAAGTGTATAAATAATATCAGCCCAGTCGGGTGTCCCATATCAAAACCTAGCAACTGACAATTGTAACATATTTACCAACTCGCCTAAGAAGAACAATGTTCACTTTATAGTTTTATCAAATTAAATTTTTTATTTTATTTATTTCACACAACAGAATACAGCCATAAATAAATCTAAGTATTTTTAACACAATTTTAAAATCTAAGTCGTATTCCTAAACATGTGAATACAGGAAATTCAAAATACAGATATAGCGTTACATAAATAATAGTATACCATACAGTAGTTTAGATTCTATGAAATACGTTTGTTGATAACAAAAGAATGTATTGTTCTAATCAATCGCTTAAACTCTCTAGTGTTACCATTAAATATATTTAAATTGGGATTATCGCTGACCAGCTCATTATATAGACGACACATTCTGCTCATTGGGTTGTAATAAGATGTATTATTTTTGTAGGCTCGCAAGGCAAATGGTGGATTCCGTCTTCTGTAATTCGTATTTATATTAAGGCAATTCAAAAGATATGGGCTGTCTATGCACGAGTGAAGAATTTTATGTAATAACAATAAATCAATATGCTGTCTACGGGTGCACAGTTTTTGTAATTTAAATTTAGTGAGTCTGAATTTGAGAATAGAACACCTTTCAATAGGATAATTAAAAAAAAATTGTGACTGTTCATACGCAGTAGAAGTGAAACAAAGTGTGACAAGGGGTGGGAGGGATCCTAAACTTCGTGACGTCACATCATATATTATATCGTTATAATATATTTAAGCTTTAAAACACGAAATTTGAAGTATTAACGAAAAACTTCAAAACATTTCCAACTCTTATCTATATGAGCATAGTGTTTAAATGATTAAATATAATGTGTTCTGTCTCATTCTCTCGCAGGCTTGGACCTATAGATGTATGTGTTTATCTCTTTATAGTGTCGCTTTCTAATTTCATCGAGTTTCAAATCGTAACTATTCTAAAGAAGTTTTACTTCAAAAATATTTCTACACATACATACATAAAATGCTTATTCGAGACAATGCGGATAAGTCTACTAGGAGCCCAAAAACTTTAGTAATCTCAGCATTTGGTACCAGAGTCCCTTTTATTCAGCTCCATCAGTATTCTCCTAAATTTGGATTTAACATTATTGAAGTTTTACAAACAAACGGAGTAACTGAGATTATTAAATGAAAACTTTCGAAAGCCTTAACATTTTGGTGTAAAATATAATATTATTTGGACCTAGATATACATATAACTGTATCAAGAAATGGTAAGAAACGTTTATCTGTTTATGTTTAAAATAATTTTTAACGTACATAAATACATACTGTTACGAGTCGCGAGACTCGAATTAAAATGCCGTTAGAATTACTATATAGTTTATTAGAACTATACAAACACGTGTAACACAGGTACAAATATAACCGAACACAACAAGTCTAAACGTAATGCAGAAGGTCGTAATTCAACAAAACGCTCAAAGTCCGTCACTTATTAGATTCCCGATTGTAGTACACACGTCTCGCTTCGCTCGTGGTTCTCGCTCGACTGCTTCCTCCCTCAATCGGGCCATTGCTTTATACTGAACAAATGCAATGTGTCCGCCCGGCAGCGTCGACCGAATTTCTTAGAATCCGCTTGTACTTTAAAATCCGTAACACCTGGCTAATGATTACGGTAAAACAATAGGCCGTATGCCAATAAGTAAACAAAAGAAGACGATCATAACAGAATTACAATAGTTTCAATGTTAATAGTTATTAGTTCGAATGCCGACGGGTAATAAATGTGCTTTGTTTCAGATATGCAGGTGGATTTTGTTTTTATCGGGATCTGAGTTGTAATAAATAACATAAAAAATTTGGAGCGACCTCTTAAAATTTTTGAGCTGTCCTTTGGAGGGCATTCTTAAAATATCAAATTTTTCAAATCAGATCAGTAGCTCTTGAGATTAGCGCTTTCAATCAAACAAACAAACTATTCAGCTTTATATATTAGTATAAGATTGTTTTGTACTTATGTGTACTATGTTTATTTATCATTCATCATTATTTATTCACTGCACCATCGTCAGTACTAAAAATCTATCAGTCCCTCCAAAGGTTGCCTGGAAGAGATCTTCTTAGCGATAAGGCCGCCCGTTGCACTATCTTTTGTCTTTTTCTATTTCTATTTCTGTTTGTCTATGCTTTGGTGTACAATAAACAACTGCCTATCTATCTAAAGCATATGAGTATTAAATAAAATATTGAATTTTTATTTTTTATTTTTTTATTGCAGGAGTTCAGCAGACAGGCAGACGGCCCACTTAATGGAAAGCGGTTACCATCGTCTATAGACATTTGCAACACTAAAGGTGCTACAAATGCGCTGCTGCTCTCTTAAGGGTCACTGGAACCTGGTCACTAATGCCGGAACACAACTCAAGGTTGTTATGACGACATGCTTTAGACCAGGGGTGGTAGCCATCCAGTCGGGCAAATGCCCCACCACCTGGCTGTGGGTTGTTAAGTCGCCTCTTACGACAGGCCGCCCGGCCGCAGGAAATTGTATTCTTTCTCCGTTTCTACACGGATAAGAATGAGCATTAAATAAAAATTTGAATAGAATAAGGATTGAATTTTTTTTTTAAATCAGTGAAAGTCGGCAGTAAAGCTTACGTAATAATAAGATTTAGGTCCTAAAATTACGGTACAAGAAACTCAGGCCTTGATGTAAATAAACTTGGGACGGGCTCCAGGTGTTCTTGTCAAATCAAATTGTCCACGAACCGATCTCCTTATTACTTTTGAAAACACTCGAAACAATATTGGTAGTAAATTGTCTAACTGAGGGGAAGAATGGCGATAGAACTTTTTACTTGGATGTCATTACTAGAGTGTTTTTAGATAACTACCTTTATATAGAGTAAATTATAATCTGGTACAGTGGAGAAAGCTTAAGTATTGAAATGAAACTTCTATATAGACGGGGGGGTATTAGATTTTTTGCTGTCACGAAAAAGCGTTACGTCCGCGTGGAAGGGCGGCGTAAGTTTAGAGTAAACGTGGTGAGAGGCGGCATAATTCAGATTAGACTATGAATGCGTTTTTTAGTTCCGGATCGAATTCAGTTTTTTTGTTTGATAAAATAAAATATGTTTAAATAAAAAATGCATTCATTAAAATCTACCTAACCTAACCAAATCATAAGTTGCAGTAAACCTGAGAAAAATCGAAATGTGTGCTAGGACACATAGTGGAAGTGAAACTTCAACGGATAAGTGGAAAAACGAATGGCAACGGGCAAGTGGCAAAACAAATCGCGAAAAAATTTTAACTTCAAGTTTTACGGGCAGGTTGTTAATGTATTTGAAAACCTGTCCGTAGACGTTCAAGTTAAAATTTTGTTGCGATTCGTTTCGTCACTTGTCCATTGCGAATAGTTTTTCCACTTGTCCGTTGAAGTTTCACTTCTACTATGTGTCCCAGCAGACATTTCGGTTTTTTTTTAGAGATTTATAGGTACTTTTATGAAAGTGAAATTTTATGAAATCGTCATTATCCTTTTGTAGCTATACTGTGTTTTTTCTTCCCAGATAAATTTTTGGATAAAATTTTAGATAAATTGTGTCATTAGATGATTAATATAAAAAATAATCTACTGTAATACCTAAGTTTGCAGATGTTACATACATGGCGAAATAATTTTAAGGCATTTTTTCCGTCTGCAAAAGGTAGATACGTCCGTCACCTGTCGCCAGTTGTCTGGAAATGAGACAGGTAAGTCTGAATAGCTGTGACAAGTTACGACTGGAGTATACCGGGTTTTCATACTGAATTTAAATAAATTTGGTAAGTTCCACATTTGCTACATTGTGACTAATTATTTGGAATTAAAAATGTAGTTCTACATATCTAAGAATTATATTTATTATATTTTATTTGGGGGGCTAACAGCTGTAGTTTTAAACTAAAGTTACAGAGATAACTAAGATGTAACATACATATTTATTTTTATAACGCTGGAGAAATGCTTAACGCGAGGCAAGTCGCGTAAAAAGCTAGTCATCACTCTGCAGTAACTACTGTTAATAACATTTCTCCCATATATTACCACCTATTATTGTATTATTGTAATATTTGCGGGTAGTTGTGTTTAATCGGATATAAAAGCGAGCGGGCCTAGTGACGAAAGATCATTTTCACTTCGACTTTGGTCGAATGCAGATGTCATAGTAACTTTCTAAGGTAGCTAATTATTGTGCAAGAATCATAACTTATAATTAATTGCATTTTTGTTGTATAAGTACCGCAACAACCTATGTTAATTAATATTATAGAAATAGGGTTGATTATATCACACGTCCCAAGTCCAAAGTCTGCAAACTTTTGTTCGTGCAAAGTAAAAGTTACCCCAACTAAAGCCATGAAATCGAAGTATCTAGAAGAGGTTTCGAAGCAACAGGTATTACCAGGTAAACAGACATCGAGTAGGTAATGGTTTACAGTATCGATTTTTAAAACTGTACACCTTACAATAACAAGGAAATTGATAAATATTCTATTTTAAATAGAACGGTATGACTGATACAACCATAAAACGTAACTTGCAGCGTTAGCGTAAACTAAATAAATATTAATTTAAATTATAAAAAAAAATAATGTTCAATAATATCTTGTTCTTAGAACCAGGATGTTTATTTCTCTATTTACGTAATTTTTTCCATACTGTCCTATTTGAAATAGACTGTAGTACAATTAAACAATAAATTATAACACCACACAACGTCATAAATACACAACTAACAACAAAACTTACACACAACTTACAACAACGCGCACTACCACTGCATTGTATTACACGCACACTTCACAAACAAACAAGGAATCAAAAATCCTAAAAATTGATTACCCAGACACAGAAAGGAACAAACAATACACATGGCACTAGACAGGATAATATAAATAGGTATAGACATAAGACACACACTGCACATGCACTTCCTCACAACACCAGCACGTAACAGATACACACATTAATATAAGTTTAGTATTAAAATTAGAATAAATTAATATAGTAAGTTATTCGTAAGGTACACCACAACACAAATATCATTAAATAAATGTCACACACAAAAACAAAAATAACCAAAAAGCGTGTATAAATTATACAAATTCTTCGAAATTAAGCTGTAAAAAAGTGTACAGAACTCGAGTCCGTAGACTTGTTAATAATAAAAAATAGACTGTAGTATCTATATATATAAATATGAATCCCTATTTCCCTTGGTCACGCCATGACGCGTGAACGGCTGGACTGATTTCGCTAATTATTTTTTTGTTATGTTTGTTACTGTCAGGAGAAGGTTCTTATGAAAGAAAAAAACTAAGAAAATTGCACGGAAAATTATAAAATTTAAGAATACTTAACCACCATATAAAATTATTTCTAATCTAGCCTTAGCGCTTTGGACAATATAAACTTTTTTAATGTAACCTTATGACGTTTGACATAGGATTGACACAATGCGTGCTGCAAATATCGTCAAAGAGGATGTAAAATAACTGAATATCGTTTAAAACAGATGCTTCGGTCGGAGTTATTTTATTAATAAAATACATGTAAAATAATTAATTTAGCTGTAATCGGGTTCCAACATTTAGGTGAAATTATTTTTGTGTGTGTTCAAGTGGGTCCCGGGGTGGTTAAGATTAAAGATTTACCGGTAGGTGGCACCGCTAAAGTCTTTCTATACGGTGGGACCTATTTTGATGATATTTTTGTCTTTATTAAAGTGGATTCAAGAATGGTTTAAAAGTTTAAATTATCTATTAGTCCCGGTAAATGTGGCTGCCATCAGGTGCTAGATTTTTATTTCTAAGGGCAGAACAACGTCTACCGGGTAAACCTAATATTCAATAAAAAAAATGTGGCTTTTTTTCTTCACAGTCTTGGGTATGAAAATAATATACTGTTTTTTTACACGAGTATGTTGTACATTTGATAATCGAGATGAATAAAAATGGTGTTTTAATGTCTGCTATTTTACATGATCATCTGTAATACTTGCAACAGGCGCCGCTTCTTCTCTTTAAGCCATAACATGTTGCGAAGCGGTGGTAAATTAGATTAGGCTCCCATAGAGTAAATAATAACCTTAAACAAAATTAAAACTAAATAATTAAAATTAACAAGTTGGCGGTAGGCTAAATAAAACTTTAACAATACTTGTTTACGCTTGACATCTTTGTCTTCCGTGATCACTGGCACTGAAAAGTGGCCGAGACGTCGGAATAACCAAAAATCAAATAAATTACCGCGCTTAAAACCGTTAAAACGTAGTTTTATTATAACATAAATGTATCACGTACTCAGTTTACTGAAGAGCGTAGCGCCTGGCGATTGGTAAAACAACTGTGTCTGCCTCGCTTCACACACCAATACTATAAAATACTTGAAAGTACCGTCAATTATATATTCGAAGTCTAAAATGTCCAGTAACTTGTAAATATCTGTTACAAATACCACCAAAAACATTTAGTAAATATCGGGGTCAATAGCCGGTATGAGATACCTGCCAGTTATCGGTTGCACCACTCTAGTTTATCCCTACATTCATTTTGAAAGAGCAAAACAAAGTCTGGGTAAAGTAAAATTCGCTTACAAATGCTTGTTATTCACTACAACAAATCAATAAATTAGTTTCATGACAACTCCTATAAATACATATTTGCGTGAATTTGCTTGGAATTTAAAAAATAAACTTTAGTTGCTATTCGATTGCAAACACCCCTGAAATTCTAGTTAAAAATGTGTTGTTTAGGTATGTGTATCGGAACGCAAGTGTAGACTGAAAGTGAGTGAACATGAATTATTGGAGATTTGATTTGGGAATGAACGGTGGAGAGTCGTGGGTTAAGAGCGTAACGGGACGTTTGGATGCGTGTGTTGATAATTAAGTTGTTTAAGGTGTTTCTAAGGTTCCGAGGCCCACACCTACCCACCCCCTGATTTCCCCTGGTCAAAAAAAAGGTGTTTCTAAGGTGTAAAGTTCAAAAAAGTTTAAAGTGTTTATTCTAAAAAGATTCAAGCGGGCCAATTTCTAAGCACCACATATACACACACACACATATGCATATTATCATTTCAACTTAGCATAGAGTTCACACTGATAGAGCGGTAGAAATCTCATGGAAGAATATCATAGAGTGGAGTTATAATATTCCAGCAATGAAAGACAATATGCTCCAATGTCCCTTCAGCTAAATGACATTCAAAGAGAGAACGGCCTCGAACCCTGATATAAAATGTATCAACTACCTTCTGATGAACGTGAAGAACTTACGAATGACGTCGCCCCTTAGATATCGGAGATTCGTAAACATGGCATACGGCCGACGACTACATATGTAAATATTATGACAGATAGAATTGCTGTTTTGACAGCAAGTTGTGCAATCAGATGGGTAAACGCAGTTCAGAGAGTCGTGCTATTTATAGTGGAGGTATTGGTTATAATATAACCGTTAATTTAAACAATTAATATTAATTCGCCGCGGTGAAATTCCTATTGCACTCTAGTTTATGGCTATTTTTTACCTCTTGGATTACATTATTAAAGTTTCAGGAGGTATCTCTAATTTTTTTCTTGTAATAAATAAAGTCTATATTACTCAGGGATAATGTAGCATTCTGACGATGAAAGAATTTTCGAAATCGGTCCAGTAGTTTTTAAGTTTATTCGATTCCATTTTATAATATTAGTATAGAAGTATAGATAGGTTCTTGACTAACACTAAATATCGGAGCCCTTGCGACAACCACAAAACTGGAAAGTTATATTTCACAAAAGTCTTTCTATATATTTTATCTTTATTTTTGTCCTGAATAAAATATTTTTCTTTCTTTCTTTAAAAATAAACATACATTTGGTATTAAATAAAATGGACATTATTCAGTTTCAATGGAGTGGATATAATGTAACTGAGAATTAAGTATAGTTTTAGTTTAGGGTTTTAAAAAAGTTTAATTAAATTTCCTTGTGTTTCTAAACGGCTTAGCGTGCGCAACATTTAGACATTATTTATCTACGAATTCTAAAGAATAATATTAATAATATAATGTACTAATATATATCTGCTTCTCCCCTTGCCAGGTGGTAGGGCATTTGCCCGACTGGATGGCTACCACCCCTGGTCTAAAGTATGTCGCCATAACAACCTTCGAGTTGTGTTCCGGCATCAGTGACCAGGTTCCAGTTTCCTTTAAGAGAGCAGCAGCGCATTTGTAGCACTTTGGTGTTGCAAATGTCCATAGATGATGGTAACCGCTTTCCATCAAGTGGGCCGTCTGCCTGTTTGCTGATCTCCTGCAATAAAAAAAAAAACCTTTTTTTTTCTTCCTATTTTCCCTTTTTTATTTAGTTTTAGTTTTTATATTCTATAGCCTGTAGTTTATATTTTAGTTTATAATTATTGTAGTTTTATTAATCTACGTATTTCTCAATTACCAAATTTTAATAGTATTTATGTCTTTGAACTACAACAACAAAGTCTGCTTCTCCATAATATATTTCGCAAGAAATACGACAAGGGTATCCTATTAAATTAGATTTATTTCGACCTTATGAAGCTTTGTAAAGGACATCTGAAATTCTATATTGGCTTTTAGTTGTATTCTTTCAAGTGTCTATGAGATAGATCTAATAAAATTTGTTAGTAACAGCCATTAGTAAATTCTTTGTCTGCCTTTAATTAATGTATATTGATTACTATAGAAAGATAGTGGAAATAAGATACTTTGAGAAATATTTAGTCAAGAAGAGGGGTGATATATGGTCACTTAGTCTTAATATTTAAAATCCCGTATCACCATATTGGTTTACGCTAATCTCCGTAACCCCTCAACTGATTTTAATGAAATTTTGTAAATCGCGGTAGGTGAGTGTAGAAGTCCCTGCATTGGAGTGGTAATAGCATTTCTGTTGTGCCTACCCGAGTCGAAAATACCCACTAAAACCCCACGGTGTTCCTTGCTTCGCCGTATTCCAGGGCTGCGGGTAGATAACGTAGCCAACTCCGCGGGCTCTGGCAGGCGCCGGTTCTCAGGCGTCGGGTGCTTAGCTACCTCCCGGCAATGGATCCCCATCGTGCCCAACTGCGCGAAGCGTGCAAATTCTATTCCTTGGGAGGCGAGGAGAGCGTGAGTGGAAGACTGGCCCGCTCTCATTTCGAAACGAACATTTCCCCAAGGGTTCACACACAGTCGCCCGGTTACGGCGGTTCCACGGCACCGGCGTCGACGCGTCTTCCTTCAGCTGGAGCTAATCTGCTCACGCTCCCACTCTGCTTCCTCCTTAACTAGTGCAACGTGCTCACACAAGGAAGTGACTTTTGAAATATAGACCGGACAATGTGTCTCAGGTCAGCTAGTACTTTTATAAATATCAGTCCTTTTACAAATATCAAACCATAAAGACGGGAGAATTGAAAAGGGTTTAACGTACAAAGTACAGGCTCTTAATTAAAATATTACCGCCCGAGGAAATTGGCTGCTAAATGAAAATTTCAATTGCAGCAGCTTAGGCAAAGTGATATGACAGGTGTAATTCGTGACCCAAATTGCCGAGTATGCTCAAAAAGCCACTGTGATAAGCGATTATACTTGTCATCTACCGCTTGATGTTGTGAAACCCCTTTCACGTTTGCTCTGTGTTAATGTTTTGGTGTGACTATTTGTTTGGGGTTTTGATTAATTCGGTAATTAAGCGATAACGTTCGGTCGCCTTTAGAGGGACTTTCCGCTACGCTGCATAGAAATGTTGAAATAATATACCGCCACCATTAAGGCTCCATTCACACTATGATGTCGTTCACGGTTCAATCTCACTCCGGTCTCGGCCCGATCAAATTTCATTGTCTCCACACTAGTAGTGTCACAACACAATTCCATCTCGCTCCGGTCACGACCCAATGAAATCTCGTTGTGTCTACACTTAGTGTCACAACATGGTTCAATCTCGCTCCGATCTCAGCCCGATCAAATTTCGTTGTGTCTACACTAGTAGTGTCAAAACACAATTCAATCTTGCTCCGGTTTCGACCCGATCAAATCTCGTTGTGTCTACACTACTAGTGTCACGACCTGGTTCAGTCTAACTCCGGTCTCAGTCCGATCAAATTTTGTTGTGTCTACACTAGTAGTGTCACAACACAATTCAATCTTACTCCGGTCTCGGTCCGATCAAATTTAGTTGTGTCTATTATAGTAGGGTCACAACACGATTCAATCTCGCTCCTGTGTCGGTCCGATGAAATCTCGCTGTGTCTACAATACTAGTCTAGAGTTAAAACAAAAGCGTATTCACACTGTCGGTACAAATCATGACAGGTCCGATCTCGCTTCAAGGAAATTACTAATTACTAAATTAAAATTTATCTTATAATATTTTTTAAAGATGTCTATTGCAATCCCACACGCAACGTGACGTAACAAAATTTACTTAAAAAAATACGTCTATTTATATTTTAATAAAGTTGGTTATGGCAGAAGAAGCATAAAATTATAAATGCAGTAGAAAGGAGAGCTTTGAGAAGTATATGCAAAGTTAAATTGAATGATATGACAAGGAACAGTGTGATAAGGGAACGTTGGGAATGGAAAGAAGATGAAACAACAAGAGTTGAGAAAGGAATGCTAAGTTGTTTTAGACATGTAGACAACGGTTGAAAGGAGACTGACAAAATAAGTGTATGACAACAGTGTAGGTGGTAGAGTTGGTTGACCGCGACGTACTTACTACGATCACATGGTAGATGTCTTAAAATGGTCAGGTGAAAAGCACGTATAATAAACGTGTATGTATGAAGAGATTAATAAATGTAGTCGAGGCAAAGATGTATGTCAAAATTTGCTGCAAGTGGAAATCTATCGTCTCTGCCTACCTCTACGGTAAAATTTTAAATTAAAGTAATCAAGTAAAGAGTATGCCAAATCCAAAATTGTTTCACTAAATTAAACATGCAAGTGTTGTGACTCAAATGCTTTTGATTTATTCATTCGATCAACTAACTAGCACAAATATATTCGAGTCTCAGTTGCAGAAAATTTGTTTTACAAAACAAATCCGTAACTTTTAATTTTCAAATTGACTTTTGCTCACACAGTTTGATTTTTCAGTAAACTTTCCGTTTCAACTGAGAGCGTAGTTAAGGGGATGGTATCCCGAAGCTATTTTAATTGTAAGCAAAAATCACAGCATCGTATCCTCCGACCGGGCAGGAGGTGAATGCGCTAGCAAGCCCACAGCTCGGAGTAATGATGGCTAGAGCAACGTTCGGGGGTCTTAGTGGGTATCTCACTATGGGGATGCTAATGCCACCTCGACGTGGTAAAATCCATACTCCCCACGGCGCTTCCCCTACGGTGGTTTGCCACTCAAGCGGTTGTCCCCTGCATATCCAGGGGAGTATATCCAACACTCTTTTTACTAATTATGACTTAATTTGTTTTTATAATAATATACTGCCGTCTATGGACATTTGCAACACCAAAGATGCAACCAATGTGCGTCTTCGAAGTGGGGAATTGGAATCTGGCCACTGATGCCAGAATACAACGCAAGGTTGTTACGGAGGTATGCTCTAGATCAGGGGCGGTAGTCACCCATACGGCGAAAATGCGCTTCTTGCCACTCGGTTGCCGTAGTTATTAGTTTTCTTTCCCCGTGCCTACACGGATAATAATGTAGTATTAATTATTCATACAAATTACGTCGTAAAATCGTGTATTACTTCAATGTCACCTTATCCGTGCAGGAACGGAGAAAGAATACAATTTCCTGCGGCCGGGCGGCCTGTCGTAAGAGGCGACAAAACAACCCACAGCCAGGTGGTAGGGCATTTGCCTGACTGGATGGCTACCACCCCTGGTCTAAAGTATGTCGCCATAACAACCTTGATTTGTGTTTCGGCATTAGTGACCAGGTTCCAGTCTCCCTTAAGAGAGCAGCAGCGCATTTGTAGCACCTTTGGTGTTGCAAATGTCTATAGGCGATGGTAACCGCTTTCCATCAAGTGGGCCGTCTGCCTGTCTGCTGAGCTCCTGCAATAAAATAAAAAAAAATGTAAATTTTAAAAAGCCCACGAATATATATGCATAATCATTATAAAGTAAATATATGTTGCTGAGGAGTTTGTTGCGCCACTCATTCTCCTTTCACAGTAACTAAAATTGCATTGGAAGCAGTGGTATATACATGACTTTCAATAAGTAATCTGTGTGATTCCATTTTGAAATAAATACATTCTATTTCTGTATTTTGACTAATATTAATTTTGCAAAACTGTTATAAGGAAAAAGATTAATTATTTAAAAAAAAAATACACATTGTACAGTTTGTACACTTGTTCTTGCTTGTTGTGGTGGATGCAGGCACTTGTTGTTGTAGTGCTGGTGCTTTCTTGTAGTAGGATAAAGAAAATACACCTTCTTGCTCTCAGGGATTTATTCTGGTAGTACTTGGGCTTGGATGCTGATCCCTGGGTTCAACTTAGTGGTAGTTGAAGTCGTATGTTACGACTAATAACAGCTCGTAGCGACTTGATTGCAACTTGTTAGCAACTCGATCACAATATATTTGTGAGCGTTATTTATAGTGATGTTATTATATTAAAGTAGCCTATAGTAGGCCGCAGTGTCAGCAAAACGCTGTACGTTGAACCGTACACATATATTTTAAAGTACCCTATTTAAAATAGTCTATTCTTATTTTTTAAAGTGCATTACTTAAATTGGAAGGCCACGACACACCTTCCATGATCAAATTGATCGTGTACTAGCAGAAGGTGATGTCAGGAGCCTTAAGAACAGACGAGCTTGCATGACAAGAGTTATGAATGTCAAAGAGGCAAGTGAGGTGTGTAAGAATAAGCCAAAATGGCACTCTGTTATTCGTGCCTACCCCGCAAGGGAACTGGCGTGAAGTTATGTATGTATGTATGTATTACTTAAATTACGTAATTTCTAAAAGCAACCGGTCACAACCGGGATTGGAAACAGACTGGCGTCCAAGCGCTGTACTTCGTTTTAAGAAGTATTAAATCTGCTGAGTCATCTGAGCAGTCTTACAGGGAAGTATTGGGGTTGTCTGGAAGAGATTGCTTTTTAGCGATAAGACCACCCTTTGTACATAACTAGATATAATTTTAGTCTTTAAGTTCATGTTTGTATTGGTGTACAATAAAGAGTTATCTATCTATCTATCTATTAACCTTGCAGTGTATAATTATAACAGTACGTCAACATTGCGATAGCCCGCCGTTAAACGCAGAGCTAAGAACGAAACACAAATAGAAAAACGTAATTTTTCATCAAAACGCTCGGTTTATGTTACGAACACAGACTGCGTTCCGGGTTATTTATGTAAGCGTACACGGTCGGTTATAAATGTGGTGTTATGATTTATGCGCGGACAATGGTCGGTTAGAAATATTACTATCGTTTTACTGGCCTTTTCGTTACTGTCTCGCGTGAAACGAAACAGGTTCTTAAGATTACATACATACATACATAACTTCACGCCAGTTCCCTTGCGGGGTAGGCACGAACAACAGAGCGCCATTTAGGACCATTCTTACACACCTCACTTGCTTCTTTGACATTCATAACTCTTGTCATGCACACTCGTCTGTTCTTAAGGCTCCTGACATCACCCTCCGCTAGTACACTTCTGCAAGCAACTTTCTGTCTTATACCCGTTTCTATATATTAATAATCATTATTTTACCTTACCGCGGTCCCAGGGGCATCCATATTAAGACCATCCGATGAGGCGCTGCAGCGCCTCACCAAATGCGGAAGAAAGCTGGTAAGTGTAGTAGGTACTCTAGCCGTCGGGATCATAGAATCCTTTCCGCAGGGCATGTGTGTACAGAAACGGCTCCCAAGAATCCCACATACATTTTTTTTTTTTTTTTTTTTTTTATTGCAGGAGTTCAGCAGACAGGCAGACGGCCCACTAGATGGAAAGCGGTTACCATCGCCTATGGACATTTGCAACAACAAAGGTGCTACAAATGCGCTGCTGCTCTCTTAAAGGAGACTGGAACCTGGTCACTAATGCCGGAACACAACACGAGGTTGTTATGGCGACATACTCTAGACCAGGGGTGGTCGCCATCCAGTCGAGCAAATACTCTACCACCTGGCTGTGGGTTGTTTAGTCGCCTCTTACGACAGGCCGCCGGGCTGCAGGAAATTGTATTCTTTCTCCGTTCTTGCACGGATACATACCGTTGACCACCCTCGGGGTCCGAGAGAATGCGTAAATACATTTTCATTTCTCATATTCTGAAAGTACGCTTGTAGTTGCCTGATCACAGTAATGAAAACAGTACTTTTAAAATTATCTCCAGAAGCTTGTCTGAAAGAAATCGCTGTTAGCGATAAGATCGCCGATTGTACTAGTTATATGATTGTTAACTCATGTGTATTATTTTCTTGTGTGCAATAAAGAATATTCTATTTTATTCTATTCTACTTTTCGTCCCTGGGAAACGATTTTCCCTGCTTACTTACTTACTTGACGTTTCGTATGTGACGTATTAAACGAGTTCATCAGATTTAAACATGGATTTAACGCCTGATTTCATTAGGGAAGTAGTTGTTTGTTTAACTAATCAGTTTTTATTTAACTTGTTCACCTCGGGTGAAAGGCCTATTTAGGCACTCGAACTATTACCAAACCATCTCATGCCTAAATAGCTGACTTTCACCTCTCGTGTAACAACGTACAATTCCCCAGTTATATCAAAAAAATATTGAAAATGGATATTAACTAGTAAACAAGATCACCAAAGACTTTTGACTTAGCTGAGAGTTTATCTGGGTCCGGCTGTGAAATACCTAATTATAATAAAACTACGTTTTATTACAATACGTCGAAAAAACCAAAATCAAATAAATTACCGCGCTTAAAACCGTTAAAACGTAGTTTTATTATGTATACAAGTCGCGAAAACTTAAGAAAACATTATACCTAATTATTTGAAGATTACTCTAAAAACATTTATCCATACTTGATGCAGTTAATAGATAATTCTATTTTTGTTCTTGAAACAGACTAAATTCATAATCGCAAATGTCAATGTCAAAAATGTGCAAAGTTTGACATTTGCCAATCGTCAATTTAGTCTATGTATCTCAACAGTATAAACTGAGAAACAAAAAAGAAAACAAATTATGCTGAGTCATGTTTTGAAAAAAGAATAAGAAAGACGCTTTAAACTTGCTAAGGTCCTTAAGCTAACTTAAACAAATTTCGAATAATATACTAAATTATCAATAATATTGACTCTCAATTGTTAGTATTGGTTTTGAAGAAATTTAATTACTATTCTCTACCCCGCAGGGATATCACCTTAGCCAAAGTGAACAGTGTATGGTCTAAGATATAAAGGGTGAGCGGGGACCTAAATAGCCGGGAAATAAACTTGGACGCTACTGATCATGGGCTCTCGATAAGGATTCGACTCCGGTCTTGCCTTCTGGTGGGGTCTCTTTTTTTTGGTATAATTTAATAGCGTTTTCCCCGCGCCCACGCCGCGTAACAAACCCTAGGTAGTAGCTCTATGTTACTTACATAAAAACTTAATTAGGATTTTATACATATATACAACCTTCAATGAAAATTTATCTAACTGGTGGTGAAAATCGCTTAAAAATCATAGTTTTAACTAAATTCTTAATTAACGTGCGCTGAACCCCTTTCAATGACGTTTTACAAATACAAAATATGCTTACATGCTACCCTATATTGTTTGTTTCCAAATAAATTGAAAAAGAAGACGAATGTCATGTCATGCACTGTCTTCTTCGACTATTCTGGCGGCTTCTGTCTAAGCCTTTACCTTGCCTAGGTCAGGTCTCAGATTGAATTCCTGGCATATATCATCCATAACAGTAATTTTTATTGCGAACTGGCAAACAGGCAGACAGATCACGTCATGGAAAGTGATTGTTGTCGCCTATAGACATGCAAGACTAGGGGCGAAGCCGACGCATTGCCATTTTTTAAAATGGGGATATACGTGATAGGATAGTATAGGAGAGATGGGACAAAAGGGTCAATAGTAACGTAACTTGTTTAATTTGAGAATATATAGCGAGTTCGACAAATACTTAATATACATAACATTATTTTAATTAATCTTAGATATATATAATTGAAATCCACGTATATAGCGACTCATCACGATATCTCAGTAATTATAATACTTATATACTTTAAAATTGTCAGCTAAGAACGGATTTTACGGCACGCGAAGCGGGCGGGTATCAGCTAGTCTATTTATATAAATAAAAATGTAAATACGCGCGTAACTTAGAACGATTTTACCGATTTTGATGAGATTTTTTGTGTGTATTTGATTATTTAGATTCACAATTGGAACCGGTAGGTGGCGCTGAAATCCGGTCGTAGATTTTTATTTTTTCAGGGCGGGACCACGTCTGCCGCGACCTCTAGTATCTTATAAATTGCGCCAAGTTCCTCCTGTCAGACAGTAATTATTAAAGAAGTTCGCCATCAGACTTGGAAGCATCGGGTTCAATTAAAAGTTGCTCGCGTGCCAAACCTACCGGTGGTAGTGCAAAGTTTTTGTTTGATTTTATGTTTTTGCCATTACAAGTTTAGCGAGTAAGTTATTGATCGCATTTTTTGTGCCTGACTACGTTATACAAAACACTATTAGGTACTAACAAATTACAGTGGAACTTTATGTTACATAACTACCAATATACCTAGACATGTGTCAATTTCATCATCTTTCTTCCATGATCAAATTGATCGTGTACTAGCAGAAGGTGATCTCAGGAGCCTTAAGAACAGACGAGCTTGCATGACAAAAGTTATGAATGTCAAAGAGGCAAGTGAGGTGTGTAAGAATAAGCCTAAATGGCACTATGTTGTTCGTGTCTACCCCGCAAGGGAACTGGCGTGAAGTTATGTATGTATGTATGTATGTATGTGTCAATTTCACTAAGCGATTCTTCAGAAGCATCCGTTTTAGGCCCTCTTACAATAAGTTAAAATACCCGCAGGGGGGATTTGGGGCGAAGCCTTACGTGAATAGCGACACCTCATACCCGACTCAGGGGTCGGAAACCAGCCGGCACGGAGTGGAGATCGGTAGAGCTAAGACTCAATCTCCAGGGATGGAAGTGATAAATGGAATCACGTCAGAAGTAGTTTCAGTGAACCTGCAGCCCACCTCTTTACCCCGCTTAGCCACTCATACACATGTTGCCCCTGTCTTCTATGGCATTTTATGGGGCCCATGCAGGGAGTGGCGACTCACCGTCTGCCCATTTTTATATGTTCCCCGAACATTGCGACGGGCAGACGCCATAGTCCCCAGTTCACCCCAATAGCCCGGTACTTTTTGTTCTCATTTCCCACAATAGTCCTACACTGGCCGGGGCTTGTCTTTGGATGTATTAGTATATAGTGTAGACAGGGATAATCGACGGTCAGTGTCACGTCACATTCACATTAAATTTGTCAAGGGGCCTCTACGTGTTGGCCTTCCCATGGCCCCACGCAAGCCCTCCAAAAGTCCGGGCCATTTTTATGGCCCGTGGTCTTGAAAGTTAAAATATAAATTATTTTCGTATATTATGTAACTTATGTCCAAACCTTAATTAAAACCATCACAGCATTTTCATAATTTCAGCGTGTAACAAATAGTTGTAATTAGCAATAACCAAAACAGGCTTATAAATAAACCATAATATGATCTTATTAATGGAAACCGCCGTGAAGGTGCAATTAACCTAGTTTATATAGGCTGGTGT
Source organism: Dendrolimus kikuchii (assembly GCA_019925095.2). Taxonomy (NCBI): domain Eukaryota; kingdom Metazoa; phylum Arthropoda; class Insecta; order Lepidoptera; family Lasiocampidae; genus Dendrolimus; species Dendrolimus kikuchii. Next base: position 5,372,062 of record CM034390.1, on the reverse strand, counting down.
TATGTCTCTTCGCGAGGTTTATGGGGAGTTTTCAGAACGTAGGGTTTGAATAAGGTGTTTTAAATTGTTAATTTGGTTAACTGAATTTTAAGGAACACATTGTTTTGATGGTGTCTTGTACGTGTTTAATCTATGGCAAAACAATATCTGTATTCATTCAAATGCTGATTAAGATTCTTTTTTATTTTTTTTATTGTATGAGTTCAGCAGACAGGCCTACCTGGTGGAAAGCGGTTACCATCGCCTATGGATATTAGCAACATGCGCCGCTGCCCTCTTAAGGGAGACTGGAACCTGGCTACTAATGCCGGAACACAACTCCGAGTGGGTCCGGGGATGGTTTAGATTCACAATTAGACTTTTTAGATTTTTATTTTTTCAGAGCAAGACAATGTCTGCGAAACCGCTAGTACGTTATAAATAGGGAAACTAATGATCATGAATAAATACGTGTTTCAAAAATTAAAAATAATTAAAAAGAAACGACATTACAAATAAATCTTTGCTATTCCGTCCCCTTATTCCATGCTCTCTATCCCCTTTATCTCATTATCCCTATTTCATCCCTTTTATAACATCCCATCCTAAAGGCTGGCTACACTTTGGCTTCCCCTCTTGTTTTTCAAACGTCCATATTAGTATTTTTAATAAATAATATTTTAAAGTCACCAATGGTTTTATTTGACAGTACAATAAAGGTATCTTATATACACGTTTACCATATACTAGCGGTTCGGCGTGGTTTCACCCGCGCTCTGTCCCGCCCCCGTGGTATATAGCGTCATGTTATATAGCCTATGACACTCCCTGTTAACGTAGCTTTCGATCAGTACCTTTAGCTATCAAGGGAGCAAAGGATTCATCACCCCCGCTGACGAAGTGGATGTGTTCTGATTACCGGGGCACATTCAGACAATTTTGCGCTGGATCGGACTGGGCGCAACTACGTTCTAAGTCTCAGCCTTTCCTACATAACAAGCGCGGGGCACATGGGAGGAGGGTGGTTTTAGTGGGTAGTGGTTGTTGCCCGTGCAACTTCTCTGAGTCTTCACACAAGCTGGCTTGATTACTGTTTGGATTGCCCCTTATTAAAGGGTAAAGCCTCCATGGTCAACTATGGTCTAATACCTTGCAAAGGACCCAGTATTGTGCGTAAATAGCATCTCCGCCGCCTTAAAAAAAAAGGCTTTCGATCAGTAAAAGAATATTTAAAATCGGTTTAGTACATCCAGAGATTATCCCCTACAACGTCACAAACTCATTGACTATCTTTTTATAATATTAGTATAGATAAACACTATAAAATAAAATACAAACTTATATAATAAAAAGTATTACAAACATATTTAAAGGTATCTTATTTTAAGAATCTTAGTATTAATACCTACTCGGGAAGGCTCCGCGGACGGCAACCAAGGGTGTCCTTAATATGTCATGGTTGACACGTCTGTCAAACTCTGCTCTGCTAATGACGTTGCCAGGCGCGTTCCCTTTCTATTACAGCAATTATGGCCGGCTCCTGTATTTTACTATTCATTTACTTGCCTTACCAGCTTATATCAAATATTAACCGATAGTAAGGCAAATGAACAGTCGGTAAGATAAGAGCCTGTACCGCCATATTCTCGTAAACGACATTTGGACCTAAGTATATGTTTTGTTGCAAAATGTATTGTTACGAGTTGCAGGACTCGAATTAAAATGCCCTTGGAATTATTATAGAGTTTATTTGAACTATACAAACACGTATAACACAGGTACAAATATAACCGTGCACAACCAGTCCAAACGTAATGCACGATTCAATAACATGCGCTAAGTCCGTCACTAAATAGATTACCAAATGTAGACAAGTCTTGTTTCAGTCGTGGTTATCGCTTGACTGCCGATCTTTCCATTGGGCCATTGCTTTATACTGCACAGATACAATATGAATGCCCGACCGCGTGGACCGAATTTCTTAGAATCAGTCCGACACACCTGGCTGATGACTGATATAAAAGATTACAATACACAATGGGCTGTTTTCTAATCACAATTTTTAAACACAAAGTAATCAAAAGAAGTCCAAATGCCGAAAGGTAAGGTTCGCCAGGTGGTAGGGCATTTGCCCAACTGGATGGCTACCACCCCTGGTCTAAAAGTATGTCGCCATAACAACCTTGTGTTCCGGCATTGGTGGCCAGGTTCCAGTCTCCCTTAAGAGAGCATTTGTAGCGCATTTGTAGCACCTTTGGTGTTACAAATGTCCATAGGCGATGGTAACTGCTTTCCATCAAGTGGGCCGTCTGCCTGTCTGCTGAACTCCTGCAATTAAAAAAAATAATAATAATAAGGTGTGTTTTAACGGTATGCAGGTGTGAATCCACTTTTGTCGGCGTGTAGGTCGTAACAGTATTTTAAATTATTATTTTATTTTAAGACTTTCTGTTTTAGTTACATTAGCCCCTACTGAATCAAAAACTGAAAGTTTTAGAAGAAAATAACAGTTTAAATACCTTTTGAACCAAAAAATATATTAAGGTGTAAATATTGCTCGCAGTAAAATGGCGATAAAGGCTCGATATAGGAACGGGCCTAAGTGGCAAACGGGAAAATAACTTCTCATTTGCCTGTTTACCAGACGCATTTAATAATAATTGTGTATGTGTGCAGTTCACACGCAGTAGAAATGAAACTTCAGAGAATATACTCACAGATAATTCTTCTCTAACTTTTAGTAATATAAATACAATTCCTTTAGCCTACATCCATCAACATATTATAATTAAAAAAATTCAATCTAAATTACAATTTAAATCACTACCATAAAGCTCAAAATTGAATGCATTGTTCCGCACAATTTCCTTTAATCTACGTATAAAAGAATATATGCCTTAAATATATACTTCTTCTTCTCCGTCGTCACACTCTTGGCAGAGTGGTCGTGGTCCTCATGACAGGGGTGGTGGCAAGCTTCACAATTCGTCGCCATTCCTCTCGATGCGATGGTCTCACACTGTCGCGGTACTCCCTGCTAGATAACGGACGAGGCTCTGGCGACCGAACTATGGCGGTATAACCATAAGCCCGACTGGGAAACCGGTCGGAAGAGGCTTCAGCGACCTTGAGGAACAAATATCCTCAAAAATGTCTGGTGCAGAAAGCCATGGGAAACTACTGCACTATATTCCCATAGAAAGTCATCATGATTGAAATATATACAGATAGAGCTAAATTTAATTAGAAATCTTTTAAGTTTTATTTAAATTGAAAATTAATACTAACGGGTAAAGAGAAATGCGTTTTATTTTGAATGATATAAGGTTGAATTTTATGTGTCTATCTCTTTTTAGTGTCACTTTTTTGTTTCATCGATTTTCAAATCACGAAGTTTCACTACAAAAAACTTTCGATCATTTAATTTTTCCCAGTAGTATAGAGTATAGACCATAGAGATTCTCGAGTTTTCTCTACAATCGTTTTATTACATCAACATAAACCGACGCTTATATGAGATAAGGAATTCTGATATCTCTTTGAATCCCTTTATAATCCTCGCTGGCGGCGTTTTTATATACGAAATGAGCGTTTTATTGTATTTTATCAGTTATAAACATCGTAAAGATATTTAGAACTGATAAATGGATTATGTCATTACATTACACGCATTTATAAATTGAAAAGTACTATGATGAAAAAAAATATACTAAATTTCAAATTTACGTTCTTCAGTCTCGGTTGCATTATTGCATGACTGTAAGAGTATTCTTGTTGTTAGCATAGTAAATGTTTTGCGAGCTGACTGGAACGCAGACTATTAAGAAAAATATTCAAAATGAATATATTGATTTCAAAACGGAATCTTACAGATTACTTATTGAAAGTCATGAGTCTATCACCGCTGCCAAAGCAATTTTAGTTGCGGTTAAAGGAGACGAAGCGGCGCATCAAACTATGTTGCTGGGCAACATATCTTTACTTTCTTATTTTGTTATTCGTCTTATCGAAGTGAAATTTGTTTAAAATCGTTGTGATTTGAAACTCGATGAAACATAAAAGCGACACTAAAAAAAGAAACACATAAATCTATAGCACTAAACCTGAGAGAGAATGATATACAAGTTTTACATTGTGCAGCACAGATCAGAGAGTCAATAAGACCGATGATTAAAAATAAGTCTACCGACACTGATAATATATTTTAGACTAAAGCAGTGAAAATTTGAAAGTGTTACTTAAGAAGTTTATTTTGAATTATATGTTGACGGATGTAAAAAGGAATTATATATTTGATATTAATAAAAGTTAGAGAAGAATTTTCTGTGAGACTATTCTCTGAAGTTTCACTTCTACTACTACTACACGTAAACTGCACACACACACAATTCTTTGTTTGTTAAAACATTACAAAAAGGCGTGTGTCATACATCTTCCTAACAAACATTTATACATACATACCGTCAGTTTTCGAAAAAAAAATTGGACATAGGTACCTTTATAGACAAACAGACGAACAGACAGCGATCATGGTTCTATTTTGCTAAAATGACTATGGTACCTTGAAGAAGTAAAAATTACTCCACCATTTTGTAAGGCATAGTTTAAGTGGTTTAACTAGTTTTAATGAATTTATGGTTTATTAAAATATGTATTTTACGTGGGAAAAATTGAGCGAGTGAAAAATATACTTAACAAACAGATCTTATAAATTAAAATATTTGCTGCGTTGCACCCGCAGCTATTTTGGTAAGAGTAGGATTAAAATCATAAAGCCAATGTTAAATTCTTCGTTGTCGTCAGCGATTTAGCAAGTTGAAGTGGCAGTGGGCTGGTCACGTCTGCCGCGGAACTGATTGCCAATGCAGCAGACGAGTCCTGGAGGCGAGACCGTGTCTCAGTAAACGTAATGTCGGACGCTCTCCAGCCTGATGGACTGAGGACCCGCTCAAGGTCGCCGATAGGCGCTTGATGAGGAAATCAGAGGACACGGGTGTGTGGCGCCGTCTTGGAGAGGCCTACATCTAACAGTGAACAGCGATTGGCTGACGACGATTAAATAATTTCAATTTGGACGAACCAACTAAAGTGACCCATATAAACGTAAACTTGAATTATTCAAAGTCGTTGACTAAAGCGGTGTTGTATCATTTATGTGCGTTTTAAACGAATTAATTCAATTTGCTTGATCCGTCTAATATGAGCCTAACATATAAAGGGATCAAGGAAAGATGACACATAAAAGAATAATACTATGTTAATAATGGCCTTATGATTCGAGGTCTTAGCTAAATAGCAATTAAATAATAACACAATAACGCTGTGGAATAGAAGAAAAAAACACTCATTAGTATAATAACTGGCAAAGTCAAGTTCATGCGAGACCACAAAAAGCGCGACTTCAAATAACAATACGTAATTATTTGAGAAGCAACAATTGCCTCCATACGCGTAATTAGCGTTCTTGTTTTAGGGTTGCGTCATTGTGTTGCAAAAATTTGAAGCACTGCTGTGATTTTGTCAAATTTGTTATTGTTTTTGTGAATTAATGTCTATGTTGTAAGAGCATGTAATGAGGAGGCAAGAAATTCATGCGACAAAATTGGCGTTAAGCCCGTCACAGACTTAGCTATAATATATATTAATATGAATCATAGCAAGGCATATTACGACATATTTTCCATACAAATTTTCGTAATAATATATATTTCTATGACATTACGAAAATATGTCGCCATTAATATCTCAGTATATTTTGGCATATTGATACTCATTTTAGTATAGGTATATATAGTTTTTCATTCTTACCTCAAGCATACTGCAAGACGTTCTTCAGAACTAATGCTTTTGCGCATAACCGTATCGCATTTTATTAAATTATTTTTTATCAATTCATCGATAAATGCCTCGAAATCGATAAATTTATTCGATGATAAATCATGATACAAATTAAATTCGCCACGAGTTCTCTTTTTTATATGCGGCTCTACCTAGATGGTTCTATTCTTCGTTCCTGACAAGGCAACATGCATATCAAATTCAGCATCGGAATCATCCTCTGAGGAACTTTCAATTAGATCTAAAAGTAGTGCTCTTGTCGAATTCATTTAGGTACCTAGATTGATTATAGTGTTATTTCAAAATGTTTACACCTGTACAGAAAATAAGCTTTGCGCTTGCAAGGACGACCGCAGACCGAGTGAGGGCAAAATATATATTATAGTATAGCTCCCGTGTATTACCATACTATAATTGCTATACTATAATTTATATCTCGATATATTAATATATATTATAGCTACGTCTGTGACGGGCTTTAAGTAGTAAGTAAGAATCTTAGTCCATACAGCCAATTCTGATGTAGTTGTCGTTCAGCCGGATTGTAGGGCATCAACTGACGCCATTCAACGGAGTTCTTGTGAAAACTCGAAATGCCACATTCGACTACACAGTTCACATTTCTCACAAAAACGCATAATTAGTACTCAAAAACTATCAATATCCTACAACTATCGTTCATTTTAAAGTTTTTTTTTTTTATAAAACTGAACGTCCAGTGTCTACTTTTCAGTTCCCGCCAATAACTCCAATTAAAGCGGTGTTTTATGAAAATTGGAAAGGGTAGGAAAACATTTATACGTGGTTGAGCCATGCTGGAATTGTTATCTCGATTACAGCTTAGGGCCAGCTCGATCGGCGTGAAACGAGTAGCCTTGAGCTAATCGTGTTTCATGCGATGAGTGAATTCTGATGGTTCACTTCACCTCCCACCTCCTCATGCCCCATTCCTATCCTATATCCTCATCCCCTCTATACCGTTCGTTCTGTCTGATCCCTGTATCTCGATTATTCCTGCGTATAGTCGGTCAACTAACGATTTTAGCTAATTTGATTATTTCATGGATTTGGTCAATGGTCATGCGGAGTGACGCTCGCGGACCGCGTTCATAATGCCGAAGTAAGAAAGAGAGTTGGTCTGAAAGAGAGTGTCGGGGTGAAGGTAAGGAAAAGAATGCTCCGGTGGTTCGGGCATGTGGAAAGAATGACTAAACAGATATACAATGCAAAAGTGGATGGATGCAGAAGTCGTGGAAGGCCACGACACACCTTCCATGATCAAATTGATCGTGTACTAGCAGAAGGTGATGTCAGGAGCCTTAAGAACAGACGAGCGTGCATGACAAGAGTTATGAATGTCAAAGAAGCAAGTGAGGTGTGTAAGAATAAGCCTAAATGGCGCTCTGTTGTTTGTGCCTACCCCGCAACGGAACTGGCGTGAAGTTATGTATGTATGTATGTATGTGGTCATTAAAAGACCTTATTACATACATACATATTATCAGCCCATTTCCCATGGGGATAGGCAGAGACATAGATCTCCGCTTACGACGATCCTGACGAACATCTTTCGCTTCATCTACTTTCATTAACCTCTTCTTACATGCACGTTTATTTGATACGCTTTTTACTTGACCTCGTTTTAACATTTCTGTTATTTGTTTATGATGAGTACGTCGCGGTCTACCGTTTTTTTTTTTTTAGCCAGGGGAAATCTTGAGGACCATAACCCGCGACAAGGGCAGAACCTTGGGGGGATATTCGCGACCCGTGTGTGGGATTCGCCAGATCGGGGGTGGCACCAGTATGCCCAGTCAGAACTGGTGCCATGCTGTTGCCACCCCCGGTTAGGGATACCCACTAAAACCCCTGGGTGTTCCGTCCTTCGCCTTATGCCAGGGCTACGGGTATATGACCTAGCCTCTCCGCAGCCCTGGCAGGCGTGGGTCCCCCTCACGAGGCCTCTTCCATTGCCGGGGACTCATCCTCCGGCATCATCATGCTCTCTTTGGCGTGGGGCGGTCTATAACGCGCCCCACGGGAGGAGAGATGAGCGCGCGCGGAACACTCGCGCTCTCATCTCGACGGCATATGCGGGTGAGTGAGAACCCCTATACCCCAAGGGGCCCCACCCGCGCCGTCCGTTTACGGTGGCCGAAGGTCGAAATCCGCCCTCCGGCGTCGGCGCGTCCTCCTTTGGCGAGAGCGGAGCAAAGATGTCCGCTCACGCTCCCGCTCCGCCTCCTCCTTCGCAAGCATAACGCGCTCGCAGAAGGAGGAGACGGCGTCCCATCCGGTTGACGTCGCGGTCTACCGGTACCAACTCTACCATTCATAATATTGTCATTCACTTGTTTTGTGATTCTATTTTCATCCATCCTCTCTACATGCGCAAACATTCCTGTTTCAACTCTTCTTATTACATCCTATTTATTTAGCCTATTTGACTTTTGTTCTTAATATAAAAATAATTTCGAACATATTTTGTTTTGTTGCGACTTCCGTATGTCGTATGCTGAGGTAACTACAGTATTCCTGTATACATCGGGCTGATGCGGTGGAGTTAAGTGAACAAGCACCATATACCCGTACATCAGAATACAGCGTTGATTCTGGAGCAACTGAAAATTGTTATGGCAGCATACTGTAAACCAGGGGTGGTAGCTATCCAGTCGAGCAAATGACCTACCACCTGGCTGTGAGTTATTTTATTGCCTCAGGCCGCATGCCCGCAGGAATTACTATTCTTTCTCCGTTCCTTCACGGCAATATATGGGCTATATGAATCGAGCAGTTCCAAAACAAATATTGTGTTGTATATAGACAGAGCGACGTATGGCTGTGACGATTCCATTTTGTACAAAATACTTAGGGAACCCTAAATACGAGTGTGTAATTTTAACACATATGTTTTATTGCTAAATATCATATTGTAAACCTATCCCAACATTTATTAATATAGCACCCTTTCTTGTTAACGACGATACGCTCTTAGCTTTTTCTTTTTTTACCTTTAGAAGTACTGCACTATAATAACAATGCAAGGTTGTTTAATTGTAGGAAAAATAAAATGTTAGTTAGGATTTTCAATCTTAGTTTCGCTCGATGATCACAGAAGGGCAAATAAATTAAAGATTGTAAAGTTGCTAGACGAAGTGAATTATTATCCATAGTAAACTTCCTCAAAAAGAACAAGACTAGTCTTGCTCTTTATTTCCCTGGGTTTCACTCATCAGATCCTGACTTGGTGACAATGGGACCACCACAGGAGTATGCTCTTTCGTATATAAACAAATTGAAATTGGTCCACAATTGACGAAATAGTCATGTGACTAACAAACAAAAAAAATATAGTTGAAAACCTCCTCCTTTTGGGAGTCCATTAAAAAGTATGTAAAGCAAATAGAACCGATAAAGACAAAGCAGAGATAATTAAAAAAAGATAGAAAGAAAAAATATTTGAAGAATTAGCGACGTACATACATTATGAGAATTTGTACGGCGCATTTTTAGCAAACACGGTTTGTACTCAGCTTATTGCACACAATGCTGAGTTTCAGTGCAAAACTTCCTTTTGGCGTGAGACTAAAACTACTCGAATATTTTGCGCATCTAATTTAAATTTATTTAATTTGTAAATGATAATATATACCTACCTACTTAAATAAACTATATAAATATGTTGTATTTTTATGATTTCAATGAAAATCTAACTTATGCTTGTGTATATTGTAACATGCTTGTATGTATATTGCGCATAACAACGTGTATCGATTCATCTAATTGAATTCAATTGGATACAGCGATTAAATCCAACATTATAGATTGTGTAGCAAATCATGAATGTAGTAAGATATAGAAACCATCATCATCATCCAATCGTTAAATCCCGGTTGCGTTCGGAGCGTTCACTGCGACGCCCAGAGTTCGCTTTCCGACTTTTCTACTCCACTTCGCGCGGCCTTCAGCATCCCCAGTTTTGAGACCGTTGGTACGCATGCCATCCTTCATAACGTCAAGCAAGGATTTCTTGGGCCTTCCCCTTCGAACGGGACCTGGCGGAAGCGGCATGGCTAGACATTTATTTCTCACATATTTAGACGGCCCCCGTAATACGTGACCGTACCAACGTAAGCGACGCTCTTGCAGTTTGTCTGCTACGTCACGGACACGAAAATTGTCGCGGATGCGGGAGCTCTGGTCCTTTCTCGTGACTACACACATCCATCGCAACATATTCATCTCCGTGACACGCAGTTCTTACTTGTGTCGCTCAGTACAGGCCACGCTTCACTGCCATACAAAAGAACAGGTCTAATGATGGATTTATAGACTTGTCCTTTTAATTTAACTGGCTTTAGATTATTAGCATAGAAACCGGCTGTAAATAAATCAATTCGGGCTAAGTGATTATATACCAAATTAAATTATGTTGACCAAAAAAGGAATAAGGCAGGCGACACGTGCAGCGGCGAATTTGTCGTAGTGCCGACGTTAAAATGACACGGATTAATAGTTGTATTATGCTAATGCCGATTTTCCCCTCGTAGGCGTGTTGCCGGAAAATCGACCCGTGTGTAATTATACGGGTGTTTCTTTTTTCGCCTAAATGAATGGAACGTGACTCGGCTGGAGTGATATGTCGGTTTTCGTACCCCTATTGTATGCGTTGGAGTGATTCACATCGAATGTGATATTTTAAAAGGCCTACAAGCATTTTGGTAAAGATAGAATTGTCACGTTTTCATTATGTTTTTTTTATAGCTGGAGTACAGCAAACAGGCTGACGGCCCACCTGGTGGAAAGCGGTTACCGTCGCCTATGGCCGTTTGCAACATCAGAGATGTCACGAACGCGCTGCCGGCCTCGAAGAAATATTATGACACCCTTTTTGAAAAACTCCATATCGTAGCGCTGTGGGAAAACCTCGGCTGGGAGCTCATTCCAAATCACCACGGTACGCGAGAGAAACGTTCTACAGAACCGTTGCGTACATGAGCGAAGCGGCTCAAGGGAGTGGGGGTGAACTCCCAATCGATGGCGAGCGGTGCGATGGTAGAAAGAGGACGAAGGCACCATTCTAAACAGTTCTTCGGAACATTCCCCGTTATACAGTCGGTAGAATACGCAGAGAGAAGCAAAGTCTCTCCTAAGGCCAAGCGTATCTAAACCGTCTGTGAGTATGGGATCATCAACAACGCGAACGGCTCGACGTTGAATACTGTCCAGGGGATTAAGTTGGTAAGCAGGTGCTCCAGCCCAAAGGTGTGAGCAGTACTCCATATGTGGCCTTACCTGGGCTTTATAAAGCACAAGGCGTTATCGCGATGTGAAGTACTGCTTGGACCGGTTTAGCACTCCCAGCTTCTTGGAGGCAAGTTTTGCCTTGCCTTCAAGATGGCCTCTGAACTGTACATCGTTCGTCATGTCAACACCGAGGATCACAATACTTTTGGAGGTGGTAAGGGGAGTTCCTTGGAACTGAAGCGCTTGGTCGAATGGAGTTTTTGTCTTTCTATCTGTTTGCACTTAATTTTTTTTTCTGAAACTATTGGGGAAACTTGGATGAAATTCGGCTGGAACGTATAGTCTGTGTGACGCCACCAAGGTAATGTAGTGAAACCGCAAAAAATAAAGATTGGTAACGCCACACATGTAAAAGTTGACTTTTTTCAGTTTACATAGTCGTGTGGAGTATTGTTAGTTATATCTTGAAGAAAGAAAGAAAAGACTTTATTTGAAAAAATAGCAACGTAATTACATTCCTTATAAATTATTATATACCCAGCATATTTTGAGAATTTGCACGCCGGATTTTCAGCAAAGAAGGTTTGCACTCAGCATATTGCTGTGCCGAAATTATATCCGATACAACGGTGATTTTCAGTGAAAACTTTCCTTTTTCCGTAAGACCAAAACGACCCAAGTTTGTTAAACTAATTCTACTTGTCAAATATTGAACTAGTAAATCAAATAAATAAATTTTAATAAAAGCAACAAATAAACTTTGTTACCTCCCTTAAAACAATTATCGATATACCAAAAAGCCGCAAGACTAACTCTATCACTATCTCGTAATATATCAAGAAAATATACCCATTTCATACAAATCATACAACTCTTATATAAACAGAGTGAGACAACAACACAATTAACGATCACGTGCACAAACGCGATCTGCACTCTCATCGCGGACACATATGTGCTAATAGTGAGCTAAAGGGTTCAAATTAAAATAAATACATTACCATATAATTAGGAGCCTTAAGAACAGACGAGCGTGCATGACAAGAGTTATGAATGTCAAAGAAGCAAGTGAGGTGTGTAAGAATAAGCCTAAATGGCGCTCTGTTGTTCGTGCCTACCCCGCAAGGGAACTGGCGTGAAGTTATGTATGTATGTATGTATGTACCATATAATTACTTAAATCTATTGGCACATCCCTGTGTGTATATCCGTGTAACAACTTGTGTCGAATCATCTATTCGATTACAATTCGATACAGTGATTACCGAGTATTACTCCATTCTGTGTAACGCAACTAAGTTCCTTAATGACTTATCAATGAAATCAATAGGTAACGAGATGTGAGTTTCCAAAGTCGTGAAGATTGTCCCGTCTGTCCTCTCTTCTAATTTATATGTTAGCAATTCAAAACTAGTGTATTAGCAAGCAAACATACCTGTCATATTTATATATTGTACTAGCTGACCCGGCAAACTTCGTGCCGCCTCAATACATATTCAAATTCAAATTCAAAATATTTTATTCAAAATAAGTTCCACTGGAGAACACTTTTTGAAGGTCATACATGTAAGTTAAAATTTAATTTTTACTTCCTATTCTATGTACACCGCTTCGCAACGTGTTTATACTGTAAAAGAGAAGAACCGGCAAGAAACTCCCCAGCAACACGTCTAGCTAAATATTATTTTTCTTTATATTTCATATTCTACTTATATCTCAAATTCTTTTTTTTATAAGTTTTGTACAGAAGTATGTTACAGAATTACTTTTTGAAGAATTGATGGAGTTTTAGCAAACAATGCATAAAAAACGTTGAATTCTGAACGACGGTACGAACATCAAATATTTGACAGGTAGGAATAGTTTCTAAGGGAAAGCGTAATTATTGTTTTTACTATATTCCAAGCATTTTTTTCATATTTACTCACCTTTTAAACCTTCCCAGGACTTCCACAAATAATTCAAAACCAAAATTAGCCAAATCAGTCCAGCCGCTCTCGAGTTTCAGCGAGACTAACGAACAACAATTGATTTTTATATATATAGATTTTAATATAGATCATAACTATATACGTGAAGCTAAAACTTTGTACCTCTTTTTACGAAAATTGTGCGGACGGAGGAGTATGAAATTTCGCACACTTATAGTTTATGTAGAGAAGGAGTGCAGAATGCTAATATTTTTTTAACATTATGCATAAAAAATACACGAATTAAAAAAGCCATGTATTTGACACACACACGCATATATACTCTTTTGTTTATTGTTAAAGTCAAATTATCAGTAGCCTTGGCGAAATCTATTATTAATATAAGTAGTCTTTTTTTTTTTTTTTTTTTTAATTTATTAAGTTTGCCAACAACTGATACATTGATATGCTTAATTAAATATACATGTTAATGGTCTTATGCTAAATGTACAGTCTCTTACAGGCAAACATAGCTTGCTTAATATAAAGAAAATACACAACAAAAAAAAAAAACAGGGTAAAACGCTAGACTTAACTTTTATTTATTAATACTGAGTGAATGTATTTCTTAAATTTGAATAAGGAGTCATGATGTATGTCTATACTGTTCATTTTATTATATAACCTGCATAAACGAGGAATAGGCGAGTTAAAACCAAGAGCTGTTTTGCGTAATGGCGGTACAAAGGGCTTGATATAATAACGCGGAATCCTAATGGGGGCAGCAAAATTTAAAAGTTCTAAGAGCTGTGGGCAATCTACTTTATTTCTGACAATTTTGAATAAAAACATCAAGTCTAATAAATCTCTACGTGATGACAAGGGTAACATTTTGAAATGTCTAAGCCTGTCGGAATATGGAGTAAAACGATTTCCTACTGATGTTGCCCAAGAAAGATGCCTTACAAATTTTTTTTGAACGCGCTCGATCCTAAGCGAGTGAGTGGCATAATGCGGCCTCCAAACAACGCTACAATACTCTAGGTGACTTCTAACTAAAGAATTAAAAAGAGAAATTTTAGTACTCGGATTTCGAAATTCTTTTCCGTTACGACAGATAAATCCTAACATTTTATATGCTTTTCCAATACACGATTCAATGTGTGGGACCATGGTTAGTTTATTGTCAAGTATAATACCCAGATCTCTTACAGCATCTACCTTTCCAATTTTGTGGTTTTCTATACAGTAATGTGTTATAATAGGTTTTGTCTTTCTAGTGAAAGTTATTTGAGAGCACTTTTTATGATTCAATGACATTAGGTTATTTTTACACCATTCTACTAAATTATTTAGATCAATCTGTAATAAATTCGCGTCAATATGGGATTTTATCTCTCTGCCAAACTTTAAATCATCAGCATATAAATAAGTTTCACAATGATGTAGGTGACTAGGAAGGTCGTTAACGAAAATATTAAAAAGTAATGGCCCTAAATGAGACCCTTGCGGTACTCCTGAGGTGATTTTAAAATATGAAGATTGAAATCCATTTATTACAACACAAAAGCTCCGTTCACTTAAGTAAGATTCAATCCATGATAATAAAGAGCCACCAATTCCATACGCAAATAGCTTTTTAATTAGTAGTTTATGTGGAACTTTATCAAAGGCTTTACTAAAATCGCTATAAATTACATCAATTTGACTTTGCGAGTCAAGTGCTTTAGCAATGTGTTCAGTAAATAACACTAAATTAGTAGAAGTGGATCTAGAAGTTACAAAACCATGCTGATGGAGAGTGAGATAACGTGAAAAATAATGATGAATATGGGGACATACAAGTGATTCCAGAATTTTTCCAAAAGTAGATAAGATTGATATGGGTCGATAATTAGTCACATTGTTTTTATCCTCAGACTTAAAAATAGGAACTACTTTAGCTATTTTCCATTGATTCGGGAAGATGCCCGTTTGCAATGCTTCATTATATATCATATATAAAGGAATAGAGAGAGCGGAAGCACAGGAAGTAATAAAGGTGGGTGGTATTCCATCTAAACCTGCGCCTTTCGTTTTATCAAGATTATTTAATTTACACTTAATTGTATCTCTATCCAACACAAGGCGCGAAAAATGATCGCTATAGTTATGTGGTATAGTGCTAAGACATCTAAAATCATCATTAGAAACTTTAGAATCACAGGTGTAAACAGAAGCAAAAAAACTAGCAAACAAATTACAAATATCAGGACCCGTTGAGGCTGTAGTGTTATTAAAAGCCATAACATTTGGATAGCTATTAGTATTAGCACGTTTAGCTTTAAGAAAAGACCAAAAATATTTAGGATTCTTAGGAATATTACTTTCTATAGAATTTAAGTACTTATGGTAGCATTCTTTAGCAAGTTTATCACAGCGTTTTTTTAAACATTTTAACGAAAGTTCATCTAAAGGATTTGTATAAATTTTGTATCGTCTTCTAAGATTCTCCTTTTCCTTAAATAAATTTTTTAAACTAGTATTAAACCATATCGGACATTTTCTTGTTCGCTTGAATGACGCTATAGGTGTATACAATTTGATAGCTGTCCATAACGTATCATAAAAACAGTTTACCATTTCATTTATATCCATACATTCAGAGAAAAGGCTATGCCAATTGATATTGTTAAGATAATTGTTCACTGCTTCAAAATTAGTTTTAGAAAATTGGTATCGACTATTAATATTATATTCAAGTTGAATAAAGCGTTGAAGGGATACGTCAATTACTAAAGGTGGATGTAAACGATCAATATTAGATAAAATGTCCATGGCTTCACTAACTACACAATTTAATCCGTTACATAAGATTAAGTCGAGCATTTTACCTGAATAATTTTTTATGTTATTGTGTTGATGCAAATTATTTACCGAACAGAAGTCAATGAATATCTGTTCAACGTGAGACAGTTTGAATTTCTTTGAATTATTATCAAGTGTCTGCCAGTTAATACGACCAAGGTTAAAATCTCCTAATAAAATAGCGTATATATCATTTTGGTCCATAATTGTGTTACAATTGTCAATAAAATTGTCTAAATTAACTTTATTTATAGGTGGAGGTAAATAAACACCACATATTGATAAGTCTTTGCCCTTAGTTTTGGTATGATCTTTTATTACAACCCAGATATCTTCTTGATCGCTTTCCCATTCCCTCATACGCACAGAATTTATACTCTTTGTAACAGCTATTAAGATACCACCTCCATCTTTTTTAGAATTAAAACTAGATAAGTCCCTATCCCTTCTGTACACCACATAATTGTCGTTAAATAACTCAGTGTTTAAAATATTATTATTTAGCCAGGTCTCTGATAAAACAATGACATCGTAAGAGCAATTACATACATTATTGTAAAACAAGTTGGTCTTAGATCTAAGTCCTCGAACATTTTGGTAATAAATATTAAGTATACGTTTTGTGTAGCCTTTATTAGCCATGGTTTATGAATTAAAAATAAGAAAATACAAAGATAAGGGGAAAAAATCTATAGAAGCAAAGTTACTCCAGTTTATCGAGGAATTCCATGTTTTTTATTATAACATACTTAGAAGATTCGGACTTCCGCATGAGAATTTGTCCATTCCTGACCCAAATAA
This sequence comes from Dendrolimus kikuchii, assembly GCA_019925095.2. Classification (NCBI taxonomy): domain Eukaryota; kingdom Metazoa; phylum Arthropoda; class Insecta; order Lepidoptera; family Lasiocampidae; genus Dendrolimus; species Dendrolimus kikuchii. The sequence continues at coordinate 5,355,440 of CM034390.1, read as the reverse complement.
ATTTATAATTTAACTCTTTAGCCTTTTGTCTAGCTGCTGCATGAAGTGATTTATTATACGTCGATAGATGTTCAGTAACAAATATAGGTTTTCTTTCTCCGGCAATGCCAATATGTGAAGTGTTTAATTTAGAATCTGGATTAGCTTTATTGAATTTTATAACAGAAGCCAAAAAACAATCACGAATGCGAGGCGAGGAAAGCTTGACAACAATCGAACGAGGTCGGGTACTTTCTTTATTAAATTTTGCTATTCTCGTGCATTGTAATATATTTTCTTCTGTTACAGTACACTTTATTAATTTAGATAATTGAATGACAATAGAATTTATGTTCTCAGACCTGTTCTCAGGCACACATTGAATCTCTATATTATTATTCCTAGATTCTTGTTCAAGCTGGTTCACTTTGGCGTTCAAGTTATTAACCATCATTTGCATTTTATCATTGTTTTCCCTCAGATCCTTAACGGTTTCTTTAGTAGCTTTAAAGTCTTTAAGAATGTCATCATATTGCTTGCTCATGAAGCTAACGGAATCTTGTAAATCACTAATTTCATCTCTGACGACTTTGATTTCTTTGCTTATCGTTCTTGACACATTCTCGTTCACTTTCTCCAAAAAACGTTCCAAGTGAATTTCCATGACATCACTTATAATATCTCGTACTTTTTCCTCGGTCATAGGCTCATTATTATCTTTTGTTTCTGGAGGTGAAGATAAAGCTTGCCTTTTGGAGGATCTCTTCGCGGAATAATTTTCAATATTTACTCGATCATAGGATGGCAATGGAGAATTGTCCAAGTTACGAGCTTTCCGTTGTGCACCTTTACATAAGGGGCACACCCAGTCTGGTTCTAAACTTGCTCCTTGGGCATCTCTTGGTACAATACATTCAATATGGAAAGTTTTTGAGCATAGTTTACATTTCACATAAGCACCTGTTTCAGAGCCCTTACAGCAACCCCAATTTAAAACTATTTTAGACATTGTTAATAAATTCGACAGGTATAGTCACGGGTAAAACCAATACGTGGCAGCCCTGTATGTATTTTTCTTTATGGAATTTAATATTTTGGCGGTATAACTTATTTACTCCGTTGGCTCAGCGACCCAAAGTGGGTCTTGGCCTCCGAAACGAGAACATGCCACTTTTCTCGGTCCTGTGCGGTTTCTTGCCAATTACTGGCTCCTAGCTCCGACAGGTCTGCCTCTACTCTGTCCTTCCAGCGATATTTAGGACGGCCGACCGGACGCCGACCTACCGGCCGTCCTAAATATGTTTTCCTCACGATGCGATGCTCTCCCATCCGCTCTACGTGACCGAGCCAGCAGAGGCGGTGAGCTTTTATTTCTCCTATTATGTTTCGCACGGCCACGAGATTCTTAATTTCGAGGTTGGTTCGGACCCTCTAGCTACCATCCTCTCTCATTGTTGGATCCAGAATCTTACGAAGGACCTTCCTTTCCTATACTAAAAGCTAGTTCTCCTCCTTGAGGGTAAGCGTCCAATCTTCCCATCCATACGTCAGGATGGGCTGTATGACAGTTTTTATAGATCCTGATTTTGGTTTTTCTATTTGTGCCGTTCAATTGCAGCCCCGATTCGAGAGTTAACAGTCGTTTAAGCACGTGTTCCAGCACTAAATTGAAAAGCATAGGTGACAGGGCATCGCCTTGCTTGAGACCAGTAATCATACCACTAATAATAAAATAATATAATAATAGCAGCCCATAAATGTCCCACTGCTGGACTCGGGCCTCCCACTATAGGGGAACGGACAGTATACCCGCCACGCTTGTCCAAGGCGGCTTGGCAGGTTTGACTCATCGGTTATCTCGATGTGCAGGTTGCATCACGATGTTTTCCTTCACCGTTATTAGCACGTGGTAATCGTAACAATATGCACATTAGGTCAGAAAACTGCCTAAGCGGTGCATGCGTTCCGGCCAGGATCGAACCCGCGCCCTTTGGGTCTGGGACGCGTGCGCTAGCCATTACGCTACCACGACTTGCCACTAATGCCGGAACACAACTCAAGGTTGTTTTTGCGGCATACTCTAGACCAGGAGTGAGAGCCATCCAGTCGGGCAAATGCCCTAACACTTGGCTGTGGGTTGTTTTGTCGCCTCTTACGACAGGCCGCCCGGCCGCAGGAAATTGTATTCTTTCTCCGTTCCTGCACGGATAATAGCTAAGTAAGGTACACTAATATTCTATCATTTTATTTGTCATTTTTGTACTTGATTCTAAAATGTTGTATTGCTTATAATTTTGTGAAAATATCATTATTTATGCGCGGTTTCTGAGATACTTTTAACTATAGTTTATCTGTTCGTTAGCGCTATCCGTTCAATAATTAATAAAACTGCGTTTTTGAACACACCATCCTACGGTAGTTAAACTAGGTTCAACTTAACTTAGCCGGGGGATACGTCCTCCGGCATAGGAAGAGGCCCAGTGAGGGGGGCCCACGCCTGCCAGGGCACGCGGAGTTGGGAATCCCGCATTCACGTAGCCCTGGCATAAGGCGCAGGACGGAACACCCAGGGGTTTTAGTGGGTATCCCTAACTGGGGAATGGCAACAGCGTGGCACCGGTTCTGACCGGGCACGCTAGTGCCACCCCCGATCTGGCGAATCCCACACTCACACGGGTCGCGAACATCCTCCTAGGCTTCTGTGCCTGTCGCGGCTTAGTCCTCAAACGGATTTCCCCTGGTCAAAAAAAAAGGTTCAACTTAACTGACCAATATTAGGCGTTTATCTATTCCATATCTTTTGTTTGACGTTATGTTGTTGACGTTTTTGTTTGATGTAAATAAATATTAGATATTCCTTCTTAAATAGGTCCATCTAGTGGCGAGTTTTGTTACTAGTTATAGGATAGCAGTTAACCTAAGTTTATCTATTACATAACTTTATGGAATCAATTGCTATTGAACTCATAACTGATAACCTCAGAAACCGGGTATTAATCAAATAAATACGTTATAATTAGGAATATTATAAAGTAGCAAATTATTTTTGGAATAAAATTACGAACATTTTAGCATTAAAACATGGCCAGTCGACCATGTCCCAAGTACCTATCACGTTTTAAGTATTTTTATATTCAAATTAATCCCAGTTTTTTGTGTAACGTCTCGACTATATACAAGATACATTTTCTTTGTTTTTACGTTTCTGTTTACTTCTAGTATATTCTAAACTATAATAAATCTATAAATGGTTGAGTTTGTATATTGTGTTTAAAAATTTGAAAAAAATCAGAGGGTATAAATTCGGACAAGAAAATTCCGAAAATGCAATTTTAAAAATTTTTGCCTGACTGTCTGTTAGAGTATCACGTGAAAACTACTGAACGGATTTAAATGAAACTCGACATAGAGTAACTTAGAATACTTTTCTCGAATGGACGAAAATAGCGGAAAAGACGGCGCTGCGATCGCATCTTTTTTGGAAACTACTGAACGTATGTTAATGAGACTCGTCATGGTGCTGGCTTATATAACTTGAGTTAACGCTTAGGATACATTTTATCCCGATAAATGATATCGTTTCCATAAAATAGACATATTAGCTAAATAGATGGAGCTGCAATCGCGTTTTTTTCAATTGACTAACAAATCTTTGTCATAGGATATAAGTCATTAATTGTATTACTTCAAATCAGGTTGGCTTCGACTCATCTTTATGTTTTGCTGGGCAGCCGTTGAGACTATATGGACTTAGTTTCTTTGTTATTGTATTAAATTGAACAAGAAACAGTAGTTTTAGGTCTAATATATATAAAAACCTAATTTAATTTTTATGTTACAAACATACAGCTACTAGGGTTTTTCACGCGGCATAGCCGCGGGGAAAACTATGTTTTTAAGTTAAAAATAATTTGTTATTATTTTACTGACGGCCTCTGTGGTTGAGCGGGCTACTAAGTCTTTGCCGGCGTACCTCAGTGCAACGCAGAGGTTCCGGGTTCGATTCCTTGTATAGTAAATTTCGGAAACGTATTTTCTCCGTTATTTACTATGGTCTGGGTGTCTGGGATCGGCCCCAGAGTAGACCGTTGTATATTACCTATAACACAAGCGTAACTTGCTTAATTTGGGGATATACAATATGTGTGTTTTTCTGCCAATTATTCACATATATATTTTATTTCCAAATTTTTTATATTTTTCTTATAAAATATATACATTTATTTATTAAAAAAAATAAAAAACTGATCTTCGCCGGCAGTGGGGCCTAGGGTCCAGGCTACCGGTGGTTAAGGCTCCAGACACAGGAATCTTCTCACAATACGGGCCGTGTCCAACAGAGCTGCCTTCTGCATCCGACCCTTCAACCAGATACCAAGCGAGAGCCTTTCAAGGTGGCGGTCAAGGCTCTTCGCTATTAGTCCATTCACTGACACCACTATCGGTACTGTTCCATATAGCGGTAACCTCGTGAGCAAGATCAATATACTTTATTTGTTTATCTTTCTCGTGTCTGCCGATTATTATTATTATTATTATTATTATATAATTTATATGAATCAAATTAGTACAGTAATTTAGTATAAGGTTGAGTGTTTCAAACTTCCCTATTTTTACTTATTGTTTATTATATTTTGTATACTGCTGTAACCTAAATTTGCTAAACTCAACTGCAATTTACAGGTTGAATCCCAGTTCGGGACTTTGGTTTTTCCATTGTTATATATGTGGCTATGAATAATATTTTAACGGTCGCTTCACAGTATATTTTTAAGAATGTCCTTTATGTTAAGAAAAATATCTCAGATTTCTCCAGATTAGGTGATGTAAATTGTAAAAATGCTAGGAACAAAAATAAATTAGAAACCCCCACATGTAGGCTCCATAAAGTTCACAATAGTTTCGTGGGGCAAGGTACAATACTCTTCTACTTAAACCCAATAAACGTTCAAGAGTTTTCAATACACAAGTTTAAAAAAATAGTAATGCAACGTGCGAGAAAACTTATTATACGATTAAAGATTTTCTAGACGACTGCACCGAATGGGAATAATGCGATCACTACCAAGCTCTTCCAGTAATCCTACTAATATTATAAACGCGAAAGTTTGTAAGAATGTATTGATGTATGAATGTATGTTTCTCGCACGCAATCTCTTTCACGCAAAAACTACCCTATTAATTTTGATGGACCTTTATAATAATATAGCTTACACATCGTGAATTATTCAAAATATAACGATTTTCCATCACCACATCACCACGCGGGTGAAACCGCGGGCGCAACTAGTTATTTATAAAAATTACTTTGTTAAACCTTGTATAAACTACAATAAAAAAATAAAGTGATGAGATTGGCCAGTTTTTAAAGTCACTAACCGATTTTCGGTACATGTATGTGTGCAGTTCACACGCAGCAGAAGTGAAACTTCAGAGAATATACTCACAGATAGTTCTTTTCTAACTTTTATTAATATAAATATAATTCCTTTAGCCTACATCCGTCAACATATTCTAATTCAAAATAAACTTCTTAAGTATCACTTTCAATTTTACACTGTTTTCGTCTAAAAAAAAACATTATTATCAGTTTTATTTCGGTCCAAATTGGACATATGTTTAGTCATCAGTCTCATTGATTCTTATCTGTGCTGCACAATGTAAAACTGGTATCGTATTCTCTCGCAGGCTTAGTACTATACATTTATGTGTTTATCTCTTTTTAGTGTCGCTTTTATGTTTCATCGAGTTTCAAATCACAGCGGTTCTAAAGAAGTTTCACTTCAATAATACGAATAACAAAATAACAAAGTAAAGATATGTTGCCGGGGAGTGTGATGCGTCGCTTACTTTCCTTTAATAGCAACTAAAATTTCTTTGGCAGCGGTGATAGACTCATGACTTTTAATAAGTAATCTGTAAGATTCCGTTTTGAAATCAATACATTCATTTTCAATAAACAAAATTTTGCCAGGTGGTAGGGCATTTGCCCGACTGGATGGCCACCACCCCTGGTCTAAAGTATGTCGCCATAACAACCCTGTGCTGTGTTCCGGCATTAGTGACCGGATTCCAGCTTCCCTTAAGAGAGCAGCAACGCATTTGTAGCAACTTTGCTGTTGCAAATGTCCATAGGCGATGGTAACCGCTTTCCATCAAGTGAGCCGTCTGCCTGTCTGCTGATCTCATGCAATAAAAAATTTAAAAAAAAAAAAATTGTGCGTTCCAGCTAGCCCACAAAACATTTACTATGCTAACAACAAAAATACTCTTACAGTCATACAATAAATAGTTAACATAATCATGAACATATCAGTTAGTGGGTCAACTAAACCAGTTTCACCACTTAGAAGATACTTGAACTCGTTATGTAGCAATGTGTCAAATTTCTCGAATAATTTGAAATATTGTGTAAATTCTAATTTTATAGTTTACTAGTTCACCGCATGGCTTCACACGCATCTAATTGGAATCTGTATAGTGCGGAAACTTTTATTTTCCGTATTAAAAAATATTGTAGGTATTATGTTCATTGTCGACGATATACGCTGGTGACGCCACGTTTTTTTTTAAATTGCAGGAGATCAGCAGACAGGCAGACGGCCCACTTGATGGAAAGCGATTACCATTGCCTATGGACATTTACAACACCCAAGTTGCTACAAATGCGCTGCTGCTCTCTTAAGGGATACTGGAACCTGGACACTAATGCCGGAACACAATTCAAGGTTGTTATGGCGACATACTTTAGACCAGGGGTGGTAGCCATCCAGTCGGGCAAATGCCCTACCACCTGGCTGTGGGTTGTTAAGACGCCTCTTACGACAGGCCGCCCGGCCGCAGGAAATTGTATTCTTTCTCCGTTCCTGCACTTTATCCGTGCAGAGTAGAAATTATGTGTCACGGAGATGAATAGGCCAGGCTAATCTCCAAGATAGACTGGTGTTCTCTTCCTCAATTTAAATTTTGTGGTGTGAAAATGGATATCAGTGGAGCAGTAAAAAATCTTGGGATTGTTATTGACAGAGAACTGTCTTGGAGGCCATAATTGACCAATCTCAGCCGAAGACTGGGTCGTCAGCTTCGCTTAGAAGACTTTAAAATCTCCTCCCTACTGCTACAAAAGTTATGCTTGCTTAATCTCTGTTACTACCCATACTTGATTATGCAGACGCCAGTTATCTCGACTTAACACAAGAACAACTTAACAAGCTCGATCGAGTTCAAAATGTCTGTATACGGTTCATATTTGGGTTGCGTAAATATGACCACGTTTCCGAATACCGTAAGAAGTTTAACTAGTTACCTATTCGCCTTCACCAGAATGTTTATTTGCTCTCTCTTTTGTACAACGTCCTTTTTGATCCTCGTATTCCTCCTTATTTAAAGGAACGTTTTGATTTCCCACATCTTTCTCATTCCCGTTATTTGCGCTCTAGTAATAATCTCTCCTTAATGACACCTGGACACAGTTCTTCTTTCGTTGATAACTCCTTCGCAGTATAGGCTGTCCGTTTATGGAAATCATTGCCACTCAACATCAGACAAGCTAAGTCAGTATCCTATGCTAAAATCATAGTTTTTTATTATTTTTCATCCTCTTAGGTATGATAGTGCTGCTTATTCTGTATGTATTATGATATCTACTGTATTTACATAGTATATCATAAATACTGTTTTATGTTAGTTATTGTCTACATCGCGCCACTGTCATGTTTTAATATTTTGCTTAGTTTCGGCGGTAGCCTGCAAGAGATCGCTAACTCAATAAACGATAAGGCCGCCCTTTGTTCAACACTTATTATACCTCGTTTTTAAGAACCTAATTTTCATTTTGGTGAACAATAAAGTGTTTTCATTCATATAATATGATGCGATGAATGTGTGGAGATTATGAAGTAGGACGGAGACAGGAATTCTCGCAGCATCCGAGCCAGCGTTCATGTCCATGAAATAACAGAGAAATCGCATTAGAGTGTACATTGCTTGTTCCTGCGGACATGATTTGCAGAAACTGGATAGTTTTGTGTGGAACATATATGTAGGTATACCGCCTCCGTAGTTAGATTCTGATAATAGTAGTCTCAAGAAATATATGAAGGATGACATGTGTGTAATAACATGCGTTATCGAAAACCGTGCGGTGGAGTGAAGAAAATGGAGGAAAGCGTACCTCAAGCTCCAAAGCCGACTCCTGGCTATCATACTGGTGTACGAGAGCCTTCTGTGGACTTAATTTTTTAACAGCTTTTTACAGGTTAGGCGTCCTGTTAGGATCTTCTTAATGTAGAAGACAAGATCGCGCGAATGAGTCGCTAATTTTGCCTTCGTAGTAATGACGGATGTGGTGGACGGTGTGGTGTGTGGTGGACAGATTCGGCTTAATAACGTCACAAAGTTTCCCTCAGAGAGTGCACCAGGGCAATTACTTAATTCCTGTCGTAAAACCGTTCCTGACGTGATGTCATTCCTGATGTAAAACCGTTCCTGACGTGAAGTCATTTCTGACGTAGCGACATATTAAATTGAATGATAAATTGATTAATTTCTAATACATTTAAAATGGAAGAAACAATTATAATACTGTTACATGCCGACAAAAGTGAATACACACCTGCCTGCCATAAAGCACAGTTTATTACCTTTCCGCATTTGGACTTCTTTTGTTTACTTAGAAATACAGTCTATTGTGTATTGTACTAGTTTATGGCCATTCGCAGGAATAATTAAGCAGGTGTGCGGATTACGTATTTCTAGGAAATTAAGTCGACGATACGGGCGGGCACACTTATATTTGTGAAGTATAAAACGACGGCAGAATGAACAGGGGAGGCAGTCAAGCGACGATTACGATACAAGCAAGACGTGTGTACATTCGATAAGCTATATATATAGTGACGGACTTTGCGCGTGTTATTGAATCGTGCAGTTTGTACTGGTTGTGTTCAGTTATATTTATACATACATACATACATACATAGCTTCACGCCAGTTCCCTTGCGAGGTAGTCACGAACAACAGAGCGTCATTTAGGCTTATTCTTACACACCTCACTTGCTTCTTTCACATTCATAACTCTTGTCATGCACGCTCGTCTGTTACTAAGGCTCCTGACATATATATATATATATATATGTAGGTTATATTTGTACCTATGTTATACGTGTTTGTATAGTTCTAATAAATTCTATAGTAATTCCAACGGCGTTTTAATTCGAGTCCCGCACTTGTAACAATACATTTAATAGAATGTTTAAAATATGTTATGTATAAAGCGAATTATGCAGCTTTGGTATTATCATTTTTAATGATACTCAAAACCTTGGCTCGCCGAAAATTAATGGCTCAGTCACGTCACCCCGCGACCAACAACGGTGTTCCCTTGACCCATTTCAACCCTGTTATTACCTTAAAAATATAATGTTGTTATCATTTTATTATCATAGCTTTAACTTCAATACTCTGTACATTAGTGAATTCTTTGGATTTTCAAAAACGTGACCGTAAAACGTTTCTGGGTAAGTGTCGACATTACGAGTTTTTTTGCACGCTTCCCAATCAATCAATGTAGTTGTGATTGATTATCTATAGGTACTATTATTATAAATGCGAAAGTTTAGATGGATGTAGCATACATCCATCCAAACTTTAGACAACCTCAAACACGCCAGAACGGCTGAATGGATCTGAATTTGTTAGATAGATTATAGTCTGGAATAGCGTATAGGTTATACTTTTTATCTCGGTGAAAAATGTACAGTTTAGATAATATTTATGTGAGGGAAGCCACCGGAAAAAACTAGTTTTTTGTTTGTTTCACCGTCTCCTAATTATTTGGGGTCAATATGGTTTTTGTCTTTTCCTTCCATACTCCTCTATTCTGACATAGTACGTCCTCTGTCACACCACAAATCATCGTATCAAAAGCTAATTCTAATCTTTATGATATTGTACAGTAAATTTAGAAATGAGAAAAAACAGAGGGAGTAAAATGGAACCGCAGATTGCGATAATGTAATTTTTTGAATTTTTGTTTGTCTCTTAAAACATCGTGTGAAAACTAAGCGCCAGATTGAAATAAAATTTGATGCAGGACTAACTCATATTCCACATCAATAATTAAGATACTTTTTAATCCAACAAATGACTTATTTTTGGCGCAATTTTTTCGATACCGCCGTTACCATTCTCTAACAAATACTTAGTAATGGCAATGCGAACGAAGTTTTGCTGGCACAACTAGTGTGGCAATAAAAACTATTTAGAAATGACACAGATATTAATATTAATTATATAGCACATCTCACTGGTAATTTTCTTTTTTATAATGAATAGGTTCGCGTTTAACTGACATTGCGCCTGACGTCAGGCAAAAATGCAGTCTAAGGTGGAGCACGCTTACCTAGAAGATACCTGTTCACGCGGGACTTTTTTATTTTTTTTATTGCAGGAGTTCAGCAGACAGGCAGACGGCCCACTGGATGGAAAGCGGTTACCATCGCCTATGGACATTTGCAACACCAAAGGTGCTACAAATGCGCTGCTGCTCTCTTAAGTGAGTCTGGAACCTGGTCACTAATGCCAGAACACAACTCAAAGTTGTTATGGCGGCATACTCTATACCAGGGGTGGTAGCTATCTAGTCGGGCAAATGCCCTACCACCTGGCTGTGGATTGTTTAGTCGCCTCTTACGACAGGCCGCCCGGCCGCAGGAAATTGTATTCTTTCTCCGTTCCTGCACGGATAAGACACCTAGATTGTATTCTTCAGGATATTTGTATAATATCTATTGAATCTTCCATAAAATGTTTGTCTTAGTTAGCAATGTCAAAAATGTATGCCCCTTTTCCATTTGGGAACGATTGGAAATACGATCGCATAAAACCTGTCAACAATAATGTTATCTATCAATTTTTATTACCTCCCTATAATTATTCCCATATAGAATAATCTATTTTTAGCCACGCGTTTCGGGGTAAAACCGTAAATCTGGCAACGCTGTAAAACGCGCCCCTTTTTCATGAAAATTGCTTTCCATATTTCGCCCCTAGCTTAGAAGCACGTGTGCTGTAGCTATCTCTTTTTATATCGCTATATACCGTATACCGATGTCCTTCTCTCACATACAGATCAGCGCACGCATTGCAGGTGATCTATCCAGCGCTTCAGTCGTGCTCGAGACGTTGCGTAGGTGGGACGCTACCACTCGGTGCCTATTTCCCGCGAAAATTTACGTTTTTTTTTCTAAGACAATAAACATTTCATTCTACGTTGCGAATAATTTTGAGTTATAGTAAACGCTTTGTTGAATTGTGACGTTTATTAATTGAGCTCGGTTTTGTGATTATTGTTTTTATTCAGTGATTTTCAAGCCAAGAATATAAGTTTGACTGTCGCACGGATTGGTTTATACACATTTCTAATAAGTGAGTTTTGATTTTTATTTCATTTAGAAATATGTCTTTCTCACGATATTTGATTTTAAGAATAAATACGCGGGTATTCCTTGAATTTACGAACTCGGATATCTTCCTTATGTAATCACCTCGTGGTCTAATTTTAATAGCAATTGTTACATCTAGCAAGTTATTTTTAATTAAAAATAGGTATTTATAAAAAATTGTTTGGGTTTTCTTTATTGCAGTATAAGTATTAAAAAAGAGATGATGAAAATAAATACGCTGTTATACCTACTCGTAATAAGTGGTATGATTTCAATGTATTTAATAGGAATGTTATAATGACTAATGTCCATGTCAGTAACATAAAATTAAATGTACCTGAGTGCCTGCTAGTCTGTTTTTTCCTTCTTTAAGAGCCAGGATAAGAACCGATTGTCATGAAATTTGATATATAGAAAGAGAGAAGAAAAAGACTGAAAGAACGAAAAAGACTGAAAAAATAACGACGTAAATATACTTCTTACATATTATTATTATTACATACACAGCATATTTTGACAGTTTGTACGCCGCATATTCAACGAACAAGGTTTGCACTCAGCATATTGTTGTGCCGGAATTATATCCGACACAACGCTGATTTTCAGTGCAAACCTTCCTTTTGGCGTAAGACCAAAACGACCCAATTTTAGTTAAACTAATATATATTGTACTAGGATATGCCTGCGACTTCGTCCACGCTTGACTTGAAATACCCGCGGGATTCCCGGGACACTAAGTATCGCAACATTTCATTAAAAAAGAATGTAAGCTATCGTTTTAGTGGAAACTGTGCCAGAATAAGCTAATTTTTAGCATCCAAACAACTTCAAACCGCTCCCGGTAAAATTTCCGCGGAATTTCCAGGACAAAACTTATCACACTTTTTATTAGGTACATAAAATTTACTATCAATCAGCAAAAAAATTGCATTGGAATTCGATTCTTTTCCAATCTGGTCATTTTAAATAATTCCCAGGATAAAAAGTAACACAGAGTTTAAGTCTAAGAATTAGTTGTTGATCAGCGGAAACCGCATCGAAATCCACCCAGTAGTTTTTACGCGAATCCCGAACAAAATGAAAAACACACAAGAAATTTAAAAAATGCATCGTGTTATACATCGTTTATATAGTCTATTCCAGCTGTGTATTTTATAGTTTCAATGTACAGACACGCTATGTTTAGAATTTTATAATATTATAGATATAGGGGATGATTGGCACCCTATTATTTTATTTAAAACATTAGAAAATCGATCTTTTTTTACAGCCCTACATTGATTATTATAACATAGTTGCATGGCTACAAAATATTTTTTTTTTTTTAGATTTTTTAATGTCTTTAATAAATTGACTGTGTGCCAATCATTGAGTGGGATGCCAACAAAGGTTTTACCCTACACATTTAGGTAACGGTGATTAAATGTGGCAAATTTTATCAAGATAATAGTAATGATAATTCTCATTCCCTATAAATAATCCTACACTGACCGGGGCTTGTCCTTGGGTGCATTTTTATATTATGTAGACAGGGATAATCGCCGGTCAGTGTCACGCCACATTTAGATTAAATTTATCAAGGGGCCTCTACATGTTAGCCTTCCCATGGCCACACGCAAGCCCTCCAAAAGTCCGGGCCATTTTTATGGCCTGTGGTCTTTTTCAAGACGTATAGATATATATGTATATATTGGGATAGTGTCCTCGGAATGCATATCGAGCCTTTACCGTCATTTTATCTTAAGCGACATTTGGACCTAGATATATTTTTGGTCCAATAGCATTTCAAACTTTTATTTTGTTTTCAGACTCAGGTTTCGATTTATGAGGGTCTAATCTAACTAAAACTGAAAGTCTGAAATCAAAATAATAGTTTAAAATACAATTGGCAACAAAAAATATACTAAGGTCCAAATGTCGCTTACGTTAAAGTGGCGCTAAAGGCCCGATATTTATCCAATAGAAATTCAGATACCTATATACTTTCAATAATGGGTTGACGAACATTGTATATATTTGATATATTTTATCTCAAAATGTGGAATTATCGTATATACCGGGGGTGGCCAACCGGTCGATCACGGCATTTGTCCAGTCGATCGTGGCAAGGCAAAAAATATAAATGTATACATAGAACAGACTGCACAACGTAATCACCAACTGCTGCGCGCATCATTTTCGTCTTGTATCATCATTAAAATATATTATCTTAAATTCTATCTATCTATTATCTATTCTATTCTATCTATTATCTATTTGTATACTGAACTATATTGTTACATTAAATGTAAAGAAATGTCATTGGTAGATCGCAGAGAGTTTTGTCAGTAAACAGTAGATCTTGGTTCTAATCAAGTTGGCCACCCCTCGTATATACGAATCCGAAATCTCAATAGGCAAGCGAAGCCACGTGTAAAGTCTTAGTTTTGAAATAGGCGTTAAATTTATTTTATTATTTATAGTAGGATAGGTTGCTTAAAAATAACAAGTTACGCACAGTTTCGACACTTGTGTTGCTTTATTTACATATTTTGAAGTTTTACAATTATTATAATTTATGTGAAATCATGATTGAAATTGTGTTTTGAATAACAAGTACCAACTTTCTGTAAATTTAGTTTCAAATTAATGCTTTTTTTCACTGTTTATTAATTATACCTGATGTTCCTACACTTGGGTTATGGTTAGTGGTTTAAATCGGACGTAATTGTAGCGTCGTAAAACCCCTTAAAGATTATCTATATTAGTGTGTATGATGTAATACTTGCATTCATACATACATACATAAATAACTTCACGCCAGTTCCCTTGCGGGGTAGGCACGAACAACAGAGCGCCATTTAGGCTTATTCTTACACACCTCACTTGCTTCTTTGACATTCATAACTCTTGTCATGCACGCTCGTCTGTTCTTAAGGCTCCTGACATCACCTTCTGCTATTACACGATCAATTTAATCAATACTTGCAACAACTCAGAAGGGTTTATGGTAATAAAAGAACAGCAACTGGTCACAATATCTATAATCAGAGAACCTTACGGCTTACATACATGCCATACACTGACTCTTCACACTCGAGTAGTATTTTTAGAACACCTCGCCATCCCTCCGACAATTTTACAGTATAAGAAACTTAGCAAATTGGCACAACCGATAGCGGATTGAAGTCATTGATAAACTATTTTAATTAAAGGGTTATGAATGACAAGAATTTAATACATTATTGTTTGGAATTTTTTTTTAATAATATTTTATATGAGATATTATATAAAATATTATACTTAAAGTTTTACATGTAATAAAATAAACCGAACACAGTATAAATATATCGCGTCTGCCAAGATGAAAATGAAATATAGTGAATACCGTCTATGTACAATTGAGAGATTTTGAATTATAATCTGTACACAATTAACATATATTAGAGATAAATATTATTACGTAAAATTATGTTAAATTATAGATAACTACTTATTCTATACAAAACAGGCGCTAACCACAGAATAAATAACATTATTATTCAATTAAGGAAATGGACGATTGTATCGTTTAGAAATAAGAGGGTACATAACAAAATTAATTATGAACTTGAGAAAGAAACATGCCAAGAAAAACTATGCTACTAAATAACTGTAGCAATACATGAGTTATCTGTCAATGTTTAACGTCATTATCGGTGCCGCAATTTAAAATAAGGCATTAAACCTTTGGTTAAACCTGCGTAACACATTCACTAACATTGTCCCAGGTCTAGCAGGGGCATAAGAATATTTCTAGACTGTTTGCATGGTAGTCAATTGCTGATATTAGACGATTCTCTACCTTTCAATTTGGATGAAGCAATCAAATTGATCCATTGAGCGTGAACTCGAATCATTCGTGTCGTCGGATCGTTCCAGTTTTGCGCTTTTCAACCAAATTAATTAATTCACGTTGGTTGAATCGTGTAATTGACTCACTAGAAGTGTTCGATTTTCGAAAGTAAATCTTTGATTGATTTGAATTGACCTTTTCGATGTATATTACAGTCTGGATGCTATTGGCTTCGGTGCCAGTTGTAATTTATTTAGCACGGAGTTGTACAGTAGGTATGTGTATTTATATGTCTATTTGTCGCCTTAATATGTTAATCCTTTTTTGAGCATTTATTCGTCCTATAAAGTTATAAGACGAATAAAACAACATACATACATACATACATAACTTCACGCCAGTTCCCTTGCGGGGTAGGCACGAACAACAGAGCGCCATTTAGGCTTATTCTTACACACCTCACTTGCTTCTTTGACGAATAAAACAAATATTGCAAAAATAAATTAAATTACAAATTAGTAAGTCGTGATAGTTTATAAAGTAACCGTGTAACAAATGATGTGGGTTCGAATCCATTTCGTAGAACATTACCCGCTTTGCAGTATTTCAGACTTGTCTATACTTCTATATTAATATTATAGAAGAAACATTTGTATTTTTGTATGTTTGTAACGAATGTCAGGAGCCTTAAGAACAGACGAGCGTGCATGACAAGAGTTATGAATGTCAAAGAAGCAAGTGAGGTGTGTAAGAATGGGCCTAAATGGCGCTCTGTTGTTCGTGCCTAACCCGCAATGGAACTGGCGTGAAGTTATGTATGTATGTATGTATGTAACGAATAAACTCAAAAACTACTGGACCGATTTCAAACATTCTTTCCCACTAGTATGCTTTTTTTTTGAGGCAGGGGAAATGTTTTTCGCACATTACCGGGTCGTTTGCGATTGGATCAAAGCGATGAGAGGAAGCCACACCAGTGGCCACTAGAGTCAATCACCGGCATGTGTGGAGTCTCGAATACTCAATACTCCATTGAAACCATTCTCCTCGCATGTGACCTGTGCTATGGCAGGAAGAGCGTGAGACTTAGAACGTAGTTACGCCCACGCTGATCCTAGCGCATCAGTGCTTGAGAGTGCCCCGGGAAGCAGAGAAAACTCACTTAGTCAACAGGGGGATGACTCCTCCGCTCCCTAGATGCTGGAGGGCACCACTAGTATGCTACATTATCCCCGAGTAACATAGGCTATATTTATTACTATAAAAAATTAGGAATCTCTACTAAAATTTCAATAATGTAGCCCAAGGTTTAAAAAACCTCCATAAAATGAAAAAAAAACTACTTATGTCCTACATAAAGATATATTTATTCTATGTTTATATTTTCTTTCTTACATTTTTTCCAAAAAATTTAAAAAATCACGATTTAAAAAAAGAATTTAAAAGGTCCACCCGATTGAAGCCGGGACGGCCGCTATTGCTTATATCCTTACCGCTACCACGATTAATGGTGAAGGATATAATCGGGAACTTGCACTTTGAGATTACCGTGTGGTACCTGCCAGTCAACCTTGCACAAGCGTACGGGTATACAGCCCTTAAAATGCATGGCCGGAATATTTTATTTTTTGTACAGTCAAATTTTTGCAGTTGTTTCACCGACGTGGATGTGGTTGTTGCTACTGTTTAAAATTAAATCTACAGTTCATTAAGTTAAGTAAACATTATGTTGTAATAATGTTTAACATAATTTAAAATGAAATGAGTGCTGTGTGCAAACCTCATTTGTTGAAAATGCGGCGTGCAAACTCAAAACTTTTTCTTTCTTTTTATTATGATTTGTAATTAGTGTAAGTACGTCGCTGTTTCTTCAAATAAAATCTTTGTCTTTCTTTGAAATGTGTACATTTGGTAAAGTAAAAAGCGTTTGGTCCCGGAATAATGTTCAGTTTCCTCGTTATACGGATTCGTAATGTATGCAGGCGAAATTGCTTCTAATTCTGACGATGTAATATTTATATTATATACATGGATATGCCCGCGAATTCTTCCACGCTTGACTAAAAAATTGGCGTGGGATTCCCGGGGCACAAAGTACCGCAGCATTTAAAAAAAAAAACGTAAGCCATCGTTTTAGTGATAACTTTGTCGGAATATGCAAATTTTTATGCACCCGAACAACTTTGCACCGCTCCCGGGAAAATTGCCAGCATACAAAAAGTATCACAATTTCATTACGTAAAATTTACTGTCGACCTGTAAAAAATCACATTGGAATTCGATTTTTTTTAAATCTGACCATATTTTTTTTTTATTGCAGGAGATCAGCAGACAGGCAGACGGCCCACTTGATGGAAAGCGGTTACCATCGCCTATGGCCATTTGCAACACCAAAGGTGCTACAAATGCGCTGCTGCTCTCTTAAAGGAGACTGGAACCTGGTCACTAATGCCGGAACACAACTCAAGGTTGTTATAGCGGCATACTTTAGACCAGGGGAGGTAGCCATCCAGTCGGGCAATACCCTACCACCTGGCTGTGGGTTGTTAAGTCGCCTCTTACGACAGGCCGCCCGGCCGCAGGAAATTGTATTCTTTCTCCGTTCCTGCACGGATAAAATCCATCCATATTAAATCATTCTCACACAAATTCCCGCGGGATTCCCAGAATAATAAAAATAACGCTATGTGTATAATAAGTCTAAATTTGCTGTCGATCAGCTAAAATTGTATCGAAATCGGCCCAATAGTTACAGTTAAATAGTAGTCGACAAACAGATAAGAAATCTAAAAAAAAAAATTTGTCTTCTCTAACGTTTATATAATGTATTCCATTTTTTTTTAAATAACTTCAATGTACAGACACAGTAGGTGTCGGTGTTAGTTTACTAAAGAAATAAGCTAATTATGCTGTTTTAATTTGTCGTAAATTATTTTGGCACTGTTACAAAGTCAGTTCGTCCGATAATTTGTTATAAATTATGTTGACACTGTTACAAAGTTAGTTCGTCCGTACTTATATGAAACTTCAAAAGTGGCTTCTTAGGGCAATTATAATATTGCATGCATTGCATGTCATGAATTTCATTTCGCTATTTGTACTATAAAGCTATTTTGATTATATAGCTGTCGGGGGAAAGTACTTAGTGTATTTTTAACATCAAACATACTAGTAGCAAAGTCTTTAAGAGTCCCACAGGACGCAGCCGTCCCGACGTTTTTCTTGGCTCGCAACGCAGAAGAAGAAAAGTATTTTTGATATAAATAAAATGACAGTATAGAAATAGAATATTCATCAACGTACCCTTAAAGTTTGTTCATAAAATATTAACGCTTCCTACCCCGAACGCCTATACAAATTCGACCCCTCCAAGTAATAGGGGTTGGAAAGTTTCAGTTCGAACTTCATACAAATGTCTTTTATGAGATTTTTATCGAAAATTTCCGTTTTACGCGTGACGTTGCTTGCCTTTATTTATGTTACACATCTTATAATAATATATAAAGCTGAAGAGTTTGTTTGTTTGTTTGCTTGAACGCGCCAACTTCAGGAACTACTGATCTGATTTGAAAAATTCATATAGTGTTAGATAGCCCATTTATCGAGGAAAGCTATAGGCTATATTTCATCACGCTAAGACCAATAGGAGCGGAGCATCAATGAAGAATGTTTCAAAATCGGGTTTTTTTTACCTTACTTTTTTTTTAACTGTTCCACGCACGACGAAGTCGCGGGCAGAGGCTGGAATTATATGTACCTAAGATAAGCAAGCTACGCTTGTTGTGGGTATTATACAACGGACGACTCTGGAGCCGATCCCAAATATCCAGGCCGTAGTAAATAGCGGAAAGATCGTTCACTAAATTTACCATGCCAGGAATCGAACTCAGAGCCTTTGCGCTGCACATAAGTAGTGCGGGCAAAAGCTTGGCCCACTCAACTACAGTGGCCGTCATAATATATGTAATATAATATAATAATAATAACAGCCCATAGATCTCCCACTGCTGGGCTCGGGCGTCCCCTTATAAGGGAACGGACAGTATACCCGCCATGCTTGTCCAAAGCGGCTTGGCAGGTTTAACACATCGGTTATCTCGATGTGCAGGTTGCATCACGATGTTTTCCTTGACCGTTGTTAGCACGTGGTAATTGTAGCAATATGCACGTTAGGTCAGAAAAATGACTAAGCGGTGCCTGCTTTCCGGCCAGGCTCGTTTCGTTTGAGAATACCTCCTTGTGATGTCATAAGTAGGTACAAGTAAAAGGAATCAACAAGCGTATTAATATTGTTTGAAAAGTAATTAATAGTACATTATGGTACTAGTGTGTAACATTGGTGATTACCGCCGAGGCGCCATTGAGACTCGAGCCATAGGCGAGGGTCTTAAGAGAGCCGAGGACGGTAATCATCAATACACACGTGTATCATACGACGTTTTACAACACACTTGTGAATAAAATAACAACAAAAACTCAT
Organism: Dendrolimus kikuchii; assembly: GCA_019925095.2. Taxonomy (NCBI): domain Eukaryota; kingdom Metazoa; phylum Arthropoda; class Insecta; order Lepidoptera; family Lasiocampidae; genus Dendrolimus; species Dendrolimus kikuchii. The sequence goes on along the minus strand of CM034390.1, from coordinate 5,335,723 downwards.
TTTATTTAGTAGATAAAAAAAGTTATATATGAGTGAAAGTTTTATTTATTAAACACGTACGAGTTAAAATTATCTATTTAAATAAGAAGTTGCATGAAATGAGCAAGCAATAGGAATATTAATTTATTTGTTCTATAGAACACGATCTTTCTTTTTTTGAATAAAAACTTTTTTAAGAACAAAGCAACTCAACCAATAAAATTTAAAAAAAAAATCTATAACTCACTAGTGAGTTATAATGTTTTTTACTCACAGTTTGATAATGGGTGTCATTCTGTGCCTAATTGCGGTGACCATAGAGCCACTTTATGAGCAAGTGTGTTGAAAAATTATTTTTACTATAATACTAGCAATTACCCGCGAGTTTGTCCGTTGAATAGGTAATAAAGATTACAGTTATTTTGCTAAATATAAAATCTAAGGTAATTTATCAGCACGGTAATGGATTTTTTCATTTCATGCAAATATGAATTAGATTGGGGAATTGACAATTGGGAAAATTCCAACTAATCTTATCTGTAGGGGGTTTTCCTACATAGCATGGTAATGATGCGATCTTTTGAGATGTGAATTGTTTATTGCCAAAATTATGCTGATGAAATGGTTGGGCTAAGATCAATGACTGTTTTGTTGACTGACCGAGTAAGATGCTAAACGAGTACCGATGAATGTTATATTATGCTGCGTTAAAATACACGTGTTGGCGTAAATCGCTGCCACGGCAATGTACGGCTGTTGCTTATGAATATTGATTGCTATATAAATAACTACATAGTATTAATAATATACTGGATATGTAAATGTTAAATTATCTACAATTTTCTAATAGAAAATTGTGTATGTGTGTGCAGTTCACACGCACTAGAAGAAGAAACAAAGTGTGACAACGTGTGGGAGGGATTCTGAATTTCGTGATGTCAAATTTCATATATTATATAGTTACTATCTGTGCCCGCGACGGCGACGGGTGGAACTTGTTTTCAAAACCCCCCGATTTTGAAACATTCTTCATTGATGCTGCGCTCCTATTGGTCTTAGCGTGATGATATATAGCCTTCCTCGATAAATGGGCTATCTCACAGAGAAAGAATTTTTCAAATCAGATCAGTAGTTTCTGAGATTAGCGCGTTCAAACAAACAACCAAACTCTTCAGTTTTATATATTAGCATAAGATTACTGTCTTGACTTGAGTCCGATTTGTATGCCTTACTATTACTACTTTTTTATATTTTGGTAGAAAATGTACATGTCAGATTTAATTGTAAAGAGGCCTCATTATCTTGAAGACCAGAATTGTACCACTTTAATGTAAATTAAGGGCCTATTTCTTAATCACCAGATGAAAGTTATTCATAAGATAAACTACAGCATGAACAAATTAAACATTAGTCTTTCGCAAATAAAACGGTTGAATTGTTTAACTTTTAAATTCCCTGAGGTTTTAATTTATTAGATACTTTTGTTTGATGATTGAAAAATCGGTCCTTAAATAGATAAGTAAATAAATAAAATACACACGCCACACTCGTCTTAGGTGGATTGGCGGCCTTCAGACTCCAGTGACCTCGGCGTGCAAGTTTCTCATGCTGTCAGCACGGTTTAACATTATTCTTTTATAAACCAGTTTGATTTTACGTATTAGTAACATCGATGTGCTGGTTTCCTCACGATGTTTTTCTTTATCATCTGTACCTGATGTATATTTTAGGGGCAGTTTGATAAATCCGGTCACTATGAATAATGACCAGTCTGTATACATAACGCCTGTATTAAGTGGGCAATATAAATAAAACTGCACGATTGATCACTTTTCCCGGTCAGTATGAATAATGACAACCTTATTTTGAGCAATATAATAAAACACTGATGAACTGTAGTTTTTTGTATATTAAACTTAAATGAGGTAAAGGTATAGTTATATAGCACTTTTATTTATTATTTGAGATATGAAGTAAATTTGGGTGGTTTTAAAAAATAACCATGAACTAACCAATATATAAAAAAATCGGATCTGTTCATAATAAATAAAATTGCCATACTTTTTATTTTTATTGCATGAGTTCAGCAGACAGGCAGACGGCCCACTTGATGGAAAGCAGTAACCATCACCTATGGACATTTGCAACACCAAAAGTGCTACAAATGCGCTGCTGTTCTCTTAAGGGAGACTGGAACCTGGTCACTAATGCCGGAACACAACTCAAGTTTGTTGTGGCGGCATACTCTAGACCAGGGGTGGTAGCCATCGAGTCGGGCAAATACCCTACCACCTGGCTGTGGGTTATTTTGTCGCCTCTTACGACAGGCCGCCCGGCCGCAAGAAATTTTATTCTTTCTCCGTTCCTGCACGGATAATGCCATATAACTATGCCCCACCCTTAAATGAATTAAACTTACATAATTCTTACGAAAAGTTAGCCGAATTAATCACATTATCCGGCTAGAAGTAGGGAAGTATTCATAATGCCCGGTCCAAGTGATATATTCAATTTATCTCAAATCATGATTTTTTTAAATGAACCAAGGGCCATCGGGCATTATTAATATAGGCCGGCCAAAGTCATTAATTTATCAAATTGACCGACGCTCTAGGTCATTATTCATAATGATCGGTCCATATTAATAATGCCCGATTAATCGAATTGCCCGTAACATATATAAGGACAGAGGAGCTGGTTAAGCGGATATATGGTCCTCGACCAGAATTCAAACCCATGACACTGGTACGACCCGCTTGCTAACAAATTATATTCATACTAGCTTTTGCTATTATACATTTTTAAAATGTGAAACTTGAGTTTTAATTGAAAATACGTGTTCGTAAATACCCCTAACGCCATCTAGCGAAGGTGGAACTAACCATGGCGGCAGCACATTAAAATTGCGAACTCGTCACTTTCGTTGCCATGGCGATGTATTTATCAGTGATTTACAACGGTCACCCCCATAAAGCGCGATCGCAAACCCATGTTTTCGACTGTATTCGTCTATCCCACGGGAACAGTACTTTTTTCTGAGTGAAAAGTTCCCTATGTCCTTTTCTATATCACTGAAAAGTTGTTTGCAAAATTATGTGACGATCTGTTGCATAGTTAAGGGTTGTAAGCGTAACAAACAAACACATTTATTAGTTAGGATTATGTTATGGAAACACGGATTATAATTAAAGACACATTAATGCAATTATTGGTACGTTATGGGTAATCTTATATCGTTCTTGCAAATACGCAAAAAAAACAAGCCGACTTTATAAAATTCGAATCAAGTTGTATACCTACCTATAAGGTGTTAGTGTTTCTCTCTGTTTTGCTAGAATTTATAATTGCTATTATATAACTGTTTTTAATTTAATTGGATCCAATTGACTTAGTTTCAACTGGATGGCGTAGGATGGAATTAACCTATACACTATTTCTTAAAGGATAGAGCCCGCGAGCCCCTATTTCTGGTCGCAAATGTACGCCACTACAACACAATTGTGTTTTATTGTTTACTTTGGTCACTTACGCCTACACAGACACTACGCGCCCACATGCATACTCGAATATAAATAACTCCCCCCCCCTCCCCACACACACACACACACACACACATGCACAAAAGCATGTTGTTGTTACTAACATCTTATGAAAATTAAATTGTAATTCTTAATTTAACAGTAGAAAATATTATTTGAAAGAGAGTGTCGGAGTGAAGGTAAGGAAAGGAATGCTCCGGTGGTTCGGGCATGTGGAAAGAATGCATGATGAAAGAATGACTAAACAGATATACAATGCAAAAGTGGATGGATGCAGTAGTCGTGGAAGGCCACGACACACCTTCCATGATCAAATTGATCGTGTACTAGCAGAAGGTGATGTCAGGAGCCTTAAGAACAGACGAGCGTGCATGACAAGAGTTATGAATGTCAAAGAAGCAAGTGAGGTGTGTAAGAATAAGCCTGAATGGCGCTCTGTTGTTCGTGCCTACCCCGCAAGGGATCTGGCGTAAAGTTATGTATGTATGTAAAATATTATTTATACATATTAATTTTCATTGCACAAAGACATTGCATTAATCTACTAACATCAATGATAAGAATTATATGAAAGAAGCGAATCCTACTGTGGCCCGCCACAGAGTCTTTAAGGAGACCTAGCGCGGGAAACAAAGTTTCCTTTGGGACGCCATTTGTACTGTTCTCTATATCTTAGTCATTTTATATGTACCTTGTACTACTTACTTATATGCTAATAAATTTGATTTCACGTTCTTATCCGATAACATCTCGGAGGATTCTCTTGAGGGCATCATTGTATTGTATTGTGTGGATTGTCGGCAAATACGTTCTCTTCAAAACTCATACTAAGTCATTTATTTTTGGCTACGAAATCACTGCATAATGCTCATTATTGTTATCGACAAGGCACTTGAATTAAGGAAATTCTTAACATGATACAGGATTTTAAAATAAATGTGATTGCTGATAATGATGTGCTCTGAGTATACCTTTCAACCTGAAACGATTATACATCGAATTTATTAATCACATTTGTCATTTATGAATATACAGTTATAGCCGTGCGTTTTATTATTTCACGCAGTGAATATTAAAAGATAATAGCTTCGAAGTGAGACAACACATGTGTTCATTCGCTTTGACTTGTAAAGACGAACTAGAAACCGGTGCTATTTCTATCCCACATCCGACTGTCCAACGACAGATCGTTGGCCAACGAGAAACTTTCCGTATTTTATTTTTATATATACAAAACCCGTTAGAAAAAAGATTATTTGAATTCACTCGAGCCTATTGTCTCGTTCGTGTTTGTTCAGAAATTGTCTCGTAGCCAAGTTTTAGGGTTGGCGAGTTGTTGACGTTTGATACATGTAACATTTTAATCACTACACAATATTGTGTAAATTCGCTTTCAAAATGTCATCATGTATCATAGCTTTAATGTGTTTTACACGAGTCCCTGCGGCACGAATGGTCTCATGAGGTTCTGTGCGACAATCGAATATGTTTTACGTATATGAATGTATAGATAGAGATCCCAGTCACCCCAGACTTACGTGATTTTAGGAAAGATGAAATTTTTAGAAGCAGTACTGGCTAAGCTGAAAGCGGGGCCGTTTTTCAGGTAGTAGCTATCAAAGGTGGAAAATAACCATGGGAAGATATTTAGCCCGTCAGATTTGTCTGACTCATTGGAAAATATTTTAAAATATTATACTTGATAACATATATAAAATTCAGCCTTCTTAAAATGACGTAAGTTCCCTTTTTTTTTATAGCTTGAGTACAGCAAACAGGCTGACGGCCCACCTGGTGGAAAGCGGTTACCATCGCCTATGAGCGTTTGCAACATCAGAGAAGTCACAACGCGCTGCCGGCCTTAAAGAAATTTTATGACACCGTTTTTGAAAAACTGCATATCGTAGCGCTATGGGAAAACCTCGGCTGGGAGCTCATTCCAGATCATCACGGTACACAAGAGAAACGTTCTATAGAACCGTTGCGTACATGAGCGAAGCGGCTCAAGGAAGTGAGGGTGAATTCCCAACCGATGGCAAGCGGTGCGATATCAAAGATGCACGTCGCTCTGGTCGCCCTGTTACGGACAAAATTGATGCCATTTTTGAAAAAGTGGAGAAAGATCGGCATATTAGTAGTCACGATGTAGCTGGAGAACTGGGAATTGACCACAAAACGGTTTTGGCTCATTTGAAAAAAGCTGGGTACACAAAAAAGCTCGATATTTGGGTGCCTCATGAGCTCACTGAAAGAAACCTAATGAACCGTGTACTCATTTGTGATTATTTATTACGACGTAATGAAATCGAACCATTTTTGAGGAAGCTGATAACTGGTGATGAAAAGTGGATCACGTACGACAAGAAAGCGCGAAAAAAATCGTGGTCAAAGGCCGGTCAGGCTTCACAGACTGTGGCGAAACCCGGGTTAACTCGCAACAAGGTGATGCTGTGTGTTTGGTGGGATTGGAAGGGTATTATTCATTATGACCTATTACCGCCAGGCAGGACCATCGATTCTGAACTGTACTGCGAACAACTGATGACATTAAAGCAAAAAGTTGAGAGAAAGCGGCCGGAATTAATCAACAGAAGGGGTGCGGTTTTTCACCATGATAATGCTAGACCTCACACATCTTTAGCCACTCAGCAAAAATAACGAGAGTTTGGCTGGGAGGTGTTAATGCATCCGCCGTATAGTCCTGACCTTGCATCTTCAGATTTTCACCTGTTTCGGTCTCTGCAGAATTCTTTAGGCAGTGTCAGGTTAACATCACGAGAGGACTGCCAAAACCACTTGTCGCAGTTTTTTGATCAGAAGCCCCAAAATTTTTATAGCAATGGGATCACGTCCCTATCTACAAGATGGCAAAAAGTTATCCAACAAAATGGCACCTACATACTTTAGTCAAATGTAAATAAACTTTATAAAAAAACCTTTTGAATTTTTATATAAAATGTGAATAAACTTTTTCCCCAACCAATATTTACTTTATGTGTATGTGGTGGACAATAAAATATTTTCTATCTATCTGTCTATCTTTTTTAAATTCCTCGATAATTTCAAGTCTACATGGACGAAGTCGCGGACGTATCCTAAAATATATCCTTATCCATGCAGGAACGGAGAAAGAATACAATTTCCTGCGGCCGGGCGGCCTGTCGTAAGAGGCGACAAAACAACCCACAGCCAGGTGGTAAGGCATTTGCCCGACTGGATGGCTACCACCCCTGGTCTAAAGTATGTCGCTATAACAACCTTCGAGTTGTGTTTCGGCAATAGTGACCAGGTTCTAGTTTCCCTTAAGAGAGTAGCAGCTCATTTGTAGCACTTTTGGTGTTGCAAATGTCCATAGGCGATGGTGACCGCTTTCCATCAAGTGGGCCGTCTGCCTGTCTGCTAAACTCATGCAAAAATATATATATATATATATACAAATCTTCTTATAAAGTAGTTGGTCCTTCGCGCCGCCTTTGCTGCACCATACCGTTTTCCTTATTTTGCCTAGTTGTATTTAGGCCGCCAGATCACGTTCGTGGTTACTGCTGCGCTCGTTTGGCTTATAGCATGATGTTGTAAGCTTATGACCTTCCTATATAGAAAGATTATCTATTTATTGCATTAAGAATTTAGCATGTCGAACTTGTAGTTCATAATATGTTAAGCGCACAAAAATGCTCAGATAACATCGGCGAAATGCTTGTCGGACCACGCACGATGAAGTGGTCCGTGGAGGTGACGAATGTTCAGTTAGTTTGGCTATAAAGACTAAAAATCGGTAAATAAAAGTATTAACCCAAAGTATCTCAAAATCTTTTTTTTTTTATTTTTTTTATTGCAGGAGCTCAGCAGACAGGCAGACGGCCCACTTGATGAAAAGCGGTTACCATCGCCTATGGACATTTGCAACACACCAAAGGTGCTACGAATGCGCTGCTGCTCTCTTAAGAGAGACTGGAACCTGGTCACTAATGCCGGAACACAACTCAAAGTTGTTATGGCGGCATACTATAGACCAGGGGTGGTAGCCATCCAGTCGGGCAAATGCCCTACCACCTGGCTGTGGGCTGTTTAGTCGCCTCTTACGACAGGCCGCCCGGCCGCAGGAAATTGTATTCTTTCTCCGTTCCTGCACGGATAAAAACTAGACAATGGCATTTTTATTTTGTAGTTTAACCACAGTAATGTATGTTTTAGACACTGATATAGCTTGTTCGCTGAAGTCTCTAGTGTTGTGATTCGAAAAAAAAACATCAGTACTGTGTAGCCAATTATAGATTACGTATTTCTAAATTTGCCTACAAATAGAGAAGGAGAATAAACAGACAAACGAATATAACAATTTTTAGAAATCGACGTATAGTCCCTACTTATTAAGTATGTATTGTAGGTATCTTGTGGTTTGTGATTCAAGTTTTTTTCGTATTTTATAATTAATCTATTATGTATTATTTTTGTATTTATGTAATGCGTCATTTCTAAATCAATAAATCTTTTTTTGTCTTTCTTTAGTAATTTATTCCAAAATGAATATAATAAAAAGAATTTAAATACATGAAAAGATTATATTGTTTTACTATTGCCAACCATTTCTCCATATCATTCGTTTACCGTGATTTATTATAAAACTCATCTAACCAGCTGCTATAGTCATTTAAAACTTAAATAAATCTGCACACACAATTTCGTCATCCGGTATTCGAATGGCTTGTTAATTAAATGATTCGAACTGTCAAAGTAGTTTAGGGAATGCGTTAAATGCGTATTGTTCTAGCAGCTGTCGTTTCTTATTAGTAATAAATTGGTTAAGATTTTCAGTGGTTCTGTATATATAACGCTAAAGAGAGTCATCGGCGCCTTATTAAGCAAGTTGGTCCTGCCGTATGGTACTACGAACATTGGTAGCTGCCTACATCTCATCACAAAATTCTCTGGAATGTTCAATTTGATTTCAGCCAATACACCCGGGTTAAACCATTTACCTCTTAACAATTTAAATAAGTAGGAGACCATTGTAAACTTTTGTCTGGATGCCGAATTGTTATACCCAACCATGCCTAAGATAAACAAGATGGTAAATGGTAATGGTAGTGTTGCGGACAGAGAGCTCCCCCCTGACCCGCCCGCCGGAGCACACCTACTCTGCGCGCCCCGCATACCGCTGACCCCTATAGCTCGCACAATTAGCAGCTAGAGGCAAAAATTTGTTAATTCTTCATATACAATTCTCATTGACGACTTACCATTTTCTCTCTCGACTCTCTCGCACAATTTGTCATTACGTACTTCTTTATGTATATTTCGATTCACGTAAATAGTTTAATAATAATAATCGTACAGTCTATTATATCGGGTTTAATTTCCAAAAAAGAAGCAACTGCCACCAAGGTAGTAAATTTTCCTATTTCTATTTTTTTATGCTGTAGCGTAAAATATCTTGGATTGCACTGACTAGGTTTTACACAGTTGATTTCCATGTTGCACTTTCCACTTCAATCTTAAATGAGACTTCAGAATCGACACATAAGTTCTCATAGCTGTCCGTGCAATTGGCAATGCATTGGTTGCGGAACCCTGCTTTATAGTTCAGTTCGGGCAATAAATTAAGCGTAAAGGGCATCTCGCTTTATCAACTTCACTAGTTGACAATCGAAGTGTTTTAATGTTTCGTTTTTAAATTGTATCATTGAAAACCGTCCAAAAATTCCTAGCTAAATGTTCGGAATAATAAATTTCATAAGACAATGGCGGTTTAAAATACACAATTCAAGCACCTTTCCTGGTTTCGTGACTAAGAAATATTGTAAAGTGTTTTAAATATTCATTGAATACCGGAGTGAGATGAAACCAGAATCTATTAAATAATCAAAATAAATTAGTCCCCATAATTAATGACCAATAATAATGGCTCTATCGCTAAAAAGCGATCTGTCCCAGGCAGCCCTTAGCAGGGGTTAATAGATTTTTAAAACTGGTGGTTGTGCAGTCTGTAAATGATGATAAGTATATACAGTGGATATAAGTACAAAAATAATATACATATACATCTGTCCATAGCTGGGCATTAACTCGTTAATCGTTAACTAAGTTAACATTTCGAGTAATGGAATATCTTTTAAGTTAACTTAAAAATATGTTAACGGACTCGTTAACTTCCGTTAAATTCCCCAAATTCCGTTAATCGTTAATCCAACGCAATCACAATATGTCTATTAAATATAAGACTGCTATACCCTCAAGCGCTGCAGTTGAACGGCTTTCCTCCACAGGCAAGGATATATACTACAGCCGAAACGAGCCTCGCTTTCAGACGAGAACTTTAACATATTAATGTTCATGAAGGGGAATATCCATATTATGCCAGATGACTAAATTGACAGATAAATTGGATGGGTTAGTATCGTTTCGTCTAAGATATAAGTGGTTTATATATTAATTCATCTAAATAGCAATTGGTCATTATATCACTATCAAATTATATTAAAATTAGTTCGTCTAATTAGTGTTTCGTCCAGAACGCAACTAGTCTATCTTAATAATATAAATTCTAAACCTTAATCCAAATGAATGAACAAAGATCGTTTGTCAACATGCCTACCTACCGTCTTTTTTTTCTTTCTAACCTGTTAACTTCCAGAACCAACAAACAGTTTTTATAAAAAGATGCAATTCTTATCACGTGTTAACGGATTAACGATTAACGTTAACTTGCGTTAAATTTTCTGAAATGTAACGCTTTAACTTTTAACGAAGTTAAGTTTTTCAGTAACGGATTAGCGATTAACGAAGTTAATAACTATTTGATCAACGGTGCCCAGCTATGCATCTGACAATATACACATAAATATAATTTTATACGCTGTTTTACCTAATAAAATTCTAACTCAAATTATTAAATAGATACAAATAAATATACAGGCCATATACATCCCACTGCTGGGCTCCTGCCTACCATTTATAGGAAGGGTGACAGTATACCCATCATGATTGTCGAAAGCAGATACAACGATTATTTCAATGTGCAGGTTTCGCGATGGTTTTCTTCACAGTTAATTGCACGAGGTAATTCTAACAATATGCACATTTGTTCAGAGAATTGCCTAACTGGCCAAGATTCGAATTCACGCCCATTAAGTTTGGCATGCGAGGCATATTAACCAATGAACTTTTTCCACGTTTTTTTTTAATATAAGACAAATAAAATTTATTTAAAAAAAATGTGTGTGTATGGAGTTCACACGCAGTAGAAGTCAAAGTGTGACAAGGAGTGGGAGGGATTCTAAATTTCGTGAAGTCACATTTCATACATTTTTTTTTTTTTTTTTTAAATCGCCTTCTCCATCATATGTCAGGATAGAGGTCTTTTTATTCTTTTTTTTTTTTATTCATCTTATAACTACTATACACAGGGTAAGGGGTTCTTTATTTCTTATTTTTCTTTTCTTTCTTACTTGCTAAGGTTATTTGTATTTATTTATTACTTTTAAAACTAAACACTGTTGATACATATATAGAAATATGTGTACAGTGTTAGTTGTGTGCGTTTCTTTTGACCACGGCCTCTATTACTTTAATCGCGTATTTTACAAACACCTCGCTCTTTTACTTGCCTAGTAGCTCATGTACCTCTTCTCTACATATTCTTGTTTGTAAGGCGCATTCTGCGTTATATCGCTTTCTCGCAAAAAGGGGGCATTCAAATATTACGTGAAGGGGCGTCTCTTCCTCTCCTGTATCGCAGGAACACGAAGGGTCCCCCTTTAACTTGAAACGATGCAAGTATTGGGAGAACCCCCCGTGCCCCGTGAACATTTGGGTCATCGTTCCCATCGGCTTCATTGCTCTGATAATTTTATATGCGTACGTCGTTTCCGGGAAGAAAAACTTAGTGACGGTCATTTCATATATTATATCGATATCATTTCATACATATACACATACATTCACACACCTATACATTTCCACATACATTACAAATATTGACACCAAGTGATTTCCAAATGTATAAACTTTAAGAAAATTTTCTTTTTGTAATGTATAACAAACGCGTTGTCTGGAAGTGGGCGCCAACAACTGCAACACAGTATTATACTACAGCAGTTGTTTGCGATACTAATTGTCTTTTGTACACTTATATTAATGGTTTTGAATAAATTCTTTAATAAGCTGCAGTTGTAGTTACTTGTATAATAATTTCATAATTTAATAGATTGTATTGGGTATCACGAAACAATAGCTATTTTAAGGCAAATGTTTATTGATCTGTAACAGTGAATAAAGGATTAGTTACTTAATATAATACCGTCATATTTACTAAATGTTTTGGTGGCATTTGCAACAAGTTGCTGGACGTTTTAAATTGCGAACATTTAATTGAGGGTAGGTACAAGAAATTTATAGTATTTAAGCGGTGCGTGAAGCTAGGCAGACAGTTGTTCCAGTATTCGCCAGGCGCTACGATCTTCGGAAAATTGAGTACGTGTTACATTTGTTTTTTATTTGGGAGTCTATGAAATTTTTTGTATACATACACATTATGTTGTATAATTTCGAGATGATATAAAGACTCTAATTGCGAGGTTTAATATGAAAATATTGAGCAGAGGTATTCTTTCTCGTGTTTCTGTGATTACGATATATGTGCATTTGTTGATTTATTATGCGAAGTTTCGATGACGCTTACAATAGGTATATTGGCAATGCGTTTTATTCGTTTCACAACATTAAAAGTTACTTCAAGTTAGATACTTCTATTAATAACCAGTCAAACAAGTAATTTTCTAGAACACGAAAACCTATCTACACTAACAAAAACATAACAATAATCTTCTACTCTACTTTCGTACTCTTTTCCAGTACTAGCAGTCTCAGCAATTACTGCTTGAGAAAATCATCGAATGATCCTTATCAGGCCATTTATTTAACTTGCAATGGATGTACCTATGTATGTAAGTTCGAGTGGAATCTTGCAAGTTAAATTTGACCAACTTCCCGGTTTCCGATTCAGCTGAAATTTTGCACACGTATGTATATCTTGTGACAATGCAAGAATATGATCTGATCATGGATTCGGAAGGTGACCATAGGAACTCCTGTACGAAACAAGATAGACCCGTCGTGTTTGGGCTCGTTTTACTTGTCTTGGCTAGCACTCTGTTGCTACATGATTTAAGTTCCTGAATTAGTATATCACAAATAATATAAAAAAAACAGTGAAAACAAAATATAAACAAACTGAACTATAGAAGAAGTTTTATTTGATATAATACCAAATCATGAATTATACAGGCTCAAGTGAAAAGTTGCTCATCTATCATAATATAGCGGCCGTGACGTCTCCGTCATTACTTTCCACCGCCATATCTGGCACCATATCCTTGTTCAAAGCCTCCGCCATATCTGTTATTGTAGGCACCTTCATAACCTTCTTGATTACTTAAACTGCGAGCGTAACGTGGTTGATAGTTTTCGTAATTGTAATTAGGTGCGTTGTATTGATTTCTAGCAGATACTATTTCTAGCAGGATAATGAACAGGCCAAGAATGAAGATAAGCTGGAAATGTAAAAATTCATATTAGTTATTATAGGTTTAACTGGGTAATGCATAAGGTATTTAAAATAGGATGGATTGTGTGAAGGATAACAAGAGGAATTGTGTCCAGGATCTCAAAAGCTTGTATTTAAAAACCTTTTTAAAAAAGCTTATTGTCGAACCAACAACACCGTGTTCATATTTTAGTAAACTTATAATCTAAATATTATTACAAAGGTTATCAAAAATAAGGTACAACACACTATTTACTCAATAAATCAAGTGTAGGTATTTTAAGAAAAAGAAAAGTACCTTCAATTCAAGACTTCTGTATTAGCATGGCAAATACATAACTTCATTTGTTCGATCACGTGCTATGATGCCATTTGCAATTTTTTTTTTTACAGCAGAAAGATAAAAAGTATCTCAATTGCCTTGACGTAAGACAACGTTTCTATGGGACAAGTACATTTATTTAATTGGCCTCTTTGATCATTCCTTTGTTGGGACCTGACGATACATTCTTTGATACATCAATTCAAGTCCTCGAGTAACAAACGTACCAAGTATTTTTATTGTCATTCAAGTGTATCAACGACATATCAATTAAGTGACGTCATATCCTTTTTGTTAACATCAAAGATCTTTTGTATTACGATTTGTTTTTTTTTTAATTTAAGTTTTTTTTGACATTTTACTACATTTTGGGTGACGCATTGTTATGTAAGTTTAAGTGTTTACATTATTACAAGTCAAGAACGGCCGGACCAATTTTTATGATTTTTGCGTTTTTGGAATTCTCTTGCCCGAAATAGGATAATAAGTATTAAATTATGATATTCATCAATAAAAAAATTAGTTAAAAAAACATCAGTCACAAGATCAGTTTATGATACCTACCATTGATATGACGAAATGTCTGAGTGGGTCTCGGGATGGTTTAGATTCACAATTGAACCAGGTAAGTGGCGCTGAAATCAGCCTCCAGAATTTAGGTGAATTATTTTTGTGTGTGTTCAAGTCGGTTTACAGTCACGATTGGTCCCGGTTGATGGCGCTGCAATCGGTTTGTAGATTTTATTTTTTAAGAGCAAGACAACGTCTGCGGGCTACAGCTAGTATATACATAAATGAAGAATTAAGTGTTTTTTGTTGACTCTTTTTTATCATGGTTATAGGTTTGCGTTTAATAGCTGTCTCACCTAATGTTAAGTGACGAAGCTATCTAGGATGGAATATACTTACCTAGTAGGCACCTAGTCACTCGTGACTTGAAGACCACTTGTTTACATGAATCGGGGAACGAAGTCTCCGACAAATTGATCCACTCGAGTAGAACAGTTGTCTCATTAGAGCGTTGACAAGTGCGAAGTCTTTATGCAAATTCCATAGCCCGAGGACAAACTCCGAAGTATTCTAGGACTCGTGGGGATTGCCCGGATACTCACAAGAACTACTACGGTGTTCTTCTCCGTACCAGGTCTCTGGCAGGAGGGTCCCCCCCACTTTGGGGATCAGCGCCCCTCGCGTTTGAAGATACCACTTTCATTCCCAACCATCTGAGCCCCAACCAAGTATATACTATATAATTATGCAAACATTGAGAGACAGAAACAGAAAATGAGAAAAGAAGCCTAGACCATAATAGTTTTTTTTTATTGCAGGAGTTCAGTAGACAGGCAGACGGCCCACTTGACTGAAAGCGGTTACCATCGCCTATGGACATTTTCAACACCGAAGGTGCTACAAATGCGCTGCTGCTCTCTTAAGGGTCACTGGAACCTAGTCACTAATGCCGGAACACAATTCAAGGTTGTTATGGCGACATACTTTAGACGAGGGGTGGTAGCCATCCAACCGGGAAAATGGCCTACCACCTGGCAGTTATCAACTCATTTATCGTATTTATTTAAAAATAATAAAACAATTGACGAGTATACAATATATAAGTATATCTCACGTTTTTTATAATAAAGTGGGAGTTCCCGTGAACCCTTGTTCTTTGTATACTTCAAAGGTTTCACGGAAGTGTCTGCCATCTGTTGTTCCAGTTCCTGGGAATAGAATCACTTTATGTGCCTTGTCGGATGTATAGTAAATTGCAAGTGAGGATTACTCACCTCATAGGTCTAATTAAATGCTTGGATATAGTTTAGCAATCGATATAATATGTATGTGAATACTGACTTGCACTTTAGATTGACTTATATAAGGTTTTTTTTTAATAACAACTTTAACGCTTGTGTACACGACACCGCCACTGGGTCGCTTAGCCGTGTAGATTACGCGCGAGCGCGCCGCTGCAGCGCCCCGTCGGCCACCGCGCCGGGCCCACGTCACACTGTCGCACACATATCGACCCTCTACCGCAGGTATATCATAAGCGAAATCTGTACCTAAACATTTTTTTTTACATACATACATAACTTCACGCCAGTTCCCTTGCGGGGTAGGCACGAACAACAGAGCACCATTCAGGCTTATTCTTACACACCTCACTTGCTTGTTTGACATTCATAACTCTTGTCATGCACGCTCGTCTGTTCATAAGGCTCCTGACATCACCTTCTGCTAGTACACGATCAATTTGATCATGGAAGGTGTGTCGTGGCCGTCCACGATTTTTTTTTACTGCAAATAATATTTTTAAACTATTATTTTGTATTAGGACTCAAGTTTTAGTTCAAAAATTTAAAATACTAAAACAAAATAATAGTTTAAATTAAAATTTGAAACAGAAATGGCTGGATATTGTGTACGTATTTTACTGCACGGATAAAATGATAAATGGAACGGAGAAAGAATAAAATTTCCTGCGGCCGGGCGGCCTGTCGTAAGAGGTGACAAAACAACCCACACCAGGCGGTAGGGCATTTGCCCGACTAGATGGCTACCACCCCTGGTCTAAAGTATGCCGCCATAACAACGTTGAGTTGTGTTCCGGCATTAGTGACCGGGTTCCAGTCTCCTTTGAGAGAGCAGGAGCGCATTTGTAGCACCTGCCACCATCAAGTGCGCTGCCTGCCTGTCTGCTAAACTCATGCAATAAAAAAAAACACAGAACTTCACAGAACGCAATGTGTTGGCAGCTTGAAAACGGCGGCGGCGTTGCGACATGTCGGCAGATTCTCATTTCCCTTGAGTAAAAAGTTAAATTGAATGCTTTACAGTTACTTTTAGACAACTTTTCGACCTCACACTCTTATGCAGACTGCTCATTTCACTAATTCCATCTATCCTTCATCACTGTCGTCTTCCGCTTTCATTCGCTCCGACACATTTTAAAAATTACTACATGTATGAACATCTTCCTCGTAAAAATTTCGCGAGAAAAGGAACACATCTGAACCCGGTCTGCATATTCGTTTCTCGCCCTTTTGTCGCCTTCCCGCCTATATGTCGCGAGAATGTAGAACGCCCATTAGTGATTGTGTTATTGTGTAGCCAAAAGACAAAAACATGTGACTACGACCACCTTTTTAACAGACTACCAAATGAAAAAGAAAATATTCGAAAATCGCTTCACAATTGACGGAGATATCATGTAAAAAAGAAGACAATTTTTCAGGATCTCGCTGGATTCCCTAAGAACGATTCATCTCGGGAGTATACTCTTTCGAATAAAAATAAAAACAATTTGAAAATCGGTCCACAATTAACGGAGAAATCGATATGCATATACATATATATAAAAAATTGTCGAGTTGAGAACCTCCTCTTTTTTCAAGTCGGTTAAAATATTGTTACGACCTAGACGCCGACAAAAGTGGATTCACACCTGCATACCGTAATAACACATTTTATTATCTTCGGAATTTGGACTTATTTTGTTTACTTTGTGTTTAAAATTTGTGATTAGAAAACAGCCCATTGTGTATTGTAATCTTTTATAGCAGTCATTAGCCAGGTATGTCGGACTGATTCTAGGAAATTCGGTCCACGCGGTCGGGCAGAAATATTGCATCTGTGCAGTATAAAGCAATGCCCCAATGGAGAGATCGGCAGTCGAGCGAGAACCACGAACGAAGCGAGACGTATCGGGAATATCTATTAGTGACGTTTGGCTTTGTTGTGTTCGGTTATATTTGTACCTGTGTTATACGTGTTTGTATAGTTCTAATAAACTCTATAATCATTCCAACGGCATTTTAATTCGAGTCCTGCAACTCGTAGCAATATATATATTTTTTTTACAAAAATAAAACTGACATGAAACTAAAAAGCAATAAAGAAGTCGGATTTTTTTTTGGCTTTTTAACTTACAGAAGTCTTTTAGTCTGTACTTGAATTACAGAATATTTCTACAGCCAAAATCGCTTACTGGACTATTAAAAAGAAGAGGAAAATTGAGTTCAGTCACGATACGAAAATGTATGTAGACGTTTGAGTGACATTTTGTTAAGGGAGCAAATACACCCGAATATACCAACCTACCTGAAATATTTTTAGCAACTTACTTATATGTTTGAATTGTGTTAGACATCTATTATCAGGTGGTTTCACGAAAATGGATTACAAGTTTTTCTTGTAGGAATCCGTAGGTATTTTGACAGAAATTGATCCCTTAGGAAATCAATGTGTTAAATACACAGTAACATTTTTATAGTGTGTTTATATTCGTATATCTAAAAATAATTTTAATTTAATAGTGTCGATAAATTATAGACAGTATTGTAATTCATATAAGAATTGTATAAGAATTATATATGTCACATTGTATTATTTATATAAACTGGTTATTTTCACTCGAATCATGCTCGTTTAATATCAACCAAATATACACAATAATATTCCTATAGGTCAATTTTAAAAACACGTTTTAGCAATAACAATGCCGGTAGTGAAAAATGAGTATTTTTGCATTTTTATATAATACTAGCGGCCTGACGCGGTTACACTCGCGTTCTGTCCCGCTGCTGACGTATATAGCGTCATGTTAATAGCCTATGACACTCCCTGTTAACGTAGCTTTCTAACAGTAAAATAATTTTTAAAATCGGTTTAGTAGATTCAGAGATTAACCCTACGACGTCACAAACTCACAAACTTTACCTCTTTATAATACTAGTACAGACAAGAAGTCTAATAGCTTTAATGTACTTACAGACACGGCATGTTTAGAATTTTATAATATTTTTTTTTAATTCTCAAGCTAAATAAGCTAAAGCCAATCCATGACACCCAGAGTAAATGAGGGAAAGTTCGTATACAGAAGTTGCCTTGCAAATCGAACGGCGTTCTAAACTTCTAATGAACTTCTAAACTAGACAAATACGTATATGCTCATTAAATTAATCGTGCGTTAAACTCTGAGTGCGTCTCCATAATCTTACATCCAATCACACAATACGAAGCGATTGTTATTGTTACGCCACACCGTTGATTATCTCTTTTCAATGCCAATCGAATTACATGTTATTTCAAAGCAGAACCGGTCTTGTGCTATTAAGTTTGCATCTCGGTCATTACGTAAACAAGAAGCGCTCTCCGTTTTAAAATAGCCGATCAGAAGTACTAAATCGTTCTGAACAAGATTCTATCATTAATGATGTTCGCATTACTGCAAGGATTTGCTGATGAAGTGACAGCTGTTGTTATGACCTCGATATACTGTAATACTTGCAACAACTCAGAAGGGTTTATGGTAATAAAAGAACAGCAACTGGTCACTATATTTATAATCAGAGAACCGTACGGTTTTAACATATTTTATATACACACTGGCTTTTCACACTCGACAAGCATTTTAGAACACTTCGCCATCCTTCCAACAATTTTACAATATAAGAAACTTAGCAAGTTGGCACAACCGATAGCGGATTGAAGTCATTGATAAACTACTTTAATTAAAGGGTTATGAATGAAAAGAATGTAATACATTATTGTTTGGAAATTTTAGATAATATTTTATATAAAATATTATACTTAAAGTATTACATGTAATAAAATAAACCGAACACAATATAAATCTATCGGGGCTGCCAACATGAAAATACAATTTACTGAATACCGTCTATATACAATTGAGAGATTTTAAAATATAATCTACACAATTACCACATCATACAAACGAAAAATAATGTTACATAAAATTATGGTTAATTATAGACAACTACTCTATATAAAACAGGCGCTAATCACAGAATAAATAAAAATATAACATTATTATTCAATTAAGGAAATGGTCGATTGTATCGTTTAGAAATAAGAGGGTACATAAGAAAATTAATTATTAACTTTAAAAGGAAACATGACAAGAACAATTACGCTACTAAATAACTGTAACAATACTGATTCGACTCTTAAGCTCTATAACAGCGGGTTTCTATATCTTAATATTCATTAATTTGCCTCATTACTGATTAAAAAACATAAACTCCATACAAGTCATGTAAATTTTCCCCTAGCCGCCGTGTAAATTAATTATGCTAGTACATAAATATACCTAGAATCCTTTATATCATTTTGCTTATTTAATCCTTACAAATGAAATTAACTGTTTATTATTTCAAAAAAAAACAAGAGTCTAAACATATGAGCGTGTCCCAGCGAAAAATTAAGAAAAGACAATTTATAAAAGATATATATAGTAAGATTTCATCGTAGACAGTACAATAAAGAGAATAGAAGGAAAAAGTCTAATGTAAATTGATTAGCTGTTACTCGTGAATTCGTCCGCATTGTTTCCTTAATGCAAAATTCCTAGACTGCACGTAAGAAGTGCATCCTACGTTAGTGATAGACGTGTGAGCAAGTACGCTATTCATCGTATCGCCGAGTTTCTTCCATGTGAGTCGTCACCGTAAGTACGCCAACTTTCAGAAGCGAAGAAATTCTTCGAGCCACAACTAGTACGTGTACTCGTATGTACTTTACACCCTTCAGGGATGATTTTGCAAAAATGTTGAAATACTAATTTCTTTTTTAGTACCAAAAGTCTGAATTCGAACTTTTACAGTAGAATACAATAGAATACCATTTATTGTATAAACTGTCACAAACAAAAAATTACAGGGTTGTTATGTTCTTTGTTGGAACGATAGTTTCTCCTTCCGGACATATGATACAGCCAATTTGTAATGGTGCCTGACCATTATAGCATTAATTAATCAATAAATTAACCAATTAAATTAATATATGTAACATATTATGGCCTTATCTTGAAGAATTATGTATTCCCCATACAGAGTATTGACAAGAGAACGATAACAATGTTATCGACATAAACGTAAGAATAATAATTTGGTTACAACCGTAAAGAAAAAGCAATGCAAATTCCCATCTAAATTTGCGCCTAGTGCGAATAATCGTCTGAGAATTATACCAATTTATCAATTGGCTAGAGCATCGTCGTCTGATGTCGCCAAGGTCACATCAATCGTTACGTGTTGTTACGATTCTGTTTCATATGCGCATACGCCATGTATACAGTACGTATTGATTTGAATTTCGAATATTTGTATTGGTTTGAATTTCGAATATTATACAGATTTGAATTTGGAATATTTGATATTGGTTTGAATTTGAAATATATTTACGATTTGAATTTGGAATATTGTATGGCTTTAAATTTCGAATATTTGCATTGCTTTGAATTTCGAATATTTTCTTGATTTAACTTTGGAATATTTATATTTCTTTAAATTCCGAATATTTTCTTGATCTGTTTAGGAATTTGATGTCTCTGTCATGTCGTAGCCGTTTTTTTGGCAACAAACATATTTAGAGTAATACTAAAGCGCATTTGGCACGAATAAAAGCTTACAAAAAGATAAAATAAACCAAGCGTAGACGGCTTTTGCTGTTGGTGTGGTAGGTAAGATATTTTTTGCACCAAGCGCGCTGCACACTAATCCATGCGAGTAATTTTATTCATGCACTTTTAAATGTTAACTAATAATAAAACTCTTAATTTTCAAAAAAATATTATATGATTTATTTGAAAGCGACTTATAATATGTAAATATAATTTCTTTCTTTAATATATATTATAAAGCTGAAGAGTTTGTTTGTTTAAACGCGCTAATCCTAGGAACCGCTGGTCCGATTTGATTTGAAAAATTCTTTCAGTGTTAGATAGCCCATTTATCGAGGAAGGCTATATATCATCACGCTAAGACCAATATGAGCGCAGCATTAATGAAGAATGTTTGAAAATCGGGGGGTTTTAAAAACAAGTTCCACGCAGACGACGTCGCGGGCATAGCTAGTTTGAATATAACATAGAAAATTATCTTTATAATCGATGTTTAATTATTTACGAAGTTTTGTCTATGGCTGTGATTTCATTTACCTACAGGAAAAACGAGCATACCCGTTTAAATTTGATAAGAAATCATTTATGTACTCTGAAATGGTAAAAAATTGAGAAAATACTTCTCGAAATCCTTAATCCTTGGGAGAAAATTATACCGCCAATGAGAAATTAAGCCGAGTTAAATCCATGAAATTATCGTCACTTATTACGTATAATAAAAGCGAATGCCATTCCAATGATCGCTATTCGATACCAACTATTTTAACTGCGAGATTGCCAGCTTGTAAAATTTATTGAGTTGAAAGTGGATTGCTTTAAAGGCCTACCGCAATTATTTACTTTAATGGGCATTTTAAACATTACTATTACCTTTTAAGGATGTATTGTCAGACGCTAAAAACGAAAGCAACTTTTCTCGTTCGCTTATGGCTGGTTCCTATATCTTACGGACCGTTCATCTGCGTTACTAGTGGTTAAAATTTGACATGAGCTCCATACAAGTAATGTCAAAATTCAACGGTTAGTAAGGCAAGTGAATGAATAGTTTGTTACAGGTTAGGTTTATATAATCGATTTTTAGCATGTATTCTTGAACCATTTTAGCATGTATTCATTTTACTTTCTTGCAAAAGTGGATGGATGCAGAAGTCCTGGAAGGCCACGACACACTTTCCATGATCAAATTGATCGTGTACTAGCAGAAGGTGATGTTAGGAGCCTTAAGAACAGACGAGCGTGCATGACAAGAGTTATGAATGTCAAAGAAGCAAGTGAGGTGTGTAAGAATAAGCCTAAATGGCGCTCTGTTGTTCGTGCCTACCCCGCAAGGGAACTGGCGTGAAGTTATGTATGTATGTATGTATGTATTCTTGAACCCTTCTGCTTATTGCACGTGTACGGAATCCCGCCGAAGCGTATAAAATAGTTTAAGTAGCATTTCCCTCGGGCTAATTGGTATCTCAGGCTGTACGATACGTTCGCAGTTCGTATTGTTGACATCGGAACGTTACAATGGGCGATAAATAACGCCATCATTAAATACTTCGGCGCAGGTTGGCTTGTTGAAAGTGTTTTACGTATTATGCGCCTATTAAAATGGTATACGATTTTGACATTTCATCGAGACTACTGTAATTGATGCGCTATTATTTTGTCAAATGGCAAGAGAGGGCTTTTAAACGTGCAGTCGGGTGATTCTTCCGCGCCCAATCGCGCGCATCATTGGTCGCAAATCGCGATCAGGTTCTTTTTTTAAACCTGGGTTGAGGCCAATGATGCGCGTTCGACATTAGCTCGCAAACTAGAGGAATTGTCCAGTTGTATTAACTGTACGTAATAAGGCCTAAACTGGTCGCTTTCGTGGCCTCGTATTAAGAATTTGAACAGTATCAAAGTAAAATGAAAATTATGCTTTTTTTTACACATATCAATATCATTAAGCTGTTTACATTTTGATTAGTTTTAAATTTAGTATAAATTTTTAAAATATACAAAACTTACTTCAGTAAATATGCAACATTATACAAAGAACTAGAATTCATTGTTTTTTGCAACAGTTTTATTCTTATTTGTTGTTTTATAAAATTTGGACGTATGTGCCAAAAAAATTAAACTCGTTCTGCTGTAGGTAATGTAAACGATGTTGTTTTTTAACACAACACACTATTCCTGCTATAACAGAATAAATGTCTTACGACTATTGTTGGTTTTTAATAAATATCACGTCCCCATCATGGCAAAATGGAATAACTAAAAATCTAAAATTTTTAGACATGCGCAATTTTGTCTTTAAATAAATGGCGATAATTATTGAATCAATAATTTACCAAAAAAAATATCATACATCTTCACGGTATGAGATGTAATGAGGTTTTTTTCGTAATTTTTGTATATTCATAATAAGTTTAGAAAAAAACTCACCAAATCACCTCCAAATTACTGACATGAAACCATTTTACTTCTTTAATTTTTATTAAAACAGGATAATACACGTCTATATCTTTGAGAGATAAATAATTAGGTTTTTTTTAATATTATATTATTTTATTTTCAATAAAATAATAATGCATTCCAAAGACGACCGCGTTTATAGAATCCCGCTATCGCCCGAAAAAACAGTACCGAAAAATCCTCAAGGATATTGACGTTGGTACAAACCTTAAGCTTATTCATTATTATTTTTTTAATAAAATTCTTTATGTAATTTATTTCTGTTAAACATCGATAATAATAAGAAATACGTATTTTTTCCATGTTTCCTGAACATTCGGGCAGACGTCATAGTTCCCATATTCCCTGACCCCTAGTACCACTAGCAGTTCACCCCAATAGCCCGGTAATTTTTGGTCCTCACTTCCCACAATAGTCCTACACTGGCCGGGGCTTGTCCTTGGGTGCATTTTATATGGTGTAGACAGGGATAGTCGCCGGTCACTGTCACGCCACATTTACGTTGAATTTGTTAAGGGGCCTCTACGTGTTGGCCTTCCTATGGCCCCACGCAAGCCCTCCAAATGTCCGGGGCATTTTTTCTTGAAAAACATACAAAAATAGAAATATGTATTAGTTATTACTTTTTTATGAAGTAATATTATTTATATATTTTACAAAAAATAAAAAACCTGATACAAAATATAATAATATGTGAATAATTTCAATCATTTATTTTAAATTATGTTATACAATTCATGTGCTGGTTAGTCAAATTACATAAACTACTTAAAAACTAGTGTTAATAGAACTTATAGCCTATAGTTTTGTTACAGTTGTTTTTATATAGACCAAAAAATAAGTTACAAATTAAATTTTAAGACAGTGCAAAAAGACGATTTTGCAAAAAAGTTTCATTTATTTAATAATAGTAATAATAATTTATTGTAAAAAAGCCAGATACAATGACAAAGAATTTATAAATTAGTTTACATCTATGTATATATGTTGACATGTCATTTCCCTTACCCCCAAACTACGTTTACACCTGCGTCTTGGGGGTTAGTTGTTGGTTCTCATGGGTGTTTTTATTTATTTATTTTTTATTTGCAGAAGTTCAGCAGACAGACCCACTTGATGGAAAGCGGTTACCATCGCCTATGGACATTTGCAACACCAAAAGTGCTACAAATGCGCTGCTGCTCTCTTAACGGAGACTAGAACCTGGTCACTAATGCCGGAACACAACTCAAGGTTGTTATGGTGACATACTTTAGACCAGGGGTGGTAGCCATCCAGTCGGGCAAAATATATGTATGGGTGTATATTACAAAATATTATTAGATAAACTTGTGAGCAGATAATGTACAATTAAGATCCAATTTTACCCAGCAGATAGATTAAGATTTAATTTTATCATGGCGGGGACGATTATATCAGTCTTCAAAAATAAAAATGCACAGCGAAATATCATCTTTTAGGTTGCCGACAAAGAATAACTCACTTCCCACACAATCTTCTAAAAGAGTATCTAATTAACTAAATTGATGTCTTAAACTTTTAACCAATTCCCCTCGGCTTCTAATCTCATTATCTGTTTTAATAAATAAAGTTAAATAGTAATTTGGTTTCAAAAAAAAATCTTAAAGTGTTAAGTGACTCGTTTAATTTATAGTGTAGTTCTGGAATCTGTGACAGATGTGTTTTTTTTGTCTGTCTGCTTTATTTTAAATTTATTAGCAAATAAACTGAGAGTAAATTCTTTTGTTTTAATCTGTGGTCTAATTTGAATTGAATGCGAAGATACTATTGTTTTTTTTTATATCCTGGAATTTTATATTTTTTTATATAATCAAAGAATGTAATAACAAAAAGAATGTTAAATTGTAAGATTGATGGTTGGTACAAAAGTATAGGTAGATCAGAGAAGAGGTGGATGGATTGTGTGAAGGATAATATGATGATTTGTGGTGCGACAGAAGATGAATGTCAGAATAGAGGAGTGTCGAAGGAAAAGACATTGTGCCGACCCTAATAATAGGGAGAAGGTGAAAGAAAAGAGAGAAACAGATATTAATATCATTGACAATTAAGCCAAGTCTTATTTGATATCAGATTTCCTCGGCATTAGGGGGTTTAGACTTTATATTCGTATGTTCTGATCACCAAAATTTAAGATATATATGTATGGAGTCTATTACGGAAAAACACAGTTCACTTTAATATTATTAAATACTGCTAACCTAATTTATATCCTGCTGTAGCGGCCCTTAGGCCTGTATCTGCGATAGTGATAAAATTATGAATATACTAAAAATCAGAAATCTATGAGTAACGCAATGCCATCGTGGTATAGTTTATCATATATAATTTAAATTTAATTTTGTAATTATGTTTTAATTAATATCAGATTTATCATTGCCTTTTATTATTTATTGAAAAAAACCCTGCCTTTAGAAGGCGATATCACCGGATGATATCCAATGGAATGAGCTAACATCCCAAAAAACTTATTGTCACTTTTAAACATCATTTGAGCCTATGTGGCTTTAAGTGCATTAACTTCTGCTCAAACAAACTCATTTACACGTTAATATATGGAATGGATTCATTAGAAAAAAAATAAACATAGCCGGACGATGTAGGTCGTATGTGTCACCTCTCTAACTCAATTAATAGAATAGACATAAAAATATATTTTTAATCCCGTCTTACAATAAAACGGCCTATTGTTGACCGTTTTATTACATTATTTATCGTTCATTTGCCAATAGCTAGCCGGTTCTTTGTTCATCAAGATTTTATTTGACATTTCTAGTTTAAATGATACGTAATTAAACGATTTCTATCAAAATGACTTGCATATTTATTTTAAATGAAGAACGGAAATGTCGCATCAAAGCGCTGTGTTGTAATAGTTAAAGAATTTATATAGCAACATTGTCGTGTCCAAGATTTTCGTAGAATGTTTGAATTTTATTATTTTTTCTGGCTCTCAAAATATATTTTAACCGACTTCAAAAAAGGAGGAGGTTCTCAATTCGTCGGGATCTTTGTTTTTTATTGTTATTATGTTGTTTTTTTTATTAAATCTAGTATTGATTCAAACGCATAGTTTTATTTATTCAGTAAAATACTTAGGACTGCACTCAAAGAGTTCATAAAGTACCAGCTAAGATCAGATTTGTCATTGATCTGATAAAAGTTATCAATCAACTAAATTGTAAATTGACTAAATACAAGAGTGAAATATTCAATTATTAGATATTGTCATTATTACAGCTGTCATTTACAATTATTTTATTTTTTATATTATCCAATAAATAGTTTTTTATTAGTAATTGAAAATCAACCTTAAATTTAATTTTGTTTTATATAAAGTGCAGGCTTTGTAATTTTCTTTAATAAGTAAAATGTTAAAAACGGTCAGTTAAAGAGCATACAAGATTTTTTGGTCCACATGATGGAAAGCGATTACCATCGCCTATGGATACTTGCAATACCAAAGATGTTACAAATACGCTGCTGCCCCTAAAAGGAGGCTGAGATGAAGCGAAAATTGTTATCAGAATCATCGCAAGTGGAGTTCTATCGCCTCAACCCCATGAAAAACAGGCGTGATAATTTGTATATATGCATGTACGTAAATAAAACAAATACATTATTTTTAACTTAAAAATAAATAAGGTATGTACTTTCTGACCTTTGTGTTTTTCGTTCACAAAGGTTTTGTAGCCACTCATTTATCTGTTGAACAGAAACACATAACATTCACAGACATGTATTGTTTATTTTCTTTTACATTAGCCGTTAAATTGTTTGATGGCAAGCGCTTAATGTCATCGTAAATGCTATTGCGACACTTAATAGGAGTCAGATTGTGGTTAAGCAGTGTTTATGATGTGAAGAAATGACTTGAGATTCATTACTACTGTATAACACTGGCTTATATTAAAGATGGTATTATAGATACTATAGCATAAATGAGCACTGAATGTATTTATGTATGGTAATTGCGAGAGTTAAGGGGCAAAAATCTGACACTGTCTGTATTTTCCTAATATAAAGTATGGCGTGTCATTTTACATTTTACTATGTAGTAGGTAGAGCGCAATAACTTATCAAAGTGATAGGTTATGATGCAATGTGGCCAGATTTAACTTTAGTTTGATTGCCTTCTTGCACTTTTTTTATTGCATGAGTTCAGCAAACAGGCAGACCGCCCACTTGATGGAAAGCGATCACCATCGCCTATGGACCTTTGCAACACCAAACGTGCTACAAATGCGCTGCTACTCTCTCAAGGGAGACAGGAACCTGGTCACTAATTCTGAAACACAAATCAAGATTGTTATGGCGGCGTACTCTAGACCAGGTTTGGTAGGCGTCCAGTCGGACAAATGCCCTACCACCTGGCTGTAGGTTGTTTTGTCGCCTCTTACGACAGGCCGCCCGGCCGCAGGAAATTGTATTCTTTCTCCGTTCCTGCACGGATTGAAGAAGGCGAGCGGCTTTACTTGTGGTAAATACGTATATTTGTGTGCTTGTGATCAAAAGCGGTTATGATTGGACAATACGCTTGTAACGGATCGTTCCGTAACACGCACACTATCGTAATGTGCATGGATCTGTACAACTACGAGTAAAGTTTACTCGCCTTCCTGAATTGCAAGAACCATGATTGTAATGATGTATGTAGCCTGCTCTTAGGGCTTATTATGACGTTTTCGAAGTCGTTCAGCAAAATTCAAAGTAGACTACTAGTCATAATTATCATAGCCCAAGAACATAATAAAACTGCTTTTTAACGGTTTTAAGCGCGGTAATTGATTTGATTTCTGTTTCACATATTGTTTGTTGAACATATTTTGCGCCGATCGATGTCATAAACAATTCAACTATATTATGTATGTTAATATACTCTGCGTGTGTGACAAGAGCTATGAATGTCAAAGAAGCCAGTGAGGTGTGTAAGAACAAGCCTGAATGGCGCTCTATTGTTCGTGCCTACCCCGCAAGGGAACTGCCGTGAAGCTATGTATGTATGTATGTATGTAATATACTCTGGTAATGTTTTATTTTAATATATTAGTTTTTTTTTTACTGCATGAGTTCAGCAGACATGCATACTGCCCACCTGATGGAAAGCGTTTACCAATGCCTATGCAGATTTGTAACAATAAAGGCGCTGCCAATGTGTTGTCGCTCTCTAAAGGAAGATTGGAACCTGACCTCTAATACCGAAACACAGCTTAAGGTTGTTATAGTTACATACTCTAGACCAGGGGTGGCAGCTATTCAGATGGGCAAATACCGTACCACCTGGTAAAATATTAAATGGAAAAGATTGTTAAATTTCAGGCATTTTTGTAATGAAATTTACGTAAGCCATTATGTTAATTATTATATAACATATAGGTCGTACATTTTCAAGTAATTAATTAGCAAATTTTTGTTTGTTTCAGGTAAGCAAAAAGCAACATTTTAGACACCGATTGAAATAGTATTTCATGTTGGAATCTCCGGTTTTCGGGTCATCTATACATGTATACAGATAAATAAAATTGAAGTGTTAAAATGACAGGTTTTTACTATATTTATATGAAAGTATATACAGTAGATATATCAAAAAATCAATTTTAAAAATTTTGTCTGTCTGTCTGAATGTTACGGCTAATATCTGAAACGGCTGGACCGATTTTGACGCGACTTTCACTGGCACATAGTTGATGTTTTAAGGAGAAACTTAGGTTAATTTTTTTATGCTTCCGCGGAACAAAATCAACAAACGAAGTCGTGGGCACAGCTAGTATATTGTATGTTAGATAAATTTTTACTCTTTGACTCTTCAGTAAGGGATTTTTTTACAAGTTTTTATTTAACTTGTAATGGATGTACCTATGTATGTATGCATGTAGGTATGTAAGTTCGGGTGGCATCTTGCAAGTTAAATTTGACAATCTTCCCGGTTTCCGATTGAGCGGAAATTTTGCACGCATATGTATATCGCGTGACAATGTAATAATATGGTACCACGGAGCTGATCTGATGGTGGAGTCGGAAGGTGGTCATAGGAACTCCTGTACTAAACAAGATAGACCCATCGTGTTTGGGCTCGTTTTACTTGTCTTGGCTAGCACTTTGCGGCCACGTGGTATCCAGGATCTCAAAAGCTTGTATTTAAAAACCTTATTAAAAAAAGCTTATTTTATTCTCCTCCGCCAGACGAACATGATTTGTCCGGCCTTTTTTACCTTGTGGTTTATCTTTTTATATGTATATATATATATATTTCTTTTATCTTTTTTGTGCATTTTCTTTTTTATCATCCTTTTTATTTTATTTCTCTTTTTTGTTTTTTACTTTATTTCAAATAAAATAAAGGTCTTTAATATTATTACAGTTGGTTGTACTTATGCATTATTACAGTTTTGTCATATTTAATAACTTATCTATTATATTACTACATTTAGTTTTTATTGTTTTTTAGCTTATTTTTACATTATTTTATATATAGGTATGTATGTAACATCAAGAGGTAAATATGTAAGCTGAAAATGTATCAGATATTATATAATGTATAGACAGGAAAACTCGACCCCCCCCCCCCCCCCTCGGCCCACCAACCCCAGACCAGCTAGGCTGCCCGGGGAAGGTAATGCGCGGGGGGGCGGTAATAAAACAATTATGAATGTATATGTAAGTAATATAAAATATATAACAGTATAAACTGATGAATTTGTACCTACTAACTTATATATTTGTAATGTAAACTTATTTACAGTGGTGGGCCGAAATTCGTTCTACATTCGGTTTGGCCGAATTTCGGCAGCTTGAGCCGAACTTCGGCATTCAGCCAAAATTCGGTTTAAATGCCGAACATTCGATGCAAGGAAAAAGTAAAATACCTACTTGCACTATTTTTACTGAAGTTAATAGAAATCATATCTATCGTATTAAATTTGGCATCTATATACTCAGGGTCATTTATTTTAGTTAGAAACATGTAAATTTTAACGTGCAATGTGATAAAAAATAAATAAAATTATTTATTGATTGAGTCTTTGCCTAATTAAATATACATCAAATTAAAACAAAAATAAATATAACTTATTATTCCTCTAAGAAACATCAATAAGTAGTGCAACTGCTTAATTATAATGCGTAACTTGAATTTCAAAAAAACACGTCTAAGGGACATCAGCAATTATAACTCTAATTTGGATTGAAATTACTTCTTACAAATTAAACATCATGAATTTAGAATTATGAAATGCTGATTTTTTTTTCAATTAAAGGTCTAAAAATCTATTCTTTTATCAACCTACTCATACTTAAAATTTACTCGAGGCAGGTTATGGTGTAAAAAAAAGCAAAAAATTCGGTGTTTTCAAGCTGACGTTGTCAACAGGTCACGATGTGTTGCTCTTGAGAAAGCGTGGCGAAATCAAACTGAAGTCCGGCCGAATTTCAGCCGAAGTTCGTATTCGGTTCAAACCATATTCGGCCCATCCCTACTTATTTATCTACTTTTATTCCTATTTATTATCTTCATAATTACCACTAAGCAATAAGCAATAAAGTCATCTATTTTGTATTTAGACATCAGCTCTGGCATGTTTTTATAACTGACTTCTACTTTTAACTTGCATTCTAACCAGTAAGGGATTAAACAAATAACTTGCTATTCAATTAAGGCTATACCAACACAGTACGACAATTAACTGCGTCCCAGATAATGCAGCACGCGATGGTTCAATGCTAATAGGTATTTTAATGTTCTGTCGTTACTGTACCTTAATAGTGGTTTAATCTAAGCACACAATTAAATTTGATTAGGGTTGTCTTTGGAAATTTAATCTACCACATAATCCTAGGCTTGGCTTATTATTCATTAAGGGAATAGTTTTATCTATACTAATATTATTAACAGGTAGTTTGCGAGTTTGTTTGTAGGAAGTAATCTCTTCAACTACTGAACCGATATTGAAAATTCTTTCACCAGCAGAAGGTTACATTATTCCTAAGTGACATAGGCTATAGTTGTGTTGATTATGAGTGCTACTATTATAAGTATTGATGTGCAGAGAAATGGACATGGGTCAACATATTTTTACACGCACACTTCAAAAGCAAACCAAGACACATAAAGGGCCTAAAAATTAATAACCCAGACACGGAAAGGAAAAACAACACACATGGCACTAGTTAAGATAACATATACTTATACTAGCTGTCCCGGCAGACGTTGTTCTGCCCTGAAGAAATAAAATTTAGAACCCGATTCCAGAGCCACCTACCGGGTCCAAATGTAAGCTATCCTATCTTTCAAGTCGGATCAAACTGCACACGGTGTGCAAATTTGATTAAAATCGGTCAAGTAGTTTAGGAGTCCATCGCGGACAAACATCGTGACATGTAATTTATATATATTAAGATAGGTATAGACATAAGGCACACACTGCACATGCACTTCTTCACAACACCAGCATCTAACAGATACACTCTACATTAGTATAAGTTTAATATTGAAATTAGAATAAATTAATATAATAAGTTATTCGTAAGGTACACCACAACACAAATATCATTAAATAAATGTCACACACAATAACAAAGTAACAAATAAGCGTGTACAACTTCTTAACTTCTTAAATTTAATTGTAAAAAGAGGGTACGGAACGAGAGTCCGTAGAGTTGTTAATAAAAATAAAAAAAAACATGTTTTTAATAGATTCAAAGAATAAATAAAGTAAGATTTGAGAAGATAACCCCGATGTTTGAAAGTTGTATCCGTGACTGAAAAACTATGAATAAGAAGACCGAAGTGGTATGGGCATTTAAGAAGGAAGGACGAATGTCACATGACAAATGACTGGATGGCTACCACCCCAGGTCTAGAGTATACCGCCATAACAACTTTGAGTTGTGTTCCGGCATTAGTGACCAGGTTCCAGACTCCCTGAAGAGAGCAGCAGCGCATTTGTAGCACCTTTGGTGTTGCAAATGTCCATAGGCGATGGTAACCGCTTTCTAGGTCAGTTTGGTGCACGATTTCTGGAATATAAAGTACCGAAGATTTTAAGTTCGGAAATTTGCTATCGATCAGTGAAAATGTCACTACAGAATTTGGTTTCTTTCCAACCATGCCACTTTAAACCGTTTCAAAGAAAAATCCCGTGGGATTCCTGGGATATAAAGTACTGCAGAGTTTAAGTCCGAGTATTTGCTATCTATCAGCGAAAACTGCATCGAAATCTGCCTAATAGTTTTTACGAAAATCCTGAACAAACAGACAAACACAAAAAAAAAACAACACTACACCTTTACAATTTTATAATATTATAGATAAAATACGCTGTACGAGTAATATCGGTTCGTACAATAAGGAAGTAAAACCGCGAACTATCCCTAGTTTCCTGTAATTGTTAAATGATTATAGTACGCGTCTGGTAAAGGTTATTAATGTTCTTTTAATAAACGTTCTAATGGCTTGTGTCGTTACTGTTCTGTAATTACTAATTTAATCTATGACCGCGTCGTCTGTGGCTACTAGGATATCACGCCACTACGGCGATGAAAGGGTTTGGTGTTTTAATTAAGGAATTAATTTTCATACGTATGTATCAATCAGTATTAAGTGGTAATTAGACAATTTATGCTTTGCAACTTTTTAGACGGGATTTTTTTATAGCATGAGTTCAGCAGACAGGCAGACGGCCCACTTGATGGAAAGCGGTTACCATCGCCTATGGACATTTGCAACACCAAGTGTTACAGATGCGCTGCTGCTGTCTTAAGGGAGACTGGAACCTGGTCACTAATGCCGGAACACAACTCAAGGTTGTTATGGTGGCATACTCTAGACCAGGGCTGGTAGCCATCCAGTCGAGCAAATACCCTACCACCTGGCTAATAAACAAGTCCAAATCGTAAGACCTGTGTCTTAATGACATAAAGCGCGCAAGATTCGTCGACGTGAGATTCCCGTCCCTCATGTACACTATATAACACCTCAATTAAATCTAACTGAGATGATCAAATCTGGTGGAACCTGCGTCCGGGACGCTTTCCTGTCCTTATGCAACTTGTGCTGGAGGACGGGAAAGGTTCCCAAGGACTGGAGGCGCGCTGTCATCGTGCCCTTGTATAAAGGCAAGGGGTCACGTATGGAGTGCGCCAGCTACAGGGCCATCAGTTTGATCAGCACAGCATCTAAAGTGTATGCGAAGATTATTGAAAAGAGAATGAGAGTTGTATCCGATGGATTACTGTGGGATGCACAAGGTGGTTTCAGAAATGGAAGGGGATGTATGGATCAAGTTTTCTCTCTCCGCAATATCGTAGAGAAGCAGCTGGCTATGGGCCGGAAGGTTTTCTGCGGTTTTGTGGATCTAGAGAAAGCATTTGACAGGGTTGTGCGGAAGGACCTCTGGGACATATTGCCCGGATATGGGATTAATGGCCAATTGATGCGTGCTGTGCAGTCCACTTACGAGGGCTGTATGGCATGCGTGCGGGTGGAAGTGCTTTTAGCAGGGATGGAAGGTACACCGCTGATATAGAAAGAAGAGTGAATTTGGGGAATAGTGTGAATGGAGCGTTAGGTAAACTTCTAGGCGCTAAGAAACTCAGCCAGAAGGCCCAGCTCGCCGTACACAACGCGGTGCTGGTACCTACGCTCACGTATGGATGCGAGAGTTGGGTATGGAAGAGAGAGCATGAAAGTAGAGTAAACGCGGTCGAGATGCGAGCACTGCGCAAAATCTGCGGAGTGACGCTCGCGGACCGCGTTCGTAATACCGAAGTAAGAAAGAGAGTTGGTCTGAAAGAGAGTGTCGGGGTGAAGGTAAGGAAAGGAATGCTCCGGTGGTTCGGGCATGTGGAAAGAATGCATGATGAAAGAATGACTGACTAAACAGATATACAATGCAAAAGTGGATGGATGCAGAAGTCGTGGAAGGCCACGACACACCTTCCATGATCAAATTGATCGTGTACTAGCAGAAGGTGATGTCAGGAGCCTTAAGAACAGACGAGTGTGCATGACAAGAGTTATGAATGTCAAAGAGGCAAGTGAGGTGTGTAAGAATAAGCCTAAATGGCACTCTGTTGTTCGTGCCTACCCCGCAAGGGAACTGGCGTGAAGTTATGTATGTATGTATGTACTATTTGCATTTCGTTTTCTCATTACGTGCCTAGCGGATTACGTACGGTAACAGAGGTTGGAGCCTTGAACTCTTTTTTCAGAAGAATAACGTTGTAGTTTTATGACAAGCGCGTGCGCATATTGTTCGAATGTCTTTACGTCATACGTTTTATGCATGCGATACTTTTGTACACGTCACGAATTGAGATTTTAGTTTAATTTTGGTTTCGTTGGAGTTTTATTGTTGATTTTATTATTCACATGACTGTGAATAAATATTTGAATAAGTTTACAGTTGTTTTTGGAATTGTTGTAAATTGAGATGTTTAAGCAAATGTGCACACGACATGTGACGTCAGTGATATTCGGGTTATAAGCTTAATTCGAACACAATGTGATCGTCCTAATTAGACGTAGAAACTGGACGACGCACGCTATCCTACTCTTCTGCATATCAAAGGTGAGGAAGAGTGAAGTAGAAAATATTAGCATGGGTAACTTTACTTACTTTGGTACCCGTTTGATTAATCTCAGTACAAATTAGTAAACATAAATATATTCACGCCGGGAGCGAACGAATGACGCTTCGAGAATAACACAATAATAATCTGAAATATTGTAATTCAAGTTTATTACACTAGAATTATTACAATTACGATATTAAATATTGCACAATAATACACAGAAATATTAGGATAACTCCAAGAGTTGCATCCACACTTTTCAGGTGTCGAGCAGCAATTTGCCCTTCAAGAATACTGCGATTATCAAGCAGTAATTATCGACCACATTATATTATGTGCTCCTCGACCAAGACTGTCAATGCAGACTGTCCGTCGTAGACTTGGTTATAGACTGTCGGTTGAACACTGCCGGTTGAAGACTGCCCCTCCTCTGCCCGAACAACGCATATTTAAAAGGTCCTCGTAGCGCGCCGCAGTGACACCATCCGGTAATGCTGTGGCGCCACTTCAGTTACACTTCCTTCATAAAACCAACTTCCGCCATACGTTTTAATCTCCAACATCCGGTTACTCCATTTCCGATATCTGTTAGCTTAATAATAAATGCTTCTACATTGACATCCGGTTAAACGACTTCCGATTACTACATGAAAGAATACTCTATCCGGTTATTGACTACTTCCGTCACATGGTTATTTTATAATAACAAATACTATTCCTACATATGCAAGTTAATATTCATACAGCTAGTTGCCGAAAAGTTCCCTAAAAGCTGCCAATGTGGGACTCTAATGTGAAAGCAGGTGAACAATAAAGCGCGGGCATGTCATCAGGGGCTGCGCCAGTGACCTATATATGCTCTGCATAGTCGCTAAATGGCCAGTACATTGATATCTTAAATATGGAAGAGACATGTTTTATGCTAGCAGTACCAGTGGACTCCCTTTCCGTTGTCATGACGACGTATTTGGTAGTGAATTACGACTGCGCGGCGCCGTAAAAGAAAACGTTTTCGCAAAATTTTTTGGTCTATATTCGCCAAACCTAGATATAAGCTAGCTGTGTGAAGTTCAGTATTTTAACATGATGCTCTAACAGAGAGACAAAAATTCTAAAACTTGTATTTTGAAGTAAGAAAGAGAGTTGGTCTGAAAGAGAGTGTCGGGGTGAAGGCAAGGAAAGGAATGCTCCGGTGGTTCGGGCATGTGGAAAGAATGCATGATGAAAGAATGACTAAACAGATATACAATGCAATAGTGGATGGATGCAGAAGTCGTGGAAGGCCACGACACACCTTCCATGATCAAATTGATCGGGTACTAGCAGAAGGTGATGTCAGGAGCCTTAAGAACAGACGAGCGTGCATGACAAGAGTTATGAATGTCAAAGAAGCAAGTGAGGTGTGTAAGAATAAGCCTAAATGGCGCTCTGTTGTTCGTGCCTACCCCGCAAGGGAACTGGCGTGAATTTATGTATGTAGGTATGTCTGTATTT
This sequence comes from Dendrolimus kikuchii, assembly GCA_019925095.2. Classification (NCBI taxonomy): domain Eukaryota; kingdom Metazoa; phylum Arthropoda; class Insecta; order Lepidoptera; family Lasiocampidae; genus Dendrolimus; species Dendrolimus kikuchii. Next base: position 5,299,379 of record CM034390.1, on the reverse strand, counting down.
TGGGAGTATGCTGGTCCGAGATAGCGCAACTGATTTTTTCTAATTTTTTAAATGCATTGCACATACTCAGGGATAGATTTATTGTGGTATAGATATACGCAATATACAATATAAAAAGTCCTGATGCCGTTTATTGTCCGGAGTGGAGGGACGCGCACCAGTTCGCGCGTCCCTCTCACATCGAGATAGCCGAAAAGACCCAGTTCCCCGGCTAAAAAATGGTTGGGCCAGCCCGTAAAGAGGTCGGCCGTCGTCCATCCGGGCAGGAGGTGTATACGCAAGCGAGCCCACATCCCGGACAAAAGACGTTCGAGGATCGTATATAAACAAGCCATTTATTGTGAAGTCTTTCTTCCCTAGTAATTAAATTAATTTAAAAGTGTTATTAAAATCATAGTTTTCAATTAGTCTGTAAAATTCTATTTTAATTGTAATATTTCCTTTTCTTTTAAAAACGTAAACTACTATATCACTCTTCTAAATACATTATTTATTTAAAAAAAAAAATAACAAATTAATTTGTATACAATATCTTGATCCAGCTACCCGAAGTTAGAAACAGATGTAACAGTCAATTTTAAATTTTGTCACTTCCAGCTAAACTATATATTCAACACAAAATAATGGCACTGAAGCAGAGCTCGTCATACAAGAATCGAAACAGCCGACTGAAGTGGCACAAATTTTTATTTCGTATTTTAATGTACAAATTTACAGGCAGTTTAACAAAAAATTAAGATTGCTAGACTGATGGTATTAAACAAGTATCTAACAAAAATATAATGTTTTGTATATGTATTAACATTTATAGCTGGTTTAGATGTATTAGGTACTTAAGTAAATAATTAAGTTAATAGCTTAGTCTATTTTTGTGTGTAATTTTTGTATGATTTAATACATTACTATACTACCCCTCCCTCTTTAATGATTGGCACCCTATTAATGTATTAAAAAAAATATTTTTAGTAATAATATTAAAGCATGGCTACGAAATAAAAATATTAAGATTTTTCAATATCTTCGTTACATTGACAGGGTGCCAACAATGATATAGTACATACATAACTTCACACCAGTTCCCTGGCGGGGTAGGCACGAACAACAAAGCGCCATTTAGGCTTATTCTTACACACCTCACTTGCTTCTTTGACATTCATAACTCTTGTCATGCACGCTCGTCTGTTCTTAAGGCTCTTGACATCACCTTCTGCTAGTACACGATCAATTTGATCATGGAAGGTGTGTCGTGGCCTTCCACGACTTCTGCATCCATTTACTTTTGCATTGTATATCTGTCTAGTCATTCTTTCATCATGCATTCTTTCCACATGACCGAACCACCGGAGCATTCCTTTCCTTACCTTCACCCCGACACTCTCTTTGAGACCAACTCTCTTTCTTACTTCGGTATTACGAACGCGGTCCGCGAGCGTCACTCCGCAGATTTTGCGCAGTGCTCGCATCTCGACCGCGTTTACTCTACTTTCATGCTCTCTCTTCCATACCCAACTCTTGCTTCCATACGTGAGCGTAGGTACCAGCACCGCGTTGTGTATGGCAAGCTGGGCCTTCTGGCTGAGGTTCTTAGCGCCTAGAAGTTTACCTAACGCTCCATTCACACTATATAGTTTACCGTATATATGAGTAGTACCGATTTGTGTCAAGCATCAGTTGAATTAGCTTAAACCAATAAGACTGTATTCATCTGTATTCATTTTTCATAAACATGTTTATATTTTATTTAAGTTCATTAACATCGTTTTATTAACACATGTGTTTCGAACGACTTTCAGTTTATTTATTTGTATCTAATGTGCATTTTAATAAGCATGTTTATAATTACTTAGAATATCTGTATTTATTATGCTTTAAATGATGTATTTTTATAAATTAATGGACTGATTACTCTCACGGCCTCTGTATCTAATTATGCTTAGTTCATTAAAACACTGCAGTACAGACGGCCTAAAGCCCGGTCGACCTATTAATGGACTGATTACTCTCATGGCCTCTGTGTCTAATCATGCTTAGTTCATCAAAACACTGCAGTACAGAGGGCCTAAAGCCCGGTCGACCTACTAATGGACTGATTACTTTCACGGCCTTTGTATCTAATCATGCTTAGTTCATCAAAACACTGCAGTACAGATGGCCTAAAGCCCGGTCGACCTATTAATGGACTGATTACTCTCACGGCCTCTGTATCTAATCATGCTTAGTTCATCAAAACACTGCAGTACAGAGGGCCTAAAGCCCGGTCGACCTACTAATGGACTGATTACTTTCACGGCCTTTGTATCTAATCATGCTTAGTTCATCAAAACACTGCAGTACAGAGGGCCTAAAGCCCGGTCGACCTATTAATGGACTGATTACTCTCACGGCCTCTGTATCTAATCATGCTTAGTTCATCAAAACACTGTAGTACAGAGGGCCTAAAGCCCGGTCGACCTATTAATGGACTGATTACTCTCACGGCCTCTGTATCTAATCATGCTTAGTTCATCAAAACACTGTAGTACAGAGGGCCTAAAGCCCGGTCGACCTATTAATGGACTGATTACTCTCACGGCCTTTGTATCTAATCATGCTTAGTTCATCAAAACACTGCAGTACAGAGTGCCTAAAGCCCGGTCGACCTTGGAACCTTTAGTGAAATTAACCCGTGTCTAGATAATATTATACTGGTAGTTGTAAGACATAGCAGACCCGTCTTTAATATAATATAAAATATAATATAAAATATAATATAATATAATATAAAAAAATTTGTGTGTTCAAGTGGATTCGAGAATGGTTTAAATTCATTCAATTGGATCCGGCAGGTGGCGCTGCAAACGGGATCATATTTTTTTCAAGACAGGACAACGTATGCCGGTTCAGCTAGTAAAATATCAAATTTTGAGGGTATATAAATCAAACTGACCCCAAATTCGGATTCAGCGCATAGAAATGCATAATAATAAACGAGTCTGGTCAAAAATACAGACCAATTTTTAGTGCTCCAGTGTTATTAATAACCGGTTCGTAATCTTACTATTTATTTGCTTCTACTTGTAGAATATTTACATCGTTAGAAATTAATATTATTTCTCCGTTCCCGCACGAATAAAATTTAAGCGTACTAGTGGAGATTATAACTACGTATATAATCCAAGTAATTGATAATACAATTAGTTTGTTTCGTTTATTTAAGTACGAACCCTTAAAGCTTAGTCTAATCACATTCGTACAAGTGTCGCATAAAACGCTTTTACGACAGGCACAAATACGCGCAGTTTCGTGGTTAACGTAATGGCGTAACGCTTAAAATCTTACAGCTTTACGGTTTTTTATTGGCCTACAAATCGCCGGGCGTTACGTTAAATGTGTTATGACAGGTTTTTAAGAGTTTTGTTTGCTGTTCGATGACTGGTTTTCCAATAGACGGGCCACCACCGGCAATGGCTAGGTTAAATATTGTAGGGTAATATGCCGTCGTTATAAGTCGTGGTAGCGTAATGGCTAGCGCACGCGTCTCAGACTCAGAGGGCGCGGGTTCGATCCTGGCCGGAACGCATGCAACACTTAGTCAGTTTTCTGATCTAGTGTGCATATTGTTACAATTACCACGTGCTAACAACGGCGAAGAAAAACATCGTGATGCAACCTACACATCGAGATAACCGATGTGTCAAACCTGCCAAGCCGCCTTGGACAAGCGTGGCGGGTACACTGTCCGTTCCCTATAATGGGAGGTCCGTGCCCAGCAGTGGGACATTTATGGGCTGATATTATATATTATAACTGTAGGAGACTTAACACGCACAAAATTTCGTAATGCTAATGGTAGACCGATCATCTGTGCAGGAACGGGGAAAGAATACAATTTCTTGCGGACGGGCGGCCTGTCGTAAGAGGCGACAAAATAACCCACAGCCAGGTGATAGGGTATTTACCCGACTGGATGGCTAACACCCCTGGTCTAAAGTATGTCGCCATAACAACCTTGAGTTGTGTTCCGGTATTAGTGCCCAGACTCCAATCTCCATTTAAAGAGCAGCAGCGCATTTGTAGCACCCTTGGTGTTGCAAATGCCCATAGGCGATGGTAACCGCTTTCCATCAAGTGGGCCGTATGTCTGTCTGCTGAACTCCTGCAATAAAAAAAAGATCAATCAGATTGGCAAATTGAATAATGTAAGTTTATCTTTATACGGATTACTTTGGTTGATTCGTCGTCAACTAAATACAGTCCACTGCTGGGCGTCGGCCTCCTCAAGTCGGCGACACTCATTCCGGTCCTCCATCTTCCTCATCCGGCGCCTACCAGCGACTTTGTGCAGGTCGTCAGTCCATCGGGCAGGAGAGCGTCCGATACTATGTTCTGTTCCATCGGTCCTGCGACAGACGTAACTGGCCCACTACCACTTTCACTTACTAACTTTGCGAGCTGTGTCGATTACCTTGGTTCTCTTACGGATAACCTCATTTCTTATTCTATCCATGAAAGAAGAAAGAAGGTTATTTGCCAAATGCGACATAAACAAAGTATAAATAAAACTAGTAAAAAAAAAAAATTTTTTTGGAGTTGTATGCCGCAATTCGATAAATGAGGTTGGCACTCAGTATGCTGCTGTATCGAAAGATATTCCGCCACAGCACTGATTTTCAGTGCCCACCTCTTAGTATGATGAGAGAACCACCCAACATATCTCGGTCCATCGCTCGCTTGGTTGATTTATCCAAATTGAAATATGTACATAAATGAACCGTCTAATATCAGCTGAAGGGTGACGAAGGTACTCTTTTTTTTGCATGAGTTCAGCAGACAGGCATATGGCCGTTTTATCCGTGCAGGAACGGAGAAAGAATACAATTTCCTGCGGCCGGGCGGCCTTTCGTAAGAGGCGACTTAACAACCCATAGCCAGGTGGTAGGATATTTGCCCGACTGGAAGACTACCACCCCTGGTCTAAAGTATATCGGCATAATAACATTGAGTTGTGTTCCGGAATTAGTGACCAGGTTTCAATCTCCCTTAAGAGAGCAGCGACGCATTTGTAGCAACTTTGATAACCGCTTTCTATCAAGTGGGCCGTCTGCCTGTCTGCTGATCTCCAGCAATAAAAAAAAAAAAAAAAAAAATGGCCCACCTGATGTAAAGCGGTTACCATCACCTGTGGACATTTGCGACACGAATGGTGCTACAAATGCACTGCTGCTCTCTTATGGGGGACTAGAACCTGGCCACTAACCCCGGAACACGACACAAGGTTGTTATGGCGGCATACTCAAGACCAGGGCAGTTAGCCGTCCAGACGGGCATATAGCGTTACCGCCTGGCTGTGGGTTGTTTTGTCGCGTCATGACAGGCCGACTCAAGGCAGGACATTGTATTCTTTCTCCGTTCCTGCACGGATAAACGTTTACGCAACCGACAGTTTGACAGCCCGTGTTGGTTCATTATTCGGAATATTCGAATTAAATCTTTTTCTACGCATACGAATACACATCGTTAACGTGTTTGTCTTTCTAACCGCCCATGAGAACGGTGTGTTATGTGTTTTTGTTATATCACTTTGGTAATATCCTGAGACATGTCTCTGCACTTATAATTTTGATTTACGTTTGAGGAAAAAAGATAAGTGCTAAGCTGTACAATTTAGAGGAAGTTTAGGTATATGAGTTGTTTAATATCACGCTGCTACTTGAAATAAATTATCATAATTATCTTAATATATAAAAATTCCACGTCACGTTGTTCGCTCATGCTAATCTTCAAAACAGCTCAACCGATTTTAATAAAAAAAAAAATGTTTTTAGATTCCTCAGCGTCGTTTGTGCAAGTTAATAGATCAGTTTGGCTTTAAATCTTAAGTGTGTCTCCTCTCTGTTACAAAAAAAAAATTAAGTACTTTTAGACGAACGTCTATATTAGTCCTGTGAAATCAAAAATATGTACAAAATCATTTTCATTTTGAGCTTTTTCTTTTTGAATTGTTTGGTGGAAAATTCTGAAAATAACGAAATAGTGGAATTTTTTTTTGCATGACTTCAGCAGACAGGCAGACGGCCCACTTGATGGAAAACGGTTACCATCGCCTATGGACATTTGCAACACCAAAGGTGCTACAAATGCGCTACTGCTCTCTTAAGGGAGACTGGTCAGTAATGCCGGAACACAAGGCAAGGTTGTTATGGCGGCATACTCTAGACCAGGAGTGGTAGCCATCGAGTCGGACAAATACCCTACCACCTGGCTGTGGGTTGTTTTGTCGCCTCTTACGACAGGCCATTTGGCCGCAGGAAATTGTGTGGATCTTAAAATGCAAATCTTTTAAATGAAGATTGATTTGAACACGAGCTACTGGAGTTGTTTTTGAAATATAGGGTATTCTTGATTAAATGCTATTTATAAAATTCTAAATTATACGTGGATTGACACGCACTTGGCCGACAAAAAAATAGAATAGCGATGCGGACACGTCTCACAATTAATTCCAATATTTTTACAGATAAAAACAGGCCTTAAAACAACGTTTTATGATAAAACTTTTAACAATATCGTGATAGAGATAATTTCAATTACATTACAAACAATAAATAATACGTTATTTGACTCTTTTTTCTTGTACCTACTTATGACGTCACAAGTAGGTTGTGCGTTCTGTAGGTTTATTAAAAGTATGTCAATTGATTTTACTGTCCGCTCACTAGCATCACTACGAGCTTATCTGGAATTAAAATTTAGACACGCATATAGCGTTCATAATGTTTTCATAGAAGATTCTATAGTAACAACACTCTTCACAGCTTTAAGTAATGTGATAAAAAGTTCATACTCGACGTATATGTCAATAAGATGACGTTAGTGATTCGAAATTGTAACTGATTAAATAATTTATTCATAAAAGAACACTAGCTAATCGTATAGAATACTAAACACCAAATTGTAATAACAACCCACGTTCTGATGTACAATGTCAAACGTAATATTACGAAGTGTTACGCAAATGTGAGCGCACGCATTACCTACTCTCCCGCCATCTCTCAACCAATCGCGAGACCTCGTTTGAAGTACTTTCACTGAATTAAAATAGCTCTGTTGTTTTTGACTGGATGCGCTAAGATAAAGACCGACCTTGTCACTATGTGCCGCGAACGCAACCGTGACTTCGCTCCAAAAAACGTTTACGTGTCAACTTGACAGCAGACATTACACAAAAATTAGAACGTGATGCCCATTTGAACACTTCGAATATAACATCGCCGGCTTCAAGTAACCGACAACTTTGTAATCAACTAATAAATTAAGGCATTCTTTAGTAAAACAGAAAAAAAAAAATTTACAATGACAATGACATTTACAATAATAACAGATATACTTATGTAGGTACTAATATTATATAGAAACAAATGAGCTGTTGTAGCTTATATTCCAATCTCTAGTACCACATTTCAAGATGTTAAACAAAACAAATTCATTTGTATCCAAAATTTATTATAAATTAAAATTGTACTATGTTTTTATGATCCAATTTTAACACATAATTACTGACCCAATTTTTAATCCTACCTTCAAGATAATTTGTACTTAATGACAAATGCCGCTTCCATTGATTGTATTTCCGTTGAATCAGCCGACTCGTCGGACAAGTGGCCTACCGATCAACAAGTCAGCAGGTCAAGTTAAATATGTCAAACATTTAAAATTGAAAGGTCACTTATGTTTTTATTTTGCCCATATTACTAACAATGTATAGTTATGTATATTTAAATAAGACTTATTTAAATAATCTTTGAATACGTGCTTAGATAAAGGACATCGACATTTATATTCACGCTGGTTTCTGATAAGGGTAGTCAGTAACTATGAATGTCAGCTTGTTACATACAGGTTAGTTTAAAGTTCTTTTGCCTGACCTTTTGGTAGGTCGTCGAGAATTTGGCCACGATGAGTTCCAACTGTCCACACGACTTTTTTCAATGAAAAGTATGCTTCAAACTGCTTCACTTAATACCAGTTTCAGTTGTTAATGTATATGTATATAGAAATAGAGCAGAAATGTCATAATACCAAGTTTATAATTTCATTCAAAAACCAGCCGAGCGCGTAGCGTGCAGTTTTTTCAATTCCATTGTCTAGTCCAACTTTTGAAAACTTAGCGATAATTACGCAAGTAGGTATAGATAATTAATTGTCTAGAACTGTTAGTTTCACTTGGCTGCAGATATGACTCATTACATTTAAGAAAAATAATTATTTTAAAATTAATAAATGAAGGTCATCGGATGTATCTTCTTCATGTGAGACGAAAAGCTATACATGTATTTTCATCGATCAAGTAAATTTATTTTAATAGGCTTGTATTTATTTGATTCGATTAGAGATAACACAAGTAAAATAATAGTAACCTAAATTATAGATAAAACTATAACATTTCCAAAACGTCTTTTTTAAGATGGTACAAATTGTTTTTTAAATTAATAACCTTAGCTACGTTACTAATTCGTTATAATCTAGGTTTACATTATTCAGCCATGCAGGATCTGCGTATATTGTACCTCGCTCAGAAGACTGAAACAATTCTGATCTGATTCATCAATTTCATTGTCCATCTTTGACAGTGTTGATGCTTTTTGTGTAAGTTTCATGTTTATTATACAAAATTATTACCATGTTTCTGAGGACTAGAAAACGGTCAAATTGTTCCCAATCTCATTTCTTCGGAATGCTCAACTTCTACGTTGGTTATAATTACAACAACTTCGTTTATTTATCACGCGTCTTCGATTTACGCTCCTCTAATAGCTTCTTGTCAACAGCACCTGCATGCACTTCAACATTTTCATCTGATACCTTCTCTTGCAGGTTATTCGCCTTTGAAAATTTTTGCCAATAATTGTCGGGAGCACTAAATTAATTGTCATATTTAAAAACTTGCTTAAAATATTATCTTATTTTGTAATCTGATATCCATATGCGGTATTCATTATTCTCATTTTGATTATTTCTTTTTAATATCTACCTAATAATATTCTATGGACAGGCCATGATGAGTATATGACTTCAAAATAGACAACCACGGTAACAGAATGGCATTCACGAGAAGGGAAAAGAAGTAGAGACATACAGTCAAGAAGATGGGTAGATGACCTAAAGTGGTCGCGGATAGTAAGTACCTGGTCATGGCTGACAAAAAACGGGGACACAGTTGGAGGAGGCCTATATCATAGACAAGCTGCTGACCACGAATAAAATATAAATTAGGTGAAATTTGTAAAAAAACACATGTAATCAGCAATAACGGCTTTATTATTAATAATAATATTCTTCAAGTTAGGTCGCTTATTTTTGGCAAGAAAATATTGCAACTATGTATTTCTGCATTTGTTAATGCATAAAGTACCGTCTTTTTTTGCGAAGCTAGCAAATAGGCAGACGGCCTAGCTCATGGAAAATTACCGTCGCTTATAGACATTTGCAACTAGGGGCCAATCCAAAGTGTTGCCAGTCTGTAGGATGGGATAAAGAGGGTAGCATAAAGAGGATGGGATGGGGATGAGATAGAGGGATCAGAGAGGAGGAATGGATAGAAGAGGTAAGATAGAAGGAGGGGGAAGTGGGCCTGTCGGTACTCTCACTCATCGCATGAATCTCAATTACCTTAAGACCCAGACAGATTCAATTATTACTATACAATTATACAACTAACTAAAATTATTCCTCTTTTGAGTCTTCTCCCGAATTCTGCATTAAGTTGTCGTGAGCAACCCGAATATTTTTGTATTATTACTAATTTGGCAGCGATTTGTTACGTACTTACCTAATTTAGTGCATTTTTAGTATTTATTGCTGATCCTTTTATTCTATTACAACAAACTGGCAAAGAGTGCACTCTATAGAAAGTATTTACCGATGGAATTTACTCATGACTTACCAAACATTCTTCAATAAAGCAAATATGTATAAACATTATTTTAAACAATATTACGCAATATCGCTGTCTCTTCACTTATTGCTTAACCTCAAAAACAAATGTCGGATCCAAGAATCGATTGGCCCTTTACGACATATTTTGTACGTACGTGCATGTGCAAACAGTAAAAAGGCAGTGCCAACATTATATAACTGATGCTTATATAGAGAATTTACTCATCACTTTCTTTCGAAAACAAGTTTACTGTAGTCATAAACAACATCTCTCAGCTCTCGATATTATATCATATGTATCAATATGACAACAAAGACATAATTATTTTTCAATTCATAAGATATTTTATGTATTTGATCGTGTACTAGCAGCACCTTCTGTCAGGAGCCTTAAGAACAGACGAGCGTGCATGACAAGAGTTATCAATGTCAAAGAAGCAAGTGAGGTGTGTAATAATAAGCCTGAATGGCGCTCTGTTGTTCGTGCCTACCCCGCAAGGGAACTGGCGTGAAGTTATGTATGTATGTATGTAACATATTTTATCAGCTCGACACAAACGCTGTATTTCAAAATGAGCCGACTGGTTTCACACATCGATAATATTAATGCAAGCGTCAGCATATGGTTGTTCTAACAGTATGCACGTTAAGCTAGAGAATCTACTAGTCAAAAGAAATTAATTGTATGAAATTAAATATAACTTGGGCCTCGAGAGGTCGTATTCGCAAATTCGTATGATGAACATGACAAGTATCAACATAAAGGAGAATTTATTGCTATGTCTTACACCTACCAGTATATCTAGACACGTGTCAATTTCACTAAGCGATTCTCCAAATGCAACCGCTTTAGGTCCTCTGTATTGATATCAATCGTGATATGTAGGTACTAGCAACCAAAACCTAATATTTTTTTAGGAAGTTTTCTAATTTCTGATCAAGAAATTTTAGAACGTTGTTAGGTTATCCATGCAGGAACGGAAAAAGAATACAATTTCCTGCGGCCTGGCGGCTTGTCGTAAGAGGCGACTAAACAACCCACAGCCAGGTGGTAGAGTATTTGCTCGACTGGATGGCGACCACCCCTGGTCTAGAGTATGTCGCCATAACAACCTTGTGTTGTGTTCCGGCATTAGTGACCAGGTTCCAGTCTCCTTTAAGAGAGCAGCAGCGCATTTGTAGCACCTTTGGTGTTGCTAATGTCCATAGGCGATGGTAACCGCTTTCCATCAAGTGGGCCCTCTGCCTGTCTGCTGAACTCCTGCAATAATAATAAAAAAAAGGTTAAAATTGAAGTTATTTCTTACTCTGTATAACACCGGTTCTAAATATCTTATCGCTGTTAAAGATAAGAACGCGGTAAAAACTTCTAACTTCTAAGAATATTCTAGTAATTTTATATCTGTGTTTTCTATATAAATACAAGTACTTTTTCAAGAATTTATAGTCTCCTACGGTTATAATATCAACACATAAATGTCCCACTGCTGGGCTCAGGCCTCCCATTATAGGGGGAACGAGCAGTATACCCGCCACGCTTGTCCAAGGCGGCTTGACAGGTTTGACACATCGGTTACCTCGATGTGCAGGTTGCATCACGATGTTTTCCTTCACCGTTGTTAGCACGTGCTAATTGTAACAATATGCACATTAGATCAGTAAACTGACTAAGTGGAGCATGCGTTCCGACCAAGATCGAACCCGAGTCTGGGACGTGTGCGCTAGCCATTACGCTACCACGACGAGGCTCCTACAGTTATGTCTTCAAAATACTTATATTTTTATTTACCCATAGTAAATAATAACTACCCACATATAATATGAAATCGGAAGTAGTTCGTCGATTGCACCACACAATTATGTTCGAGACGTGAACTGCAACAGGTCGCGTTTCGTGTAACGTTTGTTAATACTGTTCATATTTCATCGTAATTAACAATTAATATGGCTATTTAAAAACATAAACTCGCTAGACTTGTTTTTTCCTGACGTTATGGATCTTAATTCCGATCCTTGTATATTCGTACCTATTTAAGAGAATCGAGTCGTTAATATATTGTTGCGAGTTGCAGGACTCGAATTAAATTAGGAATTATTATGGAGTTAATTAGAACTATACAAACACGTATAACACAGGTACAAATATAACCGAACGCAATAAATCCAAACGTAATGCAGAAGGTCGTAATTAAAATACACGCGCAAAGTCCGTCACTGAATAGAGTACCGAATGTACACAAGTCTTGCTTCGCTTGTGGCTATTGCTCGACTGCCTCCCTCTCTCTCTCTCTCTCTCTCTCTCTCTCTCTCTCCATCGGGCCGTTCTTTTATGCTGAAATGCAAATGTATGTTCGCCCGGAAACGCCGCCACAGTTTCCTCGAAATAGCTTGTAACACCTGGCTAATGATGCTAATGAGCGAGTACAATAGGGCAATTGACTGTATGCCAATAAATAAGTAAACAAAAGAAGACAATCATAATACTATTACAATTAGTTCAAATGCCGACAGGTAATAAAATGTGCTTCGTGGAAATTGTCTTTGTCGGGGTGGGGGGGGGGCTCAGTTGTAACAATATTATTTTATTAAAATAGAAGAAGATTGAATAGAATATAAAATCGGCCAAGTGCGTGTCGACCAAACATTGAAGGAGTCCGTCGATGTCATACACGACCTCACTTTTTGTAATTTCACTCCATTATTCAAAAATCTACTTGACAGAAACTCGGTATGGATGGATGTGGGTATGCAATAGATATAATACACTAATATATACGTAAACATAAAGGAAAATGTTACATAAATTACAATATAAACATACTTATGTATCTAAATATACAAGTGGTGTGTCGTCAAACAACACCATCCCAAGCATACAACTAAATAACATTATTATTATTCAGTTACAAATTTGAGATAATTTTGTTTCACTAGGTCATCAAACGAATGCACAGACTTGGCTTGTTTTATGTTTTGTTTTGTAGTGCGTTCCAAAGCCTTATCAGCTTGCGCAGTAAATAATTTGTCATAAAACTGTGTGATTAATGTGAAATTTTTCATATATAATAAGAGATGACAATACAATATTTTCATAACTTTATCCTGATACCCTGACCAGATTTTTTCCCAAATTCTGTTTACTATCATTAGTTTGCTATCAAAGTGTGTTTTTTTAATTGTTTTTAACTGCAATTTTTACAGGTCTATGGACAAATATTCAAAGCGAACAATAATCATATCTACAAGTTATGCAATGATAATCATGGGTATATAATAGTACATTATGGTACTAGTGTGTAACATTGGTGATTACCGCCGAGGCGCCATTGAGACTCGAGCCGTAGGCGAGGGTCTTAAGAGAGCCGAGGACGGTAATCATCAATACACACGTGTATCATACGACGTTTTTCAACACACTTGTGAATAAAATAACAACAAAAACTCATTTTATTTAGTAGATAAAAAAAGTTATGTATGAGTGAAAGTTTTATTTATTAAACACGTACGAGTTAAAATTATCTATTTAAATAAGAAGTTGCATGAAATGAGCAAGCAATAGGAACATTAATTTATTTGTTCTATAGAACACGATCTTTTTTTTTTTGAATAAAAACTTTTTAAGAACAAAGCAACTCAACCAATAAAATTAAAAAAAAAAACTATAACTCACTAGTGAGTTATAATGTTTTTTAGTCACAGTTTGATTATGGGTGTCATTCTGTGCCTAATTGCGGTGACCATAGAGCCACTTTATGAGCAAGTGTGTTGAAAAAAATGTTGTAATTTAGAATTATCCAATGACTTTTTTTTATACTTTCCTTTTTTTATCTTTATTTTATTAGAAATTATTGTTGTGATATTTTTTTTGTTATGTTCAATATTGACCTCACGTAAATTAAATAGACATTTTATGTAATTTTGACTCAATTTTTATTATATAAATTATTTTTTTAGTGGAAACTTGATTGATATATGTATTAATTTGTGGTTTATATTTAAGAATATTAATTATTGTATGTTCCCCAAACAAATTAAATAAATAAATACACAAGTATAGTATATATATAATATAATATGAAAAAAATATATTACTCAGCTTCCATGTTAACTTATGTTTCTAGCTTTAGTTATTGTTCTAAGTTCCTACAATCCTTCTCAGGGCTAGTCTTTTTTGAAAATAAGCACATTGTCTATGACAAAGTGTGTTTCCCTAAAAGTGGTGTAACAATAAGTACTAAAACTCCTATTGTCCAGCTTGGTAAGGATTGAGTGACAGCATTTACATTACATCGGTCACCTTCGCAATTGTAACAGAAAGTCATATCTACTATATTTTTATGAGCTTCATGAGAGCTATGGAGGTCTTGACAGTTTCCTCGCTCTGACTGCCTACCATTTTATAATTAGATAAGATCAATATCTTATCTAATTATAAAATGGTAGGCAACAGAGTCTCGGTCAATAACCGAAATCGCCATCGTGACTATCGCAATGTCTTTCCTATAATCCAAATGTCAAAACTGTTTGAAACCAGTTAGTTTTGTATACATATATGGGCATCATACATTTATATGTATATATTAGATATTAGCTATACCTGTTACTATGTTTGGATCCAATTTCTATTTGCAGTGGGAAAAAAGTTAAATAGGTAGTTTGACTAACGAAAGTCGACGTTCGACTTAATCAGAAACATCTTACATGGCAACGCTAATACAAATGTCAATGTCATTTTACGATATCGTTGTCTTTATTGTTGTTATTTTGGTATAATTGTGTTTTAGCATTTATAGCCCGACGAACTTAGCTGTGAAATGGCAAAAACTTTATTTAAAAATTAAACTACAGGGACCATATCAAAATTTTATACGCACTAGAGCTGCCAGTTAGAAAGTTGTATATTCGTTAACGGCGTTATTTTTAACGCTATAAGTAAGACGCACTTGGCCACAGTCAAAAACTAACATTATCCCGCATGGAGCCAGCGCCTCATAATACATACATACATACATAACCTCACGCCAGTTACTTTGCGGGGTAGGCATGAAGAACAGAGCGTCATTCGGGCTTATTCTTACACACCTCACTTGCTTCTTTGACATTCATAACTCTTCTTAAGGCTCCTGACATCACCTTCTGCTAGTACACGATCAATTTGATCATGGAAGGTGTGTCATGGCCTTCCACGACTTCTGCATCCATCCACTTTTGCATTGTATATCTGTTTAGTCATTCTTTCATCATAATAAATTATGTTTATCTTAAATGAGTTATATTCAAATATCTTTGATGATGACCTATAGATTAGCAACACCGAAGCAAACACAGTAATGCTCTTCATCTCACAGATAGGTTGAGAGCAATATAGCATTTACGTGCTTTTATTATTGCAGAATTCAGCAGACAGACAGAAAACTCACCTGATGGAAAGCGGCTACCATCGCCTATAGACATTTGTAACACCAAAGGTGCTATAAATGCGCTGCTGCTCTCTTAATGGAGACTGGAACCTGGCCACTAATGCCGGAACACAACTCAAGGTTTTATAACGGCATACTCTAGAGCACGGGTGGTAGCCATCCAGTCAGCCAAATACCCTCCCACCTAGCTGTGGGTTGTATTGTCGCCCCTTACGACAGGCCGCCCGGCCGCAGGAAATTGTATTCTTTCTCCTTTCCTGCACGGATTGCATTAGAAAAAAAAGATGAAAAGTGAAGTGCCAACTTTGTTGTTTTGCCGCATTAGAAGTGCGATGCTCAATTTAAAGAAAAACAAGATTGTTTTCTTATTGTATTAATACTCTATGGTAATTTGGAGTTGCCATACCGATATTTTTTGCCGCGTTTTTTCAGTTTTTTTTTTCATTATCAACAGCAGCAATGGCAATGCAGGCAGCCTTCTTTCTGAGCGCGCTTCCCTCTGGCAGCGATTTGTTTCATTTTTTCACTATTTTTTAATATATTGCCTATATAATACAAACTGTTCAAAACATAACTCCATGTAGGTACCTGTATAGTTCTTATATGTATTTTATTTAGTAGTAAGGATGTATTAAGATGCTTTAATGTTCACTTAAATGAAGTGAAGGCAAACAAGTTCATACGAATGGATTTCAAGTTGTGTTTACTTATAGCGCGACTTAATGTTGAGCAGTAAAATAAATAAATGCTCGAACGTCAATATAATATGTACATGAAGAAGCAGAAGGAAAGACAATGGACTCGTAAGAAATCCTTGAACCTTGGACAAAATATGAACACATAAATAAATAAATAATCGGCAGACAAACACACACATTATATACCCCCAAGGTAAGCAAGTTACGCTTGTGTTATGGGTATATACAACGCACCACTCTGGGGCCGATCCTGGACACCCAGACCGTAGTAAATAACGGAAAGTTTTTTTTTACGAAATTTACCATGCCAGAAATCGAATCCGGAGCCTCTGTGAAGTTCGGCCGGTTAAGACTTAGCCCTCTCAATCACAACGGCCGTCAAATAAGTATACATCCTTTTTTACATTCGTATTTTCTAGTGCCAAATTTGAGCAGTTACTTCTTTGGTGCTTTTATATAATATAACTTAAAAATTTAAAATAAAAAAATTCTATCAAAGAAATCCACTTGAGAAGTAACTAAACAGCAAAAAATAAATATTTTAACATTTTGAAATCGGTGTCAAGTAAAACGATAAATATTGCTACAATAATAATAATATTGGTAATAATATTGTGGTTCACCACAATAGCCCGGTACTTTTTGTCCTCATTTCCCACAATAGTCCTACACTGGCCGGGGCTTGTCCTTGGGTGCATTACTATATGATGTGGACAGGGATAATCGCCGGTCAGTGTCACGCCACATTTACATTAAATTTGTCAAGGGGCCTCTACGTGTTGGCCTTTCCATGGCCCCGCGCAAGCCCTCCAAATGTCCGGGTCGTTTTTATGGCCCGTGGTCTCGAAAGACATACAAATATTGGTAATATTGAATATAACCATCTACCTCTTGTTGCTACATTAGGTTACCTAGTAATTTTTATGTTTCACTTTGCGTCGTTTTCAAGATTTTGTCGTGATCACCCAACACCTGTCACTTTTATACAATCACTCTCACATGGGCAAAATCAACGCACACTAAAGTCTTGAAATCATCGCAGAACAAAATGGAATAGAAAAGATTTTGTAGGAACAATTTTTTTGCTTTTTAGTTACTTCTCCAAGTCGCTTTCTTTTTGTTAAGACAATGTTATTGCATTAAGTGTTTTGTCTCCAATCTTTAGAAATGTTGAAAAACTTCGTTTCATCAAAATTGAAGACGGGAACGATGTAAACAAAAGCAACCGAGTTCAGGGTAAACAGTAGAGATCTTATAAGGCAACCGTAAAACCGTCTAAATGAATTCATCGCGGACCCAAGTAATGGGTTCCATCCACTCTCGTAAGATACACCTGGTGTCTGGATTTCGCTCATAATGTATGTATTGGCAAGATCTATACGGCAGTATATTTGTTTGAATTTGGATTATATCTTTATCCATCGCACTCAGAGTGGTTAAAATATGATTAAAGACGGAAGTCGTTATAGTATTTTCTTATTTTTTCGCGACTAATATAATGCTATTGAAATCAAAAACACCTAAATTTCAATATAGAAGATGATTGCAATCCGATCATCAAAACTATCAATACCCAAATCAGCAAAAACCAACTGCAAGAACTGAAGATACTGTAAGCTCTCTGCGTGCATTGGAACACAATCCAACTTCATTGACAATTTCTCATTTTATTTTACCTCCCACCCATTTTAATATTATATAAAATTATTAGAGCTAGGCATGTTGCTGAAGAGTTTCTTGCGCCACTTCTTCTCTTCAAGCTACAACATGTTGCGAAGCGGTGGTAAATTAGATTATGCTCTCATAGAGTAAATAACAACCATAAACAAAGTTAAAACTAAATATTTAAAATCAACAAATTGGCGGTAGCTCTAATAATATCAAATTCTAATAAATACTTATTGACACTTGACATCATCGTCTAAAATGATCACGGCTAATGAAATGTGGCCGAAACGTCGGAATAATAAAAATCAAATGAATTACCGCGCTTAAAACCGTTAAAACGTAGTTTTATTATAATACTAGGTATAACAAAGTAATTTGTCCGAATGATTACTTAAAAAGCTTGGTAGCGATCGTATCATTCCCATTCGGTGTGGTCGTCTAGAAAATATTTCGTCGTATAAATAAGCTTTCTTTCACAAACGTCGCTTTGCTACTAATTTTTTAAACTTTGCTGAAAGCTCTTGAATGAGCGCATAAGAGTTCATTATTTACCAAAATGTCTACAGAGCCTTGAAAATTCTCCTCTCTGTGTGTGTGTGTGTGTTTTTTTTTTTATTGCAGGATTTCAGCAGACAAGCAAACGGCCCACTAGATGGAAAGCGGTTACCATCGCCTATGGACATTTGCAACACCAAAGGTGCTACAAATGCGCTGCTGCTCTCTTAAGAGAGACTGGAACGGTGCGTGTGAGACGGTCGTTGTGGTTGAGCGGGCTAAGTCTTAACCGGCAGAACTCCACATAGGCTCCGGATTCGATTTTTCGGTATTTACTATGGTCTGGGTATCTGGGATCAGCCCCAGAATGGTCGGTTGTATATCAACCATAACACAAGCGTAACTTGCCTAGCTTGGGGTTATACAATGTGTGTGTTTGTCTGCCGATTATTAAATAAAAAAATATATTAAAACTATCCCAAGTAACTGATGTTTTTAAACAAACCTCAAACAATATTGTACCTGTGTGTTACTTAAACACAGACGACATTAACTGTATACGTACATAGTAAACTGGTTCCATCAAGGTCTTTTGAATGCATCCGCGGACACTCAAGCTGTCGTTTTTACGCATACATAAACAATTTCTAACGTGTTATTCGACTTATGCTGGGGCTTCATCTGCGTTCATATTACAGATATAAGCTGATATGTCGATGGGTTTAATGCGTTATTTGAGGTGCGACATTGTTAATGACGTTAAATATTGACAGATGGCGTTTTTTATTTTATGTTTAAGGCTTGGCAACTAGGCCTTTAAGCCAGGCGCCGTTGTATTGTAGGCTACAATCGACGTCATTCAACGGAGTTCTTGTGAAAACTCGAAAGGCCACATTTGGCTATATAGTTCACGTTTCTCGCAAAAACACATAATTACTACTCAAAAACTATCAATATCCTACAACTATTGTTCATTTTAGAGTAATTTTATACATTTTTAGAAAACAACACAACGCCTCCTTTCAGTTCCCGCCAAAAACTCGACAGATGGCGTATGTACATTCGACCACAGCCTAAATATTTAATACTAATGCAGATGCAGCCCCAGTAAATTATATGACACATGGTTATATAAATTATAAAACTTATCCCTTTTTATGTGTAAAAATCAATTGCAATTCGTTAATCTGGCTAAAACTCAAAAATTGCTTGACTGATTTGAATAGTATTTTTGTGCGTGTTTAAGCGGGTCCCAGGATGGTTTAGAAGTTTAGATTCACAATTTAATCCGGTAGCTGGCGCTAAAGTCGACCCGCTAGTTTTCATATAAAATAACATAGTATTTTATCTTACTTTTAAATGTCATGATAAATTATAGTATTTTCTTAAGTTTCCTCGAATACGATTTAACGGTTTTACCGCGCCTAAACCCGTTAAAACGTAGTTTTATTATGTTAAAATAATAGCTATTTGTCATACTAGTGCGGTAAGTTGCTTTTTATAAACGAGTAGACGAATGTTAATGAATGAATGAATGTGTACCATGGTCACGAGTTTGTAAGAACCCAACTCGACAGATGGCGTATGTACATTCGACCACAGCCTAAATATTTAATACTAATGTAGATGCAGCCCCAGTAAATTATATGACACATGGTTATATAAATTATAAAACTTATCCCTTTTTATGTGTAAAAATCAATTGCAATTCGTTAATCTGGCTAAAACTCAAAAATTGCTTGACTGATTTGAATAGTATTTTTGTGCGTGTTTAAGCGGGTCCCAGGATGGTTTAGAAGTTTAGATTCACAATTTAATCCGGTAGCTGGCGCTAAAGTCGACCCGCTAGTTTTCATATAAAATAACATAGTATTTTATCTTACTTTTAAATGTCATGATAAATTATAGTATTTTCTTAAGTTTCCTCGAATACGATTTAACGGTTTTACCGCGCCTAAACCCGTTAAAACGTAGTTTTATTATGTTAAAATAATAGTTATTTGTCATACTAGTGCGGTAAGTTGCTTTTTATAAACGAGTAGACGAATGTTAATGAATGAATGAATGTGTACCATGGTCACGAGTTTGTAAGAACCCACTTCCGCACGTGTGTCATACGTTTTTCAACACATTTGCGAGAATACAGTACAATAGGTAATGAAATAAACATAAATATCAGTCGGAAAATCGCAACATTCTTTGACGTTACTAATATGAAAATGGCGCGCATTTGCAACGTGCGCGTGGTGAAACTTAGAACTACATCTTTGTTCTAATTTTCTTTATCCTATTAAACTGAAACAAATATATTGACCAAAAGCACTTCCAAGGAGGTTCGATTATTCAGCTTAGCTATTATCTTAATGTGAAACTTCTTAATTCTTATTTTGTTTTCACCTAGTTACCTGTTTTACCGCAGGGTGTGTGGTAAAATAGCTACTTAGATGAGAGTATCTATTGTACCGCACGTTCCGTTAGATTTATGTTTTGGAATTGACTGTCAGCTACCCTATTGTGAATATTAATTAATCGGCTGCTTAAATGCTGTTCGCTATATCGCTCGCTCATTATCACATTTTTGAATAGAAATAATAATTGGCAGAACTTACTTACGACAAGTCTGTGTTCCACAAATCTTAACAATAAAATTACGAAGGTTTCACAGAAATTTATTTTTATTTCTTATATACACATTGCTATATAATATCATTAATTCTTGTGAAAAAATAAATTATGTATGAAATCTTGCCTGAATCAAAATTACTATATTTTATAGCCCGTAACGCAAGCGTAACTTGCTCAGCTTGGGGTTATGTAGCCGTATTTGCGCCTGCCGATTATTAAAAAAAAAAAACTTTGCCCAAATTAGCACTAAATATGTTAAAGTCTTAGCTACCAAAATGTAACAGAATACATATTTTATTGATTGATTGCCTACATTTAGTTTTACCAGTTTCTTGAATTGAACACAATAGTTAATCACATTTTTCATCTAGGTGCTCATATAATATTACTACGATTTGCTAAAGAATTAACATTTATTGTGTTGAGAATGGATGTTTATTAAAATCGTCTACAAAGTTAGACGATTCAACTTTTTTAATAACTTAAAAACTTTCGCAATTAAATTTTTGGCCTATTTTGATACATTCCTATTCAAAAAGCAAATAAGCATTTCAAATACAATTTTTTTTTAAATACTCTTAATCGCACATGTGTAAAGTTTATGTTCCTTATGCTGAGGAATCTGTCACATTTTCCGATATAAAACCTATTCTATTATCACCGTACGCACTTACAATAATAGTATGGTATAAAGTAAGTACGTATATAATTTCATAAAAATCGGTTCATATTCAAGGACGTGAAGAAACAACTAGAAATTAGGTATCGTATTTTTATGGAAAAATTTATCCTATTTTCATTCCCATTGTCGAAACTATAAATATTTCTTTCATATAAATTTCACCATTTTCAAGACCGCAAACAAATACACATGCAAGCCACACACAATTTGGAGACCATCTTTGGTGTAATAATCTTTTTTTATTGTTGAAGCACAACAGATAGGCTGACGGCCCAACTGTGATGGAAAGTGGTTACCATCGCCAGAGGTGCTGCCAATGGGCTGTCGGCCATGAAGTAGAAACTGGAACCTGGCCACTGATGCCGGAACACATCCCAAAGTCGGACAAAGTCGATATTTGTCGGTTTTGATTTTGTTAAAAAAAAATTAACGCAATATTACTTACTCCATGGCAAAAACTCATGAGGTTTCTGTACCTCAATCGTTATATTAAAAATATGAACCATTTCAGAACATATTCGAGACAAACTATTAAACAGGCTGACAAACACAAATTATAAAAACGATGATTTATAATAAAACTACGTTTTAACGGTTTTAAGCGCGGTAATTTTATTAGGCAATTTTATTTTTTTAGGCAAGTACCACCTGTTTGGGATCCAATCATCAAAACTATTTAGACCCAAACCCAGCAAAAACCAGCTGCCAGACCTCAAGACACTGTGAGCTCTTTCTGCGTACAACGGAACACAAACCAACTTGACTGATAATTACTTTTATTTTTCCTTCCACCCATTTTAATATTATATAAAATTATTAGAGCTAGGCATGTTTGCTGAAGAGTTTCTTGCGCCGCTTCTTCTCTTGAAGCCATAACATGTTGCGAAGCGGTAGTAAATTAGATTAGGCTCCCATAGAGTAAATAATAACCATAAACAAAATTAAAATTAAATAATTAAAATTAACAAGTTGGCGGTAAGCTAAATAAAACTTCAACAATACTCGTTGACACTTGACATCTTTGTCTTCCGTGATCACGGCCACTGAAAAGTGGCCGAAACGTCGGAAAAACCAAAATCAAATAAAATTACCGCGCTTAAAACCGTTAAAACGTAGTTTTATTATGTATAAAAATGGCGAAAACTTAAGAAAATATTACGATGATTTATATTTTCACTTAAACTCTGGCAACTATTTTAAAATGATAAACAGACACGTTAATTTTATTTATTGGTATAGTTTATTACTAGGTAATACCAGTATGTTGCAATGCAGTTGCCATTATAACCAAGCTGAGGTCACCCTTATATCCGCAATAGCCTTGAATACTCTCCTATACAAACAGATTACGTCAAGTATTTCACATAATATAGTTTTATTTGCATCAATAAGGATTCGTTCTGACATAATGATGCTTTTATGATTTTCAAAGGTAAAGAAATGTATTTTCAATGTGTTTGAATGGGTGAATAATATTGTGAACTGTGTTTATTTGAATTTGTATTGTAAATGTTGTTTTTGTATTAAAGTGTAAGGTGTAAAGGTTTTTTTGTCTACGCACTCTGGGGGTTATTGTCGATAATATAGGTTTTATGAAGGTTCAAAGCCATATTGGTAAAAACAGAACTTTTATGGAATAGTCAAGTCTGTCCGTCCGTCTGATTTTTATGCCTCAATAATTTTTTCTCAAAACGATTGAATTTATATGAGTTAAAATTTGAGAGACAGGTATATATGTACAGTCGCGGTATGAAAGTGTTCGTCGCCTTAGAGTCGACTTTTGCTTTTACCGCTTGCACAAGTAGAAGCGCATTTGTAGCACCTGAACTCCTGCAATAAAAAAAAGAAATAATAATCTACATTGCTTGAAATACTTTATAAATATATATACATTTCTATATACAAGATACGATTGAATGTAAAATCTCCATTGTATGCCAAGTCCTTTAAAAATAACTTTGTCGACCTCCGAGGCCTACTAACAATCCTTGCTACATCAAGATGGTTATAACGACTTTTTCTAAGCCTATCCTATTAAGGCCTGAGTAATCTAGACTAGTCTAACAGTCAGTTTTTTCTTGTTTCAGGTAAGTTTTAGACCAGATCAACAGGATCGAGACGAGTTTACGTACTACGCGCAGCTGCTTACTTGGAGTAATGTTTTGTGACTATGTTCAAGTATTATATTTTTTTTTTAAATTGGCTGCTTTAGCCCGGTCCTACGAGATTACCCGAATCATATAAGTTTACTAGCTGACACGACAAACGTTGTTTTGCCTTTTAAATTATTTTTAGTAATTTTAAGTAAGTTAAATTATTACATATTAGAATTGGGTATGGAAGAGAGAGCATGAAAGTAGAGTAAACGCGGTCGAGATGCGAGCACTGCGCAAAATCTGTGGAGTGACGCTCGCGGACCGCGTTCGTAATACCGAAGTAAGAAAGAGAGTTGGTCTGAAAGAGAGTGTCGGGGTGGAGGTAAGGAAAGTAATGCTCCGGTGGTTCGGTCATATGGAAAGAATGCATGATGAAAGAATGACTAAACAGATATACAATGCAAAAGTGGATGGATGCAGAAGTCGTGGAAGGCCACGACACACCTTCCATGATCAAATTGATCGTGTACTAGCAGAAGGTGATGTCAGGAGCCTTAAGAACAAACGAGCGTGCATGACAAGAGTTATGAATGTCAAAGAAGCAAGTGAGGTGTGTAAGAATAAGCCTAAATGGCGCTCTGTTGTTCGTGCCTACCCCGCAAGGGAACTGGCGTGAAGTTATGTATGTATGTAAATTATTACAGTACTAATATCGCTAGTAAAAAATAGTGGTTGGTGGTAGAAGCGTGAAAATTGGAAGTTGTGTGTATTTTCAATGCTCAATCATAATAAAATATAAATAAATGTTGTCAAAAAACTTAAAAAAAAATTAGGGGTGGGTCACACTTATGATTTAGGGGTATGAAAAATAGATGTTAGCCGATTCTCAGACTTACCCGATATGCACACAAAATTGTATACAAATCAGTTCAGCCGTTTCGGAGGAGTTTGGTGACAAACACGGCGGACACGAGAAATGTATATATTAGATTTATTTGTCACTGTTCCAAAACTTTTACAATTTTAACTTAAAAAATAATATTACAATTTTTGCACTTGATTACTTACTATTGTTTTTACAAATGTAAATAGGTCATTAGGGAAATTTCGCGGGACGGATTTGATCCCAAATTCAAGTATTATTGACTAGGATTAGTTTATTGCGATATTTTTCATTAAACCTATCCATTCCAATGATTAAAACCAGGGCACTATATATATAGTTTAGGTAGCTCATTTTACAAAAAAAAGTCGGATGTTCCAGGGGATAATTAATATATTTATGGTATTTATTAACTTATAAATAAACTATATATACAAACTAGGATTCGCCTGCGACATCATCCACATTGGACGAAATAAGCATATTTTTACGCGTCCTAACAACTTGCAACTGCTCCCGGAAAAAATCCCGCGAGATTCCCGGGACATAAACTTTCACAGATTTTAAGTCCGGGAATTTTCTATCGATCAATGAAAACCGTATCTAAATCGGCCTAGTAGTTTTTACGTGAATCCCGAACGAACAGACAAGTCTAAAAATATTGCATCGTGTTCTCCATCGCTTATATAGTCTATTCCTGTTGTTTTTTTTTTTAAATAGCTTCATATTATAGGTAAAATTGAATCCTGTAAAATAATCGTAATTAATAATAATCACGATGTTTATTTTTCTATTTACGCAATTTCTCAAATATATTTGGAATATTGGAAAGGAATGGATTGTAAGTGTAAACGAAATTCGTTCGCGTTGCCAAGACGACGTATTTGATAGTGGATTGCAAAAGCAGTACCAAAATAACGCGACCGTAGCGTCTTAGACTTAAATTGAGCTACTTTTTATCCCGGCAATCCCGCGGGAATTTTTATAGGAGTGATTTAAAATGGCCAGATTAAAAAAAATCGAATTCCAATGTGATATTTTACTGATCGATAGAAAATTTTATGTAATAAAATGTCTGATATTTTTATCCCGGGAAATCCTACACAGTTTTAAGTAAAACGCGAGCTTACATTATTTTTAAATGCTATGGTACTTTGTGTGTGTGTATAATTAAAATTGATATATGGGCTCCAATTGAAACTAAATATAGTCTCATGTTGGAACGCATACAAAATAAACTTACTAGATTTTTATATCTAAGACTTTATGGTGTTTACCCATTTTATCCTTTGATGTACCCCACCTTGTTTGTCTTAGGCATGGTTGGGTATAATAATTTGGCATCCAGACGAAAGTTTGCATTGGTCTCCTACTTATTTAAAATGTTAAGAGGTCAATTATTTAACCCAGGAGTTAATACTCCTTCAACTAATGCTGAAATCAAACTGAACGTTCCAGCGAATTTTATGATGAGATGCAGCCACCAATGTTCGTAGTACCATAAGGCTGGACCAAGTTACTTAATAAGGTGCCGATGACAGGCCTTGCAAATATTGAACAAGATATGTCAACAAATTGACATTTTTATCGGTATTGTGACTGCATTCTTTGACATTCATAACTCTTGTCATGCACGCTCGTCTGTTCTTAAGGCTCCTGACATCACCTTCTGCTAGTACACGATCAATTTGATCATGGAAGGTATGTCGTGGCCTTCCACGACTTCTGCATCCATCCACTTTTGCATTGTATATTTGTTTAGTCATTCTTTCATCATGCATTCTTTCCACATGCCCGAACCACCGGAGCATTTCTTTCCTTATCTTCACCCCGATATTCTCTTTCAGACCAACTCTCTTTCTTACTTCGGTATTACGAACGCGGTCCGCGAGCGTCACTCTGCAGATTTTGCGCAGTGCTCGCATCTCGACCGCGTTTACTCTACTTTCATGCTCTCTCTTCCATACCCAACTCTCGCTTCCATACGTGGGCGTATGTACCAGCACCGCGTTGTGTATGGCAAGCTGGGCCTTTTGGCTGAGGTTCTTAGCGCCTAGAAGTTATATATATATATCCATAATGTACTATGTGAACCACGCTATCGTATTGGTGATAACTGTAATTATAGCGATGTTTTTAAGTTAATAAATAAATAAATATTTCGTAGGAAATCTTACGATAAGGCTACAAATTACGTTTTATGAATGTATTGCCATATTGTCCTATTTGGAATAGACTTCACTATTGAAATAAAATTGTTCATTCCAAACCCCGCTATAACCAAATAGGGTAAAACAAGAATATTATATTAATTTACACCGCAACATAACTGTTGAACAAGCGACTTGGTATGTCTGACGTGGACTTGTTTTCTGTTGCCAAGACAACTTACCAACTATGTCATGTGTGTATGTATGTTAAGATGCTTTTATACAGGTCCTGTTAATTTAGATACCACTGAAGTATCAGATACGATTTAGGGATCCGTAATTATATGAAAAATATTGATACCATACAAATTTGGTTGTCTGTCGGTTATATTTTTCAAAGACTTAACATGAATGAAATTTAAAAATAATGACATTACACATGTTACTGGACGAAGAAAAAAATAGTATACAATTATATATACGCATTGAATATGCATATAAAAAAAAAACAGAGTGAATTAGATCAAACTCTAATATTTGTCCTATCGAGAGATTTTTTTTAATAGTTTTGTGATATTAATTACTATGTAATGTAATTTTACAGTGAATAATTTTTTTTCAACCCTTTACTACTATTATCTTCATTTTCTCCACGATTTATATGTATATAGCTAGCCGATATAGGTTACAAATTTCATCAAATCAAGGGGGGCTTACTCTCAAACATTTTTCGTCGTTCGTTTTCGGTTTTGAACTTCTTTTGCTTTTTTTTTTGTTTAAGTGGATATTCCATTTATTTTTGTGTTTTATAGACTTTATTATTGTAGTTTTGAACAAATCTTTGTTCTTTTTTTCTTCTATCTGACTCTTTCGGGCTGATCGGATGAAAACGAGCGACGAAAGGCGTTTGAGAGTAAGGCCTCAGGCCCTGTAGACAAGTGGCATTAGTGCTAAACGAATAAAATGAAAATGTATGAGAATAACGTATTAAAGCTTAAGCTTTCCCAGGTGGTAGGGCATTTGCCCGACTGGATGGCTACCACCCCTGGTCTAAAGTATGTCGCCATAACAACCTTGAGTTTTGTTCCGACATTAGTCACCAGGTTCCAGTCTCCTTTAAGAGAGCAGCAGCGCATTTGTAGCACCTTTGGTGTTGCAAATGTCCATAGGCGATGGTAACCGCTTTCCATCACGTGGGCCGTCTGCCTGTCTGCTGAACTCCTGCAATAAAAAAAAAGCTTGTAGCAACGCCAAAGTCCTTGAGGATTTTTCGGGCGATACAGGGAATTCCATAGAAGAGGTCGTTTTTCAGATGCATTATTATTTTATTGTGAACAAAATGAAGTATTATTTAAAAAAATAATAAATCCAAATTATTTGTATCTCTTTTATAAGACGTAGATATTCTTCTTATCCTGTTTTGATAAAAATTGGAAGAGTAAAATGGTTTCATGTCAATAATTTGGAGGTGATTTGGTAATTTTTTTCTTAACTTAAAACAAGTATAGAAAAATTGCAAAATAACTACGTCACGTCTCATATCGTGAAGATTTATGATAATTTTTTTAGTAAATCGTTGATCAGTTATTACTAATGAAAAATTTGTTCGGGTGCACCGCATTATCGACCTTTTGCAGCAATAGGAGCCTTAAGAGCATAACGATACGTCGTCATACCCATATACTTTCTATTCTATTAATTTAGCACTAATGCCCCTTGACTACAGTATCAGATCAGAACTTGGAGAAAAATACCTGTGAAGTACGACGATTATAACCAATTCATCAGGGGTTCCGCTTTTGATTAAAACTGCATGAATGGAGTATGTTTTTTTTCTAATAATCGAATTCATTACACTGGAATAAGACCTGGGTGCCTTTGTCACTGTGCCATCTTTAACGTTTTTTATAATAAGTAAATTCTAAATCGCCATATATAATTTTAATTGCTCTAGGATACGTTCAATGACCATCTGTTATACTGGTTTTTAATAAGTCCATTAGCTCGTGTAGCACGGTGTATAAAATATTATTTTCAAAACTAGAAAAGCATCGGCCAAGTGCGTGATAGGCTCACGTGCCATAAGGGTTCGACAGAGACGAAGAATATCCACTCTTTTATTATCTGTTTTTTTTATTTTTTATTGCAGGAGTTCAGCAGACAGGCAGACGGCCCACTTTAATGGAAAGCGGTTACCATCGCCTATGGACATTTGCGACACCAAAGGTGCTGCTGCCCTCTTAAGGGAGACTGGAACCTGGTCACTAATGCCGGAACACAACTCAAGGTTGTTCTGGGGACATACTTTAGACCAGGGGTGGTAGCCATCCAGTCGGGCAAAAGTGTTTATTACTTTTGTTATAATTATTGCTTCTGTATGTCACTGAAGTGCCCTCAGCGGAAGATGAGTGCTAGTTAACTTAACCAGCAGTCTGCTGATCTAGAGCCAGTTTAGGACTTATAAAAGCTTTAACCGAAAATACCACGTATCTAAAATAATACTCAAATAATCTTTTAGTCGACGTTAGTCACTTTCCAGCGGGAGGGCCGTCTGCCTGTTTGTCTACTTGAGGCAATAAAAAAAACTTCCTGAATTTTTCGAAATTACTGCGGCATGCCCAGGTAGGTAGATGGACAGACCGACCTGGCCATTTTATAAGGTGTCCGTTTATGTAGAATTGTTAAGGAACTCTAATATTAATACTAGTATAAAACATGTTTTTAATTGGTCAATGCCATATGAGGTCAAAAATCTTTGGTTATCTTCCAATTAATATTCCAAAATAAAATATAATAAACTTTTTATTTAAATTTAATTTATTGTAGTTTTTTTTTTAATTTTGATCATGTTCCGTAGAAATATATATGTTGCTACATTTGTTTTTAGATAACCATCTATCCTATACTATCTCCGTCGTGACATAATGAACTAACTGTAATTTTTTGTATTTTCTTTAAAAAATTTTTTTTGCTTTTTATTGCATGAGTACATCAGACAGGTAGACGGCCTACATGGTGAAGTGCTTACCGTCGTCTAAGTTAATTTCCAACTCCAGAGGTGCTGCCAATATGCTGCCGGCCTCGAACTGCTACGCCAAAACAACCCACAGCCAGATGGTAGGATATTTACCCGTCTGGATAACTACCACCCCTGGTCTAGGGTATGGCGCCATAACAACCTTGAGTTGTGTTCGGCATCAGTTGCCCGGTTCCAATATCCATTTAGAGAGTGGCAGATGATGGTAACCGCTTTCCATTAAGTGGGCCGTCTGTCTGTCTGCTGACCTCATGCAGTAAAAAAAGGGAGGACGGAACCTAGCCACCGATTCCGGAACATAACTCAAAGTCGTTACGGCGGCATACCCTACACCAAAGCTGGGAGCCATCCAGACGGGTAAATATTCTACCACCTGGCACCTATCTTTTGGTGTATTTAACGTTAATAAATCTTGAATATTAATAGAAATAAATTCGATAAAGAATTATATTGAAAAAAATCAATAAGCCGAAATGTATGAAAATTTAATAAAAAAAAATATACATACATACATACATAACTTCACGCCAGTTCCCTTGCGGGGTAGGCACGAACAAAAGAGTGCCATTTAGGCTTATTCTTACACACCTCACTTGCCTCTTTGACATTCATAACTCTTGTCATGCAAGCTCGTCTGTTCTTAAGGCTCCTGACATCACCTTCCGCTAGTACACGATCAATTTGATCATGGAAGGTGTGTCGTGGCCTTCCACAACTTCTGCATCCATCCACTTTTGCATTGTATATCTGTTTAGTCATTCTTTCATTATGCATTCTTTCCACATGCCCGAACCAGCGGAGCATTCCTTTCCTTACCTTCACCCCGACACTCTCTTTCAGACCAACTCTCTTTCTTACTTCGGTATTACGAACGCGGTCTAAAAAAATATATCTAATAAATAACCATAACTTCTATTACATAACATATTAAAATATCTACGATTTTGTGTACGGTTTGAAAATTATGGTAATTTATGTATTACAACAAATTCTTGAAATTTGAAATTTGTTACTTATCTAATTTCGCAACGACGGCGACGACATTACATAGAAACTAAACTGAAAACAAGTATTTCCTAACCATCATAATTCAACAACACTCGTCTATAATCTTAATTTAATTTAATATTGTACACCGATTAAAAATTCATTCGACGCTGATTTACGATTCACGTTTTTATCTCGCTTTTTTGCAATTTTCGCAATACTCATTTCTTCATATGTAGTGACTATCAGTCATTATCGTGAGCTTCGCAATTAAATATCGCTTTTGTAGAAAGAATATTGTTGTTTGAACTTTGTACGAGGTCGTTGAGTACAACAAAAAGTACAAGAAAAAATTAAACGTGTATTCTCAGTGCGTTGTGTAACGAAGTATGTTGTCAAACATAAATTTCGAATTCCATAGAATTCGGTATAGTCGCTACAAGTCGTGGTAGCATATGGCCGGTTCCCTCATTATTATTATTTTCTATTGCTGAAGCTCAGCAAACAGGCTGACGGCCCAACTGTGGTGGAAAGTGAAAAGGAGACTGGATCTGGCCATTGATGCCGGAACACAACTCAAAGTTGTTACGACGGCATACTCTAGACCAGGGGTGGTAGCACTATTTATGGCCGGTTCTCGTGTCATACTGTTCATTCACTTGATTTACCATGTAGAAATTTGATATTACTTTGATGGACCTTATAACAAAGTTAGTTAAGATATAGGAATCGGCTATAAATAGCAACGATTATACCCTGTACAACGGTTTATTTTACTTTTGGCAAGTCGATTAACATTCAATTCATATACCTAGGTAAATTAGTTACGAGAAGTTTCTGCTTTTCTAGTGGTATTTGTATATTTACAGGAATTCTAAACTTGATTAAAATTCCTTGTACAATCAGCAAAAAGAGGTTCGTTACATTTTGAAAAAGAAAATTGTCGGAATTGGTAATGATACGTTACGTTTACGAAGCCAAAACTAGATGGCGCTGTACCGTTTCGAAACGTACTATGGTTTTAAAATTTGTACAATAGAAGTGTTCTTTTATTTGTTTGCATAAGATTTGATTCGATTCCAGTAGCGAGTATATAAATTTTTGAGCATCCGTCACTTTGTTTAATTTCGCTTCACTGGGAGTTTTTGGGACTTTTGTACAAAATATATCTGCAATCAAAAGTCAAATAAATAGTAGTTATTTACATTGCTAATTGTTGTGAGGTTTGACTATTTGATTTTAGTTTGATAATTAATGAATTAATTGATTTTATTTGTGGTTCATTCTTGTTATTTATTGTTCAGTGTTATTGTTTGTTGCTAATTGTTGTAGTTTGATATTAAATTTGTTAATTAAAAATAGTTTCAATGTTGAAACATGGTCGAGGTAAGCTTTTGATTTTCCCTTTGCACGGGCCCTCCAGCATCTAGGGAGCGGAGGAGTCATCCCCCTGTTGACTAAGTGAGTTTGTTCTGCTTCTCGGGGCACTCTCAAGCACTGATGCACTAGGATCAGCGTGGGAGTGACTACGTTCTAACGACCCGGTAGTGTGCGAATACATTTCCCCCGCCTCAAAATTAACAATTCTCAAAACCTTTAAATTATAAAAAAACTTGAAAGGTGTCACGGGACACCCGGATGGAACGAAGTTCCTTTCGATTAATTAGTGAAGGAATTGTAATAAAATTTTATTTTTTTTAAGTTATAATAATATTTTTATTATGTACAAAAAACCTGTATACACTCAACAAAAATAATCGTCGCGACACCACACTGTTCAATGCGAAATAGAAAGACGAAACGAAAATAACTGGCTTGTTTTCTATGAGAGAGAGAGAGAGAGACAGAGAAACACGCGCACGCCGCACGGCTTACAACTATAGTAAAAAGTGTCGTTACAACTTTTGGTCTTAATTTTTTCCGTCTAGCCCCCTTTCAGAACGCGCGATAAAGAACTTTGTTCCAAAAAACAAAAAAAACCTTTGATTTCTCAAACTAAAGAAGTTTTATATAATTTGTAGAAAAAAAAAACTAAAATGAGTGCACATGGAACAATAAAGTATGAAGTGACATGTAAAATTTACTGTTAAAAATGTGCAACTTGATGAGTGTCTAAACGACAAATGTTCAATAAACAGTTTGGATAGGGTATAGTTGCATAAGCGATTGTAGCCATTGTGCAGTCATCTTAACAGAAGGTCGTTTCAAAGAATAACTGAAGAAATGTGACATAGAGGTGACATTCGGTTCAATGTCATATTTTATAACCATTAAGAATGTATTCAACCTGTGATGTTATTATGCGGGTACTCATGAGTCATTGCTTTTAATATATGGCTAGTTAAATAATTTAAATAAGCTAATGGTTTTTGTAGGTAGAGTTTTGTTTGGAGCATTAAGTAATTAAATTAGCTACGTGTTTTGTCAAAAGACTATTAATTTTTTTATACATGCTTTACCTGTAGTTGTTTTGTTGACTTATTATTGCATCAAGGGATACAGTAATAAACAAATACTTCATAAATGGATATGAGTATTATTAACATGTTTCGACATGCACATGATACATTTCATGTGTTAAACTCAGTAGCGATGTGAATTTCATGTTACTCCAAAAAGTTCGTTATCTATCTCACTGCTAGGCGTGGGCGGTCCAAAAATTCAAAAAACCCAAAACTT
Source organism: Dendrolimus kikuchii (assembly GCA_019925095.2). Taxonomy (NCBI): domain Eukaryota; kingdom Metazoa; phylum Arthropoda; class Insecta; order Lepidoptera; family Lasiocampidae; genus Dendrolimus; species Dendrolimus kikuchii. Next base: position 5,266,044 of record CM034390.1, on the reverse strand, counting down.
TTTTTTATTAGATGAGTTCAGCTGACAGGCAGACGGCCCACCTGATGGAAAGTGGTTACCAAAAGGCCTACAAATGTGCTGCTGCTGTCTTAAGGAGGGAACCTTGCCACTAATGCCGGAACACAACTCAAGGTTGTTATGTTGTTATGGCGGCATACTCTAGATCAGGGGTGGTAGCTATCCAGACTGGCAAATAGCCTACCACCTGGTAAACTTTCTTACTTATTTATTATTGAATATAATATGCAACAAAAATACAATGATGATCGTGAAATTTGATTTCTTGTTCCAATTGTCAATTTATGATACGGTAGCTTATCGCCAGGATTCAGGATAAGATTGTTACATAATAATTTCTCCCTAAACCTATTTCGCTCACAATTACTGCTGTGTCGTGGCTGTTGGGACACCAATACTAGCGTTGCCCACTTTTGTACTCACTACCCTGGAATTAGGCATAATGTACATCAGATATTATATTTAAACTAACCTATGTACAAACGTGGTATGAAAAGATTCGCCAGTTTTCGAAATGATTCATTTAACGTTCCGCAACCACATGTTACCTTCTCAAACTAAGTCACATAACAGACTGTTCCACAGAAAATTGTCTTTATTGTTTAATAATAAAGTTTAAAATTACTAAGATCAAAATTGTTTGATTTTGTAGCTTGTCTAATAAGATTGTTTAGAGATATATAACCTTTTTATTGGTTTTAATACTTATGATAAGCGTAGTGATTAGATCCGCTTTATTGCTGTCATTGTCAACATTGCAATTTTTTTTTCACGTTATATTTAATAAACGTAATATTTATTAAAAATGTTAGCAGTACTGTTTCTTATACCCGTGCAAGCAAAAGTTGTCTTTAAGGTGATTAACCTTTTTATACCGCAATTGTACAAGCAATACGTCTTCCGTTCTCTAACAATTTACTATTTTACATAGTGTAATTATGCGATCTTCGAAATAAAGTAACAATTATTAAAATGTGAGCAGTACTGTTTCTTATACTCGTGCAAGCAAAAGTCAACTTTCAGGTGACGAACCTTTTCACACCGCGACTGTACAATCAATATGTCTTCCATTCACTAACAATTTACTATTTTACATGGTGTAATTATACGATCTTCCAAATCTTAATGTGTTATTTTGTAAGGTACAAAATATTTCACCTAAAAACGACCTTTGTCTCTCAGTGCATTTACCTTTCCAAATTGCACATCGATTCTCATCATACACGTTTCTTACGTCTCCAGGCACCTATTTAAGGTACAAATTACTCTTACACACAACCAAATGTATGGTAGTGTACTAAGGCTTTTTTAATGACTGCCACGTTCTTTTATGCCAAAAAAATTAATACCACTTGTTGTAGTGTTAGAGATTCATTACATTCTAACGCACGATCTCGTTTGACGTCGTTCCAATGCTTATGTGTTGTGTTTAAGAGGTACCTACGAATATATAAAAACTGCGTAATAATAGACTTATGGATTTTATATACATGTATTTTTTTGCATATTATTAAGTTATTTAAATGCCGTAAATAAATTCGTTGGATTTGGCATATAAATATAGTACATTTTAGCAATGAGCCATTTTAGTAATAGGCAAAAAATTTCATCGAAGAAATATATTTATTTATTTAATTTATTTGGGAGACATACAATTATTATAATTCTTACAATATAAAACACATAACTTAATACACATATCAACTAAGTTTCCACAAAAAAAATATACTGTAAGAAACTCTTTAATGCAACTAGTAACTAAAACGGGTTGGTTAATACTTTGCACAAGCTTCCATAATTGAACAGTATAGCAACATAATTATGCCCTCTCATGTTTTTGGCAGACTTCGCACTGTATGTAGTATTTTACTTAATAATAGCCTTGGAGTTTCTTTTATATATCTTTGATGTGTCATCGATCTATTATAATAAATAGCTGTTAGTTTGCACCATCAAAATATTACATATTCAAACCCTTTCAAGTTCCAATCGCAAAATCATAGTTATTAAAAAACTGAACTAACATAAAAAATACAATTAAATACTAAAGATAAACTAAGTTGTATGTTAATATAAACTTTTTAAATAAATTACAGAAGATAGCCAACATTTTATAATTTTATGTATACTGTTGGGTGATTTGATATTATATTGAAACAAGCTTTGTTTTGAATACTATTGTTATATTTTGTGATTTTTACAGTTTTTTAGGTTTATAGAGATCTTTTTAAGTATTTTATGTTAGATGTATGTAAAGTGGAGGAGTTCCACTATTCAGCGGTGCGTATGATAAAAGTGGAAGCATAGCGCTTCGTCCGCTTTGTTTATATTTCCACCATATATCGGTGGCGTGAGTGCGTACGTCTGCTTATCCGGTGGTAAATTGATGAGGAAGAAACTAATTTATCCGTGCAGGAACGGAGAAAGAATACAATTTCCTGCAACCGGACGGCCTGTCGTAAGAGGCAACTTAACAACCCACAGCAGGTGGTATTTACCCGACTGGATGGCTACCACTCCTGGTCTAAAGTATGTCGCCATAAAAACCTTGAGTTGTGTTCCGGCATTAGTGACCAGGTTCCACTTTCCCTTACGAGAGCAGCAGCGCATTTGTAGCAACTTTGCTGTTGCAAATGTCCATAGGCGATGGTAATAGCTTTCCATCAAGTGGGCCGTCTGCATCTCTGCTGATCTCCTGCAATAAAAAAAAATCATGTAATTCCGTGGCATACTCCCAGAAGTGTTTCCTATAGAATACCGATAAACTATGTATGATTTAAGATATTATAATGTTATGAGGTTTTATGAAATGAAGAAGTTGCATTAATCGCAAACATAGGGTGTGGTTAGAAAATGGAAATAAGCATTTAAGCAGGCGGATAAGTTTATAACACCCTTAAACACATACTTTGCAGTCTCGGGTCATGGACTCAACCGAGTTAGCTTCTGTTACATTCCATTTACAGTCATTATATCGAGTTTTTACGATCGCCATTATCCGATTTGATTTATTGGCGTTCGTCTTTGATATTTCGACTAGTCTGTTTACTTAACGAATTCGAAAAAAGTTGTTTAATTTAAAATTCGATTCGGTTTTTTTACCGAACTGTCGAAAAAGTTATTGACATCATACAATTCATGTGTTGCAATGAATTTGTATTGTATATACAATGTATAAGTTTGTATGAATCATTCTTCTGTCTGTCTTTCGGGCTTCCATTGGGAGTAATTTTGTAAATCTTCCGTTTTTAAAATCACCAAATAAACGCCGCATTATTGAGCTCGGCCAATCACATTTTAGGAGAGCGCACACATTATCCAAGATGGATTGACGGGTTTCATACATTAGTAATCTCAACGTAGTACATGTCTTAGTTCGTACAGGTCTCAACGTATACTATTCAGGAAGCATGAATCTGCTTTAATGTACATACATACATACATACATAACTTCACGCCAGTTCCCTTGTGGGGTAGGCACGAACAACAGAGCGCCATTTAGGCTTATTCTTACACACCTCACTTGCTTCTTTGACATTCATAACTCTTGTCATGCACGCTCGTCTGTTCTTAAGGCTCCTGACATCACCTTCTGCTAGTACACGATTAATTTGATCATGGAAGGTATGTCGTGGCCTTCCACGACTTCTGCATCCATTCACTTTTACATTGTATATCTGTTTAGTCATTCTTTCATCATGCATTCTTTCCACATGCCCGAACCACCGGAGCATTCCTTTCCTTACCTTCACCCCGACACTCTCTTTCAGACCAAGTCTCTTTCTTACTTCGGTATTACGAACGCGGTCCGCGAGCGTCTTGCTTTAATGTAAGTAAATATATATTATGTATACCACCATCGCCATGCCTAATCAGCAATATTCTTGCCACGGGTTGTCTGGAAGAGACCGCTTTTTAGCTATGAGACCGCCCTTTGTACACAATTAGAATTATACTAGTTCGTAAGTTTTATATCTTAATATATATAAATCTCGTGTCACAATGTTTGTCCTCAATGGACTCCTAAACTATTTGACCGATTTTAATCAAATTTTCACACCGTGTGCAGTTTGATCCAACTTGAAAGATAGGATAGGTTACATTTGGACCCGGTAGGTGGCGCTGGAATCGGGTTCTAAATGTTACTTCTTCAGGGCAGAACAACGTCTGCCGGGACAGCTAGTAAGTATATATATATATATATATAAATTCATTACTGGGGTTGTCGGGAAGAGGTCGTTTTTTAGCGATAAGACCGCCCTTTGTACATAACTAGATATAATTTTAGTCTAAGTTCATTTTTGTATTGGTGTATATATATTAAAGTGTTATCTATCTATATATAATCTGCCTTTCTAGCCAATCAATGTCCACAGCTAGACCTAAGCCTCGCCAAGTCTGTACCGCATATCCCAGTCTCGCTCCTATTGTATTGTAAAATTTTATTTCTGTTATTTTTTAAAACACAATAAAGCATATTAAACCATTCGCTTTGTTTTCGATTAGAAATATTTGTAAAGATACAGTGGCGTGCTACGGGCACGCCAATGAAATTAACAGAATACGGAAATCGGGCAAACCTTCGATTTTGACGAGATAGTACCTAATAGCAGAATTACGCTTCAAGGGGGGTGGGGGGTTACATGTATAATAATTAGACTAAAGTTTTGTCATCAGATACGCTATCATTTTTCTTGGAAGTGTATCCGCCGCCTTATAGGAATTGATACATAACATTTCCTTATTTCTTTACTTACTACATATAGCATTAGAGCCAATAACATTATTTCGACCTACCGCAATGGTACGTCGTCCTTAGTCCATTACGATACGCTTTCCCGTTTCGATTCATTGGTATTCCTCTTGCGTGTTATTGTACATTGCTTTTTGAATATAAACAGTGTTATTGAATTGTTATGTAACGTAGCTTGTGTTTACTTTTGATTACGTAAATAAATTGGATAAGTCCGTGACAATCTGTACACAATGAAGCGTTCCAAGCAGATGATAAAGCAGAGGTGATAAAAGAACCATAAAAAGCGTTTAAACGAATATGTAAAAACTACTCAAAATATATTAATGACTAGCTGTGCCCGCGACTTCGTCTGCATGGAATATTTTTCACGGAACCCTAAAATAAAGTGGCTTCAGTTATTCCTTATGACATCAGCTATCGGCAGTGAAAGTCCCATCAAAATCGGTCTAGCCGTTTCAGAGATTAGTCGGAACATCCAGACAGACAATAATTCTAAAAGTTGCATTTTCAGAATCTCCTGATCAGAATTATCTCCCCTGATTGTTTTATGATTTTTATTTTGACAGTAGCGTTAAGACCGCGGCTGCGCCGCGGGTCTACCTCTGGTGCATACCTGTTATTTAAAAAGCAGGCTTACAGGTTACATTATATTACATTTTTATGTTAGTGCTATTAGCCCCTGAAGATTCATTTCATTTTATATCGCAAACTATCCCATCTCCTAGCATCAAAAGTACTTTTGTCCATTTTCGGGATAAAAACTACATTGAAACAAAATTACAGCAAAACCGATCCAGTACTCCTAGTAGTTTTTCCGTGAAAGCTTAACAGAGCTTCTGTTATCTGTTAAGCTTTCACGAAATGGCCGAAAGACCTAAATTGCCGAAATCACCAAAAAGACCGAAATGACTAAAATAGCCGAAATTACCGAAATGATCGAAATGATTGAAATGTCAAATCACAAAAAAATTGCGTCCGTAGTTAGCTAATTTAAACACTCGTTATGGTCTATGGACAAGAACTCGCTTAGTCTGCGCCGGGCTGTTGTCGATGCCTTACGTATTTGAGTGAAAAGTAACTATTAAAAAAATGCTTTCATGTGTACTAAGGTACTGTTCAAATCACTCAAGTAAATCAAATAAAAGTCAAGGGGTGACTTTTCCGGTAAGTTTATTGTATTTTCAATAAAATCTTATTTTAATTATTTTTTTCCATTTAGGCTGGTCTCGAAGCCTCATCGCTGCGGCTATACATACTAATACTTTATTGTGCCCCAATACAAAAATAAACTTACTGACTAAAACTATCTAATTATACACAAAGGGCGGTCTTATCGCTAAAATGCGATCTCTTCCATACAACCCCAGGAATGAATTGAGATGATAATGGCCAAGAGGTATACGTATGTTCAGGACTAGAAACTATACTCTAATTATTTTTATTTATTTTTTATTGCAGGAGCTCAACAGACAGACAGACGGCCCACTTGATGGAAAGCGGTTACCATCGCCTATAGACATTTGCAATACCAAAGGTGCTACAAATGCGCTGCTGCTCTCTTAAGGGAGACTGGAACCTGATCACAAATGGCGGAACACAACTCATGGTTGTTATGGCGACATACTTTAAACCAGGGGTGGTAGCCATCCAGTCAGGCAAATGCCCTACCACTTGGCTGTGGGTTGTTTTGTCGCCTCTTAAGACAGGCCGTCCGGCCGCAGGAAAATTGTATTCTTTCTCCGTTCCTGCACGGATAATAATAATAATAATTGAACAAGCCTGATATTGTGATAGTTGATCGGTCTGCGAGACGTGCTATAATTGTAGATGTCGCGATTCCTCATGATGGTAACCTCGTGAATGCCGAGAAAGATAAACAAATAAAGTATATTGATCTTGCTCACGAGGTTACCGCTATGTGGAATCTGGACTCTACAATCATAGTACCGATAGTGGTGTCAGTGAATGGACTAATAGCGAAGAGCCTTGATCGCCACCTTGAAAGGCTCTCGCTTGGTATCTGGTTGAAGGGTCGGATGCAGAAGGCAGCTCTGTTGGACACGGCCCGTATTGTGAGGAGATTCCTGTGTCTGGAGCCTTAACCACCGGTAGCCTGGACCCTAGGCCCCACTGCCGGCGAAGATCAGTTTTTTATGTTTTTTTATAAATAAATTTGTATTTTTTATAAGAAAAATGTAAAAAATTTGGAAATAAAATATATATGTAAATAATAATTGATCTAGCGCTGCATGTTTTAAAAGTTTAAGATTGCATAACTAGTGATTTAGCACTGCAACAAATACATGAGTCAGTATACGGCACGCTCGTCTCTCGCAGGCCCCCGCTTTCATCAAGTTCGAACTTTTTTTTTTTAATAGCTTCTCTAGTACGTAGTACATTTAACTCAAAAGTTACGAGTTACGCTTTATACTTACCAAGGGATTATAATAGCCTTGTACATTCTCCTTCAATGGTTCTACTTGTTAATAGTGCTTTAGAGTTACTGTTACCAATTACATACTCTTGACAACTGCACGATAATCGCTTGACATAGTAATATTAGAATTTCTATTAGTATTGCACTAGTATGTTAAGTCATTATTAACGGTAAACAATCAGCCCCAAGTTAACATACCTATGATGTTTATTCCTACAGAATACATGTAAGATTTTATTCGTTGATTGCTTTGAGATTGTTATTGAAGAAGATTTGACGAGTGATGTGTTGCTTACTTTTTGTTTTCTAAGCGAATTAATGACTTGAATAATGTATAAAACCTAGCTTAAACGTCACAATAGGATATTGTTTGTTTTAAAGCATGATAAGCATTAGCCAAGAAGCGTGTTAATTTGCGAAACTACGACTAAAGTCCTTCCTACCGTTTAGACAGAATTTCGCTAGTTAAGTAACAAGTTGTCGATTAATGGCCAGTTTCTATATGTTACTATTCACTTGCCCTACCACTGGTAGAAATTTGACATTACTGTATGTCAAATTTTAACTAAGTTGTATAAACCGTATCCGTGCAGGAACGGAGAAAGAATACAATTTCCTGCGGCCGCGCGGCCTGTCGTAAGAGGCGACAAAACAACCCACAGCCAGGTGGTAGGGCATTTGCCCGACTGGATGGCTACCACCCCTGGTCTAAAGTATGTCGCCATAACAACCTTGTGTTGTGTTCCGGAATTAGTGACCAGGTTCCAGTCTCCCTTAAGAGGGCAGCAGCGCATTTGTAGCACCTTTGGTGTTGCAAATGTCCATAGGCGATGGTAACCGCTATCCATCAAGTGGGCCGTCTGCCTGTCTGTTGAACTCCTACAATAAAAAATAAATAACCATTGAACAAAACACGCACACACTAGCAAATGACAAGAAGCTTTTAAGACTACTTGCGCAAGTTAACTCCTTTCTTAAGGCATATAGTAACGCCAAAGTCCTTGAGGATTTTTCGGTATTGATTTATCGGGTGCATCAGGGATTCCATAGACGCGGTAGTTTTTCAGATGCATTTCTTTCTAGACCACGGGCTATAAAAATGGCCTGGACTTTTGGAGGGCTTGCGTGGGGTCATGAGAAGGCCAACACGTAGAGGCCCTTTGACAAATTTATTGTAAATGTGGCGTGACACTGGCTGGCGATTATCCCTGTCTACACCATATAGTAATGCACCCAAGGACAAGCCCCGGCCAGTGTAGGACTATTGTAGGAAATGAAGACAAAAAGTACCGGACTATTGAGGTGAACTGCTAGTGGTACTAGAGGTCTGGGAATATGGGGACTATGGCGTCTGCCCATCGCAATGTTTGGAGAACATGGAAAAATGGGCAGACGGTGACTCGCCACTCCCTGCATAGGCCTCAAAAAATTCCATAGAACGCAGGGGCAAAGGCTAAGGGCTGTAGAAAGGTGGGCTGCAGGTTCACCGAAGCTACTTCTGACGTGATGCCATTTATCACTTCCACCCCTGGAGCTTGAGTCTTAGCTCTAGCGATCTCCAGTCCGTGCCGGCTGGCTAAGGCAAGCACGGAGGTGGGGGCCTTGTCTTGGCCCCCGGAGTCAGGTACGAGGTGTAGCTACTCACCTAAGGCTTCGCCACAAAGCCCCCCTGCGGGATCAGATACATTATTATTATATTGTGAATAAAATTAAGTATTATTTCCAAAAAATAAACAAATTATTTAACGGTCTTTTATTAAGATGTAGATATTTTTTATCCTGTTGCGATAAAATTTGAAATAGTAAACTGGTTTCATGGAAACTTGGATGTGATTTAGTGATTTTTTTCTTAACTTAAAAAAACCTACATACGCCGCCCCAGATTATTTTACAGTCCGAACAGTTCCAATTGGAACTGCAAAATCGGTTCGAATCGCTGGAAGCCACTGGCGATGTTGACGAGATAACCGACAACGCGGTGAAAACAACGCGAGAGCTGGCCCGAAGGCACTTTCCGCCTTTGCGAAGAAGCAAACGGTCTAAACTTTCCACCGAAACTATGAATCTTATAAGGATGAGACGTGAGATACCACCCACTCTTTTTGCCTTACCGGAATATAGGGCCCTCTCCAAACGGATAAGAAAACTCGTATGACGGGACCTCCGCTGCTCAAACACGCGAGCCAACTTAAAACAACTATACAATAATTACAAAAAAAACCCCGTTACGTTTCATATCGTACAGATTTATGAGAATTTTTTTGGTAAATTATTGATCCATAAATACCAATGAAAAGTTGTCTCGTTTGCACCACCCCACCTTCGACCCTTCGGTGCAACAGCCTTAAGTTTCTTTTTGATGTGGAATTCGTGATAAAAAAAAAACCACAGTAGAAATTTGAATTGATATGTGATTTCTTAGAGCTGCCGTAATAATTCAGTCGTTTGGCGTCAGTCAAAAACATTTTAGATCGAGAATGAAGATTATTTTAAAAGTTGAATATTCATGAATTAATACGGGCTGGATTCTGAGCAGTCATATTTGCAAAAGAAGGAACTAGTCTTTAAACATTGTATATGTTACGTCACGTACATGGAATAATTTATTGCTAAATAATTTGCAAGGTTATTACAGAGTAGTCCATGTACGTGCCGAAATCTGTCAATACAGAAAACAGAAAACCTTCGGAGATGCATCTACGAATATGTTTAGGTTTTACATAGTTTCACGTAGCAGTTAAGATTTCTGTATATCTACGGCCTTACTTATAATAATCTCGCTAAGAAACGATTAGCCATCTCTTAAGTAAGAGAATCAGAATCAGACCCTAATCAATAAAAAAAAAATTCACTTATAAACGTGTATTACCCGTTGTTTACCTAAGAGGAGCACAGATAAACGAAATTTGAATGATTAACGTAGGTTGTACCTAAAATTACAATAATCTCGCTAAGAAACAATTAGCCATATCTTAAGTAAGAGAATCAGAATCAGATCCTAATCAATGAATATCTTTTTTTTTCACTTATAAACGTGTATGGCGCTCGGTTGTTCGTACCTACCCCGCAGGAGCACTGGCGTAAACGAAATGTATGAATGTATTAACGCTAGGTTGTGGCCTAATCACAGGGATTACAATAATCTCCGCCCCTGAGAAACAATTAGCCATATCTGTAAGTAAGAGAATCAGTAAATCATAGATCCTACATGCAACTTGAATATCAATTTTTTTTACAGAAACGTGTATTACCTGTTGCTTACCTAAGAGGAGCACAGATAAACGAGAATTTGAATGATTAACGTCATTTTGTACCTATAAATTACAATAATCTAAATTAAGAAACAATTAGCCATAAATTTAAGTAAAATAATTAGAATCAGATCAGTAATCAATGAATATCTGGTTTTTTTCACTGCCAAAGAAAAAAAATTACTTAACGTTGCATATATGACGTACATGATGACGTTTTATCAGATTTAGATATAGATTTAAAGCCTGATTTTATTGGAGAAGTAGTTTAGTTTAGTCACTAATCAGTTGCTGAGCGGTTTCTTTAAATTTAAGAAACGATTATAAGTAAGGCCCATAGTCTTATGTTTAGTGTTAAATTAATTAAGCAATAATTACATAGAGAGTACAACACACGTCGTCTTATTTTGTACTCCCCTCCAGCGGTTGAGCCTAGCTCCCGCGGCGATGGAGCCATGGGCTCTCGCGTAGAGGTACCTCACCCTGTCCAACGGGGTAATATCATCGACGCACCACTCACATAAAAATAATCCCCACGGTATAAAAAATCAAATATACGATAGATTTATTTATTGTCAACCGATTCTTGAGGATTTGTGGTATATTTCTATCGCTATTCATTTTGTTTCCACGGAGACAGTAATTTCATTTGCTCTTCGTAATCTTCGATCGCTCATTATTAATAATAATAATAATAATCGGCAAACAAACACACACATTGTATATCCCCAAATTAAGCAAGTTACGCTTGTGTTATGGGTAATATACAACGGACTACTCTGGGGCCGATCCCAGACACCCAGACCATAGTAAGTAACGGAGAAAATACGTTTCCGAAATTTACTATACCAGGAATCGAACCCGGAACCTCTGCGTTGCAGTGAGGTACGCCGGCAAAGGCTTAGCCCGCTCAACCACAGAGGCCGTCATTATTATATATCCACAAAATGATTTAGGTTTTTATTTACCCAACCAACCTTCTATAATATATTTAAGTTGTATTTTTTTTGTGCCAGCGAAAATTTGTTCGTGTCGCCATGACGACGATGTATATGTTGTGCTATATTTGTCTATCCCACGTCAATTTCATTCGAGCAGGAAAGGAGAAAGAATACGATTTCCTGCGGCCGGGCGGCCTGTCGTAAGAGGCGACAAAACAACTCACAGCCAGGTGGAAGGGTATCTGCCCGACTGGATGGCTAGAGTATGCCGTCATAACAACCTTGAGTCTTACTTAAGAGAGCAGCAGCGCATTTGTAGCACCTTCGCTGTTACAAATGTCTATAGGCGATGGTAACCGCTTTCCATCAGGTGCCGTCTGCCTGTCTGCTGAACTCTGCAATAAAAAAGAGGTCATTTATCAGGATAAAAAGGATCCTAAGTTACGCTCCAGTATATAAGACAGCTCTACGTCGAGTTTCATTTAAATCCACATAGCACTTTTCACGTGATGCTTCTTTTTACCACTGTATGGGTTCGCATTTGATAGCTATCTCACCTGATGTTAAGTGACGAAGCGATCTAGGATTCAGCACGCTTACCTAGTTACCTATTAACTCATAACTTCAAGATCACTGGTGTATATGAATCAAGGAATATAGACTCCGGCGAATTGTTCCATTCGACAACGGTGCGCAACGGAAAGGTGGAGGTAAAACGTTTAGTTCTAACCAATGCTATAGAAATATTGTTATAATTATTTTTTGGAAAATTAAAAGAAATAAAAAAGATGAATAACAAAAAAGATAAAAAACAAAACAAGATACGAAATAAAAAACAAGAAATTATAAAAAAGCCCCTTAAAGCAAAAAACCCGAGCAATCTCGTTCGCTTGGAGAGAGGATTTAAAAAAAAAAACCAATGCTATAACGATGGCGGACACCGATGCGTCTGGTTGTCGAATAATAGAAAGGGGATGAGGAAACCAAGTCGTGAAGTGCCATAGAACACTTCAAAGTGTAACCGATAGAAAACCGACAAACCTGCTACCTTGCGGCGATGCTCAAGGCCTTTGAACCTGGTATCAAAAACATCATCGCCAATCAGCTTCTTGGCTTACCTATCGACTCCAATGCCCCCAACTGAACTTAGCCGTCTTAGCTGAACCGTCCCAAAGGTGAGAATAATAACTATATGCATGGCTGATGATCTAACAAACAGGCAGAAAAAAATCTAATAGTAGCTAATATTTTTGGGATTTGTTAGGCCGAATTAGCCCTGCTGATTTTTCGTTTTTTGTTAATTCGACTCTTTTATAGACTTATATCCGTGCAGGAACGGAGAAAGAATACAATTTCTGCGGCCGGGCGGCCTGTCGTAAGAGGCGACTTAACAGGGCATTTGCCCGACTGGATGGCTACCACCCCTGGTCTAGAGCATGCCGCCATAACAACTTTGAGTTGTGTTCCGGCGTTATTAACCAGGTTCCAGACTCACATAAGAGAGCAGCAGCGCATTTGTAGCACCTTTGGTGTTGCAAATGTCCATAGACGATGGTAACCGCTTTCCATCCAGTGGGCCGTGTATCTGTCTGCTGAACTCCTGCAGTAAAAAATATAAAAAAAACTTATTTGTTATAGATAGAAGATAACAACTAAGTAAGTAGAAATTTACATGAACTTACACTTAAGTATGAACCTAGAAAAGCATATTTATTAATAGTTCTCACGTAGAGCATGTGTAATGAATTGTAACGAATAAATTTGCTTACATTGTAACCTAATTATAAGTATCGTATGGAATTTTTATGCACGTGATAAGTTGTAATTTTATTAGCATAATAAAGGTGTTTCTGGCGAGAACTTTAGGGGTAGTTTTTTTCTGTGCGGTTTTATTGTCACAAAATATATAGTATTGTTTAAACATGATAAGTTTTTTTTTGTTGCAGGAGATCAGCAGACAGGCAGACGGCCCACTGGATGGAAAGCGGTTACCATCGCCTATGGACGTTTGCAACACCAAAGGTGCTACAAATGCGCTGCTGCTTAAGGGAGACTGGAACCTGGTCACTAATGCCGGAACACAACTCAAGGTTGTTATGGCGACATACTTTATTAGACCAGGGGTGGTAGCCATCCAGTCGGGCAAATGTCCTACCACCTGGCTGTGGGTTGTTAAGTTACCTCTTACGACAGGCCGCCAGGCCGCAGGAAATTGTATTCTTTCTCCGTTCCTGCACGGATAAGTATGAACAATAAGTGTAGGAAAGTATTAATTTTTGAATGAAAATGTTGTGTTTGTGTTGAAAATTTCAACTGTTTAATTAAATATGCTATATCGAGCCCACAGACCTGTCCCACAAGAACTCTCTGATTTGTCGTCAATTAAAGGCCTGCTATTTGGCTGACGATTATAGTAAAACAACCCCTGTTTTCATCTGATGCCTATTTGCATAAAGACAATTTTTGAATTGATTAAATTCTATTTTAAATTTTGAAGCGAAAAGTATTTATCAGGATTGTAGCAGGTGTAGGCAGAGGATCCATCATCTCTACCTACACCAATGGGAAACAGCACGTATACAGTATGTATTATTCAATTTAAACTTGCAGTCTAAATATTGCTGTTATAGCTTTTCAAACGGCTTCAGTCGCGTTATCTTCTGATTCCTAATTTGCGGAAACTTTCCCATACTTATATTCCGCAAAATAAGAGTTTCCATAAGATTATACTAAATAAGACCGTAACAAAAGTAAGTCAATCGTAGTTCAGTTTTGTTGTTATTTTTGAAAAGAAATTTCTTTAGAATAGTTGTGATTTGAAACTCGATGAAACGAAAAAGCGACACTAAAATGAGATAAACACATAAATCTAGGACTAAGCCTGCGAGAGAATGATATAGAATATACGAAATGTGACGTCACAAAATTTAGAAACCCTCCCACCCCTTGCCATTGCCCATTGTTTCACTTGTACTCATGTGACCTGCACACAAACACACTATTCTTTGTTTTTATTCTAATTTATGCTCTTAGCGATAAAAAATACTTTATATTTAATTTATAAATGTATTCTATGTTTTAATTATTTAATTATAATTTTACATGATTAATAATAAGGCATTAAATTACTAAAACTTGAGGCTTTGCGTGTAATGCAAATTAGCATAGCGTTGTTATCATCAATAATATATCCATAAACACTATTCTAATTTTGATTGAATAGAAATATGTCTTATATACAAAACATAAAGTACATATTTGTTTACAGTTCATATAAATAAATTAAAAATATAACGTTCCGAAAGGTTTCGTGAGCGAAGTTGTACGCAATGTTCTATATGCTTACTCTTCATATATATAATTTTATTACGAAGCTGCCAAGCAGGCAGACTGCCCACGTAATAGGGAGTGGTTACCTCCGCCTATAAGTGTTTGCAGCACCAGAGGCGAAGCCACAGAATAGGTTTAGGTGGGTCAATGAATTTTAGAAGATACTTATGTAGTATATAATGTATTCATTCTGTTCCGTGACAACCGGTGGACTTCTATGCATAAAAAGGATACACTGGCCTGTCGAAGCCTTGGAAGCTCTTCAAGTCGAGTAGTTCAATAGCTCTAATATTAGCTTGACCGGTAGTTGTGCGCGTCTCGAATGTGTTGGCGGGTTATCTCAAGCAAAGTAAGGGTAGCCTTGGTTCTGAAATTAGATGACGAAGAATAGGCATTAGGTTTGATACAGTGTCCTCCGCTAGAAAACTAAATCAGCTCAATTGATTATATTTAGTTTCAACTAGTAGAATAGTTACATTTTACATCTATGGATAAGAACTCACCCCAGCGGGAACACGTGGTTAATTTAATAAAGTTAAAGGATATTTTTAAATGTATGAAATAATATTTGCAAAAAAAACCGACTTCAAAAACTAAAAAGTATAAAATAACTTATTTCTAAAGCTATTATTATTAATATATATTATCTAAAACATCTTAAAGTCGGTGCTTAGTAATTTTTATGTTTTACTTTGCACCGACTTCGAGATGTTTTAGATAACATATATTTATAATAATAGCTTTAGAAATAAGTTATTTTATACTTTTTAGTTTTTGAAGTCGGTTTTTTTAAACGAAGTTTTTTATTTTATTTGTTACTTTTTAGTGTCTAGCTATGTATGGGTAGACCAACGAAAGGTGCCGCGCTCCTTTAAAAATATAGGTCCCAAGAAACGGGAACAAAAAAATGATCGTAAAATGAAAACTACTGGGCCAAACTATGTTAAATTTTTAGGGGACCAAATGGCAACTATTCCGCATCAAACTAAATAAGAATCACGTAAATCGGATCATAAATCCCAGCGTAATCGGTGTACATATGGAACGGAATGGAAAAATTTTCATAAAAAATGTTCATAAAATGAAAACTACTGGGCCAAACTATGTTAAATTTTTAGGGAACCAAATGGCAGCTATTCCGCGTCGAACAAAAAAAGAATCACGTAAATCGGATCATAAATCTTGGAGTAATCGGTGAACATACTTAAAAAAAAACAAAAAAAAAAGATCCCGACGAATTGAGAACCTCCTCCTTTTTTTGAAGTCGGTTAAAAAGAAACTATGACCAGCTGATATTTGAGTTTCGTGCGAGAGACAAATTTAACCGCCGTCACGACTTTTTAAAACTCTTGACAGTGACATAGTTTTCTAGACATTAATACTCTCAATGGCAATAGGATAGGGGAATGAGAAAAAGCAGATCAGATTGGAAGAATGGGATAGATAGGATAGACACGATGGCATAGGGGAGTAGAGCAGGAAGCTGGGATGGGGGAGTAGAATAGAGACATAGGATAGGGGAGGGGAAAACGGATCATTGAAACTCTCACTCCCCTTACGAAATATTACGCCGATAATCTGTGAGAGCCGGCCCTAAGGGCTGAAATCAAAATAATATTTAGGATAATAGTATACCTTATATTTTTTTTATTATTAAAAATATCCTTCAGTATTTTCATAAATTTAAGGCCTAACAATACATAATAATACATCTAAACCAAAAATGGTTACTTATTGTTATGGGTAGTTTTGAATATCATATCGTGAGTACGAATTAAAGTCAGTTGTCGTCTAGAACTTGGTGTTTCATTTATGAAAATTACTACATGGTAACAGCGGTGGGATTAGAACCCACGCCCTTTCGGACTGGATCTAGGAAAAGAACAGAAACATAAATAGTAAATTGCACATACACTCCACCAAAATTAATTATTCAATCTAACTAATACTGTGACAGTTCTAACGGGAAAACTAAATACAACTAAATGATTAAATCTAAATATAAACATTACATTCCTATTGAAGCTTATTAATAACTTTACTAACAACTGATGACTTAAATATTTGTTTACAAGAATTAAAAACGTCTATGTCACTAAAATATTTGTTGTAGGTATTTGTACAACGACGCAGATATTCATTTTGTCCGTAGTTAGCTTATACCTTCGATTCCTATGTTTAAAAATAAACTTAGCGCAGTTGATAGTCGTAGCTAGCGGGAGATCAATGTATAATGGACATGAATAAATCCATTTGTATAATTAATTGAAAAAACATGTTAATAACAATCGTTAACGACGTGACAGCCGCATCCTGTGAGGCTTGAAATTAATAGGTTTTTTTTTATTCCTTTCGATGTGAACGCCCTTTTGACCGTATGGGGTCGATATTGTTTGAGTTTGGTTCATTGGACGCAATGCCTCCCTGTCTGCAGGTCTTGATGATGATAGAAAGACAAATTGAGCCATTATCGCCGATTTATCGCAGGCGAAATTTGTAGCTAAATATATTTTATGTTGCAAAAGGTATTTTAAACTATTGTTACGAGTGCAGGACTAGAATTAAAAGTGCCATTGGAATTACTATAGAATTTATTAGAACTATACAAACACGTATAACACAGGTACAAATATAACTGGACACAACCAGTACAAACTGAACGATTCAATAACACGCGCAAAGTCCGTTACTATATAGCTTATCGAATGTACACACGTCTTGCTCGTATCGTAATCGTCGCTTGACTGCCTCACCCCTCCGTTTGGGCATTTTCTTATACTAAACTATACAAATACAATATGTCTACCTGCCAAGCGGCGACGCAATTTCCCAGAAAACATAATTCGCACAACTGCTTAATTATTTCTGCGAACGGCCAGAAACGAGTATAATACACAATAGGCTGTTTTTCTAAGTAAACAAAAGAAGTTCAAATGCGAGAAGGTAATAAACTGTGCTTTACGGCAGGAAGGTGCATGCATTCACTTTTGTAGGCATGTAACACTATTATTTTGTGTTCAGACTTTCAATTTCACGTAGAATAGACCCTACTGAATCAAAAATTGAGTGTCGAAAATCAAAATAATAATTAAAAATATCATATGCAACATAAAAAGTATTTAGGTACAAGTCGTTACGATAACAAAATACGAGAAAATTCGAAATGATAGACATAAAATACACCCATACCGGAAACAGACTTGCAGGTGATTTGTATTGTATGGGTGAATTCACAAAAATGCCGACATATACAAATCAGTCGAAGAATTAAGATATTAATAAGTAATTTTTTCAATTTCATATTTAAACAAAGTATTAGTGTCGTATCATGTCTGAAAGAGAGTGTCGGAGTGAAGGAAAGAAATGCTCCGGTGGTTCGGGCATGTGGAAAGAACGCATGATGAAAGAATGACAAAACAGATATACAGTGCAAAAGTGGACGGATGCAGAAGTCGTGGAAGGCCACGACACACCTTCGTATACTAACAGAAGGTGATGTCAGGAGCCTTAAGAACAGACGAGCGTACATGATAAGAGTTATGAATGTCAAAGAAGCGAGTGAGGTGTGTAAGAACAAGCCTGAATGGCGTTCTGTTGTTCGTGCCTACCCCGCAAGGGAACTGGCGTGAAGCTATGTATGTATGTATGTATTAGTGTCATAGTTCATTAAAGCCACAAGACTCCCGAATAGATCGCCTCACTTACAAGCTGTTCACGCATGGACGGGGTGTGAACCAGTTGTGACAACCTGCTTGGGTTGATTCACGTATAGATCAAATACCAATCGTTGACAAACTACCCAGTAATCGTGGATCACATAACATTTATTCGTTGACCACGCGAGGTTCACTTATTGATCACGCGGTGTCCACCCGTGAAAAGCAGTGCTTGTCAGATGCATCAGGTGGATCTAATGAGCAAATTTGTTTTTTCCCCTTTCATTAGCCCGAGAGTGAGCAAAAGGTTTATAAATCAGTCAGTCAGAAAAAACGTGAGAGTCATTTTTTACTTCTTATAGTTATTATTTCTTAATAACTGTGATCGTCTCCGCTTACACAAAGGAAGCTCTAGTTTCCGATTGTAAAATTAAAACTATGATGTCTAAAAAGCCCTTGAAATTAAATTTATATGAAACAGAGCAACACAAATCCACGACATGCCAAAAGATAATTCCAAGTAATTCGAGTACTATGCGATTCGCAGCACTAGTCATAATCGTAATCCTATTTTAGCCTCGTATTGAGTTAAAAATAATCCGCAACTGTGTCTCTCGATCACGAATGCATTAAAATTCCAAAGAAAGCTGCCGGAACACGATTGTACCAGTGCTGAATATCGTTCTATTTATGTATGCCTAGTTATGTTTCTTGTGACCCCAATCTTCATTGGTTTTTGTCACAGAGATCGATTCATCTCAAATTCAGAATAATGACGAAAGCAATAAAAATCTCTCCCGGTGGTCTTTGTTTTTGGCAATCTGAGGCGATGAGGAAATTAAGGTCTCAAGGTAAACCACTTTTCCCCTAGTTTTAACTAGGTAGGTGGGGTTCGGAGCTGTTACTGCCGCTACACTATCCCAGACTAGGTGGCTGATGATGCCTTCTGGTGGTTTGTTAACGGCTTGGCTCGTAACTTCCCCTGATCCGTCGAGCATGCGAAACTGTGGGATACAGGCAGGTGCATTGCTGATCTAGAGGCTGGACGTGCAAGGGACAATTCCAGTGACCACTGTTGTCGGGGCGGAAATGCATTCTCCGCGCCGACATCGCCTCAAATTCCTCGATACCGGGAATATACTAAAATAAAAACTGAGTAACAACAGCTTTATTCATATAAAGTAACACAATATATACGTGTTGGAGTGAAACAAAACACCTTTAAAGGTTCTATTGTTTTGGATGATTCAAGTGTAAATTAACATTTTCTGACTCATAAGATTTTGTTCTGATTATGCTACTAAATTTAAAATTTGTACTGTCCGTGACCTTTCTTTGTAAAGTAAAGCCAATTTAATGTAGTTGTAATTTTTTGAAGTGAAACTTCTATAGAATCGTTATGATTTTAAACTAACACGGCGAGAAAATGAGATAGAATGCATTAATTATATTTAATCATTTAAACACTATGCGCAAGCAGATAGAATTGGAAATGATTTGAAGTTTTTCGTTAATGCTTCGATACTCCTGTTTTAAAGCTTAAATATATTATAACGATGTGATATTAAATGTGACGTCACGAAATTTAGAATCCCTCCTACCCCTTGTCACACTTTGTTTCACTTCTACTACGTGTGTACTCCACATATACACTTTATCATCTCCCCTTACATGTTAACTAGTTTTTATTTGTGAGACTCAAGTCTTGGTCCACATATCGCATCTTTGAAAAAAACCGTGTTAAATATGAAATTTACAGTATGATTTTTTTCTCATAACTTGTCATGTACATAACATACACATCTTGTTTGTCTAAATTTTCATTCGCAGTATCGCTCTTTTGTACGAAATTTCAAAGTATCAAATTAGTCTTTCGGCTATCATTTTAAGATTCATCCGTACCCTACTACCGTCTTTTTTTTATTGCTGAAGCACAGCAGAATGGCTGACGGCCCAACTCTGATGGAAAGTGTTTACGATCACCTATGGATATTAGCAATACCAGAAGTGTTGCCAATGTGCTGCCGGCCTCAAAGAAGAAACTAGATTATATAAAAGTTAATGCCAAAATTTATGCCAAAGGTGCAGGAGCCAATATTAAAGAAACGGAAAAAGCTCATGGCAATGAAATAAAAATAAGAATCGTCATTAAAAACAATAAGAAAACTGCATTAATTAAACCTATTTACGTGATACGAACAAAAGATTCACTTACATTTGCCTCGAGAGAACCTTATCAAGCGAATTATAATTTTAAATTTCATTGTTTTCAACCACTGTGATATGAAAATGTATTGTTTTAAGCGAATACATCTTGTGCATGCATCAAGTTCTGCTAAATAATGGTTATAGATTGCATCTATTTTATTTGTCAGTTCTGTTTTGGAATTTAATGAGCAACTTTTGAAAAATGTGAAGTTTGCTTTTACAGATACTGGCCCGTCATCATTACTTATAGGTATTACTTTACCATATTCATCCGTGTCACCCTCTTTGGTCTCTTGTTGTGCCGCTTCTTCTTTTTTGACAGCAAGTAACATTGTTATTGGTATCGATAGTAAAATCAAAACTATGAATAAGCAATTTGTATACATGTTGAAATAAATACTTTTAATTTAGTAACAAAGTTGTGAATATTACTTATGATTATTTATACATACATACATACATACATAACTTCACGCCAGTTCCCTTGCGGGGTAGGCACGAACAACAGAGCGCCATTTAGGCCCATTCGTACACACCTCACTTGCTTCTTTGACATTCATAACCCTTGTCATGCACGCTCGTCTGTTCTTAAGGCTCCTGACATCACCCTCCGCTAGTACACGATCAATTTGATCATGGAAGGTGTGTCGTGGTCTTCCACGACTTCTGAATCCATCCACTTTTGCATTGTATATCTGTTTAGCCATTCTTTCATCACGCATTCTTTCCACATACCCGAACCACCGGAGCGTTCCTTTCGTTACCTTCACCCCGACACTTTCTTTCAGACCAACTCTCTTTCTTACTTCGGTATTACGAACGCGGTCCGCGAGCGTCACTCCGCAGATTTTGCGCAGTGCTCGCATCTCAACCGCGTTTACTCTACTTTCATGCTCTCTCTTCCATATCCAACTCTCGCTTCCATACGTGAGCGTAGGTACCAGCACCGCGTTGTGTATGGCGAGCTGGGCCTTCTGGCTGAGGTTCTTAGATTATTTATAGACAAGTAATTATAAATTTAATTGGCATAAATTTAATAATAAATATAAATTCTAACAATCCCAGTTTTATAAGTTAATCGTATATTTATGGCATAAATCTGGTTCTACCACCTTTTGCAGTTCACTTGGTTAACAGTCCTAAACAATATAATAACACATGTGAAATTAAAACTAGTAAATGTATTAGCAGCAAACATCTCAATGTTTATCCAGCTTGGCACATAGGTATGTCAGTAATTCATTCACTTTCGCTATCTTGTATATAAACGATTTTTAGCTTATCTACTTCTAAGATTGTTTATAAGGCAATGTAGATATTCAGATAATTTTACTAATCTCATAATAACGGCCTCTGTGATTGAGCGGGATAAGCCTTTGCCGGCGTACCTCACTGCAACGCAGAGGTTCCGGGTTCGATTCCTGGTATAGTAAATTTCGGAAATCATATTTTCTCCGTTATTTACTATGGTCTGGGTGTCTGGGATCGGCCCCAGAGTAGTCCGTTGTATATTACACATAACACAAGCGTAACTTGCTTAATTTGAGGATATACAATGTGTGTGTTTGTCTGCCGATTATTATTATTATTATTATAATAAAATATCAAATATCATATAATTCATAATAATCCTCATTTGTAGGAAATGCGGTGTACAACATATCGAATTTAATCATAAAAATGTATGTATAAATTATTTCTACATCCTTGTATCGCGCGTAAGTCGCTTTCCTAGCAAATAAATTCTTTCTTTCTAATCTTTTCACTAAAATCTTGAAGAGCGTGTGCTCCAAGAAATCTATATCGTCGCTTATCAAAATAACTTATAGAGAATATTTTATAAACTGATTAACAATATTTAATTAATAATGTTTATTGTCTTCATTTCACTCCAACTTGCGACTGACAAGCTCAGAGATCTCACAATAAAACATTATCGATCATAAACTAATAATATCATCAAAAATTCAATTTGTAGAAACATTGAAATATATTATTACATTAACCGTTTACTGCCTGTAATTCATTTTCGATTCACTCAATAAAATACAACTGCTATTTCAAAGGCGATAGGGCACGTAGTGCAGGTGCACTTTTTGATTCATTATAATATTACCTAAGCCGTTGATACGAGACGTTGTGATTAAGGTCGGCTTCTGAAGGCTTCGAGGAGATACGGATGCGGGCGATATGTCCTTATCTATGCATTAGGACCCGTATTGGCAATTAATTTTAAGTTAGAACCTGATTACAAGAATTTGTTACATTTAAAACCGCTGTTATATAAGCATCTCGTTTCGCGCAAGCTGTGGCTGTGGTTGTTGAACGCGATTGGAGTTGGTTGGTTCCGTCAAATCGGTCCAACCGTTTCAGAGATTAGCCGGAACATCAAGGCAGACAGACAAAAATGTTCATAATTGATTTTTTGATATAAACACCGTATATACTTTCATTTAGTAAAAATCTGGTACTTTGACATTACAAACAGACACTTTAATTTTATTTATCTCTATAGATTAAATCTATAAAGGACGTCCAAAAAGGCTCGCTGCATAGACTGATGAGAGACTTTACAGTTTTTGTAGAATGCAGTTTTCATTTGTGGTATGGTGGTAAAGAAGTAATCACTTTTAAACAATATTAGTGTGACAAGGCTCGAGGAATATATGGCACCAATCATTGCAAATGATCTCCCATAGGATCTGCAATCAATGTACAAAAATAACCACAAGTGGACCAAATATAATTTGAAAGATTCTATATTGCTTCCCAAAGCGGGGCCATCAGGCTCACATGTGCAGACCTGGGACTAAAACAAAACCATATACAAGAATGATGATAACTCCGTTTTATTATCAAATCATAAATAACTGCCAGGTGGTAGAGTATTTGCTCGACTGGATGGCGACCACCCCTGGTCTAAAGTATGCCGCCATAACAACCTTATGTTGTGTTCCGGCATTAGTGACCAGGTTCCAGTCTTCTTTAAGAGAGCAGCAGCGCATTTGTAGCAGCTTTAGTGTTGCAAATGTCCATAGGCGATGGCAATCGCTTTCCATCGAGTGGGCCGTCTGCCTGTCTGCAGAACTCCTGCCATACAAAAAAACAAAAAAAAAAAAAAAAAAAAACAAAAAAAAAAATAAAAAAAAAATAAACACTTGAATGATGATAACAATTCCTCGCCTCTGCTCCTATTTTTGATATAACATTAATATCGTGTAAATTATTTTTTTAAATGTCACTATATATTCTAAACGACTCTCTACAGCACGTATAAACTCATGAGTTTTTTTTATTCATTGCACGAGTGCAGCAGACAGGCAGACGGCCCACCTGATGGAAAGCGATTACCATCGCCTATAGGTATCTGCAACACAAAATGTTCTACAAATGCGCTGCAGCTCTCTTAAGGGAGTCTGGACCGTGGCCACTAATGCCGGAACACAACTCAAGATGTTACGGCGGCATACTCTAGACCAGGGGTGGTAGCCATCCAGACGGGTAAAAACCTACCACCTGGCTGTGGGTTGTTTTGTCGCTTCTTACGACAGACCTCCCAGCCGCAGGAAATTGTATTCTTTCTTCGTTGCACGAATAGGTTTTTTTTTAATTTTTATTGCAGGAGTGCAGCAGACAGGCAGACGGTCCACTTTATAGAAAGCGGTTACCATCGCCTATAGACATTTACAACACCAAAGGTGGTACAAATGCGCTGCTGCTCTCTTAAGGGTCACTGGAACCTAATAACTAATGCCGGAACACAGCTCAAGGTTGTTATGGCGCCATGTTTTAGACAACGGGTGGTAGCCATCCAGTCGGGCAAATGCCCTACCATCTGGCAGTGTTTGTGTAGAACAGTCAGAACAGTGAAAGAAGACGGTTGTCTTAATCCGATATATATAAGACGGTTAATTTCTGTCTATTAATTTGGATTAATCAATCAAAATGATCGATATAAACAATCTTTCAATGTCATTAAACATCGTCGTGTCTTCAGTTTTCTGCCTTTCAACCACATTGATTCAATTTTATTGATCCGTCTAATAGCGACATTATACCTATATAATGTGGAGTTTTCAGAGTGTACACAATACTTAATTATTTTTGAGGGTCGGTCTGTAACAAAATTGTATTTTCAAAAATAAATACAAAAACTTTTTTTACTCCGATACCCGAAACAAGTTTATCACTAAGTAGCGCCTGAAGCGGTAACTTTACATTCTTGAGCACTCATTATAACAGAATACATTTATAACGAAGCCATTGCACTCATTTATAGAAAAAATATGTCGATAATAAATTTATTGAAACGCTGCCTTATAAATATGTAAAGAGATATGGTAACATTTATAAATACATCATGAAACTGAACTTGCAATTATTGCATTCTTGCATAAACGGAGCGTTTGATTTAGTATGCTTATACATATATTTTTAATGTTACGAGCTATTTAATTATAATGGTTGTATGTTTACATTGTAATAGCCTGCTTCCATGCTAAGAGTAGATTTCATTAACGGTGTTTCATGGTTAATTCGTTTTCCATTCAGACATTTATACATTGCTTGTCCTTATATGATCATTTTCGTGCATTACAAATAGGATTTTTGCAATAAATTACACCATAGGTCCTCAAAGTGCTCCATATGGCCCTTGGGGGTTCATATCGAACTTCACTGGACCCACGTCAGCGAAAACGAAATCTGGGGGCCCGCGAGCTTCAAATAGGGGTCCACAATAGTGAATCCCATTCTAGCTGCGTGATGAATTTTTTCACTGATATATGAGACAAATTAGAAACTATTCTGAATCTAATGCAAAAATAATTGCCAAAATCGGTCCAGGAACAAAAAAGTTATGCCTAAACTTATATAAAAAAAAACGTGTGCGTCTCGGGACGCCCGACAGAAGTGATAAGTTACTAAGTTGAACTATTTAATATTGTAATTGTATAACTTGAGAAAACCTTAGGTTATTACTTAAATTTTATTTATATTAATATGATAATTTAAGGAAAGGTTATTTATTAATAAAATCTTTTATTTATTATAAAATATATTTTCTCTTAATTACAATTCTTGAATATGTACGTTAGAGTTTTGTGTATGTACATTATTAGTATCATTATTTAATCTAATTACCGAAATACCGCTAGCGCTGTGGGTTAGGGTGAGAGAGGAAGAGCCTGCCTACCGCTGCCGTATGCATGAGAGAAAGGGAAGCCAGACAGACTGGCGCCGTAACGCGTTACGTAACGAAGCGTTTTAACCTTCCATAAGAAGTTATCACTTCAAAAATATATATTTACAATACGAATTGAGAACCTCCTCCTTTTGTGAAGTCATTGTAAAAGATAGGGTCCACTGAAAGCAATAAAAATTGGTAAGGGGTCTAAGAGACAAAATAGTTTGAGGACTATTGAGTGATACTATTTAATGCCGTTCAGATGTCCTTAGGGCCGATGTTCCACTCACCAGATAAAAGTTATTCTACAGAATAAAACCCAACATCGGGAAATTACAAAGGATAGTTGCGTGAATAACACAGTTGAATTGTTTCACTTTTGAATTTAGTCAGATTATAAATAATTAGATTGATAACTTTTATCTGATGTTTGATAAATCTTACTATCTACTCGTATAACATAGGCCATTTGGTTTAAGTTGTCTAAGGACAGATAGATGTCTGAAGTTAGATATTAGAGTAGAAAATGTTTTATATTAATCATCTAAAGACACAATTTACCTAAAAATTTTCTTGTAAAGAAGAACAAGGTCTATATTTGGTTTTAAACGGTTATTATAGTGGACAAACAATTAGGCCAATATTATAATTGCATGCTGTATACGCTAGTTACTAAAGATAACTCAATGGAACGCTCGATTAAAAAAAAAATATATAGGTAACTTATTAGATTCCAAATACTTTTAAGATTTGTCGCGGCACGATTTACATCAGGAAGGTACACATCGGTCCAGCCGAGTATGAAATCAATTCGCTCGCGCCGGTGTGGACACACAATATCAAAATTGCCTATGACAAACGTTCATTTGTCTACGGCCAACCGCCAATAGTCGAAATTCAAGAACAGAACGACGACGAAAAATTGTACGCGCAAGAAAATTTATTGTAAATTCGCAAAATACTAAAATACGCATTTAACAAGCAAAGGGTGCTTCACTGAAGAATTCCTACGCTTCAAGATTTATTAAGTATGGTGTGTAAAAATACAAGTCGTATTCTCTTATATTAATTAACATGGTGACTCAATCATTGTAATTGGTAAAAATCATTGGTACTATAAACGCTATGTTATTGAATTGTACTAGCAGTGATATTGTACGATATCTAAGTTTTTCAAATTGTATATAGCGAGGCCATTTCTACGTAATATAATCATAATAGTAAAATATAAACCTTCCACTGCTGGGCTTAGGTCTCCCAGGTTCTCCCATTTTTCATCCGTGCAGGAACGGAGAAAGAATACAATTTCCTGCGGCCAGCGGCCTGTCGTATGAGGCACAAAACAACCCACAGCCAGGTGGTAGGGTATTTGCTCGACTGGATGGCGACCACCCCTGGTCTAGAGTATGCCGCCATAACCACCTTGTGTTGTGTTCCGGCATTAGTGACCACGTTCCCCTCTCCCTTAAGAGAGCACCAGAGCATTTGTAGTACCTTTGGTGTTGCAAATGTCCATAGGCGATGGTAACCGCTTTCCATCAAGTGGGCCGTCTGCCTGTCTGCTGACCTCCTGCAATAAAAAAATAAAAAAATATGGGGTACAGACAGCAACCCATCACGCTTGTCCAAGGTGGATTGGCGGATTTAAAATATCGGTAATCTCGATGTGCAGGTTTCATTGCGATGTTTTCCTTCACCATTTGCACGTGGTAATTATACAAATATTCACTTTAATTAAAACTACGTTTTAATGGTTTTAGGCGCGGTGTTTCAATTTGTCGCGAAAACTCAAGAAAATACAGCATTCATATTAGGTTGTGTATGTTTTCCGGCCAGGATTCGAACCCGCGCCCTATGGGTTTGGGTTGCAAGTGCGCTAACCACTAAGAAACCACGATATTTATACGTAAATGTAAAACAATCATATTTTATTAAAAAGCAATAGCAAATGAGCTAATATAGATTGACCGCAGCGCATAGTTGCGCGCGCGCAGGTCATCAACTACAATCATTACGTAAAGATATCCACGTACCGGGCCACTGTTAATGTGTTTTATTTTATTTCTACGTGATCTTTTGTGTTGCTGAGAATTAATAGGGCTTTCACGCATAAGAATTGATAATAATTATTCAAATTCAAATGTTTTTATTCAAAATGAGTTCCACTGGAGAACACTTTTTGAAGGTTACACATATAAGTTAAATTTTCATATTGGTCATTTAAGTAAAATACTGAAATGTTCTATATCATAAAGTAAATTTAATATAACGTGAATCTTTCCAGGGCTAAACCCGTGTAGGGTATTATGCTAAATACCGAAAAACACTCAATGAAATCTCCAGGCTGATTTTGACAAAAACTCAAATGATATCGTTCGATTTTTCAAAACAGTTACCCTTGTCAGAAATCAAATCGGCTGATTTTGAAAAAATAAACACACCTGTGTTATTATACCAGATCATAGTGGAGCTTGTGTGAATCTTTCTGTAAAGAATTGTCGAAGTGTGAAGGGGTTGTTTTTGAACAAAGCGTTCTATTTCCCATATATTAATTAAACATCAAATTGCGCCGTTCATTTGACTGCACCTCATTTGAATGCAATTGATGTTTACTCATTGAGTGATTTAATTGATTAAGGTAAATAGATGAGCCTCTGGAATAAAATATCATTTACCCTGTGCGATAGATGTCGTTACAATCGGTATTATATTCCTATATATACTACTAGATGGCGCTACAATCGATAATTATATAAATTCCACTAGATGGTACTAATGAGTTATAACTTATTTTAAATTGAAATAAGGATAAAGACAGAATAAAATTAATTTAAAAAACATATATAACACTTTAATTTAATTTTTAATTATAATTATAATTTTTGACGTTCCTGGACCACTTGATGGCGCTAGTTTCCGTATATTTTTTTTATTTTTCGATTACCTAGGGAGATCCACTGGGATGCTCCGAATGAAGTTGTTGACTAAAATCGGTTCCAAGCCTTGGTTGGGACAGCCCTATCCAACAATTACTATTAGCACGGATATCATTGCGAACAATGTTGCCTGCAAAAAAATTTAAGAGTTCGCTCCCCGATAATTTTAGTAGTCATTAAACTAGTGTTCACGTCCACGGGTTTGCTCGATCCTACATATTCCAAGTAATCTATTAATCAGTCGTTTCATTACTTATTTTTTCTAGATGTTTCTTTTGTTTCACTTTGTGTGGGCGAACGTCTTTGTTTTCTTTTGCTTTTTTTCATGGAATTTCGTCCGGAGTCTATCTCCGAATCTTAATTGTAATGGCTAATTAATGTGCTACTGTTTGACATACTTGTGGTTTTATTTTACTTTTGGTTTGATTGTAAATGTTTGCGTAGTTGTTCTTTTTTTTGCTATTTGTAAGGTATCTATAAAAGAATTGTAATTATTTTCCTGTTTATTATCATATATAAAATATATTTTTACTTGTGGTTTTATTTTGCTTTTGGTTTGATTTCAAATGCTTCCGTAGTTGTTTTTTTTTTTGCTATTTGTAAGGTATCTATAAAATAATTGTAATTATTTTCCTGTTTATTATCATATACCTATAAAATATATTTTTATAACTTAATCTTTGGACAGAAAGAACAAGACTATTTGAAGAAATAACGACGTAATTACTTATTATTACTAGTTGATACCCGCCCGCTTCGCGTGCCGTAAAATCCGTTCTTAGCTAACTTCTACTTGGCGAAAGGAAGGTCCATGCCAAATTTCAAGTCTATAGGTATTATAGTTCCTGAGATATCGTGATGAGTCACTATATACGTGGATTTTAATTATATATATATAGATGATATTATATTATATATACATAGCTTATTTGAGAGTTGAGTTGAGTGAGAGAGAAACAAGGTTTGCACTCTTTACTAAACTATAATATACTTTATAAATATTAATTTTGTTATGTTGGGTATAACTCCATTAATTCTTCGAAAAGTAATTGTATAACATAATTTCTGTATTTATTTTAAAAAATCGACCTGATATAGATTCAAGAAATGGAATTTTTAGCTAGACGTGTTGCGACGGAGTTTCCTTTCGCTTTCTTCTCTTCAAATAGCGGTAATAACACGTTTGGAAGCGGTGTAAATAGGATGGGAAGCAGATTTAAATTTTGACTTATATGTATGACTTTCAAAAAAGGATTCATCTTTGCATGACAAACAGATAGCTATTCATTCATTTTTTGTTTGAAATCAAATTATATGTAATGTAGATTCGAATACATGTTTCGTATCATTCTAATATTGTTAATTGTTCCAATGATTTTTGATAGTGTTTTATATTTTATTTTGTATGGCGTAAAGTTGAAATTCAAATATCAAATGAAGGGAACTGAACTACA
Organism: Dendrolimus kikuchii; assembly: GCA_019925095.2. Classification (NCBI taxonomy): domain Eukaryota; kingdom Metazoa; phylum Arthropoda; class Insecta; order Lepidoptera; family Lasiocampidae; genus Dendrolimus; species Dendrolimus kikuchii. The sequence continues at coordinate 5,235,872 of CM034390.1, read as the reverse complement.
ATAAAAATCAAAACACATCTAATTCATTTGATCGTATCTGAATAATTTGTTTCCTTAGTAAGGAATGATGGCAAACAAAAAATATGTTTCTTTGTAAACCTTTTGGCTTATGCTAACTTTAAGTTCCTTGATTATCTGTATATATTAATACGTGAAGCAAAAACACAACAAAACTTTGTACCCCTTTTTACTTAAATTGCGCGGACGGAGAAGTGTGAAATTTGGCACACTTATAGTTTATATAGAGAAGGAGAGCAGAATGCTAATATGTTTTTCATTATGCATAAAAAATACATTAAATCAATAGTAAAAGCATTACACACACTACCGTATATTTGACACACACACGCATATATATTCTTTTGTTTATTGTTAAAGTCAAATTAACAGTGTAGCCTTGGCGAAATCTATGATTATAGACGTATAGTCTGTGACAACGAAACCTTAATAATGTTCAAACTTATAATTTAATTTAATTATGGTCGAATTTCGACCACTAGTAAGATATAAAATTTACGTTTTTAATAATTCTACATTCATCTGTATATAATAATAATAAATAAATAAATCTTTATTGCCGAAAAATCAGATACAATAACTTACAGAAGTCCGTAACTCCCGGACTAGGCATGAAGCCTGTGTTTCGGGAATCAGTGCCCTCTGACATAGTATGTAGTTTTCTTTGTATAGCTTGTGGTCTGTGTTACTGCATCTATTTCACTAGAACGCTATGGTGACAAATTAGATTATCAGTGTTATACCATTACCTTTATTAAAAAAGTATCTGGGATCGGGTGTAGTGTTGTCTGTGATATATTGCCCGTATCGTATGTAAGCATAATATACTTGGGTATATATCTACAATGCATGCCTTTAACTGTCGGTTTAAAAATACAATAATTAAGCATTTTATTCGTAAGCTGGTCAACCAACATAAATACAGTGAGCTTCGTTGAATCAATTGATCCAATGACGCAACTGAAGATAGGTCCTAGCCAACGAGGCGGTCCGGAGTAATCGCTCGATTATTGCCGTAGCACTAAATGATATTGCCTTGAGGCATATATATTCAATAGGGCGCTTATTCTATTCGTCTATTTTCGTACTTCGTACATGACTATCGTCATTACTGACAATCAATAGGTCGCTTATTCTATACATCTATTTTCGTACTTGGAGCATGACTATCGTCATTACTGACGATATTAAGCTGGAATCGCTAGAAAATGTGTCAACGTGGTGTTTTATTTTCAATCTAAAGGTTAAATGAAAGCTTTTGTATATGTCATTTCTACATACATACACACATATTATCACGCTTGTTTCACATTGGACCTCCACATGCTACAATCCTGACAAATGCTTTTCATTTCATCAACTTTCTTTAATCTCTTCATACATACATGTTTGTGTAAAGTGCTTTTTACGTACCTTTCTTCAAAATTACTTCAATTTGATGACAGTGAGTACGTCGCTTTCTACCGGCACTGACTCTACCAGTTCCATTGCTGTCATATACTTGTTTTGTGATTCTCTCTTCAGGCCCAAACCATCTTAACATTCCTTTTCAACTCTTTTCACTACATCATCTTTCAAGTAACAACGTCCCTTTATCGCACTGTTTCTTATCTTATCACTTACATTAAGCTTACACAAACATCTCAAAGCTTTCACTTCGACTGCCTTTATCCTTACTTTCATGCTTATTCTGTCATAATCTACTTAACTATTATTATTTTTTCATCATTGTTATCTCTTGTCGCAGCATAATGCGAAATTCTAGCCTCATTGCCGTGAATGTCTTGTACACTTTTGTGTCTTTTTAATAATTATGTATACATGCTTTACATGTACAATGTTGTTTAATCGTATTTTCTCATCTGTGTGTACATAATTATATAATACATTTACGACAGTAAACATTTTTCTTCTTCAAATTCAAATTCAAAAGTTTTTATTCAAAATAAGTTCCAGTGTTTTTATTAAAAAAGTCGTGGTAGCGTAATGGCTAGCGCACGCGTCCCAGACTCAGAGGGCGTGGGTTCGATCCTGGCCGGAACGCATGCACCTCTTAGTCAGTTTTCTGATCTAATGTGCATATTGTTACAATTACCATGTGCTAACAACGGTGAAGGAAAACATCGTGATGCAACCTGCACATCGAGATAACCGATGTGTCAAACCTGCCAAGCCGCCTTGGACAAGTGTGGCGGGTATACTGTCTGTTCCCCCTATAATGGGAGGCCCGAGCTCAGCAGTGGGACATTAATGGGCTGATATTATAAGTTCCACTGGAGAACACTTTTTGAACGTCATACATGTAAGTTAAAATTTAATTTTTACTTCCTATTCTATGTACACCGCTTCGCAACGTGTTAATGCTGTTAAGGAGCTTCATGTTCGTAATAACAATATGAAGAATTGCTTACCCGTCGAAGCTATAAAGTACACCACCTACTTTAATAACTATTTATGTAATTACAGGAAAATATCCATAAATAAATGACTACACGATTTCATTACCAAAGTAAATATTCCCAAGATGACTTCATCTTTCGATTTGCAGAACAAAGGGACGTTTCATAATAAATGATAATCTATGGATAGTCTGTTATAGTGTATTGACAAGTAGGGTTCCCACCTCTCCCGGGAGTTGAGCCCTGAAAAATAAAATCTCCCGGCTCACGGAAGGAATTTAAAATAAATATTTCTCTCCCGGAATATTAAGTTTCTTGAAAATAATGATACAATGCGCACGGAAAAAATGCTTGAGAGCATCGAAAATCAGACGACCGCGCGCAGGAGCGATGTACGGTGAGCGGTTAGCAATCACCTTACGGATGAGTCATGGTCTCATACTGGCATGGTCTCAATTCGTGCGATCAAATGCGAAATATAAGTTTAAAATAAAATAAAGAGTTATAAGTTAAAGTGATGAAAGTTATTTTCTAAACTTTATATGTATATTTGATATAAGTACTGTATTATTTCTCTCATTAGATAAGCATATACATAAATATATTACAATGAAAGAAAATAAAACTAAATTATAAATTAAACTAAATATTTAAAATTAACCTAAATTATAAATAAATTAATATAGAGTATGTAACAAATCGCTGCCAGAGGGAAGCTTGCCCAGAAGGCTTTTTTTGTTTTCAAGGGGAATTCCGTTTGCGGACACCCTGCCGCACGGAGACTACGGGGGGGGGGGGGGGGGATTCGCCGGCCAGATGGGCTGCCAGAATAACAACTAAAACCTTTTGCTGTCCTTCTGTCGCCATGTGTCTGGGGCCTGGGACGTGCGCGACCTTTTCGCTGCGACCCCGACTGGCGTGGACTCGCCCTTATGGGCAGGCCTCTCCTGCTTCAATCCGTGACTGAAAGGGGCGCGCGCGGAACACCGACGCACCCACTACTCAGCGGTTTGGATGCAGGTGATGGCCTATTCTCTACGCGGGTCGTCACCATGGCTGGTTCATAATTCGCGCTACGAATCAGCATTGCCATACAGCAATGTGTGTAGCAATGCAGCCAGCCTTCTGTGCACGATTTCCTCTGGCAGCGATTTATTATATACTTTATATTAATTAAAAACATCTTGCACTGCAACTCGAACTGAAAGGACATCAGGATATTCAATGATATTGAACTATTTAAATCTATGTTTACATGGACCACTTTGGTTGCTTTGTTCAAATTGAAAGATCGAAATGAACCGTCTCATATCAGCTTTGGAATACGTTAATTGCTGTTGACTTTTAAAATTGAAATCATTATAATTTTTACGACAGATCGACGACACCTCACACGTTTACGAATAGTAAAAATATTTTTTTATCCCTCGGAATATGTAGTTTTACTCAATCTTTGTATAGCGCTTTATGGATTACATCTTCGAGTCAAATTTAGTACATATACATCTTGTAATACTCTAGAGAAATTAGTGTAACGTATGTCACGTTTGCCTGTATATAATATATTACGATTATACACTGATAAACTAGACGAATTTATTAGGTTTACGATTTTACTAAAATAGCTACGAAAAAAGATATTTTTTATGGCGTTAAGTGTTTGGGATACCTTCCCGAAGCATGCGCAATCGAAGCCTCGTAAAAACACATAAACAAAAATTACATATTAAAGTGAAGACAAAGCTGTCTAACGTTTTTTTACAAAAAAATAAAATCATTAAAAATTTAGAAATATATTTATAAAGGTGACATTAGCCGCCTTTATATAGCCTTAATACAGTCATTAGGTGAATAATAATTGCACGCAGCACAAAGCATAATATCATGAGATATTATCGTCTTCGAGTCGTGAGATTCGTCCGCGCGTGTCGACCCTATTATATGTTAATGATTTTTGTTTACCTTGACCTTGTACATCGTTGTTTGTTGTAACTAATGGTGATAATGTTCTTTTGAGATCCTGGTACATCCTGTCACGATAGAACTGAAAGAGAGTTGGTCTGAAAGAGAGTGTCGGGGTGAAGGTAAGGAAAGGAATGCTCCGGTGGTTCGGGCATGTGGAAAGAATGACTAAACAGATATACAATGCAAAAGTGGATGGATGCAGAAGTCGTGGAAGGCCACGACACACCTTCCATGATCAAATTGATCGTGTACTAGCAGAAGGTGATGTCAGGAGCCTTAAGAACAGACGAGCTTGCATGACAAGAGTTATGAATGTCAAAGAGGCAAGTGAGGTGTGTAAGAATAAGCCTAAATGGCGCTCTGTCGTTCGTGCCTACCCCGCAAGGGAAATGGCGTGAAGTTATGTATGTATGTATGTAGGAATTTAACGCGACTTAAATCTAGAAATATATTTGTTAGTCTACCTTATGTAATATGTGTAAAATACTATACGTTTCTGTAGTCCTTAATTCCTAGGTCATCGTTAGAAATTTCATCAGAAAAACTTTTGCATAGGTTACGGATATCCTAACTGACATTTTGTAATGTACATCCGTCGCAAAATGTCATTTATTTTCCTCCTTACACAACTTCCTTCATAACATTACCTACTATACTATTAGATGAACAATTTCTACTAACTATAGATATATTCGATTGACAATGACCTGTTAGATTGGCATAATGTACTTTGTATGAAGCCATGTTTGCATGTTTAGTAATATGAATTGAATGGGCCGTCTTGTAAGTCATAAATGATTCATTCTAAAACTTTTTCAAAGAAATATTGGTTTGTATAAGACTCGTTGAATAGTTTGTAAAGTATTTTCGATTGCTTTTTTTTTTACAAGAGTACATACACAAGGCAAGCTGTCGGAAAATAGTTACCATCCCCTATGGGCATTAGCAACACAAAAAGTGCTAAAAATTTGCTGCCAGCATCAAAGCAGGGATTGGAACCTGGTCTCTAATGCTTAAACACAGTTCAAGGTTATTACAGCGGCATACTGTATACTAACGGTGGCAGCAAGTTATACGGGAAAATGCCCCCCTACCTGGCATATAATTGTCATAGTGAAATGACAAAAAAGTCAGTATGTCACTGACACTTGACCAATATTTTTGACTGCTTGTAAGACGAGTACACTACCTGATCTTATAAGTTGTTACTTTTTTTTTTTTTTATTGCAGGAGATCAACAGACAGGCAGATGGCCCACTTGATGGAAAGCGGTTACCATCGTCTATGGACATTTGCAACACCAAAGGTGCTACAAATGCGCTGCTGCTCTCTTAAGGGAAACTGGAACCTGGTCACTAATGCCGGAACACAACTCAAGGTTGTTATGGCGACATACTTTAGACCAGGGGTGGTAGCCATCCAGTCGGGCAAATGCCCTACCACCTGGCTGTGGGTTGTTAAGTTGCCTCTTACGACAGGCCGCCCGGCCGCAGGAAATTGTTTTCTTTCTCCGTTCCTGCACGGTTACTACTGACCATCGATGTCTGCAACACGAAGGAAGTAAATATGTTTGCATGTCCCGCATTTTTCAAATATGGCTTATCGGGTTTCACATACCAGCTCTATGATAGATTTCAAACTACGTTATTAATGAAAGAAAAAAATCGTTTCAAGAAATAGCAACGTACTTACATTGCTCTCATGTATCTTAAAAATAAAATCATATTTTGAGAATTTGTACGCCGCATTTTCAGCAAACGAGGTTTGCAATCAGCTTATTACTATGCCGACATAATATCCGACACAACACTGATTTTCAGTGCAAACTTTCCTTTTGGTGTAATACTAAAATGACCCGGATATTTTAATGAGTTTAATTTAAAAACTATTTAATTCGTAAATTATAATTTATATTCCTACATAGAATAAACAGTATAAATATTTTATTAACTTTATGATTTATAACAACGTGTATCGATTCATCTAATCGAATATGATGATTACTAAAGCAATAAAGCAATGCTATATATCTGTGACACTATATAACAAGATAAATAAACAAATCAATATACATGGACTCACCAGTCGGGAAGTTAAAATTAAACTAAAAAACTGGCTGCTTACCCTTGACTACACTACCACCGAAGCACTGTTTTAATCTATTTGTCTTAATAGTAACCGTACAGTACATACATAATTACACACATACACACACACATATACACAAGACACACTCACATACACATATACAACACATACTCACACACATACACAACACACACACACACACACACGATGTACGCGCGCTCACGCACATCCACACCACACGCTTACTCACTAGACATAAACACTCTGTTACCAACTTGTATTATTTGTGTTTAAAAGTACATACTAATGTGAGAGGGCACTGATTCCCGAAACACAGGCTTCATGCCTAGCTCGGGAGTTAGGGACTTCAATAAGTTAATGTATCAGATTTTTTTGGCAATAAAGATTTATTATTATTGTTATTATTACTAAAAGACCATGCCGATTTCTTCACGAAGAAATTGCGACATTCTAAAATAGAATATTAAAGACGCTAAATATAACTTTGAAATTTATACTAAGAGTTAAATGAGCACGTAAGTGACTCCATCCGTTCGCGATGGCATTGTGAGCGTTTGATTTGATGATGACCATCATTACGATGTTTTACTATCATACTTAATGTTTACAATTGGACTACTAATGTTAAAACATAACGAATGCTTTGGTACATTTTAATTATGGGGCATTTAATTAACAGTTTTCGAATATGTCATTTAGTTTAGTTAGATATTTATGTTATTTACATTTGTATTTTTTTACTCTACCGATGTTATTGTTGGATGTATCAGTGTATTAACGTCTCTGTGTACTCTAGAGTATTAATCATATTTATATACAGTAATACCTCTGTAAGACGAACTTGAAGGGAGACGCCAAAAAAATCGTGTTATAGAGTTTTCGACTCATGAAGGATAGCTCGACTTAGCGAATTTTATAAACGTTCGACTTGTAGAGGAGAGGTTAAGATTTATTTTAACTGATACAGAGGTCCAATTTATTGTTTCGAGTTATAGAAGGAAAATAAGTACTGAATTTGCTTATAAGGATTCATTAATTATTTATTGGGTATGGAAGAGAGAGCATGAAAGTAGAGTAAACGCGGTTGAGATGCGAGCACTGCGCAAAATCTGCGGAGTGACGCTCGCGGACCGCGTTCGTAATACCGAAGTAAGAAAGAGAGTTAATCTGAAAGAGAGTGTCGGGGTGAAGTTAAGGAAAGGAATGCTCCGGTGGTTCGGGCATGTGGAAAGAATGCATGATGAAAGAATGACTAAACAGATATACAATGCAAAAGTGGATGGTTGCAGAAGTCGTGGAAGGCCACGACACACCTTCCATGATCAAATTGATCGTGTACTAGCGGAGGGTGATGTCAGGAGCCTTAAGAACAGACGAGTGTGCATGACAAGAGTTATGAATGTCAAAGAAGCAAGTGAGGTGTGTACGAATGGGCCTAAATGGCGCTCTGTTGTTCGTGCCTACCCCGCAAGGGAACTGGCGTGAAGCTATGTATGTATATATGTATTAATTATTTCGACTTATAGAGGGTTAAGATTTCGAGCAACCAAGATTTTGGGGCTTGAAGGGAAGGGAACACAATTTTTTTCGAGTTTGGGAGGTTTTCGACTTATCCGAGGTTCGACTTAAAAAGGTTCTACTGTATTTGGCTTAAAAATAGGTCGACTAGTTTAAAAGGCGATTCTATAACTCAACACTCAAGAGAAACCATGATTTGGTTTTTGGCAATTTCTATACGATAATTATTTTGGATCATTTACAGTGGGAAGAATTTGCGGCAGTAGAGCAACACGTGGTCCAATCAAGTGACATGTTTTTATCAATTCAAGTTATGACGTCATAAATTTATATAAGTACTAGGACTTGTAACGGTTTTAAGCGCGGTAATTTTTTTATTATATTTATTATTCCGAAGTTTCGGCCACTTTTCAGTAGCCGTGATCATGGAAGACAAAGATGTCGAGTGTCATTGAGTATTGTTGAAGTTTTATTTAGCCCACCGCCAACTTGTTCATTTTAATTATTTAGTTTTAATTTTTGTTTATTATTTACTCTATAGGAGCCTAATCTAATTTACCACCGCTTCACAACACGTTGTGGCTTGAAGAGAAAAAGCGGCGCAAGAAACTCTTCAGCGACATGCCTATCTCACAATATGTTTTTGTGATCACGGCAACTGAAAAGTGGACGAAACGTCGGAATAATAAAAATGAAATTTATTACCACTTAAAACCATTAAACGTAGCTTTATTACGGATCAGCATTGTGTCGGATATAATTCCGGCACAGCAATATGCTGAGTTTGCACTCAGCATATTGCTGTTTTTTGAAACTTGAACTTGTTTGTTGAAAATGCGGCGCACAAATTCTCAAGATATGCTCTGTGTATAATAATGTATAAGGAATGTAATTACGTCGCTATTTCTTCAAATAAATTCTTTCTTTATTCCTATACTAGTCGCAAAAACTTAAATAAATATTAAATAAAAAGAGTTACATAGCGCATTAATTATTGGTTAAACAATAATTGGACCTACTTATGCAAAACAGAACCAATCCACAGACACACCACACACCACCACAAAAGGATGCAGAAGACTTTCAAAATGCACCTTCTATCGATTCAATAAAAATCATAACGAGAAAATATAATATATAATATTCTAAATGTTTTTTCCAAAATATAGACATATTTTTTTGTACATAAAATTTTAATAAAAACGGCTTTTTCTCAAAACTGTCAGTATGTCGGTTGGTTCCATTTTGCATAAATAGGTCCAATTAAAACAAGAGTTAAAATGTTGTAAGTATATGATAATAATAATTTAATCATACAGGTTTGTACTTAAGTATTGAATCAAGCTATTTTATGGCTAGGATATTATTATGAAAAGGTTCATAGTAAAAATATAGTTGATCTAAGATGAAGTCGTTTTCTATACCTACATATATGTCACGTCTGCTGACGTCAATCACTCCAGGGCATGGTGCTGTTAACAGGTCCTCATTATATCTCGCCCATTAATTGTATAACCATAAGTAATTGGTGCGTTCAGCCGACATGCATTAGTGGTGTTGTTGATTAGATCATTGTCCTGTTTTAACAAGTATCGCTATAAAAATAGGATGGACCATGACCTTGGGTAGACGTGGCAGAATATAGAACGGCTAATAAAAATACAAATTAACGGATGTAAGAGGTGTTATCACGCAAGCGACTTAAAAATGTTTATTTTAATTCAGTCTCTAAATGGAAAATGGATTTACAGGCTACAAGTCTGTTTGCTGGAAACACAATAAATACGTGGTAATTTAAAATTTTAAAGTTTAGTGATTTTCTGGTTATACGTGTGTTTATAACATAAATATATTCTAGAATTCGATATCTTTGTATCAATAATAAATGTGAACGAATGCAGGATACCTTTTTTTTTTAATTAACAGGAATTTGCCAGGTGGTAGGGTGTTTACCCGACTGGATGGCTACCACCCCTGGTCTAGAGTATGCCGCCATAACAATCTTAAGTTGTGTTCCGGCATTATTTGCCAGGTTCCAGTCTCCCTTAAGAGAGCAGCAGCGCATTTGTAACATCTGGTGTAAAATGTCCATAGGCGATGGTAACCGCTTTACATAAGGTGGGCCGTCTGCCTGTCTGCTGAACTCATGCAATAAAAAAACAACAACATTTCTTGTAATTGACTCTACAGACGTAATAAAAGATTTGGATGTAGAATAAATACGCATGGATGGAGACGGTAATGAGGCGCCGTCAACACATCCCAAGACGTCAGTTGACGTCCGAGGTCGTGACGGCGTCACGTGTATGAACAGTGTAATCACTTTTTGATCAATACTGATTAATATTGATATTGTCACAATAAAACAATATTGAAGAGACATTTGTCAGTCAATGGTTGTTGATATTTGTAGTTATTATTAGCGTGAAATAGATTATGTATTCAAATACATTTGTTTGTGTAAACTTTTTCAAGGCCTTACATAATTACATCTAAAACTTATAGTAATAACACATTCTTAATTATAATAGTTAAAATTAATGCTATAATTTTTATTAGCGTGAATTAATCTACGTATAACATTAGCGTGAACTAATTAATCTATATGTTTATTAACGTAAATTAATATATGTGCATTATTAGCGTGGATTAATCTACGTATAACATTAGAATGAACGAATCAGTCTATATGTTTATTAACGTAAATTAATATATGTGCATTATTAGCGTGGATTAATCTACGTATAACATTAGAATGAACGAATCAGTCTATGTGTTTATTAACGTAAATTAATATATGTGCATTATTAGCGTGGATTAATCTACGTATAACATTAGAATGAACGAATTAGTCTATGTGTTTATTAACGTAAATTAATATATGTGCATTATTAGCGTGGATTAATCTACGTATAACATTAGAATGAACGAATCAGTCTATGTGTTTATTAACGTAAATTAATATATGTGCATTATTAGCGTGGATTAATCTACGTATAACATTAGAATGAACGAATCAGTCTATGTGTTTATTAACGTAAATTAATATATGTGCATTATTAGCGTGGATTAATCTACGTATAACATTAGAATGAACGAATTAGTCTATGTGTTTATTAACGTAAATTAATATATGTGCATTATTAGCGTGAATTAAGCTACGTAAAACATTAGCATGAACTAATTAATCTATGTGTTTATTAACGTAAATTAATATATGTGCATTATTAGCGTGGATTAAGCTACGTATAACATTAGAATGAACGAATCAGTCTATGTGTTTATTAACGTAAATTAATATATGTGCATTATTAGCGTGGATTAATCTACGTATAACATTAGAATGAACGAATTAGTCTATGTGTTTATTAACGTAAATTAATATATGTGCATTATTAGCGTGGATTAAGCTACGTATAACATTAGCATGAAGTAATCTATATGTTTATTCACGTAAATTAATATATGTGCATTATTAGCGTGGATTAAGCTACGTATAACATTAGAATGAAGTAATCTATGTGTTTATTGACGTAAATTAATATATGTGCATTATTAGCATGGATTAAGCTACGTATAACATTAGCATGAAGTAATCTATATGTTTATTCACGTAAATTAATATATGTGCATTATTAGCGTGGATTAAGCTACGTATAACATTAGCATGAAGTAATCTATGTGTTTATTAACGTAAATTAATATATGTGCATTATTAGCGTGGATTAAGCTACGTATAACATTAGCATGAAGTAATCTATATGTTTATTCACGTAAATTAATATATGTGCATTATTAGCGTGGATTAAGCTACGTATGACATTAGAATGAAGTAATCTATGTGTTTATTAACGTAAATTAATATATGTGCATTATTAGCGTGGATTAAGCTACGTATAACATTAGAATGAAGTAATCTATGTATTTATTAACTTAAATTAATATATGTGCATTATTAGCGTGGATTAAGCTACGTATAACATTAGAATGAAGTAATCTATGTATTTATTAACGTAAATTAATATATGTGCATTATTAGCGTGGATTAAGCTACGTATAACATTAGCATGAAGTAATCTATGTGTTTATTCACGTAAATTAATATATGTGCATTATTAGCGTGGATTAAGCTACGTATAACATTAGCATGAAGTAATCTATGTGTTTATTAACGTAAATTAATATATGTGCATTATTAGCGTGGATTAAGCTACGTATAACATTAGCATGAAGTAATCTATGTGTTTATTCACGTAAATTAATATATGTGCATTATTAGCGTGGATTAAGCTACGTATAACATTAGCATGAAGTAATCTATGTGTTTATTCACGTAAATTAATATATGTGCATTATTAGCGTGGATTAAGTTACGTATAACATTAGCATGAAGTAATCTATGTGTTTATTCACGTAAATTAATATATGTGCATTATTAGCGTGGATTAAGCTACGTATAACATTAGCATGAAGTAATCTATGTGTTTATTCACGTAAATTAATATATGTGCATTATTAGCGTGGATTAAGCTACGTATAACATTAGCATGCAGTAATCTATGTGTTTATTAACGTAAATTAATATATGTGCATTATTAGCGTGGATTAAGCTACGTATAACATTAGCATGAAGTAATCTATGTGTTTATTCACGTCAATTAATATATGTGCATTATTAGCGTGAATTAAGCTACGTAAAATATTATCATGAAGTAATCTATGTGTTTATTAACGGAAATTAATCTATATGAATTATTAACGTGGATTAATATATGTGCATTAATAGCGTAAATTAATTAATGTACATTATAATCGTGAATTAATCAACATGTATCATAAGCATGAATTAATCTACATATTTATGTATTATTTGCGTGAATTTAGTATAATACAATATTAACCCGTATACGTCCAACTGCTGCGCTCTGAACTTCCAATTTTTAGACGATCATTTTTTCTAATATCATAGTTATGTTAAAACTAAGTCAGTTAGATTTAAGAACACTGCTTCGTAACGTGTAATAATAACAAAAAAAAATATGTTGCGTAGTTAGTACATAAAAGAAATTACTTCAATAAATAATGATATATTTATCAATATATTTATGATAAATTTTCCATAAATACCGCACTAACAAAACAAAAGTAATTACACTGCCATAAATCAAATAATCTAAGTCAATGTTTATCTTTGAAAATTAGTATTTTCGGCGACTTTATTATGAACGTAAAGCACTTATCGGGACTGCGTATTATTTATTGCCGGGTTATAATAGTGGTTCGATTAATCACCAAATTGTTATCCCCTTTGCTCTTACAAGTTGTCGTTGAGATTCAAAAGTAAACCTTAACGTGATGCTAATAAGGAATACGATGAAATTTTTAGATTGCTTAATAAGTTTATTCATAAAATAGAATTGTGTACGTCTCGAATTTTAACGATTAATTTTACAACCACCTATAATATTATAGCGCACTAAAAATGTGGTATATTTTTTAAAGTTTTCAAATTGTTGCGGTTTGTATAGATCGAGGTTGCAATTCATCTTTTGGTATGGTAATCCAAGAAGTTATCTGTAATTGATTATACGGCAATAGAACATTTTCTATCTGACGTGGTGGAACCACGCTCGAGTCATTATCATGTTCTGGGGTGACTTCGAACTCGCCCCACGGTAGGAGAGGTGTACGCGCGTCAAACACGGCGCACCCCCATCTCATCCTCATTGAAGCTCACGGCGGCCGAAGGTCGAAACCCGGCCTTCGGCCACTATACTGCACCAACCTGCATAACATACTGCACCAGCTATCCCACAGCCAACCGACAATGACCAATGTTCATTCAGCTGTAAAGTATTAATTTGCCACATAATACCAATCACATGTTTGGATTTAACGACCACGAGCCATAAAAGCCATTTTACTGTCGGTTTGGAATACCACAAGGATATCTCCTAGAAATGAACACGGAAACTGCTGGTAATGATTCAAGGTATTTATATTAAAACCCATAAACGCACTAAGACTGGTTTTGGTTGAGCCCTTCACCGCTTTGATTTGCCATTTTCTGAAAATAAAGACACTCCAAAGAATATGAATATCCAGTTAGATGTAAAGCTTTGATTTATATTTGCACTAGTTAAGTGGTTAACTCGCAAAACTGCCGAGTTAAGTCCTTATGATCCTTTGAACATAGATTTTCCAGTTAATTAATAAATTGTCGGTGAAGTAAAGGTCTGTTGAAATGATTAAGGATTGTTAACTAGAGTTGGGTAGGACATGATTTTAATATGAGTTTGTAAGAGTAACATGATATTTTGTACTGAACCAGTTTAATGTACCACTTCAAGTTAGGCGAAAAGATTTGTATGGTTTGTATCGCGGCAAAACATTTGAAGCGATGCGGCCGGTGAGGCGGTGAGCGTCATTTTCTCATTTGTCCCGTACAAAACTTCTAGCTCGGAAATGTTCGTTAAGAATCGGATGTAATCGGTATCGGTCACCTCATTTTACTAGAAGTCAACATGTCACATTGTCCCTCTTCAACATGTGAATATCTGTAGAGGTGTTATTGTACTGTTGTCCTCGTTCCGTCCTTCCTCTTATATTTCACGCGTGAGTAGTAGCGGGATACAATTTGTGAGGTAGTACAAATACAAATGTTGAGCCGCATTAGTACAAATCTATTTTGTACGGGGCAAATGTACTGCCTCATGCGTGTACTATTCATCACTATCGTTAACTACTTAACTAATGCAAAGGCAAAAGAAATTTCGTGTTTAAAATTAAATTAAGGGTTTCGAAGAGTTGACAAAGAAAGAAAGAAAAAGAAAGACTTTATTTAAAGAAGTAGCGAGGTCTGTACAAAAGAAAGTTTTTGAGAACATATACGCCGCATTTGCAGTAAATAAGTTTTGCAGTTAACTTATTATTGCGACGAAATTTTATCCGACACAACGATGATTTTCAGTCAAACCTCCCTTCTACCACGATGCTAAAACGACCCAAAAATACACAAAAAGACGATTTTAATTTGTGTTTCAGTATGAATTAGAATCTCTAAATCAGTTCGAACACTTATAGAAAAGCTTACACCTCTTGAGTAGGTTTAAATTGAGTTACTACTGCTTTTGAATGTGCAACATAACTAATACCGTGATTCTGTAGATCTGACTGATATCTACTCGTATTAGGATGTAGCCACAATTGAAGACGAAGCCTATGTGAATAAAAGAGTTTAATGAAGTAATGTATGTTTTTTTTAAACTTGTTTACATAAATTAAGTGTTTGCGTCCGTATGGTTTATAGTAATAGAAGTAACGGAAATCTTTACATGTTTACCCGGATAAATTATATTATTCAATACTAGGTTCCATAACATACTGCGGCGCGAGCCAGCTTCACTCTAAGGGCTTGGTCTACCTATGTTGTTCTTCAGAGAATCTAGCGAAAAGTAGCAACCCTAGCGATGCAAATCAGTCCTGTGATGTACCCTTCGGGTAAGCCCGAGGTGTGCTGGGGTGTCTTGTAAGAAAAAATACGAGCCAAACCGCGGTGCAAAGCATAATTTTATCTCGTCCGCGTTGCAACCGCAAAACCCTTGAATATTCATGAGTTAAAAAAATAAAGCGCGCACTTCAATCTTTTTAAACTTTTTAGTATGCGGCGCGGCTTTAAAATCTAATGACACATGTGACAAGCGACAGCGTAACTTACAATGAATATAAACAAAGAAACGAAGTCATTTTTAACAGGAATTCGTTTGATGAAATGTGTGTGTCAATTCATGACCAATGAAATCGCACCCTTAAAATTATAGAAAGAAGAAAGAAAGAATTATATTTACTGTCGCAAATAAATGCACACACATAAAATAAAAGGATTTTTACTAATACATAGATACAGTTTAAGAATAAGAAATGGACGTACATAAAATTCACGGCAATGAGGCTGGAAACTCAACATTATGCTGTGCCAGGAGGTAGCACAGCTCCGATTTTCAGTACCAGCCTCCATCGAACCACAATCATATAGGGACCTAAATAAAAATTTTGAGTCATTGCATTTAAATATCTATTACATAAAAAATAAGGTACAAAAGTGAATAACTTCATATTTTTAATTAGGTTTCTATAATTCTGAGGGTGCGAAATGTTTCAGAGAGATTTAAGTGACCTTCAACATTCTTGTTATTTGGCTATAGAATCCTAAAATTACATTTATTGGAAAACACTGTCATATCAAAAGCCCTGGTAGTTTAGTGATTAGCGCACTCGCGTTCCAAACTCAAATCGGTAAGAATTCTGGTTGGAAATCATGCACCACTTAGGTCGTTTTGTGATCTAATGTGTATATCGTTACACTTACCACGTATTAACGGCGAAAAACACATCCTGCTATAACCTGAACATCGAGATAACTCATATGTGAAATCAGCCAATCCCTCTTGGACAACCATGGCGGCTATACTGTTTCTCTATAAATGGGAAGCCCAAGCCAAACAACAACTCTACGGACTTCCGTACCCCTTTCTACAATTTAATTTAGAAAAAAGTTTAGAAATTATACACGCTTATTTTTGTTATTGTGTGTAACATTTAATGAATGTATGTTTGTGTTATGGTGTACCTTAAGAATAACTTATTATATTAATTTATTATAATTTAAATATTAAAGTAATGAGACGGTTAAAGACTCTTATTATTTATTATTATTACTACTATATTTCAAGAAATATCTTATTGAATCAAATCGTGAAAAGTATTTATCAACGTTTACAATTATTTTGTTCAGAATTTTTCATACTTTAATCGCCCACTTGTGACCGATCACCGCCATGGAACAATGTAAAGGAGTGACATACTCAAGCCAAAGTATTGAGCGAAATATGAAATTTAAATAATTTATATAGTAAAATTTTATAAAAGTTATTAAATGAATAAAACGTATTGGCCATAAAGTCGTGATTATCTAGCAGTAGGACACTCTTCGTTGCAATACCGTCAACCCTATGTGTCACAAGGTAGGTTAACACTGTCATGCCTAAAAACAGTCGTCCATATTTAATTTGCTTTCCTCCGCGCTCGCTTATAAATTGAATCAGGTTTTTGGGTTCCCCCAAAAAAGGAATACGCAACCAACATGTAGCCTCGTCAAAGCGAGAGGCGAAATTTATGTTCGTCTAATCAACATACAATTAATGTTGTATTGAAAGTCGAAATTCTGTTGCTTTATACTTATAAACTCTTTTCACTGCGTTTGTTATTTGTAAATAAAACATGTTAGGGTGAACTATCCGATTATTGCCCACCCCCCAATTAATTCCAAACATTAACATTTCTTTATAGCATAGTTTTACTTATAAATACAAACTGTGTATACAAATTAAAACTTCTAATTTATGTCATTTTAATTTAAAATATTGTTACATGCGTTGATCACGAACGGAGAAAGAATACAATTTCCTGCGGCCGGGCGGCCTGTCGTAAGAGGCGACGAAAACACCCCACAGCCAGGTGGTAGGGCATTTGCCCGACTCGATAGCTACCACCCCAGGTGTAGAGTAAGCCGCCATAAGAACCTTGATTTGTGTTCCGACATTAGTGACCAAGTTCAAGCTTTGTTGTTGCAAATGTCCATAGGCGATGGTAACCGCTTTCCATCAGGTGGGCGGTCTGCCTGTCTGCTGAACTCATGCAATAAAAATAAGAATAGGAACAGAGGCGAGGAATTATTATCATCATCCAAGTGTTTAGTTCTGATTTGGTTATAAAAGCGGAGTTATCATCATTCTAGAATATGGTTCTATATATGTAGTATATGATCAACATATACTAAAGAACTGTATGTTTTCAACTGAATTTCCACACTGTAAGTTTTGACTGTGGCCAGAAGAGCTCGGGACATCGTTGGTCGTGGTTCAATTTGCACATATTATTCTTGGCCCGATTTGCGGAGCAACTTGTTTCGGTTTTACGTTTGCTAATGATAAGCTTTAAATCAACGAAGGTAAAGGGGCAAAAAGGCGGACAGGTAAATAAAACCGCATTCGTTAATGATGTACGTATTGGAATATGAGGAAAATATTGTCAATGCTGCAAGTAATGATGTCATTTGTTTTGATGGTGTGGTTTGATTTTTCAACTTATATGTCGATACTATGTCTGAATATTTATATAAGACAATTATTTAGATTCATTAAGGACTTTACAGTATTGAAAGGGATAATGTGCCGCTCGGAAAGCAAAATTTATATTTGTAAGTACATACATAACTTCACGCCAGTTCCCTTGCGGGGTAGGCACGAACAACAGAGTGCCATTTAGGCTTATTCTTACACACCTCACTTGCCTCTTTGACATTCATAACTCTTGTCATGCAAGCTCGTCTGTTCTTAAGGCTCCTGACATCACCTTCTGCTAGTACACGATCAATTTAATCATGGAAGGTGTGTCGTGGCCTTCCACGACTTCTGCATCCATCCACTTTTGCATTGTATATCTGTTTAGTCATTCTTTCATCATGCATTCTTTCCATATGCCCGAACCACCGGAGCATTCCTTTCCTTACCTTCACCCCGACACTCTCTTTCAGACCAACTCTCTTTCTTACTTCGGTATTACGAACGCGGTCCGCGAGCGTCACTCCGCAGATTTTGCGCAGTGCTCGCATCTCGACCGCGTTTACTCTACTTTCATGCTCTCTCTTCCATACCCAACTCTCGCATCCATATGTGAGCGTAGGTACCAGCACCGCGTTTTGTATGGCGAGCTGGGCCTTCTGGCTGAGGTTCTTAGCGCCTAGAAGTTTACCTAACGCTCCATTCACACTTCCATTTGTAAGTACCTACACGAAAATGTTATAAATACATTACTTAGTAACTTAACAAATAAACTTAATTTAGACAGTTTAATATTAATGTGAAACGTATTACATTTAGATGAATTAGCAGTATTCAAATAAGTAATATGCCGCTCTGAAAACAATGTCTTTATTTGTAAACATCTATAAATACATTATTTAGTACCTAAATATCGTTTGACCTGAAAATAAAGAACAACATTTTAACTTTGTTTAAATTAGACAATTAAATAAAAACTTATACCTAAATGTATTTAGGCTACGTCTAGAGCTAACTCTGCAAATCACTTCTATCTTATTATAAATCCTACTCATTTGTTATTTTTTTTAATTAATAAAGCTTTCTTGCTCCCTAGTGTAGTCGGGGACCTTTTTTTCCTTACAATCTTAGTACTTAATTCTATTATTACTATACTTGTTATCTATATAAATTAATGTATCGCAGTTTTTTTTTTTAAAGTCTAACCTATAATTTTTATTTTATGTCTGTGATTTATTTATATATTTACAATGTGTATGTACGGTGCAGGTGTATACACAATGAAACACCCCTTAAATGTACTGTATTTATTAATAGGCGGCGCTACGACAGCAATAGATGTGATCAGCACTACTGTACTAAACGGCACGTTCAAGATCAATCAGCACAAGTTAGCACCAGAACCCGGATGTTCCACTGAACACTGATAGCACTAATTGTATCGATTACACCGAGCATTGCGAGTTGCACTAATCAAACACACTGGTATTCACAAGATCCACGAAGTCACGCTGATAGTCCAAATGGCTGTAGAGTCTTCCTTTTCTTCATGTGTTTATTACTTGATTCGGAAACTGTTTGTATACTTGACCGAATACGTTTGACTATGCTGGAGGTTCGCATCGCACTTGATAAGGTACTACTTTTAAACAGACGTTTAGCTGCTAATCGAGCGAGCTACATATTCGAGGTAAGCGGGGCGTGGGGGTACGGGAGTTCCGGGGGAGAGGTCAGGGGGTGATTCTGTCTGCAACAGTGTACATGTACACACACACACATATATACTTAGTACTACATCGATATTAGCTCTTGCTTGTTACGAAGAGGGCGAGACGACACCCCCTATACGTAATTTAGTAGATGGCAGTTAACTTTATTTTAGAAGTCAAATTATAATTTTTAATATTTTTTTAACAAAAACAAAACCGACTTCACACTAATAACCAAAAAATAATTTTTTAACCGAATTCTTTCTAAAACATCTTGAAGTCGGTGTCAAGTAAAACATAAAAATTACTATATTTTGTAAATTTGTTGTTGTTCTTTTTTGCTTTACTTGGCACCAACATCAATATGTACAAAGAAGTTGGTTAAATATTTATTTTTTGGTTTTTAGTGTGAAGTCAGTTTTGGTTTTGTTAAAAAAAATTACAAACTCGTAACTATGGTTTCGTCTACTCGTCTGTAAAAGCTAACTTACCGTACTAGTGTCATAAATAAGTATTAATCAAATGATGGAAAAAGGTTTCCAACATTGAATACGCCAACAGTCGCGCGCGGGCTTGCGACCAGCTCTAGTCGCTTTGGGTTTTGATTCATTCTCAATTGAAATATGGCCAGAGACTGGCCAGTATTCCGTCATACAGGTACTATTGTCCAAAACTCATTGACCCGCATCGATCAAAATCGAATGATGGTTCGTGAAATCGATTTTGAAATAGGGCGGTGCCACGTACGGGTTTATTGGACCGGAATTTACATCCCAGCCAAACCCTTCTATTATTCAACAATGTTGTAAAGACCGAATTTAATTAAATTTCGTGAGAACGAGCGAACCATTAGTTGCTACTTTATTAGAAGAGATTAAACTGAATTATCGATAGTTTTACTGCCTTATTAATGAAGAACCATATTGTATACCGTGTTCAATGAGATTTATTGTTATTGTTTTATATTATATTAGAGCTTTTTATGCGATTTTGCTTGCGTAATCTTTGAATAGGTATCTAGCAAAAAGTATTATATCTTCTTAGATAAAAAAAAACATCCTATATAGAACTCCGCTATATAAAATATATGAGTACTAATGACTTGTGATAATCAGGCCAGTACAGGCCATATCAGACCAGGCCGCAAATCACCCAGACTGTGTAAAAGGATCAAACAATCCGGCTCGAAAGACCAAAAAACGGTAGTGTGTATACAGTTTTAGTTTAGGAGGGAAGGGTAAAATGTAAGAAATATCAAACCCAACGAGCGCTGTAATGAAACTCTTTTTATTACCGAAATTATACAAATATAAATAATGTGTTGTAAATTAGGCCGTAGTTGTTTACTTATAAAATGCTGACTATTGTACATACTTTGTACACACGTATATAGAATTACATACAAAGTCACTAATAGAAAATATCTCTGATCCATTGATGGACATTTCGTGTATCTGGCCATAGTACTTCCTTAAATAAATAATCAGCTATGACACACCAATGATGACGGTTCTTTTTATTATTCAAGTCGTTTTTTTTACTTTTTCTGGCGGGGGAGGGGGGGGGGGGGCTCTTTTTTATAACGAGAGGAAATCCGTTTCAGGACTATCCACCTCAGTGGAGAGTCTGGGATTCGCCATATTAGGATGTCATTCGCACTGCAAGCTAGAAGAGTTATTGCCACGCCGCGATTAGGGGATAGCCACTAAACCCCCTCGTGTTCCGTCTTTCGCCCTTGTGCCAGAGCCACAAGTATTTGGCCTAGCCATATCGCAAGCCCTGATAGGTGGCGGCCCATAAGGCCTCATTCATTGCCGGTGGGGAAAGCCCCCGGTGACGTCATGCTCTCTGTGTATGGGTCGTTTTATAACACGCCCCACGAAAGAAGACGAGTCACCGAGCGCACACGGAACACCGGCGCCCCCATCTCGAAGACAGGGCCGCATGTGCCAAGTTTTTTGAAGTGAAACTTCTATATAGACGGGGTCTTACGATTTTTCTGTCACGAAAAACAGTCACGGCCGCGTGTTCTAATACTTAAATTTTTTACTTGTGATATCTTTCGAATGGAATGTCCGAATTGAATAATTCAAAAAGTTATATAAAGGCATTAAAGCAGTCTTGAATATGAAGTAATTTTTTTATTCAATGAATGCAGCAGACAGGCAGACGGCCTACCTGATGGAAGGCTGTTTCAATCGCCTATAGACACTTACACTTACACTTACACACCAAAGGTGCTATAAATGCGTTGCAGCGTTCTTAAGGATGACTGGAATCTGGCCACTGATACCGAAATACTATTCAAGGTTGTTATGGCGGCATACCGTAGACCAGGGGTGACAGCCATCCAGACGGGCAAATACCCCACCACCTGGCTACCAAGTAAACCTAAAACAACAAGAAATTTGCTAAATACAGTAATATTTTTGTTTTACTTCGCACATACTTCAACATGTTGTACTAAGGATATATTTTTGGTTTTTTGGTTACTTTTGAAGCTGATTTCTTTTTGCTAGAATTTTTATTATTTATCCTACAAAACAAGGAATAAACATGCCTCGAAATCAACATTTTTACCAAGTATGGGTTCGGTATATCCCATAACAGCGCTATCAACCGAATAAAGCCCCCATTGTACTGTTAATTGTCGATCGAACGGTAGACTGGTCTGTGGGGCATTACATTTTGATTTCCCCCTATAGCCCTTTTGTTGGCCTATCATTCATGGATCATTTGTCCCATTGTGGTTTTTAATATGTTTTTATAAGGGTACATACACATCCACAATTGACAACAAATTGAAGTTTGGTACCGGTGTACTATTATCATGAATGAATAAGTGGATGAAAATTCTTTATTGTTCACCATAACTTAAACCTAGACAATTGAATATATATACATTTCTATAAGAACAATGGGCGGCCTGGCGTTATCGCTTATAGCGATCCCTTCCATGCCATCCGGTGTCCACGCAGACATTAAAAGAAAAATTAAATAATATTTGGTGGCTTAACTAAATTAAAGCTAATTCAATCGTAATTAAATATAATTAAAGAAAAAACAAAAAAATAATATACTACATATACATAATTAATTAGATTATAATAATATAAATTACATATACCTACATGCGAACAATAATATTGTTACAACTCAGGTCCCGACAAAAACAAAATCCACCTGCATATCTGAAACAAAACACATTTTATTACCTATCGACATTTGAACTAATTGTAATTCTTTTATGGTCGTCTTCTTTTGTTTGCTTATTTATTGGCATACGTTTCTAGAGAACAGCCCATTGTTTTATTGTACTCATTTATGACGGCTTACTGCCGACTCATTAGCTAGTTGTTTCGGATTATGTCGACTACGATACAGGCACATCGCATTTGTGCAGTATAAAACGATGTCCTGATTGAGGGAGGGGGCATTCGAGCGAGAGCTACGATCAAGGCGAGACGTGTGTACATAACGAAAATCTAATAATGACGACCTTTGCGCGTTTTATTGAATTACGACCTTCTGCATTACGTTTGGATTTGTTGTGTTCGTGTTATATTTGTACCTGTGTTATATGTGTTTGTATAGTTCATTAGAACTACTAAAACTCTATAATTATTCCAACGGCATTTTAATTCGAGTCCCGTTAAACTCGTAACAATATAATTATATTTACTGCAACAAATTCATCATCATATCATGTAACCGAAAATAATTCAGTTTGAGAGACGTCCAGTTTAATATTAACAAACACTTACTAGATGTTAATCATGAAATTAATTTATGAGATTAGCTATAGACAGCAATGGTGGTTAACCAGAAACAGATTCAAACCTAACACCAGTGCATTAATGGACATTAAATCGGAATTATGTACCGCAACGTTCAGGAATCATAGATATGTAAATCAACCACTTAAATGGACCCAAATTTGGATCCTATTCAAACTGGGACACTTCGTGGTACTGAATAATATTACACGATAAAAACTAAAGTGATCTTGTCTAATGAAAATACTTATAAATTAAGGCTAATCGATAATTATTAGCCTTAAATTGTAAGTATAAGGTTCAAGTCACACTGGCGCAGAGTCGAAGCGACGCGACGTATCATGTTTTGCACGACGACGCGCGTCTGTGCGTGACGACGCATCAGTGCCAATCACTTATTGCCAGGCATTTTTTCTTCAATTTTTATCACTGTAGGTTTTCGCTTTGACATTAAACAGACATTCATATTTCTGTACTAAATAAATTAATTTCTCATCCTCGTCCATTATCGTCGTAGTTCAGCACTGTCGTCCATTCGTTTTGATCGGCGTCTGACGCGTCACTGCGTCCGAGTACGCGCGGGGACTAGCGGGGTCGAGCGTCGAAGCGCGCTTCCATATTTACATAACACAAATTTGTACTTAAATAATAGAACAATAGAGATGAATATGCTTTAGGCGGAAACATATGACGCGTCGTGTCGCTTCGACTCTGCGCCAATGTGAGTTGAACCTTATAGTATAGTGTCAGAATGGTGCCTTCGTTTTTTAATACCACAGTGTTCATTCCTGCTTCCTCTATCGTCTGTGAATTAACACAAACTTGATTTTATTACAAGTACTGAATATTTTTGTATCATATAATAATATCAAAGCTGCGTATTTAAACACCATTAATCTAATCAATTTTTGTTTTCATCACATTGGCTTCTGAGCGACACATATATAAAAGACTCGCACATATGTCTGAAGAAAAAAGTAATTTTCGGTTTATTCATTATATCCGGTACTTCAAAATAAATCCGATACGTTTCAAATAAATATATGTCCTCTTATAATAAATATAAATTTTGTGCAAAAAATTATATTATGATTATTTATTACGTTGAAATGATATAGGTGCACGTTTGACTACGATCTGACTTATGTTTTAAATCTATATATTTCAGATGAACTGATGAAGTGCTATTTGATGATTGTTTGCCTGATACTATCTGTGCCAGCTTCTTCATTCGTATGCGACGTGGACTTTGCATTAATATCTTCTTAACTCTGCAAGATATCAAAATGAAATATATAAGTACATAAGTTTTTATCAGGGTGTGCGAAGCGAGCCCTCGCTCTATACGATAACTTATGCATTTTTGTGGTACACTTTACTGAGAAACTATCACACTTTCAGATTTGGGCTTTGCCCTCAGGGTACTCCACCTGCCAGGGCACGTGGAGATGGTCTAGCTTCTGCTTTCCCGTAGCTCTGACATAAGGCGCAGGAAGGAACATCCGGGTGTTTTAGTGGGTATCCCTTACTGTGGAGTGGCAATAGCATCTTTAATTCTGACTGACCCCGACCTGGCTAATCCCACACACGAATCGCGACTTATCCCCCTTCGCGCCGCTTATGGTCTTGAATCGGTTACCACCGGCAAAAAAGGAGGATCAGATAGAGGGATCGAACAGAAGGAATAGGATAGAACCGTTAAATCCGATAAGCTGCTATTTCATTCCGATACAAATGCAAGTTGAAAAACTCGCGAGCCCTCAGAAATAAGTAAGAATATGGAAAGCCAAAAATACGCGTGAAAAAAGTTACTCTATGGCACCGAACTCAGGATATTAATACTAATAGATTAGTGTTACCAACCGAGCGTAACTGTCACACCATTTAGATGAGATTTTCTTTGTTAAAATTCTTGGATCGCGCTCAAAACATCAATCTCATTTTGAGAGCGGATTTTAAAAATAATTCTAGGTTACGTATAAATGGCCAACCATTATCTTGGGATTGTACTAAAGTTATAATTAAAGCGGCAGTCACACTATTAAGGCCCACATAGCGGTGAGATGATCATCATTTGCGCGCGTGTAGATGACACCACTGCCGGGCCACTTTGTACACTTTCAAGCAAGCGCGTCAGTGGTGGGTTGATGTATTAGGGTTGACAACTTTTGTTTAAACTATGTACACAGAATAGCAGTGCGGTGGGGGCGCATCGGCGGTGTCGTCTCAATGAGTGCTTACAGTTTACTTTTAGAAAATTTCAGTTTAGTTACCGCCGTCTGATGTCTGAAAGCGCCCAAGCATCATGATTAAAAATACCGTTTGTTTGGATGAATTGAAAACTACAAATTCCTTTTCTGAATAAATGTTTTTTTTGATCTAATACTCTGTTTATGTATAAGACTGTGTTGTCTTTTGATAAATAACAAGCACAACTTTGGGACAACCTGGAGGATTACAGGCAAACCAAGCTGGCAACGCCTCGAGCAAACCTGCGTTTTTCCAGGAGAATCTTAAGGCTCAGTGGATCCCGGCTGAGACTAGTTATATAGTGTCACCGACAGACCCCTGTGCAGAGTATGCCTGAAGGCAGAAGAAACTATGTCCAGCTTGAATGCGGAGAGGTGGTCAAAGCAAGGTGAAGTATCTGGACGCCCCAGGTAGGCTCCGAAATAGCGACGTCAAGAAACTGGTGGACTTCCTGGAGGAGCCGGTCTGGATGGAGTGACCCCTCATCCACCCTCGCACACAACGGAAACTGCTCCCTCGCAAAAGAAGAGGAAGAAGAAGAAACCAATTGTATGTTGTCTAGAATAGATATTATTCTGGAATATATGCGTTGCCAGTGTTTGGTCGAAATGAAGGTCAACACATCTATACCGACTTGCGTGTAACGCACTCTTTAGAAGAGAGGTGCCCTAAGTATTTGTACTCATGAACCCCGCCAGATTACCCAACACCATATTTAACTCTCAGCTGACTATTGGAAAACGGAAATCTGGGGCCCAATTCTACTATTTCAATATCTTTGCGTTGCGTATTCAGAGTAGTACGATTCCATTGCGATAGAGTCAAAAATTCGTATTCTACGAATAGGAATAATAGTAGAAAAAAGTAGGTGTTACCATGAGCAGAAATGGCGCTAGCCGAAATGAATATTGAAGAAAAGCTAACATTTTAAACATTTACTAAGCGAGTTTTTGCTTATAAACATTTAATGAAATAGAATGGTGTACCACGGGCACGTCATTAGAATTAACAGAATACCGAAATCAGGCAAACCTACGATTGAGACGATAGCGTCCGGTGATTTGACGAGATTAAGCAGAATTGAGCCTCTGGAGCGCTGTTAACATGACGTTCTAAAGCGTCTCCTTACGACATGCGACATAGCCTAGCATAGCATAGTGGGAGGAACTTGCACTTCAAAGACTGGAATGGCGATCCACGGTAGACAGTGGCATCAAAGAATATGAAACAATTCGTACCGAAGACAGACGCTAGAAGCCAAATCCGTAACACAAATGTTACAAACACAAACACATATAACACAAATAGACAGTTATATTGCTTCTCTTGCAGCCGAGTTATCAAGAACAAATTTGGTTTTGCTAGCCATTCTTGTGCCCGTGCCAGAAACTTATAGCAGAGGTCACCATCGATGGACGATTCAGAGAAATCATCATCATTTGTATAAGACGTATCCGAGACTTGAATTATTTGTTTCATATGAACTACAAATATCATCGCATCACTTGTTACGTTTTTGCAGTCCAAGAAAGGACAGGTAATAATATTTATACATGAGATAGTAACAATGTTAGCTGTTCCTTGTGTATTTGAACTACATATCATGATCATACATTTAGAAAACAAAAACTTTCTAGTATAAATAAATAAATTTAAGAAAATGTTTATTTTACAATGCAACATTTTTAAAATACAATGTAAAAGCATATAAAATCTTCTTTATTCTTAATATCCAAAGACAAACAAATTTTGTTTTAGAAACTTTTAAATTAGAATGTTCAAAAGTATTCTAAAGTTGTTTGAATGTGGAATGATTTTAAATGTCGTCTATTAAAATAGGAGGCCATGAAGCCAAGTTTTTCAATAGTTACAAATCTATTCTAGACCTCCGCTATTGACACTAAACAGCCAGTATAATTTCAAAACCATAAAGAACCGGATACCAAAGGAGAGGAGCTCGTAACCGGGTGTTTTTCGGTTTTTTCCGCTCCAATAAATGCGCACGCGCCGTTTAAACTCTCTTTGATCTGTTCGAAGTTACGATCTGCGGCGAACGAGCTGTCAAATATAGACACGTGACCGATTATGTGATGCTCCGTGAAAGTTCGTGACGGACAGGCATATGGCGAACTTTTTTTTAACGACGTGTCTAGGAAATGAGTTACGAAGACTTTTTGTATTAACGTGGAACTATGTTTTAAATTTTAACATCGAATCTGTATGAAATTGTCATAATATCCGACCGTCTTTATGTCACAGTGATTTTTGACAGAAATTGAGTCTGGATGAAGTTTAACAGGAAGGTCTACTTTATATGCCGTTAATACAATACTTGTAATAAAACTGTGAGAAAAACAGTAGGCATAGAAAAAACTTATATATCCAGTAGGTGAAGGGTTGCACACTATGAACATGACTTGGGTTGAAATCATCGTCGTCAGCCATTCGCAGTCCACTGCTGGACGTAGGCCTCCCTAAGACGGCGCCACTCATCCCTGTCTTCTGATTTCATCATCCAGCGCCCACCGGCGACCTTGCACAGGTCGTCGGTGCATCGGCCTGAAGGGCGTCCAACACTACGTTTACCGAGACGCGGTCTCCACTCCAGGACTCGTCTGCTCCATCGGCCATAGGTCCTGCGGCAGACGTGACCGGCCCACTACCACTTCAATCAATTCTGCTATCAGTGTCCATGTCTCGGCCCCGTAGGTCAGGACGGGGACGACGCTCTGCTCGAAGACTTTTCTCTTCAAGCATTGCGGAATGGTCGACGAGAAGACTTGATGAAGCTTATCGGGTTGAAATCATATCTTGAAAAATAATGACGATGTTCTTTAAGACATTCATAAATCATGACGTCATGCTTCAAGAATGCAATGAAAATTGTTTTGTATAATATTTCTTGAGTAATTTTTGATAGGATATTTATGACTACATGCTTTTATTTATGACTACAAGTTCTCAAGCCAATTAAAGAAAACACTTGACGTTTTTCACCTCTAACGATTGCACGGTTTTATTTTTTACTATATTTATTTTGGCAGTGATCCCATTCTTGACCTAGTAAAAATCGCAAATGACCTTTTTTATATCTATAATAGGATAGCTTTCTAAGCATGCCGTGTCTGTACATTGATGCTATTAAAAAAAACAACTGGTATAGACTATATAAACGATGGAGAACACGATGCAATTTTGTTAAGATTTCTTGTCAGTTTATTCGAGATTCACGTAAAAACTACTGGGCCGATTTGATGCGTATTTCGCTGATTGACAGCAAATTCTCAAAGTTAAAATCTGCGCTACTTTTGTATCCTGGGAAATCCGCGGGAAATTTGCAGGAAATAATTTCAAATGGCCAGATTAAAAAAATCCTATACCTATATGATTTTTTCCAGTGATCGGTAGCAAATTTTATGTAATATGTGATATTTTTTTTAACCCGGGAGTCCTGCGGGAATTTTCCCAGGAGTGGTTTGTAGTTTTTCGTTTTTCAGTTTTCACTACAACGATAGCTCACATTCTTTTTTAAATGCTGCGGTAGTTTGTGTCCCGGGAATCCCTCGGGAATTTCAATTTAAGCGTGGGCGAAGTCTCGGGCATATCCTATTTTACTATAGTTTTCCTGCATACGTATTGGTGGCAGTTGCTTCTTGTTTTTGGAAATTAAAACTCGATGTAATAATGGACTGTATGATTATTATTAAATTATAAATATACATTTAATGAGTAGAACAAAATATGCAAGAGAGTTGAGTACAATATATGAATGGCTGAATGGCTGAATTCATAGTTGTTCAGGAGTCTGGTTTTCAGGTTTTTCAGCCTCCTATATCCCGCATTCCTGCATAGATATATCAATGATTGCATTATCAATAATATAATACATTTACTATACTATTACTACAGACGCTATTAAACCCAGAGTTGTCCTGAACATCTACAAGTGCGTTCTTGAAAAGTCCTAACCAACCGTTTTCTCTTGTCCGCAGGTATTTGTGTAGTGTCATCTAATATAATATCACATGTGTGAGTGGCGATAACAGTGCTGTGGTGAAGTGGTGTTGATGTGGAATACCAGTAGCTGATCGAGCTGGCGTGGTACGGGGCCGGCGGGGGCGCGATGCAGGCGGGGGGAGGCTGGTTCGTCCCCTGGACGATGGGGGTGCAGAAGTTCGCAGTGGCACTACCCATGGGTGGGGTGGTGCCGCTGGTCCCACCGCTGCTGGCTGCCTTGCCACCAGCGCCGCCGCCGCTGCGGTTGATAGCACCACCGCCTTGGACGCACCAGGCTCCTGGAAGGAAGGTACGGTTGATGTAGCCATATTTATTTATCTACTAGCTGTATTCAGCATACGTTGCAATAAGCGTAAGAAAAAAAGAGTTTATCAAATTCCTTTTTGGTATACAATGTTTTTGTTTTTTCGTGACGCTGAGATGTAATATCAATGTCTAAAGTAAGAATATATACGGTAAGTGAAAACGTGTAAATAAACCCACCCATTTCCCTTAGAAAGTAGTAAAGATAAGAAATAAAAATAAAAGGAAAATAAGGCCTCCGTCTTGAACAACGACGGAGGAGGTGGCGAATTAGAAAGAAAGTATGATGGCTTCCTAAAGCGTCAGCAAGCCAGATACAGTCGCCTGTATTAATACACACTTTATATATACTTATATATCTAACTACTATCTATATTTTTATGTTTGTATAGATTCGCGTTTGACCACTGTCTCACCTAATGTTGAGTGATGACGCGGTCTAGGATGGAGCACGCTTACCTAGATAATACCAGTTCACTAATGAGTTGGTAAGGTAAGGAAAGGAATGCTCCGGTGGTTCGGGCATGTGGAAAGAATGCATGATGAAAGAATGACTAAACAGATATACAATGCAAAAGTGGATGGATGCAGAAGTCGTGGAAGGCCACGACACACCTTCCATGATCGAATTGATCGTGTACTAGCAGAAAGTGATGTCAGGAGCCTTAAGCACAGACGAGCTTGCATGACAAGAGTTATGAATGTCAAAGAGGCAAGTGAGGTGTGTAAGAATAAGCCTAAATGGCACTCTGTTGTACGTGCCTACCCCGCAAGGGAACTGGCGTGAAGTTATGTATGTATGTATGTATGTACTAATGAGTTGGAGGCTCTTTGATTGTATTTATCAGGAACATCGTACTCCGACAAATTCCAGCAGTCCTACATCTCAGTATATTTAGCTGTTTATCATAACATGTTATACACTCTTTTTGGGTCGAAAACATTCGCAGGCGGTACACAAGACAGCGCAGCAGAGTTGCATCACAGTAAAATTATTATTTAAAATATTTAGCTTTCCGGAGCTGTCTTGCCAATATGGAATCCTTATATAGTTGTCATGTTAGTTTGCCGTGGCCAAATTATATACATCGTTATGTCTAAGACTAAGACCCTCGCTTGAACGATTATTTTATTTAAATAGTGTAACCCAGTGCTTTTCAATATTTTTGAATACGCGACCCCTTTGGGATTTAGACAGACAAGAAGTTCGTAATTTAAAAGACTACGTTTATGTTTTTCTCCATTTTGTTACCTATATTCGTTATGAGGATCTATACTCTACAAAAAGCTGCTGAGCTTAGAAAGTACCTAAATACGAGGTATACATTTTAATTGCCTTTTCCATTTTGCCGGCGACTCCTCGAGCAAGGCTCTGCGACACCCCTAGGGGTCGCGACCCACAGATTGAAAAACACTGGTGTAACCTATAATCTTCTATCATATAATAAAGTTGGTAGTGTCGAGTTGGTACGATGCACTTAATTTTTTTTTCATAATCAGGTGGTTACTTCGAACCAGCCGATTACGAAAATGCAACTTTTAGATTTTTTTTCTGTCTAGTAGAGCAAGTGAAAACACAGATTTAATTGAAACTCGTCACGCGACTAAAAGCTAATTATATGCGATGTTAAAACTTAGGAGGCTTTCACATACATAGTATCACGCCTGTTTCCTATAGGGGGCCATCCACAAATTACGTCACACGAATCTCATGATTTTTTGACCCCTCCCCCGTTGTTACAATTACATGGTTACAATTCGTGAGACTCCTCCCTAATATGACATCACATATTTTGCAATTGTTCATCAAGAAATTATTAAATTAAAACAGCGGTTCCGTCATTAGTTTTATTTCCATTTTTTTTTAATAATTTAAGCACTATACTCATACATATAGAATAGAAAATATTTTAAAGTTGTCAATAATTAAAATTTCATGTTTTAAAACTTAAATATATTAGATTTTGGAATGTGACGTCACGTAATTTTGGGATCCCTCCCACCCCTTGTCATATAATTTCACATTTCGTCGATCCCCACCCCTTAACGTGACGTAATTTTAGGGTTACGCAGAGACGATGGATTTCTACTTACTACGATCTTGACATACATTCTTTGCTACATCTACTTTCAGTAATCTCTTCTTAAATAGACATTTATTATTCGTGCTTTTTATCTGACATTGGCGGCCGCTATTTAAAATAAGTTCACCTACTCACTGCACTTGCCAAAAATCCATTATTTTTTTACATGTCTGTTTATTTAACACCGCAAACGAAATCCGACGACACAATGGCGGCATCCTCATGAAGTAAGCCATAATTGGGGGAGACAGAGATAGATATACAAACTTACCAGTAAAAAAAAGAGAAGGAAATATGCATGCATCAAGAATGTATATTGAAGTATGAAAATAAAAGAGATAGGGTTACCATACTCAAAACCATTGTTCAGCATTAAATAATAAACAATCATCATTCACCTATCTAGCCAGTATCCTTTCAAACATTCTCTCTACATGTCCAAATCACCTTAACATTTCTGTCCCAACTTTTGTTATTACATCTTCTTTCAATCCTGTAGAATGATCTCGTTTCCGTAGGATAGACGAATATAAGTCGCAGTAGCGTAATGGTTAGCGCACGCGTCCGGAACTCAAAGGGTCCGGGAACGAATCCTTACCGGAACGCATGCACCTTTTAGGCAGTTTTTCGACCTAATGTGCATATATATTGTTACAATTACCATGTGCTAACAACTGTGAAGAAAAACATCGTGATGAAACCTGCACATCGAGATAACCGATGTGTCAAACATGCCAAGCTGCCTTGGACAAGTGTGGCGCGTATACTGTCCGTTCCCCTGTAGTGGGAGACCCAAGCCCAGCAGTGCGACGTTTATGGACTGTTATTATATTTATTATTATTATCGATGAATATAGCCAAGAAGATCACTCTGCGGGAGCATGTTTTGGTGCCATCGTTGCAATACACTAACAAACTAATTGTCATGGCAACGCGAACGAAGTTTCTTCGGCGCCCACAATGTGTGATAAAATTCTAATGATTCTTTACGTAAGTTATGGAGTGGTGCGATGTCAAGTTTTGACTTCGGTCAAAAAGACCGCCGCTAGCCGTTGGTCAATTAAACTAAATTACTAGTAAAACGATCGTAAACGGTTTAAAGTTGGGATTAAGTGAAGCTAGGCAACGTACAGGTAGTTAAGAATTAAGCTCTCGTAAAAAAATATTTTACTGACCCCGTTTATGTTTGTTACTGCTTTAAAACCAAATCAAAGTACCAACATCGGTTTAATTTAATGCGGTTTTTTGAATTTTATTCTTAAACTAGCTGCGCCCGCGGTTTCACCCGCGTGGTGATAGAAAACCGTTATATTTTGGGTAATTCACACAATATCTTTATAAATTATAGCCTATGTGTTATCTGATATGTAAGCTATATTATTGTAAAGTTTCACCAAAATCCATTCAGTAGTTTTTACGTGAAAGAGTAACAAACATACATTCTTAGAAACTTTCGCGTTTGTAATATTTATAGAATAGCTGGACTTCGTTCACGCGGGGCTTTGACTGTGGCTACGTTCCACTTGTGACTCACAAGGCCCAAAATGCTCCTTCAGCCGTTCCACATAGCGACCACGGTCGTTATGGTCGTGGGGAAATATCACTAATGACGTCCTAATTCTCGATCACGCAGCGCTAACAACGACCCATTTCAAGAGGTGGCCGAAGTGGGCGTTGACCACAGAGCATTAATTCTCTATCGATACGTTGACAAAGGCGCGATTTTCAAATCACAATGATTTATTTCGTCGTTAATGACATCAACGCTCCCTAATCCTTCCACTTCAGTTTCTGATTATAACGTTCGCGAGCAAGTGGAATGGGAAAAATAGCGGTCGTGAGCGTGGTCGTTGTGTGCCTCATGTGGAACGCGGCCTCTATGGGTAATCTCAAAAAAATTTAGGTAACATAAATAAACACATAGGAATAATGTTTTTTTGCAATCCATTAACAAGTTAGAGGTCGTCATCGTAACACGAACGAAATTTCGCTGGCAATCCTAGTACGTAATATACACACATGGCCACAATTAGCGGGACAGCAAAAAAGATTAAGAAAGCGGTAATTCATTGTTGCACACAAACAATGTAATGATAATGAAATTTGTAATAGGTGAAATAATTGAATTAATTGTGGACAGTACGTCCTATAATGCTAGCAAATGTAAGAAGAATAGACAATGACATGTATAGACAGAGGAAGTTGTTATATCTTGAACATATTATATTACTAAATAATATGGGTGGTAAAATAATACATTTCTTAATGTTGTATTTGTGGAGTTTAAAGTAACTTTTAGTGAAAAAAAAACAAAATATAGCAAAGAGCACTTTTCACTTTTCATATTAACTTGAAAAAGGTGAAAAATTGAAGAATATCAATATTATAAATCTTACATAACTGTATATAAATAAAAGTTCAGTGTTGTATGTTTCCTCCGCGTACTCCGAAAACAGCTTTCGTTCTAGTGGGTACGCTGCGGATGATGTTGAGCAAAAGAACAAATCAATTAATACAATGCCTTGTAACTTCTTTCTATTTTCAAATGAGAGCTAAGTAAGAATATATAGTGAAACACTTACAAACCAATAGATGGCGCTGTGCAATAATTGATGTCACAAACGTTTCCCGAAACATACAAAGAATATATACAAAATTTCAACTATAATAGATGGGCCTAGGCCTGCGAGGAACAACACTAGCCTCGCAGGAAGATTTTCCTTTGAGACGGAGGAGCATTCCATCTCGCTTCTCCAACCGGTAGGGTCACCCCCTTCAAATAATATATAACAAGTACTGAATTTGAAACAAGATTGAATTATTTTTTATTTTTTACTAGTGTTCCCGTTAATTTTGCCGGTGTGTGTATTTTGGAGTAATAAAACGACGATGTGTGTGTGTCATTCCGCCCTCAGAGAAGATTTCTAAAGAGATGACAAACGTCGAATTTTTTGTTCAAGATGGCAAACGTATAAATAAGGTTTCCGGTTTATCGCCATTTTTCTTCAAATAAAGTCCTTTTCTTTCTGTTTAGTCGAAACGATCACAGAACCCCAAAAACCGTTGGATAATGTAAAGCGATGCCACAAATAATCGGGGTCGCACTCCAATTGATTTTGAGCTACCCTGCCTTTAAGGGTTGAATTACTTTTGGTAATAGATAGGGGGGTCCCTTTGTCAACCGGATATATTTTTCTATTAAGCCGTTCTCGGGCTACAATGGACTAAATTGTTGATAACGGAACGAAAATGTTTTTAGCACCCGGAAAATGATCAGAACCGGTTTTAGATGCTTCGGATTTTTAGACTTGCACTTTGACAAAAACGAAATCTTTGTGTTACCCTCCGGCCCCCAATAGAAATAAGACAGCCTTAGATGCATAATAAAAAGGAAAATCAAGTATTAAAAGTTAGAAATGAGTCACTCATTATTTATTTCCACTATCTTAATTCGAAATCGAGCTAACTGAAGGCAACTAATGTCCCATGGTCCCATTGCTATCGCCGCTGTCTCTTTCTTGGTATCGCTTGCCTGCTCACACAAAGATGTTGTGTTTCCTACTATTAACTTACTTATAGGACTAGGTGGTTTAACTTGTGTGGGTGGTGTGTGGGTCGAGTTATAAGAATATATAATAAGCTTTTATTTTTTTTATAATCGTCTTAAATTTCCCACGAAGCCGGGTTAGTTTTTATTATGAAAAAAATTATAGTATATTATTTATTTATTTATTGTAATTTTTTTTAACGTAATATAAATGAATGGCGCTCTGTTGTTCGTGCCTTGCAAGGGAACTGGCGTGAAGTTATGTATGTATGTAATATAATACAAAACATTATTTTATAAAACAAATACAAAATTTATGCCTTTATAAAAAATATCTTAAATAAAATATATTAATTAGATAATATAAAATAATGTATATTAATACAACACATACAAAATTAAAATTCAATTGTATGTACAGTAATGAACACTGAAAAATAAATTAAACTCGGTAGTTTAATTTATCAACTCAACATCAACTGTATTTATTGTTTATTCGGTAATAAATATAAACAATAAATACAGTTGATAAAAATGTAAAAAATAAAATATTGCTTCCGAATCGTCGTCCTTTGGAAAAGTTCCCAAAACGGCCAATGCGTTGCCTATATTTTAATTCGTATAACTATTAAACTCATGAAGCGATTTGGCTGCGGTAGAGCGAAGCACATTTGATAATACAGCTATTTAAGAATAACGCTAAAAGAACAGACTGAAAAAATCCTACATTTGTGCAAATGGCACCAAAGAGTGGACAGAGGTGTATACTTTTATTTTAAGGCCGATAACTAAAAAACTGCGACACTTATACTAAGCGTACATTTTGTTTTTCTGATCAGTCGTGATGACAACCTATTAATTATGCTACACCGGTTTATCGACTAAGTTAATCGTTACAGTACACAGATATGAAATCGCGGTCGCTTATCAATTCCGCCACACCACAACTAATTGGTACCAGCCGTCCTAGGCATGTAGATACTATGTACTACTAAAGCGTTTAATAGTTCCACCATAGTGTCGTCGGATTAACTACGACTTGTACTGCACCTACATGTGTTGTCTATGACAGAATAGACAGACTTACAGTTGAGACAGGCTTAGCTGGAGGCAGATGTTTGCGAACTGGTATTATGTAGTTTGTGACAGAAATAATATTATATACTAGCTACACCTGTTACTTTGTTTGTGTGAGACTGCTTAACCTTGCTATGTTACATTCTTTTTAAAAAAAGCCTGAGATAGACAATTATGAAGTAATTTTTTTTTAGCTATACATGCTGCTAGAGAGTTTCTTGCTGCTTTTTAAAACAGCGATAATACTTTGCGAAACTGTGTACATAGGATAAAAAGTACTTAGATTTGATTTAAATGTATGTACCTCAAAAATGTTCTCCAATTAAACTAAGTATGAATAAAATCTTTTAATTGATAGACTTAGGATCTCAACAACAGCAGTTTTCACTGATTGATAATAAATTCCCGGACTACAAATCTATAATAATAATAATAATAATAATCGGCAGACAAACACATACATTGTATATCCCCAAATTAAGCAAGTTACGCTTGTGTTATAGGTTATATACAACAATCTACAACAAAATCTATGATACTCTATATCCCGAGACTCCTACGGGAATTTTCTTGGGAGAGGTTTTGAAGTGGCCAGGTCGAAAATTATTTTATTCCGATGTGAAACTTTCACTAATCGACAAAATAGTAGAATAATTGTAGTTGTAACATTACTTGTTTTGAGTTTTTACGAGAATTTCTGATATTCACGTATTTTCGTACTAAAAATTCCTTACCTGCTGAAAATAATCTTCGATTTTATATTTAGGGATAATAACTGTAATCTTTGTTACCTGTCCAACGTGGAAAAAGACGCGGGCTAACGCTAGTTATTATATATAACAGTGCAACAAAGAGTGAAATCATAAACACTTTAGTACTCTTATTGAAGTGAACACTTTTTTAGGCACATTGGACACTTTTGGTATGGGAAAAGCACTTAACTCGCGCTCAGATACAAACCCTTCACTTCTGACCTGCAGTTTTTGTTTATTAATATAAAAATACTATTTATATTGTTACGACCCAGGTGCCGACAAAGGCAAATTCACACCTGCGTCTGTAGAAACACATTTTATTACCTTTTTGGCATTTGGACTACTTTTGTTTACTTTGGGTTTAAAATTTATGATTAGAAAAACAGCCCATTGTGTATTGTAATCTTTTATGGCAGTTTTATGTGATTCTAGGAAATTCGGTCACGCGGCCGAGCAGACATATTGCATCCGGGCAGTATAAAGCAATGCGTCGATTGATGGACGAGGCAGTCGAGCGATAACCACAAGCGGAGCAAGACTTGTGTACATTCGGTAAACTATTTATTGACGGACTTTGCGCGTGTATTTGAATTACGATCTTCTGCATTACGTTTGGACTTATTGCGTTCGGTTATATTTGTACCTGTGTTGTACGAGTCTGTATAGTTCTAATAAAGTCTATAATAATTCCAACGGAATTTTAATTCGAGTTCTGCAACTCGTAACAATGTTACAAAGGGGTTTTATTCTAGTTGTTTTACTACGCAATTCTAAAATGCATCTAAAATACCGTCTAGTTATTTATTTTTATTATACGTGTGCATTAAATTCATTTACTTTATCGACAGTGACTGATTGTAATCCCTTAAGCTATCTAAAGCCTCTGTTACGATAAGTTGCCGATGTATAACTTGGTAAGTCTTCTAAGTTAATAAAAATAATACTAGATATAAAACACTTATCTACGTGTGATAAACATTATAATAAATTGCTGCAGTTATTGAGAGGAAGTAAGGATATTTACAATATGTGAATACTCGTCCTTAAGATCCGCGTAAGGCATGCATAGGATAGTAAATAGAAGAATGTTGAAAGCGTTGTGGTTTGACTTTATTGTGGTTTTAATTTAAAGCACTTTTTGACCGACTCTAAAAAAGGAGGAGTTTCTAGATTCGTCTGTATTATTTTTTTTATTTTTTTGGACCGGCACCGGACCGGCATCCTTGCCAAATCTTGATCTTTGTTTATCTTTGTATGTTACAATCAGTTTGAGTATTATTCAAAATGCGCTATTTAATCGGCAATTAAAATACACAAAAAAGTTTTTTATGTATTTCTCATTATGAACTGACAATGTGTAACGTATAGATAGGAAATAAAAGACTAGAGCAAGGTGAAGAGTTTGATAACCTAGGGTGCATGTTTACCAAAGAAGGAAAGCATGAAAGTGATATTAAAAGCAGAGTAATGGCAGTTAATAAGGTGAATGGAGCACTGAACTCTTTTATGAACAGGCGGAAAGTATCTATAAAGGCACGTCTGACTGTCCATCAAAAGGTATTAGAACCAACGCTAATGTACGGCAGTGAAAGTTGGGTATGGCAGAAGAAGAAAGTAGGATAAATGCAGTTGAAATGAGAGCTTTAAGAAGTATATGTAAGGCTAATGTAAGTTATATGATAAGAAACAGGGAAGTAAGGGAACATTGTGGATTGAAAGAGGATGTAGTGACAAGAGAGGAAAAAGGAATGTTAAGGTGGTTCGGGCATGTAGAGAGAATGAATGAAAGCAGAATCACAAAACAAGTATATGACAGCCATGTGATTTGTATAGTCGATGCCGGTAGACCGAGATGTACTCACCATGAACAAATTGAAGATATTTTAAAGAAAGATCAGATAAAAATCAGTTTAAATAAGCGTGTATGTATGAAAAGATTATTGAAAGCTGATGAAGCGAAAAATGTTTGTCAGGATCGTAGCAGGTGGAGATCCATTGTTTCTGCTTACTCCAATGGGAGACGAGCGTGACAATATGTACCTTCTTCTTCTTCTTCTGCGAGCGGGTGGTTTCCGCAACTCGACGACAAAGCGCCTATTTTGCGTGCGAGGGTGGACGAGGATTTACTCCATGCAGCCTAGCTCCTCCAGGATGTCCACCAGCTTCTTGACGTTGCTGAAGACTTCTCGGAGGCTACCTGGGGCTTCCAGATACTTCGCCCTGTATTGGGCCACCTCTCCGCATTCAAGCAGGACAAGGGCGGCTGTTTCTTCTTCCTCCAAGCATGCTCCGCACAGGGGGCTGTAGGTGACACCTATATTGAAAATATGTCTGTTAAAATTGCCATGTCCAGTGGCTGCACTAATAACTAGTCTTAGCCGGGACCGACTGAGTTTTAAGATATTCCTGGAGAAACGCAGGTTTACTCGAGGCATTGCCAGCTTGGCTTGCCTGCAATCCTCCAGGTTGTCCCAAAGTTGTTGATGTAGTGCCCTTGTCCTTTGATTTATACAATATGTATGTTCAAACTTAGAAAAGTAGTTGTAACATTTTGAAGAGAACCCCTATCCCGAAAGAAGTTTCTAGATGTAAATTGTTTATTGCAAAATTACGCTAATTAAATGATTGTGCTAGGATCAGTGGCTGTTTGCCTACCGATCGAGTATGATGCTGAACGAGTACTGACTTGAATGATATATTAAAAAGTGCGTGTCGGCGTAAATCGCTGACCCGGCAATGTACGGCCATTGCTGGCCCCTATACAGAGTTCAATATAACTTTTCCCGTACCCCCTTTGTTATCAATCGCTACTCCACCCGACGAGCAAGATTGTCTAGCCCTGGCAATTTATGTCTTTTATTTCTTCATATCGCCTCTTTGCTAAAATAATGTGTTATCTTGAGAATAGAAATTTTTGAACGGTTTTTTTTATTCTTCAAAAAATAATTGTATCAAAATGAATAACTTTCTTCTGTCAATCTACAATGTATTTTAAAAGACACTACGTTCCTTTTGATGCAATTATTTTTTAAGGTTAAAAAAATCTTTTACCAAGATAACATATTATTAAAGAAAGATATTTTTTTTGTGTCTTCTCTTTTTTTAATTTTTGTTTTCTTTTCTTAATTTTTATTATCTATTATAAATTCCAGAACTCGCTTAAAAGCCTGCGCGCAAAAGCCTTTAATCTCTAAAGCCTTGCATATAAAAATAACAACCGATTAATCCGCTTAAGATCAAGGTAGCTTGATGTTGCGATAATTCCTCTAAATCATCAGAAGTTGTTTATTTTTTTCGCCTGATATGCGCAGGCGCAAGGCAATTAGCGGCCTAACCCACTTAAAGCGCGCACGCATGCTAATCCGAGCGCATCTGGTCTTTATATTTTTTTATAATAGGTAAGCTTACATATCGTTGCCTTATTTTCTCAAATTCCTATCTACAATTAATCTGACAAGTGCGTGACAGTGTCCACGAACTATAAAGGGTTCCACTGAGGTGACAAGCGTCCACCGTTTCCGTTATATACAGAACGATTCACAATGCTAAAACAATCCTAACGAAACTTATGCAGAGCAGTTTTTTTGAAATTATTTTTAAGTTCAAATTTGGTTTTTTTTTTTTATTTTCTAGTTTAAAATTTAGAACGGGGGATACAATGTTTATGACTTTGTTGGCTTATTAGCCATAGCCATATATCGTTATCTATTGAGTTAAATAAAATAATCTAGAGATTTTTTAAAGATGACTAAGGATATCTCACACGTTTAATGTGGTAGACATCGTATCAGCTCCCTTGATGTCATAGATGTGCGACTGATGCAACCACTTACCATCAGGACCGTCTACCAGTTTACTTACCTATAAAAATAAAGTTCTTGTAATAAAATATACAAGTGTGCCTACATAGCCATTTTCGAAAATATAAGATTTTATAGTATAATTTTCGCTATATCTAGCGACAATTAGTCAAGAAGCTCGGGGCCGATTTTGACATAAACCAAAAGGCATCAAAATTAGCCGATCCGATTCCTAACTAGGATAGTTGATATTGCAAAAATCTAATGATACCATTTTAGTTTTCATCAAAATCAGTCTACACTACTTTGAGTATTTTTCGCTGTCTATTTGTTATAGTGTGGTATTTAGCTTAACAATTTATTTTATGTATCCAGAGTATAAATAGAACACAATATGTCTTAAATACTTTTATTTTTTCCCAAAATCTGAACATCGTTTTTATTTAGAATTACATACATACATATATAACTTCCCCCCCTATAGTAGGAGGCCCGAGCCCAGCAGTGGGACATTTATGGGCTACTATTATTATTATATATAACTTCACGTCTGTTCCCTTGCGGGGTAGGCACAAACAACAGAGCGCCATTTAGGCTTATTCTTACACGCCTCACTTGCTTCTTTGACATTCATAACTCTTATCATGCACGCTCGTCTGTTCTTAAGGCTCCTGACATCACCTTCTACACGAATTATTTAGAATTCGTGATCAAATTATAAGGCGATTGCAGGTATGAGTATGAAAATTAAACTTTTTATTAAAATTATGATTACGGGCGATGAGAATCGCTAAAGGGTACGTTTTTGATGCAATTGAAAGTAATTGTCATACTTACATACCGGCATGCCGTAATTTAAGATTACAGTTTTAATATCACAAAGATTGTATGATTAATAAAAAAATATTGTAGTGTGTGAAATATCCGATATATTAAAGGGTTCTGTAGAAGTGATGAACATACACTGTCCCTGTTATTTTGCTACGAAACCTAAAACAGACTCGAAAATGTCCCACATCTTAGAAACTACTCAAATTATATTGTTCAATCCTATTTCTGTTTCAAGTTTTATTTTTAAGTTCTCATCTTGTTTTTTTCCAGAATTTTCCACCCCTTACTTCAGAATTAGAGGGAATCTCTTTAATTTATGAACAGTCATCAGAAAAAGTATTGAAGTAACTTCATTATGATTTTGTTAACTTGATTAACATCGCATGCTTATGAGTACTGAAAAATCCCAAATAAATTCCTCAGTTACATAAATCCCTAAGTTTCAGTTTTTTCGCAGATTCACTTAGCCATTGTATGTATAACTAGAATACATAGTCCCATTAAATTGTATTTATATTGTTAAGAGTGCGGGACTCGAATTAAATTACTAGATTAGAATTACTATAGAATTTATTAGAACTGTATAAACACGTATAACACAGGTACAAATATAACTGAACACAATCAGTTCAACCGTAATGCACGATTCAATAACACGCGTAAAGTCCGTCACTGTATAGGTTATCGAATGTACTCAAGTCTCGCCTTGATCGTGGTTCTCGCTAGGCTGCCTCCTCTCTTCATCCTGCCTTCGTTTTATACTTCACAAATACAAGTGTGCCCGCCCGTATCGTCGACTTAATTTCCTAGAAATCGTAATCCGCACACCTGGCGAATTATGCCTTGAAACCAAAACAAAAATTACAAAAAAAAAATGTACAACAAGACAATAGTTACTAGGTAAAACAAAAGGCGGCCTTATCGCTAAAAGCGATCTCTTCCAGGCAACCTGACTCAAAGGAAATTCTTAAA
This sequence comes from Dendrolimus kikuchii, assembly GCA_019925095.2. Taxonomy (NCBI): domain Eukaryota; kingdom Metazoa; phylum Arthropoda; class Insecta; order Lepidoptera; family Lasiocampidae; genus Dendrolimus; species Dendrolimus kikuchii. The sequence goes on along the minus strand of CM034390.1, from coordinate 5,192,621 downwards.
TTATCTGTAATTATTATGCAACAAAGAAAAGGAAAAAAGAAAAAATATGACATACATGGACAGCAGATTACAGTCTATTGTAAACTAGCACATACATTATTGCGTAAGACTTACATAATGATTCCTAAGTGAATTTTTAAATATGGCAAAGGATTTAGCTTTTCTGACATCAGTGGGCAAAGAGTTCCAAAGTAAGACAGCCTGCATGGCGAAGGAGTTGGAATAAAATGTTGAAGAGTGTGCAGGTGCCATTAACAGGAGATTATTAGTGGAGCGCAAATTGAGTGTATGTGATGTATGAAGGAAGTTGAAACATTCCTTAAGATAAGGAGGGGTATAAGGTATAAACAGTATACGATATAGTAAGTTGAGAAGATGAGCATTCCGGCGAAGTGAGATAGGCAACCACTCGAGCTTTTTGCGATATTCAGAAACGTGGTCATATTTTTTTAAACCAAATATGAACCTTATGCAAACATTTTGAAGACGCTCGAGCTTAATAAGTTGCTCTTGAGTGAGATTAAGATAGCAAGCATCAGCATAGTCGAGGATGGGGTGATGTCAGGAGCCTTAAGAACAGACAAGCGTGCATGACAAGAGTTATGAATGTCAAAAAAGCAAGTGAGGTGTGTAAGAATAAGCCTAAATGGCGCTCTGTTATTCGTGCCTACCCCGCAAGGGAACTGGCGTGAAGTTATGTATGTATGTATGTCTTTTTAATGTCATCTATCGTAAAACATGGAAATACGTGTAATAGTGCTGCTAATCCTGGTTTAAAAGTAACAGAAATATCCATTAGAAAGGCGTTCTAATAATTCATGCTTAAAAAAACGTTTTTTGGATCTCCTGTAAAGTTCATTTATTTCGATAGTGTCAGTATTGTTTAAGAGTGAGATATAGGTACCTAAGTACTTACCTAATACATGATCTATTGCCATAATTACGTAAGTTAATACCATCGATTTAAAGATGGTATATCTTCTCTTAATAGTAGTATTTATGTTATAAATCAACGAGTAATTGCCACTGACGTTTAAAATAACATCATTAGCTGGCTTGGGGCTGAAACAAAGGCCGGAGCGATTTCGTCTTTAGTTTATTCATAGTGCCGACAATGATGTTTTTGAACCATTCATTTTAAAGACAACAACGTTTTAAATATTTGCATGCCACCGAAGAGTTGTAAAAATTGTTAATTTATACTAAATATAGTCATTGTAAACTATTGATAGATTGTGAATGGTCATAGAAAATACATGTAATCAGTTAATAAATGGTTCAGGCGCTGGCCGGCCGCTGCCACGGCAGGGCTCGTATGTTTTAATTTGAGGTAGACCTACTGTTCCGATACTGCACGAATTAGAGAAGAACAACTAGGAAAGCAAATCCCGTGCCTTAAGGCAAACGTTTCGAATGTAAACAGGAATTAATGGTAGGCATCTAATGAAAGTGGTTACCATCGCCTATGCAAGTTTACAACATCAGAAGCAAATCCAACATAGTCTAGCCTTTAGAGTGGAATAGGTAGAATGGATTAAAGATAGGATAGGAGGGAGAAGGAATGAAATGGAGAGGATGTGACAAAGGGCCCAGTCACGGTCCTGCATTGAGGTCTATCCGTGCAGGAACGGAGAAACAATACTATTTCCTATGGCCAGGTGGCCTGTCGTAAGAGGTGACAAAACAATCCACAGCCAACTGGTACGGTATTATCCTTCTAAATGGCTACCACCCCTGGTGTGGTGTATGCCGCCATAACAACCTTGAGTTGTGTTCCGGCATTAGTGGCCAGGTCCCAGTCTCCTTTTAGAGAGCGGCAGCACATTAGTAACACCTTTGGTGTTACAAATGTCCATAGGCGATGGTAACCGCTTTCCATTAGGTGCCTACCATTAATTCCTGTTTACATTCGAAACGTTTACCTTAAGGCACGGGATTTGCTTTCCTAGTTGTTCTTCTCTAATTCGTGCAGTATCGGAACACTAGGTCTACCTCAAATTAAAACACACAAGCTCCGCCGTGGCAGCGGCCGGCCAGCGCCTGAACCATTTATTAACCGATTACAAGTATTTTCTATGACCATTCATAACCTATCAATAGTCTAGCTGGGCGCCTGTCTGCTGAACTCAAGCAATAAAAAAAGTCCACCGCGTAATGCAGGGCTGTGACAGCATGCATTGCGTACTAGAACACCGAGCACAATGCCTCTTATCCTATAAGCTCCTTCCACTGCATAACTGCATTGCAGGATCGTGTATTGACCCCTTGGGGAAGGAGGTAGTGGGCCATATCGAATCTCTTACTCATCGTACGAGCTACATTGATAATAATGAATTATTACTTTAAGGACCAATGATTATTACATTTGGGTGTGTACCACTAGATGGCAGAGCCTCCGACGTGTACGTTCTGCATACAGGTAAAAAATTAATAAAATTTGCCCATTCAGATTAATATTCAACGCGTACTGACCGTTTAATCTGCGTGGACGTATCAAAAAAACGTATTACTTATCAACTGAGGCCATTCTCACAGTGGCCGCTTTTGATATTTTTCATACTTTTTCTATGTCCACATAACAACTTTACTTAAATTAACCTTAAGTTTTTGGCGTTAAAGTCGATTTTTATATGACAAGTTTTGATGTATTACTTAGGGACTCGCGCTGAAATACCTACTAATACTACATAGATTTAAGGCTTAGATTTGAATGGTGATAATATAGGTATATTCAGTACGGTGTATGCAGCACGTTTTTTCCCGTTTCTGCTGGAATAGCCATGCAGGTTGATTGCCTCAAGCGCAATACCAATATATCGGTGTCTGCGCCCATAGGGTCTGCGTATGGATTATTAATTGCTTCATTGATTCCTACTATTGATGTTTATATTTGGTTTCCTTCTATAATTAAAAATTTTAAGGAATCTTGTACATTTTTTATTTATGTTTAAGGCTTGGCAACTAGGCCTTTAAGCCAGGCGCAGTTGTATTGTAGGCTACAATCCACACCATTCAACGGAGTTCTTGTGAAAACTAGAAAGGCCACATTTGACTATACAGTTCACATTTCTCACAAAAACACATAATTACTAATAAAACTACGTTTTAACGGTTTTAAGCGCGGTAATTTTATTTGATTTAACCAAAATCAAATAAGATTACCGCGCTTAAAACCGTTAAAACGTAGTTTTGTTATGTATACAAGTCGCGAAAACTTAAGAAAATATTACATAATTACTACTCAAAAACTATCGATATCCTACAACTATTGTTCATTTTAGAGTAATTTTACACATTTTTAGAAAATAAAACTGTACAACACAACGTCCCCCTTCAGTTCCCGCCAAAAACTCGAATCTTGTACATATTTCGCCTATAATTGGGAATAACTAACTCCTTTGGGCTGTCAAACTTTGGACTATGCTGCAGCATTTAGGAATTTGCTCAGGAAACACTATTTGTCCACAAATAGCATGTCTGATTAACACAATATAATCATGCTAATACATTTATTGTAATAACTTAAGTATTTATATGACTATGTATATATGTATGTATTTGTATATTTATTTCTTAAATTAGTTTGAGTATTCATGTATCTATTGCTTTTTTCCTGCACCACCTATATCGTCTGATTCAAATCTCTTTCAATTAGGTTGCCTGGAAGAGATCGCTTTGAGCGATAAGGCCGCCTATTGTATTTCCTAGAAAATATTGTAAATATGGTCTGGTTTTGTAATTGTATATTTTGGTGTGAAATAAAGTGTTCTCTCTCTCTCTCTCTCTCCTTTGACTCAACGACCCAAAATGAGTTATGGCCTCCGAAATGAGAGTCACCACATTTCTATGTCCTGTGCGAACTGAACTCGTCAATTGGAGGCTTGAATCTTACACAATTCAGCTTATATACTGTATCTTTCTAGCGATATTTATTGGAAGTTGCAACAAATATATAGTCAAATCCGTCAGTGGGGGAACTCAGTACATCTCCCCTCATTTCCGTATTTAAAAAGCTACATAGACAAAAACCGGTTAGTAAAGCTCCATTTAGTTCTACCTTCAAATAGTAGTTGCCGTTAAATTTCGTTTAAAAAAAAGCTAAATTACGAGAGGTGTACGAACTTACCCCACCGATGGACTTCCCCGCCTTATACCTACACGTACAAGTAGGAGACATTTCTTAAAACTACTTTTTAACGCCGGCTGTACACTCTCGCGCGAGTGCTCTCGCGATGTCTCGTCGGGAGCTCTCGCGCCAGAGGTCGAGGGACGAACGCAACCCTGTCCACTCTCGTTTATTCAGTACGCTTTGCGAACACCGAGAAGATGGACGCGTTACAAGTTACGACAGCAGTTACCCTATGCGCTCTCGGTTATTATAATTACGTGCATATATATCATACAATATATTCTCATTAATTATATCTCATCTCTCTCATTTTTTATATCTCATTAATAATATAACATTAATTGCAAATCTGGGGCATCAACACGTCCGTATGGTTAGAAAGTATGCGTTCAACTGAATGACACGAGAGTGTGCAGTGATGCGCTTGCATCGCCTCGCGAGGGTAAGCGAAGGCCCTTTGAATCGCGCTCAAAAAACCGACTTGGGATGGAGAGCCCGCAAGTGATTACGAGGCTTCGCGAGACAGAGCGAGTGTACCCGGTACACTCTCGCGCTCGCCCAACTTCGCCGTCCTCGACGAGAGTGTACAGCCTGCATAAGGAATGACTTGTTTATAATGAATGAATGAATGTAATACTCTTTCTTGTTCACCATAACTTAAACCTAGACAATTTAATATGAATACATGTCCATTAGAACAATGGGTGGCCTTATTCGCTATATCGCTTATAGCGAGCTCTTCCAGGCAAACCGGTGCCCAACGAGACATTATAAGAAAAATTAAATAACATTTGGTGAATTAACTAAATCAACACTAATTCAATCGTAATTATAGAAGAAACAAAATAAAATGATAATTAACTACTACAGATATACATAAATAAATAGATTATAATAATACAAATTTAATATTAATTCTAAAAGTATATTCTATATAATGCATTATGAAATTATACTGAACCCGTATAGGAACTATTATTCCCACTTACCTACTTTTTCTCAGTTGACATGACGCCCAGCGCAGACGACGACCGACGGTTGGTTATTTTTTAATGAGACGATAAAAAATTCACGCACATTCTATGAATCTGTAGTAATAAAATTGTGTACGAAGTGTGTCTGTATGTTGAACATAAAATCTATGGAAATAAACCGAATATAATTCTGTGGTTTGCGTGTGTTCGTGACGGTTATAATGTTAAAAATATACTGCAAGAAATGGAACGTGTTGTTCAAAAGTTGACAGCTTCGACCGTTACGGGGAGTCCCCCGTCTTCACGAAAGGTCATTGATTTTTTTGTCTGCGATAATATAATTTTAACATTGATGTATCATCACGCTTGGATTTCAATCTAGATGTAATAATTTACAAACTATACTATATAAATAAATTACTGATTGTTATCTGTTGTGTTGTCCAAATAAATAAAAGGTTATTAAACTACATTTTAACTGTTTTAAGCGTGGTGATTTATTTGATTTTTATTATTCCGTGTTATGTATACTAAGTCCCGAAAACTTAAGAAAATCTAATTAGAGGTTATTTACAAAATAGCCACGAATAAGTTGTCAACCATTAAACAGTTGGGGAATTGGTCGTCTGTCAAGGTTTAATTATGGTCATTAACAATTAATATTATCTATCCGTGCAGGAACGGAGAAAGAATACAATTTCCTGCGGCCGGGCGGCCTGTCGTAAGAGGCGACTTAACAACCCACAGCCAGGTGGTAGGGCATTTGCCCGTCTGGATTGCTGCCACCCCTTGTCTAAAGTATGTCGCCATAACAACCTTGAGTTGTGTTCCGGCATTAGTGACCAGGTTCCAGTCTCCCTTAAGAGAGCAGCAGCGCATTTGTAGCAACTTTGTTGTTGCAAGTATCCATAGGCGATGGTAACCGCTTTCCATCAAGTGGGCCGTCTGCCTGTCTGCTGATCTCCTGCAATGAAATAATAATAACAGGGACTCATCACAGATAACGGATTCATCCTGTCGCTACATCTGCGTGAAATATTCACTAGCATTAACATTATTCCAAATATAGACGTAAAGCTTAGGACGCACTAACATTAAACGCGACCGGTTTAAAAATAACTGAAAACGCGTACAAACACGCACAGCGGTTGGCGTTTTTGCTTCATTTTATTTCATTACCACATTGGATATTTGGCGAACCGCTATCCAAACGTAACACATTACGGTTTCAATATCAGTCACAGAAAAAAACACTAGTGCGTGCACTTGTATAATATGTAGATAGCTACATGCTACATTTCGCTGCGGTTTCGAACTGCTCTCGTTTAATCTTAGTATGTGCTGAGGCATACATTAGAGAAAAATAACTATGATAGACATAGATGGACTTAACCATTAAAAAAACAAGTATAATTTTAAGCCAAAATGGCTACGGAACTTCAAAAATGGAACATATTGGATACCTATAGAGGGCCATACACGATCCTACATTGCAGGTCTATAGTGGGAGCGGCTTGCAAGACTAAAAAGAAAGAAAGAAAAACTTTATTTGAAGAAATAGCGACGTAATTACATTCCTTGTACATTATTATACACAGAGCATATTTTGAGAATTTGTACGCCACCTTTTCAGCAAACAGGGTTCGCACTCAGCATATTGTGCCGGAATTATATCCGACACAACGCTGATTTTCAATGCAAACCTTCCTTTTGGTTTGGCGTAAGAAGAAAACGACGCAATTTTGTTAAATAACATTTGGTGAATTAACTAAATCAACACTAATTCAATCGTAATTATAGAAGAAACAAAATAAAATGATAATTAACTACTACAGATATACATAAATAAATAGATTATAATAATACAAATTTAATATTAATTCTAAAAGTATATTCTATATAATGCATTATGAAATTATACTGAACCCGTATAGGAACTATTATTCCCACTTACCTACTTTTTCTCAGTTGACATGACGCCCAGCGCAGACGACGACCGACGGTTGGTTATTTTTTAATGAGACGATAAAAAATTCACGCACATTCTATGAATCTGTAGTAATAAAATTGTGTACGAAGTGTGTCTGTATGTTGAACATAAAATCTATGGAAATAAACCGAATATAATTCTGTGGTTTGCGTGTGTTCGTGACGGTTATAATGTTAAAAATATACTGCAAGAAATGGAACGTGTTGTTCAAAAGTTGACAGCTTCGACCGTTACGGGGAGTCCCCCGTCTTCACGAAAGGTCATTGATTTTTATTTTAAAGTTTTTTTTAATTTATTACTTTTCCCGGTTCACTGTAACTTGACGCGAAGGGTTACCAACAATAAAAAATATTAATACCCAAAGCTAGAGTCGAAAGCACCTAAAATCGCAATAATTACTAGAAAATTCCAACATAAATCCAGAATAATTGGACCTATTTATGCAAAACAGAACCAATCCACAAACATGCCAAAATTAGGTTAAGGATGCAGAAGACTTTCAAAATGCACCTTCTATCGACTCAATAAAAATCATAACGAGAAAATATAATATACAATATTTTAAATGTTTTTTCCAAAATATAGACATATTTTTTTGTACGCAAAATTTTAATACAAACGGCTTTTTCTCATAACTGTCAGTATGTGGGTTGGTTCCATTTTGCATAAGTAGGTCCAATTTTCGTTTTGTAATAATCTCTATTTACAACCTATTTTATAACATGACAAGTGTTATTATTTTTAGGATTTGGTAACTTTGCGCGTCAAGTTATCGTGACCGGGATATACCTAGAAGAGTACAGGTTAGCTATAAAGAGTAGAAAATAATAGGGGCGCCAGTTTCGCACATTTCTTTGAAATCTAGCAACCACAATATTACGACAAGAACAATTTTGGTACTTACTGGTAACTATTAGTATTTCGTCGGACATAGTACAAGTATCAAGCCGGTTTATTGGAGTTACTTCTTAAGAATTGATTTCCATGTAATTTTCTGAGGAGTGAAATAATACAATTGTAACTGAAAACGTTATAATTTTTTTGGGTCTTTTAAACCCCTGTATTAGAGCGAACAATACAAAAAACTATTCAAATCGGTCAATCAGTTTTGAGTTTTGAACCCAGACTAACGAACAGCAATTGATTTTTATATATATTGACGATTGATTTCTATATTTCAATTTGAATTACCAATCAGTGTCGTGGTAGCGTAATGGCTAGCGCACGCGTTCCAAACTCAAAGGGCGGAGGTTCGAATCCTGCCCGGAACGCATGCACTACTTAGGCAGTTTTCTGACGAAGAAAAACATCGTGATGAAACCTGCACATCTAGACAACCGATGTGTCAACTGCCAAGCTACCTTGGACAAGACATACTATCCATTCCCCTCAATAATCTTACACTAGTTCCCCTATATTGGGAAGTCCTAGCCTAGCAGTGACACCGTGAAGACCACGGGGTATAAAAATAGCCTGCATTTTTTTGAGGGTTTGCGTGGGGCCATGGGATGACCAACACGTAGTAGCCCCATTGACCAATTTGATATAAATGTAGCGCGACACTGATTGACGATTGTCCCCATCTACACCATATGGTAATGCACCCTAGGACAAGCCCCGGTCATTGCAGGACTATTGTAGGAAATGAGAACAAAAAGTACCGGACTATTTGGATGAACTGTTAAGGGAACTAGGGGTTTGAGTCTATGAAGACTATGGCGTCCGTTGCATTGTGCGGGGAACATGGATAAAATGGGCAGACGGTGACTCGCCACTCCCTAAATGGGCCCTAAAACATGCAACATGGTTATAAGTAATAATAATATTATAATAATCGGCAGACAAACACACACATTGTATATCCCCAAATTAAGCAAGTTACGCTTGTGTTATGGGTAATATACAACGGACTACTCTGGGGCCGATCCCAGACACCCAGACCATAGTAAATAACGGAGAAAAGACGTTTTCCGAAATTTACTGTACCAGGAATCGAACCCGGAGCCTCTGCGTTGCAGTGAGGTAGGCCGGCAACGGCTTAGCCCGCTCAACCACAGAGGCCGTCAAATAATAATAGTAATAAGTGGCTAAGGGATGTTGAGAGGTGGGCTGGAGGTTCACCGGGATCCATATAAAGAAGTCGAGCTGAATGCACGCAGATAGCGTCGCGGGCGCAAGCTAGTTGTGTAAATAAACTCGTTATTGTTGCGTCCTGTATGTTGTATTTATTTTTTTACGATTTCATTTTTTATTATTTTTGTCGTGAGATCCTAATATTCTTAGCGATAGTCGACAGTGACTAAATATAAAATGTTATATGGAACTGGTTTTAAATTTCTTTCTTTGTGTCAGTAGTTTAAATATTAATGAATATCTGTCGCCCTGTCATACTCAGAGACCTTAAAGGATGATTAACTAGGAAAGCAGTTAAATTTTGACATTGAACATATAATCGAATAACACGTGCTGAGTGGCAGAGTCTTAGAGGTGGGTGGCTATTGTAAAAGTCAACTAATTAAAGTTAAAAGGTAAAATCAGGCGGCCTCTGTGGTCGAGCGGGCTAAGCCTTTGCCGGCCTACCTCACTGCGACGCAGAGGCTCCGGGATCGATTTCTGGTATAGTAAATTTCGGAAACGTATTTTCTCCGTTATTTACTATGGTCTGGGTGTCTGGGATCGGCCCCAGAGTAATCCGTTGTATATTACCCATAACACAAGCGTAACTTGCTTAATTTGGGGATATACAATGTGTGTGTTTGTCTGCCGATTATTTATTTATTTATAAAATTACTGCATGGTAAATTGGATTCGTCTTATTTATTAAGTATCTTGACCTTTAACACGAAACGTAATAAACGTGTACATAACAAAACATTCAACTTGAAAGTTTGTAAAAGCAACACATCATACTATAATCCGTTGATAAGAATGTGTCGTGTCTACAACGAACTCTCTACAAAAAACAATAAATTAAATATATTTAATGCAAAACCTTTAGCTTTTAAAAAAATGATAATTTCTATGCTGAAAGATCACACCTCTTCACTTGTTTAGTAATTTGTTTAATGCTCTATTTTTTTTTTAATCTATTACCTTATAATGTATCACTAAGGGCCGCTTGCTTAAGGTGGCTTAAATTTATTTAAGAAACACAAAACGTATTTACATACATACATACATACATAACTTCACGCCAGTTCCCTTGCGGGGTAGGCACGAACAACAGAGCGCCATTTAGGCCCATTCTTACACACCTCACTTGCTTCTTTGACATTCATAACTCTTGTCATGCACACTCGTCTGTTCTTAAGGCTCCTGACATCACCCTCCGCTAGTACACGATCAATTTGATCATGGAAGGTGTGTCGTGGCCTTCCACGACTTCTGCATCCATCCACTTTTGCATTGTATATCTGTTTAGTCATTCTTTCATCAACGTATTTAACACCCTTAAATACAATTAGTGTCTTGCACAACGCAAAATTTGCCGCTAAATACGTTTAAAGATAAAACGTATTTAGGCAGTTTAATATGATTAACTAATTTTATTTAAAGGCGATCGTTATGCAAGCGGCCCTAAAACTAATGTCCTAGATTTAAGCAATTATTGAATCATTACAGACATTATTCACATAATTTTGTCTGCGATAATATAATTTTAACATTGATGTATCATCACGCTTGGATTTCAATCTAGATGTAATAATTTACAAACTATACTATATAAATAAATTACTGATTGTTATCTGTTGTGTTGTCCAAATAAATAAAAGGTTATTAAACTACATTTTAACTGTTTTAAGCGTGGTGATTTATTTGATTTTTATTATTCCGTGTTATGTATACTAAGTCCCGAAAACTTAAGAAAATCTAATTAGAGGTTATTTACAAAATAGCCACGAATAAGTTGTCAACCATTAAACAGTTGGGGAATTGGTCGTCTGTCAAGGTTTAATTATGGTCATTAACAATTAATATTATCTATCCGTGCAGGAACGGAGAAAGAATACAATTTCCTGCGGCCGGGCGGCCTGTCGTAAGAGGCGACTTAACAACCCACAGCCAGGTGGTAGGGCATTTGCCCGTCTGGATTGCTGCCACCCCTTGTCTAAAGTATGTCGCCATAACAACCTTGAGTTGTGTTCCGGCATTAGTGACCAGGTTCCAGTCTCCCTTAAGAGAGCAGCAGCGCATTTGTAGCAACTTTGTTGTTGCAAGTATCCATAGGCGATGGTAACCGCTTTCCATCAAGTGGGCCGTCTGCCTGTCTGCTGATCTCCTGCAATGAAATAATAATAACAGGGACTCATCACAGATAACGGATTCATCCTGTCGCTACATGTGCGTGAAATATTCACTAGCACTAACATTATGCCAAATGTAGCAGTAAGGCTTAGAACGCACTACGATTAAACGCGACCGGTTTAAAAATAACTGATAACGCGTACAAACACGCACGGTTGGCGTTTTTGCTTCATTTTATTTGATTACCACATTGGATATTTGGCGAACCGCTATCCAGACGTAACAAATTGCGGTTTCAATATCAGTCACAGAAAAAAACGCTAGTGCGTGCACTTGTATAATATGTAGATAGTTACATGCTACATTTCGCTGCGGTTTCGAACTGCTCTCGTTTAATCTTAGTGTGTGTTGAGGCATACATCAGAGAAAAATAACTGCTAGATATAGACAGATGGACTTAATCATTAAAAAAACAAAGTGTAATTTTAAGCCAAAATGGCTACGGAACTTCAAAAATGGAACATATTGGATACCTATAGAGGGCCATACACGATCCTACATTGCAGGTCTGCAGTGAGCTCGGCTTGCAAGACTAAAAAGAAAGAAAGAAAAACTTTCTTTGAATAAATAGCGACGTAATTACATTCCTTGTACATTATTATACACAGAGCATATTTTGAGAATTAGTACGCCGCCTTTTCAGCAAACAAGGTTCGCACGCAGCATATTGTGCCGGAATTATATCCGACACAACGCTGATTTTCAATGCAAACCTTCCTTTTGGTTTGGCGTAAGAAGAAAACGACGCAATTTTGTTAAATAATAATTAATAAAACTCATTCTACTTATGTAATATTTAATTAGTAAATCAAATAAATAAATGTTAATAAAACCAATAATAAAATACTTTGTTACTTCAAAATTAAAACAAAATACTCTTCTAACAACTTGTATCGATTCATCTATTCGAATACAATTTTATAGAGTCATTGCCGAGTATTACCACATTCGCAGACTCAAGAGACATCCTGCTCGGTGTTACAGGATGCAATACAGACTGCAACAACATCCACAGTCTTACATTACATTATGCGGCAGACTGCAATACAGGATGGTGAATGGGCCCCTCTAGACTAAATATCATAAACAATTTTGTAATACAATTGCGTGTGAGCAAGACGCCAAGAATTCAAATTTCGATTGTTTTGTCTATTCACTTATTATTTAAAATTCGTTCCACATATTATTCGTCCAAATCAAAACGCTCACTGGTCGTATTCTGTGAGAATCGCTATAGATCCAAGTCTTCCAATAATCGATTATTCACATTTAATTGATACTATCGATTAATGTTTTCACTATGTAGCGTGGAGTATAATATTATTAAAGATAATATTCGATTGCACTAACGGCGATTGATGAATTATCGGTTATTTTTAACCGAGTACATAGTAAAATATGTACATATAATAAGGATGTAAAAGGGGATTTCTTTGTTGGAATTTGGTTACGTGGGATGTGGATATCTTTCATCATACTAATAATTATTCCCTTAAGAGAGCAGCAGCGCATTTGTAGCAACTTTGCTGTTGCAAATTTCCATAAGTGATGGTAACCGCTTTCCATCAAGTGGGCCGTCTGCCTGTCTGCTGATCTCCTGCAATAAAAAAAAATATTTTCATTAATTGTAGTTATAGGTTTAATATATTTTGTCACTGTTTGTTAATGACCTATGTAATTTTGTGCAAACCTCAAATAAAACGGTCTTTGTGGTTGAGTGGGTTAAGCCTGCCTTGCTAGCCTACCTCATACTAACGCAGAGGCTTCGGTTTCGAGTCCTGGCATGGTACATTTTGAATGATCTTTCCGATATTTACTATGTCTGGGTGTCTGGCGTCAGCCCAGAGTTGTTCGTTGTATATTACCCATGACACAAGCTTAACTCATTTACCTTCGGGATATACGATGTCTGTTTGTCTGCCGATTATATTTAAAAAAAATACAGTCTCTGTACGGATATAACTTTTCACTTCTACATTTCTTATAATCATATATAAGACATACATACACATAGATACAGACAACACTTTATTGTTCACCAAAACAAAAATTACAAAAACGCACAACACGTCAATAGTTACTTGGTAAAACAAAAGGCGGCCTTATCGCTAAAAGCGATCTCTTCCAGGCAATCTGACTCAAAGGAAATTCTTAAACTATCTGTAATTATTGTTACGAGTTAGCGGGACTCGAATTAAAATGCTGTTAGAATTATTATAGAGTTTATTAGAACTATACAAACACGTATAACACAGGTACAAATATAACCGAACACAACAATCCAAACGTTATACAGAAGGTCGTAAGTTAATAAAACGCGCAAAGTCCGTCACTATTAGATTCCGAATGTACACACGTCACGCCCGTATCGTAGTCGTAGCTTAACTAATTCCTCTCTCAATCATTTTATACTTCACAAATGCAAAAGAAACCGCAACACCTGGCTAATGATGCTAACGAGCGAGTACAATAGGACAATAGGATATTCTCCACAATAATTAGAAACGTATGCCAATAAATAAGTGCACAAAAGAAGACGATCATAAAAGAATTACAATTAGTTCAAATGCCGACAGGTAATAAAATGTGCTTTTACATATTTGTACGTGGAATTTGTCTTTGTCGGGGCCTAGGTTGTAACATTATTATGCAATAAAGAAAAAGGAAAAAATATATAAATAAAAATGTTAGACATGGACAGCAAATTACAGTCTAAATTGTAAACTAGCACATACATTATAGCGTAAGAGTAACATAATGATTCCTGAGTGAATTTTTAAATATGGCAAAAGATTTAGCTTTTCTGAAGTCAGTGGGCAAACAGTTCCAAATTAAGACAGCCTGCATGGCAAAGGACTTGGAATAAAATGTTGAAGAGTGTGCACACAGACAGACAGAAAGACGAAAGGACGTCAAGATTTTATCACGTTTCCGTTTAATGGCCATTTCTAATATTTCATCGACCATTCACTTGACTTAGTATCGGTTAAAATTTGACATAAGCTCGATACAAGTAATGTCAATTTTTTTTAAATTTATTGTCCAATGTGCTTACATTCATATACATTAGAAACACATTTGACTGTGGTACAGAAACCTCATCATGGGTTTATTCCTGTATCGCAGAGAGACGTGTACACAATATTGTTATATCAAAAATAGGAACAGAGGCGACTAACATCATTCTAGTGTTTAGTTCTGATTTGATAATAAAAGCAGGGTTATCATCATTCTAGTATATGTTTCTCTTTTACACCCAGGTCTTCACATGTGAGCCTGATGGTCCGCTTTGGGAATCAATATAGAATCTTTTCAGATTATATTTGATTGATTTATGGTTATTTTTGTACTTTGATTGCGGGTCCTCTGGGAGATCATTTACAATGATTGGTATCATATATTCCTCGCGCCTTGTCCCATTCCTACACGTTTTTATATTTAGAAATAATATATTTACATGCGTCAGATCTCGCTATCATGTTGTTACGTCTAGTCTTTTTAACTAATAGTTCTGGTTTGTTACATTCAGTTAGTATTAAAAATTTAACCTTTTTTTTTTAAAGCTGGAGTACAGCAAACTGGCTGACGGCCCACCTGGTGGAAAGCGGTTACCGTCGCCTATGGATATTTGCAACACCAGAGATGTCACCAACGCGCTGCCGGCCTCGAAGAAATTTTATCACACCCTTTTTGAAAAACTCCATATTGTAGCGCTGTGGGAAACCTTCGGCTGGGAGCTCATTCCAAATCCCCACTGTACGCAAGAGAAACGTTCTACAGAACCGTTGCATACATGAGCGAAGCTGCTCAAGGAATTGGGGGTGAACTCCCAATCGAATGGCGAGCGGTGCGATGGTAGAAAGAGGAAAAATAACTGAACGTAATCTTTTCAAATATACTCATAATATTACAATATTTGAATAACATAAGTAAAGCGAATGAATAGTAAAACAAAGAAATCGGAACTTAGTAAAGATAAATGAATTAAATTTCTTTGATAATATAATCCCTCAGACCGTTCCGGTAGATGCTGCCGGCGAAATAAGTTCATTCATACTTAGAACGAGATGGCACTATTTGCCAGTCTAATATTAATAAGCGAGATAGACGAACTAATAGTGCAGCTGTTTATATTTTGGTCACGTCATAAATTCGAAGTTTACGTTCAGTTATTTTGACGCCGTCCCACGTTTAAGATTATGAAGGTGTTGTAAATTGCATTCGGCTTCATTCGATAATTCATAAGAAATAGCTTCAGCAGAAAAAGTTATGGTAAGGTGTATTTATGTTTTTTTTACCATTCATTCGTAATTATGCGTAATTCAGAATCAGGTATTAACTACATGTTAAGCTTAATGTACCAATTAAAAATTTTATGTATATATTATTTATATAATTATGTATTTACGTCACTTAAAATAGTGTGTTGCGAATGCTGTGCTTGAAATTTAATTCAATTTTATTCAAAGTAAATATTGAAGACATTTTTTTGAAGGTTATGCTTATAATTGTAATGTACTACAGACTTTATATACATATATTACAATTATTAATCAAATCCACACTTCTTATGAGAAATTTAACATTGAATCTTGATTGCTTTATAAATTATTTCTATACTAAAATTGAGATAAAGAGCATAAAAGCGTACACTAGACTGATTAAAATGTCAGATGCAAAAAAAGGAATGATGTTTGGGTCAACATTTTTATTGTTTCTTCAAAACATTGTTATTGTATGAAAACCATTTGTTAACAAATATGTAATTATTTTGTATTATATTTCGACTTCTTCAGCAATTTGAAAATATATACTTACTAATGTAATGACTTGGTCTAAAATACAATTAGTGGAAACTATACATTTGTTGGTACCCCAGTACAATGATTAGCATCCTATTATCTATATTGTTACGAGTTGCGAGACTCGAATTAAAATTCCGTTAGAATTACTATAGAGTTTATTAGATCTATACAAACACGTATAACACAGGTGCAAATATAACCGAACACAACAAGTCCAAACGTAATGCAGGTCGTAATTCCATAAAACTCGCAAAGTCCGTCACTAAAAGTTTCCCGATTGTAGTACACACGACTTGCTTCGCTCGTGGTTATCGCTCGACTCCCTCGTCCCTCCATCGGGCCATTGCTTTATACTGCACAGATACAATATGTCCGTCCGGCCGCGTGGACTGAATTTCCTAGAATCAGTTTGTACTTTAAATCCGATACACCTGGCTAATAAGTCGACCGCATCGGCCATAAACGAGTACAATAAAACAATGGACTGTTCTCTAAAATAGTTAGTAAGCGCATGTCAATAAATAAGTAGACAACAGAAGTCCAAATGCCAAAAGGTAATAAAATGTGTTTTTACAGGTATGCAGGTGTGAATTTGTGTTTGTCGGCGTCTATGTTGTAACAGTATAGTTTACTCTAAATATATAATAAATATACTATTTTTTTACGAAGCAGCTTCTTTATTTCATCATATTCTTTACTAAAAATTCTTTACAAAGAAAGGGTTCATATAAAACAATCATACTTAGGATTAGAATAAAATTGATAGAAGCAATATAACAATTCCATTCCTCCGGTTAGTTTTCAAGTGTATTCTTGCGTATTTCAATTTATCAATGTCACGACTGGCTACCATTTCCTGAGCATTACATACATCATGTATTTTTCAATAAAACATTGAGTAATTTGTCATTATATCTCCTTGAATTGACCGGCTTGTTCTATGCTCACAGAACCATTCTAAATTTGCTGCTATAGGATTCTTTATAAGACTTTAAATTGAAGACTTTAAGGTTTAAATTCGAATACAGTTCAGTGTTGTAAAAGCAGATGTAAGTTGGGCGGTCGATACAAATCACGGGAGTCTTGTACTCGGGAATCAATTTCCGGTTCCCTTTTGATATTGAAATGTGAGTGGCGCCCTCTACAGTTGATAGGTAGTCCGGGGTTTTATGGACCGGCCCGGTTACACGTAATGATTTTTAAGTCTGCATTTGACGGGTTGACCTTTAAGGTTCAGCGCGATTTTACATTTCGTTTTCTTTGTAGAAAATTAATAACTTCAAAATTCGTAAAAAACTCTTTTAGGGGTTTCCGCTTGACATCAGATTTAACAACATAGTTATTATTATAGCTATAACATTTACGTAATTATTTATTCTTATAGGGTTTGTGTAAGCATAATAATCCTACACGAGTAGATGTCGCCACAGGTTTTCATTCGCTTTTTGACGTTTTATTATTTTTAAGCCATACCAGTTTGTTTGGTTACCAGTTTGGTGTAAACAAAATTTTTACCTTAGCGGCTACCGCTCTTATTCAGCCTCGCGTTTCAAATGACATGGGTTTGAGTACTATCCGTGCAGGAACGGAGAAATAATACAATTACCTGCGGCCGGGCGGCCTGTCGTAAGAGGCGACAAAACAACCAACAGCCAGGTGGTAGGGCATTTGCCCGACTGGATAGCTACCACCCCTGTTTTAAAGTATGTCACCATACCAACCTTGAGTTGTGTTCCGACATTAGTGACCAGGTTCCAGTCTCCCTTAAGAGAGCAGCAGCGCCTTTATAGCACCTTTGGTGTTGCAAATGTCCATAGGCGATGGTAACCACTTTCCATCAAGTGGGCCGTCTGCCTGTCTGCTGAACTCCTGCAATAAGTAAATTAAAAAAAAATACTAGCCGGCAGCATGCAGTTATGTGACCTAATTATACATATTGTTACAATTATAACTTGCATCAGAACCGTTGGGTGAAGAAAAACAGTGATGAATGTGATAAAGCCGCCTTAGACCAAAACGAAGACATGCTGTCTATTTCTCCTAACATCGAGAAGGCTCAACTCCAGCCGTGGGACATTTATGGGCTGATATTACTATTTTATTGTTCACTTTGAAGTCGTGGAAGGCCACGACACACCTTCCATGATCAAATTGATCGTGTACTAGCAGAAGGTGATGTCAGGAGCCTTAAGAACAGACGAGCGTGCATGACAAGAGTTATGAATGTCAAAGAGGCAAGTGAGGTGTGTAAGAATAAGCCTAAATGGCACTCTGTTGTTCGTGCCTACCCCGCAAGGGAACTGGCGTGAAGTTATGTATGTATGTATGTACTTTGAAGCAATATTATATATGTTTTGTCGCTCTCTCTCTCTCTCTCTCTACACTCTTCAAAAAACCTTAGTCGGTCCTTAAGGTCTCTGCTGAATATACCGGATCATACCATGACCGTGCTAAGAAAGTAACAGGCACGGTAAAAAATACGATACGGTCTACTATGCCCACTACAACGTATCAAGAGCGTACCGTACCTGCGCATAGTGGGTTTAGTGCCCGTAGCATCCGGGCAACATCAGCGTATCATCCGCGTGTCATATCCATGTGATACTACTTGACATTGTTAAATATATGAAAATAAATAATAAAAAACTTACCGGATTGTTTTAGTTGCTCCCCAATTCCTTACACGAAATGCTTCTTGACACTATCCATATATTTCGGATGTGTTATATGTGAATTCGTATTTGCGGCCAATTTCAATTAATTTTCGTCCTCTATTTTAACATCGAATATAAGTGGGTCTTGTTGAACTGATGGTAAAAAAATGACAAGACAAGCGGCAGGAACGGTTTTTATACGCGGTTAAAACCCGTATGATGACCGTGGAGTTTTTGGCGGGAACTGAAAGGAGACGTTGTGTTGCAGTTTTATTTTCTAAAAATGTGTAAAATTACCCTAAAATGAACAATAGTTGTAGGATATATGTTTTTGCGAGAAACGTGAACTATATAGCCAAATGTGGCCTTTCGAGTTGTCACAAGAACTCCGTTGAATGATGTCGATTGTAGCCTACAATACAACGGCGCCTGGCTCAAAGGTCTAGTTGCCAAGGCTTAAACACTAAAAAAAAATATGATGACCGTTTTGACAACGTTGGGTGCCATGCACAGGGCGTAGGGGCACCGGCAAAATATTCTTGCCGACAATTGGCGATGATCCGTGCACGGCACGCGATGGTCTTGATCGGCGACGGAATAATCTAGTAGGCATAGGCACTTTTCAATACAAAGAATATTTTTTTGCCGGATACGTTCCTAGTACGGTCATGGTATGATACGGTGTAGTAGGCATATATCTTTAACGTGCATCGACGTCAAGGTCATTGTGGCGAAATTCGTCGCCTTATTTCACCTTAGCGACACAAAAGGGTTAAAAAGTAAACAATTTCGAGTTCGGCCGCCATCGGGAAAGGTGATCGGGCGGCACGACATTCGAGACCGTCTGAATTTTTTGGAATCGGCTCTTGTTATGTTCAAGGTTAAATATCACAAGACGATTTTCTGTAATAAAGAGAAAAAAGAAGAAAAAAACTATTTGCAGAAATAGCGACGTACCTATATGCTTACATGTGGATTTAAAAAAAATTGCATGTTTTAAACGAAAAGAAAAAATAAAAGAGACGCTCACAATTAGGAGACAAGTAGGAGACATTTCTTAAAACTAGCTTTTAAGGAGTGACTAGTTTATAATGATTGAATGTAAAACTCTTCATTGTTCACCATAACTTAAACCTAGAGAATTTAATATGAATACATTTCCTTTAGAACAACAGGCGGCCTTGTCGCTTAAAGCGATCTCTTCCAACCTTGAAGTTCTAGGCAACCCAAATTAAAGGAAATTCTTAGCTAATCTGGCAATGTAGGTGGGGGCAGAAAAAATGAGGCAAGAGACACATAAATACTTAAGGTATATTTTTTTACATAATTTATTAAATGAAGACATTTAATAAATAATTTTATCCGTGCAGGGACGGAGAAAGAATACAATTTCCTGCGGCCGGGCGGCCTGTCGTAAGAGGCGACAAAACAACCCACAGCCAGGTGGTAGGGTATTTGCCCGACTGGATGGGTACCACCCCTGGTCTAAAGTATGTCGCCATAACAACCTTGAGTTGTGTTCCGGCATTAGTGACCAGGTTCCAGTCTTCCTTAAGAGAGCAGCAGCGCATTTGTAGCACCTTTGGTGTTGCAAATGTCCATAGGCGATGGTAACCGTTTCCATCAAGTGGGCCGTCTGCCTGTCTGTTGAACCCCTGCAATAAAAAAAAATTAAAAAAAAAAATTATAAACTAATACAATAAAAGAAAACTTAACTTAGTTATTGTATTCTACCTATAATCCCTCAAGAATATAAGTAGAATACTGAGCCTAGGTCACAGTCTTCTATGGGTAGGGTGCCCAGATGGCTGGGTACGTTTCTTCCTTGGATTGCTATACTGATCTATTCTCTGAGATTAGCATCAACACTGATCAGCTGAAGATAATTTAAAATTTGGTTTAAACATTAAATTTTAGGGATGGGCCGAATGTGGTTTGAGCCGAATACAAAATTCGGCCGAACTTCGGTTTGATTTCGCCACACTTTCTCAAGAGCAATACGTCGTGACTAGATAACACAGTAAATTTTAAGTATGAGTAGGTGGATAAAAGAATAGATGTTTAGACCTATAATTGAAAAAAAATCACCATTTCATAATTCTAAATTCATAATGTTTAATTCGTAAAAAGTGATTTAATCAAAATTAAAGTTTAATTGCTGATGTCCTTTAAACTTTTTTTTTTAATTTTATTCAAGTTACGCATTATAATTAAGCAGTTGCACTACTTACTGATGTTTCTTAGAGGAATAATAAGTTTATTTTATTTTTGTTTTAATTTGATGTCTATTTAATTAGGAAAAGACTCAATCATGAACTATATTTACTTATTTTTAGCACATTGCACGTTAAGGTTTACATGTTCTTAACTAAAATAAATGACCATTAGTCTATAAATGCCAATTTTTATATTAAGGTTATGATAGATGTGATTTCTATTAACTTCAGTCAAAATAGTGCAAGTAGATATTTTACTGTTTTCTTGCACCGAATGTTCGGCATTTAAACTGAATTTCGGCCGAATGCCGAAGTTCGGCTCAAACTGCCGAAATTCGGTCAAACCGAATGTAAAACGAATTTCGGCCCATCGTCATCGAAACTTCGCAATAAATCAATAAATACATCTATCGTAAACGTGAGAAAGAATAACTCTATTCAATCATTTGATAGCGACACATTATATATTACCAAGATGACCTAAAGAATGGATCCTAGCTGACCCGGTGACCCCCAATCTCCCCTTAATCGTCGCCCCATGCCTCGCAGTTATTAATTTACTATTTCAAGTCTTCATGTCATCTCAAAATTGAACATACATATGAAATCACACAAGGGCATTTTCATAAATATACAGTTAAATATGACATAAATTCATCACTTAGTTGAATAGCGCAGCGCCAGACGAGCGGTAGAACAACTGTCTCTGCCTCGCTTCACGCATCGCTTAAATACTATAAAGAACTTAAAAGTACCGACAATTAAATGTCCACAATCTAAACTGTCCAACAACTTGTTAATACCTGTTACAAATACCACCAAAACGTTCACTAATATAACAGTATCGTATTCACTAACTAATCCTTGTTATTCACTGCAACAGATCAATAAACTTCTGCCTTAAAATAACAATTTTTTCGTGATACCTAACATAATCTATTAAACTATGACATTATTATACGAGTAATTACTACAATATTAGCTTATATAGATATATAGTAACTACCATAAAATTAGGTTGGCAACAATATATATATATACTACATAACTACATTCATAGTCATATATATTACGTTGTATAAATAAGAAACATCGGAACTTGCCACGGTATCGTCCGTGCTCATCTATATATCTCCTTCAATAAAACAATCGATCGCATCGCCGTACAATTAAATGAAATTTATAGCCGCCATTTGACGAAACACGTTTCACGTCCCACCAAAATGGCGACCGAGTAAAAAGATATTTGCGAGGGTATTTGAATGGCGTCCTTTTAAAGATCAATTAATTCGTTGATGGTAATAAAGGCGTTTTTATACATGAGTAAACACTGCAGTAGAAATCATGTAGAATTACTAAAAAATATTATCGCCCAGTTAATAACATAACAAAGTTTCTAAAGCCTTCATATTAATATAACACTCGTAAGTTTATGTGATTCATTAAAACATATTATAATAATTAAAATGATTGTTAGGTAACAAAACTTTGTTCATTATCATGTATCAAGTTGACAAAGCTCCCTTCCACTGAACAGTGGTGGAAGCCTCTACAAAAATAATACAGTTTCTATTTCTACTTATCAGCAGACAGGCAACTGTATATTGACGGCATTAGGAGAAAAGAAAAACTCGCACCAACAGAATCGATTGAAGCAAATTATGGCGAGTTTCATTTTTAAACAGTGCCATCTATCGATATCAATGGAGTTTCAAAACACAGAGATATAACATATTACAAAAACAGTTTTAGAGTTATAATTTAGAAATTAGAATTAATTATAAAAATAAGGAATCATAATCAGTACATGTCGTGGTAGCGTAATGGCTAGCGCACGCGTCCCAAGCTCAGATGGCGCAGGTTCGATCCTGGCCGGAACGCATGCACCACTTAGTCAGTTTTCTGATCTAAAGTGTATAGATAGTGTTACAATTACGTTAATTACCACGTTCTAACAACAGTGAAAGAAAACATCGTGACGCAAGCTGCACATCTAGATAACCGATGTGTCAAACCTGCCAAGCCGCCTTGGACAAGCGTGGCGGGTATACTGTCCGTTCCCCCTATAATGGGAGGCCCGAGTCTAGCAGTGGGACATTTATGGGCTGATATTATATATGATAGTGGTTACCCGTGGTCGAAATTCGACCATAAGAATTAATTTAAATTATAAAATAAGGCGTTTTTATACATGAGTAAATACTGCAGTAGAAATCATGTAGGATTACTAAAAAATATTATCGTCCAGTAAATAACATAACAAAGTTTCTAAAGCCTACATATTAATATAACACTCTTAAGTTTATGTAATTCATTAAAACAAGTTATAATAATTAAAATGATCGCTAGGTACCAAAACTTTGTTATGACAGTAACATAAATTGCTATTAATATAGAAGAACAAAGCTTAAAGTAATTACACTTCAATTTACTAATTTTACAAACGGTTACTTGGTTCTCCTAAGCCGAAACTAGAGGTATTCATTCATGTATTCAATGACACTTTGACATTGACGAATTATCGTCATACCTATTTGGATTCTCATAAGACGTCGATACGACGTTGTGGTTATTGAGGGCTCCTTTACTTGTTATGCGATGTAGGAAATATTAAACACACGATTTATCATTAGGTATAATATATTCCGATTGGTTTACATATCTTTTTATGCTACGAATACAATAATAACATTGTTTTGATCAAACTCCTTTGTGTGCAGCTGTCAAATTGAGGTATTGAAACCGGTGTTGCCTAAAATGGCCGTCCTAGCGTTGTCAGTACTAAATATTAATAATTGCGTTCGAAGAACGCCACACCTATGATTTTGAATATTTTTCTTAACAATATGCGGGAATGTGTTGCTACATATATTTTAATTTGTTTTGTGGCTTGCAAATGTATATATAGTAAATGAAACAGTTTTTAAATGTAGTAACTTAAGTAAGTACAACATTTTCATACAACAGAAGAATTCTTACGGATTGGAGAGTAAACACACCATTCACTCAGCACGACGTACATACAAACACACATAGACACGCACAAACATATACACTTGCACATGTTTGGTAAGCACTAACTTTTTTATTAAGGCTACGTTCCATTAGGGACTTACAATGACCACGTTCACGAACGTGATTTTTCCCGTTCCACTTGCTTGCCGGCGTTACAATCGTAAACCCAAGTGGAACGGTTATTCGATCCACCTCATGACATGGGTCGTTGTGAGCGTTCTGTGATCGAAAATGATGACGTCATTAGTGACGATTTCGCCATGACCACAACGACCGCGGTCGCCTTGTGGAACGGCTAACGAAGCATTTTGAGCGTTGTGAGCTACTACTGGAACGCCCTGTATATAAGTAGATATGATATGAAATATAAAGAAAAACAATGTTTAGCTAGACGTGTTGCTGGGGAGTTTCTTGCCGCTTGTTCTTCTTTACAGCATCAACACGTTGCGAAGCGGTGTACATAGAATAGAAAGTAAAAATTAAATTTTAACTTACATGTATGACCTTCAAAAAGTGTTCTCCAGTGGAACTTATTTTGAATAAAAACTTTTGAATTTGAATTTGATAATGCAACAGAGAACACTAGTAGCTCCAAAGATACAGTTAATGCTAGTTTTGGAGCTAGTAGAAGTACAAATAATGCATTATTTGTGATGGACCCGAACGAGGCAAAATTATATATATTTAATTTTTTTCTTACGTTCGAATCACAACCAACCCGATTTTCTTTTAATTATAATAATGTAAAAACCGTGCTGCCAGTATTATAATATTTGAACTTTAATATTTAAATAAGTATTTATTCCACAACATTATTCATAAATAGACGTTTTGATTGTATCTATCTTTGTAGGTAGATTCGACGCGGTAGAGCCGTGCTGAAAGAAATTACCTTGACTACAGCTCTTAAGCCGGCTCGATCGGTGTGATACCCCGCTCTCACAGAATATCGACGTGAAACGGTTAGCCTTGAACTAATCATGTTTCGTGCGATGTGTGAGAGTTCCTATGACCTATGCCCTCTATCCTATTCCCCCTATCTCATTTCCTTTATCCAATATCTTCTATCCCCTCCTCGTTCAACTGGTATCCAAAGTCTTCTCTAAAAAAAATTCAAATTATTTATTTACTTCCCATAAAGAGAAAAACAAAATGTATAGAGTACAAAAGTTTAAGAAACTTAATAAAGGTAGGTAAACCCTGTATGATAGTACTCCTGGCCCTCGCCTTCCATTAAGCCCTTTTTCTATAATAACCGCCACCAAAGAGCACTATAATGAAAGAAAAATAGATGTATGTGTGTGTTTGTTTGTACGCGTGTGCGTGCCTGTGTGTGTAATTATGGTTACAAGTGTGTCTGGGTGTGGGAGTATCAAGGTTTGTAAACTGTGAGTGTAAGTAAAACTAATTGTTATTCAGCAACTGTTATTAAATTCTCAGTTTCTAAGTAGTTTTGAGACTTAAGGAATTTACAAACAAATGTTTTGTCTCTATTTTGGGTAATAAATATATTTGATCCCAACCTTAACCAATTCAAGCGAATGCTTAACTCGATTAACGTTTCTGGCACTTACTGCTTATATAAAATATTTATATATTAATACTTGAAGTAAATACACCGCAAAAACTTTGTACCCCTTTTTACCAAAATTGCCCGGACGGAGGAGTATGAAATTTCCCACACTTATAGTTTACTAGCTTCTGCCCGCGACTTCGTCCGCGTGGAATAGTTTAAAAAAAGTTTGGTGTTAGCATGATGATATAGCCTATAGCCTTCCTCGGTAAATGGACTATCTAACACTGAAAGAATTTTTCAAATCAAACCAGTAGTTCCTGAGATTAGCGCGTGCAAGCAAACAAAGTCTTCAGCTTTATATACGAGTATTAGTATAAGATATAGAGAAGGAGTGCAGAATGCCAATAGTTTTTTAAAATTATTCGTAAAAATATATTAAATCAATAAAAAAAATATTGCACACACTACCATGTATTTGACACATACGTATATATACTCTTTTGTTTATTGTTAAAGTCAAATTAACAGTGTAGCCTTGGCGAAATCTGTGATTATAGAAGTACATAGTCTTTGACAACAGAACCTTAATAATGTTCAAACATATAATTTAAATTAATTCTTATGGTCGAATTTCGACCACGGGTAACCACTATCATATATAATATCAGCCCATAAATGTCCCACTGCTAGACTTGGGCCTCCCATTATAGGGGGAACGGACAGTATACCCGCCACGCTTGTCCAAGGCGGCTTGGCAGGTTTGACACATCGGTTATCTCGATGTGCAGCTTGCGTCACAATGTTCTCTTTCACCGTTGTTAGAACGTGGTAATTGACGTAATTGTAACACTATACACATTAGATCAGAAAACTGACTAAGTGGTGCATGCGTTCCGGCCAGGATCGAACCTTCGCCCTCTGACTTTGGGACGCGTGCGCTAGCCATTACGCTACCACGACATGTACTGATTATGAGGCCTTATTTTTATCATTAATTCTAATTTCTAAATTATAACTCTAAAACTGTGTTTGTAATGTGTTATATCTCTGTGTTTTGAAACTCCATTGATTTCGATAGATGGCACTGTTTAAAAATGAAACTCGCCATAATTTGCTTCAATCGATTCTGTTGGTGCGAGTTTTTCTTTTCTCCTAATGCCGTCAATATACAGTTGCCTGTCTGCTGATAAGTAGAAATAGAAACTGCATTATTTTTGTAGAGGCTTCTACCACTTGAAGTGGGAGGGAGCTTTGTCAACTGTAAACATATGGTATCGAGGTGGGTAATATCTCTTTAGCCGTATATCAATTCGAAACCATACGTTGGTTTCGGAATTTCGGATATTTGATTAATGATTTTATAACCATATATTTTTGAATTCGTAAATTAATAAATTAACCGATGCGATTCGATTTTCCAATATTGCAATGCGAGACATAGGCAGAGGGATTTCGTGATTTCGATATCATTAATCCGTGTACGATTTTTACAGTATGATCTATTATGATTTTTGTTGGTTATCCAGTCAAATCTATATTTTGATGTACCATTTAAAAATTGAAATCTACGTGTATTTCCTGAATATGAATATTTGTAATTATTTTACTATTTTTGTTATTTTCGATTTGTAAATTTTTTCCTCATAGGACTAACTAATATTTTACCTTAAAAATCTTGACAAAAGTATTAAATAAGTATTTATTTATTTAATATTTATTAAATAAGTATTTATTCCACAACATTATTCTCAAATAGACGTTTTGATTGTATCTATCTTTGTAGGTAGATCCGACGCGGTAGAGCCGTGCTGAAAGAAATTACCTTGACTACAGCTCTTAAGCCGGCTCGATCGGTGTGATACCCCGCTCTCACAGAATATCGACGTGAAACGGTTAGCCTTGAACTAATCATGTTTCGTGCGATGTGTGCGAGTTCCTATGACCTATCCCCTCTATGGTATTCCTCCTATGTCATTTCCTTTATCCAATCTCTTCTATCCCCTCCTCGTTCAACTGGTAGCCAAAGTCTTCTCTAATTTTTTTAAAATTATTTATTTACTTCCTATAAAGAGAAAAACAACATTTATAGAGTACAAAAGTTTGAGAAACTTAATAAAGATAGGTAAACCCTGTATGATGGTACTCCTGGCCCTCGCCTCCCATTAAGCACTTTTTCTATAATGACCGCCACCAAAGAGCACTATAATGAAAGAAAAAATAGACAGATGTGTGTGTTTGTGTGTACGCGTGTGCGTGCGTGTGTGTGTGTGGGTGAGTGTGTAATTATGGTTACAAGTGTGTCTGGGTACGGGAGTATCAATGTTTGTAAAGTGTGATTGTAAGTAAAACTAATTGTTATTCAGCAACTGTTATCAAATTCTCAGTTTCTAAGTAATTTTGAGACTTAAGGAATTTAGAAATTAATGTTTTCTCTCTATTTTGGGTAATAAATAAATTTGATCCCAACCTTAAGCAATTCAAGCGAATGATTAACTCGATTAACGTTTCTCGCACTTACTGATTATATAAAATATCTATATATTAATACGTGAAGTAAAAACACAGCAAGAACTTTGTACCCCTTTTTACGAAAATTGCCCGGACGGAGGAGTATGAAATTTCCCACACTTATAGTTTACTAGCTTCTGCCCGCGACTTCGTCCGCGTGGAATAGTTTAAAAAAAGTTTGGTGTTAGCGTGATGATATAGCCTATAGCCTTCCTCGGTAAATGGGCTATCTAACACTGAAAGAATTTTTCAAATCCGACCAGTAGTTCCAGAGATTAGCGCGTTCAAGCAAACAAACTCTTCAGCTTTATATACGAGTATTAGTATAAGATATAGAGAAGGAGTGCAGAATGCCAATAGTTTTTTAAAATTATTCGTAAAAATATATTAAATCAATAAAAAAAATATTACACACACTACCATGTATTTGACAGTTACGTATATATATATACTCTGTTGTTTATTGTTAAAGTCAAATTAACAGTGTAGCCTTGGCGAAATCTGTGATTATAGAAGTACATAGTCTTTGAAAACAGAACCTTAATAATGTTCAAACGTATAATTTAAATTAATTCTTATGGTCGAATTTCGACCACTGGTAACCACTATCATATATAATATCAGCCCATAAATGTCCCACTGCTAGACTTGGGCCTCCCATTATAGGGGAAACGGACAGTATACCCGCCACGCTTGTCCAAGACGGCTTGGCAGGTTTGACACATCGGTTATCTCGATGTGTCAGGTTGCGTCACGATGTTTTCTTTCACCGTTTTTAGAACGTGGTAATTGACGTAATTGTAACAATATACACATTAGATCAGAAAACTGACTAAGTGGTGCATGCGTTCCGGCTAGGATCGAACCTGCGCCCTCTGAGCTTGGGACGCGTGCGCTAGCCATTACGCTACCACGACATGTACTGATTATGACTCCTTATTTTTATAATCAATTCTAATTTCTAAATTATAACTCTAAAACTGTTTTTGTAATGTGTTATATCTCTCAGTGTTTTAAAACTCCATTGATTTCGATAGATGGCACTGTTCAAAAATGAAACTCGCCATAATTTGTTTCAATCGATTCTGTTGGTGCGAGTTTTTCTTTTCTCCCAATGCCGTCAATATACAGTTGCCTGTCTGCTGTTAAGTAGAAACTGTATAATTTTTTTAAAGGCTTTCACTACTTTTGAGTGGGAGGAAGCTTTGTCAACTGTAAACATTTGGTGTCGAGGTGGGTAATATCGCTTTTGCCGTATATCAAATCAAAACCATACATTGGTTTCGGAATTTCGGATATTTGATTAATGATTTTAAAACCATATATTTCTGAATTCGTAAATTAATAAATTAACCGATGCGATTCGATTTTCCAATATTGCAATGCGAGACATAGGCAGAGGGATTTCGTGATTTCGATATCATTAATCCGTGTACGATTTTTACAGTATGATCTATTATGATTTTTGTTGGTTATCCAGTCAAATCTATATTTTGATGTACCATTTAAAAATTGAAATCTACGTGTATTTCCTGAATATGAATATTTGTAATTATTTTACTATTTTTGTTATTTTCGATTTGTAAATTTTTTCCTCATAGGACTAACTAATATTTTACCTTAAAAATCTTGACAAAAGTATTAAATAGAATATTATTTATAGGTAAAAACTAAAGCTTATAGTTCACAATTGTATGGATTGTGGTTGTTTTTGTTTTCGTCGTAACAATTGAAAGTTCGCGCATTATTACACCCGCCTGCTCGATTCAATATACGATTTGATAAAATCAGATTTCAAATCGTATATTTTTGAAATCATGCATGATCCCTAGTAGTAGTATTTCTCTTTCACACAAACAGCGTTGCAGGTCTTGCGTCTTACTCCCCCGACCGATTCTGTACGAACATCACCAAAACTTTAAAAGTACATCAGATCGAAGCGGATATCTGAATATATCCGTGCAGGAACGGAGAAAGAATACAACTTCCTGCGGCCGGGCGGCCTGTCGTAAGAGGCAACAAAACAACCCACAGCCAGGTGGTAGGGTATTTGCTCGATTGGATGGCGACCACCCCTGGTCAAGAGTATGCCACCGTCACAACTTTGTGTTGTGTTCCGGCATTAGTGACCCAGTTCCAGTCTCCCTTAAGAGAGCAGCAGCGCATATGTAGCACCTTTGGTGTTGCAAATGTCCATAGGCGATGGGAACCGCTTTCCATCAAGTGGGCTGTACAGCTCAATATAGGATTTAGCGATATTGCAGCAATATATGTATATTGAATCTACATACGATTCAAATCACCCACTCCTAATTTGGTAATTTTGGCAACGAAATCTATAAGGGCCGCGACGTTTTGTAAGTTTATAAAAAAGTATCTCAATTCATTTAAGAGTCCGCTCCCCTATTTCGGCTTAACTACGGCAATAAGTTCCAGAAGTTATAGTAATAACATCAAAATGATTTTACGTAAATTTGACACCTATAAACCAAAATGGCGGACCATTGGCGCGCAAATTCAAGCGGTTTCATTTAAGCGTCAATTAATATAACTCCAATCAAATTCCTCGAATCTTACTTTTCGCTTTCTGGTTAAAGTATTCTGCTGAATCGTGTTATAAGCGCTGTTAAGATAAATTTACAATTAATTAAGTCTGTTTAAATTGAAATTTGACTAGTGAATTCTATGTAAATGCTTTATCTTCCTTTTATTACATTTTCGAATATTTACTATAAAATTTGAGTTTGCGAACAGTTTAATTATTTATTGTCACGCCTGTTTCCCATTGGAGTAGAAACGGACGATGGATCTCCTGCTACGATCCTGGCAAACATTTCTCGCTTCATCCTCATCAACTTTTCAAACTTATACGTTCACCCCGCGGCCACGCTGCGGGTCAACCTCCAATGCGAGCTTCTTGTTTAAAGAAGTTACAACACAGGTTCCATTGTATTAATTTTTTTTTGTTACTGATATTTGCCCCGGAAGACTGTTTAATTAAACAATCCATAAAAAAATACATTTAATTTTACATTATATTTAATAAATATTGCCACAACAACGCAGCAATTATATACACTAGACGCGTTTTTAATTTAGTAATAACATATTTATGAGCAAATGTTGGTAGCTTATTAACATCTATAGTACAGGCATTGCCTAGTTCAGGTGTTAGTTTCCACTAATTGTATAAATTACATTTAATTTTACCTAAGTTTTAACTTTTATTGTAATAAAACTTTTTTACTATTATAACAATGATCTGGTACCCAATAAACTATTTTATTATTATTATTGGCTTACGCGCTCTATATTTCATACCGATGACGTGACTAACTGTGAATGAAGTGTCATGCCTTACATGGGCTGTTTTAAAATAATTATAATACATAATGAAAATTGAATGTATGAGTTGTTGATGATTGAGATGAAATGAGAGAAAGTTGAGATGGATTTGCGGTGTTACAAGAATGGATAAGGTGAGAAATGAGTACATAAGGGGATCTTTGAAAGTTGCACCCGTGACTGAAAAATTGAGAGGAAGAAGATTAAGGTGGTATGCGCATATAATGAGGAGGGATGAAAGTCACCTGACAAAAAGAATGTTAAACTACAAGATGGATGGGTACAGATGTAAAGGTAAACCAAAAAAAAGATTGACGGGATTGGACGGATTGTGTGAAGGATGATATGATGATTTGTGGTGTGACAGAGGACGTATGTCAGAATAAAGGAGTATAGAAGGAAGAGACATATTGTGCCGACCCCGATTAATTGGGATATGGTGAAAGAAAAAAGAGAGAGAATGAAAATTGAATTTGTTACAATTTAAACTGCGGTATCTAAAACAGCATATTTAATTTACCGTTTCTTGGGCTTTAATTTGAAAGTCAAAGAAACTGTTGGTATGATTTGTTCAGTCTTTTAAAATTATCATTGCTCACATATATATGTCAATATATATAAACAATCAGCAAACGCATCGTACTCAATTTTCATAACCAAAAACCAATTCAAAATATGTAAATTCGAAATCGATTAAAAATCGCAGGACAAATTAAAAGCGTACCCTTATCCAATATTTTATTATTTAAAATCAGTCGTTCACACATCGATTCCAGTTAATGTCATTCGATTAATTTGTCTCTGAACAATTAGTCGATGCTTATCTGAAATTGTTCGAATAATCGATATTACTTTTTTTACTTTATGTCAGGAGCCTTAAGAACAGACGAGCTTGCATGACAACTTTGGTATTGCAAATGTCCATAGGCGATGGTAACCGCTTTCCATCAAGTGGGCCGTCTGCCTGTCTGCTGATCTCCTGCAATAAAAAAAAAACAATTGGGATATGGTGAAATAAAAAAGAGAGAGAATGAAAATTGAATTTGTTACAATTTATACTGCGGTATCTAAAACCGCATATTTAATTTACCGTTTCTTGGGCTTTAATTTGAAAATCAAAGGAACTGTTGGTATGACTTGTTCAGTCTTTTAAAATCATCATTACTCACATATATATGTAAATATATATAAACAATCGGCAAACGCATCGTACTCAATTTTCATAAACAAAAACCAATTCAAAATATGTAAATTCGAAATCAGGACAAATTAAAAGCGTACCCTTATCCAATATTTTATTATTTAAAATCAGTCGTTCACACATCGATTCCAGTTAATGTTATTCGATTAATTTGTCTCTGAACAATTAGTCGATGCTTATCTGAAATTAGTCGAATAATCGATATTACTTTTTGTCGCTGATGCTACCGTTGTATCGATTTCGTTCGAATTTCGAATGACGTGATTGTATTTATCACAGCGTCATTAAGCTCAAGTGATTATTGGGACTGTCGTATAGTTGGTGATGTAATAATGCGATACGATACTAAAATTTTCACTTGTGTTGATTTATAGAATAGAATGTTTAAAATATTCTTTATTACACACGAGAAAGCAATATACATCTGAATTAAGAATATTTCAATTCGTAGAATCGGCAGCGTTAATAGTTATTTCTTCCATACAACCTGGAGATAATTTTGCATATAATTATAATAGTGGGTCGATATCTAGTGTGCATAGTTTAAAACTTACATTATTATGTATCTTAATAGAATATAAAATACACATATGCTCTTTAATATAAAAATTATAGCGATGGATATACTCGTATATATATATTGATCGCGTCAAAAATCATTGCTTTTACTAGGGGGAAGATAAAGGGGGAAAGTAAAGTTATTAAAATTAATCGAATTTAGTATTACGGCTATATAAACCTTATTGTTGTGTATTCTTGATTTATGTCATAGTATTTACTAATGGCCCGTTCCTATATCTTACCAACAGTTCATTTGCCTTACTATCAGCTAAATTTTACATAATCTCCGTACAAGTAATGTCAAATATCAACCGATGATAAAGCAAATTAATAAATAGTAAGATATAGAACCCGGCGGTAAATCAATACATATTATTAACACATGATGACTAACGGCATCACGGAACCTCTGTCACTTCTCATCGCTCTTAACAATGAACGATATAAGTTTAGACCGGGGCCTAAGAAGAACTTGGCCATTAATTTTCTTCATAGATTTCTATTTAAAGATATTTATAACAGTCATTTTATTCAAAATAAACAAAAAAGCGATTAAACCCCAACGCCATCTAGGCGTAGCAAATACCAGATACATACGTAACTTTCGATAAAATAATTTTATTTCCGTGCCTCATTACGTCAGCAAACTCCAATAAGTGTTCCCGCAATGTAAGAAATGGCACAGTAGCGCCGGTGAGTTTGTCCTTCGCTCCATAAATGCAGGCGTAATCATGCCCGTGAAAGTGTTAGGGGTCATTTGAGCCCCGTCGACCGTGAATGCCGATATTGCCGCAGTTATCTTTAGAAATAATAGGGGTGTTGATACGAAAACACATGTTTGCTTTGCTTCAGTTTGCAGTTTTTTATTTTTGTCAAGATATTGTAAAGCTTGATTCACTCTATGAAGTCGTTCCGGGTTGAATCTCGCTCTGGTCTCGGCCCGATCAAATTTCGCTGTGTCTGCATTGTCTATACTACTAGTCTGGAGTAGACATGTGCGCGGCGATGTAAAACGATGAACTGGAGGTATCCGGCTGTGGCGACGTGGCAAATTTCAGGCTTTAATAAGTCACAAATAAAACTCGGGCATCTGAAACTGTGGGATGCAAACCGAAAATAAGTAATCAGAAATCAAACACTTCCTCTGTTCTTTTCAGATTATTATCCATCTACTCTATAACATATTAACAATAATTTATCGAACGGTTTTACAAAGTTCAGCCATTTTTAAATACTTTACGTATTTATTGCCTATAAATATAAAACTAATATGGAAATTGTATACAACTCAAACAACATCTCTCGCTGCACGCAAGTGGCGCCGTCGCCGCGCCGGCTTGACGCACATGCCTAGTCACGGAGTTGAAACAAAAGGGTATTCACAGTATTGGTATACATATTGACAGGACCGATCTCAATTCTGTCAAATATTCTTTTCGAACCACTTCCGGCGCAATATTGATCCAAATACCACCAAAACGTACACTATATATAACAGTATCGTATTCACTAACTAATCCTTGTTATTCACTGCAACAGATCAATAAACGTCTACCTTAAAATAACTATTTTTTCGTGATACCTAAGATAATCTATTAAACTATGACATTATTATACGAGTAATTACTACAATATTAGCTTATATACATATATATTAACTGCCATAAAATTAGATTGGCAACAATATATATATACTACATAACTACATTCATAGTCATATATATTACGTTGTGTAAATAAGAAACATCGAAACTTGCCACGGTATCGTCCGTGCTCATCTATATATCTCCTTCAATAAAACAATCGATCGCATCGCCGTACAATTAAATGAAATTTATAGCCGCCATTTGACGAAACACGTTTCACGTCCCACCAAAATGGCGGCCGAGTAAAAAGTTATTTGCGAGGGTATTTGAATGGCATCCTTTTAAAGATCAATTAATTCGTTGATGGTAATAAAGGCGTTTTTATACATGAGTAAACACTGCAGTAGAAATCATGTAGGATTACCGAAAAATATTATCGTCCAGTAAAAAACATAACAATTTTTCTAAAGCCTTCATATTAATATAACACTCGTAAGTTTATGTAATTCATTAAAACAAGTTATAATAATTAAAATGATCGCTAGGTACCAACACTTTGTTCATTATTATATATCAAGTTTACAAAGCTCCCTCCACTTAAACAGTGGTGGAAGCCTACAAAAATAATACAGTTTGTATTTCTACTTAACAGCAGACAGGCAACTGTATATTGACGGCATTAGGAGAAAAGAAAAACTCGCACCAACAGAATCGATTGAAGCAAATTATGGCGAGTTTCATTTTTAAACAGTGCCATCTATCGAAATCAATGGAGTTTTAAAACACTGAGAGATATAACACATTACAAAAACAGTTTTAGAGTTATAATTTAGAAATTAGAATTAATTATAAAAATAAGGAGCCATAATCAGTACAGGTAGCGTAATGGCAAGCGCACGCGTCCCAAACTCAGAGGGCGCAGGTTTGATCCTGGCCGGAACGCATGCATCACTTAGTCAGTTTTCTGATCTAATGTGTATATTGTTACAATTACGTCAATTACCACATTCTAACAACGGTGAAAGAAAACATCGTGACGCAACCTGCACATCGAGGTAACCGATGTGTCAAACCTGCCAAGCCGCCTTGGACAAGCGTGGCGGGTATACTGGCCGTTCCCCCTATAATAGGAGGTCCAAGTCTAGCAGTGGAACATTTATGGGCTGATATTATATATGATAGTGGTTACCCGTGGTCGAAATTCGACCATAAGAATTAATTTAAATGATAAAATAAGGCGTTTTTATACATGAGTAAATACTGCAGTAGAAATCATGTAGGATTACTAAAAAATATTATCGTCCAGTAAATAACATAACAAAGTTTCTAAAGCCTACATAAAATAACACTCGTAAGTTTATGTAATTCATTAAAACAAGTTATAATAATTAAAATGATCGCTAGGTACCAAAACTTTGTTATGACAGTAACATAAAGTGCTATTAAAATAGAAGAACAAAGCTTAAAGTAATTACACTTCAACTTACTAATTTTACAAACGGTTACTTGGTTCTCCTAAGCCGAAACTAGAGGTATTCATTGATGTATTCAATGACACTTTGACATTGACGAATTATCGTCATACCTATTTGGCTTCTCATAAGACGTCGATACGACGTTGTGGTTATTGAGGGCTCCTTTACTTGTTATGCGATGTAGGAAATATTAAACACACGATTTATCATTAGGTATAATATATTCCGATTGGTTTACATATCTTTTTATGCTACGAATACAATAATAACATTGTTTTGATCAAACTCCTTTGTGTGCAGCTGTCAAATTGAGGTATTGAAACCGGTGTTGCCTAAAATGGCCGTCCTAGTGTTGTCAGTACTAAATATTAATAGTTGCGTTCGAAAAACGCCACACCTATGATTTTGAATATTTTTCTTAACAATATGCTGGAATGTGTTGCTACATATATTTTAATTTGTTTTGTGGCTTGCAAATGTATATCTAGTAAATGAAACAGTTTTTAAATGTAGTAACTTAAGTAAGTACAACATTTTCATACAACAGAAGAATTCTTACGGATTGGAGAGTAAACACACCATTCACTCAGCACGACGTACATACAAACACACATAGACACGCACAAACATATACACTTGCACATGTTTGGTAAGCACTAACTTTTTTATTAAGGCTACGTTCCATTAGGGACTTACAATGACCACGTTCACGACCGCGATTTTTCCCGTTTCACTTGCTTGCCGGCGTTACAATCGTAAACCCAAGTGGAACGGTTATTCGATCCACCTCCTGACATGGGTCGTTGTGAGCGTTGTGTGATCGAAAATGATGACGTCCTGTGGACCACAACGACCGCGGTCGCCTTGTGGAACGGCTAACGGAGCATTTTGGGTGTTGTGAGCTACTAATGGAACGCCCTGTATATAAGTAGACAATGCAGCAGAGAACACTAATAGCTCCAAAGATACAGTTAATGCTAGTTTTGGAGCTAGTAGAAGCACAAACAATGCATTATTTGTGATGGACCCGAACGAGGCAAAATTATATGTATTTAAATTTTTCCTTACATTCGAATCACAACCAACCCGATTTTCTTTTAATTATAATAACGTCAAAACCGTGCTGCCAGTATTATAATATTTGAACTTTAATATTGAAATAAGTATTTATTCCACAACATTATTCTTAAATAGATCGTTTTGATTGTAGCTATCTTCGTACGTAGATTCGACGTGGTAGAGCCGTGCTGAAAGAAATTACCTTGATCACAGCTCTTAACCCGGCTCGATCGGTGTGATACCCCGCTCTCACAGAATATCGACGTGAAACGGTTAGCTTTGAACTAATCATGTTTCGTGCGAAGTGTGAGAGTTCCTATGACCTTTGCCCTATATCCTATTTCCCCTATCTCATTTCCTTTATCCAATATCTTCTATCCCCTCCTCGTTTAACTGGTAGCCAGTCTTCTCTAAAAAAAATTTAAATTATTTATTTACTTCCCATAAAGAGAAAAACAAAATGTATACAGTACAAAAGTTTAAGAAACTTAATAAAGGTAGGTAAACCCTGTATGATAGTACTCCTGGCCCTCGCCTCCCATTAAACGCTTTTTCTATAATAACCGCCACCAAAGAGCACTATAATGAAAGAAAAAATAGAGAGATGTGTATGTTTGTGTGTACGCGTGTGCGTGCGTGTGTGTGTGTGGGTGAGTGTGTAATTACGGTTACAAGTGTGGCTGGGTGTGGGAGTATCAATGTTTGTAAAGTGTGAATGTAAGTAAAACTAACTGTTATTTGGCAACTTATCAAATTCTTAGTTTCTAAGTAGTTTTGAGACTTAAGGAATTTACAAACAAATGTTTTGTCTCTATTTTGGGTAATAAATATATTTGTTTTAGGATCAAATATATTTATCACCCAAAATAGAGACCTTAACCAATTCAAGCGAATGATTAACTCGATTAACGTTTCTGGCACTTACTGATTATATAAAATATCTATATATTAATACGTGAAGTAAAAACACAGCAAAAACTTCGTACCCCTTTTTACGAAAATTGCCCGGACGGAGGAGTATGAAATTTCCCACACTTATAGTTTACTAGCTTCTGCCCGCGACTTCGTCGGCGTGGAATAGTTTTAAAAAGTTTGGTGTTAGCGTGATGATATAGCCTATAGCCTTCCTCGGTAAATGGGCTATCTAACACTGAAAGAATTTTTCAAATCCGACCAGTAGTTCCAGAGATTAGCGCGTTCAAGCAAACAAACTCTTCAGCTTTATATACGAGTATTAGTATAAGATATAGAGAAGGAGTGCAGAAGGCCAATATTTTTTTAAAATTATTCGTAAAAATATATTAAATCAATAAAAAAAATATTACACTCACTACCATGTATTCAGGGTTGGGCAGTATTTCAATTACTTGTAATTAAAATACGTAATTGAAATACAAATACGTATTTTGTATTTGTATTTCAATTACTTCTTAAAAATGTAATTTGTAATTAGTATTTCAAATACCTGACGCTGAGGTATTTTGTAATTAGTATTTCAAATACTTATGGTTTCAAAATACATTTCATAAAATACATTTAGCTACTTTATTGATGGGCGTGTTCTTCAGAAAATAGCGCGCGATAGCTTTCATAAGCAAAATGGTGACCTTTCATAAGCAAAATGGTGACCGCTAAATATTAGGTACGATCTGCAGTACTGGCCATTTAAAATATATATTTTTGTTTGGCTAAGATATATCATTTCAAATTAATTTTACTGTGAAAACATGAAATTCTTTTTTAAAAGTAGTCTATTTATTTATTGATAAGCGTTATGTTTTCTTCGCATTTGAATTTTTCTCGTCATCATAGATAGTTAAAAATTCGAGTAATTATGGAATAAGAGTACCGTCGTGGTAACAACGCGGCAAGAGCGACAAGCAACATTAACGACCTTTATGAGCGAACACTACAATGAACGCACCACTTATTATTGGTTTGCCCGCTTCCATTCTGGAAATTTTGACCTTTTTTTTATAGCTGGAGTACAGCAGACAGGCTGACGCCCACCTGATGGAAAGCGGTTCCCGTCTCTTATGGACATTTGCAAATCCAGAGATTTTATCAACCCGCTGTCGGCCTAGAAGAAATTTTATGACATCTTTTTTGAAAATGGCTATGGAGCGAGCTATGTTAGGTGTTTCTCTTATGGATAAAATCAGAAATGAGGACATTCGTAAGAGAACGAAGGTAACTGACATAGCTCGCAAAATTAGCAAGTTGAAGTGGCAGTGGGTCGGTCACATCTGTCGCAGGACCGACGGCCGATGGAGCAAATGAGTCCTGGAATGGAGACCACGTCTCGGCAAACGTAGCGTAGGACGCCCGCCAGCCCGGTGGACTGACGACCTGCGCAAGATCGCCGGCAGGGGCTGGATGAGGAAGACGGGAGACCGGGATATGTGGCGCGTACTTGGGGAGGCCTACGTCCAGCAGTGGACTGAGAGTGGTTGAAGAAGAAGAAGAAGAAGATACAGTCAGTAGAATACGCAGAGAGAAGCGAAGTCTCTCACAAGGCCAAGCGTGTCTAGACCGTCTGTGAGTATGGGATCATCAACAACGTGAACGGCTCGACGTTGAATACAGTCTAGGTCTAGGGGATCGAGTTGGTAGCCAGGTGCTCCAACCCAATAGTGTGAGCAGTACTCAATATGCGGGCTTACTTGGGTTTTATAAAGCAAAAAGCGTTGCCGCGGTGTGAAGTACTGCTTGGACCGATTTAACACTCCCAGCTTCTTAGAGGCAAGTTTTGCCTTGCGTTCAAGATGGCCCCTGAACATCGTTCGCGATGTCAACACCGAGGATCCCAATACTCTTGGAGGTGGTAAGGGCAGTACCTTGGAACTGAAGCGCATGCTCGAATGGAGTTTTTTTGGCAGAGAATACGTAGACCTATGTCTTCTTGGGGTTGAAATGGACAAGGTTTTGTTTCCCCCATTCAGAGACTCACTCTAAGGAATACTCTACTTCAGATACAGTGTCTAAGCCAACTTTCCTCTACGAATGATCGAGGGACGTTTGTACGACCAGAGTATTGCGCATCGCCTGTGCTATCATCCGCATTGGAATGAATGTTGCGAATAGACAATATATCATTAGTATGTAAGACGGACAACGTTGGCGATAGCACACAACCCTGGGGCACACCAGCGTTGATCGTCTTGAAACTTGAGCAAGAACCTTCGACAACGACTTGAATGCTGCGCTCATCAAGAAAGCTGGATAGCCAGGTGCAAGGCCCTTCGGGTATCCCATACGATGGCCGCTCCGATAGTAGAGCCCTGTGCCAGACCCGGTCGAAGGCCTTAGCAATATATAGAATTCTAGACTAAATGCCAGTGCTTCCGCTTTGCTCTCAATGGCTTCAGCCCAACGGTGGGTTAGGTAAACCAAGAGATCCCGAGCTGAGCGACCGTGACGGAAGCCGTATTGCCGATCGTTTAGCCGCTGGGAATCTTCGAGGTAACACAGGAGCTGCGCGCTGATAATACGCTCCATCACCATCGAGAGCAAAAAGGTTATTGCTATAAGCCTATTCGACGTGTCTGTTACGTCCCCTTTTTTGGGGACAAGGTGCACATGGGCAATCTTCCACGAAGCGAGGACACAATCCTTGTAGTAAGAGAGAGTGAAAAGTCGGGCAAGGACTGGGTGGGGACAGCTCAGCTAAACACGTGTGCATCACAATGGCAGGAATGCCATCAGGGCCAGAAGACTTGATCACGTTGAGGGAGAGGAGAGCACATCGCACTGCTTTTTGAGTAAAGCGCACCTCCGACATTCTAGACTCACACTCAGGGATTGTAGGTGGAATTTCTCCTACGTCGTCAAGAGTTGAATTGACCGCAAAGATTTTAGCCAGAAGATTGACTTTATCTTTGGCGGCGTGTACCAGACGGTCATCCACTGTGCGCAGAGGTGGAAGAGATGCCCGACGAAAGTTTCTTTCGATAGCTTTGGCGAGGGCCCAAAAAGCTCTAGTCCCAGAAGAGTAGCTAAAGAGGCACTCACCGATTTTGCCGATGTGATCGCATTTTGCTCTCGCGAGCTGTTTTTTGAGGGACCTGGGGGCGGCATTGTATCTCTTTTTCAGGTCAGAGGAACTTGGATCCTGACGAGCCCGCGCTGCAGTCCAGGCTCGATAAGCCTGTTTATTTAGCTTTACAGCTTCACTGCTGTACTTATTGAACCATTGTGGTTTACTCCTACCACCGATAGGTACAGTTGAGCTTGAAATGAAACATTCCATTCCCTGCAGTACTAACTACATCGGCGATCGAGTCTGTGCTCGCATCAGAATCTTCCGACGAGAAACATAACTGCCTCCATGGTTATAGTTCACGGAGTCCATCCCAATCTGCTGACCTGTATCGCCACACCTTCCGTCGTCCAGCGGGACGAGTCCGATCGTGAATAGGAAGGGGCACCACCGAAGATGCCCGACAATGATCAGAGGTTCCCAGTGGAGCACTGATGGAGACCGGGTAGTTCTCCGGGTGTGTGGTCAGCAGGAGATCCAGCAAAGAAGGCTCATTATCCGCTCTATCCGGTATTCAGGTAAACTCCGTAATCACCTGAGTGAATCCACGGGCGAGAGCAAAATCGTAGGCAGTAGTCCCTGGCAGATCAGTTCTCGGGGAATCCAACCACTCAGCGTGATGAGAATTAAAATTCTCGAGTATGACTACCTCTGCTGAAGGATACTGTCCAAAAACTTTGTCGGTCACCTCATATACTTGTTCAAAAAAGCGAGCTGTTTCAGTCCTTGTGCATTCCCTGCCATGGGACCGATATAAGCACGCATGGATCCGGGTGGAACCACCA
Organism: Dendrolimus kikuchii; assembly: GCA_019925095.2. Classification (NCBI taxonomy): domain Eukaryota; kingdom Metazoa; phylum Arthropoda; class Insecta; order Lepidoptera; family Lasiocampidae; genus Dendrolimus; species Dendrolimus kikuchii. Next base: position 5,150,458 of record CM034390.1, on the reverse strand, counting down.
AAATCTACGCGTACCTACAAGATGGAAAGGTCCCTATCTTCAAGGCCGTGGAGATTATAATAAAAAAATATATTTAATAAAATTAGGTTAACTTATTTCAGAAAAAACGGCAATTTCATAGGCAAGGACCTAATAATAATAATAATTTAATTTTGTGAGTATTTTATTTACATGACCTAACACCTGACGGTATTTTGTAATTTGTATTTAGTATTTTGTATTTTAAATACATATAGTTGAAATGCTGTATTTTGTATTTTATATTTCAAATACCCGACTTAAAAGTATTTTGTATTTCGTATTTTAAATACATGCGAGACAGTATTTTGTAATTTGTATTTCAATTAAAGGAAACCATGTATTTTGCCCAGCCCTGCATGTATTTGACACACACGTATATATACTCTTTTGTTTATTGTTAAAGTCAAATTAATAGTGTAGCCTTGGTGAAATCTGTGATTATAGAAGTACATAGTCTTTGATAACAGAACCTTAATAATGTTCAAACATATAATTTAAATTAATTGTTATGGTCGAATTTCGACCACGGGTAACCACTATCATATATAATATCAGCCCATAAATGTCCCACTGCTAGACTCGGGCCTCCAATTATAGGGGGAACGGACAGTATACCCGCCACGCATATCCAAGGCGGCTTGGCAGGTTTGACACATCGGTTATCTCGATGTGCAGCTTGCGTGACGATGTTTTCTTTCACCGTTGTTAGAACGTGGTAATTGACGTAATTGTAACACTATACACATTAGATCAGAAAACTGACTAAGTGGTGCATGCGTTCCGGCCAGAATCGAACCTGCTCCCTCTGATTTTGGGACGCGTGCGCTAGCCATTACGCTATCACGACATGTACTGATTATGACTCCTTATTTTTATAATTAATTTTTATTTCTAAATTATAACTCTAAAACTGTTTTTGTAATGTTTTATATCCCTCAGTGTTTTGAAACTCCATTGATTTCGATAGATGGCACTGTTTAAAAATGAAACTCGCCATAATTTGCTTCAATCGATTTTATTGGTGCGAGTTTTTCTTTTCTTCTAATGCCGTCAATATACAGTTGCCTGTCTGCTGTTAAGTAGAAACTGTATCATTTTTGTAGAGGCTTCCACCACTGTTGAAGTGGGAGGGAGCTTTGTCAACTGTAAACATTTGGTATCGAGGTGGGTAATGTCGCTTTTGTCGTATATCACATCGGAACCATACATTGGTTTCGGAATTTCGGATATTTGATTCTTGCATAAATGTAGTCACAGAATATACAGGTGTTATTCTTAGAAATACATGGTTCAGTACATTTTACCAGTTCTATCCCCTCCTCGTTCAACTGGTAGCCAGTCTTCTCTAATTTTTTTAAAATTATTCATTTACTTCCCAACCCTGTAATGAAATGAAATGAAATGGTGTGCAGGTAAGCAGGATCTTAATAGTCATTATTTAAATAGTTAGTTCCTATTTATTTTATTAAGTACCTTTTATGTAACATGGATAATATTTATTACCTTTATTTATTAATTATATAGATATCTGTTTTTGATTAAATTATTATTGTAATCTGTGTATGTCAATTATTTAATGTCTAATTTAAATATTATTATTAATTATGTATTGATATTATGTTTCAAATTTGTCATTTAGGAATTCGTTTGTGGAATAATATGATTTGTCTATTAATAATTGCTTTAGTCTTGTTTTAAATATATTTAATGGTATTGTTTTTAACGATTTTGGTAGTTTATTAAATATTGTAGGTGCCATTTCGTAAACACTCTTATCCAACAGTGCCGTATTATATCTATTAACACACAGTACATTTGATTCTTTTTCTCAAATTTTCATGTCGTGGCGGTTTTATTTTAAATAGATGGGGGTTTATTTTAAGGAACAGTGCAATCTCGTATATGTAATATACAGACAGGGCAAGGTTAAAACTTTTAATGAATTGAAATGAGTCTTGCAACTGTCTCTGGGACCCAAATTACAAATTGAACGTATGCGTATGTAACGTACGTATGTATGATGGTACTCCTGGCCCTCGCCTCCGATTAAGCACTTTTTCTATAATAACCGCCACCAAAAGGCACTATAATGAAAGAAAAAATAGACAGATGTGTGTGTTTGTGTGTACGCATGTGCGTGCGTGTGTGTGTGTGTGGGTGAGTGTGTAATTATGGTTACAAGTGTGTCTGAGTGCGGGAGTATCAACGTTTGTAAAGTGTGATTGTAAGTAAAACTAATTGTTATTCAGCAACTGCTATCAAATTCTCAGTTTCTAAGTAATTTTGAGACTTAAGGAATTTATAAACTAATGTTTTGTCTCTATTTTGGGTAATAAATATATTTGATCCCAACCTTAACCAATTCAAGCGAATGATTAACTCGATTAACGTTTCTCGCACTTACTGATTATATAAAATATCTATATATTAATACGTGAAGTAAAAACACAGCAAAAACTTTGTACCTCTTTTTACGAAAATTGCCCGGACGGAGGAGTATGAAATTTCCCACACTTATAGTTTACTAGTTTCTGCCCGCGACTTCGTCCGCGTGGAATAGTTTAGAAAAAGTTTGGTGTTATCGTGATAATATAGCCTATAGCCTTTCTCGGTAAATGGGCTATCTAACACTGAAAGAATTTTTCAAATCAGACCAGTAGTTCCAGAGATTAGCGCGTTCAAGCAAACAAACTCTTCAGCTTTATATACGAGTATTAGTATAAGATATAGAGAAGGAGTGCAGAATGCTAATATTTTTTTATTTATTCGTAAAAATACATTAAATCACTAAAAAAATATTACACTCACTACCATGTATTTGACACACACGTATATATACTCTTTTGTTTATTGTTAAAGTCAAATTAGCAGTGTAGCCTTGGTGAAATCTGTGATTATAGAAGTACATAGTCTTTGACAACAGAACCTTAATAATGTTCAAACATATAATTTAAATTAATTCTTATGGTCGAATTTCGACCACGGGTAACCACTATCATATATAATATCAGCCCATAAATGTCCCACTGCTAGACTCGGGCCTCCCATTATAGGGGGAACGGACAGTATACCCGCCACGCATGTCCAAGGCGGCTTGGTAGGTTTGACACATCGGTTATCTCGATGTGCAGCTTGCGTCACGATGTTTTCTTTCACCGTTGTTAGAACGTGGTAATTGACGTAATTGTAACACTATACACATTAGATCAGAAAACTGACTAAGTGGTGCATGCGTTCCGGCCAGAATCGAACCTGCGCCCTCTGAGTTTGGAACGCGTGCGCTAGCCATTACGCTACCACGACATGAACTGATTATGACTCCTTATTTTTATAATTAATTCTTATTTCTAAATTATAACTCTAAAACTGTTTTTGTAATGAGTTATATCTCTCAGTGTTTTGAAACTCCATTGATTTCGATAGATGGCACTGTTTAAAAATGAAACTCGCCATAATTTGCTTCAATCGATTCTGTTGGTGCGAGTTTTTCTTTTCTCCCAATGCCGTCAATATACAGTTGCCTGTCTGCTGATAAGTAGAAATAGAAACTGTATTATTTTTGTAGAGGCTTCCACCACTGTTGAAGTGGGAGGGAGCTTTGTTAACTGTAAACATTGGGTATCGAGGTGGGTAATATCGCTTTTGGCGTATATCAAATCGAAACCATACATTGGTTTCGGAATTTCGGATGTTTGATTAATGATTTTAAAACCATATATTTCTGAAATCGTAAATTAATAAATTAACCGACCCGATTCGATTTTCCAATATTGCAATGCGAGACATAGGCAGAGGGATTTCGTGATTTCGATATCATTAATCCGTGTACGATTTTTACAGTATGATCTATTATGATTTTTGTTGGTTATCCAGTCAAATCTATATTTTGATATAACCATTTAAAAATTGAAATCTACGTGTATTTCCTGAATATGAATATTTGTAATTATCTTACTATTTTTGTTATTTTCGATTTGTAAATTTTTTCCTCATAGGACTAACTAATATTTTACCTTAAAAATCTTGACAAAAGTATTAAATAGGTATTTATTTATTTAATATTTAAATAAGTATTTATTCCACAACATTATTCTTAAATAGACGTTTTCATAGATTTCGTAGATTCGACGCGGTAGAGCCGTGCTGAAAGAAATTACCTTGAGTACAGCTCTTAAGCCGGCTCGATCGGTGTGATACCCCGCTCTCACAGAATATCGACGTGAAACGGTTAGCCTTGAACTAATCATGTTTCGTGCGATGTGTGCGAGTTCCTATGACCTATCCCCTCTATGGTATTCCTCTTATGTCATTTCCTGTATCCAATCTCTTCTATCCCCTCCTCGTTCAACTGGTAACCAAAGTCTTCTCTACTTTTTTTTTAAATTATTTATTTACTTCCCGTAAAGAGAAAAACAACATTTATAGAGTAAAAACTAACGATTAAAGTTTACAATTGTATGAATTGTGGTTGTTTATGTTTTCGTCGTAACAATTGAAAGGTCGCGCATTATTACACCTGCCTGCTCGTTTCAATATACGTATTCATAAATTCAGATTTCAAATCGTATATTTTTGAAATCATGCATGATCCCTAGTAGTAGTATTTCTCTTTCACACAAACAGCGTTGCAGGTCTTGCGTCTTACTCCCCCGACCGATTCTGTACGAACATCACCAAAACTTTAAAAGTTCATCAGATCGAAGCGGATATCTGAATATATCCGTGCAGGAACGGAGAAAGAATACAATTTCCTGCGGCCGGGCGGCCTGTCGTAAGAGGCAACAAAACAACCCACAGCCAACTAGTAGGGTATTTTCTCGATTGGATGGCGACAACCCCTGGTCAAGAGTATGCCACCATCGCAACCTTGTGTTGTGTTCCAGCATTAGTGACCCAGTTCCAGTCTCCCTTAAGTGAGCAGCAGCGCATATGTAGCACCTTTGGTGTTGCAAATGTCCATAGGCGATGGGAACCGCTTTCCATCAAGTGGGCTGTACAGCTCAATATACGATTTAGCGATATTGTAGCAATATATGTATATTGAATCTACATACGATTCAAATCACCCACTCCTAATTTGGTAATTTTGGCAACGAAATCTATGAGGCCGCGACGTTTTGTAAGTTTATAAAAAAGTATCTCAATTCATTTGAGAGTCCGCTCCCCTATTTCGGCTTAACTACGGCAATAAGTTCCAGAAGTTACAGTAATAACATCAAAATGATTTTACGTAAATTTGACACCTATAAACCAAAATGGCGGACCATTGGCGCGCAAATTCAAGCGGTTTAATTTAAGCGTCAATTAATATAACTCCAATCAAATTCCTCGAATTTCACTTTTCGCTTTTTGGTTAAAGTATTCTGCTGAATCGTGTTATAAACGCTGTTAAGATAAATTTACAATTAATTAAGTCTGTTTAAATTGAAATTTGACTAGTGAATTCTATGTAAATGCTTTATCTTCCTTTTATTACGTTTTCAAATATTTACTATAAAATTTTAGTTTGCGAACAGTTTAATTATTTATTGTCACGCCTGTTTCCCATTGGAGTAGGAACGGACGATGAATCTCCTGCTACGATCCTGGCAAACATTTCTCGCTTCATCCTCATCAACTTTTCAAACTTGTACGTTTACTAGAGTTCACCCCGCGGCCACGCTGCGGGTCAACCTCCAATGCGAGCTTCTTGTTTAAAGAGGTTACAACACAGGTTACATTGTATTAATTTTTTTTGTTACTGCTATTTGCCCCGGAAGACTGTTTAATTAAACAATCCTTAAAAAAAATACATTTAATTTTACATTATATTTAATAAATATTGCCACAACAACGCAGCAATTATATACACTAGACGCGTTTTTAATTTAGTAATAACATATTTATGAGCAAATGTTGGTAGCTTATTAACATCTATAGTACAGGCATTGCCTACTTCAGGTGTTAGTTTCCACTAATTGTATAAATTACATTTAATTTTACTTATGTCAAAGAAGCAAGTGAGGTGTGTAAGAATAAGCCTAAATGGCGCTCTGTTGTTCGTGCCTACCCCGCAAGGGAACTGGCGTGAAGTTATGTATGTATGTATGTATGTATGTAATTTTACCTAAGTTTTAACTTTTATTGTAATAAAACTTTTTTACAATTATAACAATGATCTGGTACCCAATAAACTATTTTATTATTATTATTGTCTTACGCGCTCTAGAATTTCATACCGATGACGTGACTAACTATGAATGAAGTGTCATGCCTTACATGGGCTGTTTTAAAATAATTATAATACATAATGAAAATTGAATGTATGAGTTGTTGATGATTGAGATGAAATGAGAGAAAGTTGAGATGGATTTGCGGTGTTACAAGAATGGATAAGGTGAGAAATGAGTACATAAGGGGATCTTTGAAAGTTGCACCCGTGACTGAAAAATTGAGAGGAAGAAGATTAAGGTGGTATGCGCATATAATGAGGAGGGATGAAAGTCACGTGACAAAAAGAATGTTAAACTACAAGATGGATGGGTACAGATGTAAAGGTGGACCAAAAAAATATGGATGGATTGTGTGAAGGATGTTATGATGATTTGTGATGTGACAGAGGACTTATGTCAGAATAAAGGAGTATAGAAGGAAGAGACATATTGTGCCGACCCCAATCATCAATCATCAAATTTTCATCCGTGCCGTGGGAACGGAGAAAGAATACAATTTCCTGCGGCCGGGCGGCCTGTCGTAAGAGGCGACTTAACAACCCACAGCCAGGTGGTAGGGCATTTGCCCGACTGGATGGCTACCACCCCTGGTCTAAAGTATGTCGCCATAACAACCTTGAATTGTGTTCCGGCATTAGTAACCAGGTTCCAGTCTCCCTTAATAGAGCAGCAGCGCATTTGTAGCAACTTTGGTATTGCAAATGTCCATAGGCGATGGTAACCGCTTTCCATCAAGTGGGCCGTCTGCCTGTCTGCTGATCTCCTGCAATAAAAAAAAAACAATTGGGATATGGTGAAATAAAAAAGAGAGAGAATGAAAATTGAATTTGTTACAATTTATACTGCGGTATCTAAAACCGCATATTTAATTTACCATTTCTTGGGCTTTAATTTGAAAATCAAAGGAACTGTTGGTATGACTTGTTCAGTCTTTTAAAATCATCATTACTCACATATATATGTAAATATATATAAACAATCGGCAAACGCATCGTACTCAATTTTCATAAACAAAAACCAATTCAAAATATGTAAATTCGAAATCGATTAAAAATCGCAGGACAAATTAAAAGCGTACCCTTATCCAATATTTTATTATTTAAAATCAGTCGTTCACACATCGATTCCAGTTAATGTTATTCGATTAATTTGTCTCTGAACAATTAGTCGATGCTTATCTGAAATTGTTCGAATAATCGATATTACTTTTTGTCGCTGATGCTACCGTTGTATCGATTTCGTTCGAATTTCGAATGACGTGATTGTATTTATCACAGCGTCATTAAGCTCAAGTGATTAGTGGGACTGTCGTATAGTTGGTGATATAATAATGCGATACGATACTAAAATTTTCACTTGTGTTGGTTTATAGAATAGAATATTTAAAATATTCTTTATTACACACGAGAAAGCAATATACATCAGAATCAGGAATATTTCAATTCGTAGAATCGGCAGCGTTAATAGTTATTTCTTCCATACAACCTTCTGGAGATAATTTTGCATATAATTATAATAGTGGGTCGATATCGAGTGTGCATAGTTTAAAACTTACATTATTATGTATCTTGATAGGTTATAAAATGCACATATGCTCTTTAATATAAAAATTATAGCGATGGATATACTCGTATATATATATTGATCGCGTCAAAAATCATTGCTTTTACTAGGGGGAAGATAAAGGGGGAAAGTAAAGTTATTAAAATTAATCGAATTTAGTATTACGGCTATATAAACCTTATTGTTGTGTATTCATGATTTATGTCATAGTGTTTACTAATGGTCCGTTCCTATATCTTACCAACAATTCATTTGCCTTACTATCTGCTAAATTTTACATAATCTTCGTACAAGTAATGTTAAATTTCAACCGATGATAAAGCAAATTAATAAATAGTAAGATATAGGACCCCCCGGCGGTAAATCAATACATATTATTAACACATGATGATTGACGGAATCACGGAACCTCTGTCACTTCTCATCGCTCTTAACAATGAACGATATAAGTTCAGACCAGGCCCTAAGAAAAACTTGGCCATTAATTTTCTTCATAGATTCTATTTAAAAATATTTATAACAGTCATTTTATAAAAAATAAACAAAAGAGCGATTAAACCCCAGCGCCATCTAGACGTAGCAAATACCAGATACATACCTAACTTTCGATAAAATAATTTTATTTCCGTGCCTCATTACGTCAGCAAACTCCAATAAGTGTTCCCGCAATGTAAGAAATGGCACAGTAACGCCGGTGAGTTTGTCCTTCGCTCCATAAATGCAGGCGTATTCATGCCCGTGAAAGTGTTAGGGGTCATTTGAGCCCCGTCGACCGTGAATGCCGATATTGCCACAGTTATCTTTAGAAATATTAGGGATGTTGATATGAAAACACATGTTTGCTTTGCTTCAGTTTGCAGTTTTTTATGTTTGTCAAGATGCTGTAAAGCTTGATTCACTCTATGAAGTCGTTCCGGGTTCAATCTCGATCTGGTCTCGGCCCGATCAAATCTCGCTGTATCTGCATTGTTTATACTACTAGCCTGGAGTAAACATGTGCGCGGCGATGTAAAACGATGAACTGCAGGTATTCCGTCAGTGGCGGCGTGGCAAATTTCAGACTTTAATAAGTCACAAATAAAACTTGCGCATCTGAAAATGTGGGATGCAAACCGAAAATAAGTAGGCAGAAATCAAACACTTCCTCTGTTCTTTTCAGATTATTATCCATCTACTCTATAACATATTAACAATAATTTATCGAACGGTTTTACAAAGTTCAGTCATTTTTAAATACTTTACGTATTTATTGCCTATAAATATAAAACTAATATGGACATAGTATACAACTCAACCAACATCTCTCGCTGCACGCAAGTGGCGGCGTCGCCGCGCCGGCTCGGCGCACATGCCTAGTCATGGAGTTGAAACAAAAGGGTATTCACAGTATCGGTACACATGTTGACAGGACCGATCTCACTTCTGTCAAATATTCTTTTCGAACCACTTCCGGTGCAATATTGGTTCGAAATTAGAGCGATACGATATTGTGAAATCTCTGATTCTTTCTTGTTTAACAATATTGATGGAACCTCTAAGGGACCGAGCCGGAGTGAAATTAAACCGTGAACTGCACCTCAGTGTAAATAGAGTCTTATAGCCTAATTGTCTTTATTATTAGGGTTCTGTAGTGAAATAATAATAAAATCTTAGTAATTTCATCATATCCGTTTCTCTCTATATTATATCACATGAATTTTTCTCAAAGATTTAGTCTCCAAATGGATAAAATTTGTGCGCGTTGTGTCGCCAAAAAATTTCTAACTAAGAGGGACCATTCGTAAACATATAAACAAAGAATGAAATAAAGTCGGTTAAAAATTCAGTACATTAATGAAAATAGTTATTAGCTTTTAGGCTTTTAGCTTGTAGTGTGCGCGAAACCTTATTTCCTCGAAACATCTCAAGCGTCGTTCATTATGAAGGCGGTATTCAGCACGCTTTATTTTAATTCTTAACTCGTCACAGTTTAGCATTGTTACATTTTTCCCCGTTGTAAGTTAAAAAGGCGATTCACACTTATCAGTACGAGTTTGTTTCTGTCATTATCTGGCAATCAGACCCACTAACATACTGCACTAGTATAATTATTATATGGTGGACATACTCGCGGTTTACACTAACAATCTCCCTGTAAAAAACATAACCCTTTAAAGCTAGTAAATCCTACATGAATAGGTCATTTTTGTCTCGTTTTTTATAATTTTGTCATTTAAAACATAAGACTCATCAGATTTGGATTGAAAATATTTTTAAATAAATAATATGTAAACTAGTATGTAGAAACCGAAGGAAGACTATTTAAAAGTTCTTTTTACTTTTGCTTGGATATCAAAAGTATATATAAACAAATTGATACACTTATTGGCACATAAATTAAATCAATGTACACAATAACAATCGACATCCAATTAAGTATATTTACCAAATTAATTTACTTGAATATCTAGTCTGTGGTTTTGTAGCAAAAAAGATAAAATGGCACTTTAACATCGATCTACGCATAAGACATTGTTCCTCTAGTATGACAAAACACCAGTCTTTATTCTTTTATGGAAATAATCGAAACATTAATTTGTATGAATAATTAGAGTTTGTTTCGAAGTTTAGTCGTCTTGTACATTGATGCAATTGATGTGTCCACCAGTAAACCATAATGGAGTTTTTATCTCTTGCGAAGTTCGACGAACTCGCGCGTATAAATGTAATGTCGCCCTAAAACCGCGAATTCGGCGAAAAATTCTTTTATTTTTTGCACTATGGCGGACGACGCTTTGCCAAGCTCGTATCGTATAACCATTGTGTATGGTATTTGTACGTTGGTGAAATTGTTAGTTTTGGTTGTTTTCTACCATCGCCATAACCCTTTGTTTGGACAAAAAAAAGTATGAGGGCCGGTTACCAAAAGTTGTCCGTCTGAGTTTTTTTATACATATAATATATGATAAGGTATTTTATGTTTATATTATAGTGTGTAGAGATTTACGACTTGAGTTTTCGTCGATGTTTTGGTAAAATGGAACCTGTGTGAAATCATCTTGTGAAATCCGTGCGTGATGTATTTATGTGTACTAGTGGTCGCCCGTGCTTGAATTTCGACCGTAATAATTAATTTCAAAGACTATACTTCTATAATCATAGATTTTGCCAAGGCTACACTGTTAATCTGACTTGAACAATAAACAAAAGATTATATATGCGTGTGTGTGTGTCAAATACGTGGTAGTGTATGTAATTTTTTTATGATTTAATGTATTTTTATGCATAATTTAAAAAAATTTTAGCGTTCGTCGCTTCTTCTGTATATAAACTATAAGTGTGCGAAATTTCATACTCCTCCGTCCGCGCAATTTTCGTAAAAAGAGGTACAAAGTTTTTGCTTCACGTATTAATATAATGATAATGTGTATTGTAGTAGATACATAATTATGTATTATTGTTTATAATAGTTAAATTATCTTATATATTACTATTTATTAATTAATCAACTAAATTATTGTACTAGTAGTAACAGCTACCGACTTTTGTTGTCCTTCTTATAACCCATTCAAAGGTTGTCTGGTAGAAATCGCCATGGGCGATTAGAACGCCGATTGTACTTGTATATAATGGTCTTGATTTTATGTAGCATTTTTGTACAATAAAGTATATTCATTCTATTCTATTACAGATTACAGATATCACGTATATTACAATACTGTTACGAGTAGCGGGACTCGAATTAAAATTCCGTTAGAATTATTGTAGAGTTTATTAGAACTATACAAACACGTATAACACAGGTACAAATATAACCGAACACAACAAATCCAAACGTTTTGCAGGTCGTAATTCAATAAATCGCGCAAAGTCCGACACTATTCGATTCCCGAATGTACACGCTCAACTGCCTCCTCTCTCCATCAGGCCATCGTTTAGTATTGCACAAATGCAAATATGCCCGTCGACATAATTTACTAAAATTAACTTGTATTTATAATCCGTAACACCTGGCTAATTATGCAGCCTGCAAGCGGCCGTAGACGAGTACAATAGAACAATAGACTGTTCTTCAAAATAACTAGAAACGTATGCCAAAAAATAAGTAAACAAAAGAAGACGATCATAAAGGGATTACAATTCATTCAAATGCCGACAGGTAATAAAATGTGTTTTTACAGATTAGGAGTGGAATTTGTTTTTGTCGGAACCTAAGTTGTAACAATACTATTTATAAACCTTCGCAGAGACAGTCCCTCTGCATATTCTACCGCCCGTACGACGGGGAGTGTTCCGAGGATTTGTTTGATCTGGTGCCAACTTCTAACTTTTACAACCGCACCGCTCGCCAACGACGGGATGTTCAGCCCCATTTTCTTGAGCTCCTACGCTCAACTAGGCAACGGTTATCAAGAACATTAATTCCGCGTACAACAATAATGGCTTCGCTGTCATTCTTCAAAACGAGGTCCCTTCTCAAAGAAATCTTATGAGAGTTAAAAGAACCTTTAATAACCCGACAGTCGTAAAATATTGATTGTATTTTTTGACAACACACCAGTATACCTTTTCGCCGTAAACTTAGCTCCGCTTCCTTGAGTTGGAACCTTTTGTGCTTTGTGTTATTATTTTTTCTTTTATGTGGAAATACTTTTTGTATTGGTTTAAAAATCCTCCGTTTTCTCCAAAATAATATATTCGATCAAGCAACGAGTGAAGAGTTAACTCATCGTTCACATTATGCCCGCTTCCTCGACAGCAAGTAGGAAAGTAATTAGGAAAAAGAGCAGCTTGGGTTCCAACCCAACCTATGTTGAACGTGGTATACTCGGGCTGCCCACTTTCCTGCTTGCTGCCGTGATGGTGGGCATAGTATAAACGAAAGGTAAAAGATTTTCGTGGCAGCATCGCGGACAATCGGTGTTTAAATGTTGCTCCTATATTGCCTTCGCGATTATTATGGGTGAGTGCAGACGTCGAAATAGTTGCAGCGTCAGCGCTTTGCCTACTAAGTTTATTTAATTACAATATGTTTTTAATAGTTACGTTATACAAAGAAACATCCGGCTTACACTATGGTAGTTGATGATATAAGTGATCGTAATAGAACTTTTATGCGGCAAGTCACGAGGGCAGTGTGTAAACATGTAATCGCGCTCACGCTGCCCGTCCTTTAACTTCTGCACGAAAAAACTGCAACTGAGATTGTTGGAATATGCAACAAATAGTTTTCATTCATTTGGCGCGGCATAGTACTGGCCAGCAAATATTCTCAATGTTTGAATTTAGAACATAGATGTTCTATTGTTTTTTGTTGTCTTAATTTCACTTTCCAATAAAACCGTTTTATAGCCGCACGTGTAATTTTTCATTATTACATTATTCACAGTCCGCTAAGTTATTAACAGTTAAAGAAATGTTTTACAAGGATAGAGCAGAGCAATGAAAGCGGCAGCAATAACGAGTGGCGTATTTACATGCTCCCACCGCTCATTTATACGAGGTGTTAAATTCACCTCTATTGAGTAACACGCAGACATACAGTACCTCCGTTATAAAATTACTCATGAAAAAATTATTGCTTAATTAATTTAACATTAAAGTTAAGAGTATATATTTATACAGAAATCTTAACTGCTACGTGTAACTATGTAAAATCTAAACATATTCGTAGATGCATTTCCGAAAGTTTTCTGTTTTCTGTATTCACAAATTTTGGCACGTACATGGACAAAGCAGTTTTAACCTTGCTAATTATTTAGCAATAAATTATTCCATGTACGTGACGTAACATGAACAAAAGACGACCTTGATTGTATCAATACTAGTGATCGCTTTGGATGTTTTTATTTGATCTTCTTGACTATATGACGCTGGTTGTACATTTTTATTATTACGCAGTGTAAAAAAATAAACATAGACCAATACGCGGGTAACAGTTGTTAATAAAATCACATAGTTTTAAATCTAAATCGAACGAGTATTTCAAGAAGTCAAAGCGATCTTCGGATGCCTCTGGCCGCCATCCAAGCTGATAGGTCCTATAGTACATTCCCCGTTGTTTATCAAACTACGAAACTTCAATTAGATTTGACACAGTTAAGTAGTTACGTGCTCATCGGGGACTGTCTGTAAAGCTGATGGTACACAATTCACTTATCTTTCAATTTGGATGAAGCAACCTTTATTCATTATTATGCTTTCAGCTCTTAGGGTTGACTCGATCGATGTGATACTACACTCTCATAGAATATTGGCGTGAAATGGTTTGCCTTGACCTGCACGATGAGTGAGAGTTCCGGTGGCTCATATATATAAATAGAAATTCTCAAAATAGGGTATTATTTTTAAGATACATGTCAGCAATGTAATTACATCGCTATTTCGTCAAATATTTTTTTTCTTTGTGTATATATAGTAGAGTTTCACTAATCCGGCACTTCAGTAGTCCCGTACGTCTAATAATCCGGCACCCTTCGCTCAAGTCTCCTACTCTCGTTCCGCACTTGACGCACCGGCATCAGTATAACGTCAAAACATACTACAATAGTATACGTATTTACCTTTTGTTTTCAAATTGAAAATAATCTAGCTAAATATGTACACGACAAACATGCATACCGTTATTATCGGTGCAGGGACGGAGAAAGAATACAATTTCCTGCGGCCGGGCGGCCTGTCGTAAGAGGCGACCAAACAATCCACAGCCAAGTGGTAGGGCATTTGCATTTGAGTTGTGTTCCGGCAATAGTGACCAGGTTCCAGTCTCCCTTAAGAGAGCAGCAGCGCATTTGTAGCACCTTTGGTGTTGCAAATGTCCATAGGCGATGGTAACCGCTTTCCATCAAGTAGGCCGTCTGCCTGTCTGCTGAACTCCTGCAATAAAAAAATAAAAATTATACAATCCAATAATTCGAACTATCCAATAATCCGGCACCCCCTAGTTTTTATTAGTGCCGGATTAGTGAGACTCTACTGTACACACACACATATATATATATCGTCGTCGTCAGCCATTCGCAGTCCACTGCTGGACGTAGGCCTCCCTAAGTCGGCGCTATTCATCCAGCCCCTACCGGCGACCTTGCACAGGTCGTCGGTCCATCGGGCTGGAGGGCGTCCGAAACTACGTTTACCGAGACGCGGTCTCCACTCCAGGACTCGTCTGCTCCATCGGTCATCGGTCCTGTGTATGACCCTCAACAAGTGTTCTCCAGTGAAACTTATTATGAATAAAACTTTTGAATTTGAGTAGTTCGACACTTTATATCTATATATCTTTATATATATAATTCTTCTGTACGTGTGTTGACAGTGAACTACTCCTAAACGGCTGGACCAATTTGAATGAATTCTTTATATATATAATTCTTCTGTACGTGTGTTGACAGTGAACTCCTAAACGGCTGGACCGATTCGAATGAATTTTTTTGTGTGTGTTCAAGTGGATTCGAGGATGGTTTAGATTCACAATTGGACCCGGTAGGTGGCGCTGCAATCGGGTTCTAAATTTTATTTCTTTAGGGCAGAACAACGTCTGCCGGGACAGCTAATATATATATATATATATATATATATATATATATATATATATATATATATATATATATATATATATATATATATAAATTAATTGCTGTTCGTTGCTGGACTGATTTGGCTAGTTTTGGTTTTGAATTATTTGTGGAAGTCCAGGGAAGGTTTAAAATGTGAATAAATATGAAAAATATGCTTGGAATATAGTATAAATAACAATTTCGCTTTCCCTTTGAAACTATTCCTATGTCTGTCAAACATTTGATGTTCGTTCCGGTTAAGTTTTGACCACATTTTTTACTAAAGTCGAAACATTCTACAATTATCATTCAGCTTTTTTATTTATTGATTCTGAGGCGGTACGAAGTTGGCCGGGTCAGCTAGTATTATATATAAGTATATTATATATTAGTTCCACTAGAGAACACTTTTTGAAGGCCATACATGTAGGATAAAATTTAAATTATTTTCTATTCTATGTATACCGCTTCGCAACGTATTATCGTTTTTTAAGGAGAAGCGGTAAGAAAGTCCCGCGCAATACGACTAGCTAAAAGTCCTTTTCATCATATTTATCTGTTTCAAGCTCTTTCTTTAACTCTGTCATTTAATAATGAAACCGAATGATATTCAAGACAATAAAAGGTACCCAATGGTGTTATTTGTATACGTTCGTGTCCTGATGTAAAGTATTAATAGATCTATTTATATTCTTATGCGTTTATCGTGAGTTTCGCACCAGTCTCGTGACAACGATTATTTTAATTAGGTTTATTGAATTTCTTTGATCATTATTGTCAGCCTGTAGCATCCTATTATAACAAACATAATATATATTATAGTCACGGGCTGTCGCTAATGTAATATCTGTTACTTGATTATCAGAATAACTCATAGGCTTATTATGGTATTGATTAAATTAGCCAAATCATAATGATAGTATAAGGGAGATATGTTTAGCGACGTACTAGTAAAACGTGTCAGTGAAACGCTGCCGCTATAAGGTGTTTCGATAGTGGCGCCGTAGGCTGCGTACAGCGTGAAGCTGTACGCGACCGACAAATGCTTATTATGAAAATGCACTATGGTGGTTTGCCTCAAATACTTGAGGCGGCGTACATACGCTGTGCGCGGCATCCATTTTCATAGTTTCCAGAATTAATATCGATATAACCCCAATCCGACGCCGGAAGCGGCGTACAGCGTTGATTGACTCCAGAGGCCATTTTCACCATATGTGATAGACTATACTGGTGTCCAGCTTCGCGTAATTGGACGCGGCGCGTCGCGAGGTGAATAACACGCGTGATCGCCATATGTACGAGCCGAAGGCGGGCAGAGAAGTGATCTTAGACGTTTGGCGTTGCCGTCTGTGTCTAAAGAGTTTGAAGATTCCGGGAGATTTTTGAATAGTCTCCCGGCAGTAGATGAGGCCTAGAGCCACCGCTTGCCAGGGCTAGTGGAGAGTCTAGGCCATTTACCCGTAGCCCTGGCGTTAAAGGCAACAGTATCTTTAGTTCTGTCTAGAAGTTTTTTGCCAGGTGGTAGGGCATTTGCCCGACTGGATGGCTACCACCCCTGGTCTAAAGTACGTCGTCATAACAACCTTGAGTTCTGTTCCGGCTTTAGTGACCAGGTTCCAGTCTCCCTTAAGATACAGCAGCACATTTGTAGCACCTTTGGTGTTGCAAATGTCCATAGGCGATGGTAAACGCTTTTCATCAAGTGGGCCGTCTGCCTGTCTGCTAACTCCTGCAAATTAAAAATTTAAAAAAAAGTACTAGTGCCATCCCGACCTAGCGAAATTCACACACAGGCCGCGACTTTTCCCCCAACCTTCTGCGCTTGTCGCGGTCTATGATCCTCAATTGGATTTCCTCTGGATAAGAAGTATAAAAAAGGCGGCACTAGGCGCTGCTGTTGGACTGCCCCCATATCCATGGTCCGTGTGTGTATCACAACAAAAGACATTACCCATGCATTATCATAAAAAAGTATAATTACACTACAATAGTAAACAGGAATTTTCGACTGACCTGTACTTATACTTGGGCCCCAGCCAGCGTTATACGGAGATCACGGATTTTAAGATAAACCGACCGTCTATTAGTCTATTGATTGCCCTATAATTAGTATGAATGTCAGTAGCACTATATCCGCAGTTCCATAGGTTTTTAATTCATCGTATATTGTTCGTGTTGGTTTATATAGAAGTTTCAGTTCAAAAATACATTCTTTAAAACACTTAAACGCACATTAACACTCAGAAAAGATAGACATTAAAATACAACCCAATTTATAGAACATCTTCCAGTCTATAAACAGGCTATAATTCAGCAATTAATAAATTATTTCCATTCGTGCTAATAAGAAAAAAGAAAAAGCGTTCGCCATAAATGAAAAGGTCGCGACGATATTAAGCCATACCTATCTTTTTTATTACACCTGCAACCATAAAAATGTCTGCGACATTTACATGCAAATGGTAATTTCTATAAGTGTTTAGCTATAGATATAATATTGCCATCCCTTGTATTGACCGTCTCCTGAGCAAAAGTGTGTCATAGCTGAATGATATGATTTTATCCGTGCAGGAACGGAGAAAGAATACAACAAGGGACAAAACAACCCACAGCCAGGTGGTAGGGCACTTGCCCGACTGGATGGCTACCGCCACAACACAGCTTTGAGTTGTGTTCCGGCATTAGTGGACAGGTTCCAGTCTCCCTTAAGGGAGCAGCAGCGCATTTGTTAAACTTTTGGTGTTGCAAATGTCCATAGGCGATAGTAACCGATTTCCATCAGGTGGGCCGTCAGCCTGTCTGCTGAACTCATTCAATAAAAAAAGTTTTTTATTGCATATCTGGCAAACAGGCACACCTCATAGAAAGTGGGTACTGTCGCCTATGGACGTTTGCAACACCAGGGATGAAGACTACGCGTTGCCAACCTTTGGAATTAGATATTATGGCGGCATGACGCTACCATAAGGGTTCTGTTTGACTACAGTACCCTAAAAAATACGAATATGTACATACTTAAAATAAATTGTGTGGTCTCCCACGTCCAAACGGCGTCAAGGTCAAACGCGTCGAGTGGTTGTGGTCTAAGTTATAAGCTTAAGTAAAGAAAATAATTGTCAAATGCTGGAAAAGCTTTAAAAATACTATAATAAAAATTGTACTACTGACACGCGTATGTTTCCCTTTCGAAGAGTGTAAGCACTCGGCGCTCTTCAACAATGGTTTCCCTCGATTTCCCTGAGATCCAGTCATCAGATCATGACTTGGTGATAGTGGTACCACGTCAGGAGTATAAATATATTTTGAATAAAAAAAATCCACAATTGATGGAGAAATAGCGTAACAAACAAAAAAAATATACAGTCGAAGTGAGAAACTTATTTTTGAAGTCAGTTAAAAATATAAGGTGTTGGTTCCTTGAGTTTGGTTTGCAATACGATATGAATTTTCTTATAGTCATAGACCGTATTTATATATATAATTGTCAGGACGCGTCATTGTTAAGAAGTGTAAAAATTGACAATAGTAGTTATTTATGATATTAGTGTGGTAAGTCGGTTTTTACAAACGAGTAGACTTATTCGTCTCGGGCTTACTATAGTCACGAGTTTGTACAGACCAACAACCTCACGTGTGTCGAACGTTTTTCAACACATTTGCGAGATAACAATGCGTTAGGTAAGTCGCAAAAATCTTTGACGTTTCTAATATGAAAAAGACTTCCAAGGAGGTTCGATTGTTCAGCTTATTCATTTTCGTAATTTGGAATTCCTTCGTGGCGTTCTTATAAAAAAAATCACCTAAGTACCTACGTTACCGCACAGCGTTGTAGTAAATAGATACTTAGGTGAGAGTATCTATTTTACCACACGTTCCATTGTGTCGTGCGTAATTTTTAGCTTTGGCACAATTTATGCGGGTTTCGTAAATGCATTCTTTGAACAAATGTGTTGAAAAATAGTACATTATAGTACTAGTGTGTAACATTGGTGAATACCGCCGAGGCGCCATTGAGACTCGAGCCGTAGGCGAGGGTCTTAAGAGAGCCAAGGACGGTAATCATCAATACACACATGTATCATACGACGTTTTTCAACACACTTGTGAAGAAAATAACAACAAAAACTCATTTTATTTAGTAGATAAAAAAAAAGTTATATATGAGTGAAAGTTTTATTTATTAAACACGTACGAGTTAAAATTATCTATTTAAATAAGAAGTTGCATGAAATGAGCAAGCAATAGGATCATTAATTTATTTGTTCTATAGAACACGATCTTTTTTTAAAAGTTAAAACCAATAAAATTTAAAAAAAATCTATAACTCACCAGTGAGTTATAATGTTTTTTACTCACAGTTTGATTATGGGTGTCATTCTGTGCCTAATTGCGGTGACCATAGAGCCACTTTATGAGCAAGTGTGTTGAAAAATATTTTTATTTAACTCCTTTCGCTTTTCAATTGTAACATACAAAAGTTGATTTTACGACTGTGCAAGAGCTCTTCGTTTTGAGAACAATATGATATTAAACAAAAATCATTACTGCGAACCTTCGCGGCGTACTGGACACACGCACGTAACAAATTTATTTATTACTCTACCCCCACTTTTCATTTATCTGTGAATAAAATAAACAATAAAGTACGTACGTTTGTGGGAATATTATTGCTGTTTTAATGGAAGTGCATTTTATTGTACATTTAATGACTTGGTGTTCATAGAACTTTTGATATAGTAATAAGATGAATATAGAGTGATTGTGGAACAAACTAGTTGGTTTAAGAACTTTTAGAAAAAGGTACAAAATTCTGGAAAGAAAGACAAGGACAGATACATGTTAGGAAGGGATAGACCATAAACGTCTATACGTGCAGGAACGGAGAAAGAATACAATTTCCTGCGGCCGGGCGGCCTGTCGTAAGAGGCAACAAAACAACCCACAGCCAGGTGGTAGGGCATTTGCCCGACTGGATGGCTACCACCCCTGGTCTAAAGTATGTCGCCATAACAACCTTAAATTGTGTTCCGGCATTAGTGACTAGGTTCCAGTCTCCCTTAAGAGAGCAGCAGCGCATTTGTAGCAACTTTGGTGTTGCAAATGTCCATAGGCGATGGTAACCGCTTTCCATCAAGTGGGCCGTCTGCCTGTCTGCTGACCTCCTGCAATAAAAAAAAACGAAAACGAACTTGCAGTTATTTACTATGATCTGGGTGTCTGGGATCGGCCCCAGAGTGGTCCGTTGTATATCATCCATAACACAAGCGTAACTTGCTTAGCTTGGAGATATACATTGTGGGTGTTTGTCTGCCGATTATTATTATTATAGCCGATTATTATCAGCTAGTATATAGCTGAGGCCCGTGACTTCGACCGCGTGGTGCGGTTTTTTAACTATCCCACGGGAACTCTTTAATTTTTCGGGATCAAAAGTATCCTATATATTGACCAGGGATATAAGCTACCACCATACAAAATTTCATTTAATTCGGTCCAGTCGTTTCGGAGATTAGCCCGTACAAACAGAGAAACAAAAAATTTGAAAAAAATCTAAATTAGTTCTATTTCACTTCTTACAAGTTACATCCCCCTGACTCGGTTTTTAGCATTTTTTTTCATTGTACAGAAATTCGACCTCTACAGTTTTATTATATGTAGTAATATAGATATGTAGTAGTAATTAATGAATAACTTGGTCCTCTTAATAATAAATTCTTTTCAGATGGGTTGTCTGGAAGAGATCGCTTTTTATCGATAAGACAGCCATTTGTACACATTTAGAATAGGATTAGTTTGTAAGTTTTCTTTAATTGTGTAGAGAAAAAGGTTTATTTATCTGTCTAATTATGAAATCAGTGGACCGACCAATTTAACCTAAAATATATGATTTTTTTTTTAATTTTTGAACAATATACTTTTTTCTTTAATTTGTATAGTAGCTCACATGTGTTCTTCAAATAAACATTTTCTTTCTTTATATATATGTATAAGACGGTGGTCTGTTACAAATTCCGTAGGCTGTGCGTGACGCACAATCTCTCTCAGACGCCTGAAGCGGCTGCCTACGCTGTTCACTGCATCTGTACGACGACGTAGGTATACCGTGAACAGCGTAGGTATGCCGCTCAAGAATGACCGCAAATATGAATCTGCGGTAATTCTTGAGTTGCTGTTTCTTTACTAGCGTAAAGACGTTACGTTTTTGACGTTAATTAATCTGTACAGACATAGAGACGACATGAATGAACTGACGTGCGTTTTGTGCTTATACTACCTAATCCGTGTCCTCTTCGCTGGTTGTCATTATTAAAAAATACAAAAGCACGCACGCATGCGCGCACGCGCGTACCCAAATCATAGTTTAATTAAGTTTTGTAACCTTTAATTCACAAACGCGAAAAGTACTCGCAGTGCCTCGCACGAGGATGTACGCAATTCTTACGTGAAACGTTATTGCTGGTACATATTTGACAGGCGTTCCCATGCCCACTTCACCGAAATCATAAAAAAATATATTAATCACAATCAAATATAACCTATGTCAGTCAGGAGCAATGTAGCTTTCCACTAGTAAAAGAATTTTCGAAATCGGCTCTGTAGTTCCGGAGATTACCCCGAACATCCAAACTCACAAACTACCTCTTTATAATATTAGTATAGATTATACGGATAAACCTAATTGAATCAACTTGGTTGAAAGGCGCAGAACTAAACGGATATGACGGTATACATTTTCATTGCATGTTTTAAGGGAGTGTTTACTTGGATCACTGTGGATGATTGAATGGAAAGAGAGAAAGAAAGAAGAAAGAAAATAATTTTATTTAGGACAAATTATATTGTTACATGCCGACAAAATTGAATGCACACCTGCCTGCCAGATAGCACAGTTTATTACCTTCCCGCATTTGGACTTCTTTTGTTTACTTAGAAAAACAGCCTATTGTGTATTGTACTCGTTTATGGCCGTTCGCAGGAATAATCAAGCAGGTGTGCGGATTACGTTTTCTGAGAAATTGCGTCGAAGCTTGGCAGGTAGACATATTGTATTTGTATAGTTTAGTATAAAACAATGCCCGAACGGAGGGATGAGGCAGTCAAACGACGACTACGATACGAGCAAGACGTGTATACATTCGATAACCTATATAGCGACGGACTTTGCGCGTGTTATTGAATCGTGCAGTTTGTACTGGTTGTGTCCAGTTATATTTGTACGTGTGTTATATATGTCTGTATAGTTCTAATAAATTCTATAGTAATTCCAACGGCATTTTTAATTCGAGTTGTTAACAAATTTAAAAAATAGAGTAATATAATTTTGTCCCAAAAGGAGCATCAGTCTCAGCAGAATGGCAGCAATGAACCGTCTATTATCGGCTGCAGACGTTTCCATAGTAACCATCAATACAGCGTCAATCTGACGCCGGAACGGCATCAATCCTCGATTGAAGCTAGATGCCCGCTTTCGGCATCCGTGACAGACCACAGCTATGAGCTTCTTCTACGAGCGGGCGGTTTCCGCAACTCGACGGCAAAGCGCCTATTTTGCGTGCGAGGGTGGATGAGGATTTACTCCATCCAGCCCAACTCCTCCAGGAAGTCCACCAGCTTCTTGACGTTGCTGAAGACTTCTCGGAGGCTACCTGGGGCGTCCAGATACTTCGCCCTGTATTAGGCCACCTCTCCGCATTCAAGCAGGACACGGGCGGCTGTTTCTTCTTCCTCCAAGCATGCTCTGCACAGGGGGCTGTCAATGACACCTATATTAAAAAGATGTCTGTTAAAATTGCCATGTCCAGTGGCTGCACTAATAACAAGTTTCAGCCGGGACCGACTGAGCTTTAAGACATTCCTGGAGAAACGCAGGTTTACTCGATGCATTGCCAGCTTGGCTTGCCTGCAATCCTCCAGGTTGTCCCAAAGTTGTTGATGTAGTGCCCTTGTCCTGTGATTTATGTGGTTTCTAAACCAACTGTGTGGCAAAGGCAGGAAAGGCTCTGGTCCAACTGGTTGGGTTTCGGAACCACAGACCACAGCTATAAACTCGTTCGAACACTATGGGAATGTAATTTATGCTCGCTCAAATATTTTGAGCACAGAACAAAAGTGTAGCGTAACTGTTTGTGTCTTTGCAAAAGTGATAATCGTAAGAACGCGTTCTTGTGTAACAACAATACAAAACTTTATGTGTCTGCTGAATGGTTTCTCAGAGCTTTTTATGTCACCAGCGAAGATGCCAAGATTGCTGCATTTCGGTGCAATAAAAACTTTATTTTTAACCTTTTTAACCGCATACTAGTCGTCTCATACGTATCCATTATTATATTTAATTAAAAGACCGAAAATGAAAAGTAGTTGCCTTACGTACATATTATATGTACTATACACATAAATTAAATACATACATACATAACTTCACGCCAGTTCCCTTGCGGGGTAGGCATAAACAACAGAGCGCCATTCAGGCTTATTCTTACACACCTCACTTGCTTCTTTGACATTCATAATTCTTGTCATGCACGCTCGTCTGTTCTTAAGGCTCCTGACAATTAAATTCATCTATATATTAATACGTGAAGCAAAAACTTTGTACCCTTTTTACGAAAATTGCGCGGACGGAGGAGTATGAAATTTCGCACACTTATAGTTTATATAGAGAAGAAGCGACAAATGCTATACTTTTTTTTAAATTATGCATAAAAAATACATTAAGTCAATAAAAATACATTACACACACTATCATATATTTGATACACACACGCATATGTACTCTTTTGTTTATTGTTAAAATCAAACTAACAGTGTACCCCTGGCGAAATCTGTGATTATAGAAGTAGTCTTTAACTTTAATTATTATGGTCGAATTTCGACCACGGGCGACCACTAGTTAGTTATCTATCTATATATATAAAAGAAAGTCGTGTTAGTTACACTATTTATAACTCAAGAACGGCTGTACCGATTTGGCTGAAAATTGGTGGGGAGATAGCTTAAAACCAGGAGACGGACATAGGATAGGTGGCGCTGAGATCAGGCTCTAGAATCCTCCTAATCACCTGGACCGATTTTGGTGATTTTGTTTTTGTGTGATTGAGTGGGTCCCCGGATAGATTAAATCCACAATTGGAACCAGTAGGTGGCGCTGGGATCGGGTGCTAGATTTTTGTTTTTTCAGAGCAGGACGTCTGCCGGGGCCGTTAGTATTTAATTAAAAGACTGAAAATGAAAAGTAGTTGCCTTACGTACATATTAGATATATAGAGATCAATAAAATTCCAGTGTTTATTTGTAATGTCAAAACAAAATGAGTAAAAAATCCGGAGTGATAATTCGGACCAGGAGATTTCGTAATTTTTGTCTGTCTTTCTGTTTGAATGTTCCTGCTAATCTATAAAACGGTTGGACTGATTTTAACCGGACTTTCAGTTGCAGATAGGTAATGTTATAAGGCGTAACTTAGGAAAAGTTTTTTAAAGTTCCGCGAAAAAAAAAATCTAGGCGGACGAAGTCGCGGGCACAGCCAGTATATTATAACGGCTATTTACCATGTCATTAGGCAGAGACCTACACTTGTTACGAACTTGCAAGATATACTACAAGTTATACCGTTTATTTGTTAATTTCTTGCTAACTACTAATTTTTTTCAAAATCTGTAAATGAGGATCAGAATTTCACGAAAAATTATGGATTGTCTTCCAAGACCTATTTCATATGGCTGTAACGCTTAAGGTTGAAAGGTTTCACCTGTATTTAAATCTGTTCAGTAGTTTTCACGTGATGCTCTAGCAAATTCTAAAAGTTTCATTTTTGGAATCCCAATTAGCCCCCCAATTTCCCCCTGATTATTCTCACATTTTTAAACGCATTTTAGATTAAAATTATTTTTAGTCAATCGTTATAATTTTTACTTTTTAGTTCATAGTGCTATTAATACTAAAAATCACGTTTTTTTTAAACTGCTTACTACTACAGAAAAATCTCGGTTTGAAGATTGAACGCAGGTACCCTGCATGCATAAGATTCTAGAATCTAGACCGTACGTGGCGTACCCGAATACCTTCTTGCATCACGTGCAATCTTAAACCTAAACCTATGCAGTGGCCGTTTTATTGCGGTCTTCTTTATATAGAGTGCTCCCTAGAACACTACAACCAATTAAAGTTTAACTATACTATAATATTCGGAATAAATACCACATTTTTATACAATTTCAACTAACTTCTAAAATACATTAAAGCAGTGAAACCTTTACAGAGCAAACATTATATACCTTCGAACTAAATTAGAAACCACTTGTAATTCATCTATGAATATATTCTGAACTAGCGGCCCGGTGCGGTTTCACCCGCGCTCTGTCCCGCTCCCGTGGTATATAGCGTCATGTTATATAGCCTATGACACTCCCTGTTAACGTAGCTTTCCAACAGTAAAAGAATGTTTAAAATCGGTATAGTAGATCCAGAGATTACCCCCTACAACGTCACAAACTTTACCTCTTTATAATATTAGTATTTTGAATAATCGGTAGTTTAAATCCGAGGTCTATTTAATTTTCGAATGAAATTATTGCTTCATTCGAATAAGCACTAACTTCATTCGAAAACTATAGAAATTGCCAAAATTTCTGGAGTATTTTCATAGAGCCATATTTAGGGTTGCCAACCATATTATAATGTATAGTATCGTATTACATTTTAGCCAATTATATTATATATTATAGAAAATTATATAATACGAAATGTAATATATTTTCATCGCTATTTCAATTGCCGCGCTTTTTGTTCATATACTTATAATTATTTAAAAAAATAGTAGATAGATGGAATTAATAAAACATATAATATTTTTATTATCCGTGCAGGAACGGAGAAAGAATACAATTTCCTGCGGTCGGGCGGCCTGACGTAAGAGGCGACAAAACAACTCAAAGCCAGGTGGCAGGTTGTTTGCCCGACTGGATGGCTACCACCCCTGGTCTAGAGTATGCCGCCACAACAACCTTGAGTTGTGTTCCGGCATTAGTGGCCAGGTTCCAGTCTCCCTTAAGAGAGCACCTTTGGTGTTGGAAATGTCCATGGCGATGGTAACCGCTTTCAATCAAGTGGGCCGTCTGCCTGTCTGCTGAACTTATGCAATAAAATATATATATATAATAAATAATGAAAAACAAATACATAAATACTCTTTATCCACCTAAATTTACCAAAAATACTATATGTTTACAGCTTAAAAACAAAATACTATATCTTCTTCAAAAAGAGGTGGCAACCCTAGCTGTAGGCACACATTTGGACAGCTTTAACAAAAGGCTTGAAGTAAAATTAACTATATGTTTTGTCATTCTATAAAATCGTAGCCTCCTAGATTTGGCACGACCGTGCATAGTCATGACATTTAAGACTTAACTTGACTTAAGACAATTATCGATATACCAAAAAGCCGCAAGACTAACACTATCACTATCTCGTAATATTTCATACAAATCATACAACTCCTATATAAACAGAATGAGACAACAACACAATTAACGATCACGTGCACAAACGCGATCTGCACTCTCATCGCAGACACATATTATGTGCTAATAGTGAGCTAAAGGGTTAACGTCACAAGTGTACTTTAATTTTTAAACAGCGACTAATATAGATAAGAATTTACAACATACAGACTCTCGCTGTTCCTTTATTAGTAGTAGGTATAGAAATATTACTTGGAGATTGTGCATTTTCATCACTGGTGGTTGTAGCCTTAACAGGTCACAACAATGTCATCTTATTTATAAATAAAAAACTGAGATTTGTAGAAGTCAGAAATATTTTTTGTAGGTGAATTAAGTCATGCCCACGGTTTTGCCCGTGAGAACTTCAATTATATATATTAGATGGCAACTTAATTTTTTTTAGGATTTCATCTCAGATCCCTAACGAACTTTTGTACAGAATTTCATGATACTAAGACTTTGAAGACGGAAATATTAACCTTTATATATAAAAAATTAGTTTCGTTGTATCTGTGTCGGCAAAAGTCCAATAGTAGGTAGTCGACGGATTAAATTTTAACTTTCAAATGAGGTTGTATTTCAATGAGAGCTTTTTTGCTAACTTGACAATAAAACAAACTATTGCCAGTGGAAAATATTTCTTTTTTTTATCATTTCTCATTTTCTGAAAGTATGCTTGGAGTTAGTTGCCTGATCACAGAGATGAAAACAGTACTTTTCATCCATGAGAAACGATTTTCTCTGATATCAGAAAAAATCAAATCTATGCAAATTATAGATAAAGATTTTGCCAGATGGTAGGGTATTTGCTCGACTGGATGGCGACCACCCCTGTTCTAGAGTATGCCGCCATAATAACCTTTTCTTGTGTTCCGGCATTAGTGACCAGGTTCCAGTCTCCTTTAAGAGAGCAGCAGCGCATTTGTAGCACCTTTGGTGTTACAAATGTCCATAGGCAAGTGTAACCGCTTTCCCTCAAGTCAGGCCGTCTGCCTGTCTGCTGAACTCCTGCAATAAAAAAAATAAAAAAGAACGACTCATTTCGCTTTTTTTTATAGCCACTGTTAAATCGCGGCATAAATTGTAATAAAAAATTCAACAATTTTGTAACATCGTTTTGTCCTTCTAAATTACTTTTCACTAAATTATTATTTAATTTACATAAATTTGAGCTAAATATTTACAGTGACAAAAAAATACTGGCTGGTAGAATGCCACAGTAAAAGAAATTTACTTGACGTTTCATATGACGTGACGTATTAAATAAGTTCACCAGATTTAGATGTGGATTTAACGCCTGATTTCGTCTGAGAAGTAGTTGTTTGTTTAACGAAACGAAATGAAAAGCAGAGTGTTATACTCGGGGTGAAAGGCCTTTTCAGGCAATCGAACTATTAGCGCCCTCGCTACACTTCTGCGCCAAACCATCTCGTGCCTATATAGGTCACTTTCACCTCTCGTGTAACAATCTAATATTTCCTCACCACTCGGAAAAAGCAACGCAAAGTAGATCCATTTCCATCTTAGACTATATCTTCGCCCATTAAGTGAGATCATGATCAAATGAGAACCTACAATAAAAAATATCAGACAGAGTCATAGTGAAGCCGGGAGTTAAGCTAGTTAATAATAACATGTCTCCTCCTTCTGCGAGCAAGTTATGTTTGCGAAGGAGGAGGCGGAACGGGAGCGTGAGCGTAATTCCCTGCTCCGCTCCCGCCAAAGGAGGACGCGCCGACGCCGGAGGTCGGATAGTGATCTTCGGCCGCCGTAAGCGGGCGGCGCGGGTGAGGCCCCTAGGGGTATAGGGGTTCTCACTCACCCGCACATGCCGTCGAGATGAGAGCGCGAGTGTTCCGCGCGCGCTCATCTCTCTTCCCGTGGGGCGCGTTACAGACCGCCCCACGCACGAAAGAGACCTAGTAGTAGCCGGGGGACACGTCCTCTGGCATAGGAAGAGGCCCAGTGAGGGGGGCCCACGCCTGCCAGGGCACGCGGAGTTGGGAAGCCCGCATTCACGTAGCCCTGGCATAAGGCGCAGGACGGAACACCCAGGGGTTTTAGTGGGTATCCCTAACTGGGGCGTGGCAATAGCGTGGCACCGGTTCTGATCGGGCACGCTAGCGCCACCCCCGATCTGGCGAATCCCACACACTCACACGGGTCGCGAACATCCCCCCAGGCTTCTGTGCCTGTCGCGGGTTAGTTCTCAAACGGATTTCCCCTGGCCAAAAAAAAAAAAAAGTTAATAATAACATCAGTCAAATAATACCAGCATCGCAAGCCAGGCAAGTGTAAACCTTCACGCATTAGTTTACAGATGGCAGGTATCTGTAATTGCGGGAAGGTCACTGTCCCCAGCAAAGGGCTTTAAATGCCAAGTTTTGTGAATATACTCGTAAATGTCCAAGGCCGTATAAAGGGTATAAACAAACATCCATTCAAAACAAGATTGACATTTAAGCATTAGGATGAATTACATTGATTGACGTTAGAATATTCAGCCATAAAATATAGTGTATAATCTTCACCATACATGTCCTGTGCCTTATACTTCCTGTATACGTTAAGTCAAGATGTTGGGCCCATGTGGTTTTATTTTCTTGTTGGCGACCAACACTGGCTGACCAACAGAGTTCTGTAAGTATTGTCGTACACATATTATCTTAGAGCGTTCCGTTTATACGATAACTTTTTGTGAGTGTACGGTATATGTTTACAAGTTATCGTGGCTGCAATAATTTCAACATCCGTGTTTATCAAACGTCCAATGCAGGATGATTAACATGCGGTCAAGTCAAAACCAACCTTCAAATTCATCAGCACTTTGGCCCAAATACCCCAATAGTTTTAGGTCCGTAAAAAAACACGTTTCACCTTAGTATCAAGCACACCTCAGTGAATGTGCGGTACTCTTGGGCAAAAAAATTTCCCAGCCTAAGCACTAAAAATCGACTATTTACCTTTAAGAGACGTCACGAAATCTCGCTGTACTCCGTCGATGCAATGACTCAGGGGTCCTCCTAATGGTAGGAGAAAAAAAATATGACAGCGACAATACGAGGTTATAAAAAGAATTCACACATTTCTATACTGAAATTTAAGATGTTGTAAGCCTCATTTCCAACAAATGAGGTCAGCAACTTAGCATAACGCTGTGCTGGAATTTCCTTCAACACAACGTTGATTTTCAGTAGAGCACGTCTCAATCGTTTAATCAATCTTAGGTGGTAAACTTGGTCCAATACTCTGGCTCAATGTGTACGGCGGCATTTAAGAGCCTGGTGTCATATGAAGATAAATCTCACCAAACGCATCGTATTAAATCATTGCTGACTATTAAACCTATAATCGCATGAAATGTCTAACAGTAAATTTATTTCTAGACGTAGTCATTTAATGGCATTAACTTTAATTAGTCTGACAATACACTTTACTCCTATTTGATGGAGTGGAGACCCGCCTATCTGAGTATATAAATTTGAATTTTGAACCATCTGATTGTTGACGAGACAAGAGTCTCTAAATGTCAATTACATTTGTACTTGCAATGAGGTTTCCCTCAGCTATACGTATGGGGTT
The DNA here is from genome assembly GCA_019925095.2 of Dendrolimus kikuchii. Taxonomy (NCBI): domain Eukaryota; kingdom Metazoa; phylum Arthropoda; class Insecta; order Lepidoptera; family Lasiocampidae; genus Dendrolimus; species Dendrolimus kikuchii. The sequence continues at coordinate 5,120,038 of CM034390.1, read as the reverse complement.
TTTAAAAAACGGTGTCATAGAATTCTTTTGAGGCCGGCAGCGCGTTGGTGGAATCTCTGGTGTCACAAACGTCCATAGGCGACGGTAACAGCTTTCCATCAGGTGGGCTGTCCACCTGTCTGCTGAACTCTAGCTATAAAAAATAGGAGTTAGTAGGAAGGTTTTTTAGTTGTAAAGGAAGTAGGGTTCTCATGATTCTGGCTCTATGGCGAAGACCTTGGCTTATTATTCCAATGATGTAGGTTCGCATCCTGGTAGAAAATATGAAAAAATTGGTTTTCTAATTTGCTTTTAATATTATTACAATTGTTGCTGACGTTCACTGATTTTGAGTGTTAACTACAATAGTACTTGTTTCGACATTGTAGCACTATTTGTAAAATAAGGTATTTTAGTTGATCTTTGAGGTTTTTGTCGGGATTTAGGTACATTTAGGTCCATATGAAGTAAAGATACGTTGCTGAGGAGTTTGTTGCGCCGCTTCTTCTCCTTTAACAGTAACTAAAATTGCTTTGAAAGCGGTGATAGACTCATGACTTTCTCTAACTAAACTAGTAAGATTTTATTTTTTAATAAAAAAATATATTTCATAGCCGTCTGCCTAATTCAGGCAATAAAAAAGCGGAAATACGTAGTTCCAAATCATGATTACTGTGAATCACTTCATGGAAGCTATTTCCGTCATTTATATTCAAAGTTGTTAACCTCATTTAAGAAAATGTAGCATTAAAATTTAAAAGTATCATATTTTATTATGTTTTAAAAATATTTTGTTTACATCATACTTTTTGGGGATCCATTCATTTTGGCAAAAAATAAACCCGTATAAAATTGTCCTAACACAGTAACATCTGAGAAATAGTGGAACCCGTATAAAATTATTTTTACACAGTACTATCGAAGAAAAAATGGAACCCGTGAAAAATTGTCCTTACACAGTATTATCTGGGAAATAGTGCAACCTGTATAAGATTGTTCTTACACAGTAATATCAGAGAAAAAATGGAACCCGTGTAAAATTGTCCTTACACAGTAATATCTGAGAAAAAATACTGCTTACATAATCAATTTTGATAATATTATACTATTACTAGTATAATTTCTTAACCAGAACTACTTGCGTCTTTGCGATAGTTTTTCACATTTATATGTAATGTGTCTACATTTTTATTTATTTATTGATGCTCAAAACAAATTACACACACAAATCCATACAACTAAAATATAAACAGAAATCTGGATCAATCAATCAATCTTTAAATATATGTCAATGCGTGCGTGCTTGTGTGCGCGCGCGCGCGTGTGTGTGTGTGTGTGTGTTTTTTATTGCAGGAGTTAAGCAGACAGGCAGACGGCCCACTTGATGGAAAGCGGTTACCATCGCCTATGGACATTTGTAACACCAAAGGTGCTACAAATGCGCTGCTACTCTCTTAAGGGAGACTGGAAACCTGGTAAACCTGGTGTGTGTCTTTATTTGAATAATAATAATAAAATGATTTATTTGCCTCAAAAATAAATAACAATCTTAATTACAATATAAAAGACACATTACAAATTTGCGGTCTTAGAAACTAAATTATTGTTTGTGCTTCTACTAGCTCCAAAACTATTATTAACTGTATCTTTGGAGCCACTAGTTTTCTCTGTTACATTGTCTACTTATACAATAACAAAGTTAGTCCTAAAAATGTGCAAGTGTGTATGTTTGTTCAGGGATGTGTGTGTGTGTGCATGTAAGTGGTGCAGAGTGAGTGGTGTGTTTACTCTCCAATCCGTAAGAATTCTTCTGTTACGTTATAATCGAAAGTGAATAGAATTACTGTCTATTTTTAAATATACCATGTATAGAGGATATTTTTTTTTATTCAAATAATATATCAGTACGTACTTTATGAATTACAATCCAATCCGAGATAGTCTACTTATGAATTTAATTTTAACTACAACCCGTATTTCCAATATGAAAATAAAACAAAAGAACAAGTTTACTTAAGAAGATAGATGAAGATATAAAAACATTTTCAACTTATTTTTAATCGGTTCGGAATCGATTTGACATCGGTTTAATTACTCGTGATGGTACTGAGGAATAAAATAAATAATTCGATTAATTAAATTCAGATTGCGATCAATTTCTTCTTAATACGTTGAAATAATTTAAACCCTCTCTCATTACTGGCATATCTACCTACTATCTTTGATTTTTTTATTTTTGTAAATTGCGCCACACAGGTAGCAACGGATGTCTGCACGTTAAAGGATGTGCAGTCACGCGATTCTGGGACAAGTACGTAAATGTCCCGGCGCCCTAATTCACTGCGACATGCCTTTTGCTGTTAGCCTGCGTAGGCTAGCAGCAAACGATTAAAGTTTTGTACTAAAACATAATCTTTATTTTATTTTTATTTTTTTTATTGCAGGAGATCAGCAGACAGGCAGATGACCCACTTGATGGAAAGCGATTACCATCGCCTATGCACATTTGTAACACCAAAGGTGCTACAAATGCGCTGCTGCTCTCTTAAGGGAAACTTTAGACCAGGGGTGATAGCCATCCAGTCGGGCAAATGCCCTACCACCTGGCTGTGGGTTGTTAAGTCGCCTCTTACGACAGGCCGCCCGGCCGCAGGAAATTGTATTCTTTATCCGTTCCTGCACGGAAAATATGTCTTTATTTATGTCGATTATCCTTTTTTACAAATAATTAAATTTATTGTACAATCACATTAATGACAAACAATACACAAATCTGCACTAATATTATAAAGATATTAAGTTTGTGAGTTTGGATGTTCGGGGTAACCTTCGGTACTACTGAGCGGATTTTGAAAATTCTTTCACCAGTAGAAAGCTACATTATTCCCAGATGACATATGCTATATTTGATTGTGATTAATAAATCAAAAAGAGTAAAAATGTTTTACGCCCTGCGAAGTGTACACGGGAACGCCTGTTAAATATGTTACAGCAATAACGTTCCACGCAAAAATTGCGCATATCATCGTACCAGGCACTGCGGGTGCTTTCTGCGTTTATGAATTAGTCAAGATTACAAAGATTTACTTAATTAAATCTTTCGTTGTATATTTTGCTCTCACTGGCAAGCTCACCTTTTCTCACAATATTCGCAAAAATTCGCCAATTACGGTCAGCTCCACAGATTCCGAGATTCATGATTGCAGACCATGAATCATCTATATGACACTATGTTTCTAACCAAATTCAAATTAAGGCGGGTCACTTTAGCGAATCCAAATTCAATGCTAGACCAATAAACAATTTATTATTAAATGCTTACATAATCAAATTAACAAAATGGAAAACATACCACGATCTATTATTTGACTAGCGCCATCTATCGAGCTACAAAATAACTTTTTCGTAATACACAATCAAAATCAATAGTACTAACTTCTAACTCACGTTAATATTTTTCTCAGAAGAAAATTACGATGACATACTACATACATAGCTTCACGCCAGTTCCCTTGCGGGGTAGGCACGAACAACAGAGCGCCATTCAGGCTTATTCTTACACACCTCACTCGCTTCTTTGACATTCATAGCTCTTGTCATGCACGCTCGTCTATTCTTAAGGCTCCTAACATCACCTTCTGCTAGTATACGATCAATTTGATCATGGAAGGTGTGTCGTGGCCTCCCACGACTTCTGCATCCATCCACTTTTGCATTGTACATCTGTTTAGTCATTCTTTCATCATGCATTCTTTCCACATGCCCGATTACGATGACCCATATCTTAATTAGGCAATGATCCTAAACTAATTCCTTAGCTATTACGTAAACATTCTCGTATTTACATTTATAAGCTTGATTGAACACGGGATAGATACATTACGCATACATGCACCCATATCAAGGTTTAATTTAACCCTTGATATGGGTGCGTGTGTGCATTGGTGCATGTGTATTTTTTAATGACGCTCACCGAAGTGGGTATGACATATAAACAATACTCAAAAGCAACTTAGAAATATCCGTTGACAACTTTTCGACTTTTACCGCCATTTTATCGTAAGCGACATTTGGACCTTAGTATATTTTGAGTTTTTTTTATTTTATTGCAGGAGTTCAGCAGACAGGCAGACGGCCCACTTGATGAAAAGCGGTTACCATCGCCTATAGACATTTGCAACAGCAAAGGTATTACAAATGCGCTACTGCTCTCTTAAGGGAGACTGGAACCTGGTCACTAATGCCGGAACACAACTCAAGGTTGTTATGGCGACATACTTTAGACCAGGGGTGGTAGCCATCCAGTAGGGCAAATGCCCCTACCACCTGGCTGTGGGTTGTTTTGTCGCCTCTTACGACAGGCCGCTCGGCCGCAGGAAATTGTATTCTTTTTCCGTTCCTGCAAGGATGAAAGTTACATAAGGTATTCCGAACTATTTATTTGTTTTAAGAATTTCAGTTTTTAATTCAGCATTCAGCTAATGTAACTTAAAATGCCTTATGCAACCAAAAATGTACTTATGACTAAATGTAGCTTATGATAAAATGGCGATAAAGGCACGATATTTGAATGAATCAATGAATGTGCTTCATTGCATACATAAGCTACATATACAATAGGTCTTATCGCCGCCGGCGATATCTTCCAGGCCACCTTTGCAACGATTAAAAATAGTGGAAATAAAATATATTTAACATAGATTATGAATCTAAGAAAACAAAAAGAATTACAAAAAAAACTGATATCGATACGCATGTGTTTATCGCGGGGTGAAAGGCTATTTGTTTTAAGCGACATTTTCTGACAGAATTGACTTGATGGTTTTCTTGCATCCTAATGTCTCAAACTTAAGGAATTATAATGAACCTGGTTTCTAATTAAAAACTACAGATTTTTTCTTTTTTAAATATAGTATGTAGTTTACTAATGAAGTCTTATTGTGGGTCATTGAAACTTCAAAGTCCTCTATCGACACAATTTCGCAAATGTCGCTTAAAACAAATAACCTTGGACCCCTCGATATATATATACCACCTTTATCTAATATTTTACTTTATTTGCTGTAGTAAAAGTCGAAAAGTTGTCAACGAATTAACTTCAAGTTTTTATCTAACATTGCAATTTAATAGAGAAGTTTTTTTTTAAATATTTTTTATTCCTATCTCAGAAACAGACAGTATCAAGCGTTTTACGAGGTATACTCCGATTTCATCACGATATGTTTTTTGTTTCATAGTCAGCCTTCTAACAATACGCATATTACGTCAGAAAATTTGATCTTGTTATAAACTGGTTATATCACGAGAAATTAGTTGCCAGTCAAATCAACTGACTTTATCATTTTACAACACGCCCCAGCCTCCTAGATCTTGTACACGTGTGACGTCACAACTTTAACGACTCGAACTGCGTAATCATTCTTTAAATAGTAATTATAATTATATTGTAATTTTTCACAATCGAGGTATTTTATCTACCGTTTTTGAAGTAAAACTTCTATATAGACGGGGGGTCTTAGAATTTTTCTGTCACAAAAAAGCGTTATGGCCGCGTGGAGGGGCGGCATAATTTTTGAATAGACTATGGATGCGTTTTTTGGTTCCGGGTCGAATTCAATTTCATTGTTTGATAAAATAAAATATGTTTAAATAAAAAATGCATTCATTAAAATGTACCTAACCTAACCAAATCATAATTTGCAGTAAACCTGCGAAAATTCGAAATCTGTGCTGGGACAGAAGAAAAATTTTAACTCGAAGTTTTACGGGCAGGTTTTCAAATTGTTGTGGATCGAAAAGATGTTTTTTGACAATAAATTATGGCGATTATTCAAGATACCTTTTATTTCTATTACATAATTTACACCACATGAAATTACACAGCACCTTTTTAACAGGCAGAAGAGAGAAGAAAAAGGGGGGACGTAAAACGGCATAAGCCGCTGTCATCTCATCGTATGACGGTGACATTTCCTTTTACAGGCAAAGGGTGCTGAAGCCAGGGCTACTCCAACACAAATTGAACAAGTACATTAACAATCTGCCCGTAAAACTTCGAGTTAAAATTTTGTTGCGATTCGTTTTGCCACTTGTCCGTTGAAGTTTCACATCTACTATGTGTCCCAGCACAGATTTCGATTTTTTATATGAACATTATTTTTGAATCATAAGCAAGGCATGAAAATTGTCACTATTATTTGCATGGTAGTTTTATAAAACCGCCATATTTGTCATTTGTTCGTAAAATAAAAATCAGCAGTTATATTTATTACTCATAAAATTTATACAATTTGTAAAGCATAAAATTTATCACGTTTTAAAACAAGCAAATATTTTTATGATGTAATGTTATAATTTGGTCGTTATATATTTTACTCTGCTAGCTTGTTTATGTTGTTGATTATTTATATATACTGATGAGCGCCAAAAATTTAGTTTATACTACGACGTTTACTAAGGTTCATTGACTCTTGCATACGTCGATTTACTGCTTTTACTAGAACTTATGATGATCAACCAAACGTTACAGTGCTACGATGCGTTTATTCTTGACGTCATCTGTGGTTAAGGCTTATAGCAACGCCAACGTCCTTGAGGATTTTTCGGGCGATAGCGGGGATTCCATAGACGCGGTAGTTTTGCAGATGCATTATTATTTTATTGTGAATAAAATAAAAAAATATTAAAAAAAAAAGCAAATTATTTATCTCTCTTTTATAAAGATGTAGATTTCTTTTATCCTGTTTTGATAAAAATTGAAAAAGCAAAATGTGGAACCATTGTTAACAATGTTTAATAAATGTTTTTCATAACTTAATTATCAAAACAAAAAACACGTTACGTCTCATATCGTGAAGATTTATAATATATTTTTTAATAAATTATTGATCAATAAATACCAATGAAAAGTTGTCTCGATTGTATCCCACTATCGGCCTTTTGCAGCAATAGGAGCCTTAACTGATCTAAGCCTTTGTCAGCTTTTTTTATTTGTCAACCCTGGGGAATTGCATTTGCGCTTACTCTCGGGCCCCGAGGTCACCGAGGGGTATATGGGACTCCCAAGGCCCGATGCTACAAAGAAGCTTCCGATGATGACTACCCACTAAACCTTCAGCGCCCCTCCGCATCATAATTGGGCGCCACCTGACCGTAATCATAGGTGCCGCGGGCCCTTATCTATGACGTCACTATGGCTCTTATAAAAAGGTTGAGAACGACTGCTTAAGAAAGTGAAAAACTAACACACGTTCAGATGTATAATATGAATTATATCTCTACATCATAAACCTAAATTTATTTATTTATGTCTACAACCGAACAAAATAAACTGGCCTGATTATTATAAATGTACAACGGGCGTCCGACTCTCTAGTATTCTGTAACTATTGTTATTTTTGGCAGACGCCGCCCTTGCGCCGGAGTTCGTGGGACAAAGACAAAGAATCCATCTGTCTCTTTCTGATAGGAAAAATAAAAGAATTTAATGCTTGGCGTACACTCTATGCTTTGGGAATATGTTTTAAATATTCCCGTAGTATTTGGAGATGACATTATTTTTAGTATGACAGAGCATGTACAGCAGGATAAAGGAGTCTGAAGGAAGACTATTTCTTTATTGTCTTCTTACTCCAAATGATTGGAAGAGGAAGAAAGAAAGGAGAGATATAGTGCGTCTTTTGTTAGGTTGGTTTTCTTTCGTCAGGTGGTGACTACCATCCCTGGTTTAGAGTATGCCGCCATAATAACCTCGCGTTGTTTCGTAATTAGTGACCAAGTTCCAGTACATTTAGAGGCTTACAACGCGTTGATGCAACATATGCCCAAGATTTACCGCGGGGGGCCTTTAGCTTGCTAGGAAGAGCAAAGGACCTTCTACCCCCGCACAACGAAGTGGGGTGTGTTCTCCCAGGGCACACTCCAGGCACTTTATTGCGCTGGATCGGCTGGGCGTAACTATGTTCTAAATCTCAGCCTTTCCAACACATTCAAAGCGCAGGGTCGTCAGGGAGGAGGGGGTTTTTAGTGGGTATTGGGGTTGCTCGCCCGTGCAGCAACGCTCGGAGTCTTCCACACTATTCTGTGACGTCGATCGCGGACGGAGCGCTGCCAAGAGCATACTATTGCTGCAGAGTTATCGCCCCCGACCGACGCGTGTCGTTCCCCTAGCAACGATCCAGTTTGTGCGTAAATCGGTTAAGCATTTTCCCTCGCCTCAAAACAAAATAAAAAAAAAAATCCCGAGGTAAGCGTTATATTACTATTATAAGTAATACACAGTGGATAATTCTCCGATCTCACACACCCAGATTAGAGTAGAGATAATCGATTAATTTTCGATTATCTCGATTATTACGAAATATATCTTCTCTAGAATCGAATCTGCAACCTTACTGATCTAGGAAAGCCACATCACATCTAAGAAGCTGTTAAAACGGCCATTTTATATATTTTAATTATTGCAATATTTTTTTATTGTGCTACCTTTTCCTGTTCATTTGAGGTAGTTATGTTTCGCTAGGCTGTGCCATAACAACGTGATTATGCTGAGATATGTCATTTGATAAGGTCACCTAATCCGGGGAGCCCGGCAAGCGGATACCGTAGGAGTTGTTACCCTAAGAAAATTTTTATTATACTTTTATTTTTAATACTTAACTAGCGGCCCCGCCAGACGTTGTCCTGCTCTGAAAAAAAAAATCTAGGACCCGATTCCAGCGCCACCTACCGGTTCCAATTATGGATTTAAACTATCCGGGGACACACTCAAACACACAAAAACAAAAGCACCAAAATCACTCCATGTGATTAGGAGAATTCTAGAACCCGATCTCAGCGCCACCTATCGGATCCAACGGGATAAAAAGTATCCTATGTCCGTCCCCTGGTTCTAAGCTACCTCCCCGCCAATTTTCAGCCAAATCGGTACTGACGTTCTTGAGTTATAAATAGTGTAACCAACACGACTTTCTTTTATATATATAGATATCGTAAGTTCAAACGTAACCTTAGTTAGTTCTATATGAGACCTCCTATAACTCGGTCACTCTGCTCTCTTTTTTTTCAATAGTATAAGTTCAATTCGCTCCAAACTTGACTAAGTAGATACTTTTATCCCGGAAACACATTCCAAAACACACAATTCCGTAAAATTATTATCAAATACATTTCCTCTTAATAACATTAAATTAAATGCCGCCCAGACTCGTACAATGTGTCCGTGGCCTTATACAAAGCTTTGCAGTGACATAATTAGATTTTTTTTATGTATTTAGGGTCAGTTTATTTTAGTCCGTAATGGCGAAATCATTTTAATGTATTGTTTGTTTTGTATCAATTTTATTTGTAATTAATTTTTAATAAGAGTTTATTAAGCATAAGCCACCTGCTGTGTTAAGAATACAAGTATATTGTGAGTTTTTAGCGGGATTTTGAAGACTGATGTTTTGCTTTGTCGTTTAAATTCAAACAAATGTATTCTTACGAGTGTGGGACTCGAAATTAAAATGCCGTTGAAATTACTATAGAGTGTATTAGAACTGTACAAACATTTATAAAACAGATACAACCAGTAACACTGCACGATTCAATAACACGCGCAAAGTCCATCACTATATCGCTAATCGAAAGCACTACACACGTCTTGCTAGTATCGTAATCGTCGCTTGACTGCCGATCTCTCCGTTCGGGCATTCCTTTATACTCAGCTTACAATATGTCACGACCGTGTAAACAATGATTTCCAAGAACCACACCTGGCCACTGTCGACGCTATTCCCAGAAAACATAATTCTGCACACCTGCAGGATTGTGCCTGCGAACGGCCATAAACAAGTACAATAACAATAGGCTATTGTCTAATTGCAAATTTTAAAGAACTCCGAATGCAGGAAAGGTAATAACTGCGTTTTACGACAGGCAGGTTTGCGCATTCCTTTGACGGCATGTAACAGTATAATAATATTGGTTTACATGTGAACCTTACAGTTTTAGGATATTTATTGTTTTACACAAAGATTTCTGTATTTGTGTTAATAATGTCAACTGTTTAGTAAATCGTACTTGTTTACTTTTTTCCTTTACTTATTAGTTTATAGAGGAAATATGGCGAACTTAGACATTGTTTGCCATCGACGGGACGTTTACCCTTATTTCCTTGAGCTCCCACTTTCAACTACTCAACAGTTCTCTAGAAAGTTCGTTCCGCGTACCACAATAATCTGGAGGGAACTTCCCGCTGAAGTTTTCTATATGCACTATGACATCGGGTCGTTTAAGAAGGGCGTTATAAAACTCCTTAGAGGCCGGCAACGCGTTGGCATCTCACCTTCCGTTAAGTGAGCCGTCTGCTTTTTTGCCTGCCAAAGGCAATATACTGTTACAACCTAGGCGCCGATAGAGACAAATTCCACGTACAGATCTGTAGAAGCACATTTTTATTACCTGTCGGCATTTGAACTAATTGTAATCCTTTTATGATCGTCTTCTTTTGTTCACTTATTTATTGGAATACGTTTCTAATTATTGTGGAGAATAGTCTACTGTCCTATTGTACTCGCTCATTAGCATCATTACCCAGGTGTTGCGGATTCTTTTCTTCTGTGTAGTATAAAACGACGGCCTGATGGAGAGGGGAGCAGTCAAGCTACGACTACGATACGGGCGTGACGAGTGTACATTCGGGAATCTAATAGTGACTGACTTTGCGCGTTTTATTGAATTACGACCTTCTGCATTACGTTTGGACTTGTTGTGTTCGGTTATATTTGTACCTGTGTTATACGTGTTTGTATAGTTCTAATAAACTCTATTGTAATTCAAACGGAATTTTAATTCGAGTCCCGCTAAACTCGTAACAATATATATGAACTACTACTAACCCAGTGTATCTGGAGATTTCGGAGCTCAGTATTCTTATTGAAAAACTATTAACACGCATATCATCCCTGAGGTCAAGCCAGCATTATCTTGAGCCCACGCCTTTTACTGGGACCCGGCGGAGGCAGCTAACCTGAACATTTATTCCACATTTATCCGCTTTCTTTAAACTTTTATAGATTTTCCTACTGTCTCATACTTGAGAGCTGTCACAGATACTGGCATATACGAGTATCTACTATAAATATAATATTAAAAATCAAAATCTTTTTTAATATTTATTGCTAACATAAAGTATAACAATTTATCTTACAAAGAGAATAGAACTGGCATTTTAATGTATATTTTCATACCTTAATTATTTTTTGTCTCAAGATTTAGTGCTACGACATATTTATTAGCAACGGATGACAGCGAAGGGAACATTTATTTCAAACAATGGACGCTAATAAATAGAAACATATTAAAAATCGTATGTAGATTTAATACACGAGAATTCTCTTGTGTATATTTCGAATTGATATCTCATGAAAAGTATCTTTGTTTGTGGAATAACATTAATAATATGTTCGTCCTCGTTCTTGAAATTTAATTCTGAATGATAATTATGTGATCACAGCTGTTGATAATTTGACAAACGTCGGGCTTTATGTGACAAATGATACTAAAACACGTATCAAAACGTTAAAAGTTATTTTAATAGTACGTAAAGGTACGCAACCGAGACAATTGACAGAGGACCGCGACACATTCATTCGCTTTCTATGCAGTCTATAAAGAACATTTCGATAGCACAACCTACCAACACAAACGGAAAACAAAATATATGATACTTAAAGAAAACTACTTTAAAAACCAAGAATCACAAATAAAAAAACAACACAAAACACACACAAGATCGATCTCAAAACAAACATTAACCATCCCACCCCACAATAACCACTATGGCAAGAATACTACAAACTACTTAATACCCAAATTAATTAATCAATTGCCCACTTCACTAAGAAAATCCTTAAATGACAAAAATATAAAACAGAAGTTAAAACACTATTACTTAGAAAAATTGCAGTGACAGCCTATTATCTGCACAAACGAAGTGACTAGCTACATGGGAAAATGGATGTACAAGTTTTTGTTTTTATTTTATTTTATTTATTCATTATTTCCTAAAATATTAAATTGCGAGGGTGTGTTGCATCACACGCAAACCTCATAGGTTTAAGTGGTGCCTTATCTGTATTTACGATGTAAATTTTTAATATAGATAAATAAATAAAAAAAAAAAAAACCCTACGCCAATTACGCTCATATAGGTTTTAAAACCCAGATTGCTTTACTCGTGATTAAAGGTGTAAGTATATACACATTGCGTTAGTGTGCGTGCGTGACAGGAGCAAAAGTGGCAAGCGTGTCGTCAAATCATACCCGCCTTTAGAGTCACGCACACACAAATACGTGTTTACCACAAGTAAAGCACGCTCGCCCTCGTGACTTCCCAGAAACTATACAAGTAAGCCGATATTAGATGATTCATTTTTGTCTTTCAATTTTTCTTTACACTTATAGAGAACATTTTTATCACATTGTTCCAAACAAGTTTTTTTATTTTTTATTGCAGGAGTTCAGCAGACAGGCAGACGGGCCACTTGATGGAAAACGGTTAACATCGCCATTGGACATTTGCAACACCAAAGGTGCTACAAATGCGCTGCTGCTCTCTTAAAGGATACTGGAACCTGGTCACTGATGCCGGAACACAACACAAGGTTGTTATGGCGGCATACTCTACCACCTGGCTGTGGGTTGTTTAGTCGCCTCTTACGACAGGCCGCCAGGCCGCAGGAAATTGTATTCTTTCTCCGTTCCTGCACGGATTTCCAACCAATATTGAAAAAAACTAGTCCACATACATCTATTAGTGTTTACAATTGTTATACTATAAATAAAACTATACTTACCAAATAACATAAATCTATATGTAAAAAATTGACTCCAAATCGCTGTCGGCGGGGAGCGTGCCCAAAATACTGGCCGCATTTCCGCGTTGGGTGGCAATACTGATTCGTTGCCCTAGGTGCAAGCCAGCCTTGCCAGGGCATCGCGGAGTCGGGCAGCCCAATTACCCGTAGCCCTGGCATAAGGCGCAGGACGGAACACCCAGGGGTTTTAGTGGGTATCCCTAACTGAGGAGTGGCAATAGCATTGCTCCAGTTCTGACTGGGCATGCTAGTGCCACCCCCGATCTGGCGAATCCCACACTAGGTCGCGAAATATCCCCCCAAGGTTCTGCCTTTGTCGCGGCTTAGTCCTCAAACGGATTTCTCTTGGTAAAAAAAAAGGTGCAAGCCAGCCTTTTGGTCACGCGAGACCTCAATATTAAATATATTTTACTTCTACCTTTTTTTTAGACCTTAGAACCAAGTCAAAACCAACCTTACCACCTGGCTAAACCTTAACTTGACCAAACCCTTAATTAGTAAATCTAACTTATATAAATATACATAATTTCACGCCAGTTCCCTTGCGGGGTAGGCACGAACAACAGAGCGCCATTTAGGCTTATTCTTACACACCTCACTTGCTTCCCTGACATTCATAACTCTTGTCATGCACGCTCGTCTGTTCTTAAGGCTCCTGACATCACCTTCTGCTAGTACACGATCAATTTGATCATGGAAGGTGTGTCGTGGCCTTCCACGACTTCTATATAAATATAACTTATATATATAGGCGTAAATAAATTTGTAGAAAGAAAAAGTTATTAAGTGACAGTGGAATTAAATTTACCAGCAAGGCACCCAATAAAAGACAGCTCGAAACAAGATTAATTAATCTAAAATATTTGTTCGAAACTGCCTTATTTGTATTGAATTTTGGCCCGGTTTTGTGAACAAAGTTTGCATTGTCTTCGGCTTGTCAGCGATTGATCGCAGCGGCCTTTAATTATAACTTTGGACAAATTGACTGACAGCTTCCTGTCCATTTTTATGTATATTAAATAAAGACGATTTTATTTTAAACTTTATTATTTAATATCGTTTATATTAATTGTGGATTACTGGAGTCGTTAGTTAATTTTAATAGTTTGTTATTTTAATCCGTGCAGAAATGGAGAAAAAATAATATTTCCTGCGGCCGGGCGGCCTGTCGTAAGAGGCGACAAAACAACCCACAGCCAGGTGGTAGGGCATTTGCCCGACTGGACGGCTACCAACCCTGGTCTAGAGTATGCCGCCATAACAATCTTGATTTGTGTTCCGGAATTAGTGACCAGGTTCCAGTCTCTCTTGAGAGAGCAGAAGCGCATTTGTAGCACCTTTGGTGTTGCAAATGTATATAGACGATGGTAACCGCTTTCCATCAAGTGGGCCGAGACGTCTGTCTGCTGAGCTCCTGCACTAAAAAAAAAATACAGATGTCTGTTTTGTTTAATTATTATTTCAATCTGTGTATGTCAATTATGTAATGTATTTAATTAAAATATTATTATTAATTATGTATTGATATTATGTTTCAAATTTGTCATTAAGGAATTCGTTTGTGGAATAATATGATTTGTCTATTAATAATTTCTTTAGTCTTGTTTTAAATATATTTAATGCTATTGTTTTGAACAGTTTTGGTAGTTTATTAAATATATCTTGTTGCCCTGACGACGTGTCTGTTAGTGAATTGCAACGGAGGCATCATAAAAACTCGACCGCAACGCTTTCTTTTCACCTATATTCATCATCATCCGAGAGTTAAATCCCGGTTGCGTTCGAAGCGATCACATCGACGCACAGGGTCCGCTTTCCTACTATTTCTTCTCCACTTCGCGCGATCTTCAGCTCTCTTGTATATTTTTACCTATATTCATCTATTATAAAAGCAGCTCATAAACGTCCCACTGCTGAGCTCGGGCCTCCCACTATTGGGGGACGGACAGTATACCCGCCACGCTTGTCCAAGGCGGTTTGGCCGGTTTGAAATATCGGTAATCTCGATGTGCAGGTTTCATCACGATGTTTTCCTTCACCGTTGTTAGCACGTGGTAACTGTAACAATACGCACATTAGGTCAGAAAAGTGCCTAAGTGGTGACCAGGATCGAACCCGCGCCCTTTTAGTTTGGGTCGCGTTCGCTAGCCATTACGCTATCACGACTATTATATTATATATTCATCTATTCCGTGCAAAAAAGTCATTTATAGGGATAAAATGTATTCAAGTCTTCACCCGGGATATAAGCTAGCTGTGAGTCGACATTTTTCTAAATATGTTCAGTAGTTTTCACATGATGCTTTACCAGACAGGCAGACTAAAATTCTACAAATTACAATTTCGTAATCTGCTGGTCTAGTTTAGCCCCCCTGATCTTTGTCTCATTTTTAAATCGAATTTAATACAATTCTGCATCCCTAGCAGATTTAGGGCCGCTTGCATAACGATCGCCTTTAAATACAATTAGTTAATCATATTAAACTGTCTAAATGCGCTTTACTCAAAACGTATTGACAGGTTTTTAAACATATTTAGCAGCAAATTTTGCGTTGGGCAAGACGCTATTTATATTTAAGGGTGTAAATACGTTTTGTGTTTCTTAAATAAATTTAAGCAACCTTATGCAAGCGGTCTTTAATATATTCAAGATTCACAACTTATACCTACTTATATGCATGTATATACATAATATTATAAATTATTAGTATTCTCCTCTATAAGTGAATTCACAAAATTGTTACAAGTTTTTAAATTGCATTAAATAATATCTAAAAACTCAACAAACTTTTAAATGGAATTTTCATAAAGACCTTTTCCTCGCCACAATAATTCACGGCATTCAGGATTTTCCCACTAAGCCGCGGTCGACCGCGCGGTGGAGCTATGGACGTAGTCCGTAGCACGTAGCCCGTAGCGTATTGATCGTAGTCAACCCACTTCACGGGCTTATTTATAAAGCCAGTAACACACTATTATAGATAAAAGACAGATTAACTTCGAGTCAATTTTCCAATAGAATTCCAAAATTTTCAGTTCAGTTTTCTTCTCGTTTGAAGAACAGTAAGGAAAATTCATTGAAATATTCTTTACACGCATAGAACAGAATAGAGTATTCTTTATCGCACACAAGAAAGCAGTCGCTCTTTTCTTTCACCATATCCCAATTAATCGGGGTCAGCACAATATGTCTTTTCCTTCCACACTCCTCTATTCTGACATACATCTTCTGTCACACCACAAATCATCATACCACCCTTCACACAATCCATCGATCTCTTTTTTGGTCTACCTTTACATTTGTACCCATCCATCTTGTAGTTTAACACTATTTTTGTCACGTAACTTTCGTCCCTCCTCATTATATGCCCATAACACCATAGTCTTCTTCCTTTCAATTATTCAGTTACGGGTGCAACTTACATTTCATTACATTACATAATCATAGTATGGAAGTGTAAGCGCTTGAGTGTGTTGCGTCTGTGTGCGTGCAGTCGTGTGTGTGGGTGTGTGTGCGGGTGCTTGTGCGTGTGCGTATGCGTGTGCGTGCAGTTGTGTGTGTGGGCGTGTGTATGTATGTGTGTGTGTGCATGTATTTGTATATATTTAAGACACAATACGCAGTAGTTCTTCTGTTTGAAACTAAAGTATATATGTAGTATAGTATATATGTATATATGTGTGTATGTATATATATATACATATATATATATGTATATATACATATATATATATACACACACAATTTTTTTTTTATTATAAGATAAATTTTTGGATAAAATTATTGTTAAACTGTGTATTTAGATGATAAATATAAATTTTAATTTTAGACGTGGCTTAAGTTGTCTAAACATTTAAACATTATTAATAAATAGTGTAATTCATTGCAATAATCCTGTTTGTAATGTATGAAAATGACCTTCTAAGGATTGACAGTGTATAAGTCGTCTGTTATTTTTGATTTTCTTTGTAAAACTATAAAAAATATTATATAAACAACAATAATGTATTCATGCCCGTTATGTACCACTATAAGGTTGTAACAACCTGATAGTAAATTCAAATATAGCACTCATAATACAATCATTACATTCATACATTTGGCAAGTCTGTCTATGTATTTATGTATCAAGCTTTCTGTCTCAAGATACTAACGTCGCAACGTACAGGGCTGTCTTAAGTACTTTGGGCGCCGGGGCGCGAAAATTGGCTTGCGCCCCTCTTATCTATACAAATAAATAAAATTGAAGTGTCTATTTGTAATATCAAAATTACTAAATGCATATCAAAGTATACACGGTACTTATATCAAAAGATTTTTTTTTAATTTTTTGTCTGTCTGTCTGTAGTTCCGGCTAATCTCTGAAATGGCTGGACCGATTTTGACGGACTTCCACTGGCAGATAGCTGATGTTATAATGAGTAACTTAGGCTACTTTCCTTTCCTTTTTTTTTTTAAAGTTCCACGAAAAAAGTCGAAAGCTTTAACAATACTCGTTGACACTTGACATCTTTGTCTTCCGTGATCACGGCCACTGAAAAGTGGCCGAAATGTCGGAATAACAAAAATCTAATAAATTACCGCGCTTAAAACCGTTGAAACGTAGTTTTATTGTGTATACAAGTCGCGAAAACTTAAGAAAATAATCATCTATTTAGTCTACACTAGTGAAACTTAGTGAAATAACATAAAATACTTAAAAACTGATGATAGTAGAACCTACTAAAGTGTTGTTACAATCATTCAGCTTTATATTTGCTACCGCAACAATTAAGTGCTTACTCATCAAACCTGTCAGCTAGTGTAGGAAACCTACCTATATATACACTGATTGTTAGGAAACCTCATTATTTTATATTTGAACCGTATGTGTCGAATAATATTGTGAGTAGTTATTGAACTAATGCTTTGTAATTTTATAACTACTCAATTAATGTCAAATATGCTTCAATCAAGGTGCCGTTTAATTATATGGACACGCATACACAAGCTAAATACAGTCTGCTACTAGAAACATAATTTTTGAACAGCCAGGCCTTTCAGAATGTTGTTATTGAAAGCCCGAAACCTGCAGAGCAACGTGGCAGCTCTTTGTCTAGCGATTGCGTAATAATCGTCTACTTATGCTTCTGCAAACATACCTAAAACGCTTACAGAACCGGGACAGCCTCATCAGTACCGTAAGATCATTCTTGTATTGTATTCACAGGGTATTGGCGGCTCTTTGCGTGTTGTTGGACCACAAACTGTATGTGTAAAATATCTGGCACTATGCTTTATATAAAAAGTAGCGGTTAATTTTTATGTTCCATTTTTATGGTTCCCTAGCCACTTTGGCAAAAACAAAACCCTTATGCATTAATCATGTCCGGTCGTCCATCTGCTTTTATATCTCATAGACAATTTTCTCAGAAACTACAAGGTTTATATGGATATAATTTTCCAGGAAAATGTAGACTATATGACAGTACATATTTGTATAGTACGTATAACTGAGAGTTGATTTTTTTTTTATTTTTATATTTATATAGGTTACGTTTCTAGAGAGGCTTACCACGACCATGATCACGACCCCGATTTTTTAAATTTCATAAAAGACGAAATACACAAATGTCATTGGTTGATTTGAAAATCGCGCCTTTTTCGATGTCAATCGATAGAGAGAATTATTGCTCTGTGGTCAACGTCCACTTCCACCTCTGACATGAGTCATTGTGAGCGCTGTGTGATCGACAATGACGACGTCATTAGTGACGTTTTCGCCACGACCATAACGAACGTGGTCGCCATATGGAACGGCAGACGGAGCATTTTGGGCGTTGTGAGCTACTAACGGAACGCGTCCATAGTCGTGCAAGGTGTCGTTAGTCATATCTTGAAAAGCCAAGACCATTTTACGTAATGACTTTTTTATTGACTTAATCTATTTGCGCACCCTAAGTCCCTGTGCCACGGTGCCACCCCTTGTCCCCCGTGTAACGACGGCCCTGGCAACGTACGTAGCGTACATAAACATCGTTACTTTTTCATGCGATGCGGACGGGTCAGACTGGACATGATATATCGTAGAGCCGAAACTGGGTCTGTATAATTTTATTTTCGACAGTAATATATTTGTACGAATGACAAGTGTGTAGGCTTGTTACTTGGTAATAGAATATCAAAGATTTTTTTATTAGCTAATTCACTTAGTATATATTATGTCCTAGGGTATCTATCTATTATACGACCAGTCATGTTATGACTCCACTCAGCTGAGATGAGAATGTTGCGATGCATTTGTGGTGTTACAAGAATAGATAAGGTGAGAAATGAGTACATAAGGGGAGCTTTGAAAGTTGCACCCGTGACTGAAAAATTGAGAGGAAGAAGACTGAGGTGGTGGAGGCATGTAATGAGAAGGGATGAAAGTCACGTGACAAAAAGAATGTTAAACTGCAAGATTAGTGGATAGATGGATTATGTGAAGGATTGATATGATGATTTGTGGTATGACAGAGGACGTATGTCAGAATTGAGGAGTATGGATAAAAAGACATATTGTGCCGCCCTAAATAATTGGGTAAAGGTGAAAGAAAAAAGAGATATTATGTCCTAGCCTTTACAACATATACCTATATATATAAGTATACTAGTTGTCCCGGCAGACGTTGTTCTGCGCTGAAAAAATAAAATTTTGAACCCGATTCCAGCGCCACCTACCGGGTCCAAGTGTAAGCTATCCTATCTTTCAAGTCGGATCAAACTGCACACGGTGTGCAAATTTTATTAAAATCGGTCAAGTAGTTTAGGAGTCCATCGCGGACAAACAACGTGACACGTAATTTATGTATATTAAGATTACCGGTTGTAACAAGAGATTTTGCTTTGAGCGCATGTTTTACTTCCATATTTGAACTGGAAAGAATGGGGATAGAAGAAAAGAAGGAGGGTATGGATGGAAAGAAATTTAGGTATGGTTACCATTACCAAGGGCATGATGAGGGAGTCACTGTGGCATATCGAGAACCTGGGATCATACTCTCTTGTCAAATATTTCCAAAGAACATCTTAGAGCGTGGACGAAAATTAACTTAATATATAGATAGATAATGTTGATAAATTGACAGATAAATAATATAGATATCTTATCTATATTATCTATCTAACACTTTATTGTACACCAATACAAAAATTAACTTACAGATTAACACTAGGTACATCTAATTATGTACAAAGGACAGTCTTATCGCTAAAAAAGCGATCTCTTCTAGACAACCCCAAGAATGAACTGAACGAACTACTTACTTTTTAATAATAAATACATAAATTATACATATATTGCAGTCCAATTCACTTATTATTATCCACTGCAGTTGCGATGCAAGACTGCTGATATTCTAATTTCTTTATAAACTCTTAAACAGCAAAATTGACAGCCCCGTACTTCTCGACAAACTAAAATTCGCTCTACCAGCATGTCGCACTGTGTACTGTCAACACTCACCACTCTACCGCCTTTGTACTGCCTACAATAATATCTGCCACGAGCTTGATATTTTCAATGCATCGGTTAAGCACATCAAGAAGTTTCACACTCCTTTTTACGTATTTATTGAACTTAATTATTTATTTATTTCTTCTCTTTTTTCTATTTTAATATCTACTCAATGTCTATATATGCTGTGTTCGCACCAAAAAGGGCAGTCAGCAAACATATTCTCTGTGTTCCAGTTTTATTTAAAAGTAAGCTGAGTTGGCCGGTTTGTGAACCAAACTACATACAGCTTCACGCCAGTTCCCTTGCGGGGTAGGCACGTACAACAGATCGCCATTCAGGCTTGTTCTTACACACCTCAGTCGCTTCTTTGACATTCATAGCTCTTGTCATGCACGCTCGTCTGTTCTTAAGGCTCCTGACATCACCTTCTGCTAGTATACGATCAATTTGATCATGGAAGGTGTGTCGTGGCCTTCCACGACTTCTGCATCCATCCACTTTTGCATTGTATATCTGTTTTATCATTCTTTCAACGCATTCCTTTCCTTACCTTCACCCCGACACTCTCTTTCAGACCAACTCTCTTTCTTACTTCGGTATTACGAACGGGGTCCGCGAGCGTCACTCCGCAGATTCGTCCTCCAAACTATATATATATATATATACATACCTATATGCAAATTTTTATATGTATATTAAATAGATATATATACTTAAAATACATATATAAATGTCTATATACATTTAAATATCAGTAGCGATTTTGCTAGTCTGATAGGAAGAGGTATCGCGTTCCTAAGCCGTATAGCCTTAACAGTTAAAGAATTGTTGTAGAAATTTGAGTTATGCGCAGAGGTGTTCACTTTAAGTTTAGTCGAAGGGCGTAAATTATGAGAGCACAAAAGAAATTCAAAACGTTCCTTAAGGTTCTTTATAAACAAAAATCAGGCTGGTTCCATTGAGGTAACAAACATTCACTGTTTCTATCATTTTAATCGTAAATACACCATATCTAAAAAAATACTCGATGGATATTGTTCAACCAATTTTAGTTTAAACTGCTTCCAATTTATTACTCTCGAGTTGTTTACTTTGACTACCTTTGACGTCGTTTATTTCGTTTTGAATTCGAACACTTCACAAGAGCGTAATCAAAAGTACCGAAAAACGTGCCAGAGGATTGGCACACCTGACAATTAAGGGGCGGACAAACGAACGCGTTGATTGCATCGTGTTCACAGTTCACGTGTCGGCACTAGTAGTGCAACATGTGTACACCACTAGCTGTTATTGGCTTACTACATCACTTTGTTCTTATTGAACAAATATTTAAGTTGAATATCTACAGGCGTCATTTATTTCGTTCTGAATTCGAACAATTCACAAGAATGTAATCAAAATTACCGAAAAACGTGTCTGAGGTTTGGCACCCCTGACAATTTAAGGGACGAACGAACGCACGCGTTGATTGCATCGAGTTTAGAGCTTACGTGGCGGTACTAGTTGTGCAACATAAGTACACCACAACTGTCACTAGCTTAATTATTTACTTAGATTGAATAAATCGATACCTCTGGACTGATTTTGACGGGATTTTTTCATGTCGCTAAGCGATTTTATGACCTGCTTGCTGTGACAATTTCAGTATCTATTAGAAATTTTTACTAGAACAGTCAATTGTTGCGTATGTCTTTGATGACATTACTACACACATAACTTCACGCCAGTTCCCTTGCGGGGTAGGCACGAACAACAGAGCGCCATTTAGGCTTATTCTTACACACCTCACTTGCTTCTTTGACATTCATAACTCTTGTCATGCACGCTCGTCTGTTCTTAAGGCTCCTAACATCACCTTCTGCTAGTACACGATCAATTTGATCATGGAAGGTGTGTCGTGGCCTTCCACGACTTCTGCATCCATCTACTTTTGCATTGTATACCTGTTTAGTCATTCTTTCATCATGCATTCTTTCCACATGCCCGAACCACCGGAGCATTTCTTTCCTTACCTTCACCCCGACACTCTCTTTCAGACCAACTCTCTTTCTTACTTCGAACGAACGCGGTCCGCGAGCGTCACTCCGCAGATTTTGCGCAGTGCTCGCATCTCGACCGCGTTTACTCTACTTTCATGCTCTCTCTTCCATACCCAACTCTCGCTTCCATACGTGAGCGTAGGTACCAGCACCGCGTTGTGTACGGCGAGCTGGGCCTTCTGGCTGAGGTTCTTAGCGCCTAGAAGTTTACCTAATGCTCCATTCAAACTATTCCCCAAATTCACTCTTCTTTCTATATCAGCGACATACTGATATGACATTACTAATCCCTGGTTTTTACAGCAGCTTCCAGAAATCATGTATTTATGTTGAAAAATCCATTGCTCCGAGACATACCCTTTGTATTTTGAATGTTGGCAAAACAACTTTGATTGTCACTACCTGATTAACGTGGACGAAGTCGTGGGTGAATACTTGAAATAAATATTTAAGTGAACTGTCTATTTGTTTTACATTTTTGAAGCGAAACTTCTTTAGAATCGTTGCGATTTGAAAATCGATGAAACGAAAAAGTGACACTGAAAAGAGATAAACACATAAAATTCAACCTTATTTAATTCGAAATAAAACACGTTTCTCTTTACCCGTTAGTATAAATTTCAATTTAAATAAAACTTAAAGGAGTTCAAATTAATTTTAGCCCTATCAAATGCCTTATTCTTAAGGCAGATATTCTTTTATACATAGATCAAAGAAAATTGTGCGTAACAATGCATTGAATTTTGAACTTTATGCTAGTGAAGTAAAATGTAATTTAGATTTTTTGTACATACATACATACATACATAACTTCACGCCAGTTCCCTTGCGGGGTAGGCACGAACAACAGAGCGCCATTTAGGCTTATTCTTACACACCTCACTTGCTTCTTTGACATTCATAACTCTTGTCATGCACGCTCGTCTGTTCTTAAGGCTCGTAACATCACCTTCTGCTAGTACACGATCAATTTGATCATGGAAAGTGTGTCGTGGCCTTCCACGACTTCTGAATCCATCCACTTTTTTCCACTTTTTAGATTTTTTGTATTAGAATATATTGACGGATGTAGGCTAAAGGAATTATATTTATGAAGGGTGTGCCCCGTACGGGATGGAGGAGCGAGATGGAATGCTCCTCCGTCTCAAAGGAAGGTCTTCCAGGGAGGTTAATGTTGTTCCTCGCAGGCCTAGGCCCGTCTGTTACAGTTGAAAATTTGTATATATTTGTTGTATGTTTCGGGAAACGTTTGTGACATCAATTATTGCACAGCGCCATCTATTGGCTTGTAAATGTTCCACTACATTTATATTAATAAAAGTTAGAGAAGAATTATCTGTGAGGATATTGTCTGAATTTTCACTTCTACTGCGTGTGAACTGCACATACACAGACAATTTTTTATTTAATATTTAAGACTTTTTATATATTATTTAAGAATAGCAGTGCCACTTAAACCTCATTCATGTTACCATTACGACGTGTTTATTAATGCATTGCAACGGAGGCGCTTAAAAAAATGGGATCGCCGCATCATCTTTTTGGCTTTCTTTATCTATTTATCCCATGGAACCGAGGTAATTTATCAGGATTTGCCCGGTGGTAGGGTATTTGCCCGTCTGGATGGCTACCACCCCTGATCTAGAGTATGCCGCCATAACAACCTTGAGTTGTGTTCCAGCACTAGTGGCCAGATTCCAATCTCCGTTTAGACAGCGGCAGCATATTGGTAGCACATTTTGTGTTACAAATGTCCATAAACGATGTAACTGTTTTCCATCAGGTGGGCCGTAGAACACCAAAGGTGCTATAAATGCGCTGCTGCTCTCTTAAGGGAAACTAGAACCTAGCCACTAATGTCGGAATGCAACTCAAGATTGTTAAGGCGGCATACTCTAGATCCATCTAGACGGTTAGCCTCCCACCAGGTTGTGGGTTGTTTTGTCGCCTCTTACGATAGACGGCCTGCCGCAGGAAATTGTATTCTTTCGCCGTTCCTGCACGAATATATATTAATATTATATATACACACTATTCATATGTATATAGCAAAAGCATTATTATATGTATTACAGCTTTATTTCAAAAAAATTTATAGTATTTAATAATTTATGAAGCTTTACTCTATTCTGGTGTTTTACATTAATAATCGTAGTCTTACTGTGTAGATATGAACTGTAAATTTATAGAATGCTTGTCTTATTGTTACAGGGTGAAAAAGACAACGGCAAAAACTGCATTTTATCCTGCGAGAAGCGGAAAGCTGATGACACGGATATCAATAAAGACTTGAAAAAGGTTAGTTATTCTTAAAGTCAGGTATCAAAATGTTCTACAACCAAACGCGTGACATGGCCACGTGCTTTCTAATGATCTGCCATCTTTATATCTATATTCGTCTATCCCACGGGACGATATCATCGGGACCAAAAGTCCGGAATATAAGCTAGCTCTATGTAAGAAAGAAATAAAGAAAGAAAATATTTATTTCTAAAGATGCGACTCTAAACAATAATTAATTAATATTGCGTTCCGACATTAGTGGCTAGGTTCTAATTTCCCTTAAGAGAGCAGCAGCGCATTTGTAGCACCTTTGGTGTTAAAAATTTCCATAGGCGATGGTAACCGCTTTCCATCAAGTGGTCCGTCTGCCTGTATGCTGAACTACTGCAATAAAAAAAAAATAACATTAATAATGAAAATGTGTGCCGCAATTTGCGATATGAGGTTGGCATTCAATATTTTGCTGTGCCGAAATATAGTCCGGCACAGCAATGATTTTCAGTACCCACCTCCTTAATCACAAAAGTCATGCGACCCACGTTACAAACAAGTAAAATTAAAATTATATTCAACGTATACGCGAAAATAATAATAACAAAGGAAAAAAAACAGAAAACAATGATAACATAATTAATAAAAAAAAGTAAAGATAAGTAAAAAAATAGATAAAACTTAAATAAGTGCTTTACTTATTATATACATATGTTACATGTGAAACATGTGCTTAAGCTGTATGGATGTTGTGTCCTTTTCCTGTCAGTGTGGCTTAATTGAAAAACAATACACGTGATGCCAATTGGCACCATAGATAAAACTTATATGTCATAAGTTTTATCTATGGTGCCAGTTGCCACATGCTTAGTTTCGTTTAAATCTGCTTAGTAGTTTTCACGTGATGCTCGAACAGAGTGAGACACAAAAATTCTAAAAGTTGCATTTTCGGAATCTTCTAGTCAGAATTAGCTTCTCTTTTATTTTGCCTTTTTTATTTTTTTTTATAAACTCTACCACTCTATAGATTTATTTATAGATTTTAAATGGTTACTTCCACTTCTTTAAATATGGGTTTTATCTATATATTAATACGTGAATCAAAAACACAGCAAAAATTTTGGACCCCTTTTTACAAAAATTGCGCGGATGGAGGAGCATAAAATGTCGCACTCTTATAGTTTATACAGAGAAGGAGTGCAGAATGCTAATATTTTTTTTTTAAATTATGCATAAAAAATACATTAAATCAATAAAAAAAAACATTACACACACACGCACATATACATACTCGTTTGTTTATTGTTAAAATCAAAGTAACAGTCTAGCCTAGGCGAAATCTGTGATTATAGAAGTATAGTCTTTGACATTAATTATTATGGTCGAATTTCGACCACGGGCGATCACTAGTTCACGTTAATTTTGAAAAATCTTTAGTTTAATATTACATAGTAATCCTAGTTTTGTAAATGTAAACATAAACACACACACACACATACTACACACAGAGATATTCACTCAACACATAAAAGTTACTCGTTAAGTATTATTGTAATACAAAGGACCTGTAAATGTTTTAAGTTAATTGAGAGCGGGTCTTTCTAACACAAGTATAATTAATTATATTTATACTTAACAGAAGGTCCCAACCCTAAACCTTTTGTGTAAACTTTATGGAATTAAATAAATAATTTTATTTTTCATTATTTATCGGACGAATGAGTCGCGTTATATAAACGGACCAAAAGTCCCAATTACTCAGTAGTATATCAGTCGTACATACGACATTATGTCACCCCGGTGAAATAATTTATGGGCCTTTAACCGCTCATACATCTAAACTTACCCCTTTACGAGTCGATAGTAATGGCGAACGGGTTAGAATGCCCATTATGGGCATTTTGCGTGATAGGTCACATTTGTCCCGATGTCTAATTCAGCCTCTTAAGTGTGCAAGATTCACGATGTGCAAGTTGAGACGGTATTAGGTAAAACGATTTTTATTTTCACCAAATATTACGTACAAACTTCGCCTTAGAATTAAGACTCTTTGGATAGCTAAAATAGGCCAAGCCTGTATCTTAGGTTTGTCCTTTTCAGTGACTTAATAAGTACATTTATGTAACAAATTAAATAAAAGTTATAAATAAAAATTATAAAAGATTGTTGCATTAAATGAATGTATCTATTGTTCGTATATATTTTATAATATCATCGTATATCTTATTATATATGTATATCTGTATGTATATATCTGTATATATAAGTATATTATTATCCGTGCAGGAACGGAGAAAGAATACAATTTCCTGCGGCCGGGCGGCCTGTCGTAAGAGGCGACAAAACAACCCACAGCCACGTGGTAGGGCATTTGCCCGACTGGATGGCGACCACCCCTGGTCTAGAGTATGCTGTCATAACAACCTTGTGTTGTGTTCCGGCATTAGTGACCAGGTTCCAGTTTCCCGTAAGAGAGCAGCAGCGCATTTGTAGCACCTTTGGTGTTGCAAATGTTCATAGGCGATGGTAACCGCTTTCCATCAAGTGGGCCGTCTGCCTGTCTGCTGAACTCCTGCAATAAAAAAAAAACTTTATTTATATTTTATTTTATTTTTTTTGTAATACACCACCAAAAATCTTATATTGAAATTTCGTTTAAAATCTCCTCAGACACTGGGTTGTTTGAAAGAGATCGCTATAAGCGATAAGGCCGCCCATTGTTCTAATGCAAATGTATCCATATCAATTATCTAGATTTAAGTTTATGGTGAACAATAGTTTTCATTCATTCATTCATCATTTAGAGGTAGTTCCAAATTGTCAGTGAAGCGACTTGTTTAACATCCATGCTTATAATTGTCTACAGAGCGGGAATATAGTTAGTTATTTTTTGTCAACACGAGTACAGAGTTAAACTACATAATTTAAGGTATTTAGCTTGCTTTTAATCTTTTAAGACTTTCAATAGTCAGTTGGTGTCTTCCTGTTTTAACGTTAAGGAAGTTTCATGGATAATCATTTTATCTTTTCGTTTATTTATTTTTTATTGTATGAGTTTAGCAGACAGACAGGCGGCGCAACTTATGGAAAGCGGTTACCATTGCCTATAGACATTTGTTACAGCAAAAGTGCTACCAATGTGCTGCCGCTAATACCGGAACACAACTCGAAGTTGTTATTGGGGCATACTCTAGACCTGGAGTAGTAACCATCCAGACGGGCAAACACCCTACCACCTGGCTGTGGTAGTTTTGTCGCCTCTTACGACAGGCCGCCCGGCCGCTGAAAATTGTATTATATGCTCGGTTAAATAATATATATAATCTTCTATATAAATAAAAATGAATCGTAGAAATGTATGTACGCGCATAATTTATGAACAACTTTAGCGTTTTTATCCGTGCAGAAACGGGGAAAGAATACAATTTCCTGCGGCCGGGCGGCCTGTCGTAAGAGGCGACTTAACAACCCACAGCCAGGTGGTAGGGCATTTGCCCGACTGGGTGGCTACCACCCCTGTTCTAAAGTATGTCGCCTTAACAACCTTGAGTTGTGTTCCGGCATTAGTGACTAGGTTCCAGTCTCCCTTAAGAGAGCAGCAGCGCATTTGTACCAACTTTGGTGGTGCAAATGTCCATAGGCGATGGTAACCGCTTTTCATCAAGTAGGCCGTCTGTCTGTCTGCTGATATCCTGCAATAAAAAAAAAAGGAATTTGATGAATTTTTTGTGTGTGTTTGAGAGGGTTCCCGGATTATTTAGCTTCACAATTGGAACCGGTAGAGGGCGCTGGGATCGGGTTCTAGATTATTATTTTTCGAGGGCAGGACAACGTCTGCCAGGACCTCTAATATATAATATACCATCCTACTCTAATAACTTTTGGCACTATATTTGAAATTACATTATTTGCTACGGTGGCGCCATCTCAATGAGTCGCTTTTTAACGGGGACACTTTTTCTACACAGAAAGTGTGCTTATACCTCCATACTTGAATATTTAACCGGACCGGCAACGGACTGAGACCGGATTGAACCACGAACGACATCATAGTGTGAACTGAACCTTAGAATTCCTTCTCCGTTCAATAAATACCAAATTTGAATTCACATATACGCAAAATAGACCCAAAACAAAGGTGATAACGTGTATTCACACAAAAAAGTTTGATATAAACAAACCTAGCGCTATTAGAAGCGGTTAAAAAGCTGAACAAAATACTCATCTTTTTTAATTCACTTAACTCGAGCCTATTGTTCGAGGGGAAACCGAGAAGTTTTTCCTTGATGTACGTGTAAGATTACTGTCAAGTAGCGTTGGGGTCGCATGCAGTATTCGTAGGCTACGTTTACACAGTCGCGAGCATTTTAATCGCAGTACATTGCCAATAACGAAATTCGATAAATGCTGGTATGTGTATTTTCAACAAGTATGTGGGTAGGTGACATAATAATGTATAATGTTATATTTATGCATTTTATCTTCTAGCCAGAAGGCCCAGCTTGCCATACACAACGCGGTGGTGGTACCTACGCTCGCGTATGGAAGCGAGAGTTGGGTACGGAAGAGAGAGCATGAAAGTAGAGTAAACGCGGTCGAGGTGCACTGCTCAAAATCTGCGTAGTGACGCTCGCGGATCGCGTTCGTAATACCAAAGTAAGAAAGAGACTTGGTCTGAAAGAGAATGTCGGGATGAAGGTAAGGAAACGAATGCTCCGGTGGTTCGGGCACGTGGAAAGAATGCATGATGAAAGAATGGCTAAACAGACATACAATGCAAAAGTGGATGGATGCAGAAGTCGTGGAAGGCCACGACACACCTTCCATGATCAAATTGATCGTGTACTAGCAGAAGGTGATGTCAGGAGCCTTAAGAACAGACGAGCTTGCATGACAAGAGTTATGAATGTCAAAGAGGCAAGTGAGGTGTGTAAGAATAAGCCTAAATGGCACTCTGTTGTTCGTGCCTACCCCGCAAGGGAACTGGCGTGAAGTTATGTATGTATGTATGTATGTATCTTCTAGCCAGAAGGCCCAGCTTGCCATACACAACGCGGTGGTGGTACCTACGCTCGCGTATGGAAGCGAGAGTTGGGTATGGAAGAGAGAGCATGAAAGTAGAGTAAACGCGGTCGAGATGCGAGCACTGCGCAAAATCTGCGGAGTGACGCTCGCGGATCGCGTTCGTAATACCGAAGTAAGAAAGAGACTTGGTCTGAAAGAGAGTGTCGGGGTGAAGGTAAGGAAAGGAATGCTCCGGTGGTTCGGGCATGTGGAAAGAATGCATGATGAAAGAATGGCTAAACAGACATACAATGCAAAAGTGGATGGATGCAGAAGTCGTGGAAGGCCACGACACACCTTCCATGATTAAATTGATCGTGTACTAGCAGAAGGTGATGTCAGGAGCCTTAAGAACAGACGAGCGTGCATGACAAGAGCTATGAATGCCAAAGAAGCAAGTGAGGTGTGTAAGAATAAGCCTAAATGGCGCTCTGTTGTACGTGCCTACGCCGCAAGGGAACTGGCGTTAAGTTATGTATGTATGTATCTTCTATATAAATAAAAATGAATCGTAGAAATGTATTGTTACAATTTGGGCCACCTGCGTACCTATAGACAAAGCACATTTACTACCTGCCGGCGTTTGAGCTGATGACATTGAAATTATTTATGACTGTCTTCTTTTGTATACTTTGTGTTTCAAATTTGTAATTAGCAAAAACGGTCCATTGTGTATTGTCATGTTTTATGGCAGTCATTAAACAGGTGTGTCGAACTGATTCTAAGAAATCCGATCTACGCGGGCTGGCAGCCGTATTGTATCGGTGCAGTATAAAGCAATGGCCCAATGGAGAGATTGGCAGTGTATTCGATAATCTATATAGTGACGGACTTTGCGCGTGTTATTGAATCGTGCATTACGTTTGTGCTGGTTGTATTCAGTTATATTTGTACCTGTGTTATACGTTTTTGTATAGTTCTAATAAATTCTATAGTAATTCCAACGGCATTTTTAATTTGAGTCCTGTAACTCGTAACAGTATATACGCGCATACCTTTAGAACGACTTTACCGATTTTTTTTACGTGTGATTGAACGGGTCCTGGGATGATTTAGGTTCACAAGTGGAACCGTTAGTCGGCGCTGGAATCGGGTTCCAGGAGCCTCCTAATCTCCTGAACCGATTTTGATCTATTTTTGAAATGATAACTTCTTATGGGCGGGTATACCGCTTCGTTACGTAACGCGTTACGTCGCCGGTCTGTCTGGATTGTTGTCCCTTTCTCTCACGCATACGGCAGCGGTAGGTAGGCTCCTCCTCTCTTACCCTAACCCACAGCGCTAGCGGTATTTCGGTAATTAGATTAAATAATGATACTAATAATGTACATACACAAAACTCTAACGTACATATTCAAGAATTGTAACTAAGTGTAAAATATATTTTATAATAAATAAAAGATTTCATTAATAAATAACCTTTTCGCCAGGTGGTAGAGTTATTTGCTCGACTGGATGGCGACCACCCCTGGTCTAGAGTATGCCGCCATAACAACCTTGTGTTGTGTTCCGGCATTAATGACCAGGTTCCAGTCTCCTTTAAGAGAGCAGCAGCGCATTTGTAGCACCTTTGGTGTTGCAAATGTCCATAGGCGATGGTAACCGCTTTCCACCAAGTGGGCCGTCTGCCTGTCTGCTGAACTCCTGCAATAAAAAAATAAAATAAAAACCTTTCCTTACATTATCATATTAATATAAATAAATTTTAAGTAATAACCTAAGCTTTTCTCAAGTTAAACAATTTCAATATTAAATAGTTCAACTTAGATTAGTTTAAGTTATCACTTCTGTCGGGCGTCCCGAGACGCACGTTTTTTTTTTGTGTTGAGTGCGTCCCCGGATGGTTTAGATTCACAATGAAACCGGTAAGTGGCGCTGGGATATGGCGGTAAGTCAGCTGGGGCCGCTAGTAACGTATAATAATCCGCTAATAACTGCAAGACAGTAATTATACTACAGCGGTTGTTTGCGATGCCAATTTGTTTTCTGTACACTTGTGTTAATTGGTTTTGAATAAATTTTACAGTAAATTCTAAGACAATGTTAAAAAGTATCCTTTTTTCGCAATCAATTATAATTTAAAAAAAAATTAATTAACTACACTATTTATTGATGTTTAATCAACTTAAGGACCATCTAATGTTAGATAATAAAGTAAAAAATGTTATTAACACTAAACGTTAAGTTCAATAAGTTATTAACTTACGTCACTAAAGTGTTAGAGCAAAAACGCCTCCACTCAGCTGAGATGAAAATGTTGAGATGAAAGTGTGGATGGTGTTACAAGAAGGGTTTAGGTGAGAAATGAGTACATAAGGGGATCTTTGAAAGTTGCACCCGTGTCTGAAAAATTAAGAGGAAGAAGATTAAGGTAGTATGGGCATGTAATGAGGAGGGATGAAAGTCACGTAACAAAAAGAATGTTGAACTACAAGATGGATGGATACAAAGGTAAAGGTAGACCAAGGATGGATTGTGTGAAGGATGACATGTTGATTTGTGGTGTGACAGATGACATATATCGGAATAGAGGAGTGTGAAAAGCATATGTTGTGCCGATCCCAAATAACTGAAAGAATTTGAAAGATAGGAGAGATATATTTTCATCATATTATTAATGTTAGAAAAGTCGTGGTCATTACAAAAATATACTTTTCTTATTAAAAAACTGGCGGGCACTTTTATCCGTGCACAAACGGAGAAAGAATACAATTTCATGCGGCCTGTCGTAAGAGGCAACAAAACAACTTACAGCCAGGCGGTACGGTATTTGCCCTTCTGGATAACTACCAGTGCCGTAAGTAGGGCGGTGCCACCGGTGCCCAAGCACAGGGCGTAGACGCTGAGGGGCGCAAGAATGACCAGACCAGGCAGAACTATTATTTTTTCGGTTTGCTTCTAATAAGTTCCTGCTACGCCCCTAGTGCTCGATTCCAACACATACGTACCTACGTGCCAGTATCATCAAAAACGTCTGTTAAATTAGATAAAACATCGCGCTCATTTTTTTGTTTTAGTTCTTTAAAAAAATAGATTTTTCATCCAAAATATTAGATGATTGGTCCACCAACACCAAGATTCTTATGCGTTATTTTATCAGGCTCAATGAAATAAAGTAGGCCTATACATAGTATTGCTCTAACTAGGGTACCTATAATATCTAAAAAAACAAGGGCGCAGTTATAGAAGCTCGCATAGGGCGCATAAAAGGCTATTCACGGCACTAATAACTACCACCCCTGGTCTAAAGTATGTCGCCATAACAACGTTGAGTTGTGTTCCAGCATTAGTGGCCAGGTTCCAGTCTCCCTTTAGAGAGGGACGACATAGAGCAGACAGGAGGTTTGGGATAGAGGGCTTAAGATGTGGAATACAATAGGGGGAGGGTGGAGTGATCCCGTGAACTTCTCCCCCTGTTCGTGAAGAGGGTTAGGGTTCTTCCCCGGCGGTGCACTAACTGAGAGCCAAGCGTTGGGGTATCACAGATGTAATACCTATGGTTTAGTTCCTGTGGCATCCTGTAAAAGCGCAAAGGAAATGGGCGCAGGTTAGATTTAGTGAGTAATCTGACGGTCGACCATCCACCGTCCCTCCGCTCGGAGGCCACGTTGGGGACACGGCCGGTCCCACACATTGCGCGGTGAGCCTTCCCCCACAGGCCCGAGGTTGGTGTCCTAAGAAAAGACATTCTCACTGGGTCATTAAAAAAAAAGCGGGAGAGTGGAGTGAACTATCGCAACTCTCAGTCATCGCATGACACACGATTATCTCTAGGTTTCACGCCCATTCCTGTAAGAGCGGGTGTAAGAGCGGGGTATCACTCCGATACCCTAATCAAGATAACAATCCCAGCGTGGTACAACTTACTGAAACATTCATTTTACTTAAGTCAAATTTCCTCAAAATAGTACCTACTGACTCTAATGCGTTTGTGACGTCATCTCTGAAATCAATAAAAATATGTGACTTGATATGGCTAGTGGATATGGAGTTAGTTATTAATATTTTTCTTTGTTGGAGAACAAAATTGCATTTTAAAAAACACCGATTTTAAGCAACAAATGCCCGCTTTTTCAACATTTATCTATAGTAGGAAGTTAAATTATTTTACCACTAGATGCCGTTGTACATTTATGTTTCATACCACTTTTTACACATAGATTTTGTTCAAGACTCAACATTGAGCTGTAGTTAATCACACAGATAATAATTCCTAAACGTACGCTATGTATACGACTTTTCGTCGTTTGTATTTTTGAAGGCTTAAACCCATGGAAGATGGAGTAAAGCCACAAAACACATGTTATGTTATGACTATGACTTCAGGGACTGCAAACTGGGGATTGTTTGGGGCTTGGGGACTTATTTTGCGGAATTTGCGGGGACAAGAATTTTTTAGGGACATTTTCGGGGCCGACAATTTAACGCTGTAAGGTAGTGTTGGGCAGTACATGATTTTAAAATGAGTTTGTAAGGGTAACATGACGTTTTGTACTGAACCAGTACAATGTACCACTTCAAATGAGGCGAGGCATTTTGTACTATTTGTACCGTGGCAGTACATCTGTAGCGTAGCAGTACATTTGTAGTGCGGCAGTACATTTGAAGCGATGGTGGTCATTGCCTCGTTTCTACCGGTTCTCACAAATTGTACCTATGTATTACAGAGTCATGTTGTCCTTCTTTGTCATATGAATATCCGTAGAGGCGTTATTGTACTATTGTAGCTTATGCCTCGTTCCGTACTTCCTCTTACATTTGAGGCGCGAGTAGTACATTGAGTAGTAGCGCGACAAAATATTTGATGCATTATTTTTTTAAATGTTGTACCGTATCAGTGCATTTGAATTTTGTACGGGACAAATGTGCCGGCTCGTACGTGTCCGACGCAACTCTACTGAAGGTAACTGGGGATGTATTTTTTCCCCTAATCTTGCTAAAAATGCCATAAATATTAGAGATAGCATAAAGTTGCTAGTAAAAGTTAAATCTAAACAGATTTTCTCTACTCTCTACTCAACTCTACATAATAATTGCAATGATTTTTGGTTTCGTAAGCAATTATTAAAAAAAAATTACATTACGAACTAAGAACCTCCTGCTTTTTTTAAAGCCCTTTATAAATAACGAAAATACAAAATCCTTCACTGTGCGTAGACTTACATGCATTTGTCCAATTTTTTCATACAAAATATTTGTGGGGAAAGGTTTCTGAAATAGTGTCGTTTTTGGGGAAATTTTTTGACGGACGTTTATGACATTTCCCCCTAGGGTTGTAAATTCAATCTGCAGAACCTATATAATAATAATAATTTTATGGCCCGTGGTCTTGAAAGACATACAGTATAATAATAATGAATGTGTGTGTGTGTGACTGTGTCAGTGAATGGACTAATAGCGAATAGCCTTGACCGCCACCTTGAAAGGCTCTCGCTTGGTATCTGGTTGAAGGGTCGGATGCAGAAGGCAGCTCTGTTGGACACGGCCCGTATTGTGAGGAGATTCCTGTGTCTGGAGCCTTAACCACCGGTAGCCTGGACCCTAGGCCCCACTGCCAGCGAAGATCAGTTTTTTATATATAAATGCAAAATGTAAAAAATTTGGAAAATAAAATATATGTGTGAATAATAATAATAATCGGCAGACAAACACACATATTGTATTATCCCCAAATTAAGCAAGTTAAGCTTGTATTATGGGTAATATACAACGGACTACTCTGGGGCAGATCCCAGGCACCCAGACCATAGTAAATAAAGGAGAAAATACGTTTACGAAATTGACTATACCAGGAATCTAACCCGGAGCCTCTGCGTTGCAGTGAGATAGGCCGGCAAAGGCTTAGCCCGCTCAACCACGGAGGCCGTATATGATGTTACACATGAAAAATTATGTACAATAGAATACAACGTTAGTTAGCTATTTAATATCTCCTTCTATATGTTCATTACTGATTAATCGTAGTTATGGTACATTTCACTGATCACCGGTGAAATAACGGTGATATAAAATAAATCACTTTTCATTCCAGTTAAAAGAACAGGAAACGACCATTCAATTTCACCAGAGCGTTATTTGATGTGATATAAACCATTAAACCGCCGTCTAGTACAAAATAGCTAAAGTAAATAGTCAAAACGATAAACGAACGAACTTATTTGAGTAAAATTGAAGCTTATTCTTTAAAATGTTAAGCATTCATTTGTTTGAGTTATTTATAACGCCGTGAAGAAACATCGAGTGTGCAACGTATTATTTGATTCCACAGTTCCAATAATCAAGGTGTTGATTTTTCACAGGTGAAATAGTAGTGACAAAATGAAACAAATTCACGGCAGTGATCGGTATATTAAAGTAGCTGTAATTTCCATCACTAATCACAATTAGTCGGCTAAAAAACCGGCTAATGGCTTCTTAGCTAATGGGCCAATCGTGTTGATGGCCTCTGTAGTAGAGCGGGCTAAGCCTTTGCCGGCCGACCGCACTACAATGCAGAGGCTACGAATTCGATTCCCGGCATGGTAAATTTCGAAAACGAACTTTTTATTATTTATTATGGTCTGGGTTTCTGGGATCGGCCCCAGAGTGATGTGTTCTATATTACCTCTAAAACAAGCATAATTTGCTTAGTTTGGGTATATACAATGTGTGTGCTTGTCTGCTGATTAAAAATAATGGATATTATTAATTATTGAAAATATTATATAGGTTATAATATGTTGATGAATGACTCATCAACCAACAACCGACGACTAAGCCGTCAACTTGTCAGTTTTATTAGACAACCATTAGCCAGCAGGTGAATTGATGGCTACAGTTGACGGCTAAGCCGTAAACTGCTCAATTGTCCGTTTTCGAATTTATTCGACAACCGCTAGCCAGTTGGCGACGTGGTTGATAACATAGTTATGGCTATTTTCTGAACAACAGGTACTTTGCTGCTAAATTTTAAATTAGCTACGCACCTCTAATATTGGTTATATATCTTTAAAGTAGTATTTAAGTATAATGTAAATAAAGATTGAAGTCAAACAATGTTTTTAACAATGGATTAGACTTGAAGTAATTTTTATTATATAGAAGTAGCAATAGTGACCTAGATCCAGAGTCCCGTCCCCCCTTCATGATATAAGATAGAGGTAAAATTTTAATAAAATAAAATATTAGTTATACTTTTTCCAGCGTAGTAACGTACTCTTTTTTTATTGCACTAGTTCAGCTTTCCATCAGATAGGCAGACTGTCTACCTGATGGAAAGCGATTACCATCGCCTATGGACATTTGTTACACCCGTTGTTGTGCTAGCAATGTACTGGAGCTCTCTAAATGGAGACTAGAACCTGGCCACTAATGCCTGAACACAACTCAAGGTTGTTACGGCGGCATGCTCTAGACCAGGGGTGGTAGCCATCCAGACGAGTCTCCTGGCTGTAGCTGGTGTATACAATGATGATAAGGCACGTGGTTCAATAGTAAGATACAGAAACCGGCCACAAGCCAATCAGGCGTTTTTCAGTTCATATATTAACGAGGCACTTGTACATCACGTACGTGCCCGTCTAAATTCAGTGCGGGGGCAAGTAATGTATTAAAATTAGGGTCGAGTACAAGGGTGAGTGTCGTAAATTTGAGGCCCTGCACGCTCCGAGATAATGAAAACAAAATGACCCCAGTACTCGGCGAGGCCGTGCCCCGCCCGAACTGGGAACTTTAATGTTATTTTTTGAGGAAAGTAGTGTGGGAAAAATTTCGAGAGAGAATTCCGTGAGAGAATATAAGATATGTGACTCTTTCGCTATGAACCGTTTGTTTAAAGTACGTTTATCACGGCCGAAGAGTCTGTTAAAACGAAATTGTATTCGCTTTACTATTTCCAAACGTTTGTTTAACTTTTAACGTTTGCACGTCTATCAAGCGACACATTCTTAATAAATAACGCAATTGTCGTACTTTATTGTTGTGGGTGACGTGATAGTAATGTTCTGTGTGTCATGTAACGGGCAGACAGACAAACGATTAACTTTATTTAAAAAAATGGCTTATTTAATATAAGACAAATTTGTTCATTGAAATGTAGCTATATTTATTACATAATATAGTATTCTTAGTAATATATATATACGGACTCGATTTGTTGTAAAAATCGACTCCATTTATAAATAAGTTCTAATCAATTTATATGTATATATATATCTATATATGTACATGTATATATATATATATATATATATGTGTATATATATATATATGTATATATATATATATATATATATATATATATATATATATATATATTGATATATATCAATTGTTGTTCGTTAGTCTCGCTAAAACTCGAGAACAGCTGGGCTGATTTGGCTAATTTTAGTTTTAAATTATTTGTGGAAGTCTTGTGACAGTTTAAAAGGTGAGTAAATATGAAAAAATGCTTGGAATATAGTAAAAACAACTATTTCGCTTTCCCTTGGAAACTATTCCTACCTGTCAAACATTTGATGTTCGTCCCGTCGTTTAGAAATCAAATAAATTTAGAAGTCGTTCAGAAATAAAATTAAATTTAAAAGTGAAGTTTTTTTTTTCATTTTTTTGCTTTTGAATGTCAAACGTTTGATGTTCAGAAATCAACATTTTTTTAATTATTGATTCTGAGGCGGTACGAAGTTTGCCGGGTCAGCTAGTATTAAATATTAATTTATCAACACGTGCTTCTTCCAGTCATTTCGTAAATTTCAAAACATAAGGCAAACAAAATCTGTATTCCGAGCTGTATTTCAGTTTGAAAGCAATAACGGACGATTACCCAAACATCTGACTTCGAACTGCAATAAAATCAACAATGTTAAGCCAAATAGAAACATAGGCATAAATTACTTGTGGATTTCATAATGTGCCCATTCCATTGGAAGTTTAGTTTGAAATCTCTGCACACAGGATCGTAAATCAAACAGCATTGCAAACAGAAGTCTGCGTTGCGATAGTAACTCTAGGTATAACAGATGTTGTTTATTGTGTACCGCTGTTTTGTTCTACGGTGAGGGAATTGTTGTATGGGGTTTTTCTAACTCACTCTTTCAAAGTTTAGAAAGAATGAAAGAACGAAAATGTTTATTTCCAATTTTTTTCTTTATTGCTGGAGTTCAGCAGACAGGCAGACGGTCCACTTGATGGAAAGCGGTTAACATCGCCTATGGACATTTGCAACACCAAAGGTGCTACGAATGCGCTGCTGCTCTCTTAAAGGAGACTGGAACCTGGTCACTAATACCGGAACACAACGCAAGGTTGTTATGGCGACATACTTTAGACTAAGGATGGTAGCCATCCAGTCGGCAAATGCCCTCCCACCTGACTGTGGGTTGTTTTGTCGCCTCTTACGACAGGCCGCCCGGCCGCAGGAAATTGTATTCTTTCTCCGTTCCTGCACGGATAGAAGTGTAGTATTTAAGCTTATTGTGTATTTTTTCTGTTGGTGTACAATAGCCGGAATTAGCTAATTTTTACGCACCCGAACAACTACAATCCGCTCCCGGGAAAACTCCCGCGGGATTCCCGGGATAAAAAATATCACACATCGATCATTAAAAAAAACACATTGGAATTCGATTTTTTTATAATCTGGCCATTTTAAATAATTCCCATTAAAAATTCCACGGGCCTCCCAGGATAAAAAGTAGCGCAGAGTTTAAGTCTAAGAATTAGCTGTCGATCAGTAAAAACCGCATCAAAATCGGCCCGGTAGTTCTTATGTGAATCCCGAACAAAAAGACAAACAGTCGTTTATAGTCCATTCCAATAGGTTTTTTTTTTAAGTATATATTTTTTAATGTAGCTATTTTTACTTGAATCTTGGCATGGATTTTGAAATCTGAGATAGATACGTTATCTTTATTTATTGAATACAGGGGAGGAACGGAAATCCGAATATTATTAATGAAATAATCACAGTCAATGGAAGCTGGAGTGAGCCTAGCGAGGCGGAAACATTTCCCCGATTGCTGTATTTTGTAAGGCTTAAAAACAAATTACAATCTCAATACCCTTCGATGGATTTAAATGGTTTAAACTTCATTCATAATCACGGTATTATTAAATGATATAAATAAAGCCAGTTGAATTAAGCGCGCATTTGTCTGTTGGTTCTAAAATATTTTTGGTAATTGGCAAAGAAACTCATGACGAATGAAAATATTGACGGGGCCTATGTGAAGGCCTCAAATGAAGTGAAGCATTTTTTACAAACTCGTGTGCGTGTGTTAGGTTTTGAATTGGGTAGTATAGGTAAATATACACACATATATGTGTAATACATATATTGCCAAAGCATTTTATTCATGTCACAGCATTGGAGGATATTTTACTTTAAGTTAGATATTTCTATTAAAAGCAAGATAGATAGATAACTCTTTATTGTACACCAATACAAACATGAAGTTAAAGACTAAAATTATATCTAGTTATGTACAATGGGCGGTCTTATCGCTAAAAAGAGATCTCTTCCAGACAACCCCAGGAATGAATTGAGATGATAATGGCGATGGTGGTATACGTAACATATAGTACAAACTACTTACATTTTAATAATAAATACATAAATTATATATATATATATATATATATATATATATATATATATATATATATATATATATATATATATGCAGAAATTTTATATATTACATAGATATATACTTAATATACATACCATACAAATACATATCTACAAAATATATAAATGTTTATAAGTGAATTTAAATTTCATATTCCAACGACAGGTAGTATTTTTTGATCATAGTTTTAAATATCGCTAGCGATTTTGCTTGTCTAATTGGAACAGGAAGCGCGTTCCAGAGCTGTATAGCCTTAACAGTAAAAGAATTGTTATAAAAAGTTGAGTTATGCGCAGGAGTGTTCAATTTAAGTTTAGTAGAATGGCGTAAATTATGAGAGCACGAAATAAATTCAAAACTTTGTCTAAGGTAA
The DNA here is from genome assembly GCA_019925095.2 of Dendrolimus kikuchii. Taxonomy (NCBI): domain Eukaryota; kingdom Metazoa; phylum Arthropoda; class Insecta; order Lepidoptera; family Lasiocampidae; genus Dendrolimus; species Dendrolimus kikuchii. The sequence goes on along the minus strand of CM034390.1, from coordinate 5,079,361 downwards.
TCAGGAGTACTAGGGACAAATAAAATACTATAGAGTAAAGCAAGGATGTGAGTATTCCGGCGAAATCGAATTGGCAACCACTTGAGTTTTTTTCGGAATTCAGAGACATGGTCATATTTGCGTAGTCCAAATATGAACCTTATACAAAAATTTTGGAGTCGCTCAAGTTTATTAAGTTGTTCTTGGGTTAAATTTAGATAGCTGGCGTCAGCATAATCAAGGATAGGAAGTAATAAGGATTCTGCTAGCTTAATTTAAAGCAAGTTAAAGCAATAAGTTCGTAAATACATTATTTATTTCATAGAACATGATAACTTTTCACACTAATAATAACATACAAGAATCTTATGTTCTTAACCTTCGTACTATCATCTATCGTCCAGTACCAGCAGTCACAATAACTACCACTTATGTCGCAGAGCTTTCGCTCTGTTCGACAGACGAACATAGAATGAATCGTCCCAGTGGATCTCCCCTACATAATCGAAAATAAAAAATATGTACGGAAACTAGCGCCATCAAGTGGTCCAGGAACATCAAAAATTATAATTAGTTTCCATTTAGTCCATTTAATTTCGCTTAAGATGGCACTGTGCAATATCGTTGGATAAATACGTCGCGCTGGCGAGGTCTTACGAACATAAATGAAACCACAAGCTATGGTAATATGTAGTGAATCTCGTACACTTTTACATGAAGTTATATGTGAACCATTTTTTTACTTTTGGCATAAATTATACATACATACATACATAACTTCACGCCAGTTCCCTTGCGGGGTAGGCACGAACAACAGAGTGCCATTTAGGCTTATTCTTACACACCTCACTGGCCTCTTTGACATTCATAACTCTTGTCATGCACACTCGTCTGTTCTTAAGGCTCCTGACATCACCTTCTGCTAGTACACGATCAATTTGATCATGGAAGGTGTGTCGTGGCCTTCCACGACTTCTGCATCCATCCACTTTTGCATTGTATATCTGTTTAGTCATTCTTTCATAAATTATACTGTTATATATAAGTTTTTTTTTACTAATTTTTTCCGTCTTTCCCTTTATTTCAATTTAGAACAAGTTCTAACTAGTAACTTATTAGTATCATCTAGTAGAATATATAGAATTATCGATTGTAGCGCCAACTAGCGGTATATATAGGAATATAATACCGATTGTAGCGCCATCTATCGGATAGGATAAATGATATTTTATACCAGAGAGATTCGTCTATTTTATATATAGTGTATTTATTATCTATGGAATGAATCGTATTAGGCAATTTTGCGGAGTTTTGGCGGGAACTGAAAGGAGACGGTGTGCTGTGCAATTTTATTTTCTAAAAATGTGTAAAATTACTCTAAAATGAACAATAGTTGTAGGATATTGATAGTTTTTGAGTAGTAATTATGTGTTTTGTGAGAAATGTGAACTGTTTAGACAAATGTTATGAGTTGTCACAAGAACTCCGTTGAATGGCACTAGCTGATTACCTACAGTTCAGCTGTGCTACACATAGGCTTAAGAAAATGAAGAAACTATATTGTAAACTAAGATCTGGCTTAAAGGCCTAGCTGCCAAGCCATAAACTTAAATAAAATAAATAGGCAATTTCGCCTAATTTTATATTGTCGAAGCAACAACACCGTATTCACATTTTAGCAATCTTATAATCTAAAACTTATTACAAAGGTTATCAAAAATACTAAAAAGATTTATCGAGTACCTAACAATATAAATCTTACCCTATAAATACACCTAGTTTTTATTAAGGTAGAACATACTACTCACTCAATAAATCAAGTGCAGGTATTTTAAGAAAAACACAAGTACCGTCAATTCAAAGTCACAATGTGTTAGCATGGTAAGTATATAACTTAATTTATTAAATATTTTCGTATTACCTTTTATGTACGTGCGTAAAGTTATATAGTATACACGTGGTTTGCGTCGTGGAAACTATTTCACCCTGATTCATACTAATTCGATTATTCTCGTACGCACTGCGGCTTGACCGATCTCGGCTTGCCATTCCTTTTACAACGACGGCCTCTGTGGTTGAGTTAAGCATTTGCTGGTCTCACTAAAACTTTCACTAGTGAAAATTGCCCGAAACGTCAAAATAGAAGTCAAAATGCCGCGCTTAAAACCGTTAAAAGGAAGAAAGACATTTGAAATTAGCAAAATTATAATAATATACCAAACATTATTTAATACTCCAAGTAATAACGCAATCAAATAACATTCAAATTATACACGTACACTTTTAATGGAAATTTTTAAATGAAATATTTAATTTTGATCAGCGACATTCCCGATTTTCGAAACATTTCAGTCTGGATTCTGTATAATGAAAAATCATCGGTGCCCGCAAAACAATGCTGCCCTAATTCTTAAAGCGTTCGATATACAATTTTATAACAGCTCGAGTTTTAGATAGAAACTTGAAAGACGTTTTTGTGTAATTCTATTTTCGAAAAACGTATATTTTTTTTTATCTATGTATTATTCTGAATTACCAATAATTCAAATACTTAAGAATAAACCCTAATTATAAATTAAACTTTAAATAATAATAAAACTATATCTACAAAGTAACATAAACTCCAAGTAAAAAACTTCTAAGATCGAAAATATACCTCATAACCTACTCAACGTATAGTGTTCAATTTTTTTAAGCTGCACCACCTTCGAATTTTATCAAAATTCATAATCCATTCTAAGGTAAGATGGAGTAGCACCTATTGAATTAAAATAGAAAAGACATAAAGAACTAACTAGGTCTATACCTTACACTCCTATGTACAAGCAATATCTTTTCAATCTCAGTTTCACATATTACGATGACCAATATTATTTTTTTACTTTTATACGTCTTTTATTAAACCGTTGGGTAGTGATATACAGAATACGCATCCCTGCCAAATTTCATTCAAATAGACCAAGTAATTTTAGATAACGAATTCGACGACTTTATTTAAGTTCCGTTTTTGCCAAAATCGCTACGAAATTGTAAAAATGTCGATCGTTTCAGAGAAAGTCAGTCGATATTTTTTTTATAAAAAACAAAACCGCCTTCAAAAGTAAATTGTAAAGTAATTTTTGTTGTTTTTTATGTCTTATTTGGCACCGAATTCAAGATTTTGGAGAAAATATTCATTTTTTTTGCTTTTTGAAGTTAGTTATGTTTTTTGTTATTTTGTTATATTCTACTTTTTAGTTACGCAAATACTTGAATAGTTTTAGAAAAAAAATATGAAACACGCTCTACGTCCCTGTAATAATCGGTCCATAATCCACCTCCTTTGTTTTGAAGTTGGTTAAAAATATCGATAGCTTTAAGAATACACCACGACGAGACAGGCACAACAGAACGTGGATTGTTTCGTTTAAAAAAAACTTTTCTCATTTCGCCGCCCCCGGGCTTGTCCCGGCAGGCTGGAACTTTTTTATAAGCGATTCCAGAGCACAATTCCAGTGGAAATTCTGTCAATCTCTTATTATTTTTCAAAAGAATATTTCTCGGCGAGAAGTTTTTTTGCGTTTTAGTTGGCTTTTGTACATTCACCTGTTACACGAGTTTCTGGATATTATTTCTTTTTAATCATTATACCTACATACATACATAACTTCACGCCAGTTCCCTTGTGGGGTAGGCACGAACAACAGAGTGCCATTTAGGCTTATTGTTACACACCTCACTTGCCACTTTGACATTCATAACTCTTGTCATGCAAGCTCGTCTGTTCTTAAGGCTCCTGACATCACCTTCTGCTAGTACACGATCAATTTGATCATGGAAGGTGTGTCGTGGCATTCCACGACTTCTGCATCCATCCACTTTTGCATTGTATATCTGTTTAGTCATTCTTTATCATTATACCTGTGTCTGCCATTTTAATATCAGAATCCAGTAAGAGACGAAACGAAACATAAAATTACTCTCCTGTTTTAATTTTCGTATTCATTGAAATCTGTTGAGTCGAACTTTCACACAGACTGATAGACAAAAGTTCTAAAAACTATCATATATTAATAGGTATCATATAAATACTTATTTGTACATGAATGCTACCAATTACTATATTTAGGTTGTAGTCATCTGCCACACACACAAAGTTCTGAATGAGAAATATAGTTAATAGTAAATAATATTAACAAAATTAATCGAGTAAAACAAAGAAAATACAAAAATAATTAAATTTATAATGTTATATAATTCCAAAAACTAGTGGTCGCCCGTGCTTGAAATTCGACATTTGTTTATTAATATATCTGTGTTTTATATTATCAGTCTTGAATTACAGGACGTATAAAGCTCGAAGATAAAGAATATTTGGACGGAGATGAAAAAAGAGGTTAATTAAAAAAGTAAAGCATTCCATAAAACCTTGATTAAGATTTCGTACGTAAATTAAGATTAAAATAACATTACCCTCCTTTTGTTTCAGGCGAAATTGGAAACCAAGGCGCTTAAGGCGAAAAGGCCGGGCTTCACTGACGACCGATACAACGAAACTTCATACTATATTGAAAATGGTAAGAGACGACTCCTTTGCCTGAAATAGACAATAAATTGTGTATTTGACACATGTTACGGAATGTTAAGTAATATTATTAAAGCCATACACAACTACAATTGTTCCACTAAAGAATTTACCGATGTGAAAATTTCGCATCGAAATCAGAGTTTTTTTCGACCTGGCTACTTTAAACCTCTCCGAAAATAATTCCCGCGACATTTGCGGAACATAAAGTACCGCAGATTTGAAGTCGGGGAATTTACTATCGATCAGAGAAAACCGCGTCGAAATCGCCTCAATAGCTTTTATGTGAATCCCGAACAAACAGACAAACACAAAAATTTAAGAAATAAAAGGCTACACTGTTACATATAATATTAGAGACTAGCAGACCCGGCAAACTTCGTATCGCCTCAGAATCAATAAATAAAAAAGCTGAATGATAATTGCAGAATGTATCAACTTTAGTAAAAAATGTGGTCAAAAAACTTAACGGAAACAAAAAAAATGCTTAATTAATTTGATTTCTGAACGACGGGACGAACATCAAACGTTTGACATTCAAAACCAAAAATATGAAAAAAAAGCTTCACTTTAAATTTAATTTGATTTCTGAACGACTTTCAAATTTAATTGATTTCTAAACGACGGGACGAACATCAAATGTTTGACAGGTAGGAATAGTTTCTAAGGGAAAGTCAAATTGTTGTTTTTACTATATTCCAAGCATTTTTTTCATATTTACTCACCTTTTAAACCTACCCTGGACTTCCACAAAAAATTCAGAACCAAAATTAGTCAAATCAGTCCAGCCGTTCTCGATTTTAAGCGAAACTAACGAACAGCAATTGATTTTTATATATATAGATTACAAGACCATTTATTAGATTTAGCACATGTATATACTATAGTAAATTTTATCCGTTTTCGTATCTGTAGTACAAAATATAAACTACGTTCAAACGGATCTAAGCGTGTGTTTAGCCTTATTTTACTTGCTAACTAAACTTTCAAGCATTCACAAATAGCTTTTCTGTGAACACAGTTTATGAATAATAAATCTATATATATGTATATAAAAGTCGTGTTAGTTACACTATTTATGACTCAAGAACGGCTCTACCGATTTGGCTGAAAATTGGTGGGGAGGTAGCTTAGAACCAGGAGACGGATATAGGATACTTTTATCTCATTGGAACCGGTAGGTGGCGCTGAGATCGGGTTCTGGAATTCTCCTAATCACCTGGAGCGATTTTGGTGATTTTGTTTTTGTGTGTTTGAGTGGGTTCCCGGATGGTTTACAATTACAATTAGAACCGGTAGGTGGCGCTGAGATCGGGTTCTAGAATTCTCCCAATCACCTGGACCGATTTTGGTGATTTTGTTCTTGTGTGTTTGAGTGGATCCCCGGATGGTTTAAATACACAATTGGAACCGGTAGGTGGCGCTGGGATCGGGTCCTAGATTTTTATTTTTTCATAGCAGGACAACGTCTGCCGGGCCCGCTAGTAAAATATAAAAATAAATAACTAAAATTCAACAGATAATTTTAAGGTAACTTAAAAAGAAAGTTTTATATTCTACATAACTACTTTTCCGTCTACAAGCAAGATATAAATCTTTTGAAAGAAAATGTACAAAGCACTTACAACTTTACAGACCGCCGAAAGTATTTAGGAAGTTTCTATTTACCTAAATAAAATTCCTTGAACACTTTGTAAATCACTGCATAATTTTGCAAAATTTAATGGAGTCTAACATTATGGCTACCTCGGATAGGGTGGTTCGTTACTTGCATAATGGCCTTAGTCATCTTACCCGCAATGCCGTGTACTGCGCCATAGCTCAGAAAGACCAGTAAACTCACTCGGTAGGGTTGAATTGCATTGTAAATAAATTGTGGATTATGTATTTACTTCATTTTAAATATAAACATCAGAATTAGAAATTAATTACAGTTGATAATTACTATTTTTTTAAATAATTAATTAGACATATAGCTAAAATTTCCTTATGAAAAAAACTAAGGCTCAAATATTGTTAACAAAAAGATGTTATAAAATGTAAAAAACAAATTTTTCGCTATTAACACCATTCACAAAATGTCATACTGACAATACATTTATATATGTATATATTTGCTTTATTTTTAGATAGACTGATTAATTTATAAAAAAACAAATAATAGCAGCCTATAAGCGCCCAGTTCCTAGACTCGGATTTCACCATTTTAAAGAAACGTATTATTCACCCTCCACGTCTGTCTAAACTAAATTGGCGGGTTTCACACATCAGAAATCTCGCAAGCAAATAAGAACAACGTTTTCAGTCATAATTGGTACTTAATAATTGATACAATGTACAGTAAATGAGACTAAAAAAACTTTTGAACTAAACGTCATTTAGCCATTAAGCTACAATGAACTGTTTCATGAATTCATACTCAATATTACAATTTATCATTACAAACATTTTAGTAATTGCAATTTCTACCCCTCAATAATCAATAATAAATATAAATAGTGTAAGTAATAAATTTAATACTTTAAGTTCATATTGCAAATAAGAAATTAAGAATTTACATAAGACAAAAAGAACCACTGGCTCAACCAGTGACAGAGAAAGTGGCAACACAAAAAAAGGATTACTATTTCTATGCGTTTACTGTTCTTGTCTTAACTATAACTTTTATCCATCTGAACCACTATACGACGGGAATTTTCACTCCATAACGATATACAAATGACTTCATATAGGCGTATGAAAAGGTTTGTTTACGTAATTTCATGGACCGTGCACTACGGGCGGGTTTACGGACACGTGATATTATACTCATTATCCCATGTATGTTGTATCTGTATGTACATACATATTAATTGTATATGAATACGAAAGAATTGTTGATACAAACAAATATTAATTAATATTTTCTTAAGTTTTCGCGACTAGTGTACATAATAAAACTCCGTTTTAACGGTTTTAAGCAGCACCGGAACACAAACCAACTTACATACATACATACATAACTTCACGCCAGTTCCCTTGCGTGGTAGGCACGAACGACAGAGCGCCATTTAGGCCCATTCTTACACACCTTACTTGCTTCTTTGACATTCATAACTCTTGTCATGCACGCTCGTCTGTTCTTAAGGCTCATGACATCACCTTCTGCTAGTACACGATCAATTTGATCATTGAAGGTGTGTCGTGGCCTTCCACGACTTCTGCATCCATCCACTTTTGCATTGTATCTCTGTTTAGTCATTCGTTCATCATGCATTCTTTCCACATGCCTGAACCACCGCAGCAATGCTTTCCTTACCTTCACCCCGACACTCTCTTTCAGACCAACTCTCTTTCTTACTTCGGTATTACGAACGCGGTCCGCGAGCGTCACTCCGCAGATTTTGCGCAGTGCTCGCATCTCGACCGCGTTTACTCTACTTTCATGCTCTCTCTTCCATACCCAACTCTCGCTTCCATACGTGAGCGTAGGTACCAGCACCGCGTTGTGTATGGTAAGCTGGGCCTTCTGGCTGATGTTCTTAGCGCCTAGAAGTTTACCTAACGCTCCATTCAAACCAACAAACCAACTTGATTGATAATTTCTTTTTATTTTTCCTCCCACCCATTTAATCTATACTAATATTACAAAGAGGTAAAGTTTGTGAGTTTGTGACGTTGTAGGGGGTAATCTCTGGATCTACTAAACCGATTTTAAAAATTATTTTACTGTTGGAAAGCTACGTTAACAGGGAGTGTCATAGGCTATATAACTTGACGCTATATACTACGGGAGCGGGACAGAGCGCGGGTGAAACCGCGCCGGGCCGCTAGTATTATATAAAATTATTAGAGTTAGGCATGTTTGCTGAAGAGTTTCATGCGCCGCTTCTTCTCTTCAAGCCCCAACATGTTGCGATGCGGTGGTAAATTCGATTAGTCTCCCATAGAGTAAATAATAACCATAAACAAAAATTAAAACTAAATAATTAAAATGTACAAGTTCGCGGTAGGCTAAATAAAACTTTAACTATACTCATTGACACTTAACATCTTTGTCTTTCGTGATCACGGCTACTGCAAAGTGGCCGAAACATCGGAATAATAAAAATCAAATAAATTACCGCGCTTAAAACCGTTAAAACGTAGTTTTATTAAATATTAATTAGTACGTATGTTATTATATTGGTCTACTAGTTTAGTACCTATATCACTTCTTAACAAATACATGGTTAAAGATTTTCTCATCTCATAATCATTATTATTGTATATATTATACTAGTTGTCCCGGCAAACGTTGTTCTGCCCTGAAGAAATAAAATTTAGAACCCGATTGCAGCGCCACCTACCGGGTCCAAATTTAAGCTATCCTATCTTTCAAGTCGGATCAAACTGCACACCGTGTGCAAATTTGATTAAAATCGGTCAAGTAGTTTAGGAGTCCATCGCTGACAAACAACGTGACACGTAATTTATATATATTAAGATTATCATTATTTGTGGATGCAATATTGAAATTTTATATTATATACAGCGGAATTTTTCAAGTGGGCCTTCAGGGCCAAATACTACACACTACACGAAATAGTAAAAAACACTCAATGGAATCTCGAGGCTGATTTTGACGAAAACTAAAGTAGTATCATTAGATTTTTGAGGAATCAGTTACCCATGTCAGGAATCGTATCGGCTGATTTTGAAAAAAAAAATCACATGCTATATTATGACACCAATTTATAGAATAGCTCGTAATAGACCGAGATCCCGCTGCAAGATTACTACGTTCATGTGTTATTTAATTAAAATCTAGTTTTTATATATAATTACATATGGGGGAATACAGTTTTGCTAGATTGCCTATAAAAATGTGGCCGATAGTATTTTTAATTAAAATAAGGTTAGTTTGATATTTTGGTTCACTTGTTTTTAAAATAAATTATATATCAATTTAAAGCATATTTTTTCTGTGTATGATGGAATAAGGTTGCCTATGTAAAAGTCACCGCAAATAGGAGTTGTCAGCTGTTAAAAATAGCGCACTTCAAGGGACGCTACGCTGCGTTACGCTAACTAGGGACGTAGCGCGTTAACTCTCTTTTACTCTAATTTATACTTAACAGCTGGGAACCTCTATTCATGATCATTTTTACATAGGCAGCCCTATTCCACCGTACACAGAAAAAACATAGCTTTGATTTGATATATAATTTTTTTTAAAAACAAGTGACTGAAATTTTTCCCAAAATATCAATCTAACATTATTTTAATTAAAAATACTAGCGGCCACATTTTTATAGATAACCTAGCAGTTATGTATTCCCCATATATAAATATTTATATAAACTAGATTTTAATTAAATAACACATGAATGTAATAATCTTGCCGCCGGATCTCGGTCTATAAGGATCAATTTCTGTGAATAAATGACAAACGGCAAATAAGGGCAAAGGTTTTATTATTAATGTAACATAAATAATTGTACGTCCTTTAATTTAATGCGTAAATGTCTAAAATTGGGGTAATATATCTGCAATATGTCTACAATAAATATACATACATACATACATAACTTCACGCCAGTTCCCTTGCGGGGTAGGCACGAACAACAGAACGCCATTTAGGCTTATTCTTACACACCTCACTTGCTTCTTTGACATTCATAACTCTTGTCATGCACACTCGTCTGTTCTTAAGGCTCCTGACATCACCCTCCGCTAGTACACGATCAATTTGATCATGGAAGGTGTGTCGTGGCCTTCCACGACTTCTGCATCCATCCACTTTTGCATTGTATATCTGTTTAGTCATTCTTTCATCATGCATTCTTTCCACATGCCCGAACCACCGGAGCATTCCTTTCCTTACCTTCACCCCGACACTCTCTTTCAGACCAACTCTCTTTCTTACTTCGGTATTACAATAAATATAATATCAAAAAAACAATATCATATCAATTACAATTTATCTTCCATGTACAATGTACTCATCTACAGAATAATAGTTTAGATAGATAGAAAATTCTTTATAGTTCACCACATACACTTATAGTAAATTACCAGTCGTTTCATGTAAAAGCAGGAACAAAGGTCGGTCTTATCGCTTTAGAGCGATCTCTTCCAGACAACCCGGGCTGTGGATTGTGTGAAAGGAATCGAAAGTGTACGACAGTGGTGTGAAAATTTCATACATGTAAAAAGATACATATATTACAGTATAACTAGAATAAATAAAGAGAAAAATAATAGTCGATAATACATATTAATATTAGCTTTGCCTGGTGGTAAGGCATTTGCCCGACTGGATGGCTACCACACTCGTCTAAAGTATGTCGCCATAACAACCTTGAGTTGTGTTCCGGCATTAGTGACCAGGTTCCAGTCCCCTTTAAGAGAGCAGCAGCGCATTTGTAGCACCTTCGTTGTTGCAAATGTCCATAGGCGATGGTAATCGCTTTCAATCAAGTGGGCCGTCTGCCTGTCTGCTGAACTCCTGCAATAAAAAAAAAAGTGTTGTGGATCAAAAGTTCTTTCAGTTTATTTATAAATTTAGACGGATATTTGATTTAAATTTTGATTTTCATTTGTTAATAAAATTCTGAGTGCATATTGAGCATATATGATCAATTATAAATGTTAACAAATTATTGACGTATTATCTGTATACAAAATGAAATGATATTCAAAGCTATCCCAGCGCTCGTTGCGATCTTTTTACGACGTGTTATGTGTAAAAGCTTTATGATAAACTAAAATATTTAATTCCAGGTCTCAGAAAAGTATTCCCCTATTACTTCACATTCACAACCTTCACGAAAGGAAGGTGGGTCGGTGAGAAGATCCTTGATGTGTTCGCGAGGGAGTTCAGGGCTCACCCCGCGGCTGAATACGAAAGGTGCATCAGGGCTGGTACCCTCACTGTCAACTACGAACGCGTCGACCCCGACTACAGGCTAAAACACAACGACTTATTAGCCAATGTTGTCCATAGGTATCGTCTCATTTACTAATATATTCATATGTAGTAAGCTTAAGTTAGAAGCACTTTAGATATTTCCAACAACACACGAGACAACATCAACTACATTAATTTACACATCAACACACTTATCTGTATTGTAAATATAAACTGTAACCTTCTTTGTTTCTCGCCTCTTAAAATTGTCTGCTATATACTCTCCCTGTGCCGTCACATCTAATTCAAGGTCTACAACTGTGGCGTGCCTCGTTATAAATACAAGCTTGTGTTGTATTTCAGGTCTAATGTGTATTTAGTCCACTGTAACACGAGTATAATCTTCTTTAACGAAGCATTAAGCACCGAATGAGCATGCGAGTGCACTATTTGGCCGTACTCCAAGCGTTCACGCACCGTGTTGTGTCGTTGGATGACGTACTATCATTACCCATGTCGTTTTGTTAAACATTTACGACAACTGTCGTTTTGAAGGCGTCGTAATAATTCGTCGCGTTTAAGGATACCTCCGCTCACGCATGTTCATTTGTTGTTATTTTGTTCTCGTCTAATCTTTTTATTCATATGTCACGAGGAGCGGACAGAAAGGTTTATGGGGCTCTGAGCAATGTTTCTGCTCCATTAGCTTCTATTTCTTTCGAAAACTTGTCAAGAGTTATTAACTGGCGCTTCTGTTGCTCAGTGCCCTAGGCTATCCTAAAGCCATGAAGCCTGACGTATCTATCGTTACAGGCACGAAGTACCAGTCACGAGCCAACCCATCACCCTCGTACATATCGACGAGGACATAGTGGTTGTCAACAAACCGGCCTCTATCCCCGTAAGTGGCCAATGAGACAGCCATGTTATGTGTACGCTTTCACACTGTACATCTATGCATGATATATATATGTCTTTTAACAATAACTATTGTTTTAATTGTTCTTTATGTGTAGCAAGTTTCTTTATAGTATACGAATTTGTGCTACACATACGCCTGCACATCCTAGTTTTAATTATAGTTAAGCTAGCTTATGAAATGTAAGTACCAGTTGCACCGCTTATTTTTTTATCATACGTATAGTCTATGTCGCCAAAATCTCTAGAATCCATAGAATCAATAGAATACTAGTGTGTAGTAAGAAATCTCCTAAAACTGTCCTGAAGCTCTTATCGTAAATATACATCGAATGGTATAGACATGCATAATTGTTCACCGAACTAATAAAAAAGCAGGCGTGAAAGTGAATTTTAAGCTAAATTCATACAGAGTCACAGCGGTTACTGCTAATTCAAATTATCCTAGATACATTATTAGATAACTTTATAACCAGAGTCACGAAACTTGAAGAAGCTTATAGAATAAAAGTTTTACTTACGTGTAATTTATCTTCTTGTCATCTGGTGAAGGTTTGTAATTTAAAAGTAAAAGCTTTATTTTACTTGCACAAAAACTTAATTCGATTTTTTACATATAATAATAACAAAGAAACTAAGTCCATCTAGCCTAGAGAACTGCCCAGCAAAGTATAGAGATGAGTCGAAGCCAACCTGATTTGAAGTAATACAACGAATGACATGTTTATGACAACATAGGTTTACATACTTCGACGTCACTTAAAAAATCGAGATACAACTGCTGTCTCCTATATTATTGTTTAATTATTTCGTATAAATCCCAAACTGGCCTTATATTATTATACTATAATACTGGCTAATTAGCAAAACCTTCTATGTTTCATTGTCTAAATCAAAGACAAGTAAAAATTTTCAACTTAGGTACTTGTTTTGTTTTCTAATTATTTTCAATATTACTTCAGGAGCGTAATTCGGTTCCACACACGAACAACAAGATACAACACAAGTTAGCTCCAAACATCGGCCTGATGTCCTATTATGACGTATGCGCAATCTTATGGACCGCGCAATCTTACACCACCCTACCCTATTTGTTAATGAATTGAAAAAAAACGATTGTAGCTCCATCTATTTAGCTAATCCGTCTATTCTATGCAAAGGACATCATTTATCGCGATAAAAAGTATCCTAAGTATTAATTCGGGATATAAGCCAGATCTGTGTCAAGTTACATTCATATACGTTCAGTAATTTTCAAAAAGGATGCGATCACAGCGCTATCTTCTTTGATGTTTTCGTCTATCCCGCGGAAACGACAACATTTATCGCGATTAAAACTATCCCAAACTACGCCTCGGGATATAAGATAGCTCTATAACGAATTTTATTTAAACTCTAACTTACAAACAGACAAAAATACTGAAAATTACATTTTTGGAATCTCCTGGTTCGAAATTGGTCACTTGATTTTTTTTTCACATTTTGAAACTCGATGTACAAATTTAAACTATTTACAGATTTATTATAGTATAGATTCATTACAATCACTGTTAACTAATTATAATCATGTTATACATACATACATAACTTCACGCCAGTTCCCTTGCGGGGTAGGCACGAACAACAGAGTGCCATATAGGCTTATTCTTACACACCTCACTTGCCTTTTTGACATTCATAACTCTTGTCATGCAAGCTCGTTACAATAATCAATCATATTATGGTAGTACTTATTATTCAAAGAGAGCAATTGCTCTCGTAACGTAATTACGTTAACATTATTTTATCACTTATATAGCATTTTAATTGTTAATAAGTCAATATTATTCAATGATAATTTATCTAATATAGATCGACCTTGACTTTACATAATATTCTACACTTTTTTGTACGTCAGATTTACAATAAATTCATTGGCATGCATGACAGTCGTCATTCAATTTGATCTTTGTAAAGAAAAGTTTATTTAACGTCATTACATTTATTTTAATTTTAAAAACAAACAGACGTTTTTATCCGTGCAGGAACGGAGAAAGAATACAATTTCCTGCGGCCGGGCGGCCTGTCGTAAGAGGCGACTTAACAACCCACAGCCAGGTGGTAGGGCGTTTGCCCGACTGGATGGCTACCACCCCTGGTCTAAAGTATGTCGCCATAACAACCTTGAGTTGTGTTCCGGCATTAGTGACCAGGTTCCAGTTTCCCTTAAGAGAGCAGCAGCGCATTTGTAGCAACTTTGCTGTTGCAAATGTCCATAGGCGATGGTAAGCGCTTTCCATCAACTGGACCGTCTGCCTGTCTGCTGATCTCCTGCAATAAAAAAAAATGACGGCCAATCAGAAACAATGTGCTCACTGTTGCCTATGGACCTTTCAGCACCAACGGTATTTTTATGACGACCTTCTTAAACGATCCTATGGAAAAACCTCGGCGCAAGGTTCTCTCCAAATCGTTATTCAATGCGAAATAAACGATCTAAAGAATAATCGCGTAGTTCGTATGGTAGCTGAATGAAATGAGGGTGATATATCGAGCCCGTCGATAGCGAAAACTCCGGTTGTCGAGGCACTGGCATCAGATCAAACAGTTGTTTGAAACGTACCCCGTTGTACAGACGATGAAAACGCAAGGAGTCTTAGTACCTCCAGAGACTAAGCGTTTCTAAATCATCAGACAGTATGAGATCACCGATTATTCAAATGCTGCGGTATTGGATGCAGTTGAGATGGTCAGTTTAGTAAGCAGGTTTTAGCAACTAGATGTAAAGGAGCTTAGCACACCGAGTGATTTCGAGGCAAGTTTGATTTTGCTTTTCAGGTAATCCCGAAACTGAGCGTTGCTAGTTTTGTCGACGCTATGAATCCTGATTCTATTAGAGATAGTAAAGAGTGTTTCTTACAACCGTAACTCTGAGACAAAACAAATTGAAGTATTATAGTATTTGATCTTAAAATTCTCATCAGTTCACTTCCTTTAAGAATTTTAATGATTAGATGTATTGCTGAGAAAACTCTAGTTACACAGATATATAAGCAATAACTAAAGTTTTCTGGTACATGTTTTTCTGATGGTAGTTGATGACCAAACGTACCTATAAGAACCCATTTTATAAAAGCAAGACATGCTTAAGTGCTTTTTAACAAAAACACTTGTTTGTAGTTAACTTCTTCGCTTTGATAACTTTTAGCGAACTCCCAACCTTTTAGAGAAACAACTTGAACAATTTTCTTATCTATGAGGCATTATTTTGTCGTAATTTCCCTTTCATTTATGTTATTTGGTTCTTAGCGTAACAGTCGAACTTTATTGAGCTTGAATTATTCAAGTGTGTGCTTAGAAATAAATTTGGTGCTGAATGACAAACGAAATGGCCTATTAAAGTCCTATTGCTGTGTAAATGTTCCAATCGTCGAAACTCCATCGGGAACGATTCGATTAATTTCAATAGACTTTTGTTAGTTAGTTTGTGTTTATTGGTAGCTACTTTTCGAAAATTGTTTGTTATTGGTAGTAAAAATTAATTAATTCTGCATGCGACAGATTTACTGAAAAATAATACTGAAATAGTTATGAATGTGCTGTTATTTAATCACACGAGAGCGATTCTAAGCCCCGGAATTTTCTTGTGACTCTACCACGTAACAATAATTAATTAAACTATAGAAAAATATACCTAATAAGTTTAAAATAAAAATTAGTCATTAACAATTACGTTATTATTCGGCGGAATGGGTGATTTTATAGTTAGTTTCTTTCGATTGAAATTTTCCATTACAGTTTCAAAGGTCAAAAACACGTTACAATTGTTACCTTATGATATTAATATGTTTAGTATTCGTACCGAGTTTCCAGTATAAATCTACTATGATATATCGGTAAAGTTCGCTTGAAATCCTCTTAGGAGCCTCTAAAAGCAACCATCTCAGGCCTTTGAATTCACGTTAAACGTTCCCTTTGGCTGAAATATGCTGCAGCGCTTTATGATGGAGTGTTCGTAATATAACTAAGCGCTACGTTCGGTATGTGCCAGGGTTGATAAATTTTGGATACCAAAATGTTTTTATATATAGGAACATCAAACTGTTTAAGTCTTAACAGAGCCGACCGTTATGTAATAATTTATACATATTAGTAATCATAATGTAGTGAATTCCCTTTACAATTATTATCTACTAATGAATTCCCATGTAGTGGAAGGTCCGAGCAGTTTTATATTATATTAATTAATCGATGCGTAATGCTCCTACCTAACTAGAAAATTATAAAATCGTACACCGTCTTTTTCAGTTTTATGAAATAACATCCTGTAATCCATTATCACATTTTTTAAGACATAAATTGTCAGAATTTGGATTTTTTATTTTTTTTTATTGCAGCAGTTCAGCAGACAGGCAGACGGCCCACTTGATTGAAAGCGGTAACCATCGCCTATGGACATTTGCAACACTGAAGGTGCTACAAATGCGCTGCTGCTCTCTTAAGGGTCACCGGAACCTAGTCACTAATGCCGGAACACAACTCAAGGTTGTTATGGCGACATACTTTAGACGAGGGGTGGTAGCCATCCAGTCGGGCAAATGCCCTACCACCTGGCAAAATGCATTGCATATAACAAATCTCAACAATAAAATATAACGAATGTTTCGCAAAAAAATTCACAGGAGTAAATTCTATTAATATATATCTTCAAAAATATGATAATGCGCGAGATAGTGAATTCTATTTAGGAGCTCCTTAAGAGAAGGGACATTTTTTTATTAGTCATTACTTAATCGTGATCAACATAGTAAGTAAGTAATAGTAATAAATTATAATTAACAAAATATACATCAAACGAAAAAATAGTAATAAGCAACTGAAGCATGCAACATTCAAAAGCTGAGTTCATAATGAGTTGACAGTTTGCCCCACATTCGGCTAAGATATATTATCAAAAATATTTCTTTATTATACATTATTGGGTGAATTGAGCTATAAAATTATTTTAATAATTAATGAAATAAAAAAAGATGTTTAGTCTACGCACATTACGGCCTTGAAAGCCTACTTTAACTAACACATAAAAAGTAAGACTTAACCGTAATATTTTCTTAAGTTTTCGCGCTTAAAACCGTTAAAACGTAGTTTTATTATTTATTATTAAGACTTCACATCAGTTCCCTTACGGGGTAGGCACGAACAACGGAGCGCCATTTAGGCTTATTCTTACACACCTCACTTGCTTCTTTGACATTCATAGCTCTTGTCATGCACCCTCGTCTGTTCTTAAGGCTCCTGACATCACCTTCTGCTAGTACACGATCAATTTGAACATGGAAGGTGTGTCGTGGCCTTCCACGACGCCACGGCAACTAGCGTGAAGTTATGTATGTATGTATTATTAAGACTTAACCGTTTATGAAAATTTGAAATTCGATTCTAACGTACCAGACGAAATTCGTCGAAATGTTCGAATTCTAAAAAGGTTCAACACCCCTGGTGTAGACCTACTCAGAATAAACTAGTACAGTAGGTATGTATTGGTGTTTCTATTTGCATATAAAGTGTTTCGGAGTCAAATGTACAGCGGGTTTTTCTGTTACTCGGGACACAACTCACCGCATTAGTCGTAGAAGTGTTTCCTTCTTCAGACTGAAGTAGGTACATATATTGCTACTTCCTTTTTTAAAAGGAAGTGTAGGATACACTGACTATTAGGCCTCCGTAAGGAATTTGGCAGAAAAAATATCTTATGTTTTTTGTCATTTCCGTCCATCCATCACTTTGTCACGGTATTTATTTTCCAGAAATTACTAGGTCATGTTGATGATATTGGCTAGAAAAATGTATATATAGTTTTTCCTTGGAAGATTATTTTCGTACATTACAAACAGGGTTTTGACAATAAATTACTCTATTTAAGGTGGTTTCTTAAGCCTTATCTAAAGTTAGATATTACAGTAGAAAATGTTTAGTGTTGTCTTATATCCAAAATGTTATCTTGTAAGAAACAACAAGGTATAGCTATATGGTGAGAAAGAAAGAAAGAAAAATATTTACCGTCGCGAATGAATGCGAATAAAATTAAAAAAATATACGAAATTAACAAAATATACCTATTTATAAAACAAAAACCATTAGAACTTTATAAAATATACAACTATTTAAAAAAGAGATTTAAATAACACTCACGGCAATGAGGCTTGTAACTCAGTATTATGCTGTATCAAGAACTGACACGGCGCTGATTTTCAGTACCAGCCTCCATTAAATCATATCTGAACCAAAGAACTTCTCATTGACCTTCTTAAAGCAAATTTAAAATAATTTTACTTAAATACTAATAACAAATAAACGTCTTCCATTGGTGCTGGTGATGTGGTGCTAGAAAATGGTGTAAAGAACAACGACGTAACTGAGGGTTGAACATTTTTTCAATTCTTGAAAAACCATAACAGAAGTCTTTGGTGACTCTTTTATTTTAAATGTGATGTTAGTTTCCAAAGTCAAGTCCAAGTGTCCTTTTAATGCCTGATTCCGGGGGCCAATGCAAGGCCCCCGGCCACCGTGCTTGCCTTAGCCAGCCGGCACGCAGTGGAGGTCGCTAGAGCTAAGATTCAAGGGAAGTAATAAATGACCTAACGTTGAAGGCAGCTTCGATGAACCACTCTACACCCCTTAGCCACTAACATCCATGTTGCCCCTCGCCAATCTTATACAGCATTTTTTGTTAAAGCCCATGAAGGGAATGTTAAGTCACAGTTTGCCCATTTTATCCATATTCCCCGAACGTTGCGACGGGCAGACACCATAGTCCCCATAGTCCCAAAGCCTTAGTTCTATTATCAGTTCATCCTAATAGGCCGGTACCTTTTGTTATCATTTCCTACAACAATCCTACACTGACCGGGGCTTGTCCTTCGGTGAATTTTTATGTGGTGTATATAGGGGTAATCGCCGGTCAGTGTCACGCCATATTTGCATTAAACTTGTGAAGGGGTCTCTACGTGTTGGCTTTCCCATAGCCCCACGTAAGTCCTGGAACAGTCCAAGCCATTTTATGACCCGCGGTCTTCCAGGACATACAATAATACTAACATGGTGCAAGTGAAATATACAATGTTAATTCTCCAATTTTTCCTGTCTTGATCCTTCATCCCATTCCTACTGTCCGATCCCTTTTTCCTATCTTTGCTATTCTATCCCCTTTAGACTAACATCATCCTAAAGGCTAAAAACACGTTGGCTTCCATCGTGGTGTTCCAAATGTCTCTAGACAACGGTAACCGCTTCCCATCAGCCTCGCCGCACACACCATCCGCTACCTAGGCCCATTTCAGGGTCGTCTTCTTCTTCCGCTTTAATCTCCCTATTTTCACTTTTGTTATCTTCCTCCTTCCTCTTCCCACTAAACTCCTCTTTCGATGTTATCGTTCCCCTGTCTTCCAATGAACTGCCCGTAAGGCGCGCCTCGCGTACCTTATATACCCGGTAGAATCTTATAGAACCCATAATTTAAATCTTCTTTTTCTTATTATTTTATTTATTACCTGTCGCTTTCTAAAAATCTATCTCTGTCTTTGCCTTCCTGAGCTTTCTATTCCAGAATTGCGATCTACATACACTTCGTTATTAAGTTATTCATCATTTATCCCTTTCTGAAATGTATCAGTCCTTATCTTTTTGTTCTAGAATCTTCTAAATTTTTCTGGAAGTCTTAAAACTAGCTCACATTTCTAGAATGTTTTATCCCCGGTCGCCAAAATAAATTATGATTTTAAGGCCCTATTTGAGATTGCGTATCGTTACTCTACTTACTTAGAATCTAACATTTGTTATACCGACTTGTTGAAACACAATCTCTAATTAGACTAAAACAAATGTAAATTGCGTTAATCTTCGTGCGAGAGTTCGTACACAACTAATTAATTCCGACGTTTTGATACAATAAGCATGTACAATATGAATGCCGGCACGAATAGCTACTTCGCTGGCTTTGACGTAACATACTGATTCGCCGGGTTGAGTTTCTAGGGCTGTCATGTATGTAAACCTCCAAGAGTTTCTTGAAAAATATTTTATACTGAGATGATTATACCAGCAAGTCTGTATACCAGCAAAAGTGGATGGATGCAGAAGTCGTGGAAGGCCACGACACACCTTCCATGATCAAATTGATCGTGTACTAGTAGAAGGCGATGCAAGGAGCTTTAAGAACAGACGAGCGTGCATGACAAGAGTTATGAATGTGAAAGAAGCAAGTGAGGTGTGTAAGAATAAGCCTAAATGGCGCTCTGTTGTTTGTGCCTACCCCGCAAGGGAACTGGCGTGAAGTTATGTATGTATGTATGAATATACCAAAAACTTTCTGCGATTTATATTTTTTTTTGTAATATTATAAATAAAACTAACTTAAAAATATATAAAAACTAATATGTAAATGGAAATTAAAAATAACTTTAAAAATATAATTAAAAACTAAATTATATATCGTACAAATAATATATGTAATTAAAGACTGTAACAAAGCACTGCCAGATAAGAACGTGCCGAGAAAGCTGGCTGCATTGCCGCGTTGTATAGCGTTCTTTTTTTTTTTGTTTTAAAAAATAAATAAAAATATAATTATTGACAGACATTTATTACGTGAATAGTCAGGTTGGAATCAATACCTTCATTACAAATCTTAAGCCGGCTCGATCGGTGTGATACCACGCTCTCACAGAATTTCGACATATAATGATTAGCCTTGCGATACTCATGTTTCGTGCGATGAGTGAGATTTCCGATGGCCCCCTTCCACATCTCCCATCCTCCTTTTCTTATGCCATGTACCATCCCCTTTATTCTATTCCTCCTGTCTGACCCCGCTATTTCATCCCCCTGTCGCATTCAGTTTATCACATCCTAAAGGCTGGCAACAATAAGTTGGCTTCGTCTCTGGTGTTGCAAACGTATAAAGGCAACGGGGATAACTTTCCATTAGCTGGACCGTCTGCCTGTTTATCAGCTATGCAATCATTTATTTTATTTCGAAGCTGGAAAATAACAAACAGATACTCCCAAGCCAAGCAAGTTACGTTTGTTACACTCATAATAATGATTTCGAACTTGATAATATGGAATATGCAGGTAGTTCTAATATATTATTTCAAGTATTGTTGTTAGAAATCCATGTCACCGTAGAATCACTTTCCATTAGCTGGGCCGTCTGCCTGTTTACTAGCTTCGCAATAATTTATTTTATTGCAAAGCTGGCATATAACAAACACATACTCCCAAGCCAAGCGAGTTACGTTTGTTATACTCATAATAATGATTTCCAACAAATTTTATAATATGGAATTTGTAGGTAGTTCTAATATATTATTAGTTTAAGTATTGTTATTAGAAATCCATGTCACCGTAGAATCATCTAAAGCGTTATTTTTTTATTTGTTTGCCTATGAGTTGTCAATTTTAATTAAGAAAAACCCGTTTAAGAAAGCTGAATTGTGACGTCATAATACACAATGAGATTTTTAACTAAAGTGTTTTTTATTGGTTTTTACAATTTAGAAAATGCCAACATTTAAACAAACTAATTTAATTTAATTAAATTAATTTATTTTAATTAAAACGTTAAACAATACTGTGGATGTTGAATGTGCAACATAGAAATCGGTATTGAAATAGCTCAAATCTATTTGTAATTTTTATATATTTTGTTGCGAAAACATAATTTATATCACTTTAAATTTGTAATTAAACTATAAGAATACTAAGCCTACATCACTGATATCTATAGGTAAGGCACCCAGAAAATTAGGTAGGCTACTTCGTTGGATCGCAACACTGATCCGTTGTCCAAGAGAGACACCGACTCTCCAATCAATTAAATATAAATAAATGATTACAAAGACAAGAATTGTACGTAAAAATAATACCTTCAATAATTTATGTTTTGACATTTGTCGTACTTCCTTTTGTTTTTTCTTCATATTCATATTTGTCCTTGCATTGTATTGTATCGTTGTGTAATAAATATTATTATAATATGAAAATTCTCGTGTTACTTCAAGTCCAAGTTATAGTGTAGGAGAGTGACCCTAACGGTTGGAGGAGCGAGATGGAATGCTCCTCCGTCTCAAAGGAAAATCTTCCAGTGAGGTTAATGTTGTTCCTCGCAGGCCTAGGCCCGTCTGTTATATTTTTTTTTTGGAGCTGGGCCCAGCTGAATAGCCGCAGATGGCTGTTTCAGCGATACCGGACTTTGGGGGCTTCCCGACTCCGTGGGAGCGGAGGCGTTCAGCCCGGAAGCAGCGCGCTCGAAGAGGCACCTCCTGTAAGGTTCGACCTCGGCTCGATCGCTGCGGGGGATCGACTCTATATTGAGATTTAGAATAGTTGAAAATTTGTATTTATTCTTTGTATGTTTCGGCAAACGTTTGTGATATCAATTATTGCACAGCGCCATCTATTGGCTTGTAAGTATTCCACTACAATAATATATACAGTTTAATTGGTCTCCAGACATAACTCTACGTACTATAATTTTAGATGTACCAACCCTACGAAACCCCGCGTTCTGATTGCTCAGCCTAACTCCCTAACTATGTTACAGAACTGCGCATCGCATACCTAGCGTGTTCACTTTAAACAATTGATTTGTTGGGTTTGACCTACAAGGAATTAATATTAAATTCATTGTCTAGTCCCAGTTCGGTATTCATTATATTGTCTAGGCTCTTGGGTATGGAATCCACAAAGTTCGGTTTATGCATTGATGATGTGTTTGAGAAAATCTATACGTTATGTCTTTAATGAAAATATCTCTCACGCAATATCTTCTTAAAAGTTTGGAAACCGTTAAAAAAGTTTAACCGGTTTGATCCTACTTACATAATTACTTTTCTTTTCGGTTTTGTTCTTACTTTTACCTCAATTAAATGGTTTTTGGTAACAATATAAATAGGTTCTGTTGAATAAACCGGTTTTTGCCGCACACCTTCAAAGCCCAGTAATTCTTGCGGAAAAAACCGGTTAAGTCACGTTTATATAACGCTCCTGTTAAGATTTACACTACGAACCTTTTAAGGTTTACAGTACGAACGAAATAATTGATTAAAACCGGTTAATTTTAAACCGGTTGCAAGCTTTTGTCTTTTTACTTTCTTTTACTAGAATGAGGCAGGTTGGGGTTTTGAGCGAAAGGTCTTTACCCCGGCTTCTACTCTTCGAGCTATAACGCGACGCTAAAGAGTGTGTAAGGCCGCTGCAGCTACTTTCTATTGAGTTTTAAAATCTACCATATCTGTAAAGGACCAGGCTAAAGGGTTCTGTATAGATGATACATCCATAGTTTTTTTCATTTGGCTACAAAACATCAAAAAGCGTTTAATCGAACACTTCATCTTAAAAAGTACTCAAAATCTTGTGTAAACCTGTTGGTTGAAAATATTCTTAGTTAGTTAGTTGTGAGACTCCAATTAAAATGCCGTTGGTATTATTATAGAGTTTATTAGAACTATACAAACACGTATAACACAGGTACAAATATAACCGAAAACAACAAATCCAAACGTAATGCAGAAGGTCGTAATTCAAGAAAACGCGCAAAGTCCGTCGCTATTAGATTCCCGATTGTACACACGTCACGCCTTGATCGTGGTTCTCGCTCGACTGCCCCCTCTCCCCATCAGGCCGTCGTTTTATACCTCACAAATACAAATGTACCCTTATCGTAGTCGACGTAATCCGCAGCACCTGGCTAATGATTCGGCCGCAAGAAGCCATAAACAAGTACAATAAGATAATAGGCTGTTCTTTAGAAACGTATGCCAATAAATAAGCAAACAAAAGAAGACGATCATAAAAGAATTACAATTAGTTCAAATGCCGACAGGTAATAAAATGTGTTTTTACAGATATGCACGTGGAATTTGTTTTTGTCAGAACCTAAGTTGTAACAACATTTATGAAACTTTATAACCTCAATATTTGTCAGGTGGTAGGGCATTTGGCCGTCTAGATTACCACCCCTGGTCTAGAGTATGTCGCCATAGCAACCTTGAGTTGTGTCGATCAGTGGCCATATTCCAGATTCCCCTTAGAGGCCGGTCACATTGGTATCATCTCTGGTGTTGCAAATGTACATACGCGACGGTAACCACTTTCATTAGGTAGGTCGTCCACCTGGCAGATGTACTGCAGCTACAAAAAAAATAATTTTTATTTTAGATTTTAAAACTTAGAGATACAATTTTTACTACTCTGAAAGCTAATATCTCGCCATGTAATAAATAAAAAAATCATTTAAGGCACACTGTTAGTATTTTGTACGATCTTATAGACCCAGAGGATTCCGAGAAAAATGTATATACAAATGCTGAAGACATTACGAAAACATACGGTTCTGTTTTTTGCTAAGATGTCTAGAGAACCTTAGGAAACATTAATACTATATCCAGAACTTCGTAGAATTATGATAATATATATATAATATTTTTTTAAGTTTTCGCGACTTGTATACATAATAAAACTACGGTTTAACGGTTTTAAGCGCAGTAATTTTATTTGATTTTGGTTTTTCCGACGTTTCGGCCACTTTTCAGTGGCCGTGATCACGGAAGACAAAGATGTCAAGTGTCAACGAGTATTGTTAATGTTTTATTTAGCCTACCGCCAACTTGTTAATTTTAATTATTTAATTTTAATTTTGTTTATGGTTATTATTTACTCTATGGGAGCCTAATCTAATTTACTACCGCTTCGCAACATGTTATGGCTTGAAGAGAAGAAGCGGCGCAAGAAACTCTTCAGCAAACATGCCTAGCTCTAATAATTTAAAACGTAGTTTTATTAAACATATATATAAGTATATTTGTAGCTAAGAAATATTAACACTATTATAATACCGTTTTGTTGTACATATTGATTTGTGTTACTAATGCCTAAAGAATCAATTGTAAATAATTTAAATTAACTTTTGTGTATATTTCACATTATTCTTCTTTGTTGCTTATTTTGTTTTTATTAACATTCTTTAGTGTTTTTTCTTTTAATAATTTCTTTGAACTCCACACACAACTATACACTTTAGCTATATGTACTTTAGGTACAAATCCCGCAACGTATCAATGGGTTTATAGTAGTTTACAATGCAGCTTAGTTTATATGTGGTGTAGTCGTTTTTGTTTTTTTTTTCTTTAAGTTACATTTCGTTCATAATGGTGTTGTAATGGTTTTGGGTTATTATTTATTTTTATTGCTACAAAAAAATTTGAAACTTTCTTGTTGTTTAATTATGCGGTTGTCCAATATGCTGCCGTATGATAGATAAAAGCCGAAATTCAAAACTACTGAAATGATTTTGTACTATCAAGCGAATATTGCACGTGAAACATAGACCTCTTATTGACAAATTTTACAATTGTGAAACAATATCCATATATATATTTAATATTACAATAAACATACGTCCTCCCGCCTATTACTTCTATAATCACTAGGACACTACATAAGCTAGAAATATTACGCCACAAGCTCGCTACGTTTCTAAAAAATCTACAAGGTAAATTAGCTTCGAGGTGTTTTTGCGTTTGTAGTAGTGTACGGTCTGCACATAAATAAAAAAAACGAATACTTTTTATATATTTTTATAGGCAGTTACTTAATATGAAACTAATAATATTAAGTATAATTCTATCTTAAATAATACTTTACATATTTATATGTTTTATAATGAATAAAATATAATGTAAGTAACTGCATATCCCATAATATTTATGTATACCACCTTTGACAAATATAAACTGGTTTATTCCTGCCACGGGTTGTCTGGAAGAGATCGCTTCTTAGCGATAAGACCGCCCATTGTGCACATTTAGAATATTTTTTAGACAATAAGTTTTTCTGTGTTTCTATGATGGTGTACAATAAAGTGTTATGTATCTGATATTAAACGATATTAAAATAATAAATATTGATATTTAACATCATTTTTAATATTTTCTTAAGTTTTCTTGGCTAGTATACATAATAAAACTACTACTACTAAAACCGTGCTTAAAACCGTTGAAACGTAGTTTTATTGTAATTTTTAATATTAAATTGTTGGTTCCTCTTCTGAAGAATAATATTTGTTTTCTGATAGCACATTTTTGATGGAAGTCAATGATATTCCGGTTGATTTAGTAACCAATTGAACGGGAATCATAATACTGCTCGGATTGCTATTGCACTCATTCTCGAAATATTTGTGCAAATTATACAAAAATTCTTTAGTTTGAGAAGTCAAAAGCGTACCTCGTGCACGTTTCAATATTGGAACCATTTTTACTTAACAAATTTAATATCAAATAACAATAATTAGCAACAAATAACACTGAATAATAAATAACAAGAACGAACAACAAATAAATTCATTGAATTAATTAATTATCGAACTAAAACCAAACAGACCTTACAACTATTAGTAATGTAAATAATAATTATTTATTTGACTTTCACCATTGACTTTTGATATTAAATATATTAACTTCTTCAAAATGTAACGAACCGCTTTTTGCTGATTGTACAAGGTACTTTAAATTTCAAGTTCCTGTAAATATACAAATACTACTACAAACGCAAAAACTTCTCGAAGCTAATTTACCTATACTGGGCTGGAACGTTCAATAAAGTGTCTCATTTCATCTGATTGTCAAAGACCCTGTTTACTAATGGCCGGTTCCTATATCTTCTTATTCATGCATTGCCTTACCATCGGTTGAATGTTGATATTACATGTATGGAGCTATGGTAAGATATGGAACCGGCCATAAGTTATTACTTATTAGGTATAATAGTAGTATTAACAAAATATTTTTTTTTTGTGGTTATTTATATTTTTATATCAAAAAGTGGTTTAAGGTGTCAATTAGTCTCGCATTTCTGTAACATTATTTAAATTTACTTATTTAGAAATTAAAATGAACATGTCCTAAAAATTTTTGTCAAATAAAGTCTAGACGATACAAACATATTCAAATAAACTTCCATACTAAACATTAGATTCGTAAAGCTACTTTATAACATTATAGTACATTAAATCAAAGCAAAAATCTTGTCATGCTCACCCAGCTTTATGGATTATTTTCCTTTATCCAGTACCACTAAGCTTTATTCACTGACCACTTCAAAGGCTTTGTCACAAAGATTTCGGCTTTCCTCGCTAATGTTAATAACACTACCATCCCAAGGGTTTCCTATTGTAAATACATAATATTCATTAGTTAATGCCCTTCGTACAAAGTCCTTTAATAAATAGAAAGTCCAAGGTCTTTTCGATTTTGTGTTGCGGATTCAAAAGTCATTTTTTATCTCTAAACTTTAGAAATTTTACATACCTAAAGACCACTTAACACATCAGCATTATATTCACTTCAAATTATTGTAAATAATGTACACAACTTTAACTTTACTACTACATGAAACTATCAGGGACGTAAACAAGAAAACATGAAATTTATTAGTCTCTATTTTCATAGTATTGGAGATTTGTATTCAATATTAGTACCAATCTTCTATATTCCATAACATATTTAAATTCACCTCTATTCTAACTATCTTTCGATATGATGTTGTATTTGTCCCATTGTATCTTATGTATCGCAATTTTTTTGCACACTTTCATCATTTTTATTGATCACAGCACCCATTGATTTATCTACTTGAGCAACAGCTTCAAAAGCTGTATAATATGAAAGGACTGTGTTAATCTTGAATCCTGTAGTAACCAAAACCATTCCAATACCATATATACTTGGCGAAATGATTGACAAATGTAATGTATGGTGGTATAGACATGAGACACCAGTGCTCGCTAATCCCTTGCGCATCATACACGTTGACGAGGAGCTGCTAGTGCTAGACAAGCCTTGCTCATTGCCGGTGAGTCCGTTTTCGGAGACCCTCGGATCCTGATGGTCGGACTTCGAGAAGTTTCGAATGACCTTCTCAAATAACCACGGGTTTTTGGTATCTGTAGGACAGATACCAAAACTCTCTTTTCGGAAGGTCTTAATTCGAATTCAAAATTTTTGCTTGTCTGCTGCTTCTATGTAAAAGTTTTATTCACACCTCATTGGAATTATGTGAAATAACTCACAAGTTTCGGCTTTAACTTCATATTGTAGACCTTTGTAGAATTTCGCTCACATGCCTTCGATTCAACGTTCCGTGGTTCATTCAGAACAGTGAAAACAAAAGCTCTTAGATTTCCCTTTAAATTGATTTGAAATTGAATTTCTGCTAGATAGCTAAATTTTAACACATGAATATGAATATTTTAACGATGATTAAAATCTATCAACTTAATTATAAATGATTGTGTCAATCTGAAAATCTTACCCACTTTAATATAAAATTCAAACGACATTAGGTATTTAAAACGTTCATTAAGTTTTATACAGTGGTTAATTTAAAACTTAATAAACAAAAAACTCAAATAAGTTTTGCAATAAGGCGTGTAAGCTCTTGTTAAACTGTTTTTAAAGCTCTTCTTTGTGTATTTTTTCCTCACGTAAAAGAAACTTTCCCTTTCAACAAACCAAAAATCTTTTAATTCCAACCAAGACAAGCAGATCCTACCGTGTATCCCAGAAGATTTTCAAAGCACAATAATAAAGAGAAATAAATCTTAGTGAAACGCGATAAAGCCCGAGAATTGACGTGTTAAAAGGGATTCTTTTTCACGCGAAGTTCGACTTCAGGGTCTGATGTTTGATACTTTTAATCCGAGAGGCATTTTGATTGTCTTTCTCAGCGACAAAATAATCTAGGAAAGACCACTTAAAAGTGGTAGTTTGTTTAATGATTTTATACCAAAAACCCACATACAAGTGAACACAGAGGTAGACTGGTTTATATGGTGCTTTCAAATTGGCATCGGTCTCGTGCAGGGTTAATTCTGGCTTAAATCTATGTTTAGACAGCGATGGAATTATTTCAAAATTAAAAGAATCTGTTGCTGGGTCAATACGAGACTGGTGATCAACTTTAACTTTCTTTCCTCCACTTTCTTTAATATTGTGTAAATATTTAAGTAAAAAGGATATATGAGTTACTTTGGTATCAGTATTTTTTTTCTTATGTTTATAAATAATAAATATATCTTTATAGATCTATTATTGTCACCTGCTTTATTAGATATAGAATTTTTAAAGTCCGAGGATATTTCTGTAGAAAAGCTTCAAAATCATTTTGTCATTGACGTTTTAAGTTTTTTACTCATCATTTAATATACGTTATGTGATCGAGCTCTCTGATTGAAATATTAAATCAATTTATTCAATATTTATATATCAATTCTTACTAAGAAATATTCAAATTTGCCTAGTGATTTTATGATAATCGTCATGTATTAAACAATTTTTAAATAGATTTAATCAAAATTTATTAGGTTTATGGAAAATAAACAAAACATAATGATAAAGAAAATAAAAGCATGTTAAGAGTAGATACAACAACCTATAGGGCGTACAACTCTACTCCTCATGATTGTTTCTTTATTGCTGAAGCACAGCAGACATGCTGACGGCCCAATTGTAATGAAAGTGATTACTATGGCCTATGGACATTAGTGGCCACAAAGGGGAAACTGGAACTGGCCACTGATGTCGGAACAGAAGAAGAACAGCGTCAACTTCCACTTCCATATAGCCTCCACCACGGCCTACCCTGTCATGTCTTGTGACTCGATTACTACACGGAAACAAAATTGCTTTAAAGTAATTCGTAGTCGTTGTAAAACAATACTGGTATAGCCAACTTTTAAGTTATTATCAAATACAAAATGATTATGATTAATAATAGAAGCTTTGTGTTTTCATTTAGTGTTAAATTGTTCTTTAATATTATATTAAAACAAACTTTAATATTATCCCAGTAAATTTCCTAAAGTTTACATTGCTGGTATAATTTTAGATACCAATTTTCAATACAAATCAACTTGCCAAAGTGTTCAGAAGTTTTGGGACGGTAATCCCTTATTTTGTTTACACGGTATCCCTTTTACTTTTCTGCTGAAACCTTTTCAATTTTGCATGGTACCTCTCTATTTAAATCCTCTTATTTCTTCTGTTGCTATTGGACTTACGTAATATGCCCTTTGAGTGTTTGAAAAACAACTTCTTTTAAGCAATGTTTACTATAGTAGATTGGTGTAAACTGTAAACCAAATAAACGGTATTCGGTGGCAAAATTAGGATTTTAATGTTAATTTAAAAAAAACTACAAAGTGTATTAATTTTTTAAGGCCCGTTCCCAAAAAAATTATAATTCGGAATTTATTTATCAAAAAAGATTCCCATTTAAATGTTGTCCCTCAGATCATATACCCGCCTGGAAACTGTAGACTGTATTCTGTGCAACGCGCTTAAGAAGTGATGGCTTGATGTCGTTAATTTCCCAAACAATATATTCTTTCAGTATGGAAATTATTTATTTATTTAATTAACACACTTGGCTCTAGAGATACCCCTATAGAAAAAAGTCCAATGGGGGAGACCTGGCCGTCTTAGTGGCCAAGAGATGTCTTCAAAGTGGCTTGTCAATTTGTTTGGAAAAAAATTACGTAGGAGAATCAAAGTGTTTTCAGCAGTATGAGACGTGGCATCATCTTGCTGAAACCATGTCTGTGAACTAAAGGAAGGACGATCTCTAACTCTTGGAAGAAAATAATGATTCATCATGTGTCAAAAAGAAACTCCATCCACAGTAAGGTGTTTACCCTTTAGAGTTCTGAAAAAAATATAAAGTCCATTTATGCAAATAGATGGATAACGTATACCAAATGGTTTATTTGGCTATACAGTAGCTGCTGATAGTTCAAACGCAGGATCTCTCTGTTAATGACCAATAACGGTAACTCTGTGATGCATCACATAAATATCGGATAATATACTGAGAACAGAATCTCTGGCGAATAACGACACAATAATTGTTATTGTTTAGAAAGGCTTCAATTGCAAACACAGGTTTCAAATCTGTCTACTGGGACACTGTGATTAGTAAATCCGCACCAATGACGATTCTAACGAGACCCCTTAAACATCCGTCCGATGAACAGTTTTGAATTAATTTGAAATTGAAATCCTATTTTGCTACCGAACACCCTTTTGGTAACGCTTGAGTATTTTCCTACTACGCATTAGTATCCTAAAATATTTGCTTGTGGTAAGTTCAATAACTATTCAGTGGTAAAATACTCTCGTGTTCTTCAGGTGGATTCTGATAATAGTTAATTTAAAATTTTATTTAAACTGTTTCGCTTTGAAAAATATAGCATCTTATTTCCAATGTATTATCTGATGCTTTCTTGTATATTCTTAATTATTGTGTATATTATCTATAATAGCTATATCTATTACATCTATATAATCATAGGTGTATGCAATAAATATTCTAGGTGCCTTTTTAATATAAATTGTTATTTTTGTCGATTACTTCTTACATACCCCAAAAACAGCTAAATTTTTAATGAAAAATTATTGATTATCTCTAATATTATATATTTATAATAAGCGTGAGGGTTCATAAAGATATATATCTTTAAATTGATTATGATGGGAAAGATAATGCAATTGATTAGAGGGCGCTTCCTGATTCCTACGAATAATTTTTACTTACTTGAAAGAAAAAGTTGTAATGAATTAAATTTAACTGATTATATCAGGTACACCCGTGCGGCAGATACAGGCACAATACAGTCGTATTTATCCTGGCAAAGGAGTACAATTTGAAGAATTTGAGGACGATTCACAGGCTTGACAGGTTAACATCAGGTAAACAAAAGCTTTAAAAAAATTTATATACATTGTTTAATCCTGCCACAATTTTTCTGAAAAACAATAATCTTTAGATATAAGACCGCTTTTTGTGCTCAATTAAAATAGTATTAGCTTGTAAGATTTCTGTAATGATGTACAATAAAGAGTTGTGTATCTATGTATATCTTAATTTACTGAAGGTTTAAACGCAACTTCTCTTATTTACACTTTGCATCCACATCCCCTATTTCCATTTCAAGACCAAATTCGATGATAATAAGTAAAATAGGTATCAAAGCTGTAAAGGAGGTACAAACAAAATTATACAAATCTTTAATAATGCTCTCTTTTAGAAACATAATTTTACTATCGGTTGTTGATTTTTATTTTTGATCACAGTATTACAGAATGTGGAATTATATCAGTTTTTTTATTTATCTTCCATCTGTACTAAGTTTCAACGCTATCAGCAAAATACCTGATACCCCATTCTTCATAGTTTCCAACAAGTTTAGCTACGTTTACTATCCACGCAGCTTCATCTGTGTAAAGTTCCAGATAGTAAGAAGTATCTACCCAATATTCGGCCTCAAAGGCGGCCTAAAGAGCACAAACTAAACATCCAAATAAGCTCTGCATTATGAAAGGACAATAAATCTTTTTTATTATACAGGACTTCTGTTATTCGGAAGGAGTCCGAAGAAAGCGAGACAGATGGAACATCAGATCAGGAACAGGCAAGTGCAGAAAGAATACGTATGCAGGGTCGATGGACAGTTTCCTGAGTAAGTAAATTTTATATATTTTATGTTTTGGGACAAGAAATATTATTCTTTCTTGTGTTATGTGAAATAGCTATGTAAATGCATACATACAGTTCAAACAAACGTATTTGTAGCTACAAATAATAATTAATATGTTATTTTATTATAAAAATTATACGATGTGCCTTTTTTATTTCGTAGCTAAATTTTTCATATACATCTTAACAATTAAAACTAAGATTAAATTATATGAAATTATATATAAATGAAATTAATATAAAATTAAGAAAGTTTGTCCCAGTCTGCTGTCAGGAGGAATTGTTTCTAAAAGGCTAGCTGCGTTACCTTGTTAGATAACAATGCTTATAATGATGTTGCCTGTAAAAATTTAAGTAACACTGACGGACCATTATATTGTTACAGAACTGAGATAGAATGTCAAGAGCCGATAGAAGTAGTCAGTTACAAGATCGGAGTGTGTAAAGTGTCACCAAAGGGAAAAGATTGTTCCACAGTCTTCAAGAGGTTGGGGTTCAACCCCAATACGAACACCAGCGTGGTTTTGTGCAAGCCGAAGACCGGTAGGATGCATCAGATCAGAGTGCACTTACAGTACTTAGGTAAGTGGATAGATTTAATGTTATGCGTACTACAATTTATACCAGTAAATATACAACTTAATATAAAAATAATTATTTGACACATGTATGAAAAACTAGGCAGTGATGATGGTCTATATGAAAAATCTTTACATATCGATTCGTAATCCTGTACAATATTAAGTAATATTTCCAATCACACGATTGTTTCTTAGTAATTTTTTGGAATTTACGAAGGCGAATTGGATTTACTCGTGGTAAATAAATATCTGTGTGTACGTGAGACCACAAGCTGGTATGATCGAACAGCATCCTTGCAATTGATTGTTCCGT
The DNA here is from genome assembly GCA_019925095.2 of Dendrolimus kikuchii. Classification (NCBI taxonomy): domain Eukaryota; kingdom Metazoa; phylum Arthropoda; class Insecta; order Lepidoptera; family Lasiocampidae; genus Dendrolimus; species Dendrolimus kikuchii. The sequence continues at coordinate 5,045,564 of CM034390.1, read as the reverse complement.
TAGACACGCATACTCTTACACTGTGACGACAAGAATTATATAGATTCAAGTATATATAATATAGATTCAATACAAATTTATTTTCGCAAGTAAAACCGTGTAGAAAGTACTAATATTTCAAATCGAAATCTGACTCCATAGGTTACCCAGTTGTGAATGATCCACTCTACAACCACCCTGTTTTCGGTCCATTGCGAGGTAAAGGGGGTGATACCGGTGGCAAAACTGACGAACAGTTAGTACGCGACCTGATTGCTATACATAATGCCGAAAACTGGCTTGGAGTTGACGCTGCTGATGATGATTTACTTTTCTCTAAGCCTGCTTCGGAAGATAAAGGTAAACGCATATTTTTTTAACAATTAGTCCGCAACAAAGCTATGAAAGTTATAGTTCACAAAATATAATGTATTATTCTCGATAGGGATACGAATTCTTCCATATTTATTCTAGTCCTGTTTTACAAGGATTGACCACGATGTAGTCCATCGTATAGTACTCATAGCATAAATATGACATTATTAGTATGGGAATACACAATGTCCGAATATCTTTACATAAAATAATCATTTATGATTCTCTGTTTCTTTAGTTGGTGAATACGAATGTGATACTGGACCGGCATCAAGAGAGTCTTCTCCGAGACTGGAGTCTCCAGCACCAGGTGTTACTCCATCTACGGTGATGACGCGTAAGTAATTGAAAAGTAAAAACATATATAGATAGATATATAGAAGCCGTAAAGCCATGGTAATTTAATTCATGCAAGACGAACTTGTTATAAGTGAGCTGTTTTCAAGATATCCTAAGTTCACTATAGGTATCCGTGCAGGAACGGAGAAAGAATACAATTTCCTGCGGCCGGGCGGCCTGTCGTAAGAGGCGACAAAACAACCCACAGCCAGGTGGTAGGGCATTTGTCCGACTGGATGGCTACCACCCCTGGTCTAGAGTATGTCGCCATAACAACCTTGAGTTGTGTTTCGGCATTAGTGACCAGGTTCCAGTCTCCCTTAAGAGAGCAGTAGCGCATTTGTAGCACCTTTGGTGTTGCAAATGTCTATAGGCGATAGTAACCGCTTTTCATCAAGTGGGCCGTCTGCCTGTCTGCTGAACTCATGCAATAAAAAAAAATAAAAAAAATAAAGGTAATAAATATACCAACTCAAAAGTATTACTTGGAAATTTCGATATTTTAATTATTTGATAAAATAATTAGTAATTATCATCAAATCCAATAAGTATTCAATATTCAAATTAATAGAAGTATAAAGTGATCGCAAATAACAACATTTGACAGTTATTTACTTCTTACAGGAAAAAAAAATCCTAATTTACCTGATCTTTACTGATTCGAACCGGAAGAGACCAATGCTAAATAGCATTATTATTTTGTTTCACCAGCTACTCTTCCAAGTCCATCGAGTGGTGCTGAAGCCCCAGTGGAAGTATCTAACTCACCAACCCAGTGCTCTATGGCTCCATCGCCAGTGGCCTCGCCAGGATTAAATGAGGATTCTAATGATGCTAAGGTAACTAAATGATTGGTGCTTGCTGATTTTCTTTATGCAAGTTCTTATAAAAAAATTATCTACCTGACGATAAATAGATTAGGGGTATTAAAGGCAGATTTATAACCTATTTGTACCATTTAGAATTCATTTATCTGGTCGCCTCTTAGATAAGCGACTGCTAATTAAAAATTTTAGGTAACAAAATGATAATCTTGATTAAGAGTCTTAAGAGCTGGTTGAACATTTATTACCTAATTTTTTATAAGTCTTTTTTTCATAATTAACCAAAAAGTTTAGACACTAAGAAGTCTTTTAACCAACAGTCGGATAAAGTGACGGTGGCAACGCAGACTGGCTGCACACCAGCCGTTAGTGCAAACGCAGCTACAAGCTCGACGAGTTCGTCTGATACATTGGCTTCAGACCCTCACTGCTACGAATGCCGCGTCAGGTACCGGGACCCGAGGCCCAGGGATCTGGTCATGTACCTGCATGCTTGGAAGTACAAGGTTATTATGAATTCGATTCTTCTCATTCTGTTTCCATAACTAACGTGTGTGACTTTCATTATAAAAATACCTATATGTATATTTTTCTGCTTCATCAAGATCTATTGCAAAAGGCCCTTCATTTTGCCTATAAATTTAATCATCAATTATATGATGATTAAATTTTTAGTCAATGTTAGGAATTAACAGAACAATGCGATAGTAGTGCAAATAATAGCTTAGGTTCGATAAAAACAAATAATTAAAACAGCCTTAAGTTCCTTTTATTGTAATTCTCTCCTTTCTTTCACCTTCTTCTAATTATATTTGGGATCGAAACAATATATCTTTTCCTTCCATACCGTTCTATTCTGATATTTCTATATTAAATTCTTTTATATTTTCATTATCGTTAGGTATTTAATTTATTCTTCAAAGTTGCTCCGCATTTAGATATCGTGATTCTTCATCTTATGCAATTTCTTCATGTTCATGATGAGTTAAAATATTGTATCTTAAGAAGGTAATTAAATTGAACGTGAACTCTTTTCAGGGCCCCGGCTGGGAGTACGAAACAGAGCTGCCACAATGGGCGAGCATAGATTGGGAGGAACCAGAGAATTCATAGTTACACGACATGACACCATTACGGCGACGCCTCGCTACCATCTTGTACATTACAACCAAAGGAAAATAATTTAAAATATAAGACGTTTGTTTTTATATGAGAACTTACTAATTTGATCTAAAATGTTTTGTGAAGTTTCTTCTGTAATTTCTATTTTAATGCGTCAAAACGAATTAGGGATGTACATTTTGATAAAGTATGTTATGCAACTTTTATTCGACTAACGTCAACTAGTGTTCCAGTTAGATTTTTCTCCATAATATACAAAATATATTATAATGTTCTACCTAAATTTTCTAGTGTCTCTAATTATCACTTTGAAATGATTTAAGCATGAATCCGGACTATAATTTTAAATGTCTTGTGGAAATATGGGTAGAACATGTGGAAAAACGTAAAAAAGGCGAGGCGTTGCGAAATACACAGCGGTTTATATTTGGCTGTTTATCACTATGACCGTGCGCTACGTTAGTTTTGAATAAGTTTTAGTAAAGTTAAAATAAGTGAGAATTAGATTAAGGTAGTTTATATTTTTGCGTTGCTTTTACCTTTGGTGTTTTTAAGAATCAAATTATTTCGAAAATACGTGATACTGTTTTTTTTTGTTTAAGATATCTTTCTTGTTGCATTATCTTTTAGCTCCGTCTTAGCATGCAGTATGTAGAACTGCAATCGGTCTGAATTAAACTTGAGAACAGACCTTCGTGTTAAATTGTAAAGTTGTTCTTTTTTATACGTGATACCTGTATACGAAAAGACCTTTTAATTTTACTGAATAGTATCTCAAACCTTGATCTATGATTAGTTGTTGTTCTGTAGTAGAACCTTGGTTTCTAAAAGTTTGATTAGCAATACAAATAAATTAGTTACGACTGCATCAGTATTCGTTACCATCTTTCTTAAAACCTCTCTAGAATTGATTACGTACCCCATCAGATTAATTATCGATTTGTTTAATTCTTCAAGCTATACCACATTAACGGTTTAAAACTTAGTCGATACAGGCGATTAGACTGCTTGATCGATAATATGAGTAAATTCCATCACTATTGCATATAGCATATATTGTATTAGCAGATAATACAAGTAATGAATTACATATTTTCGATATAACTTGTAATTGTCCCAAAATTTATTTAGTATTTTAGCAGAACTTTAGATCAACTTTGAAATGGTTATAAGGTTCAATACTGTTGGTTTAATGTTTGATTTAAGTAATTTTTCAGTGCAGTTCCTATCGGCCTAGTATGTTTTTGTCAGCTTTTGTAATGTAATTTATATTGTATTAATAAGTAATTATGAAACTATAAGTGATTATTGTGACAGTAAGTAATATCAACGGGAAGTAAGGGAGTTTACACCTATACCACTTGAAAGGCCAATGCCAAATACATCTTAGGACAATAGAAATTACTAACATATTATTGTAAAATAATTTAACATTAATCAGTTTTATAACAGCAGCATTAAGCACCATTACTATTGCTGCATTCCTAAACATATTGAAACTGGTTGATGGTTAACATTTTAACTTACAGGAAAAATGATCGGTTGATTTTTGTTTAGTTCCTTGACGTGTCCTAGTGAGTCATTCACATGATGTGTCTCTGCGACCTATGAGACTAAATCTCTTGACATCTGATTTGTCAACGTTGCCTAGTTGACATCGGAATATCTCCATAAGTAATGCACCACCAACACGCATCCTCAATAAGCAAAGTATACCATGCAACTGTTGACGGCACACACATTGACACAAAAACGACGGAAAGTCACTTCGAATCGCCTCGTATCGATTTGCGATATGTATATAGAAGTTGCTTGCAATGTCGGTCAATATATAGATTTCATGTTGTGTGACCAAGCCGTGGGACAGAAGACTCTATTAAAAACAAGGCTTTAGCAAGAACGTCAATTAAGCGTTCTGCCACTTTCATATGTCTTTTCGCCTCGCTACCATGTAACGACTTTGACCCATCGACAATGGAGGAAAAGATATAGACCACCCATGGACGCTTTCATTCATTCACAGGGACTTACGAATTTCCCGGTCTACAATACTACTAAAGTGGTTCACATTACGATATATCATGTGGATACTAATATATGTAACTCCCTTTTATATCGCTTTAATGAAGCAGGGTCAGAACCACAATCATAAATGGTTAAAATAAATAGAGGATTTATAAATAAACACATTTTAATCACAGTTTATGAGATAGCTATTCTAAATAATTGTAAAGTTTATTACCGTACGCAAGAAAGAAGCATAGATGGCCGCCATCTTTGTTAAAGTATTTTGGCGGTATCTATGTTTACATTAATAAAACCTGTTTTATCCTTTCAGTGAATTAATTATAGTATAATACTTTTATCTGTAACGTTAGCTGTTCAAGTGTTATTGAAAAATTTATAATTATTAAACAAAATTTGCTGAGATAATTTTACTCTCGATTTTTCTAAAATGACATTTACATTGACAGTTTGTATACTGTCACTTACAGGTATGTGATTATTCTATGTAAAGAAGATGGCGGGCGAAAGCGCGTTATAGCAATATATTTTCTTAAGATAATTATCTTGAAATTAGGACCACTGTTTTGTAGAAAAGCTATCTCTCTATTAGAATTCATATTATTAAAATATAAGTGAATAAAAAAATAATAATAACAATTAATAATTATTATATTAATAGTAAATAATGTCGCATTTTTGTAGACGGTGTCTATAGCTACGTCGTCATTGGCTTCCATAGGTTTTGGTGTAGTATAAAAAACTTGGTATTGATATCCATGAAATTTTATACTTTACATATATACGTACACGTAATGTATATTAATTAAAGTGAACTAATTGATTTTGCAAATTACATTTGCGTTCGCTAATTATCAAACTGTCTTAGACACGAAGGCATTTACATATTCTTCCTGTCAGCATTCTTAGATAAAAGACATTTTCTTAAATCTATAGTTATGATTATACTTTGCACTTAACCATTCGCATCAAGATTAAATATATAAATATGGTTCTAATTAGATATTAGAATATATTTAACTTGTGCAGTAACGTTTCGTGTGAATATTTTAAATATTGCATTATATTTAAATTATACAAGACCAAAGTAAATACAGCTTTTAATGTTTACAAGGATTTAAGTAAATTTTATTAAAATTTGGAAGCATACCAGCTGCTACAGTTTTCAGTTCAGAAACGGTACGTTCGCAGTTCGAAGCAGCAGATTCTAAAGACATGAAATAAGGCTTTCGTTTGAATAATTTAATAAGTTTGAGTGTTTCTAGTGTTAAGTTAATTTTTTTAATTTGATTTCTTTTTGGATTGTTATTGCCCTTGGTTTTGCGAATTTACGAGAAGCTGGGTCGTTTAAAATCTTTGTAGTTATACAAGTAGTGTTTAAAAAAGAATCCTTGTTAGATGAGGCATTCTAAAATTATAAAAGACAATTTCTGGTTACACTTGAACATTTTCACGAGCTTTCATAAATATTAGTTTAATAAACACTATATTGAGAAGTTATATATTTTTATTACTCATAAAGTAGTAGTTGTCTAGGGACGCAGTTAATCTGTACTTTTTGTTGTCTATGGAGGAGAGCTAAGATAATGGAACTGTCATAAATGTTGCTAAGAGCTATAATTTTTGTTTTGTCTTAACGATGTGTGCGAATCGGCGATAATAAAAATCTTTAGAGGAGTTAATACTTCCGACATTAAACTCAACTAGATAGTGTTGTGGTCAGTAAAACAGGATTTTATTAGAGTTTAGAGCGAAGTTAACTCTTTAGCGCGTGTTTTGTTGCAAACTATAGCTTCATATTAAAATCTGAGACTACAATAATTTATATATTTGTACTGGAGTAACAATGCTTATGAATGGAACTGGGGGAGGTTTATATAAAAAGATATATAAATTAAAAAAACCTTAAATTTAAAAAAGGAAAATGAGTTGGTAGTTAAGATTAAATAACTAATAATAATTCATACGACCTCGTACAGAGCAGATTGAGTGATACCTACTAGTTCCATTGTTTATTACTTATCTAATGACACGCTATTATATCTCTACAAATAAAATGAAATTAAATTTATTTATATAACAACTACAGGGAACATAAGATTGTTTTACTATACAAGGATAGGAGTATAAAAAGTTAAATTCTATTATATTAAATTTAATTAAATTATATTATACTCTTGAAATAAGTTCAAAGTTTAAATAAACATTAATTCCTTCAACTCAGTCCATCATTCTGCATTTATATTCACTATATTTTAATATGTGTATGAAAAATATTATGTATTAAAATTCAGAGCAAGACTGCAAAAATATTCACGTAAAAACACCAAATTATTTCAAATAAATATGCTGTACTTTTAAAGCTACAAAACCAGATTTACTGATTACAACGCTACGATGTTGTTTCTTCTTGTGAAATTTGATTTGTCCTTTATTCTCCCGTTTATTATTATTATTATATGTAATATTAGTTTATATCTTTCGCTATCCTCCATTTTTATGCAATCGGCTATACGAATGTACATATTGCGCTAATTGTTATAATTATTATATAATAATTATAATAGTAAATTTACTATGACATAATAAAAAAACAACACACTGGCTATCATAATATTATATACGGGGAACAATAAATTTATAAAAATTGGGATCGAAATTTTAAGGTTATCTGAAAGTTAGATCGGAAATAATAATGGCAAATTTATTTTGAATATATTTTCGTTTTCTATATTAAACACATCGGCCGGATGATTTGTTCGACGGTATGGAAACTTTTCTGGATAACCCGTCAGCGATTTCATGTTGGCTGATCTAGTATTAATAATAATAATCATGGTAGAGTTTTTGTAAATGGATGTAAACGGTAGTAATGTACAAAATAATATACTATTACGTGGCATATCACTGTACCACTGTGAGATCGGTTTAATTTACACTACACGGAGTATTAGAAATTAAATCGATACCGCTCCAACAAAATAATATCGTTGTATTTTTATATAGTACGTAAGAAATGTTCATGAATATTGTGTTAATACATACTTAGTGTGAAATACGGAATGTGAAGAACTGATTGAGCTTGATCGAAAGGCTGGTGATTTAAATGACGTTTTTTATGGACATGTCGCGGTAAACCAGTCTTAAATGACTTTTAACGTTATCTTGAATATGTAGTTATTTTAATTCAGCATTCGAAAGGTCAGTTCGCTTTTTCGTAGTATTTCTAAAAGGTGTTTTTGTTTCCACAATATCGATTCATTTATTTTATAAGATGATGGAGAAAATTTCATGTGCCTTCTCAAAATAATGGTAAAGATAATGAAATTGTAAAAGTATGTTTTTGATTACAGTTATAATTGTTACACGTGTTTAACATAAGTAGAATTACATTTGGCACTTGTCGAGCTTAGGACTATTATGTGAAATGTGGGTAGGTGTTATGCTTTTTAACCTACAAAATAAATATATATAAAACTATAATACGTAGTTATTAATAATTACATACTATTAATATAACTATTATTATAGTTGTACTATTTACTAATAATAATAATAATATTAATAGTAGTAGTAATAAGTGTTATTATTATTTAAATTCTTTTTTGACCTTCATTGAAATTCAAACAGTTTGCTTTTTAAATTTATTAATATTTTATATAGCGTTATTTCTACCCACATTAATGCGATGCTCATTATAGGCACATTTTGCGAAATAAGCATAAAATCAATGTTCGTGTTTATATTTTGCATAATTTATCGAATTGGTTTTTAGGGAAAAAAAATACTTTGTTCTTTTATTTAATACTAATGAGTATCTTTGTTGCGAATATAGTAATGTTGTGCCATATATGGCTTGCGTTATGTATTTAGTTATATATAATACTTTTGTATGTTACTGTATTAATATAGAAAAATGACTTGAAACGGAGTAAAAAGTACTGATAAGGCTTTAGAATAGTCACAGAAAAGCAAGGACACCGAGAAAGTTTAAAATTATTGGAACTTTGTATAATAATATACCAATTACTATCTGAACTATGCATACATTTTTGACTGCGTTTTAAATGATTCTCTCAATCTAGGCTTTATCGACTATCAAATATTATCATTTTATTTTTAAATCAAAAGAACCAACCAGGCAATAAATTGATAAAATCATATCATATGTATCGATTATAAATGCAAAAAATAGAATTGTTGCTATTTTCTGTTACATTGTTGCACTATTTTTATTCATGAACTACTCTACCATCATAACAATATTTGCTTTCTCACTCGCTCATTTCACAACGCTGGATGTGCGAAGAGTAACGGACGAGGAGACACATTACGCACAAGTGCACGCTTACGCTGGTAATGCAGTAAAGTAAGATTTAGTTAGTCATGTATAAGATGTGATTTATATGATTAAATCATGACAGAATTAAATAAAAAATCTTTAGATAAACAATGTGTGCATGAATTTATATAATAGACAAATGCGTTGTCATTTCTCGATAATAATACAGTAACATTTCGATCGATGACAAAATGAAAGACATTTGTTAATTTACTAAGTATTTCATAATTAAGAAATATAATAGCGTTTCCTTCTTTAGATTCATGTTATAAGAATTCATGTTTCCACTTAAATTTAATTAATTAGAATAAAAAGTCATCATTGAATGTTTTGTTTTATTTTTATATCATTTTACCTGCACTTTAAAGCCTGTCTTAAAATTAAGATGAATGTAATATACTCAATCACAAATACTACTGATGTTTGTTATAGCCTGAAGCAGGTAAACAGGCAGACGAACCACTTGATGGAATGTGGAAAAACTCAATCACAAATACTACTGTTTATTACAGCCTGAAGCAGGTAAACAGGCAAACGACCCACTTGATAGAATGGGAAAAAACTCAATCACAAATACTACTGATGTTTGTTATAGCCTGAAGCAGGTAAACAGGCAAACGACCCACCCGATGGAAAGTGGATACCGTCGCCTATGAACGCTTGCAACATCAAGAGCGTTGCTAACACGTTACCAGCCTCTAGGAAATTTTATAATACCTTAAACAAACCAATGTCGTAGCGCAAAAATGAGGCCTTAACGGGAAGTTACCTCCAGATCTTTGTGTAGATTTTCTCGCAATATCACAGATTGAAATGCAATCAATTTTCTTTATACCTTAAGATGGAGATAAAGTTTCCGTAAAAAATACAAACTACAAGGCAATAAAGCTCGTATTTTCAAATATAAATCTGAACCCTCTTGTTAAAACGGATTAATTGCTAAGATACGACTAATTTGTGAAATTGCTAACACTAACTATCGTAGGGGCTTTGTAAGTAGCACTACAGATTTAATTAGTAGGTACAAGATAATTATATTCTTTGAAACAAATAATGTGTAGCAGTGAGAGGTAGAGGTTAAATAATACTTCAGATGGCAGAGAGGTGATTCACTGTCGAGTGCTGCTGTGAACTGAAGTGAACTGATTTATTTTGGAAACGGTAAGTAACCTTAAGTACAAATATTAACAAGTCGTACTGCTAGTATAATGTATGTGTGTGAGCGGGATGGATGATGTGCGAGCAAGATAGAGCAACTACTAATATGTGCGCTCCCGCGCTGCGCTAGTCAGTAGTTCGTTGTCCGCTGCGATGACTAGACGTATGCAGCTCTAATAAATGTATATAGAAGAAGGATGTAAAGGAAAGGGTTTGATTTAGGAGATACAGTTTGTCCAGCGATTTATTTTCATTTTGACAGGTCGATCATTAATCGAGTCGTGGTGCCCTAAAGCATTACTAATATACATACAAATATTTCTATGTATATCATACATACAAATATTTCTGCAGAACCGGGGCAAGAATACAATTTCGTGCAGCCAGGCGGCCTGTCGTAAGAGGCGACAAAACAACCCACAGTCACCACTCCCTGGTCTAGAGTATGCCATTATAACAATCTTGAGTTGTGTTCCGGTATTAGAGGCCAGGTTCCAGTCTTCCTTCAGAGAGAGCATCTCTGGTGTTACAAATGTCCATAGGCGATGGTAACTGCTTTCCACCAGGTGGGCCGTCTGCCTGTCTGTTGAACTCATACAATAAAATAAAAAAACCAATTCGATTTTATATAAAAATCGAGTTTCTTTTTCAGTATATTTTAATCAATTCGGTATACCCATATCATTTGCTAAAATGTATTATGTAATAAGCCATATAACTCATATATTTATATTTAAAAGTGAAATAAAACAAGAGTACGACTTTACGAATCTAAATAAATGCTCTTTTGAAGTAAAACTTCTTTAGAATCGTTGCGATTTGAAACTGGAGACGAAAAAGCGACACTAAAAATAAATAAACACATAAATCTATAAGATTAAGTCTCCGAAAGAATTAGATATTTAATTTATATGATATTTAATCATTTAAATACTATGCTTATACAGGTAGAGTTGAAAACGTTTTAAAGTTTTTCATTAATACTTCAAATGTCGTGTTTTAAAGCTTAAATATATTATTATAACAATATAATGTAAGAAATATGACGTCACGACATTTAGAATCCCTCCCACCCCTTGTCACACTTTGTTTCACTTCTACTGCGTGTAAACTGCACGCACACAAACATTTTTTTAATGTTTTTGCTTTTAATAACATTTTCATTTCAAAACGATTAATTACGATTCAATTTAGATACGATGGAGATAGTTTTATTGTCTATGCATTAGATGACTCATAAAATGACACTATTATGTCACTTGGCACAATGGAGTACCTATGGCAATTGTAATTGTAACATGTGAAATTTACTGCCAAAAATATGCAACAAGGATCGCGTTCCATTAGTAGCTCACAACGCCCAAAATGCTCCGTTAGCCGTTCCACAAGGCGACCGCGGTCGTTGTGGTCGTGTCGAAAACGTCACTAACGACGTCATGATTTTCGTTCACGCAGCACTCACAGCGACCTATGTCAAGAGGTGGGTCGAATAACCACTTGAGTTTACTATTATAACGCCTACAAGCAAGTGGAACGGGAAATGTGGTCGTTGCGACTCTCTAATGAAATGTAGCCTTGATGGGCGTGCAAACGTCGAAAAGAACATAAATCACTGGCCACGTTATAGTATTTTTTTAAAAATAATTATTAAACTAATGTGGCGGCTATTTTAACGCCTACTCTGACAATACAAATGACCTATATTTTGATTACCATAAAGGGTCTAACGATGCGGAAATTGTACAAATTGGTCTATAATTTGCTTTCATTACGAAATAATTCACTACTATTAGACAATTAGTGTGAGGGAGTAGTCTCAAAAATACTACATTAACGTACATATAACGAAACTAGGTTCATAGTACTATGCAACACCAAGACACCAATCTAATCAAATTACCAAAAAGTCCTTGATGAAGGATTCCAATCAAACCACCCAAACGTTGAGATATTTCAAAAAGTCTAATACTGATTTGTTCCGCTGTTTTACATTTTTAAGGATGTCGAAGGAATGTCTTAAAAATGGAAAAACGTATATATTTTTATAATCTCTGCAGGCATTTCACGTAAAACATATTTTATTGCCCGCTGCAATTTGTTGTCCAATATAAAAATGCGAAGACAAATTTTGTAGCCATATAAAAAAATGTAGGGTTGCTGCCACTTCTGCTAGATTATTTGTTTTAAGCATTAAATCGTGCCATGCTTTTGCTTGGGAATGTATTGGGAAATATATTATTCTTCTACTTAACGTAACCGTTACTCTTATTATAGATACTACTAGTCTAACAGACACTACTATAATAGATATTACTAGTATGGATATATTATAGATAATACTAATTTGACACTAAGTATATTATCTATATATACTACGCGTAGATCTATCTATACATATACAAAATGGCCAGAACAGCGACATTCAAAATAACTTAGAGCCACAGCACACTAGCTACTTTTAGCATCGGCGATAGGCGATTTTGCGACTGCATCGATGATGCATCGCGTTTTAGTGACTCTCTGCGTTCGATCGCGGTATCAAAATCGCGCGTCATGCTGCATCATTCGCGACTTTCTGCGTTCGAACGCGGTATCGGAAACGCGCGTTTTAGCGACTGCTCAGATGCTGGATCGCGTCGGCTGTAGTGTTGTCTATAGTTTTCCAATTTGTAACTTTGATTACTTATGTCTGTGATTTGCAATGATATTGCAGTATTCTGTAATAGAGGCAAGTGAGGTGTTTAAGAATAAGCCTAAATGGCACTCTGTTGTTCGTGCCTACCCCACAAGGGAACTGGCGTGAAGTTATGTATGTATGTAATATGTGGTTTTGTTTACGTAGTTAGTGTAGTTTCGTCAAAATCTAGCGCAACACTGAGAGTCAAGTCGTGTTCGGCAGACGCCAAATCGATTTTACCGGAATTCGAATGTGTGCGGAGTGTAGCGTTCAGCTGCTGTGTCGCGCTTCCAAAAAGCGACTCAATCTCCGCGTCTGGCGTTTTTAAGCGTGCGGTGTGGAGTGTTCGGTCGCCGTATTTAGCTTCTAAAAAGCGACTAGTCGCCGATCGTCAATGCTAAAAGTAGCTAGTGTGCATTGGCCCTTACCGTAAAATCTGGCAACTTAACCAATGGTTGTCAATTTTGCCATTATAGATTTTCGTTTACAAGATTGCTACTATTTCTCACAAAATGTCTTTTTTGAGTATATGACTCATACGTAACGTTATTAATCTTGCAAACGAAAACCTATAATAGCAAAATTGACAACCATTAGTTAAGTTGCCAGATTTCACTGTACTAAATTTTTCTTTTGCACTGTTCTGGCCAGCCTGCGGATACTACTATTGTACTCGTAATAGATACTACTATAATAGATATTACTATTATGGATAGGTTTTAGATACTACTAGTCTGATACTAATTATATATAGGCAGTCTGTATATAGGTGTATGTAGCTTACCCTCAAAATAAACTGATGAAATGAACGACGACTAGCGCGTCGTTCAGCTCCGCGGAATCCATTTGAAAAACGTTTTACATTAAGCCTTCAGGTATCATTTTCTCCTAATCAGCATCGTGCCGCCTTTCGAATTTCCTCTGCCTTCACGTAAGTAGGTATATGAGACCATGAAAAATCATAGTGCAAACTATTCCAGCCTATTTCATTAAGGCAGCTATGGCATTTTTATTCAGTGCTATAGAGAAAATATACATCAGTATTATGCTGCCAGACTGTAAATGTTGTGAAAATTAAACATACCAAAAAATAATACACACACACACACATAACTTCACGCCAGTTCCCTTGCGGGATAGGCACGATCAACAGAGCGCCATTTAGGCTTATTCTTACACACCTCACTTGCTTCTTTGACATTCATAACTCTTGTCATGCACGCTCGTCTGTTCTTAAGGCTCCTGACATCACCTTCTGCTAGTACACGATCAATTTGATCATAGAAGGTGTGTCATGGCCTTCCACGACTTCTGCACATCCACTTTTGCATTGTATATCTGTTTAGTCATTCATTCATCATGCATTCTTTCCACATGCCCGAACCACCGGAGCATTCCTTTCCTTACTTTCACCCCGACACTCTCTTTCAGACCAACTCTCTTTCTTCTTCTTATTCTTCTTCTGCTGCGAGCGGGCGGTTTCCGCAACTCGACGACAAAGCGCCTATTTTGCGTGCGAGGTTGCATGAGGGTTTACTCCAACCAGCCCAGCTACTCCAGGAAGTCCACCAGCTTCTTGACGTTGCTGAAGACTTCTCGGAGGCTACCTGGGGCGTCCAGATACTTCGCGCTGTATTGGGCCACCTCTCCGCATTCAAACAGGACATGGACGGCTGTTTCTTCTTCCTCCAAGCATGCTCTGCACAGGGGGCTGTCAGTGACACCTATATTGAAAACATGTCTGTTAAAATTGCCATGTCCAGTGGCTGCACTAATAACTAGTCTCAGCCGGGACCGACTGAGCTTTAAGATATTCCTGGAGAAACGCAGGTTTACACGAGGAATATCTTAAACTAACTCTCTTTCTTACTTCGGTATTACGAACGCGGTCCGCGAGCGTCACTTCGCAGATTTTGCGCAGTGCTCGCATCTCGACCGCGTTCACTCTACTTTCATGCTCTCTCTTCCATACCCAACTCTCGCTTCCATACGTGAGCGTAGGTACCAGCACCGCGTTGTGTATGGCAAGCTGGGCCTTCTGGCTGAGGTTCTTAGCACCTAGAAGTTTACCTAACGCTCCATTCACACTATTCCCCAAATTCACACTTCTTTCTATATCAGCTTCCATCGCGTCCATTGTATATCTGTTTAGTCATACTTTCATCATGCATTCTTTCCACATGCCCGAACCACCGGAGCATTCCAAAAAATAATGATATTAAAAATTTCTCTCGGTACAGCATTTTCGGCCAGAAAGTATTATTTTTAATGTTAATTGAAATATAAGTTATCTCTGTGCAGGTTTCATAATAATGTTTTTCTACACCGTTAGCACAGGTTAATTATGACAATATGCACATTAGGTCAGAAAACTGCCTAACTGGAGAATGCTTTCCGGCCACAAATCGAACCCGCGGCTTTTGAGTTCGGGGCGCGTGCGGTAACCGCTAATACTATGGCTTTTATACTTTAAAATATATGTAAACTGTTACTTTTACTTAAGGATGCTAAAATGCCATCTCAAGGTAGGCAGCCCTATATGAAAATCAGGGCCAGCGACGCGGAGTCATCCATCAAGCCACTACCCCGGCCGGAATTGTTTCATAGTCACGCAACCCTTATAACAACCCTTTGCTTGCATTAAACGACGCCATTCTTATTTCGCTGCCAGCCCTTCATTAATCTTAACGTTCAACTGGCATTGTTATAAAAAAGAAATACTACCAAACATTACGTTTCACAAAAAACTTCAACGGACAAGTGGTTTTTCCACTTGTCTCTTGCGATTTGTTTTTCCACTTGTCCGTTAAAGTTTCACTTCTTGTCGCAAATGGCACCTAGTTAATACATGTACAACTAGATGGCGCTGACTAATAATTATACATGATATTGTTTAGCACATACTTCATAGTAACTTTTTTGTACGTTATTCTTACTTCGTTTAGTTCAATAAACCAATAAGTAAGTGTTTTTTATTTAGTTCAATTTAGGTCACCTCGGACATTTCTGCTATGTGTCCCAGCACATATTTCGATTTTTCGCAGGTTTACTGCAAATTATGATTTGGTTAGGTTAGGTACATTTTAATGAATACATTTTTTATTTAAACATATTTTATTTATCAAACAAAAAAGTGAATTCGATCCGGAACCAAAAAAAACACCCATAATCTACTCTAACATTATGCCGCCTCTCACCACGCGACATACCTTCTACTCCCTCCACGCGGCCGTAACGCTTTTTCGTGACAGAAAAAAATCCTAATACCCCGTCTATATAGAAGCTTCATTTCAATATGTAAGTAATAGTAGGCCCCAACAGACGTTGTGATTTCCAGAAAAAATAAAGATCCTAGAAACCGATCCCGGCGCCACCTACCGGTTCTAATTGTGGACCTAAATAATTAGAGAACCTATTCATACACACACACAAAATGTCATCAAAACTGGTAAAGTCGTTCTCAAGTTATGCGCCTACATACATTTCTATGATTCATTTTTATACCTTTTAACATTCCTTGGACGTCTACAATTACATCAAAACCAAAATTAGATTAATCGGTTCAGCCATTCTCGAGTTTCTGGGAGACTAACAAACGTCAGTTTATTTATATATATATATATATATATATATATATATATATATATATATATATATATATATATATATATATATATATGTGTATAAAACAAATTCAATCTCCTCGTCTGTCTGTCTATCTGTATAGCCGCTAATTCCTCCTAAACTACACAACGGATTATCAAGCGATTTTCACTTTTTTTTTTTTAGTGCATGAGTTCAGCAAACAAAGAGATTGAAACCTGATTGAAAGCGTATGAACATTTGTAACACCAAAGGTCTTGCCAAAGTGCTGCCACTCCCTAAAGGGAGACTGGAACCTGGCCACTAATGCCGGAACACAACTCAAGGTTATTATAGCGGCATACTTTAGACCAGGGATGACGCCTCTGTGTGTCTGGGATCGCGTCCCCAGAGTGGTACGTTGTATATTACACATGCATAATATTGCTTATTTATCCGTGCAGGAACGGAGAAAGAATACAATTTCTTGCGGCCGGGCGGCCTGTCGTAAGAGGCGACAAAATGACCCACAGCCAGGTGGTAGTAGTGCAATTGCCGACTGGATGGCTACCACCCCTAGTCTAGAGTATGCTGCCATAACAACCTTGAGTTGTGTTCCGGCATTAGTGGCCAGGTTCCAGTCTCCCTTAAGAGAGCAGCAGCGCATTTATAGCACCTTTGGTGTTGCAAATGTCCATAGGCGATGGTAACCGCTTTCCATCAAGTGGGCCGTCTGTCTGTCTGCTGAACTCCTGCAATAAATAAAATAAAAAAATAGCGGGGAGTTATACAATGTGTGTGTTTATCGGCCGATTTATCATCATCCGAGCGCTAAATCCCGGTTGCGTTTGTAGCGTTGGCTCCGATGCCTAGGGTCCACTTCCTTACTTTCTCTTCCCCACTTCGCACGGTCTTCAGCATCCCTAATTTTGACACATATTATTATCATTTACAACGTCAATCCAGTATTTCTTGGAGCTTTCCCTTCGATCGGGATCTGGCGGAGGCGGCATGGCTCCCCACATAATTAGCCGCTCTCCGTAAAATAGTTTCTCTGCCGATTATTATTATAAAAAAAAAAGAAAAAAAAAACAAAATGTCATTAGTGACAAACCAAGCAACAACCTAAAACAAGACCACAGACGTTCTAAATTAAAACACAAAACCGTCAAGTTAAACAACGTTCATAATTTAAACTGAACTCGTATGTAGCCAGTTTACGTACAAACAGACATTTATTGTTTAACTTTTGTTGTAACACGGCGACAGTGTTGGAAAGTAGGATATAATAAGTTCTCCAAGTTGGTACACAGTTGTCTGTAATTGTTTTTAACCAAGTTGTATTTATAATGAACTCTCTATGGTCTTGTTCGTAGTTATTTTATTTAAGTTTATGGCTTGGCAGCTAGGCCTTTAAGCCAGATCGTAGTTGACAATATAGTTTCTTCATTTTCTTAAGCCTATGTGTAGCACAGGTGAACTGTAGGTTATCAGCTGGTGCCATTCAACGGAGTTCTTGTGACAACTCAAAAGGCCACATTTGACTAAACACTTAATTACTACTCAAAAACTATCAATATCCTACAACTATTGTTCATTTTAGAGTGATTTTACACATTTTTAGAAAATAAAACTGCACAGCACAACATCTCCTTTCAGTTCCCGCCAAAAACTCTTTTTGTCTGTAGTTCTTGAACGCGTGTGTTGAGAGAATGAAGCGAACAATTGGTAATTTTTTTAATTTCGAAATTATAATTATCTGTGGTCGTATGACCAAGGCTGCGTGATTTAGCTTTGCCTGTTCTTCCAATTTTAAAGAACCAAAATATGCCTAGAGTAGAGTAAGTTTCACGAAAAAAGTTTCGCGGCAAAAAAAATGGAACTAGTTACAATGCGCCCAGCTATGTTATGTTGTTTTAGTCAAATCTTTGAATGTAACTATTACATTATATATTTGTATGGCTCTACAGACGGGCTACAAGAATGACCCGGACTTTTGGAAGGCTTGCGTGGGGCCATGGGAAGGCCAACGTAGAACTAGAAGCGCCTTGACAAATTTAATCTAAATGTGGCGTGTCACTGACCGGCGATTGTCCATGTCTACATCATATAAAAATGCACCCAAGCACAAGCCGCGGAAGTGTAGGACTATTGTAGGGAATGAGGACAAAAGGTACCGGGCTATCGGGATGAACTGCTAGTGACACGTCTGCCCGTCACAATATTCAAGGAACATGGAAAAAATGACATTATATTATTATTATATTTACAAATACTATTAAACCGGAATTTTTCTAAAACATCGTAGCGCCCCTCCTGCGGGCCTTCTTTCATGAGTCTACTCTCTGTGACCGTGTTCGTAATACAACTATACAGTCATAGACAAGGTAGTCAAGTATTGCAAAATTTTTGACGGGAACATCAAAAGCTATGTTTTGCTCTTCAGTCTTATTTTAAACAATTATGTAAGTGATCGGTGATCCGCGCGCAATGAAAGGTTTAATCAAAAATACTCCGAATGGAAAAAAGTGTATAATATCTCAAAAAGGGGTAAATGGATATTTTTTTATTTTATAGCTTGGTTACAAGACTTTTTATGTCTCATTTCAGCTGTCAACTATTCTATGTATTCCATGGTAGAGTTCGCGCCATGAAACAAGTCCTATGGGTTTAATTATGGAATACATACATACATACATACATAACTTCACGCCAGTTCCCTTGCGGGGTAGGCACGAACAACAGAGCGCCATTTAGGCCCATTCTTACACACCTCACTTGCTTCTTTGACATTCATAACTCTTGTCATGCACACTCGTCTGTTCTTAAGGAATTATGGAATAGTTTATATTTATTATTTAATAATTACTTACAAGGATTTAGGAATCAGCAAATAACTACTCCGCTAGGTGATAGCAGCGCCGCGTCTGCGGGACTTTTTTCGTGGCGACAAGTACCTATAATAATATCAATATAATACAGTTTTTCAATTTGAATATGACTATACTAGCAGTGTATATATTCCCCTGATAAATACATACGTTCTTGGATAGAATAGCCGCAAAGTAGGAACTACGCCTGCAGAATCGAGGCACGGATGCGTCGACCGTGATAAGCGGAAAGTTTACGTCCAACACAAACTTGAACGCCGGTACGTGTGTTCCGTCTCACCTTGTTGACCCCCCATGGGGATAGGGGTTCCTCCCAACCAGCTTTACAGGGGTTACTCGAAACATTTCACGCTGACCATCCACTGTGAAAAAAAAATAGTTTATAAGTTCTTAATATTTCCAAAAGAGAGCGGGCTTTACTTGTGGTAAACACGTATTATTGTGCGTGAGAGCAAAAGCGGCGAAAATAACTGCATGTGCGAATATAGACTAACGGTCTAACGGTAAAAATAGCCTGAATACTGAATATTCGAATAAATTGTTGGCAAAAATTTATATTGTTACGTGCGAGCGGGGTACGCACTTGGGATTGGAAGGAAACACCAGTTCTTTTAAGTAACGCCTTTATTGACTTACACAGCCACACGTAATATACCTCTCCGCAGGGTTGCCCCTATATGCACGACTAACAATGCACTGTCCCGACGATAAAGTGCCTCACTCACAATACCGTCGCCGATACTGCGTAGACCACCCCCTGCTACTGCCGTGCTCACCTCCGATATTAACGCGTGTAGCTCGCCTCTGGTTCGTCTCTCGAACTACGCTACACTCCTCCTTCACTTAACTGTCCACTAGACTTGTCACTAAATTCACCACTTAACTAATCACTGTCTTCTATTAAACTTCTCTTCCAACTCTCCCGTATTGCACTTGTCGCTTCGCTGTCTTGAACTGAACTCAACTCTAAACTGCCCAGCAGGCGCGGCGCGCCTTACGCTGCTTATATACTCGGAAGAAAGTCTCTCGTCGTTTTCTGGAACCCATAATTTTGTTATTCTTTTATTTACTATCTGTCCCTTTCTAAACATCTATCTATCTCTGTCTTTTCCTTCACGAACTTTCTATTCTAGAACTGTCGTTCATCGTCTACCCCTTTCTAAAATATATCCGTCCTTTTCTTTTCCTTCAAGAATATTCTAGCTTTTTCTAAAAGTTCTTAAACTAACTAGATGGTTCCACCATCATTCGCCACAATATTACTTTTCATTTTGTAAGAACTCGCCCACGCCGTGTAGGATTTGCTCGTTTTTGAACAAAGTAACAATACATCGATACTTTACCTATGTTTTAGAAGACTTTGTTAGTAATATCTATTCTATTTTTACGTGAACACCTATTGTGTTATTTTTATCTTATACAATAATCTCTTTATCATTGTATTATATAATATATCTATATATAGAAAATATACCAATTTTGAGATCGGACAATGAACAACAAAACCAAAGAGCCAAATAGAGAAAACACTCAAAAGGGAATTAATTAATGGAGGAGACAAAGATACGCAGTAATTTGTGAAATGTCGCAAGCAGCCCGATCGCTTAGCCACGGGCGAAAGGAAGCGAAAAATCATTGAATAAGATAAACACAAATAGGACCCAAAAACATGCAAGAACGCAAATTCTTGTGGGGGACATAAATAACTTTTGCTCTGATGTTCCACTGAGAAAATAGATACATAATATTATATTTATTGCTAAATGCAAGTCTTCGTTGGACATATAAAGACTTAATGTGGGTATGTGGCACATTTTAACCGACTTCCAACCGAAGGAAGTTCTCAATTCAACTATATGTTTTTTGGTATGTTAAGTGATCTCTCCATCAATTGTGGACCGATTTTGTTTTATTCGAAAGTGTATAATACACTTAAGGTGTCATCAAACATTACAATCTAATCAATGGTTTAGGAATGCTTAAAGGACCAACATACAAACATTGATTTTTATTTTTAAGAATAATAATCGAGTTGTCTGGAATTGGGCGTTAACAATTGCAACACAGTATTATGCTGCAGCAAATGTTGGTTATACCATATTGTTTTCCTTATGGTGCGTTTCCATGCTTGCCAAGGCTCGGCAAGCGTCCACAAGCACAAGCATGCAAAGAGGGCGTCTGGCTTGGCTTGCGTGAGCTTGTGGACGCTTGTGTTCGCACGAAAACGAACGATGATGGTGTTATCATGTAGCTCTATCCCTCTCGTTGATGTTAGAGAACGTTGAAACGGAAGATCATTAGCTTTTTGTTGCAAAGTCCAGTGTTGCAATTTGTGTATTTGGTTACGTTAATTATGCAATATTGCAAAATTGCGTAATGAATCATAATAGTTTATGTCGTTGGCTTGAAAATATTATCGTAATTACGAAGATCAATGTAAGAGACTAAAAATGAACGAAGCTCATATTATTAAAACGCTAAAAATGTAAAACTCTCAGTGTTTCAATTTTAGCGTTTAAATTACTTCCTTTTTAAGTTTTTTTTTAAACTTAAAAAAACTGAAACTACTTAATTATCTTATAATATAATAATATCAGCCCATTAATGTCCCACTGCTGAGCTCGGGCCTCCCATTATAGGGGGAACAGACAGTATACCCGCCACGCTTGTCCAAGGCTGCTTGGCAGGTTTGACACATCGGTTATCTCGATGTGCAGGTTGCATCACGATGTTTTCCTTCACCGTTGTTAGCACATGGTAATTGTAACAATATTCACATTAGATCAGAAAACTGACTAAGAGGTGCATGAGTTCCGGCCAGGGTCGAACCCGCGCCCTCTGAGTCTGGGACGCGTGCGCTAGCCATTACGCTACCACGACTTAATTATCTTATTTGATGTTATTTATTTGGCAGGAATTAGTAATGGACTTATAATAACTATCTTTTTTTTTTATTTTTTTACAAGGGGAAATCCATTTGCGGACCCCCCGCCGGGGAGACTTCGGCGGGGGAGTGTGGGACTCGCCGGCTAGAGAAGCCGGAATACCCACTAAAACCCCTTGGTGCCACCTGACGCCATGAGCCGGGGTCACGGGATATGCGTGAGCTTTTCTTCCGCGACCCCGGCTGGCATGGGCCCACCCCAGTAAGGGGCGGGCCTCTCCGTGCTCGTGTTTATAATAACTACCTAATTATTATTCGCTTGCATACAATTTATGTTAATACATAAATTATTTAAATAACTTGTTCATGTATTATTATGCTTTACACACTCCACTTATTTGTTGAAGTAGTGTCCCTCCTACGAACTTCCCATTGTTCCCATTGTTGATCTCGCTCAGCTTTGGTAGTATACCTAACAAGGCGCGCAGAAGAATAGCGCGACCATCAAAAGCCCCCAATAAAGCTGTGGGTTCATTGATGAAAAGCATAATATCAAGTTCCGACATAATATAAAATTATATAAAATTTATATTTATAATATAAAATTTTGCCAGGTGGTAGGGTATTTGCCCGACTGGATGGCTACCGCCCCTGGTCTAGAGTATGCCGCCATAATAACCTTGAGTTATGTTCCGGCATTAGTGACCAGGTTCCAGACTCCCTTAAGAGAGCAGCAGCGCATTTGTAGCACCTTTGGTGTCGCAAATATCCATAGGCGATGGTAACCGCTTTCCATCATGTGGGCCGTCTGCCTGTCTGCTGAACTCCTGCAATAAAAAAAAAAATAATAATAATAATTACTTCGTCTCAGAAAATTAGGCTTGGGTAAGCGCTAAAGGAGCATCGATAGTCTTTCTCGGTAACTACCTATATGACTTATTAATGATCGGTTCCTATATTCATGTTTTTGCCCTATCATCGGTTGAATTTTGACATTACTTGTACGGAGCTTTATCAAATTATAACCAATAGTAAGGCAAATGAACGGTCGTTAAGATAAAGACAAAGGAATTGGGCCTAAATCGAAATGGTACTCATGAAAATTTACATTTTGTCAAATGTCAAAATTCAACCAATGGTAGCCTAGTGAATGCCTAGTAAGATATAGGAACCGGCCGAAAATCCATGGTTGCGAGGTCATTAATTATCGATAATGCTGTATCCTTACATCTTATATTCAGTAATTTGTATTTTAGTTATAATTAAAAAGTGTATCTCATATTTTATACTCGCCGACAGCCGAAGTTCTTAAAGATATCTTTTTTTTTTTTACAAGGGGAAATCCGTTTGCGGACCCCCCGCCGGGGACACTTCGGCGGGGAAGTGTGGGACTCGCCGGCTAGAGGAGCCGGAATACCCACTAAAACCCCTTGGTGCCACCTGACGCCATGAGCCGGGGTCACGGGATATGCGTGAGCTTTTCTTCCGCGACCCCGGCTGGGATCTTAAAGATATCTGCAATTTTGTGATAATATTATATAATGGCAACCCTAATTATTTTTGTCTCATATCTTTGGGTGATATGATTAATCTAATGAATCTATTGAGTTTATTGGAATTGTTACATATTCTTTATTGATTGCAATGTGGAATAATAATAAGAATGACATCAAAGCAAAAGATTAATTTGCACAACTATTGATATGCGATTACAACATAGAGCACTTTTCTCATATCTTTCCAAACATTAATGTCAGAATTAAAATTTAAACCTTATTTACTTTTTTATCTCGCCAGTGGTATACAGATAAAGGTTCAATAATATAGATTTAAATGCCTATTTGCAAATAAAATTTAGCCCGACATTACACGATCAATTTGATCATGGAAGGTGTGTCGTGGCCTTCCACGACTTCTGCATCCATCCACTTTTGCATTGTATATCTGTTTATTCATTCTTTCATCATGCATTCTTTCCACATGCCCGAACCACCGGAGCATTCCTTTCCTTATGTCAGAAAAAAATACGTCGGGCCACTATTAATGATGGTTTATTGGCGAAGGAAACAAAATAACCCGTACATTATAAATATATAATTTTCCTGTATACTATTTACAAAGCCAAAGTTATGAATAATTAAAATATAATTATCGGATTTAAATATACGACGACTATCTCTCTCTCTTTCTATGTTGACAGTTGTCAAACCTCTCGTCTTTGGCGGACTGGCCAATGAGCGAAATGTTTCGCCACTACCACAGAATCATGGTCGTTTCGCTTCAAACATTTTTTGTATAATTTTTGTTCTCTTTCATTCAAATACATATCATATAAGTCTCTTTCACTTTGAAAGAATTGAAGGAAGTATAATTTCCATTCCCTCCTACTGTCGTCCATTTTATGTCAACTTCATAATATGACGTTCAGTCTCGATATTTTGTTTTAACCATCGTCCATCAGTGACCGCCGTTACAGTGTAGAGAACACTTAGTATTCATAGTAGTCTGTGGTGATCCCTCTGATACGTTGTATCCATAGTAGTCTGTGATAGATACTAAACATACAAATTTTAACGCATAAAAATGGGAGTCCGTGGTTTAACCACGTATATAGATGATAATCAAAATTGTTTTCTGCAAAACTTTTATATTCACGACACTCGTTTAGTGATTGATGGAAATAGTTTATGTGCTAATTTGTATAAAAGCTCAAAGTGTTTCCCAGCTTTCGGTGGAGACTACGACAAATACGCGTCAGATACAAGGCAGTTTTTCAAAAGCTTGCGTGAGTGCCATATAACTGCCTATGTAATTTTTGATGGAAGTCACGAAGCTAGAAAATTCAAAACTGTTTACAGTAGGTTAGAATCAACAATAAAAGAAGGTTCAATACTTAATCCTGTAACACGCGATATAATACAAATATTTCCTTTGCAATTGCTAGATGTATTTAAAGAAGTACTGGTAGAAATGAATGTTAAATTCACAGTTTGCGAGTATGAGGCAGACGACGAAATAGCGGCAATGGCACGACATTTGAACTGCCCAGTTTTAAGTTACGATTCAGATTTCTACATCTACAATGTCCTTTACATACCTTATAATACTTTAAAATTTGAACCTGAGCCAATAACACAGGATGAGGAACAGTTTATCGCATTAGAATGCAAAATATTTAAAGTAGAACATATGACTAAATGCTTTCCTGGATTAAAACAAGAAGTGCTTCCTCTACTAGGAACATTGTTGGGCAATGACTATGTTGATAAAGAAGAATTTGAGGAATTCTTTTCACAATCCAAAATACCAAAAGGAAACCACAGTAAACATCAACAGAGGTGTATTTATGGATTATTTACGTGGCTTCAAAATGAAACTATGAAGACTGCTATTCAAAAAGTTGTTGACAGTTTCAAAGAGAGTAGAAAAGATACCATTTTAGCCTTAATTCAGAAAAGCATTAATGGTTACAATCGTAAGTATTGTAGATCATTGAAATATTTTTTAATTAATGCAGATGAAACTTCAGAAACTGAAGTACAGTTTCCTGAATGTGAACTTAAAGAAAGCGAAAATGAAGATACTACACATAGTTCTAGTGATGATAAGAAGTCATCAGAAAATGATGAAGAAATTACGTCAGAAGCTAGAAAATGTGAGTATCAAGTTGGTGTAATTTTACCTGAATGGTTTATTGAGGGGGTACGTAAGAATAAAATACCGTCATCCTACATAGATCTTTATACTCTACCTCATTCTTTCTATTTCTGTAGTCCACAAGCTGAAGATTACAACGAAGATGATTCTTTCCTCTGCAATCTACCAATACTGAGATATGCATTTGACATTTTGAATGACTTTTCAAAAGAAAATTGTATCTATGTTAGTAGAGAGAAAAATAATACGTTGAAGGAAATAATTGTTGACAGAAAATTTGCTATATCAAGGCCTTTAGAAGTTAAATTTGAAGATCTTACAGAAGTACAAATGAAGTCATATTTCTCACATTTTTTTAAGGATAAGCTGCCATTTTTAGATTTGGATGTTATTAAATTGCTGCCTGACAATTTCCAACTATATATGATTGCAATAATTTGGTGGGTGGCTAATTGCAAAGTGACATTATCAAGTGTGCATAGTTTGTTCATCTGTTATATAATGCTAGATGTGATTGATGAAAAGACTGAAATGATTCGCGATTATAATCACTTCAACAATAAGTTCTGTAAAACAATTGAACTGTGGAGAAAGAATCCTTCATATATGTTGCCAGAGAATACAGAATATTTCTTTAATAAGAACAAAGTTCAATACGAGGATTGTTTGATAGCTGCCAATGAACTGTTAAAGCTTTTTGATTTGGATGATAAAATCCTAAAAAAACCATCAACATATGATCGTAAACGAATGCATTCTTTTGCTCAGTTTCAATGTTGTATACAACAAATTAATAGTTTAAATATTTTATGTGGCAATCCATTTCAAAGTACAAAATTTTCCAAATGTTTTAATGGGACTTTCATATATAATATGTCCACTAAATTGAAAAATCAAAATGATCCTAAAATATTCATGGAAAAGTATTTGAAGGGTGCAGAAAGTATTTTGAAGTTCTATCACAGTTTGTGTAATATCTATGACAAATGTTATAAAAAAAAAGAAAAAATAAGAAAAAAGAAACCTAGAAGAGTACGGGAAAATACGAACTCCAATATTTGTAATGAAAAATATTTTCCTGCAAATACTTTTCAATCTGAAGTAATAGTATGAAAAATATCAATTGACATGTTATCTGTTTTAAGTGGACTTTTTACAGTAATTACACAGCTAAGTAATCAAATGAAATAAAAATATTATTTTGTAAATATATACGATTAGTATTTTTTTTTATAAAAGTAGAACATTTTTATATAAAAATTAAAATAATAAAGTTTTAAAATTTCAAATGTGCTTGTTATTTAATCCTACTGGTGGATTAGGGATATAAAAGGTGATTAAAAATAAACATAGCTTATATGTTCCAATTTGGGTTTTGAATGACAATGAACTACATACTAATATTACTACTCATGGTTGCTGTTAATAATTAATAATAATTTAAGAAACAATGGAATATAGGTTTAGCTTATATCTCGTAATATCACCAATTGCCAGCACAGAGCACAATGTCGTCAACAAATAGATCTTTGGGCTCATAAAAAAAAATAAGTTGAAAATACTTTTTTTCGCCTTACGCCTCACAACACGGCTCGTTCTAGCTCTTTCGGCTCTTGATACAGCAAGAGCAGGAACCGTCAGCCGATTAATACTCTGTACTTAGATAATTTACACTCTAGATGGAGCGTAGGCGGCGCGGATCCGTCCAAAAAAATATCAGCCAACTGTTGGCCACTAAGTCGCCACCCGTCTATCAGTGTCTAATTTGACAACACGCGATACGCACGTCCGAGTGCTTGAATAACAAATTTTAAAAAGTAATCTTAAATGACGAGATGCGTGATAAAAGTTTGCAGAAATTACAAGGGACGCTTAAAAACAACTAACGAAGTCTCCTACCATCAGTAAGTAATCCAGATTTCATAATTTACGTAATAAATTTCGTAACAAAATGTATATTTTTTTTAGGTTCTTATTTACAACTGCCACTTGACATTATTATCAGTGTTGCCACTTTTTCAATGCAAAACTTCCACCATATTTTTATGAGCTGGAGGAATTGATATGGGTAAGGCTTACCCAACTCACATTTAGACTAAATGTTACTCGCGACTTTGTTCGCGTTATATATGGTTTATGACGCACATTAGAACTACGATAAAATAGTTTCTGTTTTTATAAGTGTAACGCATTTTAATCAATAAAGGATTTATTATTATGCTATTTACAAAGCTGCTCTAAAAAGTAGTGTAATGTTTTCATGGTTAATGTATATTTTAAGCTTGTGAGTTTCTATTTTAATTTGATGAATGAGGTATCGTTAAAATCCTTACGCTACGACATCCTCTATATGATCTTATAATAAATATAATAGTGTAGAGTAGGTATATAAGTTTTAAAAGTGATCACAAAAGTACATGCAATAAAGATTTTACGAGTGACAATCGTGTCTTTTTTTTAATTTTAAAATTAATTTGTTTCAGAATACCTAAAGATCCTGTGATTAAAAATCGGTGGGTAGACATAAGACACAAGCCGTGAAGAAGATATATGGAAACCTGCAAAAACGACTGTCATTTACTCTGATCATTTTCGAGAAAAAGACATGTATTTTGTGAATAATCAAAACCTGCAATGAAACAATTTATTGGTCGTAACAAAACTTTTCAAAGTAGCAGATGATCATGTGTGTGGTCATCTCCATCAAGTAAGTTTGATAAGATTAGTCGCAGAAAAATATTTATGCATAAGGTGTCGCCATATGTCTAAATTACAAAATTTAAACAGTGATGCAACATCAAAACGAAAGTTGTTCAACAAACAAATTCAAAGATAGGTAATTAATACAAATAAAATCGTAGTTGTGTGCTAAATTGTTTTATTTCCGATAGGACGTTTTCATTTTATAAAAAACTAATAATGGGGTAAATCACACAATGTAAATATTTCATACCTTATTTCATTTTTTGCAACAATTCAGAACCACATTTTAACATGATTAGTTTACCCAATAAAATAAATAAACATTTAGCTGGTATCATTAAGTACACTCAACATAGATAACAATATGACGCGAGGTGAGTGTAAGACAGTATGCTCACGCATACCAGCATGCGTAAACTGGCCTGTTTTTGTTGTTGTGATTGCAAGGCGACGCGCTATCTAAGAGTGTAAATTATCTAAGACTCTATATTAGAGATATTATGAATATGAAATTTCTGATCTGGGTGTGGATATATGAATAATATTATATCGGTTTCAGACATGGTTACGAATATAAAATTATTTCGGATTATTCGTTACTTTTGGGTAGTTACAGGTACGGATTTTGAAGAAATTGTAAAAGTAAAACTATATTTGTTATTTTATGTAAGTAAATGTAATCCCACATGAGTAAATGACTGACTGGCTATATCTATGCAATAGCAATAATAAACAATACATGGAAGTTACGCGCGCGGCTCGTGTGTCGGTTCGACCGGGCAAAAACAATAACCTGTTATAACGTGTCTCCTTTGGACTCCGACCCTATCCGAAATAATTTGCAACTTATATCAAATTCGGTTACGGTTACGGATAGAATATAATTTCGGATATCCGATAGTTACGGTTACTGAACTCTACAACATCCCTGCTCTATCGCTGTTGAGCTAGAGAGCAAAAGAAGTGATACCTACCTATCTTTAGAGCGAAAGAGCTTTGTACCTCCCTTTTCTTTTTCGTGAGCCTTTTTACACATGTCTAAAAAATTATGCCTCTCCTATTATATTAATGTACTCTCTGATTAAGTCCCTCTAACTTTAGAACTATCAAGTGGAAACATCTGAAAAAAATTGAGGTTGTAGTTTCAGTAGTTTCTAAAGCAGTTTCAAAACAAATAGGTTTGAACAATATCCTTTCAGTAGTTTTTGACATTCAATTACGTACGTCCACGTAATAGAATGTAAAAAATCATAAACTTTATTGCCAATATGTATTGTCTATGTAAGATTTCTTAAGATAGTCGAGCTCCCTCCCTCACGTGCTTATTTTACATACATAACTTCACACCAGTTCCCTTGCGGGGTAGGCACGAACAACAGAGCGCCATTCAGGCTTATTCTTACACACCTCACTTGCTTGTTTGACATTCATAACTCTTGTCATGCACGCTCGTCTGTTCTTAAGGCTCCTGACATCACCTTCTGCTAGTACACGATCAATTTGATCATGGAAGGTGTGTCGTGGCCTTCCACGACTTCTGCATCCGTCCACTTTTGCATTGTATATCTGTTTATTCATTCTTTCATCATGCCCGAACCACCGGAGCATTCCTTTCCTTACCTTCACCCCGACACTCTCTTTCAGACCAACTCTCTCTCTTACTTCGGTATTACGAACGCGATTCGCGAGCGTCACTCCGCAGATTTTGCGCAGTGCTCGTATCTGACCGTGTTTACTCTACTTTCATGCTCTCTCTTCCATACCCAACTCTCGCTTCCATACTTATTTTGCTATAACATAATTATTTAAATATATTATGAACTAACTAGCGGCCCGGCGCGGTTTCACCGGCGCTCTGTCCCGCTCCCATGGTACATAGCGTCATGTTATATAATCTATAACACTCCCTGTTAACGTAACTTTCCAACAGTAAAAGAATTTTTAAAATCGGTTTAGTAGATCCAGAGATTACCCCTCTACAACGTCACAGACTTTACCTCTTTACATTGAGATATAACATGATGATTAAGCCTCTTTATAATATTAGTATAGATAACAATCAGAGGATTTCATTAGTTCTCATCTCTTCATTAATACCTCTACGGAACTCTTAATTGTGCGCAGACTCATATGCTTTGACCAAATTTTATGCACCATACTCGGAACCTAACTAATTTTGCATGTTAGTTACAAATCCAATTTTTAATAGCGTCCTTGA
Source organism: Dendrolimus kikuchii (assembly GCA_019925095.2). Lineage (NCBI taxonomy): Eukaryota > Metazoa > Arthropoda > Insecta > Lepidoptera > Lasiocampidae > Dendrolimus > Dendrolimus kikuchii. The sequence goes on along the minus strand of CM034390.1, from coordinate 5,014,788 downwards.
CCGAAAAATGATGACTTATTTATACATGTCTAACATATTTAGGCTAGCATTGGTTAGGAACGTGACAATAGCAATAGGAGCAATAACAATTAATCAGGTCTATAAAGCACATCAACTATCCTAAAATAGATTCTTCTATTCCTAATTTTATGAATGTATTAACTAACTTGAATTTTTTATAAAGTGGACAGTTTGTCCGGTATTAAGGTAAACTCGTCCATGATTTATGAACGGTCGCCTATTTCTGCAAGGACGTCATGCTGCAAAAAGAGGCAGCCGAGATGCTTAGGGAGGAGAACGAGCTAGCGGACCCCCGTCGCAGACAGTGAACAGGGGGTCGAAGGCGTCGCTACGCTCACCTACTCCCAGTGATATTGTTACGAGTTAGCGGAACTCGAATTAAAATACCATTAGAATTATTATAGAGTTTATTAGAACTATACAAACACGTATAACACAGGTATAAATATAACCAAACACAACAAATCCAAACGTAATGCAGAAGGTCGTAATTCAATACATCGCGCAAAGTCCGTCACTATTAGATTTCCGAATGTACACACGTCACGCCAGTATCGTAGTCATAGCTCAACTGATTACTCTCTCAATCAGCCACTCATTTTATACTTTACAAATGCGAATGTGCCCGCTCGGCAACGTCCACACAATTTCCTAGTAATCGTAATCCGTGCACCTGGCTAATGATGCAGCCGCAAGCGGCCGTAAACGAGTACACTAGAACAATCGGCTGTTCTCTACAATAACTAGAAACGTATGCCAATAAATAAGTGAACAAAAGGAGACGATCATAAAAGGATTACAATTAGTTCAAATGCCGACAGGTAATAAAATCTGCTTTTACAGATTTGTACGTGGAATTTGTCTTTGTCGGGGCCTAGGTTGTAACAATATTATGGAACCTCGAGGTTGGGGGACCTCCCCAACGAGCCATACCCAAGGAAGTCGGACGCCCTCTTCCCAGGAGCACTGCATCGTGACGGTTTGCATCAAGGTGTCGCGGCAAACTACAACATACCTCGTGGTGCCTCACAAAGACGCTATTAGCTGTAGTTGGGAGTCTGGTGGTCTCACAAATCCTTCCTGATAGAAGTTATATGCAGAGCCGGTCTATGGGAGCCCCACATAGCCCTCGTAGATTACTCTGACGGACCGAGGGGATACGCAAATGCATTCTCCAGCGATATAAAAGAACACTCTGTCAATCATCCCCTCTTTTTTTCCAATTTTTATTCCAATTCCAGTTTACTTTTTCCGGATGAAAGGTAACCCTGTGCCACCATGAACAAATACAGTGTCATGTCCATCGTGTTTTTAGTGATTTGCAATGGTGGCGTAAAAAAGTTTGACAACGTGTATATAAAAATTTATGACGAATCAGTTGAGTAGTTAAGAACCGGTACCTATAATTTACCGACCTTTCAAATGTCTTTACGACGGATCGATTCAGACTGATCGTTGAGACGCGGAAGTGCGGGGTAAATTACTTTTTCGGGGAATCATCGTTCGTTACGCGGTGGCGTGAACATCCTGGGGCCCGGGGAAAAGGTGACGGCTCCCATTTATAGTGCTGACTAAGTGCTGTTGTCGTCGGGGGGAAGACGAGCAATCTTTGTGACTGGTCTCGTTAAGCTGCCATCCTTGGTGCTGAGTTCTACGACTCGGACGACGTCATCCTTTCCGGGCAGAATCTTCTTTATTCTTCCCATCTTCCACTGGAGTCTGGGAAGATTATCCTCCTTTATGAGTACCAGCTCACCAATCTTGGGTCGACTGGTTTCCGTAGTCCATTTAGATCGGGATTGGAGAGTGTGCAGGTAGGATTTCGACCACAAGGTCCAAAATCGCTGAGCCAACGCTTGCACTAAGCGAAAACGTCGTAGGGTTGATGGAGGAGAGGATTCATGGGAATGTTCGGGTAATGCGGTAAGTGGGCGACCTATAAGGAAATGACCAGCGGTTAGGACTTCGAAGTCTGTAGGGTCTGAAGACAGAGGGCAGAGTGGTCGAGAGTTGAGAACGGCCTCAATACGGGCTAAGAGTGTAGAAAATTCTTCAAAGGTCAGATGCTGCTCACCTAATACGCGATAGAGTAATTGCTTAGTAGATTTCACGGCTGCCTCGTGCAGACCGCCAAAAGAAGGAGCTGAGGGCGGATTGAGCAACCATGTGATCTGCTGTGTGGCTAGCTTGTGCGTAATTCTATCATCATTGGCCTTTAAGAAGTTTTGTACTTCTATGAGCTGATTTCTTGCGCCGACATAGTTTGTACCGCAATCAGAGCGAATTAGGGTAGGGATTCCGCGCCGACTAACGAACCTTTGCAGTGCCGCAAAAAAGGCGTCCGTAGAAAGTTCCGAGACAGCCTCTAAGTGCACTGCCTTGGTGGCGAGACAAACGAAAACACAAAAGTAGCCTTTGAGAAGTTTGGCATTGCGTAGAGTACTTGATTTAATTAGGAATGGTCCGGCAAAATCCGTGGACACTTGACTAAACACCGGTTGTGGGCTGACTCGATCAGCCGGTAGGTCGGCCATAAAAGGGGGATTCGGCTGAGCTCGATGCCTAAAACAGCGTACACATTTAAAGACACGGTGACGAATGACTCGCCTTCCAGATAAAATCCAGTATTGTTGACGGAGTAGTGCGTGTAGTGTATCTGCGCCCGGGTGGCAGTGTATAGTGTGGAAATGATCTATAATTAGGTCCACAAGGGGGCTTGAACTGGGTAAGATGAGGGGATGTTGTGTGTCATATCTAAGGGCTGAGTTGGACAAGCGCCCTCCTACTCTAAGAAGACCATCCTTGAGAAAGGGCGAGAGGCGTTGTATTCGCACTGTACATAATTTGTTAGTTTGCAGTCGGTGGATGTCTTCAGCGAACATATTTTGTTGGACTGAGCGTACCCAGTGTAAGAGCGCTTTCTTACGTTCGTCTACGGTAATGGGACCAACGATGCGAGAGTGAGAAGATACCAAGCAATTGTGTGCAAAACGTTTAATACATGCGGTTACGCCTACAAGTGTGTCTAAGGAGCTGAATCTCGTGAGTAAATCCGTGTCTAGATCAGGAACCGCGATGTGAGCTACCATTTTTCTTGGTTTTAGACCAGGCAGTACGTGATGACCCAAAGCAGGGGGCATCGTGGGCCAGGTATCAGGTGGGGCCTTGAGCCAAGTAGGCGACCACCATAGGTCATAGGCTAAGAGTTCCTGTGCTGATATTCCCCTGCTAGCACAGTCGGCAGGGTTAAGAGCTGAGGGTACATGTCTCCAAGTAGGGTTACATGGATTGGCTGCAATGGCAGAGACTCGATTGGCCTCAAAGACCTGTAGGGATTGAGAAGGAGTTTTAAGCCAGGCGAGTACGATAGTACTGTCTGACCAACAAAAGTGTTGCTGAATGGTAATGTGGGCAGAAAGTTGAACAGAGACGCGAGAAATGAGCAGCGAAGTGAGGTGTGCAGCTGAAAGTTCCAGCTTTGGTATAGTCTGTCGGGTTTTAATGGGGGCTACCTTGGATTTAGAAACAAGTAGTCTGACGTGTACCTGACCCGTGATATTCGTTTCATGAAGATAGACTGCGGCTGCATATCCGGATTCGGATGCATCGGCAAAACCGTGTAGGGTGTAGGTGGAATCTTTGCTGGTGCAAATTGTTCTGGGGAGTCGAAGAGCAGAGAGTAGAGGTAAGTCTTCAAAAATGTGCTGAAATTGAAATGTGACATCATTGGGAGCCGATTCATCCCAGTCTAACTTTAGAGTCCATAGGTGCTGAATGAGCAGTTTTGCGCGGAAAATAACTGGGCTGATCCATCCACTAGGATCGTATAAACGAGCGATGGTACTGAGTATTGACCTTTTGGTAAATTTTTCCAGTGTAGGTACCGAAATGTGATATGTAAATTCGTCCGTTTGTGGTATCCATTGCATACCAAGTACCTTGATTGCATTGGAGTCGGGTACAACATCAAAATCCTTGGGTATGTCACATTGATCATCCGGGAAGCGTTCTAAAAGCTGACGAGAGTTTGAGGTCCACTTTCGCAAATGAAATCCCCCTAGGGCTAGTAACTCAATGAGTTCAGTCTGCAGAGCTATTGCCTTGTCAACTGAATCATGCCCAGTCAGAATGTCATCCACGAATATGGAGTGCGTAAGAACCTGTGCAGCCTGGGGAAAACGGTGACCTTCATCAGTGACCAGCTGTATAATAGATCGATTGGCGAGGAAGGGGCTGGGTCGTAGGCCATACGTGACAGTGGACAGGGCGTAAGTGAGCAGAGGTTGATCTGGAGAAGAGCGCCATAGAATGAGTTGGAACCGTCTGTGGTCTGGGTGAACTAGTATATTTCTAAACATCATCTGGATGTCTGTACTAAAGACCACTTTGTGAGTACGAAAATTTAGAATGATGTCAGTAATATCACGTTGGAGCGGTGGGCCAGTGTGCAGACAGTCATTAAGACTGACACCATTAGAGCTCTTACAGCTGCCATCAAAAACCGTGCGAAGTTTTTCAGAGTTGGCTTTGAAGATGCCATGATGCGGGACGTAAAAATGGTCTTTTCCTTTGAATGTGCTGGGGTGACAAAGAGCCATGTGGCCCATGTCAATGTATTCCTTCATGAAGTCGATATATTTTGAGCGGAGGGTAGGATCTCTTTGGAGTTTGCGCTCCAAATTAAGGAATCGTCGTAGTGCAATAGCGTGGGTTGCACCGAGCTTAGGTGCCTTTGTAAGAAAGGGAAGGGATACTATGTATCGCCCTGTGGGATCACGTGTGGTGGTAGAACGAAAGTTCTCCTCACACTCGTCAGAGGTTGAGTTGTCCTTTGATTGCACTTCTTCGACTTCCCAGAATCTCTCCAGAGCGGAGTGTATTTCTTTATTTGAGTGTTGGGGTTGTAAACAGTCAATATTTACTAGTGCTGAATTAACTTGAGGCTCAGGCTTTGTGTAGTTTGGATTGATAGGACCTAAAAGAGCGAAATTGAAGATCGTGCCGAAGGCTATTGGCCTGCCGGGGCCCAAAAAAATTTTGTTACCATCCAAAATTTGGCCCAAGACATCAGAACCTAAAATCAAGTCAATAGCGGCTGGAAAACGATAAGACGAGTCTGCTAGGGGAAGCTGTGTCGAGTCGAGGAGTGGAACAACGTCAGGTAACATTGTTAATGGTAAAAGACCTGTCAAATCTGGTAGAATGTATGCCTTTGCGCTAATTACTGGGACTTCGGTGTGAATAGGGCGGAATGTGATGGTAGTTGAAGAACTAGAGTTTTGAGTCTGTTGATTACCGACTCCTGTAATTTTTAGTTCTGTGTGCTCGACAGGCAAACGTAATTTTTGTGTCATAGTTTTAGTTAACAAGGTTAGCATGGAACCGCTGTCTAATAATGCTCTTGCCTTATGAAATACTCCAGAGAGTTTCTTGATTCCGTGGTTGGGCGGGTGTGTTCTTGTCCTCTTAGTTGTGGGGGCAAGAGGTGAGAATTGTCATATGTGGGTGATTCAAAGCCACTGCGATGTAAGGTGGTATGGTGTTTCTCGCTATCACATTCTCTACACCGTCCTGTGGATCTGCACTCGTCAGAGTAATGGGGTCCTAGACACTTACGGCACCGTTCATGAGCTTGGATAAAATCCCAGCGCCCTTGCGTAGGCTGTCTTAGGTATTCACCGCAGTTCAGCAACCTGTGTCCTCTAACGTGACACCAAGGGCAGTAATAATTATTGGTCGGTGCTGGTGGGTGGGCGGAATCTTGTGCTATGGGCTCGAAATATTGTGTAGACTGTGGGTATCCTTGAGCGTACTGTACAGGGTACGCTTGACTTTGTAGAGGATATGCAGGGCGCGTTAAAGGTGGGCGGACGGAAGTAGTGGGCTGAAAACGAACGTGCCGAATTTCTGGTCTGGGTGCAGTACGTCGCGCGCGCACGTCTCCCGTTCCGCCTCGGCAGTCCGTTATTCGTGTTCGTTGTGTTCGTTCGTTCACCCGGTCGATCTGTATTTTTTCTGTGACAGTGCAGTGAAAAGTGCGTCATCAGGTGGTTTTTCCACCAAATCGTTCGTCCCCCTCAGGGACAATGGACGGCGTGGAGCCCTCCCCATCGTTGCTAGAGGGTTTGCTGTCGTTTTTACGACAGCAATTCCCTCAAGCTCTCGACCAATTTTTGAGGACTCCGGAGTCCCAATCAATGGTGCCCGTTATTTCGGAACTTAATTCCGAGAAACCTGTGTCCCGCGAGTCACACGTGCAAAGGGCCCCCGCGCAGGCCCCCCTCCCCGCACCCGCATCTGCCGCGACCATCGCACCTGCCGCGACTAGCGCACGCCCCGCAACCCCCGCCGCCGCGCTTACCGCGGTCCACCTGCACTCTGCCGTAGCGCCCGCGCCCCCCGCATCCATACCCGCCGCGTTACCAGTGCGCCCGCCGCCCGCACCCCCGCTCAACGATGCCCATCGTGTGGCACCAAAGTCGCGCGCCTCGTTTTCTCGCGGTTCCGCATCGACAAAACCGCGTTCGAGCTCTGCGAGTTCGACGACATCGCGTTCACGTTCGCCCATCCATCGCGTAATCGATTCTCGTCGAGAAATCGATTTATCCTCTGAAGGTCCGCAAAACCTCAGGGATGCCCCTCTTCCACCGGCCGATGAAATTACTCCTATGGATGTCGCGCCTCCCGCGAACATCCCCTTAGACCGCGAAGACGATGACGGTTTTATAACCGTTAATCGTACTAAAAAACGTAAGACCCAGAGGGAGGTCCCCCCCAACCCCGCCCCAACAGCGGGCACAACACCGACAGCGGCACCTTCCAGCCGCCCTGGGCCACCTTCACAACGCCCGCCGCCACCCCTGACCATCCGCGAGAAAGCCCATTGGCTTCAACTCGCTAAAGAACTGCCAGGTAAGGCAATCTCCATAAAGGAAGCCCGTGATACTCAACACGGCATCAAAGTTATGGTCACGTCTTCAAGTGACCACCGCGCCCTAACTACTTTATTATGTGACCGTAAAATCGGTTACTACACTTACGCCCTGCCAGAAGAAAAACGCCTTCGGGCTGTAATCCGCGGACTTCCTCAGGAAATTGAAAGTTCCTATATTCTAGAGGACCTTAAGTCCCAAGCCCTACCAGTGCACGAAGTGCACCGTATGCACAGAGGCGACGCCACAAAGTCCCCTCTAAACCTAGTATTGGTTGTCCTCGACCTCTCCCCAGAGGGGAAAAAGATCTTCGATCTTGAGAAGGTCTGTGGCCTCTCTGGCCTTCGTGTGGAACGTCCACACGAAAAACATACACTGCGGCAGTGTCATCGCTGCCAACTTTATGGGCACTCTGCCCTACATTGTCAATCCCGTCCCAGGTGCGTCAAGTGCCTGGGCGACCACGGGACCTCGGAGTGCACTCGCACCCGGGACTCCCCGGAGCCACCGAGCTGCATCCTCTGCGGCCAAGCGGGTCACCCCGCTAACTACAGAGGCTGCCCTGCCGCCCCCCGACCCAAACGTAAGGTCGGAAAGGGCAATGCCCAAAAAGGCACTAGAAAAGTGCCGAACAAACCCGCATTCGTGGCGGCCCCCCCCCCCAGTGGTAAACCACTGGACGGGTCTTCCCACGACGGAAGCGTTCCCTCCGCTAAGGACGCGTGCCCCAGTTATGGCCGGCCTACCCTCGGCCACCCCCGCCCCCGCCCTCGCCCCCATTTCTAAGGGACCTTCAGGGCCATCGGCCCACCACTCTATAGCGGAGGACTTAGCTTTGGCGACTAAATTCGCCAAGAACTTGCCCTTCGACCTGCAAGAGGTCCAACTCTTGGCTCGGAAACTGAGGCAAGTTTCAGAGTCAACACAACCCTCCCTCCGGGATCAACTCGTGATCGAAATGGATCACGCGTACCTCCTCCAAATACTTAGATCGTTGTAACTAAACAACCTAGTCAAATTATTGTTACCGGTAACAAATGGCGCATGTAGGTAGAAATAAACCACGCTCATTGACTCTGGCGACTTATAACGCCAATGGCCTTCGAAACCAGCGCGACTTGGTCCATGACTTCCTGGTTACCAATCAAGTAGATATACTACTAGTACAGGAGACCTTCCTGAAACCGAGTAATAGAGATCCAAAGATCTCTAACTATCGGATCACTAGACATGACAGGGTAGGCCGTGGTGGCGGCACCCTGATCTATTTCAGAAGATCCCTACACTGCATGCCTGTAGTCACCCCCCCACTAGACGGTATGGAGGTATCCGCCTGCAGACTAGCAATGACTGGCCACCAACCTCTAGTCATAGTTTCAGCATACCTCGCATGCCAAAAAACCCTTATTAAGAAAGACCTAGAAACCCTATTCAACTTAGGCCCGGCTGTTATTATAGCCGGAGATCTGAATTGCAAACACGAGCAGTGGAATTGCAATACCACTAACCCCAATGGCAGAGCCCTAATAAATATATCAGACAATCTTTTGTTTGATATACTAACTCCCATGACCCCCACAAGATACCCCCCCAACCGCGACTGGGGGACCCCAAACACTCTCGACCTAGCATTACTGAGGGGCGTAACCCTTCAGTTCCATTCGATCGAAACGATGGACGATATCGACTCGGACCATCGTCCGGTTATCCTCAGATTAGGACCACAGACAGACCAGACATCTGAAACTAGGACCTCTGTGGATTGGTTGAGACTTGAGACCCTCCTCAAGGCAACCAGCTCACAAGACCTGGACCGCATCCCGGACCACATCGTGTCCCGCCATGACACGGAGACGGCAATCGAGGCCCTCACCAGCCACCTTCAATCCGCAGTGCGGAACTCGTCCAGGCAGGTGCCAGTGGAGGATGACCGCCACTTATGCCTGCCGGACGAGGTGAGGGTACTGCTGAGGGAAAAGAGAGCCGCCTCCAGAGCTCACGACAGATATCCCACCGAGGATAACAGAGTCCGACTCCGCGAACTAGAGCGCGAGGTCAAACTACGTATCCGGGAAGTCAGGGAACAACGTTGGGACAGAACGTTGAGGGATATCGAGCCAACTCACCAGGCATACTGGAAGCTGGCTAGAGCTCTCAAATCAGACACCCTTACTGTCATACCCGCGCTAGAAAGAGCCGACAACACCGAGGCGTTCGATGACGAGGAGAAGGCCGAGTGCCTTGCTCAGAGTCTAGAGCTTCAATGCTCCCCCACTACGCAAAACGTCGACCAGTCACACCTGACGGAGGTAGACTCCGAGGTCGAACGTAGATCCTCCTTACCAGCGGAAACCACACTCGACACGGTCACGGTCGAAGAAGTGCAAGATCTGATCAAGTCTCTCAAACCGCGAAAGGCCCCAGGGACCGATGGCATCAACAATCGCGTTTTAAAACTCCTACCCGCCCATCTAATTATAATTCTAGTGAGCATCTTCAATGCCGCCATAACAAACTGCTCCTTTCCCGCGATCTGGAAGGAAGCAGATGTCATCGGTATTCACAAGCCGGGAAAACCGGCTAATAAACCGTCTAGCTACCGTCCAATCAGCCTACTGAGCGCACTCAGCAAGCTTTACGAGAGGGTCATCCTCTCTCGACTTAGAGATTTTGCCTTCAGCAAACATCTAATACCCGATGAGCAATTTGGCTTCCGTGCCAGACACTCATGCGTCCAACAGGTGCACCGCATCACGGAGCACATATTATCTCACTTTGCCCATCGCCCCCGCCCTATAGGAACAGCCGCACTGTTTCTAGACGTAGCAAAAGCCTTCGACAAGGTCTGGCACAACGGCTTGATTTACAAGCTGTACCAGTTCGGTATGCCAGACAGACTCGTGCTCATCTTGCGAGACTTCCTCCTAGGTCGTAGCTTCCGTTTTCGAGTGGAGGGAACGCGCTCGTCCCCTCACCCACTCACAGCCGGTGTACCACAGGGCTCGGCCCTGTCGCCACTACTCTTCACGCTGTACACCAGCGACATCCCAAAAACTCCAGATGTGGAGTTGGCCCTCTTTGCGGATGACACCGCACTCTATACATCAGATCAAAACCGACAAATGGCTTGCATCCGGCTGCAGACAGCTGTCACAGAACTAGGCGAATGGTTTCGCAAATGGAGGATAGAGGTAAACCCGGAGAAAAGCGCAGCAATGTTCTTTTCCCCGGGCACGCTTCGCTCCCCCAAACGCGCTAGCCTTCGCCTAAAAACCATTTCGCTCTATGACCAACAAATCCCCTGGGCAAAGTACACCAAATATCTTGGTGTCACCCTAGATCGGAACTTGCGCTTCAACGAGCATATCACTATAGTCCGAAATAGAGCGCGATTTGTGATGGGTCGTTTAGCACCCATGATAGACAAACGAAGCAAAATGTCCCTCAGACACAAGCTTACTCTGTATAAAACATGCATCCTCCCGATCATGACCCGCACCATCGAAATCCGCTCGTCGTGTCCGCGTCCGATTATAAGCCTCGTCGAAAGGCTCTTGTGCGACGACCGCGTAACGTCCTGACGGACAGAGTCGACGTTATTACGAAACGGCTGGCCCGGATCAGTCCGCCCACGGTTAGAACAGTAGGCTGGCAGGCACCGACAGACAGACACAGACGGCGGCGTCTCAGACGCCGCCAATCAAGATCTCTCCACGTCCCCGCGAGGGACGCTAGGAGACATAGCTCACCCCACAGGATAGACTAGGCGTGTTGCTGGGAAGTTTCTTTCGCCGTTTCTTCTCTCCCAGCCATAACACGTTGCGAAACGGCAGTAAGATAGCGTAGGCCACCGCAAACCACCGATCCCGGCCCGCCGTGATCCTTCCCTTCGGGCTTTATATTACCCGTCGCCCGTTCTCAATTAGTATTTTGTGTCGCCCTATGGTGGGCATCATTAAATTCATTCCCCATTCATGGCAACAGTCCAGCCGAAGGAAAGGCAAACGAGTTTACACTATACTTTTTGTCTCCTTTTAAAAAAAAAAAAAAAAAAAAAAAAAAACAAAAAATTTTTTTTACTAATGCTAATAAAGAACACGCAAGAAAGCAGCCAGAGAAACGTAAGAAATACGAAATAAATAAAAATGATTAGGAAAAAAAATATATATCAAACTGTCGTGTGCGCTGAGTCTTAATAAACACGAAGCTATATATAAGCTATAAAAGTTGCACGGCAAGCTAACCACACCGAGTGAAACGAATATAATATTCAATATTATTATATCGATCCGATATCACGTTTAGTGCAAGTATTCGAGAATAGGTGTGCTGAATAAAGTACAGAATACGTACTCGAGGTTATATTAACCTACCTACGTACCAAAAAATAGTTATCGTGTAGCAATTTGCGTAATTATCTGAGGAATGTGGAATGGGTATTCAAATATATAAGGGCAGAAGTAATATGTTTATAAGAAAACAAAAAAGAAAAAACAAGGGCAGAAAACGGGTAAATGGGCAGATTGATAATGATTGTTTATTTAACTTTTTAGGTATGCGAAAATTTACAATTTGGTTTGAATTAACCATAAAATGGCAAAATACGGTTGTTGCAGACTGTATAAATAGGTCGCCAGTTGGAATATTCGGTTCGAAAGACCATATGATCTGGCCGATTGCCAGATTTCAAGGGTGCAAGGGTAAGAGGGAATGGAGATAAATGGACTCACCCGTAATAATATGAGCTGAGTAACCGGAGCGTCTGCGATACAGGAGCAGCAGTGCGTGTTCTCTTGTTATATATCTCCCGCTTCACAACTAGATTCACTTGCCACTTATCACCAAGCTCTTGGAACCCGATTAGTATTGCAATTGGGTGGATATCTCAAATGCGCGCGCGATGCGTGAATGTCTTTACGACGGATCTACATAAACTTGCAATGCAATTTATGCTACCCAAATAAATCCCGACAATTAGCAAGATTATCGAATTTTCGAATGCATGTAAAGACATTTGAAAAAGTCTAATAAGTATTTCTATACATAAACTTGCAATGCAATTTATGCTACCCAAATAAATCCCGACAATTAGCAAGATTATCGAATTTTCGAATGCATGTAAAGACATTTGAAAAAGTCTAATAAGTATTTCTATACATAAACTTGCAATGCACTTTATTCTACCCAGATAAATCCCGACAATTAGCAAGATCATCGATTTTTCGAATGTATGTATTTACATTTGAAAAAGTCTAATAAGTATTTCTATACATAAACTTGCAATGCAATTTATACTACCCAGATAAATCCCGACAATTAGCAAGATCATCGAATTTTCGAATGTATGTACAGACATTTGAAAAAGTCTAATAAGTATTTCTATACATAAACTTGCAATGCAATTTATACTACCCAGATAAATCCCGACAATTAGCAAGATCATCGAATTTTCGAATGCGTGTAAAGACATTTGAAAAAGTCTAATAAGTATTTCTATACATAAACTTGCAATGCAATTTATACTACCCAGATAAATCCCGACAATTAGCAAAATCATCGAATTTTCGAATGTATGTACAGACATTTGAAAAAGTCTAATAAGTATTTCTATACATAAACTTGCAATGCAATTTATACTACCCAGATAAATCCCGACAATTAGCAAGATCATCGAATTTTCGAATGTATGTACAGACATTTGGAAAAGTCTAATAAGTATTTCTATACATAAACTTGCAATGCAATTTATACTACTTAGATAAATCCCGACAATTAGCAAGATCATCGAATTTTCGAGTGCGTGTAAAGACATTTGAAAAAGTCTAATAAGTATTTCTATACATAAACTTGCAATGCAATTTATACTACCCAGATAAATCCCGACAATTAGCAAAATCATCGAATTTTCGAATGTATGTACAGACATTTGAAAAAGTCTAATAAGTATTTCTATACATAAACTTGCAATGCAATTTATACTACCCAGATAAATCCCGACAATTAGCAAGATCATCGAATTTTCGAATGTATGTACAGACATTTGAAAAAGTCTAATAAGTATTTCTATACATAAACTTGCAATGCAATTTATACTACCCAGATAAATCCCGACAATTAGCAAAATCATCGAATTTTCGAATGTATGTACAGACATTTGAAAAAGTCTAATAAGTATTTCTATACATAAACTTGCAATGCAATTTATACTACCCAGATAAATCCCGACAATTAGCAAGATCATCGAATTTTCGAATGTATGTACAGACATTTGAAAAAGTCTAATAAGTATTTCTATACATAAACTTGCAATGCAATTTATACTACCCAGATAAATCCCGACAATTAGCAAGATTATCGAATTTTCGAATGCGTGTAAAGACATTTGAAAAAGTCTAATAAGTATTTCTATACATAAACTTGCAATGCAATTTATACTACCCAGATAAATCCCGACAATTAGCAAGATCATCGAATTTTCGAATGCGTGTAAAGACATTTGAAAAAGTCTAATAAGTATTTCTATACATAAACTTGCAATGCAATTTATACTACCCAGATAAATCCCGACAATTAGCAAGATCATCGAATTTTCGAATGTATGTACATACATACATACATACATACATAACTTCACGCCAGTTCCCTCGCGGGGTAGGCACGAACAACAGAGTGCCATTTAGGCTTATTCTTACACACCTCACTTGCCTCTTTGACATTCATAACTCTTGTCATGCAAGCTCGTCTGTAATGTATGTACAGACATTTGAAAAAGTCTAATAAGTATTTCTATACATAAACTTGCAATGCAATTTATACTACCCAGATAAATCCCGACAATTAGCAAGATCATCGAATTTTCGAATGTCTGTAAAGACATTTGAAAAAGTCTAATAAGTATTTCTATACATAAACTTGCAATGCAATTTATACTACCCAGATAAATCTCGACAATTAGCAAGATCATCGAATTTTCGAATGTATGTACAGACATTTGAAAAAGTCTAATAAGTATTTCTATACATAAATTTGCAATGCAATTTATACTACCCAGATAAATCTCGACAATTAGCAAGATCATCGAATTTTCGAATGTATGTACAGACATTTGAAAAAGTCTAATAAGTATTTCTATACATAAACTTGCAATGCAATTTATACTACCCAGATAAATCTCGACAATTAGCAAGATCATCGAATTTTCGAATGTATGTACAGACATTTGAAAAAGTCTAATAAGTATTTCTATACATAAATTTGCAATGCAATTTATACTACCCAGATAAATCTTGACAATTAGCAAGATCATCGAATTTTCGAATGTATGTACAGACATTTGAAAAAGTCTAATAAGTATTTCTATACATAAACTTGCAATGCAATTTATACTACCCAGATAAATCTCGACAATTAGCAAGATCATCGAATTTTCGAATGTATGTACAGACATTTGAAAAAGTCTAATAAGTATTTCTATACATAAATTTGCAATGCAATTTATACTACCCAGATAAATCTCGACAATTAGCAAGATCATCGAATTTTCGAATGTATGTACAGACATTTGAAAAAGTCTAATAAGTATTTCTATACATAAACTTGCAATGCAATTTATACTACCCAGATTAATCTCGACAATTAGCAAGATCATCGAATTTTCGAATGTATGTACAGACATTTGGAAAAGTCTAATAAGTATTTCTATACATAAACTTGCAATGCAATTTATACTACCCAGATAAATCCTGACAATTAGCAAGATCATCGAATTTTCGAATGTATGTACAGACATTTGAAAAAGTCTAATAAGTATTTCTATACATAAACTTGCAATGCAATTTATACTACCCAGATAAATCCCGACAATTAGCAAGATCATCGAATTTTCGAATGTATGTACAGACATTTGGAAAAGTCTAATAAGTATTTCTATACATAAATTTGCAATGCAATTTATACTACCCAGATAAATCTCGACAATTAGCAAGATCATCGAATTTTCGAATGTATGTACAGACATTTGAAAAAGTCTAATAAGTATTTCTATACATAAACTTGCAATGCAATTTATACTACCCAGATAAATCCCGACAATTAGCAAGATCATCGAATTTTCGAATGTATGTAAAGACATTTGAAAAAGTCTAATAAGTATTTCTATACATAAACTTGCAATGCAATTTATACTACCCAGATAAATCCCGACAATTAGCAAGATCATCGAATTTTCGAATGTATGTACATACATACATACATACATACATAACTTCACGCCAGTTCCCTCGCGGGGTAGGCACGAACAACAGAGTGCCATTTAGGCTTATTCTTACACACCTCACTTGCCTCTTTGACATTCATAACTCTTGTCATGCAAGCTCGTCTGTAATGTATGTACAGACATTTGAGAAAGTCTAATAAGTATTTCTATACATAAACTTGCAATGCAATTTATACTACCCAGATAAATCCCGACAATTAGCAAGATCATCGAATTTTAGAATGTCTGTAAAGACATATGAAAAAGTCTAATAAGTATTTCTATATACAAACTTGCAATGCAGTGCAATGCAATTTTATACCAGCCTACATAAATCCCGACAATTAGCAAGAACATCCGCGTCGTTTCAGTATTTCAGAGGTGCAGGCAGTGTAGCTACACATATTGCCGACAGTGGACATTTTTCTCGACTATCCGGTTAATACTTAAGTTTGTGTTACACCGTTACAAATACATATTAGATTTGACATATTTCTGCTATTGTGAAATAAACTTTTTGAAAATAGGTTATTACAACAGGAACGGCTTTGTTAATTAATTACAATACAACTCATTACTAAAGCAGAGTGAATCATAGATAATCTTAATATATATAAATTACCTGTCACGTTGTTTGTCCGCGATGGACTCCTAAACTACTTGACCGATTTTAATCAAATTTGCACATTGTGTGTAGTTTGATCCGACTTGAAAGATAGGATAGCTTACATTTGGACCCGGTAGGTGGCGCTGCAATCGGGTTCTAAATTTTATTTCTTCAGGGCAGAACAACGTCTGCCGGGACAGCTAGTACTATATATAAAGAGAATGAGTTTCTTCGTTTAGTTGTTAATGTCAACTTTTCCATTGATTAAAAAAAGGACACGAGATCTTTGAAGAAAAGTGAAAAGTAATCGGCTGTGCAGTTTTATTTTCTAAAAATGTCTAATATTATTTTATAATATACAATAATTGTAGGATGATTTTGATGTATGATGCATAATTTTTGTTGTTATTGGTGTACAATAAAGAGTAATGTACTGCTAGTTCTTTCCATATTGAAGGGGAGGAGGTGGACGACCCCATAACGGTCTATGACTCACTTATTTATTGAAAAATGTAAGTGTGGAAAACCTTCACGCACCCCTGTCCTGGTACTTACCCGTCTGGATAGCTACCAACCCTGGTGTAGAGTGTGCCACCATAACGACCTTGAGTTGTGTTCCGGCATTAGTTTAGAGAGCGGCAACAAATTAGTAGCACCTTTGTTGTTACAAATGTCCAAAGGCGATGGGAACCGCTTTCCATCATGTGGGCCCTCTACCTGTCTGCTGAACTTATATAATAAAAAGAAGCCTCAGTGCGAGTGACCCGTAGCGATATCTACCTGACGTTGCTGGACCAGATTGTATTTATTTTTTAATTTGTTTTTAGCAATTAAATTAAATTGGTTAAACAATTTTTTCTGTACTCTGCCTTAAAGTATACATATTGTATCAATTTACAATCTAAAAATGTAATTAAGGATCAAAATCTGGAAATCACGACACAATCGAAAACTAAAAGATTTTACATACATACATAAATACATACATACATAACTTCACGCCAGTTCACTTGCGGGGTAGGCACGAACAACAGAGCGCCATTTAGGCCCATTCTTACACACCTCACTTGCTTCTTTGATAAAAGATTTTAATTTATCATAAAGTAATATTATTGCAGGTGACCACATATTCGTAGGTGGATATTGTATGTAGACAGACAGTGGATTACAGTATGGTGTAACAACAAGCCAAGTTAATCCAGTGGCTAGGTCACATTTCGTTCGTATTTACTAATTCATCGCTTGGCAACGGTCGCAGTTATTGCGACCAGCCGACCACCGTTTTTACAACCAATGTATTGGTCGCACGCGAATGTGGTTTTCGCAAACTTAATCATAGCTATTGGTCCGATGAAACAGCACTGCGGCAAAAACTGTTGCCAAAAAAAATCATCTTATATCGGTGTGAAAGATCAAATCATAACAACAGGCTTTATCAAAAGCTTATAACATTTGAAGCCCCAAAAATAATCCTAATTTACCATAATTATGTTTTCTATCTTATCAGGCCCTAACTGGACCGGTTACAACTGTAATATGTAAATTAATAATTCACTCCAGAGACGGAGTCTGGCGAAACGGCAGTAATTTTTAAACGATATCCGGCCTGTTTACGACTCGTCCCCGGGGACGCTCGGTTTAAATATTAGAATGCAATTTAAAATTAGAACTTCAGGTTAACTGTCGTTCTAAATTTAAATTAAATTTACTTTTTAAATTATATTTTCTCGTTGTTCAAAATTGATATGTAGTTTTTGGCGAGAACTTGCAGTTTTAATGTATAGTATTTTTTTTTCAAAAACCTCAAATACTGGTTAAGAGCATAGGAGTAAGCGATCGTTGATATTTATTGTTGTATTTATTTACTTTTCAAATTGCCATAAAAACTTCCTCGTTTGAATACCGATCTATTAGTCTATTAGTGATAGACTTAAAAATTGCCCGAGGCTTTTGCTTTAAGATTGTTCTAAAGCTTGAATATTTGATCGTGGCTAGATGCACAAATTGTGTATAGCCATGTTTAAAATGAACAAAAGTTTTGGCTCTGATTTCAAAAATTAAACTCGAATAAGAAAATATATATCTTTAAGACTTCTATGAAATCATAAATTACCTCCTGTCAGACATAGGGTAAGGATGGCCCCATTATTAGAACACCGATACCCCCATTTGGCTGCCGTTCTACGAACTTCCTATAAGCTTTCTTGGTACCATTCATTTCCGCTTCAAGTAGTCTTGTACGGTTATGTATGGTACAAGTTTGAGAGGTGAAGCGACATTACAGTTCGAGACTAAAATGTTTCTTATATATATCAACTTCCAATGTCATTCTTATTAATGTGCTACGCTGGATGTTTTTATTCACCTAGATCCATCCAGGTGAATAAACAGCATAACACGTCAAGTCGGCGGGACCTCTAGTGCTGTGCCCCTTATAATGTAAGTGTGTAAGCTAGGTTGCCTGGAACAGATCTCCTTTAGCGATAAGGCCGCCTGTTGTTTTGCCAACAAGTATTATAATTATGCATGTTGTTTTTGTAATTATTTATTTTGATGAGCAATAAAGTGGTATCTAGTCTAATCTAATCTAAAATGTAGAACCGTATTTTATTTTTAAATAAATCTAATATATAAAATTCTCGTGTCTCAGTGTTAGTTACCATACTCCTCCGAAACGGCTTGACCGATTCTCATGAAATTTTGTGTGCATATTGGAAAGGTCTGAGAATCGGACAACATCTATTTTCATCCCCCTAAATGTTAAGGGTAGTCCACCCCTAATTTTTTTTTTTAGATTAATTTTATTTTTTTAGGATACAGCATTAAAAAATACATACAACCCTAAATTTTCACCCCTCTACGATCAATCCCTATTTTTTATTTGTTAATTATAAACTTTAATTTTTTGGCAAGATTTTTAATCTATTTTGTCATGACTTAGAATATAAAAAATTATATTACTCTTAATTTTCCACCTCTCTACTATCAACCCCTATTTTTCCATCGCGATTTTTTTTTAACTAGCAGTCGGTCAGTTCTCCCTGCTAGATGTCTACCATTGTCACCTCTCATCCAGCAAACATCACGGAGTAGGGACGAGTGGGTTCCCGGATGGTTTAGATTCACAATTAGAACCGGTAGGTGGCGCTGAGATCGGGTTCTGGAATACTCCTAATCAGCTGGACCGATTTTGGTGATTTTGTTTTCGTGTGTTTGAGTGGGTACCCGGATGGTTTAGATTCGCAATTGGAACCGGTACGAGGCTCTGGGATCGGGTTCCAGAATTTCATTTTTTAAAAGCAGGACAACGTCTGTCGGGGCCGCTAGTATAATATAAATATTTTTTATTTCTTCCTTCAGCAGAACTTATTTTGAGTTCGTCGCCATATCTCCATCACTTGCAATATGAGAAATCGAGTCTTGGATAACTAACTTGATTTCCGAAACGGAAATAACATTTTTCCACAGCCGATGACAGTCGTTGATTGATGGCGTTGCGATTAGCAGCCACCAGCCACCCCGAGGTTGATTGCTCGTTAAAACTTTTCTCATTGTACTGGGATACCTTCATTTCCTGTTAATTTTGATGGAAAACCTTATGCATATTACATTACATTACATCACAGGGGACTTCGCTCCTCTTTGCATTTTTTACAGTCAATATAATAGGGTACTATTCAGAAAGACTTTTTTCTAACAATCTCAGAAAACAAGATGGAAACTGGAGATCCTGAATACAAGGGGGTTGTTGTATTGAACAAGGGATACCTGAGACTGCGGGAAGCGAAGAAGAAAAAGTATGAAAGCGAATCCTGGACGCCGAAGTAAACGGTCGAACGCAGCCGGGATTTAACGTTCAGATGGTGATAATTTTATCCGTGCAGGAACGGAAAAAGAATACAATTTCCTTCAACCAGGTGGACTTTTGTCAGAGGCGACAAAATAACCTGCAGCCAGGTATTTGCCCATCTGGATGGCTACCACCCCGTATGTACAGCCATAACAACCTTAAGTTGTGTTCCAGCATTAGTGACCAGGTCGTACTAGTCACACTTTAGAGAGCGGCAGCTAATTAATAGCACCTTTGGTGTATCAAATGTCCATAGGCGATGGTAACCGCTTTCCATCAGGTGGGCCGTATGCCTGTCTGCTGAACTTTTTTTTTTTTTTTTTTTTATTGCATGAGTTCAGCAGACAGGCAGACGGCCCACTTGATGGAAAGCGGTTACCATCGCCTATGGACATTTGCAATCCCAAAGGTGCTACAAATGCGCTGCTGCTCTCTTAAGGGAGACTGGAACCTGGTCACTAATGCCGGAACACAACTCAAGGTTGTTATGGCGACATACTTTAGACCAGGGGTGGTAGCCATCTAGTCGGGCAAATGCCCTACCACCTGGCAACTGCACTGAACTCATGCAATAATAAAAAAAGATACTGAATAGAAACTCAAAAATAGTATCATATGGAAATAGCTTAGGTATAATTCCTATACTTTTTTTGTTCAATCATAAACACCGCTAGGAAACGTGGACATTGATATTTTAAATGATGCTATTGTTCTCTTATGACCGCACTGCTCGGCATCACGCATCTACGCTCTGGTACATATAGGTTTTCAAGAACGTTTACACGTTTCTATATATACGTATACGATTTAACACCCAGGCTTTTCTAGACTGTGTAAGAGTCGCAAACGTCTTTAATAACCGTTGCGCACGAACTGCTTAAGGAAATAGGATGAACGGTCAGACTTTGTAGTGTGCCAGTGCAGTGGTAGAAAGAGGACGCAGGCATCATTCTGATACTTCAGAAAACACTCCTCATTATACAAACGGCAGAAGTTGCACAAAGACCAGGAAATCAATTTGTTTACCACATCACATCGAGATAAGAGATGTGTCAAACCCATCAATTCGCCTTGGATACCTGGCGGATACCTGCTGTCCGTTCCCTAAGAAAAATGGGAGGCCCAAGCCCAAAAGTGTGTTGCTGTTTGCAAAGCTGTGTTTTTTATAATTTCAGTACATGCTTTACAGACTACAGTTTTATCCGTGCAGGAACGGAGAAAGAATACAATTTCATGCGGCCGGGCGGCCTGTCGTAAGAGGCGACTTAACAACCCACAGCCAGGTGGTAGGGCATTTGCCCGACTGGATGGCTACCACCCCTGGTCTAAAGCATGTCGCCATAACAACCTTGAGTTGTGTCCCTGCATTAGTGACCAGGTTCCAGTCTCCCTTAAGAGAGCAGCAGCGCATTTGTAGCACCTTTGGTGTTGCAAATTCCATGGGCGATGGTAACCGCTTTCCATCAAGTGGGCCTTCTGCCTGTCTGCTGATCTCCTGCAATAGAAATTTAAAAAAGACATTCCTTACCAATTTTAACGAATAAATTTCCTAATACTATCATTTTACATAGTCACACAAGAGTCATCCATTATAATAATGAGCGGTCTCCATTTTGGCTTAATTTCAACACGTGACGTCATGTCCGGTCAACGCCGGATGAGAGCGCCAGCTGATAATGGCGTCAGATTTTCATTTGTTTTATAAAACTTTATTCTGATACCTACTAATGGTGCTAGGGAAACTTTGTCCGCGTTGCCATAGCGACGACATATTTGTTATGTTGTTGATTGACAAATTTACGCAGACATAGCGATGGACTTAATGCATTATTTTGATGCGATATTTCTCTTATATCCATTTATTTTCAAAAAATTTTTTTTTTTTTAAATATATAAAGAGTAGACATTTTTTATAAAAAAATAAATAACATTATTCTTTTCTAAAAATACATATTCAATAAAAAAATATAAAATCTTACAGATCAGCGCCAACGGGGCCTAGGGTCCAAACTACCGGTGGTTAGGGCTCCAGAGACAGGAACCTTTTCACAATCCGTGCCGTGTTCAAGAGTGCTGCCTTCTGTATCTGGCCCTTCACCCAGCCTCCCAGTGAAAGCCTCTCTAGATGACAGTCGAGGATTTTTAATGCGATATGATTATTAATTGTTAATGACGTTAAATATTGACAGATAACGCAGGTATATAAAAAACACTAATGCAGCTAATCGTTAACGGTGTTATTTTTAACACTGTAAACAAGATGCATTTGGCTACAGTCATTAAACATATCATTATCCCAGATGGAGTTCGAGCATTAGATTAATGATTATTCATTAATCAGTGCAAACATTAAACGTATTACATCAGTGATACAAATAATTTCAAGAACTGAACAATTTATGAAACGTAATAATTATGCAATGCCAATCCTAAAAAAAGATAGATCTTGCATCATTTATTATTTTTAAAGAATAAAGGTGTTTGCATATTATAAGTCGCGACTGACGAACGCGACTGAGGGGCGTGACTTACAAGGTATCTGAAAGCAAGAAAAGTATTTATTTCTAATAGCGACACACAACACAAAATAGTATTATTATTTATTTAGGTTTATGGCTTGGCAGCTAGGCCTTTAAGCCAGATCTTAGTTTAGAATATAGTTTCTTCATTTTCTTAAGCCTATGTGTAGCACAGCTGAGCTGTAGGTAATCAGCTAGTGCCATTCAACGGAGTTCTTGTGACAACCCAAATGCCACATTTGACTATACAGTTCACACTTCTCACAAAACACATAATTACTACTCAAAAACTATCAATATCCTACAACTATTGTTCATTTTAGAGTAATTTTACACATTTCTAGAAAATAAAACTGCACAGAACAACATCTCCTTTCAGTTCCCGCCAAAAACTCCCAACACAAAATAGTACTAACATAACAAGGTATAGGATAAAATTATATAGAAATTGATGAAATTGTATGATGCAATTTGGAAATGAGGTTGGCACTCAGCATTTTGCTGTGCCGAAACGTAGTCTGACACGGCGCTGATTTTCAGTGCCCACCTCCTAAATCACATATGGCATGCGACCCGTGCTAAACAAATAATTATAAAAAAACGTATAAGTACCAAAAATTAAAATTTGAAGCACAAGAAACAGAACAAACAATGTAGGTTGTAATAATAACAATGAAATAATGAATATAATGAAAAAATACCTATCCTAAGAAAAAAAAGTACATATTTACAATTTATTTAAACCTACATACATACATAACTTCACGCCAGTTCCCTTGCGGGGTAGGCTTATTCTTACACACCTCACTTGCTTCTTTGACATTCATAGCTCTTGTCATGCACGAGATGCTCACGTCTATTTAAACCTAATACCGATATCATATTTAATCTGGATAAGGGATAATCTGCTACGAATGCGCTGCTGCTCTCTTAAGAGAGCAGCAGCGCATTCGTAGCACCTTTGGTGTGTTGCAAATGTCCATAGGCGATGGTAACCGCTTTTCATCAAGTGGGCCGTCTGCCTGTCTGCTGAGCTCCTGCAATAAAATAAAATTAGGAAAGTCCATTGAAGTGAGCACATTATAAGTCGTAAATGGCGGACGTGACCTTGAGCGTTCGGACGTCCTAAAGCAATATGGAGAGAGTGTTACGGTTTTGGTGAGCATATTGTTCGTGAGTGTGCGAGTTTTTTTTTATTGCAGAATTCAGGAGACAGGCAGACGGCCCACCTGATAGAAAGCGGTTACCATCGCCTATAGACATTTGTAACAACAAAGGTGCTACAAATGCGCTGCTGCTCTCTTAAAGGAGACTGGAACCTAACCACTGATGCCGGCACACAACTCAAGGTTTCTATGACGGCATACTCTAGACCAAGGGTGGTAGCCATCCAGTCGGACAAATACCCTCCCATCTGGCTGTCGCTCGCGCGATTCTTTCTCCGTTCCTGCATGGATAAATGTATGAAAATAGAAAAAAACACATGACTCAGCAACCTCAGTGTATATTATGTTCTTTTGTTAAAATATTTTTTTATTGTCATGCTGGCAAACAGGCAGACAGCTCAGCTAATATGAGCTAATATAAAGTGGTTTACTGTCGCCTATCGACGTTTCGAACACCAGGAGGGAAGCTATCGCGGTGCCGGCGTTAATCATGGGATACAGCGGAGGGGATAATGGGATACAATAGGAAGATGAAATAGGAGAACAACGAAATGAGCCATCAGAATTCTTCACTCGTACATAAATAGCCCATATCTTTTGAATTGCCTTAATATAAATACGAATTACAGAAGACGGATTCCACCACCATTTGCCTTGCGAGCCTATAAAAATAATGCATCTTATTACGTTGTATTGAGCAGAATGTGTCGTCTGTTTAATGAGCTGGTCAGCGATAATCCCATTTTAGATATATTCAACTAGAGTTTAAGCGATTGATCAGAGCAACAAATTTCTGTCCGTGCAGGAACGGAGAAAGAATACAATTTCCTGCGGCCGGGCGGCCTGTCGTAAGAGGCGACTTAACAACCCACAGCCAGGTGGTAGGGCATTTGTCCGGCTGGATGGCTACCACCCCTGGTCTAAAGTGTGTCGCCATAACAACCTTGAGTTGTGTTCCGGCATTAGTGACCAGGTTCCAGTTTCCCTTAAGAGAGCAGCAGCGCATTTGTAGCACCTTTGGTGTTTCAAATGTCCATAGGCGATGGTAACCGCTTTTCATCAAGTGGACCATCTGCCTGTCTGCTGAGCTCCTGCAATAAAAAAAAAAAGAAAAATCTCTGGCATATTAGTTTTTTGTTATCAACCAACATAATTATGTTATAGAATCTAAACTACTGTATGGTATATTATTATTATTACGTAACGTAATTTCCTGTATTCACATGTTTAGGAATACGACTTAGGTTCTAAAATTGTGTTAAAAATATGTAGATGTATTTATGGTTGTATTCTGTTGTGTCGCGAACGCGACTATAACTTTAAAGACAAAACGTCAATGTGACATAAGAAGAACGTTACTTCAATTTTGAACTACATTTTTGAATACCAACTTCAACCGACGGCTTTGTAATATTCCAATAAATAAATTAGTTATTCTCAAGAATTTAGCGCCTATGATTTCCCACTGCGAACTCTGGAAGCTCAAACAGTTGTGTGAAATAAATAACTAAATAAAATAAAATTCTCACTCATCCTACTGTGATGCCGGTCACTAGTTCCCAAAATCCGCTCACCTCATCCCTTTTCTGCGACATCAGCATTATATACTCTTACTATGCTCACATATAGTTCAATTTCATCTCTTATTTCGTCAAGAGCGGCTTAAATATGTTTTTAAAAAGATTCCCTAAGGACTCTATAGTAGTACGAATCACGATCAACCCAAGGCTAACCGTTTCACACTGATATTCTGTGTTTACGTGATATAACACCAATCGAGCTAGCCGTAAGAGCAGAAATCAAGACGATGATTTCAGTATGGCTCTATCCTACTCTCAAATTTCTTTATGAAACAATTTCAGTACTAATAATAATAATAAGTGAAACTGCAGCCCACCTCTCGACTCCCCTTAGCCACTCACACCCATGTTGCCCCATTCTATGGCATGACGAGTCACCGTCTGCCCATTTTTCCATGTTCCCTGAACATTGCGACGGGCAGACGCCATAGTCCCCATATTCCCAAACCCCTAGCACCACTAAGAGTTCACCTCAATAGCCCGGTACTTTTTGTTCTCATTTCCCACAATAGCCCTACACTGGCCGGGGCTTGTTCTTGGGTGCATTACTATATGGTGTAGACAGGAATAATCGTCGGTCAGTGTCACGCCACATTTACATTAAATTTGGTACGGGGCCTCTACGTGTTGGCCTACCCATGGCCCCATGCAAGCCCTCTAAAAGTCCGGGGCCATTTTTATGGCCCGTGGTCTTCAAATACATACAAATAACAGTAATAAGTATAGCTTATGGCAATGTTTCAACATTGTTTTGAAGGCAAGGAAAGGAGTAGTTCGTTTAGATGACGGCGTCAGCTAAAACAATAGGAGAAACTCTGAAAATTGTTTCAGTACTGAGTTTAAGAGTATTCATTCCGCCTGGTGTAGATGAAATTTGTAGTTCATTGTTGAGACTTACCTAACTACTAGTATTACTAGAGTGGAATCTTATTGTAACTCGTTGGCAAGCGTATTTTATGGACATCTTTTTAAGGTTTCGACTGGTTTTCGCCTGTCCGTATTTTGTAGATGATAATGGCCGAAACTACTTTAATTAAAAATCTTAAGTCGGCGTCTTCTGCCTATATGCCGTGTCAAATATGCACAAAATTCTTATAGTTATCAAAAGAGACATTTTAAATACATAAATATGAAATACGTCTGGTCTATACCTGTTGCCATTCAGCGAGGCAATGTGGCCAGTCTTTTGGGCACATTTCCAACTAACAGCGGTCTGGTACTAGATTCTGTATATTTTTTTTAGTTTGTTTAGTTTACAAACTAAAAATAAACTATACATACAATGTATAATATAGTTTTTAGTATAGATAATTTATAGTATAGTTTGATTTATTTGTAACTAGCGGTCCCGGCAGACTTTTGTTCTACTCTGAAAAAATAAAAATCTAGAACCCGATCCCAGCGCCACCTACCGGTTTCGATTGGGGATTTAAACCATCCGGGGACCCACTCAAACACACAAAAACAAAATCACCAAAATCGCTCCAGGTGATTAGGATTCTAGAACCCGATCTCAGCGCCACCTACCGGTTCCAACGAGATAGAAAGTATTCTATGTCCGTCTCCTGGTTATAGTGTAACTAACACGACTTTCTTTTATATATATAAGATTTAGTTTATTTTTAAATAAAATGAAATGTTATTAATTCAAAATCTTATAAAGTATAAACTTGAATGACTCAATGCATTCAATGCAATAAAAAAAATGAAGTAACTAGGATATTCCCGCGGTTTCCTCCACGCTTGAGTTGAAGTTCCTGCGGGATTCTCAGGACACAGAGTATGTAAGCTATCGTTTTAGTAGAAACTATGTCGGAATAAGCTATTTTTTATGCATCCGAACAACTTCAAACCGCTCCCGGGAAAATTCTCCGAATAAAAAATATCACGCATTTTATTACATTAAATTTGCTATTGATCAGTAAAAAATCACATTGGAATTCGGTTTTCTTAAAGCTGCCATTTTAAAACATTTCCATAAAAAATCCCGCGGGGCATTCCCGGGATCAAAAGTAGCGCAAAGTTTAAGTCTAAGAGTTAGCTGTCTATCAGCGAAAACCGCATCGAAAACGGCCCAGTAGTTTTTACGTGAATCCTGAACAAACAGACAAACCGATAAAGACAAGATATCTAAAAAAAAATGCATAGTGTTCTCCATCGTTTATATAGTCTATTCCGGTTGTTTTTTCTTTTGCAATAGCTTTGATGTACAGACACGGCATGTTTAATTTTTTTATTATAGATATAGTAAGAGAGGTTACAATAAAAGCTTTGTACGTCTAAAAACTTTCTTTTTTAATTTTCGAGTTGTCCCTAGTCAAAAAGTGTACAAAATGGATGGTACCCTCAGCCACTCCCAGTCTTTTTTTTTTTTAATTGCAGGAGTGCAACAGACAGGCAGACGGCGCACTTGATGGAAAGCGGTTACCAATGCCTATGGACATTTGCAACACCAAAGGCGCTACAAATGCGCTGCTGCTCTCTTAAGGGAGACTGGAACCTGGTTACTAATGCCGGAACACAACACAAGGTTGTTATGGCGGCATACTCTAGACCAGGGGTGGTCGCCATCCAGTCGAGTAAATACCCTACCACCTGGCTATGGGTTGTTTTGTCGCCTCTTACGACAGGCCGCCCGGCCGCAGGAAATTGTATTCTTTCTCCGTTCCTACACGGATGAAAATAGTTCTAAAATAAAGAAAATATAGTCACTTGATTCATACATTTCCATATTTTTTTACTTTTATACAATAAGAAATACACCATGAGGGTTTTCCTCAACAGTAATCTCACATTACTGATGTGATAAGAGATTACTGATGTGTAAGACTCACAAACCTGCTTTCTACAAGTATACCGATAATTTATGTAATGATTCCAACACACACAATATTAACACAAGTATTAAAACACACGCATTCTCCTAGATAGTAAGTTAGAAATAAATAGACATAGATAAATAGATAGATAACACTTTATTGCTCACCAAAATAAATAATTACAAAAACAAAATGCATAATTATAATACTTGTTGGCAAAACAACAGGCGGCCTTATCGCTAAAAGCGATCTCTTCCAGGCAAACCAGCTTAAAAGAAATTCTTAACTAATCTGGCGATGTAGGTGGAGCGGAAAAAAGATAGGACTGTACAATTTAAATATACATAATAATAATACTACAAAATATATATCATACTAATAAATATTTAACTGACTTCTTTCTACAACATCTTGAGGTTAAACACAAAAGATATCAACATATTTGCAAAATAAATTAACTTAAAAATAAACTACAAACTACATAAGAACTAAAGCTAAATAAAAAAGGGAAAAACGCCTAAAGATAAGTTAATGGTCCCAAACCACTGTCACTTGCCAAGAACGTTCCGAGAAGGCTGGCGGCGTTACCACGTTATATAGCAATGTTTAATCTTTGAGCAAAATAGACGCCAACCTTCTGGTCGCGTCTGGCGTATACCAGAGGTTTGGCGACGTCACGGTAACCTTTAGGGCGTCAGGACCCCACGGACCCAGAGGTTCCACCCCAAATGCCGCAAATGTGTAACCATTTCCAATTGTGGCATATTTGCGGCGCTTGAGAGCCTCCTGTACGGCTACAGCAGAACCGGCGGTACTGCTGCAGCTGCATACTAATCATACTAATAAATAGTAATAGACATAATAATAAATTGTAACTTTACTCGGGCATATCATGTTCGCCCGGACCAAAACAGGAAAAAAATTATGTGTTGTGCCCGCGACTTCGTCCGCGTGAATTTTTTTTCGCGCAACCCTAATTTTCCTCATAACATCAGCTTTCTAACAGTGAAAGTTCCGTTAAAATCGGTCCAGCGGTTGCAGAGATTAGTCGGAACATCCAACATCCAGACGGACAGACACAAATCAAAAATTCAAAAAATTTAATTTTCAGAATTGCCTGGTCCGATTTATCCCCCTTGACTTTTTTCACATTTGTATTTTGACATTACAAACAGACTACAATTCTATTTAGCTGTGTAGATACAGTAATCGGAAAAGCTTTAGAATAACCCTTCATTTCAACACATTAATTTAATTTCAAACAAAAAGGGCACTTCCCCAAGGAACTCTTTAAATCCAACTCTCAGTTCCTTTTTCTAAGACGAGGATAAACGTCCCACGAAATTAATGGCCCCTGACTTGGAACGAGGTTGGAAAGATTTATGTTCTAAATACTGCTTCCTGTAATAATCTAAATTCAATTGGAACTAAAATTTCCAGTTTATTTTAAAATCTTATACTAATATAAGCTGAAGAGTTTGTTTGTTTGCTTGAACGCGCTAATCTCAGGAACTACTGGTCTGATTTGAATAATTCCTTCAGTGTTAGATAGCCCAATTATCGAGAAAGGCTATAGGCTATATAATCATTACACTAAGACTAATAGGAGTGGAGCACCAATGAAGAATGTTTCAAAATCGGGGGGTATTTTTAACTTACTTTTTTTTAAAGTATTCCACGCGGATAAAGTCGCGGACAGAAGCTAGTATATATATACTGATATATTTTATGGTTCCGTAGCTATTTTGAAAAAAGCGGAACTTTTTTACAACTGTCATGAAAATAAGTGATCACTTCTATTAAACTTTTGAACTATGAAGTAAAAAGAGTAAAAACTAATTAAGACTAGATGGATTTGCTCGTTTTTTTTTCAACATTAAAAAGCAAGAGAGGAATGATCTAACCATACATGGTTCAAAATTTTTTTTAAACGTCGTCATACTTCGTACTCTAATAATATAGAACTCTGTGAATCATACTCTTTTTGCGTGATACAAAGAGAAAAAGACACAAAACAGAGAAAATTACATTTCTCCAGCAACATCAGACAAAATATTTCGTAAATGCGTATTCAATTCCCAAATTCCACTCACAAATGGTTTTTCCATATGATTGATAGGAATTGATTCAATTTGCTGGCAACACAAGTGCGCTATTACAAAAACATCGTTCGATAGCATTGTGGCTGGAATGGAATCAGTGTTACCGCAAGCAGTGGCGTCCCGCGGGAAATACCACGATATGCTTCACGGTTCGCTGTGTTGCTAGATACACATTGAAAATATCTAGAATAATTCAACTTACAATGAAATAAGACTTACAATGTAAGGGTGATGTGTATAGATATTTAACCGATGATTGAAACAAAATATCGTTGTTTAGCCATATAGTTTTAGCGATTATTTTATTTTAAATGTCGGTGCACATCAGCATAAGTATGTAGTGCGTAATTGCGCAATTATCATTCATCAATCATAATAAATGATGCAACATTTATCATTTATTGATAAGGTACGGGCCATTGCACCTTGGCACGTTTCATAGTCGTCCAATCCTTGAAATTATGTGAATCAATAATTATACATCAATGTTCGAACAAATCTGCGTAAAAAAATTCCGTAGCTATTTTGCCAGAAATGACAGCTTTTAGGATGACAAAGGGGTGTGAAATACGTGTGAGAGAATAGACAGAATAAGACAGTATTTTTTTTATAACGTCTCCCTGACTTACCATGTGGTCAAACATTTTTATCTTTCTGTGGGTTTTAAATTTTTTTACCTCTTATGTCACTCTGTTTGTATGTTTATATGTTAATATATATTTTATTTATGCTAGGTATATGTTTAGACATATTGTACTATTAATATTTTTTTTATTATACTACTAAGTTTTTATCTACATTTGCTGACAAATTTTTGTTTTCCTATCACTAATATTTTTACGATTTGAGTAATATTATCCGTGCAGGAACGGGGAAGATTAAATTTCCTGCGACCGGACGGTCTATCGTAAGAGGTGACAAAACAGCACACAGCCAGGTGGTAGGGCGTTTACCCGACTGGATGGCTACCAACCCTTGTCTAGAGTATGCCGTCATAACAAACTTGTTGTGTTCCGCCATAAGTGTTCAGGTTCTACTCTTCCTTTACAGAGCTGCAACATATTGGTAGCATCTTTGGTGTTCAAACGTCCATAGGTGACGGTAACCGCATTCCATCAGATGGGCCGTCTACCTGTCTGCTGAACTCATGCAATAAAAAATGTTGTACTTATTTATCTATTAGGGGATAGTAGGGAGATAAAGGAGAAAGGGGCCAACGGAACTCTTACTCACCTTAGGAAACATGATTATAGCTCAAGGTTAACCATTGGACGCCAATAATCTGAGAGATCATGGTGTCACACCGGTCGAGTAGGCCCCCGAGAGCATGGTTCTACCATGTCCTTATACCAATACCAACCAATAGGTTATACTTTAGTCGATGTTTCATCGTCAGCCTCCTCCGACTTTTTCATCCAGCGTATACAGGCGACCTTGCGCAAGTTGTCAGTCCATCGGGCTGGAGGGCGTCCAACAATACGCTTACCTCGGTAAGCGTATTGTTGGCGCGCGTCTCGACGCGGTCTTCGCTGCAGGCCACAATTTAGTCGATCAATAACTTTTATATGTTGATTGAAAAATCTACCCTAAATTACTGAAACGGCCAGCGGTTAACGAGCTGACCGGGATCTTGTATGACTGGGTTCAGGAAATATATCGTTTATATTATCAACCAAGAGACTTTTACAACCATGTGTTCAGCTCGCGGCCCGATACAATTCTGATGTCGATTGTTTTGGGTGAAGTTCGATGAAATAATTACGAATAATTATATTTCTTAATATAAAAGACGACTAAAAACTTTAATCGTTACAGTAAAGTCTTGGAAAATACTTTTACTGGCAACCCAGATTCACCCTCTTGGCATTTATACCACTTTTATGCTGCGTTGCTACGCTTCAAGTTATATTTATACAATTTCAACATTGGTCCGCGTTATTAACAATAAATTCGGCCATTCCGCCTTATAATAACAGCCCAATGAAATGGTTTATTTAGCTTTTGTTAGCGCCTTTCATTGCTGCTTTATAGATACTAATATTGTTGAATTCGCTTATTGAAAAATATCGTTTCACCCGTAAGTATTAATATTAAGCCGTGGTAGCTTAGTGGTTAGCGGACTCGCGTCCCAAACTCAAAGGTACGGGTTCGAATCCTGTTTGGAAAGCAAGCACTACTTAAGCAAATTTCTGGCCTAATGTTCATATTACACACTACTAATTGTTGCTCGCAGCTTCGGCCGCGTAGATTAAAAATAGTCATAGTCATTTTATCCGTGCAGGAACGGAGAAAGAATATAATTTCCTCTCGTAAGTGACGACAAAAACCATCACTGGACTAAAGTATGTCGCCAACAGCCTTGAGTTGTGTTCCGGTATAAGTGGCCAGGTTCCAGTCTTCCTTAGGAGAGCATCAGCGCAATTGTAGTATCCTTGGTGTTGCAAATGTCTATAGGCGATGGTAGTCGCTTTCTATCAGGTGGGCCGTCTGCCTGTCTGCTGAACTCGTGTAATAAAAAAGTTTAAGCAAGCTTTCTTCATCTTCTTTTTCACCCACTTGGGGTTGAATTTTCAAAAATCTTTTCTTAGTCCACACCTTTTTTATATTAAACTTCGCACTGCAATGTATATACTGTTATTTTTTTATATTTTTTTTATTGCAGGAGTTCAGCAGACAGGCAGACGGCCCACTGAATGGAAAGCGGTTACCATCGCCTATAGACATTTGCAACACCAAAGGTGCTACAAATGCGCTGCTGCTCTCTTAAGTGAGTCTGGAACCTGGTCACTAATGCCGGAACACAACTCAAAGTTGTTATGGCGGCATGCTCTATACGAGGGGTGGTAGCCATCCAGTCGGGCAAATGCCCTACCACTTGGCTGTGGGTTGTTTAGTCGCCTCTTACGACACGCCGCCCGGCCGCAGGAAATTGTATTCTTTCTCCGTTCCTGCACGAATAAATGTTAGGCATTACTTTACTGCATTTTGGAAAAGAGAGTTTTTTTATTTCGTCACGAGCCTTTAGGAGATCATTTCTGTCGACATTGTCCCAATTTTCTTCATTCTTTAGCATTATTTCCAACATTGTAGATGCCGTTATGTTGGCACCTATATTTGTCTGAGCTGTTCTTGGCTCTTCCTATCTCGCGCATTCTAATATAGTATGCGGTGTCCACTTTTCGCAATATGGGTATGTGTTTTATTGCACATCTAGGGTAAAAAGAACCCGCGTGTAAATTTTCACGATCCTCGCTACAGTAGGTTAGGCTGTGCGTTGATATATTAGTCAGTCAGTCAGTAATTATGTATTATATATTATCCGACTTTTCGATTATCCCATTTTTCGATTACCCGATTTTTCGATTATCCGATTTTTCAATTATCCGATTTTTACCATTATCCGAATGCTTAGGAGTTGTAACGACAACGATGAATCCAGTTTATCGAGTCTCCACTATAAATATTATTTTACGGGTAAATAGGTTTCTAATGTGTCTGCTACACCTGGGACAATGTTAGTGACTATATCACGCAGATGTAGCCAAGGGTTTGTTGCCCTATTTAAAATGCGACATAGAGCATTGACAAATAACGTATATATATATATATATATATATATATATATATATATATATATATATATATATATATATACGTTAGCCATATTAGTGTATAACACTAACGGCGTTATTTTTAACGCTAGAAACAAGATACATTTAGACATTCATATTAACGCAAGTGGAGCATGGTTATAATGGTTATATGTCCAAAAGCTTATCACCTTGATTTTCGCGGAATTAGTCAAATTTAATTTATTTTAAACAAAGACGACAGACAGACGGATATGAGGATATCATAAAGTTTCCGTTTTGATGAAAATAACGGTACTCTAAGAAACTAAAAATTGTTGAAATAAGAACAAAAAGAATTCAAAGTTTGAATCACTCAGCTGTTGCCGCAAATCGTCCCACCATTGGTTCGGATATCCATTAGCTAATTGCGATTGGTCACAATTCCGGCCACAAAACTCGTCGGTATAATATAAACCAACGAAATGGTATTCCTTAATTATTTAAAACTGAGTAATTGAAAGTCGTTGGTTTTAAATTTTTTTAGAACATTTGACTGCATGTTGCGTTAGGATTATGGAAGGTAAGGTAAGAAGTGCCATCTTATATGAAAGGGAAGTAGAAAAAGTGTCCAGCAGTTTGCTGAAAATAGAGGTTCAAATACCTACCACAGTTTAATAAAAAAATAATTGAGTAAATATATGCTGTGAGAAAACGTGTAGAGTGATTTAATTATTGCAAATTTATAATAAAAAAAATAATTTATGTGTCTGTGTGTGTGCAGTTCACACGCAGTAGAATAAATGAATGAATGAATGACAACACTTTATTGTTCACCAAAAATTAAAACTACGTCCTTAAAACTATGTACAGTAAATGTTGAACAAAGGGCGGCCTTATCGCTTAAAGCGATCTCTTCCAGCCAACTCCCTGAAAGTGGAGTTAAGAGTTAGAAGTGAAACTTCAGAGAATATACTCACAGATAATTCTTCTCTAACTTTATTTTTTTTATTGCAGGAGTTCAGTAGACAGGCAGACGGCCCACTTGATGGAAAGCGGTTACCATCGCCTATGGACATTTGCAACACTAAAGGTGCTACAAATGCGCTGCTGCTCTCTTCAGGGAGACTGTAACCTGGTCACTAATGCAGGGACACAACTCAAGGTTGTTATGGCGACATGCTTTAGACCAGGGGTGGTCGCCATCCAGTCGGACAAATGCCCTACCACCTGGCTGTAGGTTGTTTTGTCGCCTCTTACGACAGGCCGCCCGGCCGCAGGAAATTGTATTCTTTCTCCGTTCTTGCACGGATATTTATTTATTTATAATTAATATAAACATAATTCCTTTAGCTTAAATCCGTACCGTATCCGTGCAATTAAAACTTCCAAACGGCATCTTATTATATTATAAAGAATAATTTTTAAATTTAAATCGATTATAGATAACCTCCAAACCGTCACCCATAACAATGTTTGTTATTATTAGTCGAAAAATAAAATTACATTTAAATTGTGCAAATTGATTCCTTCCTTTTTTGTATAATAGTATATATGTATATCTATCTCTGTCCCCCAATTTCCCCGTACAACTTAATAGACTTCATCATTTTGCCGTCGGATACTTTTACAGAATTAAAAAGACGCCTGTGAGAAATAATAACATTTTTTGGCAAGTGCAGTCAGTTCTTGAAACAAACTAATTGGCGGCCGCCTTGAAGAGTAGATATTGGTGGAGGTGGTTTTAGTTTCCGTCTAAGTCTGATGTCTACGCCTGAAGCCAAGGTGGACATTCTTAGTCGACGAGGGTTTGAGTGAATCTTTCTAATTAGAAGTATTATTGCGCGTACTAATGCGACTCCACGCGGACGCCGGCGGTTGGCTGGCATCCGGAGACGCAGGTATGCGCATGACTTCCCACCCTGAATAATACCGCTTTGGGGGACCTTAAG
Organism: Dendrolimus kikuchii; assembly: GCA_019925095.2. Taxonomy (NCBI): domain Eukaryota; kingdom Metazoa; phylum Arthropoda; class Insecta; order Lepidoptera; family Lasiocampidae; genus Dendrolimus; species Dendrolimus kikuchii. The sequence goes on along the minus strand of CM034390.1, from coordinate 4,979,417 downwards.
CTATCAAGGGAGCAAAGGATTCATCACCCCCGCTGACGAAGTGGATGTGTTCTGATTCCCGGGGCACATTCAGGCACTTTTTGCGCTGGATCGGACTGGGCGTAACTACGTTCTAAGTCTCAGCCTTTCCTACATAAAAAGCGCGGGGCACATGGGAGGAGGGTGGTTTTAGTGGGCAGTGGTTGTTGCCCGTGCAACTTCTCTGAGTCTCCACACAAGCTGGTTGATTACTGTTTGGATTGCCCCTTATTAAAGGGTAAAGCCTCCATGATCAACTATGGTCTAATCCCTTGCAAAGGTATTGTGCGTCAATAGCATTTCCCCCGCCTTTAAAAAAAAAAACAATCTTTCTAATTATTCTATTTATTTATTGTTATTCGACAAACATTTACACAACAACTGAAGGCAACAAAATCATACTATTATCTTCAGCGGCTACCTGTGTACGGAATATCCAGGGTTCTTTTTACCTTCGGATTCCGCACACACAGCCCCCAAGGCCTCTGATTCAACCTCAAACGCACAAGTAGAAAATTAATTAAAACAGGACCAGCAGTGCACATTTTAATATCCGCGCACAACTCAACAATATTATCAATATGTGACAAATGCGACTTTCAGAAGCTAGCTAATTTACACTCTATCCAAGTGACAAAAGGATTAAAATTAACTAACACTAGTATAAACTGGTCACCAGCAGCCGTCTCATTCCAACTATAAAGAGAGTTGGAAAGAGACGGCTGCTGTTGACTAATTTTATTCTGGTCGAGAATTTATCCGTGTGGGTTATTCTGAAAACAGTAGAAAATTAATTCGCCTAACCAATCTTATAATTCAGATATGGAAATAAGTAGATGGAATGATAAAATATTGTTACAACTTACCACCAGCATATCTGTAAAAACATATTTTATTACCTGTCGGAATTTGAACTAATTGTAGTTCTTTTATGATCGTCTTCTTTTGTTTACTTATTTATTGGCATACGTTTCTAGAGAACAGCCCATTGTTTTATTGTACTCGTTCATGGCTGCTTGCGGCAGAATCATTAGCCAACTGTTGCGGATTACGTCGACTACGATACGGGAGCATTTGTATTTGTGAGGTATAAAACGACGGCCTGATGGGGAGAGGGGGCAATCGAGTGAGAACCACAATCAAGGCGAGACGTGTGTACATTCGGGAATCTATTAGTGACGGACTTTGCGCGTTTTATTGAATTACGACCTTCTGCATTACGTTTGGATTTGTTGTGTTCGGTTATACTTGTACCTGTGTTATACGTGTTTGTACTAATATAGTTCTAATAAACTCTATAATAATTCTAACGGAATTTTAATTCGAGTCCCGCAACTCGTAACAATATCATCGATTGACCATAGTTTCAATCTGCCTTGGTCATTGCCACGATAATAGATCCGAGTGTGTGGCTCATTTATACAATTTTGATTAAATTAAAAAACCTATGAAAATGAAAGGTGATTCAATTTTAAAAACCAATAAATGACGTTTTAGAAAAAGTCATAATTATATGACAATTATTTATTGTGACGCCTAAGACTGTATTACAGAAATGGATGGTTTACTTATATTTTTAAATATTTAATTTAAAGAGCAATATTTTTTTGTAAATTATGTTTCTGATTAATTTTTTTACATTTTCGACAACGAAATCTATTGTAGTGTCCACAAAGATCTTTACACAGTTGCTTGATTATATGAATGACACACTTGAACAAAAGAGAAAAACGAAGTGTTCAATGTTTGCTACTTAAAGTAAATGGATCATTAGCCGTCTCTGTGTGCTGCAGCAATAAGAAACGGGTTTACCGTCAACATCCAAACAATATAACACACAATATACTTTAATTTCCCAAAATACAATCTTATTTTTCCCATTACCAAACGGTGTCTGTATTCTACACTAGAATAAGTCCGCGCCTTCGTCCACACTTGATTTGAAATTCCCGCGGGATTACTGCGAAACATTTAAAAAAAGAATGTTAACTATCGTTTTAGTAGAAACTGTATCTGAATAAGCTAATTTTTATGCATCAAACTCAGAGTATAAGTCAAAAATTAGCTGTCGATCAGCGAAAACCGCATCGAAATCGGCCCCGTAGTTTTTACGTGAATCCCTAAAAAAACAAATAAGAAATCTAAAAAAAAATACATCGGGTTATCCATTGTTTATATAGTCTATCGCAGCTGTTTTATTTTAAATAGCTTTAATGTACAAACACGGCATTTTTAGAATTTTATAATATTATAGATTAATTCCATTTATTTAAAAATGGAACAGATTCAATAATAAATTAGAAGTCTGTCTAAATATCAAAAATAGTTCTTTCAATTCTAATAGAAAGACGCACTGTCAACTAAAAAAAAATAAAGGAATTTAATAGTTAAATATGGTTTAAAATATTACTTTTTAACGGCTTCTCTGCTCATTGGTTATTTAATGGTGATTCTTAGATTATGAAGCATTTTCACGGACAGTGTCTAAAATATAAAATATTGTAGTATATACATAGCTAAATAATAGATATACAAATAAAATATTTGGAACTTTTTACAAGCAAATAAAGAAGCGAAAAGATCTAACTCAAACAATCTCAATATGGTTTTATCTTTTAAATATTTTATGTCTCATGTTCGTCTTCCAAATTGTCGAGATTTTGGCTTCACAAAAATCGCGTTTGAGAATAACCCCTTCCTAACGATAAACGATGACGTCGACACGTAGTGGGAGGTTATTTATAGTTTTTTAACCAAAACTCCACTTTTCTGACTGAATAGACCTAAACTAATGTTACTAGAACATTCTTAGTGGCATAAGGAACATGGGTGTATAAGACAATCTTAAAATCATCCCCAAATAAAGCCAGAAAAGAGCAAAATCCTACATCGCGCTAGCGATGTTTTTCATCCAATTAGTATATATATAAGTTCTTGACTATTACTGCCTGTCCTCCCCTGGGCTATTTCCGACAACCGACCTGATGGTTGTGGCCTTCACGTTTTCGGCCTTTGTCGGCCTCGGACGCAAGCGACTTGGAATACACCAAGTTGTACGCCCAAGATTCTAATGTACGTACTCCCGTTGGGTTAGTTAAGCGTTCGAGGCGCTTCATTGACCGAATCTCGTTGTGGGTTGCTGCGCAACCACCAAGGGCCCAGTTGGGCTGGCAACACTGCGGCATTGTCGCACTCTGTGGTGCTATTGGAAGACGGAAATGCCCAGGGGAGGCACCCAGTTAATTAAATCTACATTTAATAAACTGTGCCTCTAAAACATAAACAAGTACAACAAACCACAACAACCCTTTTGTTAAAAGATGTAAGCAAAAGTTTTATTCATACAAAGGTAACAAGGTTACACAACACAATAAGCTTTTTTAAAAAGATTTTTAAATACAAGCTTTTGAGATCCTGGATATCATGTAGCAGCAGAGTGCTAGCCAAGACAAGTAAAACGAGCCCAAACACGACGGGTCTATCTTGTTTAGTACAAGTGTTCCTATGGCCACCTTCCGACTCTACCATCAGATCAGCTCTATGGTATTATTGCATTGTCACGCGATATACATATGCGCGCAAAATTTCAGCTCAATCGGAAACCGGGAAGTTGGTCAAAGTTAACTTGCAAGATTCCACCCAAACTTACATACATACACAGGTACATCCCAAGTTAAATAAAAGCTTGTAATAATAAAATAGTAATATTTTTTCTTGTCTTAAGATTATAAAAAAGTAAAATAGGCGGCCCTTGGATGGATAAGGATCTTATTCAAAATAACTTGTTAGTATACAGCTTAATATTATATACTATATAATAATAATGTCAGTCCATAAATGTTCCACTGCTGGGCTCGGGCCTCCCATTGTAGGGGGAACGGGACAGTATACCCGCCACGCTTGTCCAAGGCGGCTAGGTAGGTTTGACACATGGGTTATCTCGATGTGCAGATTGCATCACGATGTTTTCCTTCACCGTTGTCAGCATTTGGTAACTGTAACAATATACACATTACATCAGAAAACTGACTAAGTGGTGCATGCGTTCCGGCCAGGATAGAACCCGCGTCTTTTCAGTGTGGGACGCGTGCGCTAGCCATTACGCTACCACGACTTTTACGCTTATTATTTATTTAGGTTTATGGCTTGGCAGGTAGGCCTTTAAGCCAGATCTTAGATTACAATATAGTTTCTTTATTTTCTTAAGCCTATGTATAGCTCAGCTGAACTGTAGGTTATCAACTAAAGCCATTCAACGGAGTTCTTGTGACAACTCAAAAGGCCACATTTGACTATACAGTTCACATTTCTCACAAAAACATAATTACTACTCAAAAACTATCAATATCCTACAGCTATTGTTTGTTTTAGAGTAATTTTACATATCTTTAGAAAATAAAACTGCACAGCACAACATGTCCTTCCAGTTCCCGCCAAAAACTCCAACTTTTACGCTTAATATTATATAGGTCCCGCCACGTAAAAAGAACACTGTGGCTCCCAATCTCAGTTCGCCGGAATGGTCATATGCTAAATTTAATATATCGTACACTATTAATACCCTACACTCTTCCTTACCTTAAGGAATGTTTCAACTTCCTTCATACATCACACACCTTCGATTTGCGCTCCTCTAATAACCTCCTGTTAACGACACCTGCATATTCTTCAACATTTTACTCCAAATCCTTCGCTGTACAGGCTGTCTGCCTTTGGAACTCTTTACCCGTAGATGTCAGAAAAGCTAAATCACTTGCCATATTTAAAAAATCTGTCAAAAACTATTACCTTAGTTTATAATAAAATATATATTTTTCTTTTCATTTTTCTTAACTTAGCTGTTTACTGTCCACATTGTACTGTTCTTCCTTTTTTATTTTACTTCTTTTAATTTAATTATACATAGACATAATTTGTTAAAAGTATCCTCTCAGTCAGGTTGCCTGGAAGAGATCGCTTTAAGCGATAAGGCCGCCTTTTGTTTTGCCGTTAAATTATTGTAATTATTTATTCTGTAATTGTTTATTATGGTGAACAATACAGCGAGGCTAATGTTGTTCCTCGCAGGCCTAGACCCGTCTACTATAGTTGAAAATTTGTATATATGCTTTGTATGTTTCGGGAAACGTTTGTGACATAAATGATTGTACAGCGCCATCTATTGGCTTGTAAGTGTTCCACTACAATATTATGCAGTCAGATAATCTTCCTTTAAAAATCTGTTGAAGCTGTCGATAGATCTCTATCACATTATTACTCAAATTGTCAAATTCTATATATAATTTAAATTGACAGTTGAGTCGAGTTGGAATCGTAACCTTTGACGGTTTTGGTAGTGTGTAAACCATCTCGACTCAATATTGAATCAATCTTGATTTGATCGAGACCGTTTTAATGTGAATTTTAGAGACGACGGATTTTTAACCATCTGCCAGCCAAATGGAAATTAACTCGCACTGGCATGGTTTTTTTTTGTTAAAGTTACAGACTTGAGGCCAAGGTCATATACAGGTGTGACGGGTCGTTGCAGGAATAAATAACCCGTTCATTTGTAAAATTTGTAATTTGGTATATAATAATTTCTTTCGGCTATTTACATACATACATAACTTCACGCCAGTTCCTTTGTGGGGTAGGCACGAACAATAGAGCGCCATTCAGGCTTATTCTTACACACTTGCTATATTGACATTCATAACTCTGTACTTAAGGCTCCTGACATCACCTTCTGCTAGTACACGATCAATTTGATCATGGAAGGTGTGTCGTGGCCTTCTTCCTTCCACTTTTACATTGTATATCTGTTTAGTCATTCATTCATCATGCATTCTTTCCACATGCCCGAACCACCGGAGCATTCCTTTCCTTACTTTCACCCCGACACTCTCTTTCAGACCAACTCTATTTACATAGCAAATTATGTCTAATATATAAATTGGGTTTAAAAGGATTAAAAGATATATATATATATATATATTTTTATCCGTGCAGGAACGGAGAAAGAATAGAATTTCCTGCGGCCGGGCGGCCTATCATAAGAGGCTACTTACCAACCCACAGCCACGTGGTAGGGAATTTGCCCGACTGGATGGCTACCACCCCTGGTCTAAAGTATGTCGCCATAACAACCTTGAGTTGCGTTCCGGCATTAGTGACCAGGTTCCAGTCTCCCTTAAAGAGAGCAGTAGCGCATTTGTAGCAACTTTGGTGTTGCAAATGTCCATAGGTGATGGTAACCGCTTTCCATCAAGTGGGCCGTCTGCCTGTCTGCTGATCTCCTGCAATAATTAAAAAAAAAAATACATTTTAATAAGCCTAAATGGCGCTCTGTTGTTCGTGCCTACCCCGCAAGGGAACTGGAATTATGTATGTATGTATGTACATTTTAGTGAGGACTTCTCTCTCTATGTAAAGCCATGGCAGTTGTCAATAACAAAATTAAAAATCTGGCCTGCCAGACAGTGGGCGAAAAGATTGGTTTCGCGACAGGTGTATTTTTCAAGTGGGTCTTCAGAGCCAAATCCTAAATAGCGAAAAGCACTCAAAGGATTCTTGAGGCTGATTTTAATGAAAAGCAAAGTGGCATCAGTAGATTTTTGAAGAATCAATTACCCTCCTCAGGAACCACATCGCCCGATTTTGAAAAATAAACGCATTCTGTATTACTATACCAAATTATAGTTAAAAAGAGAGAGCTAACTCTTCATTGCACACCAAAACATACAATTACAAAAACCGACCATATTTACAATATTTTCTAGGCGATACAATAGGCGGCCTTATCGCTCAAAGCGATCTCTTCCAGACAACCTAAATCAAAAACAAATTTGAATCAGGCGATGTAGGTAGTGCAGGAAAAAGGCAAGGGACACATAAATACTCAAACTAATTTAACAAATAAATATACAAATACATACATATATACATAGTCATAAATATAATATATACGTATACAATAATATACACATCTTCCATGATCAAATTGATCGTGTACTAGCAGAAGGTGATGTCAGGAGCCTTAAGAACAGACGAGCGTGCATGACAAGAGTTATGAATGTCAAAGAAGCAAGTGAGGTGTGTAAGAATAAGCCTAAATAGCGCTCTGTTGTTCGTGCCTACCCCGCAAGGGAACTGGCGTGAAGTTATGTATGTATATACAATAATATATTACAAAATACATATATTATTCTAATAAATGTATTAGCATGATTATATTGTGTTAATCAGACATGTCTATTTATGGCCAAATAGTGTTTTCTGAGTAAATTTCTAAATGTTGGTAAGGATTTAGCCTCTCTGACAGTAAGAGCATATTCCAAAGTTTGACAGCCTGCACTGTAAAAGAATTATCATAATAGAATGAAGTGTGTGCAGGTGTCATAAGTTTTCGATACGTATCAGAGCGCAAATTGTGAGCAGTGGATAGGCGAAGGAGTTTAAAACGTTCCTTAAGGTACTGGGGACTATTAGGAGTAAATAATATATTATACAGGAGAGTGAGAATGTGAGTATTCCGGCGAAAATGAATAGGAAGCCACTTGAGTCTTTTACGATATTCGGAAATATGGTCATATTTTATACATACATACATAACTTCACGCCAGTTCCCTTGCGGGGTAGGCTCGAACAACAGAGTGCCATTTAGGCTTATTCTTACACACCTCACTTGCCTCTTTGACATTCATAACTCTTGTCATGCAAACTCGTCTGTTCTTAAGGCTTCTGACATCACCTTCATATTTTATATTCTATTTATATATATATATATATATATATATATCTGTTGTTCGTGCCTACCCCGCAAGGGAACTGGCGTGAAGTTATGTATGTATGTATGTATGTATGTGTATATATATATATATATATATATATATATATATATATATATATATATATATATTCATATTCATATTTTATATATTCATAATTAGTGTAGCTTGTATGGATCAATTTCTGTGAAGGAATGTCAAACGGCAAACCGAGGAAAAGGGTTGTTTTTGAACAAAATGTTCTATTTTCCATACATCCTTATATTCCTTATAAATATTATAAACGCGAAAGTTTGTAAGAATGTATGTATGGATGTATGTTTGTTACTCTTTCACGCAAAAACCACCGAATGGATTTTGATGAAACTTTACAATAATATAGCTTACACATCAGAATAACACATAGGCTACAGTTTATAAAGATCTAATAATGTGAATTAGGTATCTAAAATATAACGATTATCCATCACGACGCGGGTGAAACCGCGGGCGCAGCTGGTTAATAATAATTAAACATCATCTTTGAGTATTTTTCATATAATTTAGGGTATGGCCCTGAAGGCCCACATGAAAAACTCACCCTGTATGCAATTAATTATACAATAGATTTAATTACATAGAAGCGTATGTGTGTGTGAATGTGTGCGTGCGCGTGTATATGTGTGTATGTATGTATACACATAAGTGTTTACACCTGTTCAGTTTTATGTTTTTACAAGCTTTTATGTAACTTGCAAGTTAAATTTGACCAACTTCCCGGTTTCCGATTAAACTGAAATTTTGCACGCATATGTATATCGCGTGACAATGTTATAATATCGTACCATGGTGCTGATCTGATGATGGAGTTGGAAGGTGGCCGTAGGAACTCCTGTACTAAACAAGATAGACCCGTCGTGTTTGGGCTCGTTTCACTTGTTTTGGCTAGCACTCTACTGCTACATGATATCCAGGATCTCAAAAGCTTGTATTTAAAAACCGTTTTAAAAAACAAGTTTTTTTTCTGTATGCACTTGTTTTGAATTGCAATCGAAGTTGTTATGTTACTAATTTAATATTGTTACGACCGACAAAGACAGATTCACACCTGCAGTTTATTACCTTCCCGCGTTTGGACTTCTTTTGTTTACTTATTTATTGGCATACGGCCCATTGTGCTATTGTACTCGTTTTTGCTCGTTTGCAGGCATAATTACCCAGGTGTGCGGAATACGATTTCTAGGAAATTAAGTCGACGATACGGGCGAGCACACTTGTATTTGTGAAGTATAAAACCACGGCAGGATGGAGAGAGGAGGCAGTCAAAGCGATAACACAAGCGAGGTAAGACGTGTGTACATTTAGTGACGGATTTTACGCGTGTTACTGAATTGTGCATTACATTTGGACTTATTGCGTCCGGATATATTTGTTCCTGTGTTATACGTGTTTGCATAGTTCTAATAAATTCTATAGTAATTCCAACGGCATTTTTAATTCGAGTCCCGCACTCGCAACAATATTTTAATTTCAATGGTTGTAATTTGTTTAGTACATCAATAAAGTAAAAAAAATCGTATACTCACACTCTGTATACGTTTCGTATTGGTAGCTTAGTGATTTGCATGATCTCAAATGACGCGGTAACGAATCCTGACCGGATACCATGTACCGCATAGGCAGTTTACTGAGTTTGTGTGCATATTGTTACGACCTAGACGCCGACAAAAACGAATTCACACCTACATACCTGTAAAAACACATTTTGTTACCCTTCGGCATTTGAACTTCTTTTGTTTACTTATTTATTGGCATGCGTTTATTAATTATTCTAGGGAACAGTCCATTGTTTTATTGTACACGTTTATAGCCGTTGTGGTCGACTCATTAGCCAGGTGTTTCGGATTTAAAGTACAAACTGACTCTAGGAAATTCGGTCGCGCGGTCGGGCAGACATATTGAATCTGTGCAGTATAAAGCAATGCCCCGATTGAGGGACGAGGCAGTCGAGCGATAACCACGAGCGAAGCAAGATGTGTGTACTACAATCGGGAATCTATTAAGTGACGGACTTTGCGCGTGAATTACGACCTTCTGCATTAGGTTTAGACTTGTTGTGTTCGGTTACATTTGTACCTGTGTTATACGTGTTTGTATAGTTCTAATAAAACTCTATAGTAATTCTAACGGCATTTTAATTCGAGTCTCGCGAATCGTAACAATATCTTTACAATTACCACGTGGAAACGTTTAAAGAAACCGTGATGACGACAATCAAACCCACCGAGCCGCCTTAAAAGGCCCGTTCGCTATCCTGCATGGCGATCCAGCTAGGAATATTGTTGCAGCCTGCATTGCGTCCGGCAACCCAGAGCAGGATGCGTCTTGAGGCCTGCAACCTCCGCCAATGCAGGACTGTCACGCAGGATAGTGAATAGGTATTTTGAAAGAAGCTTGGCAGGTATACCCATTATTATCCGTGCCTCTAAGAATTGGTATACCCGAGCCTATCAGTAAGACTTTTAAGGACTGTTATTAATTACACATATTAATATACAAGTTTAATCCGTTTATAATGACATCAAAGGGAAATGACAAACATGTCAGACTAAGTGGGCATCATACAAAGCACAAAGCAATTCGTATTCTACTAAATACAAAATAAATGTCTTCTCGATATCGTCGCGATGGAATAATAGTACAAGGTCTAGAAATGAGAAGCACTATACAATCCATGAATCACTTTATTATATTGTTCTTCCGATTTATACAGCAGTTGCAGTTGAGCCGACAGGCAAACGGCTCACCCGATGGAAAGCGGTTACCACCGCTTATGAACATTTGTAAGGTGCTACAAATGCGTTGCTGTACTCTTAAGGTAGACTGGAACCTGGCCACTAATGCCGGAACACAACTCAAGATTCTTAAGACGACATGCTCTAGACCGGGGCTCAAAAAATACCTTACCACCTGACTGTGGGTTGTTTTGTCGCCTCTTACGACAGGCCACCCGACCGCAGGAATTAGTATATTTCCTCCGTTTCTGCACAGATAAAAAATATATACTATAAGACCGAAAAAAAAAACAAGTAATAAATGCAGTTAAACGCAAATGTCGCCCACATCATTATTTTAGTAAAGAGCTCTCATAATTTGGTTTTATCAACGGAAACGACGAGGAAACTGGTTTACAGTAAACGCACATAGTATTTCAATAATTAAAATACATTATTTGTAAAAACCATACAATAATTATTATTAACTAGCGGCCCCGGCAGACCCGGTCCCAGCGCCACCAACCGGTTCCAATTGTGTATTTAAACCATCCGGGGACCACCCACTCAAACACACAAAAACAAAGTCACCAAAAAAGGTCCAGGTGATTAGGAGGATTCTAGAACCCGATCGCAGCGCTACCTACCGGTTCCAATTGTGTATTTAAACCGTCCGGGGACCACCCACTCAAACACACAAAAACCAAGTCACCAAAAAAGGTCCAGGTGATTAGGAGGATTCTAGAACCCGATCGCAGCGCTACCTACCGGTTCCAATTGTGTATTTAAACCATCCGGGGACCACCCACTCAAACACACAAAAACCAAGTCACCAAAAAAGGTCCAGGTGATTAGGAGGATTCTAGAACCCGATCGCAGCGCCACCTACCGGTTCCAACGGGATAAAAAGTACCCTATGTCCGTCTTCTTACTCTAAGCCACCTCCCCACCAATTTTCAGCCAAATCGGTATAGCCGTTCTTGAGTTATAAATACAGACAGATAGATTAAATTTGTACTAACAGTATACCTTCTTATCCGTGGAGGAACGGACAACTTAAAAAAATGTTTACACAAAATTCTACGCAGACTCGTCTGGTAAATGAACTTGATATTATTAGATTGCAATATTGCATCATTGGTTCAAACGATTTCAAGGACAGGACGTCTCTATCTAACGTAACATTTACGTAATTTATAATTCCTAATAAATGAATGACAACTCTTGCATCATTTATTATGTGCGAAGAATAATAATAGGTTGATTACCGACCACAAGCGTTGCGCAAAATATACGTCTATACGAATGGTATTACAGGATTCATTTCGGAGATTGTGCGGTTGAACTGTTTGACCTGATTCCCCTTACAGAGTTCCATCTTCGGACGACAAGGCGCTCTGATCTACGCCATCGTTTCACAGTGGAAGCTCCAACAGTGCGAAGGAAACGATCACCGTTCCTTCTGCGTACGGCAGGGTTGTAGAATGCACTACCAGAGTCCGAGTTTCCCGAAAAGTACAATCCGGGTAACTTATTTTAAAATATTTTTTAATGAGCCAGACAAATCTGACGGTCCAAACATCTTCCCAGACTCGTTAAGATTTCCGCTGTGTGAGGAAGCGCAAGAGCATTAAAATATGGCGAGATAAAAAAAGTTAATTATGTTTAAATTTTAATTCTGATATTAATGTTTGGAAAAATATGAAAAAAGTGCTCTATGTTATAAGCTACGTTCCATCAGAGACTCACAACGACCACGTTCACGACCGCGATTTTTTCCGTTCAAGTTGTATGCCGGCGTTACAATAGTAAACCCAAGTGGAACGGTTATTCAATTGACATGGGTCGTTGTGAACGTTGTGTGATCGAAAATGATGACGTCATTAGTGACGTTTTCACCACAACTACAACGACCGCGGTCGCCTTGTGGAACGGCTAACGTAGCATTTTGGGCATTGTGAGCTACTAATGGAACGCGCTGGTAATGTGAACAAAATTTACTTAAAATAAATATATATTGTTAACTACTGTCAAAACCTATAAAAACTACCTAAATATTATATTGCAAAAATCCAGATTTTCCTTAAGGCCCTGTTGCCATAAAAGGATGATGCCGTGCTTTTAGCCGAATCGCCATCAGAACTGCAAACACTAGTCACAATAATGAAAGATGACTGTCAGGCGAGAGGCTTACATTTGAATGCGAAGAAAACAAAGGTTATGGTGTTTGAAAGAGAAGAAACCAGAACGAATGCAAGGATAATGGTCGATGATGTTATGCTGGAGCAAGTGAATGAGTTTGTATATCTTGGATGTGCTTTTAGCAGGGATGGAAGGTACACCGCTGATATAGAAAGAAGAGTGAATTTGGGGAATAGTTTGAATGGAGCGTTAGGTAAACTTCTAGGCGCTAAGAACCTCAGCCAGAAGGCCCAGCTCGCCGTACACAACGCGGTGCTGGTACCTACGCTCACGTATGGAAGCGAGAGTGGATATGGAAGAAAGAGCATGAAAGTAGAGTAAACGCGGTTGAAATGCGAGCACTGCGCAAAATCTGCGGAGTGACGCTCGCGGACCGCGTTCGTAATACCGAAGTAAGAAGGAGAATTGGACTGAAAGAAAGTGTCGGGATGAAGGTAAGGAAAGGAATGCTTCGGTGGTTCGGGCATGTGGAAAGAATGCATGATGAAAGAATGACTAAACAGATATACAATGCAAAAGTGGATGGATGCAGAAGTCGTGGAAGGCCACGACACACCTTCCATGATCAAATTGATCGTGTACTAGCGGAGGGTGATGTCAGGAGCCTTAAGAACAGACGAGCGCGCATGACAAGAGTTATGAATGTCAAAGAAGCAAGTGAGGTGTGTAAGAATGGGCCTAAATGGCGCTCTGTTGTTCGTGCCTACCCCGCAAGGGAACTGGCTTGAAGTTATGTATGTATGCCATAGAAGATCGAAAGTGCATACGAAACAATTTTTCGTTAATATTTCCTGTTTAATAATTAACCAAAAAAAATATTATATTTTTTTACGCTATGAGACACAACATGATTATCTCGTAATTTTTGCCTAATTTTATGTTAAGAAAAAAGTTAAGAAAAATCTCCAAATTATTGACCTGAAACCATTGTATCCTTCAATTTTTGTCAAAAGAGGATAAAAAAATATGTACTACTTTATTAAAGAGAGGTTTCTGTTTTTTTATTAATAGCACTTTATTTCAATCACAATAAAATAATAATGCACGTGATAAACGACCGCGTCTATGGAATCCCCGTTATCGCTCGAAATATCAGTAGATACCGAAAACTTCGCCAGGTGGTAGGGCATTTGCCCGACTGGATGGCTACCACCCCTGGTCTAAAGTATGTCGCCATAACAACCTTGAGTTGTGTTCCGGCATTAGTGACCAGGTTCCAGTCTCCCTTAAGAGAGCAGCAGCGCATTTGTAGCACCTTTGGTGATGTAAATGTCCATAGGCGATGGTAACCGCTTTCACATCAAGTGGGCCGTCTGCCTGTCTGCTGATCTCCTGCAATTAAAAAAAAAAAAAACTCCTCATGGACGTTGGCGTTGCTACAAGCTTTAAATAATAGCAAAAACGAGTAGTTGCCGGCATATGTACATATACGGTATATTTATGCTCTTTTTTAATGTATTTTTAACTAATACAAGGTTTGGCAAAGTAATTTGTATGAACAATCCCTGAAAGGTTTTAGTAGCGAACGCCTTATTGCCATTAGGTACAGTCGTCTAGAAAATATTTCTGCTCGCACAAGCGTTGCGTTATTATTTTTTTTAAACTTGTTTACTAAAAAGTTTTGTACGTCAAATTCAAATTCAAAAGTTTTTATTCAAAATAAGTTCCACTGGAGAACACTTTTTGAAGGTCATACATGTAAGTTAAAATTTAATTCTTTACTTCCTATTCTATGTACACCGCTTCGCAACGTGTTGATGCTGTAAAGGAGAAGAAGCGGCAAGAGACTCCCCAGCAACACGTCTAGCTAAATATTGTTTTTCTTTATATTTCATACATACATACATACATAACTTCACGCCAGTTCCCTTGCGGGGTAGGCACGAACAACAGAGGCCATTTAGGCTTATTCTTACACACCTCACTTGCCTCTTTAACATTCATAACTCTTGTCATGCAAGCTCGTCTGTTCTTAAGGCTCCTGACATCACCTTCTGCTAGTACACGATCAATTTGATCATGGAAGGTGTGTCATATATATTTCATTTATATTTCATATTCTATTTATATCTCAAATTCTTTTTTTTAATAAGTTTTGTACAGAAGTAGGTTACAGAATCACTTTTTGAAGAATTAATGGAGTTGTAGCAAACAATGCATACTCAATAAGACCAAGACAATAAAAGGGAAGAAAAATAATATTATAGTTATAATAATAACATGACGTGCTAAAATGTTATGCTGCAATATGTCTCCAGAAATTCCTTACAAGCATGGCAAGATTAAAAAAAATAAAAATAAAATAAAAACGTTATACAAAACTTAGTATAAGAGGTTGGAGCTAGGTGCTATGTATGCTATATGTCCCGTCTTCTGGGATCTTGTTGAGAATCTTAACTATACTAATATATAAATCTGAAGAGTTTGTTTGTTTGAAGACGCTAATCCCAGGAACTACTGGTCTGATTTGAAAAATTCTTTCAGTGTTAGATAACCCATTTATCAAGAAAGGCTATAGGCTATGTATCATTACGTTAAGACCAATAGGAGCGGAGCACCAATGAAGAATGTTTCAAAAACGGGTATTTTTTCCTTTTGAAAGCTTCCGCTGCGTGAACGGTTAAAGTTTCACAAAAATCATGTGTGACAGAACTGTTCCCCTTTAAAAGTTCTAAAAACAAGTCCTCGACAGCATATGTTTATCTCTTAAGGTTGGCCCACTATAACCTTTTTTATGCTAACCAAATTTGTTCTAAAATAATGCATTATTTGCGAAGGTGTTTTTGTAAGCATGATATTAATCTACGTTTTCACGGTTTAAAGCCTACCGCCAACTTGTTCATTTTAATTTTGTTTTTGGTTATTATTTACTCTATGGGAGGCTAATCTAATTTACCACCGCTTCGCAACATGTTATGGCTTGAAGAGAAGAAGCGGCGCAAGAAACTCTTCAGCAAACATGCCTAGCTCTAATAATTTTATATCATATTAAAATGGGTGGAACGAAAAAAATATATAGATATACATACATACATACATACATAACTTCACGCCAGTTCCCTTGCGGGGTAGGCATGAACAACAGAGCGCCATTTAGGCTTATTCTTACACACCTCACTTGCTTCTTTGACATTCATAACTCTTATCATGCACGCTCGTCTGTTCTTAAGGCTCCTGACATCACCTTCTGCTAGTACACGATCAATTTGATCATGGAAGGTGTGTCGTGGCCTTCCACAACTTCTGCATCCATCCACTTTTGCATTGTATATCTGTTTAGTCATTCTTTCAACATGCATTCTTTCCACATGCCCGAACCACCGGAGCATTCCTTTCCTAACCTTTACCCCGACACTCTCTTTCAGACCAACTCTCTTTCTTACTTCGGTATTACGAACGCGGTCCGCGAGCGTCACTCCGCAGATTCTGCGCAGTGCTCGCATCTCGACCGCGTTTACTCTACTTTCATGCTCTCTCTTCCATACGCGAGCGTAGGTACCAGCACCGCGTTGTGTATGGCGAGCTGGGCCTTCTGGCTGAGGTTCTTAGCGCCTAGAAGTATAGATATATATCTTATGAATATGTTTGTATGTATTTATTTAAGTATGTGTATTTAATTTATAAAATATGTAATTTAAGTATGTTTGTTTATGATATATCTAATAATCTGTACCACTTACATCGAAAATATTAAATTAAACTATTAACCTTAAGTTAGGTTGCCTGGAAGAGATTGCTTTAAGCAATAAGGCCGCTTAGTGTTTCTACCATGACAATATTGTAATTGTGTATTTTTGAAATTATATATTTGGTGAGCAATAAAGTGCTATCTAGCTATCTTATCTATAAAAACTTAATTAGGCTATATGTAAACCTTCAGTGAACATTTTTGTAAATGATGGTGAACATCGCTTACAAATCCGTTGTGTAGTTATAAGGGAGTTAGCAGCTATACATACAGGCAAATTAGACACGGAAAGCTACTTTGTTTTAATACTATATGAAGAAGATAATAATCACTTATTAATAGTTGTGCAGATTGCAAATGAATATTTTCCTTTGTCATTTTTATTATCATTCCACATTGCTATCAATAAATAATATGTAACTATCAGTTCCAATAAACTCGATCGATTCACTAGATTAATCATATCACCAAAAGATATGAGATATAAAAAATTAGGGTTGCCATTATATAATATTTTCACAAAATTGCAGATATCTTTAAGAACTTCGGCCGGCGGCGAATATAAAATATTAGATATACTTTTTAATTATAACTAAAATACAAGATACCATGTGAGGATACAGTAGCCGGCATTATCGCTAATTAATGACATCACAACCCGGGACTTTTGGCCGGTTGGCTTACTATAGGCGTTCACTAGCCCTACCATCGGTTGAATTTTGACATTACTTATATGAAGCTTATGTCAAATTTAACCGATAGTAAGGCAAATGAACGAACGGTAAGAAATGGGAACCGGCTATTTGTACTTATTGCTAGTATGCTACTATGTTGTGATGATGTATATAATAGTCCGTTTTCTTCAAATTAACAAAGCAAACACAAAGTTAACAGACGCCTTGTTAGGTATAATACCAAAGCTGATCGAGACCCGTGGATCTCACCGCAGTCCCCTTTGGGATGTCAGTAGGAGGGACTTTACCTTAACAAATAAGTGGAGTGTGTACAAAGCATAATGATACATGAACAAGTAATTTAAATAATTTATGTCTTGAACATAAATTATAAGCAAGTGAATAATAATTAGGTAGTTATAAGTCCATTACTAATTCTGCCAAATAAATAATTTCAAATAGGACAATTTATCCGTGCAGGAACGGAGAAAGAACACAATTTCCTGCGGCCGGGCGGCCTGTCGTAAGAGGCGACTAAACAACCTACAGCCAGGTGGTAGGGCATTTGTCCGACTGGATGGCCATAACAACCTTGAGTTGTGTTCCGGCATTAGTGACCAGGTGCCAATGACTTTTAAGAGAGCAGCAGCGCATTTGTAGCACCTTTGGTGTTGCAAATGTCCATAGGCGATGGTAACCGCTTTCCATTAAGTGAGCCGTCTGCCTGTCTGCTGAACTCCTGCAATAAAAAAAATATGTAGTTTCTTAATTTATACCTACACGTTTAAGAAAAACTTGAAAAGGATGTATCTTAGTATTACATTTTAAGCCTGTTAATAATATGAGCTTCGTTCATCTTTAACCTGTTATCTTCGTATCTTATTTTCGTAATTATTATAGTATTTTTAAGCTAACGACAAAACCTATTATATTTCATTACGCAATTTTGCAAATAATAGCGAATATTGCATAATTGACGTAACCAAATACACAAATTGCAACACTGGACTTTACAACAAAAGCTGGTGATCTTCCGTTTCAATTTTCTCTAACAGAAACGAGAGGGATAGAGCTACATGATAACGTCATTATCGTTCGTTTTCGTGCGTTCGAGATTCAAACTCAGAATTCAGAAGTTTAGTTTCAAAACTTACTTGATACACAAAGAACGCGTTTTAATAATAATTATTTTTAATTTAATCAAATTGATTAAATAGTACAATTAATTCTTTTGAAGTAGTTAAATTAATCAACGATTTGAAATGGAAGAAAGCTTGGTTGATGCTGCAATTTCAATGGAAGAAACTTCGGTTGATGTTCGATGGTTCAGTGAGAGTGCGTCCACCTCAAGGTTAGTTTGTACTTGTGTTTTTTATAATTAGGTACATTATTATAATATCATAGGTATCTTGATTTATTACATTTTAATGAATTATTGTGTTTGAATGAATAATTTTAAACATTTTCTACGTTAAAAATTGTAGAGTTTGAAGGACAATTCAACAATCCATTATGGCCTAAGAGTAAAGATTATGTATAATAATAGGAGCCCATAAAAGTTAAAATTTTAGACTGTAGGCGCCGGATTTCCCTTTCCGGGGGAACGTATAATATACCCTCCATGGTAATTGAAGGCGGATTATCAGGTTCACACATTGCTAATCATAATTTTTTCCTGCACCGACAAACTGAAAACAAATTTTAAATGTAAAGATATTATTATAGATTATTTTAGAAAAATGAGCGAAGCAACGTGCATTGGTCTTGAATTATCACGGTTTTTCTCTATGTGACTTTGTCTCTATGATAAACTAGTTTGTAACTTGCACAATCTTAATATTAAAAGGCTACAATTTAAAAGCTCACCAAAATATTTTATTGTCCCTAAGATTAAGTACCAAGTAAAATATATTAACTTCATATCAATTTAATCCACTCTATACCGAGGTGCGTAAGAAACAACGTTTCACGTCCCGAAATAAATATACACTCATCAGAATAATTGTACGTTTTGTATTTAAATTCTTTTTGCTTATCAAAATGGATAAATGCTCACCAAATATTGTTTTACTAAAACAGTAACATTCAGACCGAAAATTACAGTTCTAAATAGCTTTAGTGTAATCAAATTATCCAACGACACACCTTCCATGATCAAATTGATCGTGTACCAGCGGAGGGTGATGTCAGGAGCCTTAAGAACAGACGAGCGTGCATGACAAGAGTTATGAATGTCAAAGAAGCGAGTGAGGTGTGTAAGAATGGGCCTAAATGGCGCTCTGTTGCTCGTGCCTACCCCGCAAGGGAACCGGCGTGAAGTTATGTATGTATGTATGTAAATTATCCAACCTGAATCCAAAATATATTATTGTTAAACTAAGATTACAGTCGTTTCCCTTTATTTACCCTGCAACCCGCACAGCCGCCACCGGCGCTTTTTCTTTTGTTAGTTTTTTAAAAAGTTTATGTAATTGACTGATTTTAACTATTGTAGTCCTTAAAGTGCCATTGATAAATCTTAAGTACAAATTAATCTTATTAGTACCTATAAATATATTAAAACATAACTTCGTTAAACTTTTGTTTTTTTTTATTTTTATTTTCCTACCAGTGATTCATTTATTACCTACCTTAATCATTTATGTTGCAGTAATATTGAGAGTGAAGTATTTATTTGGCTATATTGTCATATTTTAATCAAATTCATAAAACAATAAACAAGCAACGTGCGTTTGGAATACGCAATATTATATTTGGTATTAAAAATAATTGTACGTTCGGCCGTTTGCTTTTTTGTCTCAGCAAAAATGACTAAATTGAAAGTGGTGAAATAAAATATTGGTAATATCTATTTAGCGATAATTTAGAATATTTGGTCTGAAATTATCTTTAAAGGCGTTTATATATTTTTATGGCATAGCATAAAAAGGAAAATAGCTACATTTCTACAGTACTTCATGAATGGCAGGTATTTCGAATTTATTGGTAGTAACATAGGTGCGTTTCTGATAGACGTTTAAACACAAGTCATATTAAAATAGCTTTAAGGAAAAAAGGATAATAAGTAACTATATTGCATTATTGCGTCATCCATGAAAACATGGATGAATGGGTCATGTATTACTCGTGGAGGAACGGAGAAAGAATACAATTTCCTGCGGCCGGACGGCCTGTAGTAAGAGGCAACAAAACAAACCACAGCCAAGTAGGAGAGTGTTTGCTTATCTGGACGAGTGCCACGCCTGCTCTAAAGTATGTGGCCATATCAGCCTCCGATCTCCCTTTAGAAAAAGGCAGCACATTGGTAGCACTTTTGGTGTTACAGAAATGTCCGTAGACGATGATAATTGTTTTCCATCTGCTTGTCTACTGAACTCATGCAATAAAAAGAAATGCATTTGGCAAATTTTGAGGAAATAGATACTATACATTGTTTATGCGTCATAGTTTGGCCATGTCCGTTTGTCCATCTATCCCTGTGTCCGTTTATCTGCAACTTTTTATGCGTGCAGGAACGGAGAAAGAATACAATTTCTTGCGGCCGGGCGGCCTGTCGTAAGAGGCGACTTAACAACCCACAGCCAGGTGGTAAGGCATTTGCCCGACTGGATGGCTACCACCCCTGGTCTAAAGTATGTCGCCATAACAACCTTGAGTTTGTTCCGGCATTAGTGACCAGATTCCAGTCTCCCTTAAGAGAGCAGCAGCGCATTTGTAGCAACTTTGGTGTTGCAAATGTCCATAGGCGATGGTAACCGCTTTCTATCAAGTGGGCCGTCTGCCTGTCTGCTGATGTCCTGCAATAAAAAAAAAAACTGAACTCATGCAATAAAAAATGTTACAATTGGTAAATTTTGAGAAAATAGGCAATATACATTGTTATGTGTCATCGTGAAGTCCGTCTGTCTGTTTATCCCTATGTCTGTGTATATCACAGTTGTCTTTCTGATGCCTCTGCTACGTCTAGGATAATGTTAATGTTTAGATCCTGTCACGCTAATGTAGCCAAGAGTTTAATGCGTAATTTTTTATTACTGAAGCACAGCAGACGGGCTCACGGCCCAACTGTGATGGAAAGTGGTTACTGTCGCCTTTGTACATTAGCAATAACAGAGGTGATGCCAATGTGCTGCCGACCTTGAACGAAAAACTGGAACCTGGCCACTGATGCCAGAACACAACTCAAAGTCCTTATGGCGGCATACTCGTACTTTAGACCAGAGGTGGCAGCCACCCAGTCCGGCAAATGACCTACCACCTGACGATATTTTTTTTTAATTGGCGAATTTGACATGTGACGTTGTTGATGACGCTAAATACTGACAGAACTCATGAATGTATACGCTATTTTAGCTGCAGTTTTACACTAGTTATAATTTTGATCGGTAGTTTTATTTGCGGAGAAAAGTGCAGACAGGTTTCTAACATATAAATAACCTTTTTTTACGAGATAATTTATCTGATACAATTTTAGTTAATTATTTGGAAAGAATGCATGATGAAAGAATGACTAAACAGATATACAATGCAAAAGTGGATGGATGCAGAAGTCGTGGAAGGCCACGACACACCTTCCATGATCAAATTGATCGTGTACTAGTAGAAGGAGATGTCAGGAGCATTAAGAACAGACGAGTGTGCATGACAAGAGTTATGAATGTCAAAGAAGCGAGTGAGGTTTCTAAGAATAAGCCTGAATGGCGCTCTGTTGGTCGTGCCTACCCCGCAAGGGAACTGGCGTGAAGTTATGTATGTATGTATTTTTTTATTGCGTTAGCTCAGCAGACAGGCAGACGGCCCACCTGATGGAAAGCGGTTACCATCGCCTATAGACGTTTGTAACACCAAAGGTGCTACCAATGTGCTGCCGCTTTCTAAAGGTACACTGAAACCTCGCTACTAATGCTGGAACATAATTCAAGGTTGTTATGGCGGCACACCTGACACCAGGGGCGGTAGCCATCTAGACGGACAACTACCCTAGCTGTGGGTTGTTTTGAAATTGTATTTCTTCTTTCACCATTCCTGCACAGATGTTAATTGTGTGTCTAGATGATTCATGTAAAACATTTTTTACTGTGTTATCTAACTTTCAATGTTGCTTAAGTTTAAACACCATTAAATAGTGTAATTAATTGCAACAATCCCGTTTGTAATGTACAAAAATGATCTAAGGAAAAAAAATGTACTTATATATTGAACTTTATTCGCAAGCGGAAATGGCGCTGTTGCTTGCTATGCATACTTAGGTCTGTTCCGCTTATACGATTTGTACACTGTCAGACACAATCAACCAATCACAGTGCAAGATTTTAGCGCGCTTAGAATTCTACTATTAAAATTGGCCTACTGCGCAGGTACAATGGAAGGAATGATTACTTGTGTAAACCTGTAAGGCCCTCATACATTACGATACTTGCAAGAGACGATACCTCAGTCGCATGCCAATAGAATTCATGTTCACTACTCGAGCTTCGTACATTATAGTCAGGGGCTGATTTAGAAATTATCCGCCTGCAGGCTATTCAAACTTAGCCAACCCTACCGTCCTCTACAAATCGATTACCTAGTTCACAATTGTAGCTGGTTCGTGCTTTTGAATATTGTTTGGAGTCACTACGAAGCGAAATGGTGATTTTTTTTGTAAGAAAAGAAACAACGCCATTGAATGTTAAAAACGGAAGTGGATTTTATTTTCTTTTTCTAAATGTGTTTTACATGACATTTATACTTATAAGGTAACTGATACACTTTCGGGAAATTAAAGGCGGCGCCATATATTCGCGTCGGTAACAACAATCATATTACTTCGATGCATTTTTTTCCCCCAATGAAATTGTAATTTTATGATTTTAAGGAAAAACGATTCCTTAATTTGAAGATTATTTAAAACATAAAAAAATTGGCTACAAATAGGCTACATAGACTCCAGCCTACTCAGTGTATCCGCCACTGATTATGCTACTAGAAACAAAGAAAATTTCATCATTTGCATTTGTAGCACATCCCGCTAGGACGTTTTTAATTTTGTCGAGTAATTCCCGTGACGAAGAAGCTCTTACAGTGTACCTTTATTACAGCAATAATAAAAATTACCAACTTTTTGATTGCAATTTATTTCCAATTTCTCCCCAAAACATTTCAGTCCTATCTTTTCTCATATAGTTAGGCAACTTTACTGATCGTATGTAAATATTGTAATGTAAGAAGGGTCTAGTTAAGGGCCCTATTTTTTAACACTATAACTAAGTGATACAGCCGCCTATTATTCCTGCCATTGCTGCTTAATATGATTACTGTAATGTTTGTTTCCTGGATATGTGGTAAACAATAAAGTGTTACAAATTCTATTCTATAAGTCCTATTTGAATACAATCAGTTACGCTACATTATGCCACCTGCTGGAGGCATCTATATATTAATACGTGAAGCAAAAACTTTGTATCCCTTTTTACGAAAATCGCGCGGACGGAGGAGTATGAAATTTCGTACACTTATAGTTTATATAGAGAAGAAGCGACGAATGCTAATATTTTTTTAAATTATGCAAAAAACATACATTAAGTTTTCGCGACTTGTATACATAATAAAACTACGTTTTAGCGGTTTTAAGCGCGGTAATTTTATTTGATTTTGGTTTTTCCGACGTTTCGGCCACTTTTCAGTGGCCGTGATCACGGAAGACAAAGATGTCAAGTGTCACCGAGTATTATTAAAGTTTTATTTAGCCTACCGCCAACTTGTTAATTTTAATTTTGTTTATGGTTATTATTTACTCTAAAATCAAATAAAATTACCGCGCTTAAAACCGTTAAAACGTAGTTTTATTAAACATACATTAAATCAATAAAAAAAACACTACACACACTACCATGGGGTTGTCTGGACTACTTACATTTTAATAATAAATACATAAATTATATAAATACATAAATTTTATATATTACATAGATATATACTTAATATACATACCGTACAAATACATATCTACAAAATATATAAATGTTTATAAGTGAATTTAAATATCATATTCCAACGACAGGTAGTATTTTTTGATCATAGTTTTAAATATCGCTATCGATTTTGCTTATCTGATTGTAACAGGAAGCGCGTTCCAGAGCTGTATAGCCTTAACAGTAAAAGAATTGTTATAAAAATTGTTATAAAAAGTAGTAGAGTTATGCGAAATAAATTCAAAACAGGAGTGTTCAATTTAAGTAAAGCAAGGATGTGAGTATTCCGGCGAAATCGAATTGGCAACCACTTGCGTTTTTTTCGGAATTCAGAGACATGGTCATATTAAGCATCCGTGAGCTGATGATGATGACTTGAGTTTTTTCATGGTTCACATGACTAAAATTAAAATAAAACCTATATTAAAGCCCGTCCAGCCCCACCAGACCACTGTCGCTGGGCATTGTACCTAGAAGGCTGGCAGCGTTACCTCGCTGGATACAAAGGCTAATCCTTTGAGCGAGGTAAGCTCCAGCCTTCCGGTCTCCTGTATTGTATTGTAATTGATTATTTTTGTCGGCAATCAAGTGTTATTCATCTATCTGTACACACATACGTATTTATAAATCTTAAATATTTTTGTTTCAGTCAAGCATCGAGAAATCCAGCAAGCTCCAATCAAACACGTAGTCTACCGGTTCTAGACACAAACTCTGTTTACTACGACATGAAGGGAAAGAAATATATGATCATTTATAATCATCACACTTATAAGAAAACACGGTATTTCAAGTAAGTCTCTCTTAGAATTTTAAAGGAATAAAGAAATACTTTTTTTTTTTAATGGATACACACAAAACCACCAAACCAAACCAACCTAATTTGTTTTTGTAGATAATATTACAAATAGATATTTTGATAAGAATCGGCAACGTGTTTCGGTCGCATACGTTTTTAATGTTCTGTATGTAGTCATAAAAATAATCACTGTAGGCATCATAATAACCGCACTGAGGGTGCGGTATATATATACGGCAAATTGATTTCAAGTATTTGGAAGGGTTTTTTTATTGCAGGAGTTTAGCAGACAGGCAGACGGCCCACTTGATGGAGAGCGGTTACCATCGCCTATGCACATTTGCAACACCAAATGCGCTGCTGCTCTCTTAAGGGAGACTGAAACTTGGCCATTAATGCCGGAACACAACTCAAGGTTGTTATGGCGACATACTTTAGACCAGGGGTGGTAGCCATCCAGTCGGGCAAATGCCCTATCACCTGGCAAAAGGGTGGTGACGTTAACCTGGGGTGGAGGGTAGGGATGCATACTTACCCCTTCTGCAATCCCTATGTCACAAAAAGGTAAACTTCTTAAGATATTAGTGTTTTTGTAAAAATAATCTCACTTATGTTTTTCACTAATTTTACACTTATATCACAGGTCAAAAGTTGAAAAATCCTATCATAATCGAATATTTAACATAAAAACATTAATAACGTTAATATCTCAAGAAGTTTACCTTTTTGGGTGAATATTCATCCCTAGCCTCCCCTTTCACCTCCTTCACCCCTCCAAATACTTGAAATCAATTTGCCATATATATACCCCACCCGGAACGGTTGCGGAATTCTAAGAAAATTTATGCGCAAAAAATTCTGCAGAGGTCAGCCGAACCCACGTAACGGGACCTACGAAGACGTGAAGTCACTCAAGCAGTTGTTCTCAAAGCTTGACTTTGAAGTCATCGTTTATCACGATAAGGAGTATCAAGAAATCGAGGAATCTTTGAGAAGTTGTAAGTAGTATTAGAATTCAAATTATTATTTTTGTTATTGTATGGGCATGGAAGAGAAGAGGGCCGAGGGCGATGGACTGACGACCTGTACAAGACCGCCGGAAGGCGCAGGATGAGGAAGGCAGAGGACCGTGATGAGTGGCGCCGACTTGGGGAGGCCTACGTCCAGCAGTGGACGGTGATTAGCTGACGATATAGGCATGGAAGAAGAATTCATGTCACAACATTGAAATTTCAATTTACAGCTGAATTAAGTTTAAAAAATACGTTTTAAATAATAAGACAATGATTGAAAGTTTTACAATATCAATAGATTTTGCATAACAAGAACTCCATTATATAATAAAAATCCATACATGTACTAACTTATTAACTTCAACGTGGTAACGCCGCCAGCCTTTTGGGAACGTTCCCGGTAAGTGACAGTGGTTTGGGACCAATATTTTATCTATAATTTTTTATTTAGTTCTAGTTTTTAATTTTAGGTTTATTTTTATACTATAGTCTAGTTTTAGTATTTAATTGTATTTTTCTTTTAATATTCTTTAGACTAAATTATATTTATATTAATAAATGTGAACTTATTAAGTGTTTACCTAAGAAATTATCTTTTTTTATTAAATAAGTCAACGTATTTTTTTTATTTATATTAATCAAAGTAATCACCCATGCAATGAATGCATCCTTGCCACATAATGGCAATTTTTGATGCCCTTCCTGAAGAAATCAGCTGGCCAGCATTTTGTAACCTGTCGGGTATTGAGTTTTTTTTTTCCAAGAAGTTATCCAAATTCTGTAAAAATTAGAAGTCTGTAGGCGCAAGGTCTGGTGAATACGGCGAATCTAACCCCAGCTCTTGTAACTTGGAGACCGTCTGCTGTGCAGTATGGGGCCGCGCGTTGTCGAGTAGGAGCAGCGGAGCACTCGTCTCCGACAACACATTTCTAACTTTAGTCATAATCTTTATTTTGCCTGAATGTAGTACAAACGATGGTAGATTCAGATTCACAATCTACCATTTCCATGGTGTGCAATCCAATCCTGTAACTACTTATAGCCTTACTTATATAAATCTCGCTAAAAAAATGCATAACCATCTCTTGCTAAGAATCTCATGTGAAAGTCCCTAATCAATAATTTTATCTATTCCGCCAAAATCATCATGTTTCTACCAAAAATCTGTTCTAATCAATAACACTATAAAATCCTAAACATGCCCTGCCTGTACATTGAAGCTATTTGAAAAAACCCAACTAGAATAGACTATTTAAAGGACGGGCATTTCATTATTTCTTTAATGCCACGGTACTTTGTGTCCCGGGAATCCCGCGGGAATTTCAAGTCAAGCGTGGACGAAGTCACTGGCATATCCTAAATATCAATAACAATTAAACAATAAATTATAACACCACACAAAGTCACAAACACACAACTAACAACAAAACTTACACACATATCCACACCAACGCGCACTACCACCGCATTGCATTACACGCACACTTCACAAACAAACCAAAACACACAAAGAGCCTAAAAATTAATAACCCAGACACAGAAAGGAAAAACAACACACATGGCACTAGATAGGATAGTATATATAGGTATAGACATAAGGCACACACTGCACATGCACTTCCTCACAACACCAGCATGTAACAGATACACTCTACTTTAGTATAAGTTTAGTATTAAAATTAGAATAAATTAATATAATAAGTTATTCTTAAGGTACACCACAACACTAACATACATTCATTAAATGTCACACACAATAACAAAGTAACAAATAAAAGTGTACAACTTCTTACATACATACATACATAACTTCACGCTAGTTCCCTTGCGGGGTAGGCACGTACAACAGAGTGCCATTTAGGCTTATTCTTACACACCTCACTTGCCTCTTTGACATTCATAACTCTTGTCATGCAAGCTCGTCTGTTCTTAAGGCTCCTGACATCACCTTCTGCTAGTACACGATCAATTTGATCATGGAAGGTGTGTCGTGGCCTTCCACGACTTCTGCATCCATCCACTTTTGCATTGTATATCTGTTTAGTCATTCTTTCATCATGCATTCTTTCCACATGCCCGAACCACCGGAGCATTCCTTTCCTTACCTTCACCCCGACACTCTCTTTCAGACCAACTCTCTTTCTTACTTCGGTATTACGAACGCGGTCCGCGAGCGTCACTCCGCAGATTTTGCGCAGTGCTCGCATCTCGACCGCGTTTACTCTACTTTCATGCTCTTTCTTCCATACCCAACTCTCGCTTCCATACGCGAGCGTAGGTACCAGCACCGCGTTGTGTACGGCGAGCTGGGCCTTCTGGCTGTACAACAATAAAATAAATACAACTTCTTAACTTCTTAAATTTAATTGTAAAAAAAGGGTACGGAACTAGAGTCCGTAGATTTGTTAATATAAAATATATGCTTTCTTCTAAAACATCTGTTGTCTCATGTTTACAGTCTGCAACGACAATCACAGCGAGACGTCGTGTGTGTGCGTGGTCATTTTGAGCCACGGTGGTAAAGGCGGCGAACTCTATGCAGCTGACAGACCTTACCAACTTCAGAAACTCATCGAATTGTTCGAGATCGGAGATCCAGGGCTTGTAACCAAGCCGAAGTTGTTTCTTGTACAAGTGAGTTTTCATTCTCCCAAATCATTTGGGGTCGGCTCAGTACAAGGTTATGATATTAGGGAATTTTTATATCCAAATTTTTTTGCTTTGGATCAAAAATATTTAGGCCAAAAAATTGAAGCTAAGCACTAAAGTGTATCTAATAGTGCCGACAGTCTGGATGTCATGTTACTGGCATATAGCATAAATAAAATTGAAGAAATTTCTAGAAGTCAAATCAGTAGACCATAGTATGCTTTTACTTCCATACATCTCTATTTGACAAATGTCCTCATTCACACCACAAATCACTATATCATCCGTCAGACAATCCATCCTTTTCTAGAATTTCTTAATCATTTTAGCAAAAAATAGAACACTTACAGTCAGTCCGTCTATGTTACTAATATTTATGAGAAACTACTGAGTCAAAACGGATGAAATTTTACACGTAAATATATAACACAATTTATGTAGTAAAATTGTTAAAAAAATATTGGGAGTAATAAATAAAGTTAGGTTACGTTCACACGGAGTCAAGTTTTGCCGGACCGAATTTTTACCATGTAAAGGCTAAAGCCTTGTTACTGCGTAAATAAAAAAAGCTTAATGTTAAAGTAGTTGTAATTGACAAGTGACATTTTGTGTACCTATTCGATTTCCCGCGCCTCTGTACTCCCCGCGCTGGTAATCATAGATAATACTGTTACGAGTGCGGGACTCAAATTAAAATGCCGATGGAATTGCTATAGAATTTATTAGAACTATACAAATACGTATAACACAGGTACATATATAACTGGATACAACCAGTACAAACTGCACGATTCAATAACACACGCAAAGTCCGTAACTATACAGCATCATATCATATCTCGCTCGACTACCTCCCCTCTCCATCCTGCCGTCGTTTTATACTTCACAAATATAAGTGTGCCCGCCCGTATCGTCAACTTAATTTCCTAGAAATACGTAATCCGCGCACCTGCTTAATTATTCCTGCGAACGGCTGTAAACTAGTACAATACACAATAGACTGTTTTTCTAAATAAACAAAAGAAGTTAAAATGCGGGAAGGTAATAAACTATGCTTCATGGCAGGCAAGTGAGCATTCAATTTTGTCGGCATGTAACAGTACTATGTATATATATAAAACTGGTAATTCATAATAAAACTACGTTTTAACGGTTTTAAGCGCGGTAATTTTATTTGATTTTGGTTTTTCCGACGTTTCGGCAACTTTTCAGTGGCCGTGATCACGGAAGATAAAGATGTCAAGTGTCAACGAGTATTGTTAAAGTTTTATTTAGTCTACCGCCAACTTGTTAAATTTAATTAAAAATTAAAAGTGGCCGAAACGTCGGAAAAACCAAAATCAAATAAAATTACCGCGCTTAAAACCGTTAAAACGTAGTTTTATTATGTATATAAGTCGCAAAAACTTAAGAAAATATTACTGGTAATTTACTTCACGTCCGCTCTCTGTTCCTGCAAGTTTCCTTTTTTTCACATACGAATATAATTCATATTTAACATAAAGTGACTTATCCTTGTTCTGTATTACCAACACCTTAAACCCAGTGGTTATGTATCACGCCAAGAAATAAGGCAGATGATTGAACGGCCCAAAGAGACCGCAGACGAAGACAAGTGAGTCACACAAATCATACAAAACCTCTTATAAAATCTAGTATCTATTACAGTCCAATCCACTTTTGAATTCACACCGTATACAGCTTTGTTCACCTGGCATTTGGTTTTACTTTTTTTTTCCCCCCGCAAAAAACCGAAAGATGTGTCAACATGTGAATATTCGATTTTTCGCAATTCGGGTTTTTGCCTGGAAGCACTCAGTCGCTCACAACCATTCGAAAGCGAAAGACGTGAACACTCTTGCTATCATATAACTGGTAATATCGCCGTCAGAGGCATTCTAAAAAGAGGTTTTGGTTAAACTCAATTGTGAAAAGACGAACAACTTTGCCGTACCGGGTTTTTTTGCGACAAACGGTGAAAAGCGAATCTGCTTCTGTTATTTGCAGAAAACCGATTGCCCGTGTCCAGAAAAAATCCGTTTATTCGTGCATGAACGGAAAAAGAATACAATTTCCTTCGGCCTGGTGGATTGTTGTAAGAGGTGACAAAACAATCCACAGCCAGGTGGTATTTGTCCGTCTGAATAGCTACCATCCCTGGTCTAGAGTATGCCACCATAACAACCTTGAGTTATGTTCCGAGATTTGTGGCCAGGATCCAGTCGCCCTATAGAGAGCGGCAGCACATTGGTAGCACCTTTGGTATTACAAATGTCCATAATCGATAGTGAATTAAAAATATTAGATCCGGCTTAGAAACAGTTGTCTTCTTGTGAACGTACCCTTACATGTAACTAGAGGCTGAATTACAAATGTCCATAATCGATAGTGAATTAAAAAAATTAGATCCGGCTTAGAAATCGTTGTCTTCTTGTGAACGTACCCTTACATGTAACTAGAGGCTGAATTACAAATGTCCATAATCGATAGTGAATTAAAAAAAATAGATCCGGCTTAGAAATCGTTGTCTTCTTGTGAACGTACCCTTACATGTAACTAGAGGCTGAATTACAAATGTCCATAATCGATAGTGAATTTAAAAAAATAGATCCGGCTTAGAAATCGTTGTCTTCTTGTGAACGTACCCTTACATGTAACTAGAGGTTGAATTTTTTTTTAATGTATCGTTAGGAAGTATTTGCAAAAACGAAAAGATGACCCTTAATTACTTTTTTAATGAAGCAATAAATGGCTTAGCTACCTCTCAAATACAAGAAAATTGCTTCACCCTCTAATTTTTAATCTATGTAGTTTTTGCAAAAAATGATTATGACATGTGACAATTTCCTAAGAATACATTTGCCAAATTACTACGGAACCTTAGAAAGTTACTAGTCCTAGTCAACGTGAATAAAAGCCATTAATAAAGTGTCAATGCTCTTTTGCAGGCTTGTAGAGGCAGACTCATGGACGAAGGAAAATCTGTACAGGTAGACGGAGATGACAGTAATGTCATTAAAATCCCAACCCATTCGGACTTTTTGGTCTTATGCTCCACTGTTGAAGGTAACTCATGGTGATTTTGACGTGCTCGTGTCTTATTGATTGTCTGTATCATTTTTACTACCAGTCTCATTAGTTAAATTAATTAATATACGTATTGTTAGCCACATCACCAGTGGTCCATAGTCCAAAAGTATAGCGCTGGTTTTTATCGCCAGCTGAACTTAAGTAACTTTTATGTCATATCATTATAGTTTCTAATTCTAGTCTTGGGAAACCCGTAGCCATTTTCACAAGACCTGTATAACGTACTTATGTCCGTCCGTCCATTTGTCTTTATATTGTCACAATCATTTTCAAAAGCTACTGGCACTTCGTGGATGAAAACTAGTAAGAACGTATGATCGCTTATCGACGACCCGACCTGACAGACGGTTTAGAACCTTTAAGTCTCAGAAGAGAAGTTGGCGCTTTAAGAGTTACAGTTTGTACAATGGGGAGTGTTCTGATGAGCTATTTGATTTGGTGCCTACGTCACCATTTTACCACGGCACTGCTCACCAGCGAGTCGGAGTTATCCGCGCTTCCTTGTCACCTGAAAGTCATTTTAAAGTACGTGGCGCTCGCTCTTTAATGCCTTACGTGAGCAAGCTATGGAATGAACTCCGTCCCATGGTTTTCCCAGAGCGCTACAATGTGGTAAATTTGGGGAATAGTTTGAATGGAGCGTTAGGTAAACTTCTAGGCGCTAAGAACCTCAGCCAGAAGGCCCAGCTCGCCATACACAACGCGGTGCTGGTACCTACGCTCACGTATGGAAGCGAGAGTTGGGTATAGAAGAGAGAGCATGAAAGTAGAGTAAACGCGGTTGAGATGCGAGCACTGCGCAAAATCTGCGGAGTGACGCTCGCGGACCGCGTTCGTAATACCGAAGTAAGAAAGAGAGTTGGTCTGAAAGAGAGTGTCGGGGTGAAGGTAAGGAAAGGAATGCTCCGGTGGTTCGGGCATGTGGAAAGAATGCATGATGAAAGAATGACTAAACAGATATACAATGCAAAAGTGGATGGATGCAGAAGTCGTGGAAGGCCACGACACACCTTCCATGATCAAATTGATCGTGTACTAACGGAGGGTGATGTCAGAAGCCTTAAGAACAGACGAGTGTGCATGACAAGAGTTATGAATGTCAAAGAAACAAGTGAGGTGTGTAAGAATGGGCCTAAATGGCGCTCTGTTGTTCGTGCCTACCCCGCAAGGGAACTGGCGTGAAGTTATGTATGTATGTATGTATGCTACAATATGGAGCTCTTCAAAAACGGTGTAAACACATATTTCTCAAGTCTCAAGTCTCAACGAGGTAGGCAATACATCAGCTCCCTTAGTGTTGCAGATGTCCATGGGCGACGGTAGCCACATGTCATTAAGTGGACACGTTTGCCAGTTTGCCTACAAGCAAACATAAAAAATCTATGTAATGTTATTAATTTTGTTCGTCTACACTAGAGATGCCACGAATAGCGGTTAGGTCGAATACCGAATATTCGGCATAGGTTCAATTTGCGCGTAACAGGTTAGTATTTAAGCAATAATTTGGGAATTTTCTTACGTTCTTGCGAATGATAGGTACACATAATGAAAACTATGTTTGAACGATTTTAAGTGCGATTATAAATGATTTTTTATTTGATTATGACATTTTAAAAACTGACCGAAACGTAATATTAATTAAAATCGCATTTAACACTCTTAAAGCTTAGTTTAACTATCAACTTTTGATGGAAATGTGTACAATTTTGGGCAATATGTGCGGTTTTTTTACACAATTTGGTATTCGGCTGAATACAGGATACTTAAAAAAGTGGCCGGATATCGAATAGCAGCCGAATATTCGTGGTATGTCTAGTCTACACAGTGTTGTGGTGAATTCGCCAAAATACAAACAACAGTATATAACATTAAATGGCGAACACGCACATTATAGAGGTTTTTTTAGTACAGTATAGGTTCACATTTGATCATTATCTTGCGCAATTTCTAGCCAAGATATATTCTGAGATGGAGCACGCTTGCGTAGAAGGTACATATTCACACGGGACTTGAAGACAATCCAATTTACAGACTCCAGCATTGAATCTCACTCTTTTGCGATGCACATACTGAAGGTGGACGCAAAGCGCTTTGTTCGTACAGATAGTATTTCCACCAAATAACGATGCCAAGCGCTTTACGTCCACCTTCATTATGCGCACCGCTAACTCACGCGCACACTTAGTCAGGTTTATAAACTGTATGATTTTTTTTATAGATTACGTCGCCTATCGTGACAAAAACGGCTCCTGGATGGTCCAGGCGTTTTGCGAGATGGTGGAGAAGTACCATCAGGAGTTGGACATCTTGCAGATCATCACATTGATGAACCAAAAAGTCGCTATCGGCAGGGTTTCCCACAATCCTGATAATCCAGAATTCCATGGGAAAAAACAAATGCCTGAGACGCGGTTTACATTAACCAAGTTCTTTAAGTTTAAGTAATTGACTCTGTATACCTAAATTTAAGTACTTAACTTAGACGTGTTCTAGAAAGTGCTCATGCATAATTTTAATATAACTATATCTAAAGATAGCGACACCTGCTGGAAGTACGACACTGAAATTTTGGCTCGCAATGTTTTTTAAGTAATCATAACACATTAGCCGAAATTACGTAGTTCGACGTAATGCCGCACTTTTTGTCTAACAGCTATTTCTGTGAAGACACATTCAAGATAGTTTGAATAGCAATCAACACAGTATGCGCGTTACACGATCGAAAGTTCAGCAAACGTAGTTAACCAATTTATATCCATGCTTTGATATTTTTACGGATCTAATAGTACATCATTTCACGTTTTTATATTGCCAAACCTGATCAAATTATTACTTTAAAGGAATAGGTATGGTTATGTAGTACAATAATATCTTTCAGGAAGTTTCGTACCGTAGTATTTTCCATCACGTAACGAACTGACCTAACTACATGCCGCATAATTTCAACCGTTCGGCGCGTTTGGTGTTTCATGCCGACCGAATACTAAAAGCGGTAATTTATTCGCCATTTTCGGCATCGTACTTTCGGCAAGTGTGTCTTTACACTACTAGCAGGGTCTTAAGATAGAGTTTTTGACATTGCCTCAATTTAATGAACTTATTATGCCAGCAGTAACTTTAATCCAGGCCGTATTAGGTATATTTTACGGCTTAGCACTAATTTTTATAAACCCCAAAGACAAAATTTTACACCCACCCAAAAATTTCTTCGCAAAACAACGAACTTTTGGGGACAATTTTATACCTACCTCTTAAAATTTTCTCCAAACAATTTTTGGGTTAAAAACTTTACAATCTGGAGACCTTGCTAACATAACATTTATGTGAAATTTTAATGAATATTAAAGCAAATGAAACAGTATCGTCACAAGACGATAATTTGATAAAATAGGAATGTCACGTAGTCCGGTTCATAGACGTAAAAATATTTGAAAACTGCTTTTCGTTTCTCATATTCTGAAAGTACGCTTGGGATTCCTAATCACAGCGTTGAAAACAGTACTTCTCGTCCTTGGGAAACGTTTTCCGTGCTATCACAAAATTTAAATATCTATGCGAAACATAGACAACACATGCGACTCATGTGGCAACTTTTTTTTACAGCCACTGGTAATCGCGGCATAAAATGAATTAAAAAAATATCAACAATTTTCTAACGTTATTTTATACTTGTAAGTTACTTTTTATTGAACTATTATTTAATTTATATAAATTTGAGCTAAATATCATCAGTGATAAAAAAAATAATGTTTGGTAGAACGCCACAGACAAATGAATTTAGTTGACGTTTCATATGTGACGTACGTGATGACGTTTCATCAGATTTAGATATGGATTTTTCATATTTTTTTTCAAGTTTAAGGCTTGGCAACTAGGCCTTTAAGCCAGACGCCGTTGTATTGTAGGCTACAATCCACGTCATTCAACGGAGTCCTTGTGAAAACTCGAACGACCACATTTGGCTATATAGTTTACGTTTCTCGCAAAAACACATAATTACTACTCAAAAACTATCAATATCCTACAACTGTTGTTCATTTTAGAGTAATTTTACACATTTTTAGAAAATAAAACTGCACGGCACAAAGTCTCCTTTCAGTTCCCGCCAAAAACTCTTAGATATGGATTCAACGCCTGCTTTTATTAGAGATGTAGTTGATTGTTTAACTAATCAGTTTTTATTAACTTTCCTGATATCTGAAATGAAAAGCAGAGTGTAAACCTCGGATGAAAGACTTATTTACATACTCGAACTATTAGTTCCCTTGCAACGCTTGTACGCCAAACCATCTCATGTCTAAATAGATCAATTTATCTCTTGTGTAACAATCTACTATTACAATCAAATTAAGATTAAAATGTCTTACCTACAAAAATTAAATTATATATATTATACACAATAATATATAGGAATTTTATAACATTGCCTTAAAAAATAAAAAAAAAACAAATACAAGTAAATATATTTTAAATCTAATATATAACTATCTCGTGTCACGGTGTTTGCGGTCGCACATCTCCGAAACGGCTTAACCGAATTTAATGGGTTTTTTTGTATATTTGGTAAATATGGGAATAGGTCGTAAAGTATATTTCACCCTATTACGGTGTATTTTTTATGGCAGAACAATGTTTGCCGGGTCAGCTTGTAATAAATACTATAAGTAAAACGAAACCTAGAAAAAAAAATATCAATAAGTAAAAAATTACTTTAAATTACGCTGTCTACGGGGAGCGTTCCCAAAATGCTGGCCGCATTTGCCACATATACAACAGATACATGCCAGCCTTTTGGTCACGCGAGACCTCTGTCAGCCGCGTTGAAAGGTCTCGATAGAGGTGATGAACCCCAGGCCCCCACGGCTCCAGGGTCTCAACCTCAAAAGCCACTACTATTTTTTTTAAATTTAATCCGATTACTATCATTTCGATTGTCGGTTTATGCACGAGTACCTTTCTAGGCTATAGCTCTTACAACTGACTGATATAGCAAGTAAGATAAATGTGATACAATTTTACACAACTAATAATTCCTCCCGATCTGCGCAGTAGACCACTTTTAGTAGCGCACGACAGTGTACGAATCGTGTAAGCGAACTAGCGAATAAAACATATACACTTCTGCGCAAACGAAAACTGCCGATCGAAATTATAAGTTGTATACAACTGTACCGCAGTGTGCGGATAAATGACAAAAATCGCATTATAGGTCCTGAGGAGCAATTAAATCGTGTGATAAAAAAATCGTATGCATTTAGACTAAAAACATAATTTTCTGAGTGATCAGGAAACATTGGTGGCACATTGCTTTAAGTAAATAATAATTTACGCCAAATTTTACGCCATCTCCAGATATCTCTGCAAGTATTCCAACTAATTTTGCATGAAAAAGCGTCTATTGCTTGAGTAAACATAAATACATTGCCAACAAAGATCGGTCATAAAGTTTGGTGCAATTTTTATTATACACGATACCAAAAATGCATTTATATACAATAATAGTTGAATAGGAATAATTTATTTTTTAATCTTATATAAACAATATTAATCTTGCATCACGTACGTGGATTAATTTGTTGATGTATTATTTAGCAATATGTGGTGCTATGGAGTACGTAAGACGATATTTTCGATGAAATTTATTTATTTACTTTACTTTTTAATTGGTATTTATTATGTATTGTATAAATTTTACTTTAACTGTCCTGTCATCACAAATAATAGTTAAGTCATTATATTGCAGATAAAATGTTTATAAATTAAAATGTTAATAACTTTTTGTTGTTAAACAGTTACACAACATGCTGACGCCCACACACACACACACACACATATACACAAACAGTGTTTTTCAAATTTCGGCTCCGACTGAAGGTTACGGCCAAGACTGCAGATTGGGTTTCGGGTAAAATACAACCGTTTGTTCTGATACTACTTATGGTTCAGTCGCAAATATTTCAGAAAGTACCACATTTACAAACATTGTCTAATGTCATTTCAATTCGTTTCCTATACCAGTAATATATGATTGTACTTAAATTTTATTACCTTTTTGTATCCATTGCATTTGTCAAATAAAGACTGTTTATTTATAATTCAAAAGTTTTTATTCAAACCAAGCTCCACAATAGAACACTTTTTAAGGCATACAAGTATATACATAAAGTTTTATTACTGTTCTAAAGAAACGCCAAGGAACTAGAATTACTAGTATTCTTTCAGGGGGTTCCATTAGTAGCTCACAACGCCCAAAATGCTCCGTTAGCCGTTCCACTAGGCGACCGCGGTCGTTGTGGTCGTGGCGAAAACGTCACGACAACGACCATGTCAAGAGGTGGGTCGAATAGCCGTTCCACTTGGGTTTACGGTTGTAATGCTTGCAAGCAAGTGGAACGGGAAAAATCGCTGTCGTGAACGTGGTCGTTGTGAGTCCCTAATGGAACGTAGCCTATATTTTTCTTTGTGTGTGCTCCCCTATTGTTTATGGTTCGATTTATATCTATAATATTGTGAAAACAAAAGACTACCTTTGTTTCTTACATTCTTTGTGTTTGTCTGTTTATTCGGGTTTCACGTAAAAACTATTGAGCCGATTTCGATGCGGTTTTCGCTGATGGATAGTAAATTCCCGGACTGAAAATCTGCGGTACTTTATATTCCGAGAATTCCACGGGAATTTTTTGGAAGAGGTTTAAAGTGGCCAGGTCGATTTTTTTTTTATCCCAATGCGAAATTTTCACTCATCGATAAAATCTTTATAAAAACAATTATAGTTGTGTATGCCTCTAGTAATAATACTTATTTCGAGTTTTTACTGGAATTTCCGGGATTCATGTATTTTTATTGATTTATTTGATTTTCCGTTTAGCAAAATAATTATAGTCTTTGTTACCTGTCCAACGTTGTCCACGTTGGACGTCGCGGGCAATTGTTATATAGTTATATATAGATATGTAATTTATTTGGTCCGTTTCGTGGACATTAGTCGCCTTTATGGCACCCTTTATAGTTCGTGGACTACCGAATTCACTGCTGAAACAATAAGTTA
The DNA here is from genome assembly GCA_019925095.2 of Dendrolimus kikuchii. Taxonomy (NCBI): domain Eukaryota; kingdom Metazoa; phylum Arthropoda; class Insecta; order Lepidoptera; family Lasiocampidae; genus Dendrolimus; species Dendrolimus kikuchii. The sequence continues at coordinate 4,940,761 of CM034390.1, read as the reverse complement.
TTTCGTCTAAAATACACCGTTGATGGCAAATAGTAAATGGTCAATATATTTTACACTAATCTGCATACAGTCCACGAACAATTCTGATGACACAATATGTCAATGTCACAGTGAGCTATAGCCGTGTCAATTTTAGAACTGTTCGTTTTTTATTTGTAATGGTGCAGCCGCACCTACGATAATGTTAAAGATATTTTCGTGGTTGTGGTCGAATGCGCATTGTTAAACCGTTAAAAATAATGCCGTTATCAAATAACCGCATTAGTATACATAGGTTATCTGTCAATATTTAACGTCATTATCAATTAAAAACAATACCGCATAACAAATGACGCATTACACCCATCGCTAGATTTGCGTGAAACGGCCTGTATTTGATACTATCCCAGATGAAGCCTCACCATAATGAGAATTTGAAGGTTTTAGCAGCTTTTACTAATGACTATTACCACATGCTGTCTGTAAAGGAAACATCGTGATAAAACTTGAACCTAGAGATACAAAAGTTCCATTGTACATTCAAATTCAAAAGTTTTTATTTAAAATAAGTTCCACTGGAGAACACTTTTTGAAGGTCATACATGTAAGTCAAAATTTAAATCTACTTCCTATTCTATGTACACCGCTTCGCAACGTGTTATCGGTGTTTACGGGAGAAGAAGCGGCAAGAAACTCCCCAACAACACATCTAGGTAAAAAAAGATTATTCTCATCATAATTATTATATATGTATCTAAAAATAGATAATATACATGTTAAACACTGGTTTAAATATTAATTTATTGTGGACTGTAAATAATTTAATTATAAATAAAAACTGCACGTGCGGAATATAACGACGATTTTAATAATAATGGAGGGAAAAATATACAGATAAAAAAACAAATGAAAATCTATGTTCTAACTTCAAACATTTAGTACATTTGGTGGCCAGTATTATGCCACACCAAACAAATACAAACTGTTTGTTAGAAATTCCAATATACTAATATTATAAAGCTGAAGAGTTTGTTTGTTTAAACGCGCTAATCTCAGGAACCGCTGGTCCGATTTGAAAAATTCCTTCAGTGTTGGATAGCCCATTTATCGAGGAAGGCTGTAGGCTATATATCATCACGCTAAGACCAATAGGAGCGGAGCACCAATTAAGAATGTTTCAAAATCGGAGGGTTTTGAAAGCAAATTATTTTTGTTACTGTGTGTGACATTAATTTAGTGATTTATATGTTGTCGTGTACCTTAAGAATAACTTATTATATTAATTCCGATTATAGAAGTATAGTCTTTTACAACAGAACATTAATAATGTTCAAACTTATAATTTAAGTTAATTATGGTCGAATGTCCATAGGCGATGGTAACCGCTTTCCATCAAGTGGGCCGTCTGCCTGTCTGCTGAGCTCCTGCCATAAAAAAAATTCGACCACTAGGCGACCATTAGTATATGTAATAGTATAAATTATTATTAAGTATTTAAATCCCTTAAAACCTTTAAGCTCGTCGGCCATTTTGTAAGCACTAAGCTCGCAATTTAGAATTTCTTCGGTTATTTTGAACGTGTTTCCGTTCCTTAACGCCAGGGTCCTCATTAAGGCGAGTTAATGAGCGGCGTTTCTATTTGCCAACTGAACATACACTATTTCATTTTAAGCGAAAATGAGTTCAGCTTAGTTGTTTCGAGGCCTTAGCGTTTTAACGGTCATGTTTAAATGTTTGTTTTGATAGTAGGGCTATTCACCCAGCTTCCTTAAAAGTCTAGATAAAATAAATTATTTCATTAAACTTCTTAAAAATGACTTTATAAACTAATACAGTAAGAGAAAACTAGTTATATTGTATTCTACTTATAGTCTCTTGTAGCAGCGAAAGGTAGAGGTTAAGTGATACGTCAGATGGCAGAGAGTAGTATTTACTGTCAATGTCAAATCCTAATGTGAACTGAAGGGAACTAGCGGTGTGTAACTCCTGAGTGATTAACTCAAAAGGTATATATCCGACGCGAAGAGTGATTAGATCTGTATATCACTTGCGTTCAAAATTTGTCTTTATATCTTTAACTCTTTAGTTCATTCCTGTTCCACGCGATGACTATAGATCCGAATGAGAAGAAAGTAGACTAGAAAGAAAAGAGAAAGAATGATTAGCCCGCGCACTGCGCATGCGTAGTAAGTGAACGAGGAAACCGAATATAATAGCAAGCCAAAATAAATCGTAACACTGTAGTTTTGTGGTGTCATTTTATTTTAATGTAATTAATTTTATTATATTTTTTTCATATCAGTTTATCAGTATTCAGTATACTATATATCATTCACAGATAATAACTCATCTTGTGTGCAATTGACACTGACACTATTCACTGTAAAGATAAAGAGTTAGAGATATAAAAGAGTGATATATATCTTTGTATCAAAAAGATATATATCAGTCTTTTCTTCTTGGTGAGTGATTTTTCCCATGACTAAAGTGAACTAATTTATTTTGGACACGGTAACCTTAAGTACAAATATTATCAAGTCGTACAGCTACTACAATATATAGTACAATGTGTGAGCGAGACGGATGATGTGCGAGCGACATACAGCAACCATTAATATGTGTGGTCCCGGGTTGCGCTAGCCAACGCTTTCTATTATAAATCTTAGCCCCAGCTCCCATACACTCAAGACTATAAGTAGAATACTGATCTTTGATCTGACCTAAAAAGTCAATGAGTCGTTTTGATAGATTTTGGTAGAGGCTCATGGCTTCAGGACCCCACGGTCCAAGCGTTTCAACAGCAAACGGCACAAATCTACAACTTTCTTTAAGGACATATTTGCGCCCCTTGAGTGATTTAGCTGTTTCCGCTGCCGGACTGGATGATCTAGACGTGTTTAGTAAATGGGATACGGTTTAGTAAATAATATGGTCGCATCCAACACCAAAGGCTTGCCACGTTGCCAGGGAATTAGAGTCATTCCGCCAGGACGTCTACCATCGTCACGTGCAATACAGTTCCGCTCCAATAAAGCCACAGCACGTTAGCGGTGCCAAGCGCCCTCCGTAAGACGTCATTTATGGCGGCGTGGCGAGACCGTCTGCCGGCACTGCGGTGGCAAGAAAGACCGTGGTATCCTGGGTCGATTACATCTGTTCCACAGACGCATGTGTGCGGTGCATAATTTAAATAGTTGTTCGAGTACAGTTTCTGACAACTAACGACATTATTTCTTATTTCCCGTACAAAATGTCATAAAAATGAAGATAGATAGATAGATAACACTTTATTGTACACCATTACAGAAAAACACAGAAAAACTTATAGCCTAAAAATATTCTAAATGTGCACAATGGGCGGTCTTATCGCTAAGAAGCGATCTCTTCCAGACAACCCGTAGCCTGATGAAGCCTAATGTCCCTGCTGCATCTGGGATAATGTAGTGGGAGACTGGCCAAATGAGTCTTGTTTAGCTACATTAGTGCGTGTACTATACATATGTACGTTATTTGTCAATATCTAACGTGATTAACAATTAATAATGATGTCGCATTAAAAATACCCCATTAAACCCGTAGCTACTTCTACATGACATAGTCCGTAAAACTAACATTATCCCAGTTGGAGCAGGAACATTATACTATAACGATTTGGGCACCAATTTTATTCTCTTTAGCTACCTAATGCCTGCTAAAGCCACTGCGATTGAAGGTGCTGTGCTTACGCAGACTTTTTTAATTTTTTTAATTCCTCGTACTGTACCTAAGTATAACGTAAGTCGGACAACTTTGCCAACTCAAAATAAAGAAGAATTTAAAGAGTTTATTCAAAACAACATAAGTGTACAGAAAACAATATGGTATAACAAACATTTGCTGCAGCATAATACCGTATTGCAGTTGTTAACGCCCAATTCCAGACAACCCGATTATTATTCTTATAAATAACAACCAATGTTTGTATGTTGGTCCTCTATGCATTCCTAAACCATTGATCAGATTTGAAGGGTGTTATGAGGAAGCCTACGAGGGTTTCTGGCACAAGAATCTATAACTTATATAAAATTCTTCTGTTCGTGTGTGTCACTAAACTCCTCCTAAACGGTGGTTCCGATTTTGATGATTTTTTTGCTTGTGTTCAAGTGGTGATTAACAATTGGTCCCGGGAATGTTGACGATATACGGCGCTGCAATCAAGTTCTAGATTTTTTTAAGGGCAGCACAACGTCTGCCGGATACCTTTTTTTATTGCAGGAGATGGAAAGCGGTTACCATCGCATATGGACATTTGCAACACCAAAGTTGCTACAAATGCGCTGCTGCTCTCTTAAGGGAGACTGGAACCTGGTCACTAATGCCGGAACACCACTCAAGGTTGTTATGGCGACATACTTTAGATCAGGGGTGGTAGCCATCCAGTCGGGTAAATGCCCTACCACCTGGCTGTGGGTTGTTAAGTCGCCTCTTACGACAGGCCGCCCGGCCGCAGGAAATTGTATTCTTTCTCCGTTCCTGCACGGACATTTAGTACATTATAAAAAATAACTTCGTCTTAACATTTGTAATGTACAGATGTCAATATATGGACGGAATCAAATAGTTACATTGCGGAAATAAACAAAGTACATACAAAGATTGTATAAATAATATTTTCGTAACTCTTAATACCGGCTTATATGGCCGTAAACAAAGATTTCGGGAAAGATGTCATAATATAACCATTAGCTTATAAAAGTGGTGTATTTATTGTAGGAGCAAATCCCGGATCGACATTATTGCCAATAATATCCAGAGGCCCGGGTTAATAGAAAACTTAATACCTTTATTTTCTTAGCTCGACTTTAGATAAAGGTAGGGTGGCGAGAATTTGATCATAATTTTGATAAATAAAATCTGGAGACGTAGACGTATAATGATATGTAATTTTATATAATTAGTAGATATTATATTGCATATACTTGCATGAGAAGAGTTATGAATGTCAAAGAGGCAAGTGAGGTGTGTAAGAATAAGCCTAAATGGCACTCTGTTGTTCGTGCCTACCCCGCAAGGGAACTGGCGTGAAGTTATGTATGTATGTAGTTATATGTTTAAATAGTTGCATATTATCACCATATCTTGTATATGTATATAACTTATGTGTATATTTGTATATATAGTATAGTTATATATTTATTATTAAAATGTAAGTAATCGTACAATAATTATGTATACCACCGTCGCCATTCCTAATCAGAATATTCTTGCCACGGGTTGTCTGGAAGAGATCGCTTTTTAGCGATAAGACCGCCCTTTGTACCCAACTAGACTAATACTAGTTCGTAAGTTTTTCTGTAATGGTGTACAATAAAGTGTTATCTATCTATCTATCTATCTAGAACCACGCTGCAATAATTACCTACTTGATTACAGCTCTTAGGGTCGCCTCGGTCAGTGTGTGTGTGTGTGATATATATATATAACACTTTAATGTACACTATTACAGAAAACACAGAAAAACTTATAGCCTAAAAATATTCTAAATATGAACAATGGGCGGACTTATCGCTAAGAAGCGATCTCTTCCAGACAACCCGTTGCAGGAATAAAACGGATTCAATTTGTCAAAAGTGGTATACATAAATATCAGACGATATGCAGTTACTTACATCATATTTAATTCAATGATAAACATATAAGTATGTAATATATTATATAAATAAGAATTATACTTATATTATACTTTGCCAGGTGGTAGGGTATTTGCTCGACTGGATGGCGACCACCCCTGGTCTAGAGTATGCCGCCATAACAACCTTGTGTTGTGTTCCGGCATTAGTAACCAGGTTCCAGTCTCCCTTAAGAGAGCAGCAGCGTATTTGTAGCACCTTTGGTGTTACAAATGTCCATAGGCGATGGTAACCGCTTTCCATCAAGCGGGCCGTCTGCCTGTTTGCTGAACTCCTGCAATAAAAAAATAAAAAAAAAACCTTAATAGACACATAAATACACCTATTAATATTACATACATTAATATATACATAAAAATATCAAACATCACCATGTTGCAGGTGTGATACCACGCTCTCACAGAATATCGGCGTCAAACGGTTAACCTTGAGCTAACCGTGTTTCGTGCGATTAGTGAGAGTACCAAAGGCCCAGTTCCTTCTCTCCCTATTCCATTCCCCTACAACATCCCCTCTATCCAATGCCTCCTGTCTGATATATCTATCCCATCTCTCCTTTTTTTCTGTCTATCGCCTTTATGTCAGGGCCACAAGTATTTGGCCTTGACATTTAGCAGACCCTGATAGGCGGCGGCCCAAAGGCCTCGTCCACTGCCGGGAGGAACCAAGCCCCCGGCGAGTTCATTCTCTCCTTGGCGTGGGGCGATTTGTAACATGCCTAACGGGAGGAGAGGTAATCGCGCGCGAAACACTGGCGCCCTCCCATCTCGAAGGCATTTACGGCGGGTGGGAATTCTTACCCAAGGGACCCACGCCGCTCGCTCACGGCAGCCGGACGTGCTCCGGCGCCGACGCATCCTCCTTTGACGGGAGCAGAGTAAGCCGGTACGCTCACGCTTCCACTCCGCCCTAGTCCTTGGCGAGCATGACACGCTAGCAAGAGGAAACGGCGTCCCATCTGATGTATCCCATCTCTCCTATTCCTTGCCCTTTATCCCGCACTTCCTATTCCATCCCTCATATCCCATATTAAAGGCTGGCATCTAGTGTTGCAAACGTGTACAGGCGGCGATAACCACTTTCCATTACGTGTCGAGCCGTCTTATCGTTTGCCACGTTCGCAATAAGCCAATAAAAAAATTTAGATACTTTAATTTCGACTATTGTTGTGGTATATGAATTGAAATAAAAACTATGCCAAACCCTGTACAGAAACAAACACCACTAACCATAGATTTTACTTTCAATTGTGCAGCTACGTCAGCTCTTACAAGTGCACAGCACTAACAGATCTCGGGGTGAATTTTTGGTCTCTTAAGTTAAGCACATACAGACCAAAACTAACACGACTTGTGTTTAAATTTAACATAGTTTGAAATGTCATACGAGATGTGAACAAATGGTTTCCATCCAAGATTTGAGCTCATGCCCTTTCAATAAAGCCACTAATATAACTAAAAATATCCCTAAATTTCCGCCACAATAAATAGTCACAGTACAAAGACGTGTCGGGAGTAGATGCACACGGCTTAGGATACCGTGGGGTTCTGAGATAAGCCCTACATCGTCGCTCGTAAATGTTGAACCCTCTTGACCGAGATTATCCCACTTTCGATTATATCCAAAACATATTTGTTTTCCAAGTAAATATTGGATAATACAGGCTCAGCGGCCTCCATTTTAACTGTTCCGAGGCCATTTTGAAAAACCCTTACACAATCTTTACCGGTGTTGATCCGTCTGTGTGTGGTACGGTTAAAAACATTTCTGTTTTATTGTGAACCACTATTTAAACTTTACAATACGAACGTCTTTAAAACACTTTAAATTATGTACACCTCCTAACATAATGCTCATTTTATAGCCAGATGGTAGGTTACTTACCCGTCTGGATGTTTACCATCCCTAGTCTAGAGTATGTCGCCATAACAACCTTGAATTGTGTTCACGCATTAGTGGCCAGGTTTTAGTGCCCCTTTAGAGAGCGGTAGCACATTGGTAGCATTTGATGTTACAAATTATACATAGGTGATGATAATTTGAATAATATAAATGAAGATATATATGAAGAATGATAATAGAACCACTTGCCATTATGTCAGCCGTCTACCTGTCTGCTGAACTTGTGCAATAAAAAAAATATAGCCGGTTTCTGGATCTTACCCACCATTATTTGCCTTACCATCGCTTAAAATTTGACATAAGCTCCATAGAAGTAATGCAACTGATGGCGAGGTAAGTGAATGAATAGTATAATCCTACATAATTTTAATATAAGTGTACTGTAGAAGGTGATGTCAGGAGCCTTAAGAACGAGCGTGTATGACAAGAGTTATGAATGTCAAAGAAGCAATTGAGGTGTGTAAGAATAAGCCTGAATGGCGCTCTGTTGCTCGTGCCTACCCCGCAAGGGAACTGGCGTGAAGTTATGTATGTATGTATAATTTTAATTATGTACAGCGCTAACACCTTAGACAATGGTGTGGAAATTGTACTAACAGTATTTTATCTGTACAATAAAACGTCACTGTCATTATTGTTTGACAATAATGTCAGATGACCGACCATCGGCCTCCTCGCCCCCTTCCACGAACTCAACCGAACACGGACACATAAGCATTCTTAATCTGGGGCTTTTGGGGTATATACTAAAATAATAATTAAGAGTTACTAATAAGAGGAATATAAACGTGTTTCAACTAATAATCAAACAACAATACTGAAATAGCCCAAAAAATCTTAATTTGTCTAATTTAAAAAAAAATGTTTTAAAAACTAATTGCGTAACATTCACACTGATAACCCGACTGTTGCTAATGATAAGCGGCATTTGCATCTCCGGTTTGACGAGGTTAACAGTTGAACAGATAACCCCATGCGGTTACCAATGATGCTCTCATAATTTCGACAGATTACGTTGGCAGCCGGATACATTATTATCTATAAATATTAACGTTTTTTTGTAGCCACGCCTCCGAGATAGTCTCCGCGGCATTTAAACTATATACATACATGATGTGATGGACCTGAACGAGGCACAATTATATATATTTAAATTAAAATGGATCTAGAGAAAATAAAACGCAATTTTTTTCCTTACGTTCGAATCACAACCAACTCGATTTTTTTAAAATTATAATAGTGCAAAATCAAGTGGCCAGTATTATAATATATAAATAAATAAGTATTTATTCCACAACACCTAAATAGGTAAGCCCCGACAGGACTCTTGAGCGGTCACCTTGATCTATGCACAGTGCAATTGACGCCATTAATATATAATAAACTTCCTGGGACATTAAAGGATTTATCGATAAAATTATTTAAAACTGATACAACTGGCTGATTAACAGAATGTTATTATATAAAGAATATAAAAATAAATACAAGTGACATAAAAATTATAATTTAGTAAATAAAATGAACTATGAATGTCAAAGAAGCAAGTGAGGTGTGTAAGAATGGGCCTAAATGGCGCTCTGTTGTTCGTGCCTACCCCGCGAGGGAACTGGCGTGAAGTTATGTATGTATGTATGTAAAATGAACTATAATATAATAGTTGGGAATAGTTTGAATGGAGCGTTAGGTAAACTTCTAGGCGCTAAGAACCTCAGCCAGAAGGCCCAGCTGCCGTACACAACGCGGTGCTGGTACCTACGCTCACGTATGGAAGCGACAGTTAGGTATGGAAGAGAGAGCATGAAAGTAGAGTAAACGCGGTCGAGATGCGAGCACTGCGCAAAATCTGCGGAGTGACGCTCGCGGACCGCGTTCGTAATACCGAAGTAAGAAAGAGAGTTGGTCTGAAAGAGAGTGTCGAGGTGAAGGTAAGGAAAGGAATGCTCCGGTGGTTCGGGCATGATGAAAGAATGAATAAACAGATATACAATGCAAAAGTGGATGGATGTAGAAGTCGTGGAAGGCCACGACACACCTTCCATGATCAAATTGATCGTGTACTAGCAGAAGGTGATGTCAGGAGCCTTAAGAACAGACGAGCGTGCATGATAAGAGTTATGAATGTCAAAGAAGCAAGTGAGGTATGTAAGAATAAGCCTAAATGGCGCTCTGTTCTTCGTGCCTACCCCACAAGGGAACTGGCGTGAAGTTATGTATGTATGTATGTATAATATAATATTAATTTTATTATTTTTAAATTTGTACACCTAATAGGTAAATAACATGTGAAACTGCATATGCCCTAACATCTATTCATCTTTAATGTGTACCGTGTTGTTAAACAAATAAATAAATGGATTGATTGAATAATTTCAAAATAATAGTCCCATATAATCGTTAAAATTGATATGTCATATAACACTGCCGCTATTTGTATAACAGTATACCCACTATGTAAGTAAGCTCCCTAATCAGTGTATTATATATGCCAGTCAAGATTCGAAGCGTAAGTTAGAATGAGGTATCTGTGGATTACTTTAAGTTTAAACTACGACTTGTAGTCAGATAATGAACCGTTGAAATCCAAAAAAATATATATCTCGTTTTAATTAAATCTATACTTAGCTACAAAAAGTAAAGAAGTGAAGGTAAATTTGTGAACATTACTTTCAAGTATAACTATATATTTTAAGACTTTTTATAAATTTTTGAATAGATATCGTCATTTATAAAATTTCGATACAAAAATATTAACTCATTAATATTTTCTTAAGTTTTCGCTGCTAGTATAGTTTAGTTTCGGAGAACCCATAGAGTGATAATGGCCGAAGAGAGTCGGAGCTCGCAATTTGTTTTATGTCAATTATCAATAAGAAAAAATTATAAAAAATCTCCATTTATATTAATAGTTGAACAGAATAAAAAATGTAATATCAGTATTCTACGAAACCCTCGAAGTGCAAGTACAGAGCCCTTTGTTTATTTATAAGTAAATGGCTAAGAGGATCATAACCTCGGTGTTCTTCTCACTGTAATAATATAAATGTACAATTTGTGGTTTTTTAATCCATTTTTCGTCAAATCAAATTAATTTATTTGCACAAAAACTATGTTTATGAATTATGTTTTACATAAAATGTTTAAATGTATACACGTACTTGACAGATTAGTGTGCTATTATGTCGTGCAATTAATTTAGTATCCTAAACCAACTAATAACGATAAGCAAGATAAATTATAATAAAAAAAATAAAAGCAATTGAACCTAAATAAACCTAATCTAAAATCCATGTGAAAATAAAAGAATAATAAATCCCTCATTCTTCCCATATGAAAGAAGAGAGGCAATTAAAAAAAAACTTAAATCTGTGCTCCACAGATAATAAATACTTTTTCCCTTTATAGAAAACGCAGTACTTGGAAGATGGCGATTTCGAAAAATACGCGGTAAACATATTTTAAGATATCTAAACATGTTATATAACTTTTTAGTGTATTTAAAAAACAAAGAAAAAATCAAGCTTTATTTATAGATTAGCGCCTTGGGATACCATTTCTCCAAAAAAATTAAATACCCGTAAATGTTGATTACTGCAAGTGCATTAGTAGGACTGACATATATATAGATAATACTTATTAAAAATATATAAAACCGTGTTCTATGTATTAATTAAAGATGCATAGAATACTGAGCCTAAGTCATCATTGTCTATGTATAAGATGCTCAATAAGCTGCCAAGAGTTTTTAGCGGAAACTGAAAGGCAACATGGTATTGTGTAGTTAAACTCAAATTCAAGAGTTTATTTTGAAAATAAGTTCCACTGGAGAACACTTTTTGAAGTTCATACAGGTAAGTCAAAACTTAAATCTATTTTCTATTCTATGTACACCGCTTCGCAATGTGTTCTCGCTGTTCAAAGGAGAAGAAGCGGTAAGAAACTCCCCAGCAACACGTCTAGCTAAAAAAAATTTTTTTCATCATAATTATATTATCTCAGGCTCTTTTTTTAAAATACTTATAGAAGTTAAATTTTCTAAAAATGTGTAAAATTACTCTAAAATGAACAATAGTTATAATATTTTCTTAAGTTTTCGCGACTTGTATACATAATAAAACTATGTTTTAACGGTTTTAAGCGCGGTAATTATATTTGATTTTGGTTTTTCCGACGTTTCGGCCACTTTTCAGTGGCCGTGATCACGGACTTGTTAATTTTAATTATTTTATTAAATAATTAAAATTAACAAGTTGGCGGTAGGCTAAATAAAACTTTAACAATACTCGTTAACACTTGACATCTTTGTCTTCCGTGATCACGGCCACTGAAAAGTGGCCGAAACGTCGGAAAAACCAAAATCAAATAAAATTACCGCGCCTAAAACCGTTAAAACGTAGTTTTATTATGAACAATAGTTGTAAAATATTGATAGTTTTTGAGTAATAATACTATTTTGTAAGAAATGTGAACTGTATACTCTAGTGTGGCCTTGCACGTTGTCACAAAAACTCCGTGGATTGGCGTCAGTAGAAGACCTATATACCTCGATTGAGTTATATAAAAACTTAATACATCTGAAGACGCTGTATGAACTTTGAAGTTCCTTGTCGCGATCGCGACTATAACTTCAAGATTAAAATGGCAGCGTCAATTAAAAACGTCAACGTGACACAATAGAAGAACGTTAAATCAATTTTCGAACTCACTTTTTGAATACCGACGGCTTACAATCAATAAATTAATTATTCTCAAGAAATTTTCCCACTGCGAACTCTGGAAGCTCAAACATCCCTGTCTGTCATTGCGGCGAATTGTACTACTGCTACTACAAAAAGCTGCCAAGGTTTCCTTGTTGGACCGCCATATTGTTTCTTATCCAAGGCTCCACTAGCCTTCGTCCATCTCTTTAATCACCTGACAAGTCATTGAAGGATTTGAAAAGCTTTTATAAAGACTCCATACGTTTATATTGTCGTTTAATTATTAAGGAATTAATTAAAATAATTATTAGGAAATTAATTAGTCTGACTCTGTGATTACTGATAAGCGACCCCGCAACAACAAAAGATTGTCCATCACTATCACGTCAATAACAAGTTATACTATATTGTAAAAACGATAAACTCGTAAAAGATGATTCAACATTATGTCTTTAGTCTAATACCAGACACGCTGGTGGACGTTGGCCTTCTCTCAGTTTAAAAAAAAAACGTAAATTAAAAAAATATTCGTTGCTAGACAAACTTTTTTGATGTTCAAGTTTAAAAAATAAATATTTTTGAGCTTTGAAACTGAACATAATCAATAATAGTTTACTGTCAATAAATCAGTAATAATTAATAAATATTTAAGAAAAGAGCTCGAATTTAGGCAACTAATCTAGACATATTATTTGTTACTTTAAAAACAAAAAAGTGATTCTACACACGCTCCTAGATTTAGAGACTTAGTGAAACAACTTAACGTTCTTTTTTAAAAAAAATGCTATTCCTTTTTCATACTTTTGTACTCACTGTGAATTATTTCACTTTATGGTACGACTACATGTATATGGAGTTACCGCTGCCTGAAGAGTTAAAGGATTTACCATATAAGGCCAGAGGGATATTTCTCACGTTTTGGTGTTTGGTAAGTTTTATTTTTTCTTTTAAACATGATAATATCCCGTTCGCGATCACTTGACGCGCAGGGTTACAACAATTAAAAATATCAACAATTTAGTTGTTGATATTTTTAATTGTAGAATAGCTAGCTAGAATCAAAAACAGACGAGCGTGCATGACAAGAGTTATGAATGTCAAAGAAGCAAGTGAGGTGTGTAAGAATAAGGCTGAATGGCGCTCTGTTGTTCGTTCCTACCCCGCAAGGGAACTGGCGTGAAGTTATTTATGTATGTATGTATTACTGAAAAATTCCAACAAAATTTATGAATCATTTATGTTATGTAATAATCTCTATTTGTCACCTATCTTATAACATGATATTATATGATGTTAATATTTGCAATTTGTTAACCCTGCGCGTCATATCATCGTGAACGAAGAAAATTCAGAAAATTACCTTTATATTATGGGTAACATAATAATGAACTACTACATGTATGACATCAATCACAACAGGAGTTTTTGGCGGGAACTGAAAGGAGACGTTATGCTGTGCAGTTTTATTTTTTAAAAACGTGTAAAATTACTCTAAAATGAACAATAATTGTAGGATATTGATAGTTTTTGAGTAGTAATTATGTGTTTTGTGAGAAATGTGAACTGTATAGTCAAATGTGGCCTTTTGAGTTTTCACAAGAACTTCGTTGAATGGCGTTAGTTGTAGCCTACAATACAACTGCGCGACTATTATACGAAGACTTAAACATCAGAAGTGGCTGTATGGACTAAGGATTCCTTTGCCTGCCTTTGTGGCGAATACAACTACTACTACTACTCAATCGCAACATAGTATTAAATACATCGCATACTTACAAACCATGGTCTTGATACTGAACTATCGGAAAATACATATCCACAATTTCGATTTGAAATAGGACAAAAGAAAAACAAATGTGATCGTTGAAACTTTTTAGCAATAAATAATTAAAAACCTCACCTAAGGAAAATTAAATGTTTTTTGCTACATTTCGAAATTATATTATGAAGTGGTAAAATATATTTTTTATTATACTGGTGAAGTAATTTGTTTAAAATATTCAACTACTAAAATATAATTATCCTACAAATAAATAGTTGCAGAGCAACACTGGGTAATTGGCTAATCATTAAAAATACCATTTAACTTCAGATGTGAACTGTAATTTGCAATGGACATTAGCATACAATGGGTATGACAGTTATTAGCTCAGATCAAGGTTTATTTTTGTACGTTCATATTCAATTACAGTATTCATGTGTATTTTTGCGCGTCTTAATTAATGAATAAAGTCAAAACGTCTGCTCTCGATGATTAAATTGAGGGTTAAAAAATAAATTACACTGAGTCAATTTAGATGAAAGGCATAAAGATGAAAGGACATGACGGTTCTCAATGACATTGACTGATTCAAATTTGTGTTTACATGGATCACTTTGCTTAATTCAACCAAATCGGAAGACAAATGGACCGTCTAATATGGGCCTAAGATAATTCATATCGATCATTCAATTTGTACGATCAACAAAAGTGATCCATATAGACATAAACTTGAATCATTCAATGTCATCGGATTCAGTCTGTTCTTTGAGTTCAAACAAATTGATTCAATTCGGTTGATCCGTTCAATATCAGCATTAGTCCATTCATGATGAAATATGGCATAGAAATGATGAACATCTTTTTTTTACTTATTGCAGGAGTTCAGCAGACAGGCAGATGGCCCACTTGATGGAAAGCGGTTACAATCGCCTATGGACATTTGCAACACCAAAGGTGCTACAAATGCGCTGCTGCTCTCTTAAGGGTCACTGGAACCTGGCCACTAATGCCGGAACACAAATCAAGGTTGTTATGGCGACATACTTTAGACAGGGGTGGTAGCTATCCAGTCGGGCAAATGCCCTACCACCTGGCTGTGAGTTTTTTTGTCGCCTCTTACGACAGACCGCCCAGCCGCAAGAAATAGTATTCTTTCTCCGTTCCTGCACGGATAAAAACATCTGCTAATTGGTTTTTGACATTTGACCACGAAACCCGAATAAGCTAAAGGTATTTTTTTATCAAATGGTAAATTCTGGTATCTAGTTGAAAAACTCTTCATTGTCAGCGAATTATCCCTCCAGGCTTCTGTGCCTGTCGCGGCTTAGTCCTCAAACGGATGTGCCCTGGTAAAAAAAAAAAGGCCTAATACACTTGATTGAAAAATTGTCTTTGCATCCACAATATTAGTCTTCAGATAATCGTTTTGCATGACCGATTAAATGTGCCAAGTACACATGGTTTTACATAATAACAGTGTTTGACCTACTAGAGTAACTAAACAAGGTTATTTATACATTTAATTCGAATTAATTTATAATCTTAAATATAGCACTCGAGTTGTAGGAAGATATACATTGCCATCGATGATTATAAATCTGATATTGGGACGGCCGCTTGTATGGGATGCGACATGCGTTGACACTCTGGCACCATCACATCTTCAAATGACTAAGTTAGGGGCTGGCAACGCTTACCGCAACGACCGATCGTTTCGCTAAGGGGATTGGTTGAGGCCATGTTCCACAGCGACGATCACTGGTCAGCGATTTCTTCCTTTTGTGAGGCATAAAGTCCCGCAAGGAAGCCGTTGAGAGAGTAAGAGAGAGAGCTGCGCACGCGCTCCCCAGACACCGTCGTCAGATTGGCCTCCGGAGATACAGGCAAAATCTCCTCCCATGATTCCATCGCAGGGACCCGCGCATCGTGGAGATACGACGGGTCCAACCTCTGTTGGTGAAGTGGGTCACTCTGCATCCCGGGATGAACTAAGCTTGTTGCGCGGTTGAACAATGGTTGTAGCTTCGCTCGTCAACTCATGTTCTTCCACACAAGCGCCGGGTATTGAATGCAGGTTTAGGTTTAGCGGAGTAGTTGGTTCCGCCCAGAGTCTTTGCACACGCTGCGCGGATAAAAAACTAAGCTAGCTTAAGCTACCAGTGCTCATTCATGTAAACACAAATACCATCCAATACAAGTACCGTCGTAATTTTTAACGTTTTATTATTTACCTCGGTAGGTGCAACCGGTCCAAGACCCTTGTATATCTATGTATATAAAACAGTCGTGTTAATTACACCATTTATAACTCAAGAACGGCTGGAACAATTTTTATGATTTTTGGAATTGTCTTCGTCCGGAATAGGATAATAAGTATGATCATGATGACATGATATTCACCAATAAAAAAAAATAATTAAAAAACATCAGTCTTGCCATTCATTTGTTATGATCTTTCCCGGCCGATTTCGGAATGGTGACTGCATTTAAATTCATTTTAATTTCACTGATTAAGGTGAATTATTTTTGTGTGTTCAAGTGGGTCGCAGGATGGTTTAGTTTCAAATTTGAACCAGGTAGATGGCGCTGAAATCGGGTTCCAGGATTTAGGTGAAATTATTATTGTGTATGTTCAAATGGATCCCAGGATGGTTTAGATTCACGATTGAACCCGGTAGGTGGCGCCGGTGGGACCGATTTTGATGAAATATTAATATATTTGTGAAATATTTGTGTTTTTTCATGTAGAATCGAGAATGGTTTAGATTAACAATTGGTCCCGGTTAATGGCGCTTTAATCGGTTTCTATATTTTTATTTTTTAAGGACAAGATAACGTCTACCGGGTACAGCTAGTATTATATAAACACAAGCGTAATCTGCTTAGCTTGGAGATGTACAATGAGAGCGTTTGTTTGCCGAAATGTCGATATATTTAGATTTTACTTACTATTATGCTTAGGGATGTTAGAAACTAATTTTGTTTTATCGTCTGTTCTTGACTGTCACAGTTAATTACCGATTTTAATGCATTTTGGTAAAATTCCATAGTTATGTAAGTATGGAATTTACAATATATTAAATTACAATGATTTTTTATATTTTTGTTCTCTTGCCAAAGCCTTTTTTATATAACACTAGCTGTCCCCGCAGACGTTGTCCTGCCGTGAATAAATAAAAATCTAGGCCCCGATTCTAGTACCATCAGCCGGTTCCAGTTTTAAATCTAAACCATCCGGGGACCCACCCAAACACACACAAATTTTTTTATCAAAATCCGTAAAGTCGTTCTCAAGTTATATGCGTACATACATTTCTACGATTCATTTTCATATATAAGAAAAGATATGTAGATATGAACAGTGTGCACTATTTTAAAATCAAACGAAGTCCAAACTTTTCGTGAGTGAAGTCATCAAGTCACGGATAAAACTTTAGGAAAAAATAAAGAGATCATATAAAATAATTATCTTTTCTGTTTGACTTTTTCAGATACTTCAGACGATCTACTTCACGATCGCGTTACTGAATGACATCATTGGTTCTAATGCAGCATCACCGAAACATTCTCCTATCATCCGAAGAATAAAGGACATCGTGTTCAGCTTGGCGTTTCCAGTAGCTCTATACGTTGCTCTAGTTTTCTGGTCCTTGTACGCGATACACAAAGACCTTATATTCCCTGAAAACGTTGAAAAGCTGTTCCCGGCGTGGGTTAACCACACTATGCATACGACAATAGTACCTTTTATTATCTTAGAGCTATTATTATCTAATCGTAATTATCCGTCACGAAAAGTAGGCATGCCAGTGGCTTTATTATTTAATTTTGCGTACATAAGTTGGATTCATTACATATATTTTTACAAAGGTGTGTGGGTGTATCCTTTCTTAGAGATTTTTAACTGGCCAATGCGTATCATCTTCTGTGGATTTAGTACTTTTATAGGATTAATTGTTTACAGCTTAGGTGAAAAACTTAATACGTTAGTCTCACCCAGCACGCGGTTGTATACTAATGGCGTGGAGAGGAAAGGGAAATAAATTATTTTTAATATATTTAACTGTTTTATTTTACGAGAGAAAATTAAGGGGCTTTTGGCGTGCACTGAAGGGTTAGGAAAGCCACTGACGGCCGCCATCTTTATTTAAGAACATATCAAATAATGCTTTCAGGTTAATAATATGCATATTTTAATCTTAAGAAAAGAATGTGCGCTAAACATTTTGCAAAGGCAAGTATTTTTTCTTATTAAATAATGTAGGTACCTACGTTTGATCATAATGTACTGAAAGAAATATGGATAAAATAAGTACTTTCATAGAATTAGGAATAGAAGAATCTATAATCTATATTAAGACAGTTGATGTGATTTATGGACCTGATTAATTGTTATTAGTCCATTGGTCAGGTTCCTAACCAATGCTAGCCTAAATATGTTAGACATGTACAAATAAGTCACCATTTTTCGGTCAAGGACGCTATTAAAAATTTAACTTGTAACTAAAAATGTAGAACTACTTATCTTCCTAGTATAGTGCAAAAAATTTACAGATACTAATGTAGAGATGAGAACTAATGAAATCCTGTGATTGTTTCTAGTTCATAATTTATTTAAATAATTATGAATGAATGAATGAATGAAAATACTTTATTGTTCACCAAAAATTAAAACTACGTTCTTAAAACTAGGTACGCTAGATGTTGAACAAAGGGCGACTTTATCGCTTAAAGCGATCTCTTCCAGGCAACCCCCTAAACTAAGGAAAATATTAAGACAACAGTGGCGGGGAAGCCAATAAATAAAATAAGAAACATTCCAAGAATAAGTGAAAAATAATAAAATACTTTATATACTATACGAAAATAGGATATCTGTCAAAGAGGCAAGTGAGGTGTGTAAGAATAAGCCTAAATGGCACTCTGTTGTTCGTGCCTACCCCGCGAGGGAACTAGCGTGAAGTTATGTATGTATGTATGTAAAATAGGATATATCATACTATATATAGAATCAGCAGTATGTTTTAGAATTGAATTATGTTATAGCATAATAAGCATGTGCAAACTCGCCTATCTTAAGAAATCTTGCATAGACAATACATATTGGCAATAAAGATTATAATTTTTTTACATTCCATTAAGGCTACGTGCCATTAGAGACTCGCACGTTCACAACCGCAATTTTGCCCCACTTGCTTGCCTGCGTTACAAACGTTAACCCAAGTGGAACGGTTATTCGACCCACCCTCTTGACATGAGTCGTTGTGAGCGCTGTGTGATCGAAAATGATGACTTCATTAGTGACGTTTTCGCCACGACCACAAAGAAACACGGTCACCTTGTGGAACGGCTAACAGAGCATGTTGGGCGTTGTGTTCAGCTAGTACTGGAACGCGCTGTAAGTGGAAGTAATTAATTGATAATACCCCCGATGTCAACAACTACTGAACGGATATTGTTCAAACCTATTTTCATTGAAACTGCTTTAGAAACTACTGAAACTACATCCTCAATTTTTTCAGATGTTTCCACTTGATAGTTCAAAAATTAGAGGGACTTAATCATAGAGTAGATTAATATAATAGAAGAGGCACAATTTTCTAGACTTTTTTTATTTTTGATTGCAGGCCGCCCGGCCGCAGGAAAATGTATTCTTTCTCCATTCCTGCACGGATGTAATGATGTATGTAGACATGTATAAAAGGGCTCACGAAAAAGAAAAGGAAGGTGCAGAGCTCTTTCCCTCTAAAGATAGGTAGGTATCACTCCTGTTGCTCTCTAGCTCAACAGCGATACAGAGCAGGGATGTTATGGAGCTCTGTAACTATCGGATATCCGAAATAAAATTCTATCCGTAACCGTAAACCGTAACCAAATTTGATATAAGTTTCAAATAATTTCGGATAGCATTATGAAAACTGAAACCGATATACTATTAATCATATATCCACACCCAGATCTGAAATTTCATATCCATAATATCTCTAATACAAAGTATTAATCGGCCGACGGCTCTTGCTCTTGCAGTATCAAGAGCGGAAAGAGTTAAAACGTGCCGTCTTGTGACGCGTATGGCGAAAAAAAAAGTATTTCAACTGAATTTTTTTATGAGGGCAATGATCCATTTGTACTATATTGTACGAGATATAAACTGAACCTATTCCATTATTTCTTAAATTATTATTAATTATTAACAGCAACTATGAGTAATAATATTAGTATGTAATTCATTGTCATTCAAAACCCAAATTAGAACATATAAGTTATGTTTATTTTTAATCACCTTTGATATCTTTAATTCATTTGTATGATTAAATAAGAACCATATTTGAAATATAAAAACTTTATTATATAAATTTTTCTACTTTTATAAAAAAAATTACTAATATATATTTACAAAAAAATATTTTTATTCTATTTGATTACTTAGCTGTGTAATTACTGTAAAAAAGTCCACTTAAAACAGATAACATATCAATTGATATTTTTTATATTATTACTTCAGATTCAAAACCTTTAACAACAAAATTTATTTCCTCATCAATATTGGAGTTCTTATTTTTTCGTCCTCTTCTAGTTTTCTTTCTAATAAACTTAGCCATTTCCAAGTCCATTTCTCTAACACATTTCTCATAGATCTTACACAAACTGTGATAGAACAACAAAATAGTTTTTGCACCCTTAAAATACCCTTGCATGAATTCATTGGGGTCATTTTGATTTTCCAATTTAGTAGACATATTATATATGAAAGTCCCATTAAAACATTTGGAAAGTTTTGTACTTTGAAATGGATTGCCACATAAAATATTTAAACAATTAATTTGCTGTATACAACATTGAAACTGAGCAAAAGAATGCATTCGTTTAGGATCATATGTTGATGGTTTTTTTAGGATTTTATCATCCAAATCAAAAAGCTTTAATAGTTCATTGGCAGCTATCAAACAATCCTCGTATTGAACTTTGTTCTTATTAAAGAAATATTCTGTATTCTCTGGCAACATATATGAAGGATTCTTTCTCCAAACTTCAATTTTTTTAGAGAACTTATTGTTGAAGTGATTATAACCACGAATCATTCCAGTCTTTTCATCAATCACATCTAGCATTATATAACAGATGAACAAACTATGCACACTTGATAATGTCACTTTGCAATTAGCCACCCACCAAATTATTGCAATCATATATAGTTGGAAATTGTCAGGCAGCAATTTAATAACATCCA
Organism: Dendrolimus kikuchii; assembly: GCA_019925095.2. Lineage (NCBI taxonomy): Eukaryota > Metazoa > Arthropoda > Insecta > Lepidoptera > Lasiocampidae > Dendrolimus > Dendrolimus kikuchii. Next base: position 4,919,521 of record CM034390.1, on the reverse strand, counting down.
AATCTAACAATGGCAGCTTTTCATTAAAAAAATGTGAGAAATATGACTTCATTTGTTCATCTGTAAGATCTTCAAAACTAACTTCTAAAGGCCTTGATATAGCAAATGTTCTGTCAACAATTATTCTCTTATACAAATTATGTTTCTCTCTACTTACATAAGTACATTTTTCTTCTGAAAAGTCATTCAAAATGTCAAATGCATATCTCAGTATTGGTAGATTGCAGAGGAAAGAATCATCTTCGTTATAATCATCGGCTTGTGGACTGCAGAAATACAAATGTAGAGTATAAAGATCTATGTAGGACTGTGGTATTTTATTCTCACGTACCCCCTCAACAAACCATTGAGGTAAATTTACATCAACTTGATACTCACATTTTCTAGCTTCTGATGTAATTTCTTCATCATTTTCTGATGACTTCTCATCATCACTAGAACTATCTGTAGTATCTTCGTTTTCACTTCCTTCAAGTTCACATACAGGAAGCAGTACTTCAGTTTCTGGAGTTTCGTCTACTTTAATTGAAAAATATTTCAATGATCTACAATACTTACGATTGTAACCATTAATACTTTTCTTAATTAAGGCTAAAATTTTATCTTTTTCACTCTTTTTTAACCTGCCAACAATTTTTGGAATAGCAGTCTCCAAAGTTTCATTTTGGAGCCACAAAAATAATCCATGAATACACCTCTGTTGATCATTTCGGTTTTTTCTCTTTGGTAATTTGAATTGAGAAAAGAATTTCCGAAATACTCGTTTTTCAACATAGTCATTGCCCAACAATGTTGCTAGTAGAGGAAGTACTTCTTCTTTTAACCCACCAAAGCATTTAGTCATATGTTCTACTTTATATATTTTGCATTCTAATGCGAAAACCTTTTCACCATCCTGTGTTATTAGCTTAGGTTTAAATTCTAAAGTATTATAAGGTATGTAAAGGACATTGTAGATGTAAAAATCTGAGTCGTAACTTAAAACTGGGCAGTTCAAATGTCGTGCCATTGCTGCTATTTCGTCGTCTGCCTCATACTCGCAAACTGTGAAGGCAACATTCATTTCTACCAGTACTTCTTTAAATACATCTCGCAATTGCAAAGGAAATATTTGTATACTATCTTGTGTTACAGGATCAAGTCTTGAAGCCCCATTTATTTTCGATCTTAACCTACTGTAAGCAGTTTTGAGTTTTCTTGGTTCGTAACTTCCATCGAAAATTACATAGGCAGTTATATGGCACTTACGCAAGCTTTTGAAAAAATTCCTTGTGTATGACGCGTATCTGTCGTAATCTCCACCGAACGCTGAGAAACAATTTAAGCTTCTATACAACTGAGCACATAAACTATGTCCATCAATCACTAAACAAGTGTCGTGAAGACAAAACTTTTGCAGAAAACAATCTTGATTAACATGTATATATGTGGTTAAACCACGGACGCCCATTTTTATGCGTTAAAATTTGTATTTAATTTAGTATTGAGTGTTTTTGATCAAACTTTAAATCTCATTCTGTATTCTACAATTTAAAGGTTATCTTAAGAATTTAGACTAATGTAGTGAAAAATAAACAGAAAAGCAAACAAACATCAATCAAAATATTTTGAATGTAAGTCATTGTCATTGTTATCAAGGAGCAAGGTACACTTTTTTATTTAACAAGAAACAAGTCCAAATGACATTTTGAGAAATTAAATCAGATTTTAATGTAAATAAACTTTCTAATAGTTCTTCGACCAATATTCATGAATATTCAAGTTTTAGATAAAACGTTGAGCAGACAGGCAACCAACACGAGCCTATTTAACTTCAAAGTGAAGCGACGGAGTTCTTACGAGACAAAACTTGAAAGCCATATAACCACATTTCACATCAAATAAATAGTTAACATTTTTATCACAAAACAAACGCACGCTACCCGCTTAAAAAGTAATTCATTCTTAAACAACTGTATATGTATAACATCATAGTATCGTCTTCAAGTTCCCGCCAAAAACTAGCGACGCAATAACACGACAGCGCCACAAGTCTGCGCCGTGGCGCCGTGAACAACGACATTTTCATTAATCTATGAACAAGAAACTTACACACAAGCTTCTTGGTATGTAAGCTTCTTGTCTATGACAGTACCTTTTTATCTGTAAATCGTGAGTTTTTGGCGGTAACTGCAACGGGACATTGTGCCGTGCAGTTTTATTTTCTAAAAATGTGTAAAATTACTCTAAAATGAACAATAGTTGTAGGATATTGATAGTTTTTGAGTAGTAATTATGTATTTTTGTGAGAAATGTGAACTGTATAGTCAAATGTGGCCTTTCGAGTTTTCACAAGAACTCCGTTGAATAGTGTGGATTGTAGCCTACAATACAACTGCGCCTGGCTTGAAGGCCTAGTTGCCAAGCCATAAATTTTAAAAAAACTAAATCGACAATGTCTTTTCAGTTTTATTTATTATTATTCCATTCATTCATTCATTCTCTATTCGCATTTCGCCGGTTGCGCCGCGTGTGAGTTTTTAAATTAAATATTTCAGAAACACGTGTTTTCAATAATAATTGTATTATAATATTTATTTCACCTGTTTTTAACAACTGCAACTAAACCGTTTAAAAGAATTTTAGTGTGGGTATTAGATATCTTGGTAAGTTGTATGAAGGTTATTACGTCTCGCATTGATTCAGCGCCAAGAGCAAATTAAATATCTCTTTTAAAACTATTTACCTATTTCCAGTATTCATAATGACTGAAGAAAAAGAAGTGTCTACCACTGAGAGTAATGGCCAAGAGGAAAATGAGAGTGACGAAAACGCTGAAGAAGAAACTGAACTGGACAGCAGTGTTATTCGCCAAGTCGAGTACTATTTCAGTGTGTATATCGTTTATGTACAAATTATGCAGGAATTTACTTCTATCTTACATATTTGAACTAATAGTGTGTAGTTAAAGCCACTACATTGTTCGAATGTAAAAGGCAACATTATAACCTAACAATGCGCTGTTGTTCTATACATTGTAAATATTGTGTGTGCTACGGCTTCAAAGTGACCTCATTTTCTAAGTATTTTTATTTCACCGTATGTGTTATTGTGGATTGACTCTTAATCTAATGATGCTTTGTATGTAGTGACTACAGAGAGATTACAAATAAGGAATATCATTGGTTTTCAAGAAAGAGTGATTATCGTAGGGCTACAATAAATTAAGGTATAATCTGCTCCGAAGTATACCACTGGTATAAGTGAGCACCAAATACACAATCAATTATTCAGTAATCTCATACAGCTAAGCTTCGTAGATAATTACAATTTGTATGAAGTAATAGTCACTAGACAAACACAGGTAATTATTCTGTTGCTACATAGATATCTGGTACACAAATTTTAAGTAATGGGTGGGCGAAGTGGGTAATGGGAAGGTATACTTACCCTTTCTGCAACTCCTATGGTCCAGAGTTCTTGAAATATTAATTTTTGGTAAACAGAACCTCACTTATTTTTTTACTATTATTATTGTGATGGTTGATGAAAGGTCGCGACCAGTGTCTAGAATAATGATTTTGGTTAGGTTTAGATTAGCTTTAAATCAAAGTGCACAAGCCGAGCGAGTGTACAGCGTCAGTGGCTGGTGAGTGCGAGAACCAATTGGTAACCATTTATATATACATATATATATGTACGTATGTATATATATATATGTACATATGTATGTATATGTATGTATATATATGTGTATATATATATATATATATGTATATATATATATGTATATATATATATGTATATATATATATATATATATATATATATGTATATATATATATGTACATGTACATACAGAGAGAAGTCGGGGTGAAGGTAAGGAAAGGAATGCTCCGGGGGTTCGGGCATGTGGATAGAATGCATGATGAAAGAATGACTAAACAGATATACAATGCAAAAGTGGATGAATGCAGAAGTCTTGGAAGGCCACGATACACCCTCCATGATCAAATTGATCGTGTACTAGCAGGTGATGGAGGAGCCTTAAGAACAGACAAGCGTGCATGACGAGAGTTATGAATGCCAAAGAAGCAAGTGAGGTGTGTAAGCCTGAATGACGCTCTGTTGTTCGTGCCTATCCCGCAAGGGAACTGGTGTGAAGTTATATATGTAACAAGTTAAACTAACCAAAGCTAAGTGATTTCGACGCTTAAGGGTTTGTCTTAAATCGAGTGATGTTACATGGAGTTTACACTGTATATAGATTATTATTATAATGTATCATTATAACAGGTGACTCAAATCTCCCACGTGACAAGTTCTTGAAGGAACAAATCAAACTGGATGATGGTTGGGTGCCCATAGAAATCCTGACCAAGTTCCACCGTCTTGCCAGGCTGTCAATGGACATTGAAGTGATTGCTAATGCATTGAACAAGTCAACTAGTGGACTGTTAGAGGTATTTTAACATATTTTTAGGTCATATGAACTTTATTAATGTGTTGCATTGATACAGTCGAAACTTTTTTAATTTAATATGTACTTTTTGTAGACTCACTGCTAGGAATGTTTATGTCCAGTATTGAATAAGTCATTAACCATACCATACCTAGGTTTTTCTTTTTTTCTATATTTCACTCTTTAAAACTTCAAGTGCCTTTTCATAGTACGAGAAAGAAATTCTAGCCTTGTATTATAAGTAGTTATATAATATATATTTGCATGTAAAAATAAAAAAAAATCTTTAGCTTAATACAGAAAAATTAAGTGTCATTCAACGTAAAAATATTTAAATGATTTTGAAAAATATAAAAATTCCAGGTATCTGAAGACAAAAAGAAAGTACGTAGAAATCCAGAGGTACCATTGCCCGAGTTTAATGAAGAGCGGCGCAAGGAACTAAGCAAACGGACTATATATGCAAAAGGATTCACAAAAAACGCCTCATTAGATGAAATACTAAAATTTTTCAAGCAATTTGATGAAGTGGAAAATATTGTTATGAGGAAATATCAGGAAAGGAATACTAAGAAGCGGATATTCAAAGGCTCTGTGTTTGCCACATTCAAGACTAGGGAACAGGTGAGTAATTGTTGTAAGAAAAGAAAGACTAATGCCTGTTGTGAGACTTGAATTGTAACAAAGTGCTAACTACTAATTATCGAATTGCTAGTTACTCTCATGATTCTAGATTACAATCCTGTTTGCAACAAGTGATATTAAGTACTAAGACTTAAGTAATTTTGTTTCATTGTGACACAACACAACAACAACAACTTAAAGCTAACTAATGAAAGAAATGTATTGTTCAAACTTAATAACAATCTTAATATATTGTATTACTATATGGGGAGGTGCTGCTAAGAGTAAATTAATTGGGCTAGAAAGATCGTTCATTGCTTAAGGTCATGTACTTTAAACCATATAGATTCTCTACTAAGGAACTTTTTTCTATGTGTCAACTTCTAACAGTAAAAAAACTATATGTATCGAATGTTATTTTAAAAACTCATAAAAACTTTTCATTGTATGAAAGCGTTGATAAAGGAAGAAGGAAAGGGAAATCTATAAAAACCACTAGGGTTAATACTTCATTTGCTAATCACCAATATAAAATGCATTCCATACATATATTTAATCAAATTAATAAAGTATTACAATTCAGTATTTTGGAATATTATGACTGTAAGGAAATTGTTACAAATTGGCTATTATTGAAAACATATAAAGAATGTGAAGAATTATTAGTGTATATTATATAGTATTCTTAGTTTATATAACATAAACATGAACACTAGTCTCATACATCTACACACACATGCACACACACACATTCTTACATACATTCATACACACAGATATAGGTATACAACACATAAAAATTATTTGTATAATGGTTTACTGTAATAAAAGTTATCTTTAATGTTTAAGTTAATTGAGAGCCGGTCCTTCTGACACAAGTATATATTAATAGAAGGTCCCAACCCCAAAAAATCTTGTATATACTTTTGGAACAAATAAACATTTATTATTATTATTAAAAAAAATAACTAAATTCAATGATATATTGCTAATAAGATGTATGGATGAGTGGAAGTCGAGTGTAATGAATTCTAATATAATTACTATACATATGCATTTATTTATTTCATTCAATTACAATGTTATAATAGTCTTAAAACTAAAGTGACAATATAAGCACCGTATTAGTTAATCAAACTCACAAAATATACAAAGAACAATTTGTACCACCTATTGATATAATTTTGAAAGTGCAAAACTAGTAAGCATATTTAGACCAAAATATTATGATAGATATAATCTCTATAATTCTAGTATTTTTATGGCTTAATTTTCAGGCAGAAAAGTTCATAGACACCAAAGGACATAAATTCGAAGAGGCTGAGCTACTTGTGCTTTGGCAAGAAGATTACATAAAACAGAAACAAGAGGAATATGCAAACAAGAAAGAAGAGAAAGAAAAGAAGAGCAAAAAAAAGGAAAAAGATGTAAGTTATTTATTATTTGTTTTTATCATCCCATAAATCCTTTCATACCATAACAATACCATAGTGATGAACTGTAAGTTTTGTATAGTTTGATGCAAACTTTATGACGGCTACGATATTAGCTGCAAGCAAAGGCGCAGGTACAGCCAAGTTGAAATTAGTCTGGGCTAATTATGTATCTACTAGTTTTACCAACTTTAAAATAGGAGGATTTTTTTATTGCAGGAGTACAGCAGACAGGCAGACAGCCCACTTTGTGGAAAGCAGTTACCATCGCCTATAGACATTTGCAACACCAAAGGTGCTACAAATGCGCTGCTGCTCTCTTAAAGGAGACTGGAACCTGGTCACTAATGCCGGAACACAACACAAGGTTGTTATGGCGGCATACTCTAGACCAGGGGTGGTCGCCATCCAGTCGGGCAAACGCCCTACCACCTGGCTGTGGGTTGTTTAGTCGCCTCTTACGACAGGCCGCCCGGCCGCAGGAAATTGTATTCTTTCTCCGTTCCTGCACGGATAAAATTACGCATACATGTGTGTAGGGTATTTTTTTTTTTTTATTGCGGGAGTTCAGCAGACAGGCAGACGGCCCACTTGATGGAAAGCGATTACCATCGCCTATAGACATTTGCAACACCAAAAGTGCTACAAATGCGCTGCTGCTCTCTTAAGGGAGACTGGAACCTGGGCACTAATGCCAGAACACAACTCAAGGTTGTTATGGCGACATACTCTAGACCAGGGGTGGTAGCCATCCAGTCGGGCAAATACCCTACCACCTGGCAAAGGTATGTGACAGATGTGTGGTTGTAAGACATGTTGAAACATTATTATCCTAATGCCGGTGCCACCGTCGCCCTTGTTAAGCGGGCTTCAGCATTTGCATATACAAAGCCCTTATAATATTTATCTCCTATGAACTTAAATTATTAATAAAGCTATATTTAATTACATATAATCGAATACAATGCAAGAAAACTTAGCTTATTTTTATTGTATTCTACTCATAGTCCCTCGAGACTATAAGTAGAATACTGAGCCTAGATCACCGTCTTCTATGGGTAAGGTGCCCAGAAGGCTGGCTACGTTTCCTCGAGGAAAGCACCAGTCCTCTGATCACCTGAAGAGTCAATGAGTCGTTTCGATAAATTTTGGTAGAGGCTCATGGCCTCAGGACCCCACGGTCCAAGCGTCTCGACAGCAAACGGCACAAACATATAACTCTCACTGAGGGTTGCATATTTGCGCCGCTTGAGTGATTCGGCTGTTTCCGCCGCTGAACCGGCTGATTTAGACGTGTTTGGTAAATGGGATGCGGCCAACGTGTCTACGCAAGTCACATCCCACACCAAAGGCTTGCCATGCTGCCAGGGAATTAGAGTCATTCCGTCGGGACGCCTTCCATCGTAACTGAACTTAAATAATAAATACATTTTTTATTTAAGCCAACAGACGAGAGGCTGTATTCACTCTAAAAATCGTAAAATATCTTTTTTTTTTTTTTGGTTTTTTTTGTTTGTTTTTGAGGCGAGGGAAAATGCTTAACCGATTTACGCACAAACTGGGTCGTTGCTAGGGGAATGACACGCGTCGGTCGGGGGCGATAACACTGTAGCAATAGTATGCTCTTGATCGTAAAATATCTTCCCCTGACACATTTTAACTATGAGGAAAAATTCTGAAAAAATTTCAGCTGGCAGTCTTAAAATACATCATCAATGAACATAATGTGAATAAATAATAATAATATTTTAAGATTAATTTGACGGAATAATAATTATGTTCCATACATACAGAAGAAAATCAGTAAAGAAATTTATCTATACAGATAAATAAAACTGAAGTGTCTGTTTGTAATGTCAACATAACAATGTGAAAAAAATCAGGGGGGATCCTGAAACAGCAATTTTTAGAAAAAAAAATTCTCTGTCTGGATAGTCCGGCTAATCTCTGAAATGGCTGAACCGATTTTGACGGGATTTTCACTGGCAGATAGCTAAGGAGTAAATTAAGCTACTTTAAAAAAAAATCCACGCGGACGAAGTCGCGGGCACAGCTATTCGAGAATAAAGGCACAGTGATTTACCGACCTTTGTTTATTTTCAGGCGAAATCGGAGAAGGACGAACTCAAACTGCCCACAGGAACTGTTTTGCACTTTAGTGAAGGTAGTGACAAGATGAAGCGGGAAGATGTTAAGGATGCTCTCACTGCACTAGGTAAGAGAATTGAATTATTCGGCCTATCCGTACTAATACATTTATGCGAAATTGATTTTGATTGTAACTTCTTTGTAGCCTTCGACATGACCTGATTATCATTAATTTTGGAATATATGGGTCAAACACAAAAAACGGATGATATATAAATTCCATAAATTCATATGGGGGTATGTTAGATTTGAGTCTTTTGTATTTTAACAAGTAAATTATTTGATCCTACTGTAGACTGTTCAGATAATGAATAACTCAGTTTGGTAGACATTGAAAAATAATCCAATAACAATTATTTTTTTTTAATTATTTTAGCATCATGTAAAAATTAAACAACTTTTCATATAGGAATCCATGTTTGCGAATCAAAACATATAAACATACTAGCTGCGCCCCGCGGTTTCACCCGGGTGGTGATGGAAAATCGTTATATTTTGGATAATTCACACTATCTATATATATAAAAGAAAGTCGTGTTAGTTACACTATTTATAACTCAAGAATGGCTGTAGCAATTTGGCTGAAAATTGGTGGGGAGGTAGCTTAGAACCAGGAGACGGACTTAGGATACTTTTTATCGCGTTGGAACCGGTAGGTAGCGCTGAGATGGGGTTCTATAATCCTCCTAATCAACTGGACCGATTTTGGTGATTTTGTTTTTGTGTGTTTAAGTGGGTTCCCGGATAGTTTAAGTTCACAATTAGAACCGGTAGGCGGCGCTGAGATCGGGTTCTGGAATCCTCCTAATCACCTGGAGCGATTTTGTTTTTGTGTGTTTAAATGGGTCCCCGGATTGTTTAAATCCACAATTCGAACCGGTAGGTGGCGCTGAAATCGGGTCCTAGATTTTTATTTTTTGAGAGCAGAACAACGTCTGCCGCGGTCGCTAGTATCTTTATAAATCATAGCCTATGTGTAAGCTATATTATTGTAAAGTTTCATCAAAATCCATTCAGTAGTTTTTGCGTGAAAGAGTAACAAACATACATCCATACATTCTTACAAACTTTCGCGTTAATAATATTAGTAGGATTGTTAACATATTATTCCAACATTTGTAGTCTTCTCCTGTAGACATGTAAAACTTTTTTGTTTGGCCCATAATATGTACTTTTTCAGTAACAGTGATTTTATACGCAAAGGAAAAAAGGTATATGTAAAATAAAACTAAATAAATAAACTTTTCAAGAGTCACGTTCAATTGTCAAGATAGTTGTTTAAAATTTTTGTGACTATATTATTCTGTACAGCCGATTTTTCGTCGAAATTGGCCGTAACTGAATATTTGGTTGGTCATTAACAAGATTTTTTTATAACACAACTAAAGCTAAAAGGAAATCAACTATAATATAATAAATCTGTAGATGGTTCGAGATTGTACATTGCGTTTAAAAATGGGAAAAAAATCAAGGAGACCAATTGGACCAGGATATTCCGAAAATGCAATTTTTAGAATTTTTGTCTGTAGAGCATCGCATGAAAACTATTGAATGAATTGAAAGGAAACTCGTCACGGAGCTAGCTTGTATCCCGGGTCGTACCTTAGGATACTTTTTATCCTGATACATTATGCCGTTTCCATAGTATAGATGAAAATAATAATAAAAAAAATGCGTTTCAGTCGCATCTTTCTTGAAGGCTACTGAATGTATACAAATGAAACAGTCCAAAGAGGTGACTTATGTCCGGAGTTAACACTTGGGATACTTTTTATCCCAATAAGTAATGTTGTTTCCTTAGAATGGACGGATTAGCAAAATAGATAGTGTTACAATCAAATTTTTCAATTCACTAGTAAATACCTATGTTGTCATAAATAACATGTCCATTAATCACCTTACTTCAAATTAGGTTGGCTTTGATTATACCTCTTATGTTTTACTGGGCAGTTGTCTAGACTGTATGGACTGAATTTCTTTGTTTGTTTTTTAATTTTTATTGCAGGAGTTCAGCAGACAAGCAGATGGCCCACTTGATGGAAAGCGGTTACCGTCGCCTATGGACATTTGCAACACCAAATGTGCTACAAATGCGCTGCTGCTCTCTTAAGAGAGACTGGATGGAATCTGGTCAGTAATGTCGGAACACAACACAAGGTTGTTATGGTGGTATACTCTAGACCAGGGCTGGTAGCCATCCAGTCGAGCAAATACCATAACACCTGGCTGTGGGTTGTTTTGCCGCCTCTTATGACAGGCCGCCTGGCCGCAGAAAGTTGTACTCTTTCTCCGTTCTTGCACGGATAGATATTATTATTATTAATATGTTATTATTATATGCAATTACATTGTGTAAAAAAACGGTTTTTTTTGTGTAAGTAAAATAAAGCTAGTGCCTAGGTCGATGGGAAAACTCTAGTCTAAAATAAAATTAAATTATAAATTAAATTACACTATTAAAGTAAAAGTGAGTGAGTCGTGGTAGCGTAATGGCTAGTGCACGCGTCCCAAACTCAAAGGGCGCGGGTTCGATTCTTGCCTTACAATCACCACGTGCTGCTAATAACGGTGAAGGAAAACAACGTGATGCAACCTGCACATCGAGATAACCGATGTGTCAAACCTGCCAAGCCGCCTTGAACAAGCGTGGCAGGTATACGTCCGTTCCCCTATAATGGGAGGCCTGAGCCCAGCAGTGGGACATTTATGGGCTGATATTATATATTAAAGTAAACAAACTTAAAATTAAACATATGTATTACCAGATCATTATCAGTGGGGAGTGCTCCCATAATACTGGCTGACATGTCTATGTTGTTGGCAATGCTGAACGTTTGCCCTAAATAAAAGCCAATTTTGGTAACTGTTATTTATGTTATTTTTTAAATTTCAGGTGGAGAAGTAGCCTATATAGATTTCAAAGTGGGCGACACAGAAGGATGGGTCCGTCTCACAAAAGAGAACGCAGCAAAGGAAATTGCAGAAAAAATAACAGACAACAAAATAAAAATTGGCGAAACAGACGTCGTATTTAAGCTACTCGAAGGAGATGAAGAGAAGACCTATTTAGAAAAGACTGTGGAGAATATGATTAACCGACGCAAAAATATGAAGAACTTTAAAAATAATAAGGGAAGGAATTTCAAAGGGAAGCAGGGGAGGAAAAGGAGGCAGGACAATGATGATGAAGCGCCACCCGCTAAGGTTAAAACTGATAGTTAGTGCTTATTTGTTTGTTAGTTGCCTCCTATTATTTAAAATGGAATTGTGCCCTATTCATCGAGTGTCTTTAAATATCTTTCTATTTGAGTATTGAAAACGTTAAGAAATCTTAACATTTGTGTCTATTTTAAGATTTAAAAAATATTTTGAATAAATTGACTGCGTGTGAATCATTTGGTGGCGTTCCAACAGTACTGTTTACTCTATTTGTATATTCCAAATTTTTTTTAAAATTTACTCGTTTGAGATAACTAGAAAATATTATACTCATAACTACATAATAATACCATAAGTATATTATTGTATTATTTTTCACATAAATAACACATTGTCAGCGTCGGCGCAGGACCTTGTAACCACATTTTTTTTTATTTAATTAAAAATTGTATAAATTGTAAATTGTCTATAGTTCCCGGCATACACCTTGAGCATTCACTGGAACAGTGAAAATCGCTTTATGCATAGCCAATGTGATATTATTTATCAACATATCAAAAGTATTATGTTTTTGACCATTTATTTAAAAAGGAGAATATCTCATGCATTGAAAAGGAGCCGCAATATCACTGTCCGTGGGCCAAGATGACCGCTCAAGAATCGTGCCGGGAACTATAAGTTAATTCTTGTTAATAATTTGATGACAAAATAATATCACCAATTACTAGGTCCTGTGCTGATGCCGAGGATTTGCACTACTAGAGAAGTTTTAACTATGGTATAATTTACCATATATATCTTATGAGAAATAGGGCACTTCCTTTATATAGTGTGCGCTACTACGGCCGATCTTAGCTACCAACAGATTGCTGCATAATGGAAGCTTTTTCATACAGAGTTATAACCTTCTGCAGCTAATTAGGAGAGGCCATAAAGCTTAGTGAAGACTAAATATGTTGATTCTAACTTCAAAAGGCAATATGCCACACTTATAAATAATAAGTAAAATTTTGTTTTTTATTGTACCAATATTTTCCATGTGAGAAGGCTTACTATAATTCCTGTCACCAGGGTGTCTAGTAGTTTAAACTACAACTTATTTGTTAATATTCAGGGAAAATATTACTTTCCATTGCATTTTTTCGTAAATTTATATTACCTATTAAAACCATAAAGCAACATCAATATTTATTTAAAAATATAAAAGTTGTTACATTGTATTAATAAGGAATATGTAACGTGTAAACCTGCTATACTTGAGTAAATAGAAAACTAAGATTGAAGATTACAGTTGTGTAAAGCTGATTAAAATTTATCTGTAAATTGTGTGTAATTTTATTTCGAAACCTTTACCTGAATAATATGTAGGTACTTCTGTATAGTCATATTGATAATAATATTGATGAACGTATATTACTTTATCTACTTGTTGCCCTAAATTACATTTTGAGTAAACTGTTCCTAATGGATTGTTTTCAATAGTTTCATATAGTCATAGTCCCAAATTTGGAATAGTATATATAGATATAGATAGACAACACTATTGCTCACCAAAATAAATAAAAAAACAAAATGCATAATTATGATACTTGTTGGCAAAACAACAGGCGGCATTATCGCTAAAAGCGATCTCTTCCAGGAAACCTAGCTTAAAATAAATTCATAACAAATCTGGCGATGTAGGTGGAGCAGAAAAAAGATAGGACTGTACAATTTATCGGCTGTAGTCTACAAATCGGCTAATTACCATAGATAAAACTTATATATCTAAATACTATTAAAGAAGATATAGCAATAACTGCTTTTGTATTAAAAAAGGCATCTTCAGAAAGTTTTTTATATGCGTCAGTTTTTGGCGGGAACTTGAAATGTGATTTGTTATAATTTATTTGCAAAAAGCATTGTAAAATAAACAATAGTTTTGTAATATCGTTTTAAAGCAAAAAGGATTATTTACTTATATCTGACTAACGGTTCCGTCTGACGTTGTCCTGTCCTGAAAAAATAAAAATCTAGGACCCGATTGTAGTACCTCCTACCGGTTCCAATTGTGAATTTAAACCATCCGGAGACCCACATAAACAAATAAAAAATCGATTTATTTGATATTTATGGAACTTGTTTACAGCATCATACTTACCGAACTGTCGGCTTAACAAAAAATGGAAATAAAAAAAAATATGATTATAAATTAAAATAAAACCTATTCTATGTCCTACGTTGGAACAAATCCAGAAAAATGAAAAAAAAATCAAAATCAGTTGAGTAGTTTCGGAGTTCATCGCGCTCTAACAATGTGACAGGAGGGAATTTTGATATATACCTATTGAAGAGAAGCTGTATGCACTTCGCTCTTTTGCATACTATGAGGTAAACTTAACAACGAAAAACTTTAACTACTTTTTAATGATATTAGTGTCAATGTCAATTATATAATTGTTAAACTGTCATTGTCATATACATTTAGAATATTTAGATTTTAGGATTTGGTTGTAACTTGAAAGTGGTTTTAGAATATTATTTTCCAACATAAAAATTTAAGTACTGACTACAGTTTTTAGCTTTATTATAAGCAAGGAATTTAAGGAAAGAGCAAAATGAAGCCAGACGAGGAAACAAAGGAAGAAATAGATAAACCAGAAATTGTTACCGGGGACGTTATAGGAGATACGGCGTACAGTGAGCGGTTCGTTTTGAAAATATTGTTGAAATTGGCTAATTTGGATACTTTAAAACACGAAATCCCAGAGAAATCTTTTGAAGACGACCTCTGTACCCTCTGGGATATGACTACTGAACGAGATGTAGTGCTATTTCTGCAAAAACACGACGTTTTAAACCTGATAAATTTCGCATTGCCGATCGTAAATTCGCCTCGAATTATTGAAATTTTCATTGGCATTGTTGGAAATATGTGTTGTCAGAAGGAAGCCGTTGTTGAATTGTTGAAGATAGATGGACTTATGAATACACTGCTGGAATATTCCAAGTCAGATGATAGTTTGATTCTCATCCAGCTGTTACGCCTTATAAGTTCTTGCTTGTTCCTTTCTCATGACGATGATGTTGCGATTTGGATGAAATTGTTTCTCAACTATGGCTATTCTGATGCATTGTATTTTATTCTTAGTAATTCATCAAATAAAGACCTCTTAGTAACCGCGTTAGAGAACTTCAATACAATTTGTTCATATTGTAATATTGAAAAACATCGAAAAGACTTTTTCATACATTTTATCACAGAAGAAGCTTTGGTATCTCTATGCACAGCTTTCACAGAAGTTACTGTCAGTCAAAAAGACCTTTTAGAAAGTGATGTATTAGAAAGGCTTATGGTTATATGCTTACAAATAATTCTAAATCTAACTGGGTTTGACAAATCACATGAAATTTATGCTAATAAAAGAGATAACTTAACAACAGTAATTCATCAAATAATGAATTATTATGAAAACAAATTGGTAAAGCAGAAAGAAATTGACTCTGATATAGTTGATATTATTGAATCAACAAATACAATAGTTAATATTTTAAAACTAGGTGAACACAGTCATCCAAATAAGTTCTTTAAACAAACTTATAAAATGTGGGAAGCGGCATGTTCAATGACCAATTCAGATAATTGTTCAGATTTTGAGGATGATAAGAAGGAACTACTTGAGTTTCCTGAGAAAATCAAAGGACCACTTGCTAGTTTAATAGGGTTATATGTATCACAATGTGATCAGAAGTATCTATTGAAAGTATTAGATAGTATTAGGAGAGATTATGAAGATATTTTAAAATTAATCAAAGATGTAGAACTTCAATCTGCAGTTACAAAAAGAACAGATAATTATAGGACTAGGTTAAAAGAGAATGTTGATTCATAATAAAATATTTAATATACTCTGGTTTTATTTTCATTATATTTAATATTGCAGTTGTGTTTTTGGCTGCAGGTGATAATATCAGACCATATTATAAAAAAAAGGGATCAACTGGTTTTACACATTGATACTTTTGGTGCACAAGTATCCTCAAAATGTTCTTTACATTTGGTAATTGTGACAATGCTAGATAAATTTCTTAAGTGTTGCTTGCTATTGAGCCAGTTTTCGAACCCACATCATCAGTATGTGGTAATCACTTAGCTACCACATCGTGAAATTCAGTATCATCTGAATCACTGCTGAATGCAGGCCTTGTCTGCACTAATTATGCCAGTCCTTACTTTTCTATCTAGCACCCACTGGCGACCTTAAGCAGGTCTTGCGACAGGTAAACGGCCTGCCCCACTCATTTTGCATGGTATGACGACTGGTTGTTTTCGTTTTATCCATAAAACAGACACCCAACATAGCTCAATAAGCAAGTTACCAGTTCCACGCTTCACCGCCGTACATTGCACTGTTTACGAATGTTATCGAAGAGTCACCAAAGAAAATTGGTGTTCATGAAGTTTACCACAGAATGTCATCTAGCCCTACTGAACACCTTATTAACGATTTAACAATAATGTGGTATTCTAAGTTGCAAAAAAGTGAGATAACACTTCCTTATAAAATTTTAAATTAGTGTTTTCCTCATAGGGTTGCCAGATGACTTCGAGAAAAAACCAGACAAGTTTCTTTTTTAACAAGTTTGTTAATGATGCCAAAATGCGTAGTTTATAGATAGTTTTTAGAAAGTTGTTTCCCATGAAGACAATGCAGATGCTGGGATATGGAAGAATTTATGATCTCTCCTGTAATGTCCTCAATCGTTTTATATTTTAAAGAATTTGGTTATTAGTTTAAAATAAAATGATGTCCTTTGTGAGACCATTTGAGTCAAAGAAAGAAGATCCTGCATCTGCCATTGCCATTTTACATATCTTAGAAAATATTTTCGTGAATTATCTGCATGCTTTATTTTATTTTAGTGAGGATATAATTTATCAAGCCAGGATAGAAGGAATAAAACCACCAAGTCTGTACGGGATTATATATTTTGTAGACATTATAAAGCAACATTTACATTACCATAAACGAGTTTAAACCGTCGCAACGTGCGGCAGATTAAAACTATTCGAATGTAATAGTACATTAACAAAATCGTCCATCTCGCATCACTGCACACTTGTCATTTTACATGATATGCTCCTCACTTTAAAAAAAAAACGTACACCACAAATACTGAAAGGGAAAGAGATTAATAACTTTATAATTATATACATTAAATGTACTTAGACTAACTAACCACGAGCCTACGTGCCCTTTATAGGGCGAATCGCGAAATTAAATATCAATTCGTATATATTTAGGTAATAATTATATCGTTAGAGGGGAAAAAACAGGATACAGACTAGACTTTACACTGATCAACGACAAATTGACTAACAGCAACATATCGCGAGTGGCGCCTCCGCGCGGACGAAAGTATGTCTAACCGGTACTATTGTGACGTCATAACAAACCAATATGTGATTCACTTGAAACTTCAGTGTTACCAGATTCACTTTAAATGAAAGGTCTATTCTAACACGATTTCAAACACATCAAAACTTTCGAAAATATGAACTGCTCATGCTTGCAAATCTTTCGCGAATATAACAATTTACAGAATTAAATAACGTCATATGAATTATTATGAACTTTCATTAAAATATGAATTTGGTAACATTTTTAATAACCCATCACGATCGATAGCAAAAAAAAATGATGTCAACATAGTTTAATTTTATATACATTTATTATGACTTCACACTTAATTTTCACAATTATTATTAATATAACACAAAAACAATACAACTTAATAAAACTAATGTTGTCATCCACACGGGGGCGCATTTTAACATACATTTCTAATAAAACATTACCTGTTTACCTACTCAATAAATTACATAAATTAATCTGAATTTAAAACAATTCTTAGGCTTTTTTTTCAATAAACATAATATTGTATGTAGTACCATTACAAACCCCAGCTTCGCTACAATATTTTGGTTTGTCACACCTGACTTATCGCAGGGTAATCTTAGGGCACCAAAGTTTAACCCTAACCTTACCCTAGTTGTACCCGAATCTTACTTTAAGGGTAATATTTCGGGTAGAACCAAAAGCACGTTAATTCGTATCTGTCCAAGTCAGACGTGACGAACCGGACCACTTAAAAAGAATATTTACATAAAAACAAAACATCGTAACACTACGCAACAAGCCGCGGGTGATATGAACGTTTTAACCCCTTTGTACCAACAGGGTTATGTTTTGGACGTTGTGACACATACAGAGGAAAAACTGTAATTTATAATAATAACAAAATTTACATTGTATATAATATATAATACATTTTGCACATACGATTTCTATAATTGAAATACTATTCAATAACTTTAGTTATCAGTTTTTTATTGCACGCCAACATGACAGAAAAAAATACACGATATCACGTTTTTGTATTATAGACCCTCTCAATAATACGTTACATATCGACCATAATGTGTGATTCTATTACATTTTCACAATTTCTGATGAAATAATGATATTTCTGTCCGATATATTACCCTACATTAGGGTAATTTTTGGTAAATCGATTTATTAGTATTTCGATTACAGAAAACGTATGGTAATATATTTAAAAACTAAACAAACACTATTTTATTTTATTTCATAATTAATACACTAATAATATTATATTTAATAGAATCCACTTTAGTTTCGTCAACATAACAAAACAAGAAAATATTTAAAATGTTGTGTAAACATAAAAAAAATACTATATATTACACTGATTGCATTTTATTGTGATATAAACACTTTCTGTCCAAAATGTACTTTATTTCAATTAAGTTTGTTAGACTTTTGTTGTATTCACCCAAATTCTCGGAGACCGTTTTATCTATCAAATATTGTTTATGGAAATAAAATTAAAAAAAAACTTTACAACATGCAATAATCTTGTTAATTTGATAAATAAGTAGTTCAATTTCGAGATTACCGGCGCGGCTAATCTAGCAATACAATGGAGAGTTATACATTTGGTCAGATCGCGTTATGCCTATGTGTAAAAAAAAATATATAAATATTTTGTTAACATTTTAGTAATATTCCTTATATTCCACGAGACGTTTCATTTAACCAAATGGTCCGATTTTGGCACATCGCCTTTCAAAACTATAATACTTTATCATACTGCTAGTTGTGAGCAGTGATATTTTAATTTAAATCTGTAAACATTTATGTTCATTACCTAAAACTCGTCATCGATGCATAGTCGTTGTAGTTTGTACGTTGTTAGATGTTATAATATGTAACTTTTTAATTTCAAGGCTTCCTAGTTTAGAAGAATACTCGGTATTAAACATTAAAATATATAACTTTAAGACGTCATCTAATATTAATCTAACAGTTCATTTTGCCTATTCACCAAGAGCAATGTGGGCTTGTGAGCATTTTGAACGCAGCTAAATGTGCATGAGTAATATTTAAATACTGAGCATCATTCTAGAACAACTAGAAACCTGTTAAGGGTTGTTTCCTAAATATCAAAACGACGCTTACGCAACGATAATGTGGTTGAAATTAAAGCCACGTAGTAGAGATGGGCAGCTATTGTAAAAACAAGCTAAATAGCCGATGTTTATAAAATAGCCATGGCTACGTTGTCCATCAACACGCCAGCTGGCTAATGGTTGTCGAATAAAAGCGGCAACTGGCAAGTTTACGGCTTAGCCGTCAGCTCTCGGCTGCCAGTTAGAGAGTCATTTACCCATTAGCCAAATAGCAATCATATGGTTTTTATAGCCAGCTATTGGCCGGATACCTAAGTATTTGAAATGTCGGTTGATTACCCATCGCTACTACAAACGCCTCGAAAAATTTAAAGTTAGAAACCAATGTTTACAGGATTTTTTTTGTGATCTGTAGTAAAATGTTAAAATTATAAAGACATGGCCTAGTTACAATGACCTTCAAGCCATATAGTATTCAAAATCGAATATCCATTTCAAATATAATGATCGCATAAAAAATTTGTTCGCGAACACTCATATTGCGGGTTGTGCGGCGAAAAATAATACAAAGTCACTAATATTGTAATAAAATTCTTTGGTACATTTTTTGTGAGCAACGACGTGGGTTTCCATTAGTGTACTGAGTATATTTATAATTAATTTAAGCCTTAATAGCGATACTGAAGATACTTCATACTATAACGATACCCAAATACTGAATGTTTTGGATCGAATACGTGCCGATAAAATATATTTCATAAAAATGAGAAATGTGTTCCGATTTAATATCCAGGGTTTTAAGTTTTAATAGCGTTAAATATGTCGCCTTTACAGTCACTGGAATGTTCACGCCATCAATGAAACTGAATTAAAGTAGACACGTAGTACATTTTAATGTTAGTTTAGTAAGAGTAAACTTAAATGCATTCTTGAAGTTCGTTCACTTTATTGGGCAGAACTGTCACAAGGCTGTAGATGTGGAGAGGGGAGTGTTGCGTTCACGCTCTGCTGTCCTCTGTATTAGCATGCTATCTCTTTCGCACTACACACTGTCAGATGTAATAAACGTTAACGCATGACTGGATCTGCGCAAGTAAACGTAGCTAACTTCATACGAAGCACATTTTAGTTTTGCGTATTGTTTTCCCATATGCAAGTTTTAGATTTATCTTCAAGCTAACATGCACCAAGTGTTTACGTATGCTCAATACTTCATAGTTCATAGAAACCGTGCGACATTTCAAATTATAACCGATGTTTGATTACAGTCCTAGAATCTATGAAATATATTAGATTATTATAGACTTATATATACACAAAAACAAATTACTACATTTTTCACTATTATTAAAAGATATTTAAAATAAAATATATATTATTGAAAAAGAAAACGTAAAACGCGTCCACTTCAATTATTACGTTCCCACCGCACGGCTAAGCCTCACAATAACATTATATTGCTTTAATATAAGCGTATTTAATCCATCGAGAGTAGGTACTTGACATCTTTGTACTTACACGCATACATTTAAACATGTAGTTTATATATATATTAAACATACATAATATATTTCAAAAAACAACCTACATTCCCCGTCTTCGTTGTCTTAAAAGGACAGCTGTGTTTACGTAAAGGATAGCTACGGGGTTACCACACGTTAAAATTCGTCGATTAAATATTATATTATAGGATATGACTCGCCATAAAGTGCATATATGAAATTAGGTGAAACTATATACAACTTTATCCACGACAAGAGCTCGCAATCCTTTTGATTTCCTTTATTCTTCTTAACTTTTTTTTTAATAGAATTTGTAAAAGTATTTACAATTTTTTGCTTTGCTTTTTTTAACTCTATAACATTTTCTTGCTTCTAATTCAAAGTTCAAAGTTTCTATTTAAAAAAAATTGAGTAAGAAAAATAAAAAAACCAAAATGTGGTTAAGCGGGGAAACCCCACCCAAAAATCTCAAGTTTCGTCGAATTTCATATATCTACACTCAATGGAGATCCAGACTATATATAAGAGATACATTTACACAGTCTGATTTTAAGGGCAAGATGTCGTATTATGAACTTTCAACTATTCAAATTGATCTATCCAATAATTTTACTTTACGACAACATATATTTATAAAAGCCTTTATATATTATATTACTAAATCATCTAACTTTTTTACTTTGAGCAGAGCTTCAATAAATACCAAAGTATACTAGTAGCCACATTTATGTTATGTATATATTAAAAATTAGCTACATAGCTCAGTAATACATTAAAAGTTCATAATGCGCCTATAAGGACATTGGATACACAGTAAAAGGGACAACATTCGTTTAAATATTTAATATTGTTACACGACATCTAAAGATCGTGAAAATATGATAATGGCTATAATGCATTTTAACACTAGAATGCATCGCTAGTAATATAATTGTAAAATATGACGAGATCGCCTTGATTTTCATGGATTTAAAAATGATATCTTAATAGCGTACATGTACATGCTTGTACTCGATCAAGATTGAGACATACTTATAGGCCCTTTGTAAAACTTGGTATACAGAAAGTCAAATAATAGTACTGACACTAAAGCCTAATTTTGACTACGTAACTAAATAACAAAACATGACTATGCACACATTTTTATTTAGTTACTAAAATAATTGATAAATATATGCGTCGTCAAAACCAAGCTGCAGTGCGACGATTCCTGAATTCATAAGCCAAAGTATTACCATGATTGAAAAAAATGACCATAAATTAGGAAAAAAATCATATAGCACTCTCCCAGTACTAAAAATGATCGTTCTTAAATATCAAGACATTACCGCGCAATAGACGGCTTTTCATATAAAGTCGGTGGCGACCATCAGAAATCGTCTTATGGCCGGGTTCTATATTTTACTGTCAATTCATTGGTGATATTGCCTTTATGAATTTTACCTCAAATTTGAACCAGTAAAGCAAATGGACGAACAGTAAGTCCTAGAAACCCAGCACAAGTAACACATCAGGCCTATAATATTATGTCGAGATTATATCACTCCGTTTGTTCCGTCCAACGTATACGATTGGACTTTTTTTTAATGTTAATTTACGCGCCTGAAAAGCCGTAAACTTCGAGCACTCGTATCTCGAAATCGCCACTCGGACATAGTGGCGGGTTGTTGAATGTCGAACAACGGTCGGTCTTACCGAACCTTATGTTCTCGTCCATCCATATCGCTTGGCCCTCACTGTGAATTAATACAAAATATAAATTAAAATTAGATGACTGTTTCTGATAAGGGAATAATAAATAAATAATCGGCAGACAAATGTGTGTGACATTGTATATCCCCAAGCTAAGAAGTTACGCTTGTGTTATGGGTGATATACAACGGACCACTCTGGGGCCTATCCCACACACCCAGACCATGCTAAATAACAGAAAGTTCGTTTCCGAAATTTACCATGCCAGGAATCGAACCCGGAGCCTCTGCAAAGACTTAACCTGCTCTAGCACAGAGGACGTCAATGATATAAGAGGAATATAAGATCTGTTCGAAAGACAAGTAATCTCTACTTACTAAAGTTGCATTGAAATAAGTCCTTATATTATTTTTAACATGAGCAGTTTCATAAGGAAAATCTGTGCTTACGTACATGCATTTCGTGTATAGTATTACTATCAGTTCCTGTGAAATAGGAAATCTTGACCTCAACTGTAAGACGACTATGGGCTAATAGTTTAAAAGTACAGACAAACAATTGTTGTGATTGTATAGTCGTAACAAATCAACTTGCAATACACACACTTGTGATGTTGGATGAGAAAAGCCTAGGGTCAGGTTATGAGGTGTAAAGTTTGAAAGGCCTATATTCAGCAATCGACAAAGGTTGCATCCAACATTGCTGCATCACCATGGACATAATATTAGGTTTTATACGCGTTTTTAAATTTTAAGGACAATGAAGACAAAAGAGAAGAGTTGCACGAGTCACATAAAGTATTGGGAGAATTAAGATGAGTAATAACAGTAAATATTCAAGTAAAATTAAATCCGGCTCGAAGGACCAATTTCCAATTCGGGCGAAAACTGGAAATTTCAGTAGCTAACCGAACCGCATGCACAATTTAATGCGCCAGATACAAACGCAATTAGTTTCGAAACAAATAATGGGAATATAACAGATGAAATGGTTTTTATTTTGTTCTTTTATGCATCTACATTCATAACGGTCTTACTGTGCAAAATCGATAACTATTTAATGTTTTATTGAAATATTTGGATTGGATTTGAGATTGGACGGATATGTGTAAGAGAACATTTAATACTTACGACAAACAATCGACTAAGGATATAAACCTGCTTTCTTGGCATTTGTGACAATGAGAAAATTCAACCAAAAGCAGTCATGGTAAGGAAATTGTCTAGTATGTTTGATCAAACATTTTCCAAGTTCTAAGAGTACCGCATTGAATCGTCAGCGTAAGGCTATCAGACTTTCGTACATTGAAAGTAGTCGAAATGACTGTTGGTCTAACCAAACTTACAATAACCTGACATTATACCCTTTTCAAGCATTTATTTTACTTTGCTGATGGATCAATTACTAATGTCCTAATGCGTTACCGACTCGATTTGTAATAAAAATCGACTTTATTCATAAATAAGTTTTAATCAATTATTTCTTATTTAAATTAGAACATTTTTTATTATGAAATCGATTACTTTCGATTTATTTACGTATATTGTCGATGTTTTAATAGTCCGTGCGTTACATGACTCACAGAACATCACTATTACGTCACCCACAACAATAAAGTACGACAAATGTGTCATTTGTTTAATGTAGGATTTGCTATTAAGAAATATGTAAGTTGATAGAAGTTGCAAACATCAAAAGTAAAACAAACGCTTGAAAACAGTATAACTACACAACGCTGAGCAGAAACTCCTTTAGAGTTAATTATTTACAGTGACTTTGGATAACCTTGAACGCTACCCAAAGTACATCGACAATGCTGCCATTTGATATTGCAATAAATATTAGCAGGTTTATACTCTTAGAAGGTTTCCCATAGAGTAGAGTCCAAATTCTGCAATGTACAAGGTCCCACAACATGACAATAACCCGGAGATCGCATGCACATCGACCACTCACCCGCCACCGATCGTAATCATCGTATTGTCGGCGGCCATGAACAACGAGTTCGCGTGGGGAGTCCTCGCCTCCGCCTCTCCCTCCTTGCCGTCCTCCTGAAGGCACCCGACCCACGGGTATTTGGCGCGTGTCGGGTGAAGACTGGAATTTATGAAATGAAACGGATAAAACACTGACCCTCCGCCGATCGTGATCATTTTCGAGTCGGCCGCCATGAACAGTTCCGATCCGTGAGCGATCCTCTGCTCCTCGGGTTTGGTGTCGCCGCTCGGGGCGGCGTTCGCGGCGCACCCGACCCATGGGTATTTCGCGCGCTCCGGGTACAGGCTGCAATGGAATTCGTCGGGGCTCGTTATGGTGACTATGGCGATTGGAATGTTATTATGGTGATTGGATTCGTCGAGATTGCGATATAGACATCAACTCTTCGAGATGTTCATGAATCCTAGTGCGGAGTGATTTTTAATAGGATTTTAACTTTAGATGGTCATTCATTAATCATTTGTGAAGATGCAAATCTAAACATGTCAAGAATACTTCTACAGTTTATACACATACTATAGAAGATAGAGACAAAAAAACACACTAAATTTGAGCTATCAATTGAAAATGTTCATCTGCATGAAACTAATCCTTTTTTACATTTCATTTGGTTCCTAAGAAACTCGTTTAATAAAAGTTATCCGTAGGGACCGGATGTCGACCTTTTGGGAGAAAAATAAAAATTGCTTTCGTCGCCATCTCTACTATACTCTGATTTTTAATTACCTGAACTAAAATGACAACTGTGATCCACCTTTTCTTATGTCGTAAGCTTGAAACATTTGTAGTATGGCTCGTTCATAAGTGAGTTGTGCTGAATCAACAACTCACTCATAGAATCATATATACTACAACACTATGATTCAAGCTTGAAAACATTAAAAAAGGTTGATCGCAGCTGTCATTTCAGTCCAAGTAATTAAAAATCAGAACATATAATCGCTTTGTTGGAATCATTCCTTTATAGCGACATAATTTCTTGTCTCTACCGTCCATAATACTAAATATGTAGAAAGTACTTTAGTGCATAATTTTTGAAGGTCACCCGAGCAATATCGGTTGACAATTCTTCACAGACTTACAATAAAAATGTTATCGAGTCAGAAAAGTATACTACACTAGCTGATAAAATAGACTATCAGAATTAACAGTAGGTTAGAGATGTGAAACTTATTTGTACATTAACAATGCGAGAAAGTTGTGTTTTAGAGTAGTTAAAACTTGAGAGAATCAAATTAAATATTGAAGAATGATAAGTAATAGATATTTAATTATATTTAAGCATGCTGTTGAAGGAACAGGGAAAAGGAAATATGATTATATGAAGCAGCCTCTACCCAAGATACCCAACAAAAGTATTAAATAATTTAGCCATACTAAGCTAAAAAAAAGGTAAATGTTAGTATATACTCTGTAATACGCATAAAATAAAGCAAGTATTTTAATACATCTTAAGTATATTTGAAACTTAGTTGGTTTTTTTTTTATTAACAACTACGGACTCTAGTTCCGTACCCTTTTTTACAATTAAATTTAAGAAGAAGTTAGGAAGTTTTACACGCTTATTTGTTACTTTGTTATTGTGTGTGACATTTAATGAATGCATGTTTGTGTTGTGGTGTACCTTAAGAATAACTTATTATATTAATTTATTCTAATTTTAATACTAAACTTACTACTAATGTAGATAGAGTGTATCTGTTACATGCTGGTGTTGTGAGGAAGTGCATGTGCAGTGAGTGCCTTATGTCTATACCTATATATATTATCCTAACTAATGCCATGTGTATTGTTTTACTTTCTGTGTCTGGGTTATTAATTTTTAGGCTATTTGTGTGTTTTGGTTTGTTTGTGAAGTGTGCGTGTAATGCAATGCGGTGGTAGTGCGCGTTGGTGTGGATATGTGTGCTAGTTACTTAGTTGGTTTATAGTATTGCACTGCGAACTAAAGTACTATTGGTTTCAAAGACACTGTTAATATTAAAGCTTTTTAAAATAATACAAGTGTTGTATATTAAATAAAAAGATAATTAATTATAATCGGTAGACAAACACATACATTGCATATCCCCAAATTAAGCAAGTTACGCTTGTGTTATGGGTAATATACAACGGACTACTCTGGAGCAGATCCCAGACACCCAGACCATAGTAAATAAAGGAGAAAAAACGTTTCCGAAATTTACTATACCAGGAATCGAACCCGGAGCCTCTACGTTGTAGTGAGGTAGGCCGGCAAAGGTTTATCCCACTCAACCACAGAGGCCGTCAAATAATTATTAATTAACTTTTCGCTTCTTAGCGATAAGACCGTCCATTGTGCACATTTAGAATATTTTTAGGCAATAAGTTTTTCTGTTTTCTATAATACTGTGTACAATGAGGTGTTCTCTCTCTGTAATTTCTTGTTGTATTTAAATCTTTTTTGAGCACACCCGTTTTACAAAAAATGGCAGAGAGAGATAGAGATAACGTTACATTGTCGTTTGGATACATTGCAATTAAATTCTACGTTCGGATACGGCAACAAGTACACATGTATATAAAGATTTCAATAGAATTTTAGGTTCTTTATATAGATAGTTTATGCTAAAGGAGCTCTTTAGAGTTGCGTCTTTACTGAGCGATTGCCATCCCTGTTTAAAATTAAGCAACTTTTGAGTTAATTTAGAAAGTCAGCGTTAAATAAAATATAGAAATAAGTCATCGAGTAAAATATATTTATTTATTTTACCTGAATAGAAAAGTCTCTCCTGTGCCGAAATAGGCCTGCCTGTTGCCGCGCTCGTCCTTCTGGTTGCGCTCGAACCATCGCGTCGAACAGTACGCGCCAAACACCTGAAATATATTAAACACATGGGGAAAACTATACATGTACAATGATTGGCACCCTATTATTCAAAATATTAACACATTTCAATATTATTACATATTTTGTAATCCTACAATGATATAATAATAACAATATTCTATGGATACAAAATAAAAAAAATATTAAGATTTCTTAATATCTTGAATAATTTCATTGAGTGGGGTGCCCACAGTGGTATAGTTTACCCTACTAATGTACGATACGAGCAAAACTTAAATGCGCTTCGAGTGAAGTTAGTTCCATGTGTATGCGCAGGTCCAGTCGAATGTACACCTTATGGTGTATTGAGCGAAAGAGATGATACCCGTGTCCGGATAGCGGCCGAGCGAGAGCACAACGTTCTCTCCTCTCAGCTCTGTCCGTGAAACTTATAACTGTGTTCTACGAAATGACTTGTGAGAGCTTCAAGGACGCATTTAAGTTTTGCTCATACTCCAATACGTCTCCACTTAGCCGAGATGAGAACTTTGAAATTCATATGTGATGTTACAGGAAAGGTAAGAAAAGAGTACTTAAGAGGTTCATGTTTCATGCATGATGAAAGTCATAATGACAATACTGACTTTGTCATTTGCGTTGCCATGACAACGTATTTGTTAGTGAATTGCAACAGTGGCACTAATAAAACGCGATGGATTGTAACTGCTTTCCATCGGGTAGGCCGTCAACATGCCTGCTGTATTACAGCAATAAGAAAATAAATAATTTACCTCATTATTGCAAGTCTTGATCATGAGTAGCGTCGGCTCGTGGTGCTCCACTCGCACGTAGAATGTTGTCAATGAACACCCGTGTTCTTCTGTCGTATAAAGTAGTACCGGCTGGTACATTGTTATTCTCACCGGCAGCCATGACCAAAGCGTGAACAACTGAAAATTGTCACAGCACATTATTAGTTTCGAATTAAAAAATGGTGTCCTTTCGAAGGTATGTTGTAATGGACGATGATTTTAAAGTAAATAAAATTGATGAATAACAAAAGGTTTAATATTATAATGTTGTTATTATCAGTTCCCTGATTTCTTTAATATGGTCAAATCGAAGCTTGTGCTGATGATGAAAGAACTTCATCATCTCAAACCATTATCGGTACACGTATGAATATTGCTTAAGAATAAAGCGCCTGGGTGATAGAAGAATTTTCCAGAACGTGTTGGTGTTTTGTACCAATTATAAAAATTATTTCTATAGTAAAGATGTTAATTTAGAGAAATGACCAGTGTTATCTGTATTTACATATCTGTTGCTGAGTAACTATTAGATTGTAATAACAGTGCAATTAGAAATTTGCGTTTGCATTGATATTTGAAAAAACGTAACAAAATTAATAGACGATTTAATTTTGTTTGTTGAATATATTTTTGTAATGTTAAACATGTTAATTTTAGTCAAAATAATCAAAAAAATCCAAATGAGGTGAATTGTTAATAAATTGTTTATTCAAAATGAAATAAATTCGTGACAACTGCAACATATTTTGAAAATAAGAATATTGATGGTTCAAAAAATAAAGCTATCTGAGTAATACAAAATGAAAATGCTGATCTTATGTTAAATTAGATTCCATCTATAGAACTATATAACACAATATTCTACGACTTTCACTTTGTAGCTAAATCTAATTTGAATATTAAAAATATAATCTACAGAGACGGTTTTACTAAAGACCGGTCCAGACCTACACGACATCACAAATGCAACTTTACCACAATGATTTGTCCACGACGCCAATTCTTTATTACTATCTAATACTTAAACTAGGGTTCCTTTTAAATTCCCGAGCAAGGCGAAAAAAAAATTAGTCGTTATTTGTAGATCCATCAAAATGGGCACAAGAGATCACTAGTGAACGTTTGAAAGAGAAAGTGAGACATGAATACAGATCATCCCCTACTATAAGTAAATCTAAAGGCTACTATCAGGATAAATTTGTATCGTATGGTCTGTGACAACGGGTTGAAGTTGCACCTAATCATTCTGCATATTTAACATTAAACACCTGACCCATTGCTAATTTATAATATCAGTATTTTAAATTTAAGACGCATATAATAAGTGGTCTTCAATTTTCTAACTAATCTTATAGGTTCCTAATAAAAATACCTCCATACGTATATGAACATCTAATATTTGTAGAATAATATATGATTTTTATTGTCATTTTAGGAAAGTAAGTAATAACTATGTAACATTGTCGGAAACTGAAAACGTTTAGTATCTCACGTGAGTTTGCGGTCTAAATTTCCTTGTAATATATATAATAGGGCGTAAATCTGGACCGGCTTAAGAAGTCTTATACACTGACCTTTTGCATGACATCACAATATTAGTTGTGTACATAAATTAGTAGACATCTACGAGTGATAGTGCAATGTGCACACCTACGACGTATTTAACACAAAGATAAGAGCCCTTTACACTTGATTTCTATTAACGTTTATAACGAAGTTTTACTATTAAAATGATGAGGCACATTACTTTTCATTTCATAATTAAAGGAATCGTCTTAGTAAAAGTTATCTAATTGCTATAAATTTAGACTAATAAATTTGCTCGAATCTTTGAGTATCACAACAAAAGGAATATATGTATTGAAAATCAACGTTGTGTCGGATATAATTCCGGCACATCAAAAAGCTGCAATCCTTGTTTGCCGAAAATGCGGCGTACAAATTCTCAAAACTTCTCATTCTTTCAGCATCATATGTAAGCAGTTTAAGTGCGTCGCTATTTCTTCAAATAAAGTTTTTTGTTTCTTTCTTTCTTAGTTGGTGTATTTTGTCAAGATATTTTGGACAATATGTAAATTCTGATATTTATTTTTACAGTACAAAATTGAACAAAACAAATATTTTAATCCCAAACCGTTAGCTATATTATAACTATTTGGTAAAAAAGTAACGCAGCTAGTCTTTTAGAAACATTACCGCTTCACAAAAATCATTAGAGACTTATCTATTATTGCTGTTTTTGCAACTAAATGACTTGCTCGACTATTCCAAGAGACATTAATAAAATAAATTAGTCTTCAGTCATAGAGTAAACAGTAATTTAGTAAATCGCAATCGTCTTAAACGTTAATAAACATCAAGTACACATAGTAAGGACGGACGGCATTGCATGCAACAATGTTACTATTACACAATGTGACTACTAAGATTTGGATCGAATATTTGATTCTATGCCAAATATAAAAAAACGAAGAAAATTGCAAAAAATTTGCAAGAATTAATGATAACGACCTTTTCATACGATATTCACACTTTACAACTAGGATTAATACATTTCAAATAAAAAGATAAATATAAACAGCATAAAACTTAATAATAAGTCAAATTAAGCCGGATTAGATCCCTAAGTGTGTGTACAACTTTATGATTGTGAATTTTTAATTACGATTGTACTAATTATTGCCACTGGTCGGTTCCTGTATCTTACTATTCATTCATATACATTACTAGTGGTTAAAATTGAACATGAACTCCATACTAATGCCAATATTTTATCAACGGTAAGGCTAGTTGTACACGGTAAGAAAAATCGCTGCGTCTACGCAAAGAGTTCCTGTCGTTTCTACACACGAACTGTGTACATTGCTCTGGAGCTGACCAAGAAAAAATCTTGTATACGTAAGACATAACGCGCTCTGTGTTGTTGCGGTGAAGGGAGAGGTGGTTCAGGTAATTTACTAACGTACTTACGTTCGCATTCGTGGACTTGTTTACGTTGTAGCTGCAAGTACCCAGCTCATAACGCGGGATGGAATATACATCCCGTTTATATGTTCCTATTTATCTTGTCTGGAGCAGACATGACAAATAATCGTGGCTAGATTCTAGTCTTGTACATGATGAATTGGTCGTATCTGCCGCAGACACGGTGAAATTTCTTAGCGTGTACAAGGCCCCTTAGGCATGTAAGAGAACACCAGCTGCCAGTATGGCTGCAATTGTTTAACCTGCTGACTATTTGCTGCCAATTATATATACGGATTTTAAAGACAAACCGTCCCCAACCACAAATTTCAATAATTGAACTACTAACGCCATCTATCTTAGAATTCTACAAAGTGATTTCACACCTTTTTGAAATTTCGCATAAAAATATAGATAGTACACCAAAGCGTAGACAAACAGAAGTAGAGTTAGATAAGTGATAGTAAAACGGGCGACCTTATCGCCCGAAAGCGATCTCTTCCAGGCAACCCTTGACAGGGCCTCCCATTCTAGGGGATTTTATTTCATCCCGACGGTAAATACAATAGATATAATGAAAATTGTCAGTTACCAAAAAAGGAATCTTGAATTTTATGTATTTACCAATTTAAATGTTTGTGTTCAACGAGTGATGTATGTATTAGATTGATTGATTATAGACAAAATGTATTAAATTATAAAAGCAAACTTTTTTTATTTACTTTAAAATTTGATAGTTTTGTTTAGTAGCGGTTTGACTTCTAAGCTGTAATGTATGTACATACACTGTGTAGATACATATCTTCGTGTCAGTTTACTTTAAATGCCAAGTTTGTCTATCTCACTATTCATTAATTTCTTTTATTACTGATTAAATTTTGACATAAATTCCATAGAAGTAATGTCATTTTTGTATGGATGGTAATTATAGTAGAC
The DNA here is from genome assembly GCA_019925095.2 of Dendrolimus kikuchii. Classification (NCBI taxonomy): domain Eukaryota; kingdom Metazoa; phylum Arthropoda; class Insecta; order Lepidoptera; family Lasiocampidae; genus Dendrolimus; species Dendrolimus kikuchii. The sequence continues at coordinate 4,887,547 of CM034390.1, read as the reverse complement.
TGCTATTGCAGAAACCTGCAATTATTACAGTCGTGACTCGTAAGTATATTGCAGCGTATTTTGCTCGGCCCATTTGGTTTATCTATGTACATTCGGCACTTCACAACTCGTTTTAGCGACTATGATAATTACACCTTTAGTTATATGATGACGCTAACATATGTCAGTACTAACGAATTATTTTTGGATACGTAGTTATGTTATTAAATTTAAAATGAATATATGTTCAATCGGCTAAATATTATATTACTGCTATGTTTGTTAAGATTGAAAATACTCTACCTACTTATTTATTCTCAATTAATATTAATTCATCAAAATACAGGTTATATTGTGAGTTTTAATACTTTCTAAATACCTACAGATACTCTATAGAGAGTCGTGATGTCAGTGTCACAAACATACAGTTTTATGAGATCTCTCTGTAATTAATATAGTTTTTTAATAAAAAAAAGAAAACCAAATTTTTGAAATCCAGCGGAAGGGTAATAATTTTTCACTTTGATATTTTCGATACTGATTGACTTGATATATTATAATCCGAGAGATTTCAGAACATGCAAAATAATCTTTTAAGGTTCCGATGGATTTAAAGAAAAAGAGGGATTAAGCATTGGAAAAAGAGGGATATCATATCAACATACGACGTATGTTATACATAGAAGGATAATAATTCAAGTTCATTTAGAAATCAATTATTTCGTTAATTCCTCACCATGTGTATAATTTCATGCAAAAATTAAAATAAATAGCCAAATATTACAAAGTAAAACCAATCATTAGTATAAATAGAAACTGACGTCTACTTACGTGAATACAAAAAAAAACCAAACTAGTGATGTTACCACACTATCGATAGATTAACATAGTTGTGATAATATTCTATTTGAAATTTGAAACAGAATAATAAAATTAATGAAAATATTTTGAATTCTAAGGAACAGTAAAAGATTATTCTATTAAAATTTGCTTTAATGTGCTACCACGACATAAAACCTTTATTGTAAGTAGTGTTTATTGTTTTCTACCAACATTTGGCTCGTTCAAACCTTCTGCCTTAAGTCGGATGAGTGCTGACGTTGGTCCTTAAACACCGCGTTTGGGAATGGGAACCACAGGGCCAAATGTGACGAGCGCGGGCTCTGTAAACACCACCCTAATTTATGATAATCTTGCAGTTTTATTGATGAGTATTGTATTAGTTAAAAATGTCCGAGTCGAAAGAACCTAGCTGTTACCCCCGGTCTCCCCCGGGCTGGGGTACTCGCCCCACAAACTCCGGTAGAACTGTAAGGTCTTCGGACCAACCGCATAAAGTCAAGTCATTGAAAAAACCTAGCTACTAATAGAAGAGTTGCCGATACTTGCACGTGTCGAATCGATCCTAGTATTTTTTACTACTTTTTTTATTTATTTTCTATTCAAACCAACCTCATCGATATATATTAAAAAAGACACAAAACGAACTCATAGGTAGATATAAAATTAAACAAATGCGAGTTACAATACAATAGCCATCATGCATATTTTAGATTACACATACTTACCACAAAAAAACGCGAACTAAAAAGAATCAAAATCGAAGCCATACTTCTAACTGGAAAGACTTCAAGCGGGTCGTTTAAAATTAAAAATAATAAAACACCTAAGTGACAAGCGGTGCATCTAAACATCGATATAAAAAATGTCGCAAGCTCATAAATGGGGCGACACTTAGTATTCTGATGATTAATTTGTAGCCTTACTTCACTCTGGTCAAGAATCTGCGACTTGATCGATTGGATGGGGTATACGCCCATCGAAAGGGCGCGCGGGCCCGGCGAATGGGAGCCCTAACAGGAAAATCGACACACAGTTAGCACTCACACAAAACAATCGATAACATGCGACCTCAACACTATTGTCACTTTCAATATCGTCCTAGAGAAAAAAAGACAAACGGTTAATAGAATTCCAAGCTATATTCATCCGTTGTTATCACAATACATTTTGTATTTTTATACAATTGTTTTCATTTGTAACTCAATAAAAATGTTCACACACATGCCAAGTTTCAGAGGCGTATTGGATTTTGTAGAAACTAATTAATATTTTCAACAACAACAAAAAAAAAACTTATTTTACAATATAGAAAAAACACACTTAGAAAACATTGAAAAATACACGAATATAAATCAAACATTCAAAGCTAATGGAATGATAATAGGGTCCTTTTTTGTTTCATTCATATTTACCAATGTTATGGGTATCGGAGTCGAATGATATAACATCGATTAACACAACATTGTAGTCATTCACATGTCTCTCGCTACATAGACCGAACATAACATAACTCTGTGAATATCGACAGAAACGAAAGGATAGATGTATCTTACAATAAAACAATTGAGGTAACCATTCGTGAAAAATAATCGAATCTGTATAGAAATTCGATGGTAACTGAAGTTAGTTGGGTTAGAATCGCAATCGGATGATCGAATGAAATAATAAAAGCCAAAGCCACGCCTAATACCGTCGTGTACGATACCATCTGTTTGCACGCTTCCTCAGACATTCTCTGCAAACCAAGTAAAATTTCCTATTGTATATTAGGTAAACAATATTATATCAATTTGGACCAATTGGTGCACTGTGTGTAGTTAGACATATTCATCGTGGCTGTTAGAGCGACATTGCTACCTTTAAGCATTGACAAATAACAAATAGACGTGGCTGCAGGTTACACTGTTCTTGTAAATCCTAAAACATCTTTAAATTATGTAAGCGATATAATTCCGAACACATTTCAATAATTGAAGATGTTAATTATAAAATATTTGGACTAGATCTTCTTGTATCTTAAAGGCTGATGTAAGCGAGATTATCACTTTTGCAACTTATGTTTCATTGTGCTTACTTCTTAAATCTTAAAGAATTCATTATCCTCTACAGTTTCATCTTGTACCTAACTCATAAATGTTACCAATTAACCTAGTAGATGATTTAAAATATGAATCTCACCTCGCGAATGGTCAGCGTGTGCGACATCATCTGTATGTTGACTTGCGACTGGCTGGTTGGCAAATTGTCCGATGACCTCGACCTGACGAGTCTCGATCCTGTGATCACCTGTTTCGATTTCAATGTCATCTCTGTCTTTATGAACACCCGGGATATGTACTGTGAACTGTAAATAGATAGATATTAATGATAAAGTCAAGCTGCCACGATTCAAAGTCGTCATTCGCGTCGAATGTCACCTGAAGTGCAACATAATAAAGCTATTAGAGGCTTCAAAATATTTGAAGCTTACAATGTGTATTGGTGACGTCATGAGTATTGTCAATGACAAGTAATATCACCCGGTTACTGCGACCGCACGTTTGCTTAAGGTCAATACGAGATCATACCTTGCTTTGCTTATTAGAGTACCATTATATAAGAAAAGCCTCGGTGCGATTCATCTGGGACCTCTGAATTTTACTTCGATATGCACAGGCCAGTAATTATTTGCATATATATTTATCACAACAATTATTTACCTTAACGCCCTTATACTGAAAGCGGTCCGGAGCAGCTTCGTCGGCGATGCTGGCATATTCCTGCAGAATTTATCTATTGCGTGATCGACACCGTTCTTCGTAGCTTCTGCGTACCATTCGGAATTCTGATTCGATGCATGCTTGTGGAAAAGGATGAGGATTGCAAGTGCCACCCTGTAGAACACCTGCCATGACAAAAATTACATTTTTAAGTTACGCAATTAAAGTTGCAAATAAGATTTATTAAACATTGGAATTTAAAAAATATATAATATGTATTTCAAAATTAAGATCATTCCACGCGATTCGGTTCACCTTAGTATCATATAAAAAGTACTATTTATATATACATATATTTTTTAAGAGTTCTTCTGTTCTGTCAGGGACCTAGTTTTTCTTTTATATCTCTACCTTGATGTTTAATTCTGTTCTTTTATGACTTTGCTTTAATTCTTTTCCACAGTCATATTGCTTTTTTTGCGTTAGTCTTCATAATTAGACATCCATTTTCCAGCATAGCTAAATTTTTGCCTTGTGTGCAAAATAGTGTGTATATCAGTTTTATAAAATACTAGATATCACAGATTTTTGAGTCTACTGCTTGTCTGATTTCACTTCCTTGTCCTAATTAGGTAACACTGTGTACATTTTCTTTTTGTCTTTATATGAGTGTTCGTAGATGTATATAAAGCAAAAGATGTATGTCAAGATCGTAGCAAGTGGAAATCTCGTCTCTGTCTACCCCTATGGGAAATAGGCGTGATTATATATAATAATAATAATAATCATCGACAGATAAACACGCACATTGTATATCCCCAAGCTAAGCAAATTACACTCCCAGACACCCAGAGCATAGTAAATAACAGAAAGTTCGATTCCGAAATTTACCATGCCAAGAATCGAGCCCGGAGCCTCTGCGTTGCAGAGAGTTCGGCCGGCTAAAACTTAGCCCGCTCAACCACAGAGGTCGTCTGATATGTATGTATGCAATTGTGTTGTCTGTTTTATTTCATTTGGTATGTATGTGTGTGTAAATATATGTCTGCTGTGTATATGTATGCGAAAATATATATTTCACCTTAATTCCTTCGTGGAAGAAGCAATCCAAGACGCGCACGAGATGAGGGAATGGCAACGCGGCCAGGATCCACCACTGCCAATCGGCGTAGATGCGTTCCGGGCCAATCGCGCCTGACAGTCGCGACAGGTACTGCGCCGCCGACTTCTGCAAACAAGTTACGACAGTGTACGGAAACCGAATAATATTGAACAAACTTTTCTTATATTTACTACAGGAATAATCGCAGTTCTGGGAACCGGAGATTCCTCAATTCATTCATGCATTTATTCATTAATCAACACTAATAATATAGAAATGTAAAAGTAACTGTTTGGTTTGTTTTTCGTCTCTGGTACCTGACAGCCTTGCGAATATAAAATATTATTATTGTAAATAATTTCTTATCTGGTAATGTCGTCAACACTGAAATATTTTTTGTCAATCATTTGATATAATGTAACCATTTTCAATTACGTGGACGAATAATTCATCTTTGAATTAGTCTTATCATCATAAATAGATACTTTTCTGCGGAATTATGTTTTAACTGCTATTGCTTGTATTCATATTCCATAATATGGATTATAATACTTGGGCATATACTTTTTATTTCAGTGCGTGAGTTCAGAAAACCGGCAGACGGCCCATCTGATGGAAAGCGGTTACGATCGCCTATGAATACTTGAACCACCAAAGGTGTTGTCGCTCTCTAAAAGGAGACTGGAGCCTGGCCACTAATTCCGGAACACAACTCAATGTTTGTAATGACGGAATACTATAAACCAACGGTAGTGGCCATCTAGACAGGCAAATATCCTACCACCTGTGGGTTGTTTTGTCGCCTCTTACAACAGGCCGCCCGGTCGCAAGAAATTGCATTCCTCCTGCGTATAATACGAAAAGAAAAAGACAGAAGAAGAAAAAGCTCCACCGACCAGAGCCTCGTTTTTAAATGTTCTTGTATGATGATACTGTATCATTATCTCTTGCTGCTCGAGACTCAAATCATTTTTAATTCTGGCCAGATGTTTCAGTTCTCTGTACGAAACGATACCTCAGTATAAAAACAGACACCTGATCTTATTGAGTAGTCGAGTATAAAAATGTTAAAAACCAAAATATAATTGCAGAGATGAAACCGTAAAGGTGATAAACAGTTTTATTATACTGTTGTCAACCGCAATTTTATGACAGGGGAGACAATAAAAATACTCTTTCAGCATTTACTACTCAACATTGATGGTCATTATATAATTTTTCACAAACTTTATGTACCATGCTTGTTTATCGACTACTTTGAAAATATGTCATTTATATAAATCAAGTGCGTTCCAATCCACGCTCCTTAAGCAGTTGTGCATAGACATTCATAATCACTGTTTAGCCATATAGTTTTAGCGGTTATTTTATTTTAACCATAGGTTAAATGTCTCTGCACGCCAGCCTTAATAGGTTACGTAGTGACGACAAACGTTTGCTGTTGTTGTCATTACAGAGGCCTCTATTCTGAAAATAATTCACATCTCAAAAACCTATTCAACGTGTTTTATTCAAATCAACTGTTCAGGAAAGTATTTTTTTTTAAATAATACTACCATGAGTTGTCGAGATTTTCTGAAACTTTTCTGAAATTTCTGAATAGCTTATCTCAAAAGTTATTCACTTAAATAAAAAAAGTTATCAATAAATCTGGTTATGATCTTTCGAAATCCTCTAATCGTCCCCAGTTACATACAATGGTATACCACTCGTAAATTATATAAATAATTTCTCAATACAATAATTTAGCTGTTAACAGAAATTTTACTGCCAAATTCCAGATGTACAGTGCCAGTACTTATTGTCAAGTAAAACGGCTGGGACATACATAGCCAGATGGGCAGACATAGAGAAATTACGGCTACGTTCTTATACTTGTAAATTTAAATATTAATTTCAAAAATGTATACAAATGACTTAAGAACCTTCTTTTTTAAAAGTTGGTTAAAAAGGAAAATTTGTAATAAAACTACCGCGCTTAAAACCGTTAAAACGTAGTTTTATTATGTATACAAGTCGCGAAAACTTAAGAAAATATTAAGGAAAATTTGTTCAAGGATTCATTTGTTGATATCATAGCACATTAAAAACACCCACCACATAAAACCTTAAGTTACACATTCAATCTCTAAAGATATACTGGATATACACATAAAATATAGATATATTCTTTTATGTACACCTACATAAAGTTACTTCGACAATGTTGCAAAAATAGCAAAGTTAGGAAAAACATTTGATACATCGAGAAAAAACTTTAAGTATATAGTTCGCAAGTTTTTGCATGAAGTAATGAAAGACAATTTTCAGTTATTTTTACAATAGAACTTTACGAATTTACCGACACAATTTCTTATATAGCATACGTTCAATCTTTTCCACTAACATGGGTCCAGGACAGAAGAAGATTGATTGTTCACTCGGATATTGTTCATTTATCTTCTTTCATAAAGGGCAGAAAGTCGACCTAAAAATTTATATTATTTACTACGAATGCAGTAATCTTTATGAAACAATAAAATTTACTCAATATCGCTGTTTACAAACATATGTAATGATCGAGTGTACATATATTTCACGATAGATCATTGGTGCAATCTTATGTACATATATCGTGTATGACTGTGTGTTTACTTCAAGGATAGGGTATTCACACTATTAAAGTTCAACCACCCCTGAGAATAAAACCAATGTAAAATACCTAGCATGAGCTAAATCCCCCAACCCCGTTTTGCTATCCGACAACCAGACCTACCGGTTTACATAGTCTTTTTTTCATTGCAGGTGTTCAGCAGACAGGCAGACATTTGCAACACCAAAGGTGCTACAAATGCGCTGCTGCTCTCTTAAGGGAAGCTGGAACCAGGTCACTAATGCCCGAACACAACTCAAGGTTGTTATGGCGGCATACTCTAGACCAGGGAATACACCACCAGTCAGAAACAGGCGCTTCGCTTCAACTTTTCTGGTGCGCACTGCCGAAGAATAGAATAATTATCCAGTCTGTTTTTCCTGACAACTACAATCTGAGAGTTTTCAAGTTATGAGTGAAGAAGTATCTTCTAGATAATCGTGCTCCATCCTGGAGCGCGTCATCACTCAACATCAGGTGGTAAGGTGCCACCTGATACAGCGTAGGCCATTTACCGACAACACCTCCACACAATCCGTCATACCTGCAGTGTCCTTGGGACCAGGACACGCCACTCCATGAGTGTGGCTTGTTAAGGAGGTCCCTCGACCTCAACCTGGTTCCATTTCATCATTGGGAGGAGGTGAGTGTAGCCATTTTTTTTGTTTTTTTTTTATTGCAGGAGTTCAGCAGACCTGCAGATAGCCCACTTAATGGAAAGCGATTACCATCGCCTATGGACATTTGCAACACCAAAGGTGCTATGAATGCGCTGTTACTCTCTTAAGGGAGACTGGAACCCGGTCACTAATGCCGGAACACAACTCATGGTTGTTATGGTGACATACTTTAAACCAGGGGTGGTAGCCATCCAGTTAGGCAAATGCCCTACCTACCACCTGGCTGTGGGTTGTTTTATCGCCTCATACGACAGGCCGGCCGCCCGGCCGCAGGAAATTGTATTCTTTCTCCGTTCCTGCACTGAGGTCCACTAGCTCATTCTCCTCACACCACTTTTCGACCGCCTCCTTCCGCGACATAATGTATTTGAAGAAAAACCACATTTTTTTTATTTTTTTTTGTTTTGAGGCGAGGGAAAATGCTTAACCGATTTACGCACAAACTGGGTCGTTGCTAGGGGAACGACACGCGTCGGTCGGGGGCGATAACACTGCAGCAATAGTATGCTCTTGGCAGCGCTCCGTCCGCGATCGACGTCACAGAATAGTGTGGAAGACTCCGAGCGTTGCTGCACGGGCGAGCAACCCCAATACCCACTAAAAACCCCCTCCTCCCTGACGACCCTGCGCTTTGAATGTGTTGGAAAGGCTGAGATTTAGAACATAGTTACGCCCAGCCGATAGAAAAACCACATAATTCAAGTAGTAGTAACTAAACTAATAGGCATTTCGCCTCTTCCAGGTCTCGGTAGAAGGGGTAGGCCCGAGAAATGCAGATTTGACGTCGTGAGGGAAGACATTCTTACCAGATGTCACTCACAATTAAGGACTCCGAAGACCGCACGAAATGGAGAAGAACACGTAGAAAACCGGACTCTAAGCTCCGAAGTCGGCGTTCCGTTGTCATTAGTTTAAAAGAGATGGTCTTAAATATTTTGTTTCTTGATCTGTATACATGTGATTTTGGTTTTTGGCACCCTCAAAAGTACTCTTCAATACTTAAATTTGTAGTGAAAACAAACTCCAGGCCCCGAAGCGGGCGTTACAAGCGCAACCCGATTTTAACATTAGGATGATGATGGTTAATATACATGAGGGTTTTTTTATTGCAGGAGTTCAGCAGACAGGCAGACAGCCCACTTGATGGAAAGCGATTACCATCGCCTATGGACATTTGCAACACCAAAGGTGCTACAAATGCGCTGCTGTTCTCTTAAGGGACACCGGAACCTGGTCACTAATGCCGAAACACAACTCAAGGTTGTTATGGCGACATACTTTAAACCAGGGGTGGTAGCCATCCAGTTGGACAAATGCCCTACCACCTGGCTGTGAGTTGTTTTGTCGCCTCATACGACAGGCCGGCCGGCCGCCCGGCCGCAGGAAATTGTATTCTTTCTCCATTCCTGCACGGATAAAATATATATCGATAGGTTTATAGGATAGGTTAGTAAAATGTGGGGCTTTTGTGATTTATCAGTTACATTGAGTGAATCGAGAGCAAAATCTTAGTTACATATATACCAGTTGTAGACAAAGGGGTCATCATATCATAACAATATTGATTTTTAAGGCTCGTGCCGTTCACCTCGGCCATTATCATATCGATAAACCCGGCCAGTGCCGTAACCTTACGACATTATTTATCGATAATTACACCCTTTTACTCGTAAACTACCCGATACAGTTGACATCTTTAGGGATTTTTGTTAATAGTTTTCTTTCATAAAATATATTTAATTCAATCGAGTTTATTTGATGCATGTTTCATTTTCATTGTGTATTTACATGGTGTAGTAGAATTACGAAAAAAAGATTAGAAGTGACCGCGGTACATGTAACGGAGGGATGGTTTTTTATGATTTCGTAAGTCGGTTTCAATCAAATCCAAAGTTACAATAGTGTAGTTAAAAAACCGCAAAAGTTTCACATTTTTTGTTCGATTTCAATGAATTTTCTGTTATATCTTCAGAACCCTAATAGCAATAAAAACTATTATGAACCTATACCGAATCCGACGCAAAAAGAATCAATAAAATCGGTTCAGAAACAAAGAAGTTATGTCTGAACATACATAAATAAATCTTTACACAACGAATTGGGAAAATCCTCCTATGTTTTTTTTAAGTCATGTCAGTTGCTAGTTTTTGAACTTGCACAGCTGAGAGTTCACTGTGCGTGGACTAGCACGCATTTCGTCGTTTTATATCTTTATACATATACCTAAATATATATCACTTAAAACGAAGTTTACTCCAAGAACCTTCCGTTTACGTGTGGTTTAAGAACATCGCGTGCCCTTAACCGATGTTATCGTGAACTACCTCCATTATTCTGCAGCGAAGCAATGCGACACGCAAGTGAAGCATTGTATCACGAAGCTATTCGGTCACTCGCTATTTGACAATTCAATTTATTACATTAATAGTCTTTTCTTTTTCTGGTCGTTGGATAACAGTTATCGCATTTTACCCAAAGACCAAGAAAAAAGCAAATTTTACGTGATATGACGTCTTTTTTTTTTAGCCAGGGGAAATCCGCTTGAGGACCATAAGCCGCGACAAGGGCAGAACCTTGGGGGGATAATTCGCGACCCGTGTGTGGGATTCGCCAGATCGAGGGTGGCACTAGCATGCCCAGTCAGAACTGGTGCCATGCTGTTGCCACCCCAAGTTAGAGATACCCACTAAAACCCCTGGGTGTCCCGTCCGGCCCCCCTTACGAGGCCTCTTTCATTGTTGGGGCACTCATTCCCCGGCATCATTATGCTCTCTAGGCGTGGGGCGGTCTGTAATGCGTCCCGTAACGGGAGGAGAGATGAGCGCGCGCGGAACACTCGCGCTCTCATCTCGACGGCATGTGCGGGTGAGTGAGAACCCCAGTGATGTGACGTCTTGCGGTAAGTGTAAGTTTTATTTATTTAAGTATATATATATATATGCAAACGTTATCTAACTTTTCCATAAAAACAGCCAAGTGCGCGTCAGTCCATGCACTATGAAGGGTTTTTCTTTATTTTATCATTTCTACCTTTAACGAACGCGAATGTCAGAGTTCGCTTGCTGTATCTTACATTTTCTTATTGCTTTTATTCTACTACTAGCTGTGCCCGCGACGTCGTCCGCGTGGAATTTACTTTCAAAACCCTCCGATTTTGAAACATTCTTCATTGGTGCTCCGCTCCTATTGGTCTTAACGTGATGATATATAGCATATAATCTTCCTCGATAAATGGACTATCCAATACTGAAAGAATTTTTCAAATCAAAGCAGTTCCTGAGATTAGCGCGTTCAATCAAACAATATTAGTATCTTTGGCTACAACACTAATACTTACAATTTAAATATCGTGATATCTTTTGAATGAAACGTCCGAATTGAATAATTCAAAAAGTTCTAGAAAGGTATTGAATTGATCTTGAACATGGAGTAATTTATTTTGATAAGGATTAATACCAAAGTACAAAATAAAGAGTTTTTGGAGCGACGGCATGTTAATAGTTATTGTTATTGTGAGATAACTACAATAGTTAGACATATGGTTACGCGATATTTTTTGTAGACAATAATATGTTCTGCAAAGTGGTAGTACTTTGTTTTGTTCTATAATCAATAGTTTTCGCAGCGCACGCCGTATAAGGATTTTTTCGGGTCAATTTTTTAAACCTTGGGTTACATTATTGGACTTTTAGTACGGATCCCTATTTTTTTTTTAAATATAGCCTTCCTCGATAAATGTACTATTCAACACTGAAAGACTTTCAAATCGAACCAGCGGTTCCTGAGATTAGCGCGTTTAAACAAACAAACAAACTCTTCAGCTTTATAATATTAGTATAGATGAAGGGCTCTGTAGAGGTGGTCAACATCTACTGTTTTAGTCATTTCACTATAAAACATTAAAAAAGTATGTAATCGAAATTACGTCATATCTAAAAAACCTACACGATATGTCTTATTATAATCCATTTACATTAAAGCTTCCAACCTCGGCACAATAAAAAATTTCAGGTTTTTTTCACCCTATATTTCAAACATAGAGTGCTGCGGTGGGCATTACTGAAATCTTAAGCAACACAACTCAACACTCACACTGTCCTAAACAAAAAAGTCATTACGATTTTTTATTTTATTTTCGAATTTCGACCTATCTAACGGTACACGCCTATGTATACTACAAGTATTTTGTACCCTTCCGTGACATGTACAATGTACATCATAAAGAGGCCAAACCTAATTTAATTTTTAAGCGATTTTACTAAATCATTATGTAGCGGCATATAGTATTGTACTATGACTCGATTTGTTGACTTCGAATTTCCATTTCTACCAAAATGGCCACTTAACCCTAAAAAGTACGTGGGTGTGCATAATATTTGATAAGGGGTTTAACATTTAATAAGCAGATTAGCCATTGTATATATTAGGTATAAAACGTGATTAAGATTAAAAATATGCTGATAAAATAGTTTTCTTGAACATTTTAAACGCGATTCAGCGGTATTGTTTATCCGTGCAGGAACGGAGAAAGAATACAATTTCCTGCGGCCGGGTGGCCTGTCGTAAGAGGCGACTAAACAACCCACAGCCAGGTGGTAGGGCATTTACCCGACTGGATGGCTACCACCCCTGCTGGTCTAGAGCATGCCGCCATAACAACTGAGTTGTGTTCCGGCATTAGTGACCAGGTTCCAGACTCACGTAAGAGAGCAGCAGCGCATTTGTAGCACCTTTGGTGTTGCAAATGTCCATAGGCGATGGTAACCGCTTTCCATCCAGTGGGTCGTCTGCCTGTCTGATGAACTCCTGCAATAAAAAAAAATAAGAAAAATTTGTGACGGAGCTTTTTATTATGACGTTATAATATTGGTTTATTGTGAGAAAGGCGTATTTTTAGGTTATCATTGAAAAGAGTCCTTGTTTTTACTAGAGTATTGTTTTTCAACGATTTTTATGTCATGATCGTGACCCAGGAAAAACCCAAAAAGTTAAGAAAAATGTCTTGCGATCCCTTAACTGTGAAATTATAAGTAATATTTTAATACGTTCGATATTTTTAAGACTCTGCGACACACTTTAGTTACAAATGCGATCTCAGGTTGAACCATGATGTACCTACTAGGCTATTTTTTTATTTTTTTTTATTTGGACAAAAAACAGTATTGTACAGAATTTAATATTATGAATCTTATACATAAGTAGTTTGACTTAATACAACACCAACATCATTTGCCACATATTGAGTAATTGAAATTATACTAGCTACCGTAAGTAAAAGCAAAAGAGAGATAAAAAAACAAGGTTTGGTATACAATATCTAAAAAGAAGAAGAAAGGGAGACCTCACCAGAACGCAGAGCCGGAGCCAAGAGCACACCGAATGCCTGCGACCAGCCGCAAGGCGGACGCTAATTGCCAGAAATACTTGATATAGCGGTTTACTTGTTTTTCTATTTAATACGCTTTAGAAGCTTTCGGAATCGTATACTTTAACCAACGTACAAGTCATTAGACTAATATTAAACAAGCACTAAGAAATATGTATAAAAATGTAGATATGGTAAAAATTGAAATGATAATGGTAATTGAAACTATACTAATAATTTTGTGTTAAAAAGAGCACTTACGGCATGCTTCTTTGCGATTTGCATAACAGTCTTCCATGTAACCTCGTTGTGTAGTTTCGTTTGTGTGATGAACATTCTCTCTTTGGAGGCGACCAGGCTTGCCATGCAGTGGTAGCACTCCTCCTCTGCAAAAAAAACAAGACACGAACGTAAAGTTTTTGGCAACAGCTTATACCCGTAATAGGTATTATGCAATAAATACATATAAATATCTCAAATGTCTGTAGGGTTTTCTATGCGAAGACATTTGCGTGAACCCCTGGAAGCCATCCCGTTTTCTAAGATGTTCATCCATTAGTGAAAGTTTGGTATATATATATGTATACATACAAGGTGCATATAATATTATTATCCGTGCAGGAACGGAGAAAGAATACAATTTCCAGCGGCCGAGCAGCCTGTCATAAAAGGCGACAAAACAACTCACAGCCAGGTGGTATTTGCCCGACTGGATGGCTACCACCCCTGGTCTAAAGTATGCCACCATAACAACCTTGATTTGTGTTCCGGCATTAGTGACCAGGTTCCAGTCTCCCTTAAGAGAGCAGCGGCGCATTTGTAGCACTTTTGGTGTTGCAAATGTCCATAGGCGATGGTAACCGCTTTCCATCGAGTGGGCCGTCTGCCTGTCTGCTGAACTCACGCAATGAAACAAAACTCATGTGTGCTTGGTTTATTTCCAAAACCATAAAGGACGAACAAACAAAAGTCTAAAACACACTTTCACATCTATATGTCGCACTAAGACTGGGAAAATCTGCATATCAAGTTTAACGATGCGTAAAATCTGTCAAACAGCATTTCACAGGTGGCTAGAGTATGACAATGACGTGTATGGCGCCAGTTTCCTTAAAATTAATTCAAAACCAACCGAAGGACGTTTATGGGTTAATCTTATTCAGGATCTATAGATGTTTGTATCAAAATTGTTCAACGAAATGTTTATTCGAAAGATATATTTGAAATCATTGCATTCTATCCATGCAGAAACGGAGAAAGAATACAATTTCCTGCGGCCGGGCGGCCTGTCGTAAGAGGCGATTTAACAACCCACAGCCAGGTGGTAGGGCATTTGCCCGACTGGATGGCTACCACCCCTGGTCTAAAGTATGTCGCCATAACAACCTTGAGTTGTGTTCCGGCATTAGTGACCAGGTTCCAGTTTCCCTTAAGAGAGTAGCAGCGCATTTGTAGCAACTTTGGTGTTGCAAATGTCCATAGGCGATGGTAAGCGCTTTCCATCTAGTGGGCCGTCTGCCTGTCTGCTGATCTCCTGCAATAAAAATAAAGTAACCAAATTCCGATACAAAATCATGAAAAATACACTCAAAAGCTTATTTTATAACCCGCATCACGTTGATATTCGAAAATTGCGAAACACAATATCCGCGTTTGCAAAATGTAAAAGCATTTGAATAAAGCATGGATAGACAGCAAAGACGAGAACATAATCTCTTCGTGGAGATTTGAATTTAACGAGTTATCGATAGGTATAAGTAGAATACCGTATCTAATATTTGGTTATTTTTATTTTGAGATCGCAACTAGTCAAGATTTTTGATTCATGTTACATTATGTCGAGATCTAAGACATTAAGATAATTCCGATCAGCGCAAAATCACAACATCATCCACACATTTTTGCGTTAAAATAATCTTAAAAATCTATCTAAAATTGAAGCCTTGGTTTCAAAATAACTTCTAATATTTAAGTAAAAAGTAAAAGCTGCTATTTATAAAATATGATACCTTGATAAATGACGTTTTATCATTTTTGTGTACGAGTCTGTCTGAATTTTGCTTCGAGTAGGCTCTCAAACGGCTTAATGAAAGATTTAGGGATTAAACACAAATTTCTGTCTTAAAATTTCTTGTGTTTTACGACGATATCTTGTAGGATTCTGAAGATCTGAATATAAAATTTAAGTTCTATAATAATCTTTATAATAATAATAATAATTCTACGGGGTTCTACGGGTGCGAAGTGATTGGCGCAACTAGTTGAATACATTTTGTATCAGATCTAATACAATTATTGTTCAAAGACAATAAATTGTAAGTTCCGCCTTTGTAGCTAAGAGTCATGTGTCACGTCATGGCACTAGATAGGACCATATATAAGTATAGATATAAGGCCAACACTGCACATGCACTTCCTCACAACACCAGCATGTAACAGATACACTCTACATTAGTATAAGTTTAGTATTAAAATTAGAATAAATTAATATAATAAGTTATTCTTAAGGTACACCACAACATAAAAATCACTAAATTAATGTCACACACAGTAACAAAAATAAACAATAAGCGTGTATGGACTCTAAAATTCTTCATAGAAATTAAGTAGTAATAAAGGGTACGGAACTCGAGTCCGTAGAGATGTTAATAATAATAATAATAATTTGGGGCCCATGCAGGGAGCGGCGAGTCACCGTCTGCCCATTTTTCCATGTTCCCCGAACATTGCGACGGGCAGACGCCATAGTCCCCATAGTCCCAGACCCCTAGTACCACTAGCAGTTCAGCCCAATAGCCCGGTACTTTTTGTCCTCATTTCCCGCAATAGTCCTACACTGGCCGGGGCTTGTCCTTGGGTACATACTATATGGTGTAGACAGGGATAATCGCCGGTCAGTGTCACGCCACATTTACATTAAATTTGTCAAAGGGCCTCTACGTGTTGGCCTTCCCATGGCCCCACGCAAGCCCTCCAAATGTCCGGGCCTTTTTTATGGCCCGTGGTCTTCAAAGACATACATTTATGATAAAAAACCTAAGAGTCATTTGTTTGAAAGAAAGATTTATAACACTAACAAATTTGCGTACATAAAATTATGTAACCAAAGTGAACCTGTAACTTCTGGACCCTAAGTAAGAAGTGATAGTACTATTTGATATGATGGTTATGGATTTATTAGTACATATAAATATGACAAAATAAACAAAAATAAAACCATCAATCCAAAACACGATTCGCAGAGCAGCGGGGTATTACATTTTGTAATCGACAGCACTCCGCTTCCAATGGGCACGAGTAATTACAAGAGAGACGTAGATAGCTGGATCTGATCGGTTTCCAATACCGCCCGACGGTGAATAGAAAACATTTGTTTAGCGAGAAACAAAGTGGACTCATCTGGTTTTCTATACAGAGTACAACGAATAGGGAAATCGAAATACAAATACCAGGAAGTTGTGATCAATGAGTACTATAGGCTTGAAGTTCGGATGATTCTATTATTGGAAATCGGATTAAAAGATCTTTTGAAATATACACCACTAAATTTCATAGAATTAGTATCGCGTATTTGGTACTTTTCACAGAAGTACGAAATAGACAATGGAAGTCAATTTATGGAGATTTTTCTTGTATATTTGGTATAATATTTCGTCAACTTTACTTTCATTTGTTTATGTATAAAATTATTTTTATATTTTTTTATCAAAACGGCGATAATAAATAATAAAAAAATCTAGTCCTGGTAAGTATGCTTCAGCCTACAAAAATCAATGTATCCACCCAAACTATTTACATATACTTGTTGTGTCAACATCCTTAAGTATATATTATGTGTTAATTATACACAAATGATGATATAAACTGACTACTGGAATGAACACCACTAACAATTTTCACGCATAACAATCCGAAAACATAAATTATAATATATTGACTAAACAGTTGATACATATGCAAATTAATGCGCATATACAAACACTGTTTAGTAAATCAAAGACTACACATACAAAAAGGATATTTCTTATGGCCGCTTGCATAACGATCGCCTTTAACTAAATTAAGTTAATCATATTAAACTGCCTAAATACGTTTTACACAAAATGCCTTGCATAAGGTGGTCTCCTATGTAATTTAGAAAAGTGTATTTATGGCGTTGGTAAAACAGCCACAAGTGTTCCGTATCACTCTGCGATCCATGTTTTGGAACAAACACACGAAATTTAGCTTTAATGCTAGTTTTTTTTTTGCGTAAAAATGAATTTTAGTTGGCCAATGTCAACTTGTCGTTTGGAATTTCGTTCGTTTAGTTAAGTTTGCTCCGGATTTTTTTGGCGGTAACCTAAAGTGATTTTTTGCTGTGACCTATTATTTTAAAATAATAAATTAATACTGGTTAAGAGTGAACAATAGTTGTAGAATATTGAATAATGTAGAATTGTGCATTTGTGTTGAAAATCACAACTATTTAGTGAAATCAAAGATCTAGGAGTTCGTAAAACCTCAACCAAATTCTAACTTAACCCTGGCTAAATACACAAATCATGAAGACCAATAAATATTTTACTAGAAGATTAGTTTTCTCCACTATGGACACCACGTTTGTTATTATACTTTAAAATTAATTATAATTTATATTCTTTTAATTAATAAGGTATACCTGGCATATCTACACACATTCCCAATATCTGAATTCTATAGTGTCGACGCTGTACTAAATGAACTAGCTTTAGGTAAAATCCGAATAAATCTGGCAGTTCTATTATTCAAAACAAAATGCGGATCTGTTTTTGTCCTAAATGCATTTAGGGCAGTTAAATACCCATTTTTGGGTGATTAACTTTGACAGTTCTTTAAACATATTTAGCGACACATTTTGCGTTGTGCAAGACGCTAATTGTATTTAAGGGTACTAAATGCATTTAGTGTTTCTTAAATAAATTTAAGCAACGATATGAGAGCCGGCCCTTAGTCTCTATTTTGTCGACAGGGCTCGCAGTTATCGCGACCTTACATCCAGCTTATAAGAACCAAGAATACACCTACACAGGTTATAAAATACAATATAATGCTCTCTCTTGTACACAAAAATATAGTTTACATCAGTATTACCAATAATTCTACTAGAACATAAAAAAACTTCATTTAAAAAACCGACTTCAAAAACTAAAAAGTATAAAATAACTTATTTCTAAAGCTATTATTATTATTAATATATATTATCTAAAACATCTTAAAGTCGGTGCTTAGTAATTTTCAAAAAAATATAGTAATTTTTACTTTGCACCGACTTCGAGATCTTTTAGATAATATATATTAATAATAATAGCTTTAGAAATAAGTTATTTTATACTTTTTAGTTTTTGAAGTCGGTTTTTTAAACGAAGTTTTTTTATTTTATTTGTTACTTTTTAGTGTCTAGCTATGTATGGGTAGACCTACGAAAGCTGCCGTGCTCCATAAAAGATATAGGTCCCAAGAAACAGGAATAAAAAAATGTTCGTAAAATGAAACTACTGGGCCAAACTATGTTAAATTTTTAGAGGACTAAATGGCAACTATTCCGCGTCGAACAAAAAAAGAATCACGTAAATCGGATCATAAATCTCGGAGTAATCGGTGAACATACACAAAAAAAAAAGATCCCGACGAATTGAGAACCTCCTCCTTTTTTTGAAGTCGGTTAAAAAGGCGGTCTTATCGCTAGTGGCGATTTCTTCCAGACAACAATCTGGATATAAGTTTTGCTTATAAAAGCGTATCGGTTTGAGTGCGCAATATAGTTTAAATTATATTATGTAACTAGAATATGCCGTTATAATATACGTTTATAATATAACGGCAACGAATATACGTTTGACTTGAAATTCCCGCGGGATTACCGGGACACAAAGTATCGCAGCACTTAAAAAAATAATGTAAGCTATTGTTTTAGTGAAATCTGTGTCGGAATAAGCTAATTTTTATGCACTCGAACTAGAAATTGCTCCCGGGAAAAATTACCCGGGACTCCCGAGATAAAAAATATCACACATTTTATTACATTAAATTTACTATCAACCAGTGAAAAAACCGCATTGGAATTCGAGAAAACTTTCAATTTCAAATAATTCCCAGAAAAATTTCCACGGGATAATCGGGATAAAAAGTAGCGTAAATCTTAGAATTTGCTGTTGATCAGCAAAAACCACATCGAAATTTTACGTGAATCTCGAACAAACAAAACCAAAACAGACAAGAAATCTACAAAAATCTTCTTCGTCGTTTGTATAATCTATTTCAGTTGTTTTTTTTTTTAATAGCTTTAATATACAGACACAGCAGGTTTATTATTTATTTATTATACTAATTAGTTTAAGATACTTTTAATTGCCAATCAAACGCCAAAATCAAAAATTTAAACAGTGTCATACGACACTGTTTAAATTTTTGCCTATTGTACGCCAGGTGTGTGATATTAATATAAATACATGACTTGGAAGATATGCTCAAAAATAAAAAAAACTAATGAGGTGTCTTTGGGACACATGTTTGGAACGAAGTTCTCCTAAAATGTCTTAAAAATTCTCAAAACGTCTCAAAAAGTGTGTCGATAAGCATCGAAAACCATCGAAATTTTATCAAAAACCTATGTATAGAAAGAAATACATAAACAAACAAATGGTATCAAAAACAGCGTATATTATTACACTAATTGATATTTTATTTCATTGCATTAAAGTTGATAGCTTTTAGCTAACTTTTCGTAAGAATTTTTTCCGTCTAGCCCCCTTTCACAACGCGCGATAAGGAACTTCGTTCCAATAAAATATTTCGCATAATTTATTTCGATCGGAAATACATGGCTCAATGGTTTCCGCATTAACACGGGCGGTAACATTTTAATCGTGTGCACTGAATATATTCAGTAGAATGTCACGTTCGAGTGTGGTTTGCGACCGAGCGGCAACGAGTAACACGGTTGACTACGACGTAAAAGCGTTTATGATTTATTTTAATTCGTAATAAGACGTACACGCGCTGATTTATCGACTAATTTCACTTATTTTTAATATTCACGAATCGTAGACACTGCCAATTTAAATGCGTAATTTATCGTATTCTTTCAGAGGTCAATACAGCGTGAACGGATTGTTTACATTTCTCAAAGAATTCTTGAGCGGAAATTAAAACGAAAGTATTACAGGATAAATATTTTGCATTTTGACATTTCCGGTTTTCAGGATATGAATTTATTCCATCTTTTCAAAAACATCAATAGGGACATTACTTTTATGTTTGGCCAGATTAAAAAAAAAACGAATTCCAATGTGATTTTTTCACTGATAGCAAATTTTGTATAATAAAATGTGTGATTTTTTTTATCGCGGAAACCCCGCGGAAAAATTCCCAGGAGCGGTATGTAGCTGTTCGGGTGCATAAAAATTGACTTAGTCCGACACAGTTTTCACCAAAACGACAGCTGCGTTACGGTACTTCTACGGCAAACGTGGACGAACTCGCGGGCATATCCTAGTCCACATATAAAATAACACGAGTTAAAATAACATCCTATTTGTAAAATATCATGAGAGAAATAACTTTTATTACTGTCAAAACAATAACTAATGTACTGTTTGTCTCCTTTTACTTACAGGCTCATATAAGATTGTACGCTCGTACGACATCTATGCGGCTGCAACGTTTTGTTCGATGATAAAAAATATCTGAGATGATTTATCTGTTTGCTTTAAATCAATCATTCAATCGAATAAAACCTTTTATGTAATTGGATATAACTATCTTCATATATGCATGATGAAAGAATGACTAAACAGATATACAATGCAAAAGTGGATGGATGCAGAAGTCGTGGAAGGCCACGACACACCTTCCATGATCAAATTGATCCTGTACTAGCAGAAGGCGATGTCAGGAGCCTTAAGAACAGACGAGCGTGCATGACAAGAGTTATGAATGCCAAAGAAGCAAGTGAGGTGTGTAAGAATAAGCTTAAATGGCGCTCTGTTGTTCGTGCCCACCCCGCAAGGGAACTGGCGTGAAGTTATGTATGTATATTCATATATGTAATTTTTATTTACTATTAATATATGTGGAGACCCAATCAGGCAATCTCTGCGGGTAGGGGGTTATGTGATCAATATATGGCCATCCCTTATTCTCCAATTAAGAACTGGTGCCCGGAGAATATTGAATCATGCACTCATCTCGCAGTCAGCCACCAGCCCACGACAGCGCTGGTTCAGGGGGTCTGCCGCTGCTTATCACATGGCGCTACACAAAGGTGGCAAGGTCCTTCTACACGAGCCCAGGGGCGCAAGGGACGCAGATACACTGACCTCTTAAGCTCTTTAAATTGGTTGAGGCGGATGTTGGTGGATTCAATATCTAAACTAGTTTGTAGTTATTGTTTGTTTTTGCTAATCTCTGAAACAGCTGGACGGATTTTGATGAGACTTCCACTGGCAGATTTAGGCTACTTTTATTTAAAAAAACTAAATTAAAGGCCCACGCGCACGCCATCGCCGTCGCCGCAAAGAAAGGCAAATTAAATTGAATTCCACGCAGACGAAGTCGCGGATAACAGCTAGTTACATTAACGAGATTCTAAGGTAACAACAGGGCTATTCTGTGGTTCTATTTAATATCACATCTTGCGAATTCAATAGATCACATTTCACAACATCCTCGGCGCGTACGCATGTATGAACAGGTGTTACCTATTCTACACCACACATTAGTCGTCTCGTGGCAGTCCACTGACCCAATTAATTTTACGAAACGAATGACGTACGAATGGTAAAAAAAAAAACCAAACAAACATCGTGGAAAAGCTCATAAAGATTTCGATGTTATTAATAAAGTTATTTGGAGGTCATGAACGGATCGAAGCGGAGTTTCGCATAATTTGTTAGGTTCGAAGTTTAAATCGCTATATTGCGATCATCAAAGGTTTAGAACTGTTTAATTTATGAATAATAAATCTTTTGATAATTTCTCGAAAAAGATCTACATATTTTTCAAAATATCGTATACCTACAACATATATAAATTAAGAAAACAATCATCATTCATTTTAAATATTTCATATTCATTTATTTGCTTAAAACATGGTACATAAATTTAAGGTGACATTAGAATACTAGACTCACATGTTGTGCCTATAAGGCGTGCAAATTTAGTTTTTAATAAAACACATTATCACAATTATTATTACAAAATTAACAAGAACAAAAATCTATATATATATAAACACATTAATGTCAATCATATGCAATTTGTCAAAAAATTACCCTAAAAATTCGTTAACGGATTAAAAACATTTATCCAACAGCCATTTATGTAGTCTTAGTTTGAAAAGATTTGTGGACAGATATTTAAAATGTTCGGGAAGTTTGTTAAAAACCTTTACCGACATATAATTTGAATTTTTCTGTAGTGACAATTTGCAGCTGGGGAACAATAATATCTATTGTCTGTTTTGGCCCTAAGTAAAGTTAATAATCCAAAACAGTCGTGGCTTGGTAGCTTATGACCGGTTGCTATATCTTGCTAATCGTTCTTTACTATCGTTTCAAATTTGACACGAGCTCCATAAATTTATTATCAAATTTCTACCGATGGTAAGACATGTGAGTGTATACGAGTATACATAGGACCCGGCCGAGCTAAAGCGCCGTGGCTCGTACCAATTAGGTCAGTTCGAATCTATCCATCAGTTTCTTGTATCTAAGTACTCGTATATATTTTTATAAATACCACCTGGCCGTGACGGGAAACATTGCGAACAAACCAGCACACCGCCACCGACATCTTAAACCAGCTAATACGCCTTACAAAAGCGTCACGGAAATACGGCGCTTTCCTCTAAAATACGAAGGCGGGAGTCTAGCAGTAATAAAGTCAGTGCTTAGTAATTTTCAAAATATAGTAATTTTTTATGTTTTACTTAGCACCAACTTCAGATGTTTTAGACAATATATATTAAAAATAAGATATTATAATTGAAATAGCTTTAGAAATAAGATATTTTATACTTTTTAGTTTTTGAAGTCGGTTTTTTTAAACGACGTTTTTTTTTATTTGTTACTTTTTAGTGTCTAGCTATGGGTAGTGCTACGAAAGGTGCCGCGCGCCTTAAAAAATATAGGTCCCAAGAAACAAGAACGGAAAATTCTTTCATAAAAAAATGTTCATAAAATGAAAACTACTGGGCCAAAGTATGTTAAATTTTTAGGGTACCAAATGGCAACTATTCCGCGTCGAACTAAAAAATAATCACGTAAATCTGATCACAAATCTCAGCGTAACCGGTGTGCATACTTAAAAAAAAATACCCATCAAGTTGAGAACCTCCTCCTTTTGGAAGTCGGTTAAAAATCAATAATCGTTCCGTAAATACAATTATCATTAATAACATCAATATCTAACCATTCCATTTTATAAAACCTTAAAAGAATTTCAAAGCGAGTCATAAAGCCGTCTCAACAAGAAAGCTTTTAATACCCGACAACGTAACATCGTTAGATCCCGCGGGATGCCGACCGGACCTGGGGTTTAAGTGCTTTCCTCCCTCCAAAGAGAGTGGAAGCTAAAAGTGGGGTAAAAGAATTATCGGTGAAAATAGAGGAAATATTAAAACTGTTCGTTATTGGATTATATCTCAATGAAGCAATATAGATAGCGAACTGTTTTGCCGATTGCAAAATGAATTACAAAAGACGGAATATTTATTTATTTAATTTATATGGGAAACATACAATAATTAATATTCTCAAATATGAAACACAAAGTAAATACATATATCTATCAAGTTTCCACAAAAAAATTATTTATATAATAAAAAAAAATTTGGCTCAAACAAGCAACCAGTAAAAAAAATATAATTATAATAAAAAACTAATGAGGTGTCTTTGGGACACATGTTTGGAACGAAGTTCTCCTAAAATGTCTTAAAAATTCTCAAAACGTCTCAAAAAGTGTGTCGATAAGCATCGAAAACCATCGAAATTTTATCAAAAACCTATGTATAGAAAGAAATACATAAACAAACAAATAGTATCAAAAACAGCGTATATTATTACACTAATTGATATTTTAGATTTTATTTCATTGCATTAAAGTTGATAGCTTACTATAGCAAAAAGTGTCGTGACAACTTTTCGTAAGAATTTTTTCCGTCTAGCCCCCTTTCACAACGCGCGATAAGGAACTTCGTTCCAAAAATCGAAATGTGTGCTGAGACACATAGTAGAAGTGAAACTTCAACGGATAAGTGGCAAAACGAATAGCACAGATTACACTAAAACGAGAGCTTACATTCTTTTTTAAATGCTGTTGTACTATGTGTCCCGGGAATCCCGTGGGAATTCCAAGTCAAGCGTGGATGCATATCCTAGCGTCAATATATATTTTTTTTTTATTGCAGTAGATCAGCAGACAGGCAGACGGCCCATTTGATGAAAAGCGGTTACCATCGCCTATGGACATTTGCAACACCAAAGGTGCTACAAATGCGCTGCTGCTCTCTTAAGGGAAACTGGAACCTGGTCACTAATGCCGGAACACAACTCAAGGTTGTTATGGCGACATACTTTAGACCAGGGGTGGTAGCCATCCAGTCGGGCAAATGCCCTACCACCTGGCTGTGGGTTGTTAAGTCGCCTCTTAAGACAGGCCGCCCGGCCGCAGGAAATTGTATTCTTTCTCCGTTCCTGCACGGATAAAAAATACGACGACATTATGTCGTTTTATATGAGCAAAAGTAAAGGATTTGTTCACCCTATGAGAGCTTTGTATTGCTGCAATGTTTTGAACTGATTAATATGCATATTAATATAAACACGAAAGTGACTGGATGTTTCTGTCTTTTTAATATGTCTTTTACGAATTTAGAAATGAGTTTATCATGAAATTAGATGTCTGTGTATCTTCGATATCGAGCGTGGACATCGCATACCTTTTTATCTCCAACAATGGGTCAGATGGCGTGAGATACGAATTAGAAACCATGCTAAGTAGAAGACTCTAATTGGATAATAAATAAAAAAACCATTAAAAAGTTCTTACATTAAAAATCCTATTTTATGATTTAATGAATAAGGAAAACGTTTGAAGATATTTAATTAAAACAACCCTTTTAATAAAAGCTATTAGCAATTTTCCTTTGTAGTATAATTACTATGGATATAACAGACAATTAAGAAAATCGTCTCTATGAACAATCTGAACTTTTTTTTATTACTATTATTTGAAAACATTAGTGTGTTTAACAGTACAGTACCTGCAATCTGACGTAAGGTGAAAATAATTCTAAAAGTAAACAGAAAGAAGTTTCGCAACATAGCTTCAATTACGAATACCAGCAAGAGAGCAATAGAATGAAGTACACTCTACTCAAGCGAGAAGCGCCCTGAAATTAGTAACAAGACTTAGTTCTCATTTCTATTCACCGATGGTGAAGAGACATGTGCGTAGCACAAATACGAGTTTACGCAAGCACATACTGTGCAAGTACGCTTGTTCCTTTTTCGTGATCTTGGATTTTTGTCAATTTCGAATCAAGAATTAATATAAAGTCTCTTTATTCAGTAAAAAGGGAGTGTCCAAGGAGAACGGAGAGCAAGTCCATGAAGGCTGAACGACGAAAATATTGTTTAAATGATTTATTATTTATTCCAGGAGTTCAGCAGACAAGTAGACGGTCCACTTGATGGAAAACGGTCACCATCACCTATTGACATTTGCAATACCAAAGGTGCTACAAATGCGCTGCTGTTTGCTCTCTTAAGGGAGACTGGAACCTGGTCACTAATGCCAGAACTAGACCAGGGGTAGTAGGCATCTAGTACCCTACCACCTGGGTGTGCATTGTTTTATCGCCTCTTACGACAAGCCGCCCGGCCGCATGAAATTGTATTCTTTCTACGTTCCTGCACTGATAGCAGAATAATAATGATGATGAAGCAACCTTACAAGTTTTCAATCATAATCTGGATTCTGAAGTCGTAAATAGCTAGGAAATGTAGGTACCTTAAACCTTTTACCTACCGCACCCTGGCAACTTTGATTAGCCATTGTAGTGATTGACACGATTTTTTTTCGTATTATTTAACCTTAAAGATTAATATTCTATTTTCTATCTTTCCCTCTTAATTAATTTTTAATAGTTTTATTCTATCTAATTTCCTATTCCGTTATCAAAATCACAATAAATCATCTTCAAAAATCTAACCCGCGTGTTTGAATATATTACACCTAAATTCTATTTTGTTTTATTATTTAAAACTGAGATTACATTAGCCGACCTGCGTCAAAAAAAAATGTTTAATAATTCATATAATGTAATTTTGAAGTGACCTCTTAAAGTATGAAATGTAAACCTTATTTTTCATAGCCCGCGGCGTGTTCATGAATAAATGAACGACGTAGAAAATGTTTCAACTCGCCTTAGTTTCAGAGCGTTCACCTTAGTTATACTATACACGATAAAAAATATAGAATATTACAGGGCATTGTGTTACGTGTGTTTCAACTAGTAAGTACATGGCTCATTTTATTTCTAACATCCTGCCCTAAGTCAAATGATTAATATTGCTAGACGACCTAATCTTATTCTAATTCAATGGTACGTACATTGAATATCTACCATTTTAATGCAGGGCTTTACAATTTAACTAATTGGTGGTCTTGATAAAATTTTAAATGAAATACATTTCAAAATCAAATAATACGTACAAAATGAATTTTAAAAAAACAAGTAAAATATTATAGACCATCTAAAGTTCTAGACGAGCACTGTCAGAACAAAGCGTAAGCGTAAGCGTGCCTACGAGTAGAAGGCTGGCTGCATTGCCACGCAGTGCAAATTCGCTGGGCGAAATATATACCGCCTTTTGATAGTATATGAACACAATTTTTTCACTTCACTTTCCCAGATATCCAGTTGTGACACACGACCAGACACGGGAGTCAGGACATTCCTTTTTATCCTCAGTTGTCGAAATCCTAAAATTGCTACTTTGTTTATAGTAAGTAGTACAGGTTCGCGTTTGGCCATGATCTCGCACGATGTTGAGCGGAGATATGGTCTAAGATGGAGCACACTTAACTAGAAGCTACATGCTTAACTGTATACGTGTGCGCCGTACCTTAGAGACGAAACGTACATGAAATCTGCATCATTCAAATGTGTAGCGCCAACGTGTCATTGTTTACTTTGTTATTACCATATTTTTGGTATAAATAACACTGTATTTAATATGTTAACAAGAACCCAATTTATTAAAGACACTGAACATTACTTTTTAAAAGAATTCTCCTGGATTTTTAAGACTTGTTTTTTCTATAAATATAACTTTTCCATTTGTCACAAAAATCACTAATGTTAAGTTTCATCAACATACAGTTCTACGCTTCGACTGTTAGAGGACTTACGTATTGATTTTAGAAAAATAATAGGAAGTTTTTACTATGTGTATAACTATATCATTCGGACGTTTCGGTCATCGCTGCACTGAATGAAAGCGATATATATTTTCAACACGGGATTTAAATAAATTTTCTAATAACCTTTTCGTCCAAATTAGCATTGCAGCTCCTTTCGATTAGTAAATCACAAAATAGAAAATTGAGAGTCATTAAGCAAGCTTCTTCAATATCAAATCTTTATATGTTCATTACCAAGCTTTTATGTTAAACGAGCCATATTTTATGTCATAAAAAAACATTGATATAAAAATAAAGGCGATATAACCGTGTCAGCAACAAAACTCAATTTACTTTTACTGTATGACAAACACCCGTATGAAGGTTCGATCGCATATAAAGTGGCAATATTCCCTCTATTGAAGCGTAATAAAACTCCACTTATTGCATCCATCGCGACGGCATATAAAACAGAAAACAGCTTGACGTTCATATGAACCACGCCCTGGTGCTTTCGTCTGATATAGGACATCAATTCTCATACTTCAGCACCTACTAAGTGGTTATCATCGCCTCTGATGGTGGCCTTGAAGGAATCCTGTCATCCAAACATCAAGAGCAAGTTAAATTCTTAACCGAAAAAGTGAGAATAAAGGCCGAGCCGATTGATTGATTGAAAAATATCACCATTCTGAATAATTTCTTGGAATACTCCCCATTATACAGACTGCAGAAAATGGACAATGACACGAAGATTCTGTAAATATGAGATCAATGACAAGGCGAACAG
Organism: Dendrolimus kikuchii; assembly: GCA_019925095.2. NCBI lineage: Eukaryota > Metazoa > Arthropoda > Insecta > Lepidoptera > Lasiocampidae > Dendrolimus > Dendrolimus kikuchii. The sequence goes on along the minus strand of CM034390.1, from coordinate 4,859,030 downwards.
TGGGATGCCTATAATAGAAGGGCCGTTCTCCACTTCTACGGCCTCCCGCAACAGTTTAACCTATTTGTCACTAGGATTTTACTAGCATGAAATTGCCTTAGTCTAAACGCGATTTTTACGGCAAATGACAATAGTCAGGGGCGCCGACCTCAAGGAGTAAAGTCGAAGAACACCCGACGTAAAAATCATACATTTGCCTTGCACATTAGTAGAAACATTCCATTACAAAACGTTACTAAAAAACACAGAATTTTCTCATCACAATTTCTCCCATAAACAACAAAATTACAATGCCGAAAAAATCCCATAGATGTACAGAGGAATTTTCTTTAAAGGTATTTCAAAATTATTTCATTTCTAACAAACATTTCAAGATTTTCTCAACTATTTGTAAAAAGAACGAATCAACCAACTTATAAAAAAAAACCAATTTCAATTTGGCAAAAAAATCTCCAAAATTTCTACAGCTTTACTAGACATTTGTTTCTCTTTAGTCCTTTATAAGCCTTGTTAAGTCTCTTTTAATGGCTTTTGCTTGTTTATTTCAATCTTATTATGCTCGACGAAAATGTCGTGAGATAATAACATTGAAACGGAATTTATCTTTGAGCACAACCACCACTACCTTGTTTGGCTGTAACAATCTTGTTATGCGTTTAAATATTTGCTTCATGTACGTAATATGTGTGAAGATCACAGAAGACCACTAACAATTTAAAAACACATTCCACATGGCCAAGGTGATCGACCTGATCAGCATCAATAAAAAATTTGCCTTATCATCTATTGTTATTGATTTACGCTCTAGAGCTCTATCATGTAACTAGCTTTTGTTAGGCTTGAAGCAAACTTGACATAAATTGTTTTAAAGGTTGATCAACTAAAAAATAACATTATATTTCATAGTGAAAGAATACAAATATATTAAACTAGTTTCTGCCCGCGACTTCGTCCGCATGGAATAGTTTAAAAAACCCGATTTTGAAACATTCTTCATTAGTGCTCCGTTCCTATTGGTCTTAGCGTGATGATATATAGCCTATAGCCTTTCTCGATAAATGGGCTATCTAACACTGAAATTTTTTTTCAAATCAGACCAGTACTTCCTGAGGTTAGCGCGTTCAAGCAAACAAATAAACTGCTTCAGCTTTATATATTAGTATAAGATAAGTTTCGAAACATACAGGTTTTCTGTGCAACTTAGATTACATGTGATCTAAATTATATTTATTATCATAACTTACTTTAAAGAACAAAAAAGTAATCTAATTTAGTCTGTCATGTTACACTTTTTAGTATTATACTCGGTCCTTATGCTGGAGCTGCCTGTGAGTGGGCCATAAATCCCTTAAAAAAAACTGGGAAGAGATTATTATTTTACAGTATAAGTGTTAAATAATATAGTAAATATTGAATGTCAAATTATGTACATTACCTAATTATATATATTGTATTAATTTGTTCGTAATACCGAAGTAAGAAAGAGACTTGGTCTGAAAGAGAGTGTCGGGGTGAAGGTAAGGAAAGGAATGCTCCGGTGGTTCGGGCATGTGGAAAGAATGCATGATGAAAGAATGACTAAACAGATATACAATGTAAAAGTGGATGGATGCAGAAGTCGTGGAAGGCCACGACACACCTTCCATGATCAAATTGATCGTGTACTAGCAGAAGGTGATGTCAGGAGCCTTAAGAACAGACGAGCGTGCATGACAAGAGTTATGAATGTCAAAGAAGCAAGTGAGGTGTGTAAGAATAAGCCTGAATGGCGCTCTGTTGTCCGTGCCTACCCCGCAAGGGAACTGGCGTGAAGTTATGTATGTATGTATTAATTTGTGTTATTATCTATTTTTAATAGGTAGTTATTTAAATTAGATTAAAATGTTTATAATACATAGACCACCACTGACAATAATAACTTTTCAGGTGTTATAATAAGTAAATTGTAACAATGTATATATTTGAAAATTTTACAGAAAAATATATTTATTATGATATATTTAAGAGTAACGCTTGTTTTCTGTACAACTTTTGAGATCTTCATAAGATTTGATAACTATTTAATAACATTTCATACACTCACAACGAAAAATTACAATGTTTGATAATGTTCGATCTAAGGCTTCAAATGTAAACTTTGCAAGTAATATACATACACGTAAATCACACATCCACAATGAAAAATACACAATACGCCTGCACACAATTTGATGAGACTCATAAAACGTTAATGGCTGATGTCACCATAAAACATAGGTAAACTTCAAGCGCCCTTGTGTTTATTTCGTCATCCGTGTAGTCCATTTATCATTGTATGAAGGTGGTGAAAACAGATGGAAAAAATAATGTAAACCAAAGCAGCGACCACGAACACTATTAAATTTGAAAATACCATTGTGCTGGAGCTGGTCTGAGACCTCATTTTTATTTCCAAAGTTTTTGGGATAAAATCTTCAGGTGAAAAGTATCTCCATCCCCGTTATCGAAGTTAACGGTAATGTTAATTAATATACGGTTTACCGGTACCGTCTCTTACGGTTAAGATATTATACGGTATATATTACCTTTACCGTTACCTAATTTAATATAAGATAAAGGTAATATAACAATTTTCAGGATAACTAATCAGTTCATTCCCAAGGCGCAAAGAAGTTATCGACGAAGATTAAACAAAGACTATTTCATATTTATGTATTACTAGAGTTATGAATGTCAAAGAGGCAAGTGAGGTGTGTAAGAATAAGCCTAAATGGCACTCTGTTGTTCGTGCCTACCCCGCGAGGGAACTGGCGTGAAGTTATGTATGTATGTATGTATGTATGTATGTATGTATTACTAGCTGACCCGGCAAACTTCGTACCGCCTCAGAATCAATAAATAAAAAAGCTGAATGATAATTGCAGAATGTTTCAACTTCAGTAAAAAATGTGGTCAAAACTTAACCGGAACGAACATCAAACATTTGAAATTCAAAACCAAAAAAAAATGAAAAAGAAAACTTCACTTTTAAATAGAATTTGATTTCTGAACGATTTTGAGAAAAAATAACTGTCATAGATAGACAGACGGACGGACAAACGAACAGATAAATTATTTGAAGAAATATGGGTTTCGTTTTTGCCAAAATGGCTGAAAAACCTAAAAAGTATAATAATTTAAATTACACTAAAAAAAACCCTAGAAATTAAATACTATTATAAACATATTTACAAGTAAAAGATGTAGTCCAGATCGCTCTCGGTGGGGAGCGTTCCCAAAATGCTGACCGCATTGCCGCGTTTTATGGCAACGCTAATACGTTGCCCTAAATATAGGCCAGCCCTTTGGTCACGCAAGAGTTCTTTCAATCGCCTTGAAAGGTCTTGATAGAGTTGATGAGCCTCACGTCCCCATGGCCCCAAAGTCTCAACCCCGAAAGCCATAAATATGTATCCGTCACCGATTAATGCATATTTGCGGCGTTTCAGGACCTCTTGAAGTTTGGCAGCTGCTCCGGCAGTGACGGCTGTATTTGGAAGATGGGAAGCCGCTAACGTATCGACAGAGAACGACTTTTAAATTTAATTGATTTCTAAATGACGGGACGAACATCAAATGTTTCACAGGTAGGAACAGTTTCTAAGGGAAAGCGAAATTGTTGTTTTTACTGTATTCCAAGTATTTTTTTTTCTTATTTACTCACCTTTTAAACCTTCCCTGGACTTACACAAATAATTTAAGACCAAAATTAGCCAAATCAGTCCAGCGTTCGCGAGTTTCACCGAGACTAACGAACAGCAATTGATTTATATATATACATATACATACATATATATATATATATATATATATATATATATAGATTGCCTGCCATAAAGCACAGTTTATTATTTTCCTGCATTTGGACTTTTTTGTTTACTTAGAAAAAGAGTCTATTGTGTATTGTACTAGTTTATGGCCGTTCGCAGGAATAATTAAGCATGTGTGCGGATTACGTATTTCTAGGAAATTAAGTCGACGATACGGGCGGGCACACTTATATTTGTGAAGTATAAAACGACAGCAGGGTGGAGAGGGGAAGCAGTATAGCGAGAACCGCAGTCAAGCGACGACTACGATACGAGCAAGGCTTGTACATTCGATAAGCTACATAGTGACGGACTTTGCGCGTTTTATTTAATCGTGCAGTTTGTACTGGTTGTGTTCAGTTATATTTGTACCTGTGTTATACGTGTTTGTATACGTTTGTATACGTGTGTATAGTTCTAATTCTATAGTAATTCCAACAGCATTTTTAATTCGAGTCCCGCACTCGTAACAATATGGATAATACCAGTTAAAAGAGAAGCAAAAAATATCATAAATTTTCTACAAATGTACTTAACAAGAATACGTCAAATATGACAAAATTTAACGAAAACCTTTTTTTATCTTTTTAGAAGAAGAGAAGTCAAATATTAATATTTGTATTAAACAGCCTTTTGTTCATTAAGGCATAGTATCCTAAGGGGATCTAATATTGTTAATTATTCTCCTGTTTACTGAATAAAGAAAGTTTCTAAAAATAAAACGTACCACCTCTAAGAACAAGTCTTAATTGACTTCAAACGAAGCCAGTGCAAGCGTCAAGAACTGACTTCTGCCGTTTACATGAAATCAATAGCCATTTACACAACCCCAGCATGTAAGCCAGCACTCCTTCGAATTTGAAGTCACTAAGTAGCTGGATCAATGGAAATCTGCTTTCACTGATTTGCTTTATTGTTTCGGCTATGCAGTGTTCAGAAATTAAGAGCAGATTATTCCGAACCTTATCAAGTTCCGTAGCAATTTAGAAAAAATCAGTCAAGTGCGTGTCAGTCCATACGCTTAAAGAATTTCGAAGAGTCCACAAACGTCCATTTTATGGCATTTGGATGAGAGATCATAAAAAATATTGTTTTTGAAAATCAATCATATCTCAAAAATACTACTACTCAACAGATCTTTTTTAAACTAATTTCCATTGAGATTATTTTTCAGCTTTATTAGATTCACCATCCTAAACTTTTTGAATGTAAGTTTGAAGAAATTTGAGAAGACATTAATTAGAACTTTGGAAAATTTTATACAGATAAATCCAGTCGTTTTTGGAGAGTTTGCTGTTACATTTTACTCCGTACATATATGACCAACAATTCAGGACAACTATGCAACTGATAGTGGTATGGTGACACATCTAACATTCAGGAATGTTTATCGTAATAATTAATCGACAATTCCAAATAAATCTACGTGCAACCAGAAAAATACTTTAAATGTGTACCGCTATATCAGCATGATTTATTACTATAACGTTGATCACAGTGACAAAACAAAATTTAATGTCTCGGTGATTCATAGTTCCGGTAAAACTTCCTTACAACAACACATCTTGAAATATACATATCGTCGGCGTCAGTACATGACCTTGTAACTAATTTTTTTTAAATATAATTTTCGTTAAAGTGTTACATGCAGTAATACTTGTAATAATGAAAAAATAATATCACCAAAAAGTGTAGTTACACGGTTAAGCCATCAAGGATCAAGTAGGGATGTGTGCAACGTTTATGACACGACTGTGATATACGATCAAGTAGAGGTGACCCTATACGGAACCCTTCATTGTGCATGAATCAATATGTGGTTAGAAGCTCGAGATGACCACCGAAAGCCAATGAATAGCCAACGAGAGCTGCTGCGATGCCATCGCTATGCGGGGAAGACGCCACAGAAGCTCCAAACCCAGTTACCGGTGGGTAGTTGCCCACTGAGTTGCAGCCGGGGTAAAGAGGTAAAACCTCGAGGACCCAACCTCCTCATTATAGATAACGAGGAAGAAGACCCTGGAGAGACATGTGACTAGCCGTTTTTTTTCTAATATTAAAGTAACTCTAAGAAAAAAATAATGCAATTTCTATATGTGAAATCTACTTCAACAATAATGGTCGGTTGTTAATTTCTGTAAAGCTATTATATAGATGTTCTGTAGTTCGATCGTAATGGGCCGACACATTATATGTATTAGAATGATTTAACAATTTAATATGTTGATTGAAATTATCTAATTGTCACAGACAAACGATGTACAAAGCGTTATTATGAATCTTTCTGACAAAATCAAAATATGAAAGCTCTTTGAAATATTTATATACAACTTTATCTACTTACAGGTCTGACATAGTCCGTTGCGAGAGTTCTTTATGTTGCCGATCGAAATGTTAATCGCTACGCTTATCTTATCTGTCGCAAATCTGCCCGGGTCTCTTTTATTGGGTGCATCACATTAATAGCTGGGCCATAATTATGTTTGGTAAACGATAAAAATGGCAAAGGTTAAAAAGATAATCTATGGAGTATTGGTAATCTCAATTGCCCTAATAAGTTATAGATTCAAAAAAGACATTTCATTTTATATAATACCAAAACACATTGTATTTCTTTCCATTTAGCAGGATGTTTGGCGCCAATTAAAAGAAATATTTAAACAACCACAAAATCAACAAGCCTTATCTTATCTACGCGCGTGGAAATAGTACCAAATACTTAAACATACGTTTCCAAGAGTCAGACTTATTCATATTATCTCGTATTTAGCAAAATGTTCTTATTTAGTTTATATTCAGAATGATATTAAACGTACTGTCCGATAGCACCAGAGAACATGCAGATGAGCAACTTCCATGGTTGCTTTAACATTACAGATCACACATCCGTCTGTTTGCTTATTAGTTGTCTAAGTTTAAGTTATAGAGATACATAGATATTGAATTACTTTGGCCACGTAGCCCGAAAGAACGCAGACAATATGGAGATACTTGTAGTCATTGGTAAAGTTGAAGGCAAGAGACCTTGTCGTAGATATCTAAATAAATGGATCGACTCCCCCCCCCTCGCGGAATCCCCCCAATCACCATATCCCACCCCCCCCACATCCAAACCATTCACAACTCTAACTTCCTTAAAAATAACCAGTACGGTTATTTTTTTTTCTTAGATAGAAGTATTTTTCATGTAGAATCCGAATTTGTAAATATCCTTCCCCTAACTCTCCTCTAAATAAGTAAAAATTGTAACTAGCTTAAGAAAATGTATTAACAAAAAGATTTTTTTTTATATATATAATGTGAAAAACAGTGAGTGAAAAAGTGTAGTGCCAGTGACTCCGACTATCCACTCGTGAAGAGACATCAGTGCTTACAAACAAAACAAAAAAAATGGATCGACCAGGTTGTTGAACAGCCGAACCTGTCAATAGATTCGGCCCTCCACCGTGTTCAAAACAGATCTCCTTTCGTGGAGAGCAATTATTCACTGCCACCAAAATCACGATCCTCAATAGCGAGGGAACGACTTATGGCCGGTTGCTATATCTTACTGTTCATTAACTTAATTACCATCGGATGAATTTTGACATTACTTGTATGGGAGCTTATATCAGATTTTACCATCAAACATCAACACGACTGAACAGAGTGGGGTCTAATTCAAGTATGATGATGCAGACAACAAGTCTCGAGAAATCGTATTAATAATAGATATTATGGACGTTGAAAGCAAACATTTCAGTTGTTACACTAAATAATTTTATCAATCTTACAGTACAAATAAATACGCTACGTGATCTTGGTCATGATTTTCGAGATACCGACACTAATTATCTAAACACATTTCCACGAAATGTATATGTTGTTTTCTGTTCAATTCAATTTCGGAGTAGCGTTAGAAAAATAAATATAACATCATAGGAGAAGTAATTAAACAATTCCCGTTATATGGAAACCACGATTGGCATTGCATATAACACAGATTCAATGTTATTGCTCAAACATTTTTTTTTTATGATATACTAGCTTTTTATATCGCTGGAGAAATGATTTAGGTATCCTCTCGGGACTCTGCACAAACTTTCCTTCAGTTAGGAGTCACGAGTATACCTGTCGCCATACTATCCAATAAGCCTACCAGTGTCTCTCCTCGACTTCATGGGACGCCACGGAGTCTATCATAGATAATTCGCTTTGGTGCAAAATTTGCAACAATACACGATTTTGCGTGTCATTCCGGCGTAAGTGCTAATTAATCTTCTTTGCATCGTTCCAATTTCAGTATAACTACTACAGAATCAAGTACTAATAGTAATTGATGCGACTGTCGTGAAAGCTATTGAAAAAATAAAAAACAGACAAAAAATACTGTATTTCTGAATACACATTGTATTAACGATTGTTTTTTTTTATTGCAGACAGGCCGACTGCCCACTTGATGGAAAGCGGTTACCATCGCCTATGGACAGTTGCAACACCAAAGTTGCTACAAATGCGCTGCTGCTCTCTTAAGGGAAGACTGGAACCTGGTCACTAATGCCGGAACACAACTCAAGGTTGTTTATGGCGACATACTTTAGACCAGGGGTGGTAGCCATCCAGTCGGGCAAATGGCCCTACCACCTGGCAAGTGTTGTGTGTGTGATTGTGGCCTTGGATACACAATTTGAAGAGAAAACCCTTAAATAATACTGTAAGGTGTTGGATTTATTCGAGTATAAGTGTACGTATCGTATGTATTACATACATGAATGAGGTGTTGAGATATTGTGTCTACTAAATTTGCGCTACCTGTAACTGTTAGACAAGCTAAATCACTAACAATATTTAAGAACATGACAAAAAAGCACTACCTGCAACATAGTGATGTTTGATATTTTTACGTATAATTTACGTATGTAATACCAATAGTTGTGTTAATATAAGTCTATTTAGTATAATTCTTACATACTTATATGTTTATGTCGGGGTGAAGGTAAGGAAAGGAATGCTCCGGTGGTTCGGGCATGTGGAAAGAATGCATGATGAAAGAATGACTAAACAGATATACAATGCAAAAGTGGATGGATGCAGAAGTCGTGGAAGGCCACGACACACCTTCCATGATCAAATTGATCGTGTACTAGCAGAAGGTGATGTCAGGAGCCTTAAGAACAGAAGAGCGTTCATGACAAGAGTTATGAATGTCAAAGAAACAAGTGCGGTGTGTAAGAATAAGCCTAAATGGCGCTCTGCTGTTCGTGCCTACCCCGCAAGGGAACTGGCGTGAAGTTATGTATGTATGTATATGTTTATGAATGAATAAAATATAATGTAAGTAACTGCATATCCTATAATATTTATGTATACCACCTTTGACCAATATAATCTGTTTTATTCCTGCCACGGGTTGTCTGGAAGAGATCGCTTCTTAGCGATAAGACCGCCCATTGTGCACAAATAGAATATTTTTACACTATAAGTTTCTCTGTGTTTTCTGTAATGGTGTACAATAAAGTGTTATTTATCTATCTCAATTCTCAAAAGAACTACATACTATTGGACAGTCTGAAACTGAGTTAATCAATCACAAATTTTCACATATTTTTTACTTCAATCTATCTCTAGACAAGATAGTAGGACTAAACTCGTTGTTTTGACGTCAATTTTATCGGCGGCGAATGATAAAAATGATGACGTCTGTCAACCGTAACGATTGTGGCGCTATATAGAGAGTATATCAAAACGGGCTTACGATTTGATCCGCTTTAATTCACACTTGTGACGCGTACTGAATCCACGTGAATGATAAAAATGCCAAATGAAATTATATTGACATTAAGCCGAATTGATTGCAGACATTCCTTTTGTAAAAAGCGTCATTAGCACTTCAGCAATGAAGAGAATATTGATAAAGATTGTTTAATGCTCCTACTTAAAAATAAATATGACGGTGCGTGGCGGTTCACACGCAATGAGGGGTTCCGTACGAGTGACAAACACTCACTGTTTGTGTTATTTGGCTCCGAGACCATTGAAAAGCATATAATCGAAAACAGCCTGTATTTCAAAAACTATGTAACGGGTCTTGTTCAAACCGATATCAGTAGAAAACTTTGAAGTTTTTGTAGTCTAAGAGTGCTTAAAAGTACTTTCAACTCTCGAAATATTTATTGACTCGAAAAAGTAATTAACGATCATTATAATTTTTTCATCATTTGTTCCCCGCGAATTTCATGTGCCCATTGAAAAAAAAATCAACTAAATTACATGTAGATTACATATTTCTGCTAATTTTATTCCTATACACCCAGTAGTTAAAAAAAACGACTATAACATCCAAAGATGACGATCGAACCGGATGACCATGCCGTAGAACTGGCCTTCATATACATTGTTTATGCCAAAATGGCTAATATACTAATACAATATTATGTAGCTATATGTATATTACAGGCTACAGCTATATCCTATTATTGATAAGGAGTTAAATACAATAGACGGTGAGAGCATATCAACGAGACGAAGGTCCAAATTAATTTCATTCAAAATGGGCTTCATTAAATCCGTACGTCCTCGTATCTAGTGATTGTGGGTCCGGTCCTAATGATGTAGGATTTAATTGGGTAAGTACATAAATTATTATCTATGACTGGGTCGCGACGTTGGCTAAGCTATATTTTTGGGCCTTTATTTCGCGATAAAATGCTGTTTACCCACATCAATTAAATGCTCGAGGACCGCAGGGTACTCTGGGAATATTCTTATTATCGTCCACTGTGTAGCGTAGTAAGTCTTTAATGAACCACCTTTTGCTTAAATATTTCGTATATTTTCATACTTTACAATTTTTCAATAAAATTTGTTGTGCGTACAATAATTCGATTATGTTCACTTATATTTGTTAATACTAATGGTTGGCCGTAGACTATGACTGTTTAGCATAGTGAAAAATTGATATTACACACAACAACACGAGCGTACTGTTTCATGCCCGGCTGGACCGGTGTGTACCTTCCTTGGTTAATCGTGCGGCGACAGTCTGGGTTGTGGTTTTTTTATGCTGTAACAAATGCTAGGCTGCGTACAGCGGCCTGAGGCAGTACTCAAGGGATAAATTTAATGCTTATTATGAAAATGCACTAATATTGAGGTGGTTTTAGTATCATAAAGTCTCAGTGAGTCCCACTCTAATCTACTGTCTATCCCTATACAGTAGAGTGTACATACATACAGACTTCCACTTCTGTTAAATTCAGATTAAGTTCTACTTTTCTTTCTCCACTTTACGATGTCTTCGACATCCCTTACTTTTGCTACATTGCGCATAATCAGCCTTCAAGCCAGCATTTCTTAGGCTACCCGTGTCACTAGAACATAGCTAAGAAGAGAGTGCTCTAGATATTTATTCCCCACAAAACTAAAAAAAATGTAAGAAGACGCGAAGACGAATTAAAAATAATATTCTTTTAAATTCACACCTTAATATTTATAGTATACACTTGGCAAATACTCGTTTAATTTCTATTAGATACCTTAATAGAAGGATTTCATAATTTAGATAAAACCTTTTCAACTAAGCACTTAATCCTATCAACGATTCAATTCTAAGTCAAAACTCGATGCATAAACTTTGAAGGCACTTGGATATTCGCTACAAAGTCTTGCCGTTAAATATACTTTGGCACGTCATTAAGATTAGTGAAATTTCTCCGCTAAGAATATCATCCCATAGAGACCATAAAGATGCTTATACACTATACCTCTCAATAATAATTATATTTATTGAGATAATATAATCTATCACCTGTAAGGTTCTACGGCCACCTGACGCAACCTTTCTAATTACGTCACATCCGTCTTTCTGTGTATGTCACAGCTACCTTACAAGAGAACACTGTGGACTATATAGATGAAATTTGGGAGACTAGTTTCTATATGCCAATAAAATTGTGAAGAACTAAAAACTAAGGATCACGGGGTATATTTCACTAAAGACAAACTAAGATTATTCTTTATTATATCGATAAGGTACCCATTTTGAAACTCGTTAAAAATAATATTAATCACGTCTCAATAATTTTTATCCGTGCAGGAACGGAAAAATAATACAAATTTTTGCGGCCGTGCGGTCTGTCAAAAAAGGCGACAAAACAACCCTCAACCAGGTGGTAAGGTATTAACCCGTCTAAAGGCTACCAACTATGTCGCCGTAACAAACAAATTGAATTTTATTTCGGAATTACTTGCTAACTTTCAAACCCCCCCCCCCAATGCCGGCAGCAATTTCTGGTGTTACAAACGTCCATAGGAGACGGTAAGCACTTTCCATAATGTGGGCCATCAGCCTATCTGTCTCTTCTCCAGCAATTAAAAAAAAATGGAACAAAAATGAAGCATTCTGAAAAAGTCAAGACCAACTTTGGGAGCGAATATCTCCCTGTGTATTGACTTAAATAAAAAGCTATTTAAGGACATTGTATTAATTTTTCAAGCCCTATCTAATGACACGCCACACGGCTATGTATACAGAAAAAATATTAATCCCTCAGTCAAATATTAACAGCATTTTTCACTCTGATATAACTAAGCATTTCGTTACAATTATCTACACACGGATATTACATTACGCTACGAATTCTGCCTTCCTAGCAATGGCATGAAATTAAATATACTGTCTGACATGGTCAAAGATAGATGGGCTAGACACAACAAATGTGCATACTCTCTTACTTTATCAAGTTACCGAGCGTAAATTAAACTTGCTGATTGAATATGGAAATAGCAAATCTCATTTAATCCTGGCTCAACTGGGTCGAGCTTAAGATTTATAGTATTAATATACAAAGGGTATTATTATTTAATAGACCTCATAATTGTTTAAGGATGCGTTGATTTATTTATGAACAAAGCAGCAACCGTAACTAATAGAGATAGGTGGTATTTAGATCAGAATATTGCGTATTTCACGATACTAAAAGGCATCTATGCATAGTATCAATGTTTCATTATACGATCGCTTATTTGTTGTTGTTCAATTAAAAAGAATTTAATGAAATAAGCATAATTCAGAAGATTTACGACCGCAAATATACAAAATGTAACTTATTTGGATATGGAACTCAATCTAGCGACTTTTAGAGCGCTTTTAGCACCCACTAGATTGAAGACTATATCAATTTTCATCAGATTATCAGATTCAGGGATTCCCTATCGAAACCTAGTCTTCCCTACCAGGGAATAAAGACAGTTTACTAAAGACATAAAACATTTTTTAGACTAAACCATTGTAAAATTGAAAATGATACTTAACAAGTTTTTTTTTTTAATTATAATATGTTGACGGATATAGGCTAAAGTAATTATCTTCTAATATATAAAATTCTCGTGTCACAGTGTTAGTTACCATACTCCTCCGAAACGGCTTGTCCGATTCTCATGAAATTTTGTGTGCATATTGGGTAGGTCTGAGAATCGGACATCTATTTTTCTTCCCCCTAAATGTTAAGGGTAGTCCACCCCTAATGTTTTTTTTTTAATTATTAGATATTTTTTTTAGGACACAGCATTAAAAAATACATACAACCCTAAATTTTCACCCCTCTACGATCAACCCCTATTTTTAATTGTTAATTATAAACTATTTTTTTTGGCAAGATTTTTAATATTATTTTGTCATGACTTAGAATTAAAAAATATATATTACTCTTTTAGATTCACAATTAGAACCGGTAGGTGGCGCTGAGATCGGGTTCTGGAATCCTCCTAATCACCTGGAGCGATTTTGGTGATTTTGTTTTTGTGTGTTTGAGTGGGTACCCGGATGGTTTAGATTCGCAATTAGAACTGGTACGTGGCTCCGGGATCGGGTTCTAAAATTTTGATTTTTAAAGGCAGGACAACGTCTACCGGGGCCGCTAGTATTTATATAAATAAAAGTTAGCGAAGAATTATCTATGAGTATATCTTCTGTATTTTCACTTCTACTGCGTATGAACTGCACACACACACAATTTTTTATTACTTATTCAGACAAGGTTTAAGTGGACTTGTGTTGAATTAGCCTAGTACATGAAATGCTGAATTGAGGCATCGAGATACATATACACGAGGTACGAAGTATAAGTATTTTATCGAAGGATTAAAGTCCGAAAGTCTAACATGCATGCGAAGTGCAGACGCTCTGAACATAAGCGGGCTATTAAAGCTAGGATGATGCCATTTTCTTCTGGCACAGGACATCTTTACACCAAAAATTGTTTATGTCATTCTTAGCATAGTCCATCCGTCTCTTTTTGTGACCTACCAAGACTCCTTATAATCCCCTTATTTATCATCTGTTTGTAGGAAGTTGATCCGTCCTTTTTAAAAAAAAATCCATACATTCCCAAACAAATAAAACATAGGCCCAGCTGTCACTTACCCCGAGGTCAATGTCACTATGTCACCAATCAATTAAACAAACCAACGTATTCGATCTTATTGTAAACGTGCAAATATTTAAAAACGGGCATCAGCCAATATTGTGTCTCTGATTTATCAAGTGGCAATGAACTTACGCGTGTTCAAATATACCAATGTGGACGGACCACGTTCACACGTAGCACAATAGTTAACTGTTATTTAAGAACAATATTGAACGTTGCCTTACTTAGACAGTACAAATGTACTACTCAAAGGAGAAGATTCAATAGACCTTCAATTTCGTAAAACAAACCTGTAAAAGAAGAAACTGTCTGTATGATATTCAATGAATTGGTATTGTATGTGTTACGTCACGTACATAGAATAATTTATTTCTACATAATTAGCAAGGTTAAAACTGAGTAGTCCATGTACGTGCCAAAATCTGTCAATACAGAAAACCTTCGGAGATGCATCTACGAACATGTTTAGGGTTTTACATACTTTCACGTAGCAGTTAAGATTTCTGTATATATAGTCTTAAGTTTAAAGTTAAATCAATTAAGCAATAATTACATGGCGAGTACAACACTCGTCGTCTGATTTTGTACTCCGCTCCCGCGGCGATGGAACCATGGGCTCTCGCCAGTGGTACGTCACCCTCATCCAACGGGATAACATCATCGACGCACCACACACACATATAAAATAAACCTCCACATATGTATTTAGTTGTTTTTTTTTTATAAATAAAGAGATTAGACCTTTATGCATATCAATCTTTTATAACTTAGGTGAGTTTTGCTTTTTTTTATTTATTGCAGGAGTACAGCAGACAGGCAGACGGCCCACTTGATGGAAAGCAGTTACCATCGCTTATAGTCATTTGCAACACCAAAGGTGCTACAAATGCGCTGCTGCTCTCTTAAGGGAGACTGGAGCCTGGTCACTAATGCCGGAACACAACTCAAGGTTGTTATGGCGACATACTTTAGAACAGAAATGCCCTACCACCTGGCTGTGAGTTGTTTTGTCGCCTCTTACGACAGGCCGCCCGGCCGCAGGAAATTGTATTCTTTCTCCGTTCCAGCACAGACAAAACTTGTAAACTAATTGACCATGTTTGAAATTGGGAGATTTCAGAGTAGACTTCCAAAATCGAAGAACGAAATTTATCTACAATCTTAGTTATTGTTAGAAAAATTCTAATCATTAACATCGAAATCAGAGATAAAAATTAAAACAGCAATGATAGACAGATTAACGTTACCGAAAAAGGTAAAAATAACTAAACACTAGTTAGTATACATGATACATAATTAATTGTATGGTATCGAGTAAATCCAGATTATGTTTGAAATCAAAGTACATTGCACAATCAAAAGCGGAAAATAATCCAATTAAAACATCTATATGTGGACAGTAACGATAAAGAAAGAATTGTGCCAGTAACCATTACATTGCATCTCAGAATAGAACTGCAATTATGAATCACGACTCCTGTGTGTACTGCATAAATGGATTAAGGTAAAACATTTAAAATCGGCTTACTGAAACTCAGATTTTTACAATTTATAGTCGTGTAGACTTGCTCTTCATGAGACGATAATCACTAAATACATTCATCTTAAAACTAAGTATAACAACGCAAACGAAAAAAAACACTATTTGTGGTGCCGAAAATTTCATAGATTTTTTTTTTATTGCAGGAGTTCAGCAGGCAGGCAGACGGCCCACTTGATGGAAAGCGGTTACCATCGCCTATGGACATTTACAACACCAAAGGTGCTACAAATGCGCTGCTGCTCTCTTAAAGGAGACTGGAACCTGGTCACTAATGACGGAACACAACACAAGGTTGTTATGGCGGCATACTCTAGACCAGGGGTGGTCGCCATCCAGTCGAGCAAAAATACCCTACCACCTGGCTGTGGGTGGTTTAGTCGCCTCTTACGACAGGCCGCCAGGCCGCAGGAAATTATATTCTTTCTCCGTTCCTGCACGGATAAAAGAGGAGATTATTGCTACTAATAAAAATTTACATGTGTGCGTATATAGGTATACAGATATGTTTTAAGTGTAGCAATTACGTCCATCTTCTCTGTATACAATAGTATATATCCGATTGGCAATAGCGCAAGAACTTTACTTATAATGTTATTGTTGCATTTCATTTCAATTACCTGTAGGGTAAGTTACCAGGCAAGTCAACTGAGACACTTTTTAATATTTTACAAAACGCAAAAGTCGCCTAGATTCTGAACGAGAATCGCAAGTTATGACTTAATAACTTAAACAAACCAAATAGCGTATTAATTATTATTTAAACGATTATTAAAATTATTCAAAAATGAAATTCTTTACAATGTGCGAAGAACAAAGAAATGCACGTCAATTTGTTAATTTATAACACATAAATCATTCACCATGCATGAATCAGTCTCTTAAGGAAGTATACATGTTCCGCAAAATCAATGCAGATGGTAAACAACTGGTGCAATACGTGGTTTTAGACGATGGTCGTAAAGCTAAAGCTTTGATGTATCAAAATGACGTGAGCGCTGAACTTTGATTATGGGTAATTATAATTTTTGTGTGAACTGTAAAAAAAATGCTTTATGCCACACGTTGAAGTTGTAGAATTAACTTCCCTTACTTCCGCGCGGTGTACCTAGAGCGCTATAATATGGGACTCTATGGGCGCGGGCGGGAATGCGGGAATAAGTGAGAAGAGGAAAGACAAAGGACTTACAAGATAGATGATCACACCAGACACGCTACGAACGATGGGGGCTTCGCAGCGGCAGGCGCGTCTTCCTCGTGATCCTTTCTTTACCTCTTGCTGTTCCTTCGACGAGTGGATCAACTGGTACGTCACAGGGGGTTAATATAAGCGGGTATAGAACGTGGTGTAATTTGAGAACGTGTTTATCAGTCCCACACAAGCTGTGCGGCGCTTAATTTCGCCGCGTAAGGTCCAATCCTCACAAGGGCCCGATATTGTACGAAATGCATTCCCCCTGCTCCAACAAAAAAAAAAGTGGGTGTAGAATGCGGCACGACACACAAAACGCGGTGAGGTTCCGCGGAAGCAACGGCTCGAACGAAGACAGACTATGTCACATTAACATAGTGACAGATGCGGCGAAAAGCAGAAGAAGCAAAAGAGGTGGTGAGTAAATAGGTCGGTGTTTACAGGTTTTGTAACAAGGGCCTGAGTGGTCTGTCACAGATATTGAAAGCGACGTCTGGTCAATCGACGCTGGATATCGCTTTCGGCGCCGGATTGACTTTATACCGATGGTTACTCTGGTAACATGTAAATCCACGGCAGTTGATCCCGTACACCTTATGATTGGACAGATTTGATTGATTGATTAGTTGGCGTCAAAAACGAGACGCCTTTACTCTGGAACGCTCGAAAATGTTTGCTGAGCTTAGGGGCTGATATTATTATCTAATTTTAAAGTATTAACTCTCAAAAGAAGATTGACATTAAGCTACATTACATTACAATGCCCATACTCCATCTGCATTAATGTTAGTGATTGTGGCCAAATGAGTCTTGTTTTTAGCGTTAAAAATAATGCCTTTAATAATTAGTGCATATCATACGTTATCGGTCAACGTTTAACGTCATTACCAATGTCGCAAAGGAAATAACGCAATACGTCCTTGACAACATCTACGTGAAATAGCCACTAACACTAACATTATCCAGGTGTAGCAGGGACATTATTATATACATACATACATACATACATACATACATAACTTCACGCCAGTTCCCTTGCGGGGTAGGCACGAACAACAGAGTGCCATTTAGGCTTATTCTTACACACCTCACTTGCCTCTTTGACATTCATAACTCTTATATACAATATTATAATATCCATCTATCTATAATATAATAAAATTCTAAGCATGCCGTGTCTGTACAATGAAGCTATTTAAAAAAGGACAACTGGAATAGACAATATAAACGATGGAGACCACGATGCATTTTTAGTTTCTAGATTTCTTGTCTATTTATCTGTTTGACGGCTTGTCTGTTTCTTTAGGATTCACGTAAAAACTACTGGGCTGATTTCGATGCGCTTTTCGCTGATCAGCAACAAATTCTTGGACTTAAAATCTGCGCTACTTTTTATCCGGGGAATTCCGCGGGAATTTTTCTGGGAACGATTTAAAATGGCTGGATTTAAAAAAAATCGAATTCCAATGTGTTCTTTTTACTGATCGATAGCAAATTTAATGTAATAAAATGTGTGATATTTTTTTATCCCGAGAAGCCTGTGGGAATTTTCCCGGGAGCGGTTTGAAGTTGGTCGGGTGCATACAAATTAGCTTATTCCAACACAGTTTTCACTAAAACGACAGCTTACATTCTTTTTCAAATGATTTACACTTTGTATCCCAGGAACCCCGCGGAAATTTCAAGTCAAGCGTAGACGAAGTCGCGGTCATATCCTAGTTATATATATAATCAATGTTCAACGTCATAAATGGAATATTTACTTACAGACATACATACATAACTTCACGCCAGTTCCCTTGCGGGGTAGACACGTACAACAGAACGCCATTCAGGCTTATTCTTACACACCTCACTTGCTTCTTTGACATTCATAACTCTTGTCATGCACGCTCGTCTGTTCTTAAGGCTCCTGAATATTTAATTTTCATAAGTCGAAAAATTTATAAGTAAGCTTGATAATTTCTGTGTTACATCAAGAGCGTACTAAGTTTTTCAAAAGCGTCAACGAAAATGTTAATTAACGCTTAAAAGTACCCAAAGTTAATTTTACTTTTTAACTTTGCTCCTTTCCTTAAGTTCGTGAATGACGGTTTGAATTAAAACGTTTCAAAGGTTATAAAAGAGCTTATTTCAGAGTAACTGATTTTAAATTAGCGCTTGTTCCCTTTGTGTAAAACTGGTGTTGATCCTCGAAAATTTTGACGTTACTCTATGACTACAAAAGCATTATCTTCTTATACGTTAAAAGAGAGATTGTTAGACATAATAAGCGTTTTATACGTATTACTAGCATTTGCCCGCGACTTAGTCCACTTTGGACAGGTAACAAAGGTTACAATTATTCTACTACAAAATCAAAGGTTATTTTCAGCAGGTTAATGGATGCTTTAGTATGAAAATACACGAATCCCGGAAATTCCCGTAAAAACTTGAGATAAACAATATTACTAAAGCCATACACAATTACAATTGTTTTAATAAAAAAAATATCGATCAGTGAAACTGTTGTATCGAATTACAAAAATAAACGAACTGTCGGCCACTTAAAACCTCTCCCAACAAAATTCCCGTTAGTATCTCGGATTATAAACTACAGCAGATTTTAAGTCATTTGCTACCGATCAGCGAAAACCGCATCGAAATAGGCCTAGTAGTTTTTATATGAATCCCGAACAGACAGTCAAACACAAAAATGTAAGAAACAAAAGACTACGCTTTTACAATTTTATGACATTATAGATTAAGCATGAGTTTGACTTGATTTTTCACCAGCTGTGATAATACCTGAAGTTGCCGAAACATCAAGTTAAAACGAGAAGAAGTTATATGTAGCAGATTGCCTCTGCTACATATAATTTCCTCTCATTCTAAAGAAAGATTTATAAACTTATCCGCCTTGTTTCTTTTAGGGTTTTGTAGCAAAATTAGCAAAGATGGATCCCTTATGTTTTCATTGTATCCGTCCGTCTGTCTGTCTTTGTACGTCAAATGTATATACAAAAAACGGTGTAAGTTTGTCATCATTACCGAACCGTTCATAGTTCTTAGACTGCCACACATATGCCAGGTTTATTTTAAAGTAGCTGTGCCCGCGACTTCACCCGCGAGGATTAGTTTTTTTCACAGAACCCTAATTTTATTTAGCCTGAGTTACTCCCTAAAACATCAGCTATCTTGCCAGTGAAAGTCCCGTCAAAGTAGGTGAAGCCGTTTCAGAGTTTAGCCGGAACATCCAGACAGACAGAAATTCTAAAAAAATGCATTTTCGGTATATCCTGGTCCGAACTTTTTATCACATTTTTATTTTGACATTACAAACAAACACTTCAATTTTATTTATCTGTATAGATTAAATCATAATATTATGTAATTCTGGCAAATAATAATAAATTCAGTCAGTATAGTTTTGAGTCTGAATATTTTGGTGGGTCTCCTATCCTTGCATCTCTATTATTATATTCTGTACAACATTTATTATTCTTATAAGATACTAGTTGTACCCGGCAGACGTTGTCTTGCCTTTAGAAATAAAAATCTAGAACCCGATTGCAGCGACATTTACCGGGACCAATACTTAATTTTGAACCATTCTCGAATTCATTTTAATAAAAACAAAAAAAACATCAAAATAGGTCCCACCGTTTAGGAAGACTTTAGCGGTGCCACCTACCGGTAGATCTATAATCTTAACCATCCCGGGATCCACTTGAACATACACAAAAATAATTTCACCTAAATATAGGAACCCGATTTCAGGTAAATTAATTATTTTACATGTACTTTATCAATAAAATACTCGTAACTCCGACCGAAGCATCTGTTTTAAACGATATTCAGTTTTTTTACATCATCTTTGACGATATTTGCAGCACGCATTCTGTCAATTCTAAGTCAAACGTCATAAGGTTAAATTAAAAAGTTTATATTGTCCAAAGCGCTAAGTTTAGATTAGAAGTAATTTTATATGGTGGTTAAGTATTCTTAAATTTTGTAATTTTCCGCGCAATTTTCTTATTTTTTTTCTTTCATAATATAACCAATAACCTTCTACTGGCAATAACAAACACAACAAAAAAAGAATTAGCGAAATCGGTCCAGCCGTTCACGCGTGATGGCGTGACCAAGCGAAATAGGGATTCATTTTTATATATTATATAACATAAATATAATGCGCATACATTTTTTTTATTGCAGGAGTTCAGCAGACAGGCAGATGGCCCACTTGATGGAAAGCGGTTACCATCGCCTATGGACATTTGCAACACCAGAGGTGCTACAAATGCGCTGCTGCTCTCTTAAGGGAGACTGGAACCTGGTTACTAATGCCGGAACACAACTCAAGGTTGTTATAGCGACATACTTAAGACCAGGGGTGGTAGTCATCCAGTCGGACAATTGCCTAGCACCTGGCTGTGGGTTGTTTAGGCGCCTCTTACGACAGGCCGCCGGGTCGCAGGAAATTGTATTCTTTCTCCGTTCCTGCACGCATGAAAACACATTATATGTTAAAGAATAGTAATATTAGTTGTTGTATAACAACTCTTTTTTTCTTTCACTCTCAACTTACGGTAGCTAGTATGTCTTCAATTTATTTACATACATACATAACTTCACGCCAGTTCCCTTGCGGGGTAGGCACGAACAACAGAGTGCCATTTAGGCTTATTCTTACACACCTCACTTGCCTCTTTGACAATGACTCAATTTATTTAGTCCGTGGCAAATGATATTGGTGTTATACTAATTCAAACTACTTATGTATAAGACCGGTAAAACCGCTAAAAATCAAAACGCTCATAGATCCAGTCTAGAATTAATAGACACACTCTATCTTACTTTCTATTACTTCAACACGAAAATATTTCTATTTAAGCAAATAAGGGAAATCCAAACCAAAGCTACTAGAGGGATCCAGGAGCGTTTGACCTACATCTCCTTAATGATCCTGCGTGGGGATCGAGGTCAGACCACTCCCCTCGTCTGAAATACAACACTCATATCGCTGAGAAATATCCCACGGGAGGCATAAAACAAATATGCCTTATTCCATCCGAATATAGGAGATATTCTATATTCACTGTTATTTATCATTGAATATGTAATAATCGCAATGACGGATTTCAAAAGACATGTATGAAGAGGTCAATGACAGTGGATGAAACGAAATATGTATGCTGATATCACAGCAAGTACAGATTTGTCACCTTTGTCTATCCTTATTCGAACAATACGCGTTAAATATATATGTAATAATAGCAATGCGGCTAAAAATTAATTAAGTTTGCCTTCCATTGAAAGTATTGTCTAGTTTTCTTCGCGGCTTCACTAATATGATCACCGGAGCGGTATCCTATTTCTGAGAACAGGAATATAATTGACGAAAACACTGACACAGAATGTAAACCTTTAAAACGTAAAAGCCCCAAGTTTTAAGTACCGAAACAATCCAAAGATAGCGCACAAAGCTCCATTGAGAATCGCTGAGTGCAGAAAATCTACGAGAAAATCCCTGGCGGATGACTTGACGGCTTGACCTATATCGTCGAGACTTAAGTGAACGACCCCTTAAAAGCTTAGAGAGATACATAGATAACTTAGCCTAGAACCTAAGTTAACATTTCAATAAAACTACACGCTAAAGTATTATACTTCGTGGTAGCGTAATGGCTAGCGCACACTGTTCGACTCCTCGTCGGAACGGATGTACCACTTAGGCAGTTTTCTGACCTAATGTGCATATTGTTAAAATTACCACGTGCTAACAACGATGAAGTAAAACATCTTGATGAAACATGCACATAGAGATAACCGATGTGTCAAACCTGACAAGCCACCTTGGACAAGCGTGGCGGGTATCCTGTCCGTTCTTGCAATAAAAAAAAAACTATTTAGGTTCAAATTTCGCTTACGAGAACAATTATTAGTATAATCTAAATTTAAGGTACACTTTTAATACACTAACAAATCTAACATAAAATGTTATACACAAAACAAAAATAATATAGCGTGTAAAATTAAATACTTTTTAAAATTGAATCTTTGTAAAAAAAAAAATACGCAACAAGAGACCGTAGAATTCGTTTCAGAAAAAAAAATTGCTTGCGATGAAACGGCGGTAATGGCTTGTTATATTGGGCCATCCACAAATTACGTCACACGTTAAGGGGTGGCGAGATCTTAAATTTCGTGACGTCACATTTCAAAGTAATATATTTAAGCTTTAAAATACTAAATTTGAACTATTAACAAAATCATTAAAATATTTCCTACTCTATCTTTATGGGCATAGATAGCGTTTAAATTATTAAAAAATAATTTAAATCGATATAAAACTAATTGCAGAACTGCTGTATTAATTTAATAATTTCTTGATATATAATTGCAAAATATGTGATGAAGGAGTCTCACGAATGTGACCAGCTGGGACAAGCACGGGGGAGGGGTCGAGAAATCACGAAATTCGTGTGACGTAATTTGTGGATGGCCCCCCTATTCGTATAAAACATAACAACACACAAACAGGTTACACAGTTTAATACGTGAGTGCTCAATTTAATGGCCGCGTCCTCACTCATGTCACATCGAGTCTCGTCACAAATCTCAATTTAAACCTGACCTCTTTAGACACGCGGCGCTTTCGGCAGTGTTATTTTCCTGTCTGAATATAGCAAATGTCGAGTCGTCGAGTATAATAAAAGAGGGAGCGCAGTTGATTGCTTGGAAACTACGAAGGCCGTGGCTTGAGAGTCTTGTCACGTATCATATGGAGATGGTACGAGTATTGATCTCTTCGATGGAAGCAAACCGCCTCGTATAACTTGTTGAAATTGAGACGTTTGCTCTAAACTATTTACAGCAGGTTTATATATCGTAAGTACTATAAGTTTCATTTCCCTATAGTACGTGTTGCTTAACGCGAGTTTTTTGAAGTGAAACTTCTTTAGAGTCGTTGTGTTTTCAAAATCGATGAAACAAAAAAGTGACATTAAAAGAGATAAACACATAAAATTCAACTTCATTTAATTCAAAATAAAACACATTTCTCTTTACAACAAAAAAAATGTGTACAAATATAATTTTATGTGTAATGTAAAAATAAGAACCAACAATTTCTGTTCCCTTTTGGGGATATACAACCCTTATTTTTATTTAATAAATAATCGGCAGACAAACACACGTTGTATATCCCCAAGCTAAGCAAGTTACGCTTGTGTTATGGGTTATATACAACGGATCACTCTGGAGCCGATCCCAGACTTACAGAGGCCGTCGTTTTTAACACAATAGACATTTCGGCAAGTATTCTAAGAAACGAGTAAAATGTAACAGACGCCACTCCGGCTCAGGTTTGCATTTATTTTCGTTGTTAATGGCACTACTGACGTTTTCATCTTATTTATCTTAGCCCGACTGGATGGCTACCACCCCTGATCTAAAGTATGTCGCCATAACAACCTTGAGTTGTGTTCCGGCATTAGTGACCAGGTTCCAGTTTCCCTTAAGAGAGCAGCAGCGCATTTGTAGCAACTTTGGTGTTGCAAATGTCCATAGGCGATGGTAACCGCTTTCCATTAAGTGGGCCGTCTGCCTGTCTGCTGATCTCCTGCAATAAAAAAAAAAAAAAAAAAAAAACGTTTCCTCTGTAATACGTATCAATCGAATCAACTACAAAGACGTACTATTTACTGAAAAAAGATCGGGCGAATTCGTGGCAGCCCTCAAACTACGAAGAGCTCCGAAAAGATAAGAAACGATTGATTACACCATTTGGTTACAGAACCATAAAAAAACATTTATTCAAACCCACATCATCTCAAAAAATGCATAACATCTTCAAACCAACTTTCATTTTGAAACACCTTACATATATTTTTTTCAAATTTCCACTTCACTATATTGTTACATGCCGGCAAAAGTGAATGCACACCTGCCTGCCATAAAGCACAGTTTATTACCTTCTCGCATTTGGACTTCTTTTGTTTACTTAGAAAAACAGTCTATTGTGTATTGTACTAGTTTATGGCGGTTCGCAGGAATAATTTAGCAGGTGTGCGGATTACGTTCTTTTGGGAAATTGCGTCTGCGCTTAGCAGGTATGGCATATTGTATTTGTATAGTTGAGTATAAAAACAATGCCCGAACGGAGGGGTGAGACAGTCAAGCGACGATTACGATACGAGCAAGACGTACATTTGATAAGCTATGTAGTGACAGACTTTGCGTGTGTTATTGAATTGTGCAGTTTGTACTGGGTGCATCCAGTTATATTTGTACCTGTGTTATACGTGTTTGTATAGTTCTAATAAATTCTATAGTAATTCCAGCGGCATTTTTAATTCGAGTCCCGCACTCGTAACAATACCCTAGCTTTTTGACAGTTGAAATAATCAGGATGATGCGACAATATTAATCATTTTTCAACGCAATGGGCTGTCACTTAATGCTCATTCATGCATCTGACGAATGTCTTGAGCCAATTCAGGAGTCGAGATCACATTGAAAATCGTATCAATTGAAATAAATTCATTCATTCATATTGTAAATGAACAAATATTGCCAATTTAAAATTTCTGGTTTGGCTACCAATAGACATGAGTGAGGAATCTCGAGACATTGCGTGCAATTGATATATATCTATCGGAAATTATACCTTAGCTTCTTATCATATCTGAATGTAATAAACTTATTTTTTTTCAGACTAGAAGTACCCATCATTTCGTTCGCACGAGACTTGTTTTTAATATTCAGAACATTGCAAGGAATCTAAATAAAACAGACTAAAATTCAAAACCAAATCAATCAATCAATAACTCTATTGTACACCAATACAAAAATGAACTTACAGACTAGAACTATGTCTAATTATGCACAAAGGGCGGTCTTGTAGCTAGAAAGCGACCTCTTCCTGACAACCCCAGGAATAAATTGAGATTATAATGGCGATAGTGATATACATATAACGTAGTACGATTACTTAAATTCTAGTAATAAATATATAAATGCAATATATATACACATTTTATATATTAAATAGATATATACTTAATATACATAACACACAAATACATATATACAGAATTATGTGAATATTCAGATATATTAATAAGAAGACCTCTAAAATATTGTTGAGCCGTTTCGAAGCCTATTTAAGGCAGACTGACAAAGAAAAATTCGATTTATGATTAAAAGTCGTATAAATAACAGTATTCATTTGAAAACTTATTTTAATATCTCGAATTAGTCTATTAAAAGGATGCAATATCAAATCAAATCTATTTGTTCAAAACAGTTGGCATATATGTTATATATAGTGTATAAGTTTATACATATATACGTTTTGCTCACTTATGAGCATACAAATATTTATAATAAATTTTATTAAATTATATAAAAATTAAAAATACTGTTAATTGTTTACAAAAAGTAATAATAATAATAACATTCATAAGTCAAGGAAGGTATTTATTTACAATTGAGGAATTCGTAAAAAATTCTGTTTAAGAGCCATTCTTTTAACTGAATTTTAAATTTGTTTGTCCTAAACTCTTTTATGTCGATTGGAATTTTATTGTACATTTGAATGCAAACGTTAGCAGTTTCTGGTAAAGAGGGTTGTTTTTGATGCTACATTTAATACTAGTCGTTCACTATTTCTAGTATTATTTGAATAGAAGTCTTTATCCGTCGTAAAAATCGTAAAATTGTTTCTGACAATTAAGTATATTTCATAAATACTAATGGCGACCACTAGTGCCGTGTTCGAAATTCGACCATAATAATTAATGTCAAAGACTATAATTTTTATAATCACAGATTTCGCCAAGGCAACAATAAACAAAAGAGTATATATATGCGTGTCTGTGTCAAATATATGGTAGTGTGGTGTAATGTTTTTTTTTATCGATTTACTGTATTTTTTATGCATAATTTAAAAAAATATTAGCATTCGTCGCTTCTTCTCTATATAAACTATAAGTGTGCGAAATTTCATACTCCTCCGTGCGTGCAATTTTCGTAAAAAGGGGTACAAAGTTTTTGCTTCACGTAATAATATATAGATATGTATCTATATATTAATACGTGAAGCAAAAACTTGGCATGGCAGTGGTAAAATTTGTAGATCTTAAAAAGGAGGTTTACAAGTCTCATAAAATCGGATACCTACAATAGTTCGGATGCATTTCTTTATGCTTAAAATGCTCTCTTTATGCCTGTAGAGTTACCCCGAATACTCCAAATAACCAACTCAACAACCGTGCACGCATAATTTCTTCCACTTTCTACATATTAAACTACTACATAGAACAAGTACGCAATTTTGTAACAACATAAAACATCTCGTTACAACCTATTCACTTGTAGGCGCTAGGCAATTTGCAAGTATATTTTGGCACCAATCTGGTATTACATAGAGATAAAATACTTTTGGCGGTGTCACATTGGCATGGTTTTTTTAAAGTCTAAATATAGTCTGCATGTAATCGTACAATCGTCGTCATTGCGTATCTTTACGACCTATTAGTAAGGTATTTATTAAGTGTAATTTACAATTCACTCTTACTAGGGTTACGTGGTAAAATGCTCAAAATCGAACTCCTCATAAAGTCGATGTTTGTCCATCTGTCTGTCTCTGTCCTTGTAATTTGCAGTTGTTTATCTCAAAAACTAGATCTCGACCTAGACTAGATCGATAATATATTTTGCGAGAGGGTTTCTTCTATATTCCGCTATATATATATTTCAATAATAAATCACGGATAATCCAAAAAATAGAGTTGGCCACCATAAACGTGACGAATGAGAAAATGTACACGGAATTATGAAGAATCAGCAGGTCTAGAAAACAAAACTTTCCTTTCTATATTTTAACTATAATATGGAAAAATCTGAAAATATTCAAGACCAGATAAACTTGAAAAATCCAAAACAGTAAACATTCGTCGCTTCTACAGAACATTTCACCCTTCACATCGATTAGTATGTATAATCACAAAAGCATAAATTATCAATATTAGCTATAATTTTAATAGTAGGTACGTATTTTATGTTGCGGCATGGAGGTTTTTCACTGTGTAACCATTTCGTACTGTACTACTAGTACTTACTAGTCTACTATTCATCTATGATATCACCATACCAGCTTTACAATTTACACTAGTAACAGTGGACCTCAAACAGACTGCGTATGAAACGGTACGACCTTGGTGCGCCATTATAACGTTTCGATTAAATCTATGACGTTATCATCACGGTAAACAAAAATATATACACCGTTAATCTATTCAACACGAAGAGTCAGTATTATACTATAGAGATGGCGTAAATAGAAAAAATCGAAAAGAATTGTCTACGCCGGTACGACCCCGTTTTACGGAAACCAGCTAGTTTAAAGCGGTAAACGGAAGAAGGGGTAGGACTAAGAAATATGTACTAGCTTGAGGTCGTGAGAGATGATAATCTGCCGAAGACGCGCGAAGTGAAGGTTTGTGGGCCCCTAGAAACGTCGGCAAAATTAGTCTTCAATATTGAAATTAGCAATATTTAGTATTTTCTTAAGTTTTCGCAACTAGGACAATAAAACTACAGTCTAAAGTATTTGGTTTTTGATATCCGACGATTTTAAGCCACTTTTCAGTAGCCGTGATCACGAAAGACAGAGATGTCAAGTGTATTCTCTTCAAGCCACAACATATTGCGAAGCGATGCTAATTTAGAGGCTCCCATATAGCAAATAGTAACCATAAACAAAAATATAAACTAAATAATTAAAATGAACAAGTTGGCGATAGGCTAAATAAAACTTAAACATTACTTATTGACACTGGACATCTTTGTCTTCCGTAATCACGGCTACTGAAAAATTATTTATTAGCAATATTTGACAAGTTGTAGTGAATTCCACTGTCTTGAGATGTAACGATATGGTCAGCCTCAACGATATCCGTTTTTTATCGGGTACGCGCAAGTGCTTCTCCATTTCATTTTCTCTCTATAATATACTACTATCTTTAAATCATGGAATTAAAAATGACACAGTATACAATTGTACGTATCTACATATTGAAAGAAATAGTTATCTGTACTTACATCCTGAAAAGAAACACGATGAATTATCTATAACTAATGTACAAAATGATAAATATATATTTATACTACATGATAGATATACGCATATGTACCTTAATGCTACGGTAAAGCGGGTAGTAAATATGCTAGCAAGTACATATACTTTCACAAATAAAGCAAGTTACGCTTGTGTTATGGGTATTATACAACGGACTACTCTGGGGCCGATCCCAGACCCCCAGATTATAGTAAATAACAGATAAAATTCGTTTCCGACATTTACCATACCATGAATCGAACCCGGAGCCTCTGCGTTGCAGTGGGGTGGGCCGGCAAAGGCTTAGACCACTCATCCACAGAGGCTCAAATCGATTGATTCCTTGAATGATCCAAGCTTATATTCATGATTTACTGTGCTTGATTTATCCAAATTGAACGATAGAAATGCATACATACATACATACATAACTTCACGCCAGTTCCCTTGCGGGGTAGGCACGAACAACAGAGCGCCATTTAGGCCCATTCTTACACACCTCACTTGCTTCTTTGACATTCATAACTCTTGTCATGCACACTCGTCTGTTCTTAAGGCTCCTGACATCACCCTCCGCTAGTACACGATCAATTTGATCATGGAAGGTGTGTCGTGGCCTTCCACGACTTCTGCATCCATCCACTTTTGCATTGTATATCTGTTTAGTCATTCTTTCATCATGCATTCTTTCCACATGCCCGATAGAAATGCACCGTCTAATATCGATAAACTAACTGATATCGATAAACTGTCTGATATCGTGATCGATAATCTGTACTGCTTCTATATCATGAGAAAGAAGTGCTAACATAATAGACACAGTAATGGAGAAAGTCAAACTTCATTGGTAGACGTACAATTCCTTTTCGAACAACATAGGCATAAGTAATGATGGCAATAAAAACTTACTAAGGGCACAAATAACTTTATATTTACTAAAGCCGACATTCTGCTAGACGGGGGACAAAGTCACAGCCACGCGATACGTTGATAGGGATCTACGAACCCCATTTAAGGGTAGTAGGGAAAATGGCTATAAAATACTGCCGGTTCTTTCCTGTGCCGTATGTAAATTGGCTGTATATTGTCAAAGCTATGTAAATTGAAATCAGAAAAGTCTTTCCCTTTTTACTTACATACAAAAAACAAATTTAGAATTTGATTTACCTTTTCTACTTTCACAGACTTGTTTACATGAGACCTCATTTAATTTTTATTTGGTTTAAGAGTATTGGAGTTTAGTATATTAACATCTAATTTTTGTTTTAGAATTCTCTTACGAAATTACAAAAACGTCTGTTTCGTCAAAAATTTCCTTAAAAACGACATTATAATACGTATAAAATTTAGAGCACATTGATGATATTAGGTGACAAACATATGTTAAAACAAATTCCAACTTTGTTATTACATGTTAAAAAACAAGCGTTAAAATAACATCTTATTATGTTACTTTTTCAAGTATCAAATATGTAGTGCTAATTTTATTGTTACTGTTCAAACAATAATTTAATGCGCTATTTGAATTTGATTTTTAATTGTACAAAATTGTGAAGTCATAACTTAGGACAATTGTACAAAATCAATGAGGCTGCGACGTTTTGTAAGACGATATAAAGATCTCAGTTCATTCTACACTTCTTTCTGACTATCATCAAGCCTATTCTCGCGTAACCAAGATACTAAACCAATCTTACAACTGTTGTTTATTTTTAACAAATCAAATACACGGCCAACGAAAATCAATGAATGGCCAACTATGTAGCAGAAGTAACCAGAGCAAAGCCCGCGAAGACCATCGGACGACGCAGATTGACTAACATGAGCTGCTGAGAAGCCATCGCCATGCGGGGAAGGCGCTATTCCAAACCAAGTAACAGGGGATTACAATACCAAGGCGTAAAACCTCGTGGCCCCGACCTCTTCAATTTTATACGGAGGCAGAAGACCCTAGAGAGACGGCCATTGAACATAAAACTTTTTATAAGTGTCCGCAAAATCTTTATATGAACTATTATCTTAACCATTCTATAGCAGTCTTCTTCGAGGAAATTGTCAATGCCGGCTTAAACTACCATCCTAACAACTCTATTTAAACCGGAACATTTTATTAACAATCACAACAAACGTGTAGCAGGTGAAACATAACACAGACTGCATGGGACGAAAACGGAAGAGGAAATTACGTTTCGCTTCAACGCTTACAGAAATCGAACAAACAACATGTAATGACGATTTTGTTCAAGCTTTTTTGAGTCCCTTTCGACCTTTGTTGATAGTACTGAATGGTATTCGTTTGCAATACAATGTTAATCGAAACTATAGTATTGCTATATTGACGTGAAAAACTTCAATGTTTTAAGAGGGGACAAATGAAATTACTATAATAAAGAGAATGTAGTTAGACATGGAAATCATTGCTGGAATCCAAATTAGAAAAAGTAGATCAAAGACCGAAAAATGAAATTATAATATAATATACAAAATTCTACCCGTGCAGGGACCGAGAACGAATATTAATTGCTGCGGCCGGTCGGCCTATCGTAATACAGGACAAAACAACCTACAGCCATAGGGTAGGACACTTGCCTGTCTGGATGGCTAACATCCCAGGTCTAGAGTATGCCGCCATAGCAAGCTAGATTTGTGTTCTGAGTATTAATAGCTAGTTTTCAGTCCCCCTATTGAAGCATGTAACACATTGGTAGCACTTTTGGTGTTGCAAATGTTAAAAGACGGTAACCACTTTCCGTCAGTTAAGTAGCAATCTGTCTGCTATATTAAAAAAAAAAACGATTTGTACTGTAGTTGATCTACTATTAACTTAATTTTCGTTATACAAATTACACATATTCAAAATTTGGTTGCATCAGGTCACAACAAACTTCTAAAAGTCACTTTGACATGTGTATACGTTAGGATGAAGTTGGTCAATCAATAAATAAAAACACAACTGTAAACAATCGACACAAACTCATAGGAGAAGACGAAACGATCACATTGTTCCCCATTCTGAAATGATGTTGGCAAAACGGTGCCAGTTTTGTGATCAATACTACACGCCCGTGGCTGAATCACTGGACGGCAGCCAACCTCTAAAACACGGCAGGCCTCAGTTTATTTCACAGTCGACGGTTAAGAGAGAATTGCGAACGGAACATTATTTATTTATTTAAAGCGAAAACATCGGTGCCGTTGATGACGTATATATACTTCGGAGAATGTCGTGGTGATGACCTCTCGTATCTCTACACTGATACAATTTTCAAAGCAGTCCCTTCTACTACTAACATAGCGTGCATCATGTTTACAAACATTAACTTAATATTTGGTTATAATAGCAAGCCTACAGAATATAAAGATTATTTTAAAAAGAATGTTTAAGCACAACCAAGAGAAACGAAAGGCTTGTGTTTTTACTTGCAGCTTCGCTCGTGTATACTTTCAATCCATATTATAATATTAACCCAACTTCCCACTGCAGGGTTCGTGCTTCCCCATGCTTTGCGGTTTTAAGGTGGTTTTGATACATCTAGTTGACGAACTAGATGTGCAAGTTTAATTACGATGTTTCTTCATCAGCAGCAATTAACAATTAGTACATTAGGTCTGAAAGCAGCCTAAGAAGTGCCATGTTTCTCGGTTGCAATGCTTTAGGTCCACATAAATCGGAAATTATCTTCAGGATATAAGTATTTAATGTTCACCCCCGTTATTGATATTATTCAATATTTCGTGATATTTGGTACATCTTCATACTCAAAGTATTGAAGCTAGTACCGACAAACACATCCACACAAACGTACCCACCGCTTACATATTAGCATGGATTCATGGACTGGACTATATACTCTTAAAACCCACGAAAACATAACTAGCCAGGAATAAACATTGGGAACTTATTTTCCTAATGATAAGCATCTTGTCTCTGTTACCGACAATCGCTAATATTGTGACATTGACGGTGTGCCGCAAACCAGTTTACTGTGCTCTTCAAGAAATATCAAAATTGTGGTTTTTAAAACCAGATAAGGTAATGTTAAAACTAATGATGGTCAGAGATTGTCTGAATTTGCTCTTATTTGCAATTATTCTATCGTAGAAAATAAAGTTAAAGCTAATATTAATAACATACTAAGAAGATACTTTGATGGCACATTGCAGACCCGGTCCTTTCCTCATTGTAAAATGCCACATCATAATAAGGAGCTAAATCCCACAGAAAGTATATTGTTCATCACATTAAAGGCATGCTTCGCATTATTGTTCAGTAGGTAGAATCGGCTGTTGTTTATAGGATGCATTATTCTGTATGGATATTCAAAGATAATCTTGCGTAATAAATTATGCGGTATTGCAGGATGTTCATGTTATCTTTTAAAATTTATACATTCATTTGTAACAGAAGAATAAAAATGTGACTGAATTTCAAACACGTATCTCAATCTACAAGACAGGCAAGTATAAAAGTCCTCGTTATTGTCTAAAAGACAAAAGGAAACAGACAGTTTATATAATTGCGATTCTAAATTGACACCGCCATCCTCCAAACTCCGGAATGGTCTGTAGTATCATCCAGACCACCAGAAATAATTGGCCACACTCAATAATTGACTAGGTGTTCCAATTCATCTCTCACACCAAAGACCTTCGGTTTCAATATCAACACCATATTGAATTCAAATAGATGATTTAGTACAAAAACAAGAGCACGTCTTGTCATATCGATTTCAGGAACATCTGTTCGCATTCCAGTCAATTATTTGAAAACGTGCGACAGAGGAAGTGAGACGTATAAAATTGACAGCACGACGGACGCAATGCAAATCTGTGGCGTGCCGGCGACTACCATTAGTCGTGATCACGTCAACCCGGTGATGTAATGGAATGTATAAACCACCGTAGAACTTGACAAATAGAGTTCAATTCAGGATCCAGATAAGATAAACAAGGGAAACACGCCTAAAGCACGGGATAGTGAACTCTAATGTGACGGTGCAGGAGTGGAATTTGTATTTACAATGATGATTGGTAGCTGAGATATAGACGAGAGAGACAGCTCCGGCAATTTGCCTATTGTCGAGTTCAATTATCGCCCCCCGCACTCATTACTGAATTAAGGCGAGAGCGACAGTAAATTTTGCGACGCCTCAGCTCCGCAATAGAGAGCGTGCTTTATGTAACCGGTTTTTACCTGATAATGCTGAAATAAATCGCATTTAACGATAAACAACCAGACGAGATAAATGTCAAATACCTTGGCATTGAGAATCTTTGATGCAATTAACGTAAAGGCATTTGTTTTATGAGAAAAAGGAGATATATTGCATACTAGTGCAGCGCAATATAATAATTTTGTCGTCATAATAGTAGTAATGACAATCAATAAAGTGTTGGCCACGGCCAGGCTATTCGTAAACCAAGTGGACCGCGGTAATAAAATTAACGGCTACCATTCAGGCCATCATTCGAGAGTAATGGTGGTTAGTGGACAGAATCAATTTAAATTTAAATTAATTACTGTGAAATGATACGATTTATGATTTATAAACGTTATGTTTTTTCCAGTGACTCAAAGTCGTAGCATACCTACATGAACTAGATAATGTGAGGTTTGTGGTTGTCCTTTTTTTATGTGCCTACTTTAATTTATCTGAACGAGTTTAGTGATCTATGAACCGCAATGAAGTCGAAAATATTTCAAATTCGTTGGGTAGATTGGAAGTGTACCTATATTTATATACACATCCGTAATGGGAAATCTAGAACAGTATTTGAATATCAATTACTTAATCACACAAAACAAATAATCAGTCTTCAGTACTTACCAGGCATAAAGTGGAGAAGAGCGGCAGTGATGGGATACAAGCTGGGGCTGTAGGTAATATCGGGACACGCGTATCCAAGCACCGAGACGACCCTGTCGGCCACCGCCCTGCCCTTCCGAGTCAGATGGTACCCAAGACAGTGGGTCGCCTCCACGAATGGAGGCAGCATAATCGGCTTGTCTGGCAGCTCCACTGTACCGAACACCTGGAAAGAAAAAAAATCACATACTCAATTACTGAATATTAAAAGCCGGAGCGATGAAATACTAAAACATAATAAATCAACGCTTTCCATACGACATTCGTTCGCTCAGACTAAGGCTCCACAGAAATGATTTACAATACATAATTAAATTCCTCTTTCAAGGATAAAAAAAATATTAACTACTTCTGTTCATCACAAAGTACACGTATTTTGATATTGACACGTTTACCCCCAAGGCCGCACATAAAAAAGTAACCGACACAAAATACCCGAAAACACAAACAAATTCATAAATTAATACAGATAATGTTAGATATCAAGAACTCTGCAAACATGATCAGTCTTATTCATATTCAGTTACGAGTAAGTTTGTAGGCTTCTTTAAGGATCTTAAAGAAGGCTATACATGTAGTAAAGAATTTTCAGAATCATCAGCAAATTTACTACTACTATTTAAACAGTTTTTTTATAAAAAAATCCTAAAGTCTATGTTGTTAATATCAAGAACAAATCTATTTAAATAATTGAGTGTAGTCGTAGTAAAAGCACTAAGTTTTCTGAGGCTAACCTGGAGTAAGCTCCTGTAAATAAACTGAATATTTTATATGAACTTTTCAAGTCTGCTTAAAATATATACAGAGTAAATTTTCTTTGAAGCTTTATAAACAGGCACCGCAGAGCGACTTTGTGCGCTCATTTACCGACAAACCAATTAAGGTTTATATTAAATAACTTTTCACGTTACCAAGCCATAATTTTTGTATAACAAAGGCCGCAAATATACGCCAAACACTTTGATCAAATTAGTAAGCGTTTAAAAACGAACCTTGCACAAATATATTTTAACAAACACTTAGGAGAGGATGTTTTTGTGAATTTAGTTATATGCGAATTTATTTAGAGTATATGTATAAAGTTGTTATTCAATCTACAACGGACATTCACAAGTTGTGTCGTGATTATCCAATTTGCGAGCAAGGACGATAGTCATCTCGACCAAAAGAGCAACAGATAATATATACGACAGACTATTCGACTCTGGAATGAGCTACCTGTTACTGTTAGACAAGCGAAGTCACTAACAATATTTAAGAACATGACAAAAAAGCACTACCTACAACATAGTGATATTTGATATTTTTACGTATATTTATGTATATGTATATATTTATGTATGTGCTATCAATAGGTGTATTTATATGTGTCTATTAAGTATAATTCTTACTTATATAATATTTCACATACTTATATGTTTATAAATAAATAAATTATATGTAAGTAACTGCATAACCTCTAATATTTATTTATACCAACCACCTTTGCCAATACAATCTGTTTTATTCCTGCCATGGATTGTCTGGAAGAGATCGCTTCTTAGCGATAAGACCGCCCATTGTGCACATTTAGAATATTTTTAGGCTATAAGATTTTCTGTTTTCTGTAATGGTGTACAATAAAGTGTTATCTATCTATCTATCTATATACGTTTCACAGCACATTTTTCATGAAATTGGATTTTAAATGTACCGTCGTAAATTGACTACTTAACAATCAAATCACCAAAATTAAACCTATCATATGGCGGAACACTTGTGTGCGTAGTCAGGGGGTAAAAACCAATATTTGGTTAGAGAAAGCACTCTCTATCCTTTTACCGTTTCTCAACTATTATGGATCGGCACGGGGTGCGTTTTCCTTCCATACTCCTCTATTGTGACATACGTCCTCTGTCAAAACACAAATCATCCTAGCATCCTTCAAATTCGAATTGAGATATCTTTATTTGTATAAAACACGGTGACCCCATCGGGGTGCACAAATGCTTACGTGGAGGCCTCCGTTTTACAAAAAAAAAACAAATTACATGAATTATTGTTTAGTAATAATAAAAGTCAATGAAATTTCAAAAGAAAGAGTTAAATTTAACTGAAACTAATGACAAAATAAATAAAATTGTAAAATGTCAATTCAAAAGAAAAATATTAAAAAGAAGCAATTAAATCTCCCATCGACATCTTACACCTTGCCTGGATATCAACTTATAAGAAATGACCGTATAGGCAGTGGTGGTGGAGGCATTGCCATTTACCTTCGGTCACATATCCCCTTTTCCATTATCAGCTTGTCTCCACAACCACCCGCATCGGATGCTGGTGAACACTTATTTATCGAGGTGGAACTTTCGTTGAATAAAATATTGCTAGGAGTATTTTACAGCCCGTCTCTTAGAGTTAATTACTTCTCATCGTTAGAAAAACTTTTAGAAAATGTTATCCCTGCTTATAATCATTCCATAATCATGGGTGATTTTAATACCTGTCTTCTTAAACGAGATTATCGTAGTACACTCCTTGAGTCCTTAGTTGTTGCTTCTGGTTTGTCCACTCTTCCATTGAAGGCAACTCACTGTTTTCCCAATTCTACTCCGTCTCTTCTAGATTTAATTCTCGTATCTTCACTTTCTCATGTTGTTACACATGGTCAGTTCCCAGCGGATGCTTTCTCTTATCATGACCTGATCTTTCTCTCGTATAACAATCGTCCCCCAAAAGCTAAGCCCAAAATTATCATGCAGCGTAATTTTGGAGGTATAGATTCGGATGCTCTACTCAAGGATTGCCGCGAGTTGGATTGGTCGGGGGTGTACAATGCAGTTACTATCGATGATAAAGTGCATGTATTTAATGCAATGTTGTTAAAGTTATATGATTTACATGCACCCATGCGTCGTATTAAAATTAAGCACCTACCTGCACCGTGGCTTACCGATGACGTCAAGACGCTTATACACAAAAAATCTCTTGCCAAGACCAAATGCAAGCTTAATCCGTGTAGCGAGACCAAACAGGCTTACATAACTATCCGTAATCGCTGTAATAGAGTGTGTAGGGACGCTCAACGCCGGTATATTCATCAATCAGTTGACAAAGATAATCCTTCTAAAATTTGGAAATTTCTGAGATCCTTGGGAGTTGGTAAATTAGAGCAAAATTCTGTTCCAAAAAACTTCAATATTCAATCAACATTTCACGACTGTTATGAATTTTGACAATATTATAAAGTCTAACACATTAAGAAATCTTTCAACAGCTCCAACTCCTTCTCATTCTCCTTTTTTTCTCAGGCCATTATCTGATTGTGATGTTACGAGTGCCATAAAATCCATTACTTCAAACTCTGTCGGCAGTGATGGTATTAGTCGCAATATGATTATCCCTATTCTAGATGTCATCAACCCGATTATCACTCATATCCTAAACTCATCCATGGCTAGTGGTACTTTTCCAGCAGCCTGGAAAGAGGCACAAGTCATTCCTCTCCCTAAAAAGTCTAATCCTACGTCCTTTTCTGAATTCCGACCGATATCCATTCTTCCCTTCCTATCCAAAGTCCTAGAACGTCTAGTCCACAAACAATTAAGTATTTTCCTAAATTACAACTCATTAATGAATCCTTTTCAATCTGGTTTCCGCCCAGGCCATAGTACAACAACAGCTTTAGTGAAAATTACAGATGATATCCGCCAGGGGATGGAGAGTGGTCTACTGACGATACTATCACTGCTAGACTTTAGTAGTGCTTTTAATAATGTTGACCATGACATATTACTTAGCATTCTCCGCACTCTTAACATATCTCCAACAGTAATTGGTTGGTTTCACAGTTACCTGCATGGACGCCGACAGCGAATACGTGTTGATGACAATTACTCATCATGGTCTGGCCTTACTGCTGGTGTTCCACAGGGCGGCGTTTTATCTCCTCTCTTATTTGCGATTTTCATTAATTCAATCTCCGATAAATTAACCTCATCCTATCACCTCTATGCGGACGATTTACAGATATACACTCAAGCTGCTCCAGATGATTTAAGTAGTGCCGTGAGACAAATCAATTTAGACTTAAACCACATACTTCAATGGAGTACAATGTTTGGTCTTGCAGTGAATCCTCGTAAGACCCAAGTGATAGTCATCGGTAGCTCCAGAATACGTGCAAAAGTAGAT
The DNA here is from genome assembly GCA_019925095.2 of Dendrolimus kikuchii. Classification (NCBI taxonomy): domain Eukaryota; kingdom Metazoa; phylum Arthropoda; class Insecta; order Lepidoptera; family Lasiocampidae; genus Dendrolimus; species Dendrolimus kikuchii. The sequence continues at coordinate 4,819,919 of CM034390.1, read as the reverse complement.
TTCGCAACTCTACCGAACATTGTTTTTGACGGCACTTGTATCCCACTGAGTGACACTGTAAAAAATTTAGGTGTTGTCATCGATAGTGATCTGTCTTGGAAGTCTCACCTCTCCGAATTAAGTCGGAGAGTTTTTCTGTCTTCTAGATCCCTGAGAAGGCTGAGAAATTTTCTGCCTACTGCCACCAAAATTACGCTTGCACAGTCTCTTTTGCTACCCATTTTAGATTACGCTGACGCCTGCTATCTTGACTTAACCGTAGAACAGCTAAATAAACTTGAGCGACTTCAGAATTTTTGCATTAGGTTCATATTTGGATTGCGAAAATATGACCATGTTTCTGATTTTCGTGAAAAACTCAAGTGGCTCCCTATCCGCTTTCGCCGGAATACTCACATTCTCACATTACTTTATAACATATTATTTATTCCTAGTAGTCCTCCTTACCTTAAGGAACGTTTTCAATTCCTTCGTCTTTCTACTTCCCACAATTTGCGCACTCATACGTATCGTAAACTCACTACACCTGCACACACTTCATCTTTTTATGATAACTCTTTTACAGTGCAGGCTGTCAAACTTTGGAATGCGCTGCCTATTACTGTCAGAGAGGCCAAAACATCACCTACATTTAAGAACGCACTCAGAAAACACTACTTTTCCTTAAATAATTATTCCTAACTCTTATATTATAGACTATTTAGCATATACATGTGTATATATAAATATGTATGTATTTAGTTTATAAAGCAATTTAAGTATGTGTATTTAATATGTATATTATGTAGTTTAAGTATGTTTATTTATGATACACCTATTTAATGATCTGCACCACCTACATCGCCAGATTAGGTTAAATTATTCCTTAAGTTAGGTTGCCTGGAAGAGATTGCTTTAAGCGATAAGGCCGCCTATTGTTTGTACCATGACAATATTGTAATTGTGTATTTTTGATATTGTATATTTGGTGAGCAATAACGTGACTTAGACTTAGGAGAGTACAAATTATGACTGCTACTATTTTAATAACTTTTGTACAGTACCCGTCATGTCAGTACCCTATACTAAAAATGTTTTTAAGACTTAATGATTTTAAGTACATCTTAAGGTAGACTTGATGCCATAAACATCGAATTTTGTGTAATTGCATATTTTTTTTATTGCAGGAGTTCAGCAGACAGGCAGACGGCCCACTTGATGGAAAGCGGTTACCATCGCCTATGGACATTTGCAACACCAAAGGCGCTACAAATGCGCTGTTGCTCTCTTAAGGGAGACTGGAACCTGGTCACTAATGCCGGAACACAACACAAGGTTGTTATGGCGACATACTTTAAACCAGGGGTGGTAGCCATCCAGTCAGGCAAATGCCCTACCACCTGGGTGTGGGTTGTTTTTGCAATTTGCAATATGGTTGGTAACGATACCTACCTACCTATACTTGGAAAAGGTTATATTTTATCTATAAAGTAATTATTAAAAGTATTTGCAGTTTCTAAAGGATCAGTTATTATGTCTTTACCAGTCTTAAGTCTATAGATGTTAACTTTGGGTTCATTATGTTTCTTTCATACAATCTTTTTTTAACCATCTTGACTGTACCCAACAATCTTCCAGTTCAACATTTCCTTTATAGCAGGATTTTCATCCCTCCTCATCCCGGATCTTGAATTTTTTCGAAGGGATTTTTACCTTAATCATCATCATCATCATTTCAGCCATCAGATGCCATGATAGTCATGCGTGCGTCTGCCCGCCCGGGGCATGGGCTCGGCTTGTTCTGTGACTTAGTTTAAAAAAAATGACACGTGCTCGCAGAACGTTACACGAATCAATTTGTAAACTGGCGAACCTTTTCATACCGCGACTGTACATTTTTCTAAATCAGCTAATATAAATATATCCAGTTAAGTATGAAAAGCTTTAAGTGAATTCATTCGTCTTCATTTATATAAAGAATATAATAGCAACTATCACATAATCAACATGCAAAAAAACAAACCAACGATATTAACGCAATATAAATTATGTAACACGAACAGACGCAATTAATTGTACCTATTCTTACACAAACACTTGGAAATTTGTTTACATTAAACACTTTTGTTTTACTACATGTCATTTCATAATTCGTGACTGGTAGTTAAGAAGTAAAACAATTTCTACAGAAAATATTAACACAGTCGCTAGTTCGTTCAAACATTCGCTTGGATCAATATTAGCCAGTTTTCATAGCACGATAATGAACGAAACCGATTTTGCAGTAAAACTCAGCGTTATCAAAACGAAGTGGGCAGGGCGAGTATTAATGTTATGTTAAAATTCTCGCGCTGCCCATTTCTGTCGTCCTTTCCTGCTTGTTGCAGTAGAAGTAGGCAGAATATAAAGGCTTTAGAGGTGATGCGAAGAATCTTCTACCAAGCTGTAACTACTTTCATACTACTACTACTACTACTATACAATTTATATATCCTAATTGTAGAGAGTTGGTCTGAAAGAGATTGTCGGGGTGAAGGTAAGGAAAGGAATGCTCCGGTGGTTCGGGCATGTGGAAAGAATGCATGATGAAAGAATGACTAAACAACAGATATACAATGCAAAAGTGGATGGATGCAGAAGTCGTGGAAGGCCACGACACACCTTCCATGATCAAATTGATCGTGTACTAGCAGAAGGTGATGTCAGGAGCCTTAAGAACAGACGAGCGTGCATGACAAGAGTTATGAATGTCAAAGAGGCAAGTGAGGTGTGTAAGAAAAAGCCTAAATGGCACTCTGTTGTTCATGCCTACCCCGCAAGGGAACTGGCGTGAAGTTATGTATGTAATTGTATATGTATTTAGTGTTCACACCACCGTCATACACTTGCGATACTCCCGTTCATTAAATCCATAAGCCTGGTTGTCAGGAAGAGATCGATAAGGCCGCGCATTGTTACTGCCTTTACTGTTTAATGTGACTACTGTAGATTGTTTATTTTATGTGTATGCGGTGAACATTATATAGTATTCTATTTTATTGACAAAGCACAAAATGATAAAATGCACAGAGAGAAAAGCTCTGTAGCTTTTCTTTGTGCCGCTCAAAATGAACTAAAAAAACACAAACACACACATTGTAAGTCCCCAAATTAAGCATGTTACGCCTGTGTTATGGGTAACATACAACGGACTATTCCGGGGCCGATTCCAGACACCCTGACCATACATAGTAAATAACGGAAAATTCTTTAACCGAAATTTACCAAGCCAGGAATCGAACCCGGAGCTTCTGCATTGCAGTGAAGTAGGCCGACACAAGGGTAGCCCGTTCAACCACGGAGGCCGTCGAAATAGTAGGTATGTATGTTCTAAAATTCCTTAAAATGTGTATAATTAATATTACGAATTACGTACTAGAACTCTTAAGGAGATTTTGCCCAGAAGGCTGACTTCACAGCTAACATAGCTGTAGGGCGAATTAACATTAATTCGCCCTACTAAATCCAAACAAAGCATCCGGTAACAGGCAGCTTAATAATTACTCAACGGAATTGTTAAAAGCAATCTTCGTTAAAATATTATTAAGAACCTCGAATTTTCTTATAATTTTCCACCTCGTAGTTCCCTAGTTAAAGGGGAGGCTGTACTCTTTTTACTCATAAACTGTTTTACTTAAATGAAAGTAGGTATCCATTTCAAAATTTAATCTTACAGATTACTTATTGAAAGTTATGAGTCTACCACCGCTTCAAAGCAATATTTGTTACTGCTAAAGAAGCCGCACTACAAATTAAAAAAACTTATTAGGAGAGTTGGGCTTCAGTAACTTTTATTGTTGACTTAAAATCAGTCTAACCAGACTCACTATTAGGTTTGATAGAGAAAAATTATTGTGACACAACGATATCAAGGTCTATTTAGGCACTCGAACAGTGCATTTTATGACACTTTATACGCTTCTCTCTTCGTTGATAACTCCTTTATGGTACAGGCTGTCCGTTTATGCAACTCACTGCCACTCAAAGTCAGGCAAGCCAAATCAGTGGTCTTAGTTAAAGTCATGGTTAGTAATTATTTTTGGTCCTTCCAGGTCTAACAGTGCTGCTTATTCTGTATGTATTATGATAATTATAGTATATAAAATGTATTATTTATTTACTTATACTCTGAATGTTTCCTATTTTTATGGCCTTCACCGACACTATCATGTTATAATATTTTCCTTAGTTTAGGGGGTAGCATAGAAGAGATCGCTTTAAGCGATAAGGCCGCCTTTTGTTTAACAATTGGTGTACCTAGTTTTAATTTTTGCTGAACAATAAAGTGTTTGCATTAATTCATTCATAATATAAAAAAAACCGTCTTGTGTTTTGAACAAAAGAATATTAAGATGACGTAGTCAGTATATTTAATTACTATTCGATTACTTAATTGCGGTAAAACAATTCGTAACAAATGCACGACTGCGTAATGACTAACCATAATAGACGTATCCACAACGTCATGTATATGTTGTATGCGTGAACATAACCGAGAGAATAATTTTAAAAGAGATAAAAGAAACGTGAGTGCATTAGGAGTATATAACAGCAGTGACTAGGTGAAACATACTCGACCATAAACATCATGTTATAGCATTTTCATAGTTGGTTAAACCACGTTATGTTATTACATGGTTAACACGGGTTCGTTGGACGATATAAATCTTTAGCACGATAAGGATTGTTATAGTGCAGCTAGTTCAGATTGTCTGTTAGCATGCACTAATAGTAAAAGTAAAGTACTTTTAAAAATACTGAAATATTCAAAACCGTGCTGTCGTGCTGTGCCACTTTCGTCTCAGGGCCGGTTCCTATATCTTACCGACCTTTCGTTTACTATACCATAGGTTAAAATTTTACATAAACTCCATACAAGAAATGTCAGATGTTTTATCCGTGCAGGAACGGAGAAAGAATACAATTTCCTGCGGCCCGGCGGCCTGTCGTAAGAGGCGACTAAACAACCCACAGCCAGGTGGTAGAGTATTTGCTCGACTGGATGGCGACCACCCCTGGTCTAGAGTATGCCGCCATAACAACCTTGTGTTGTGTTCCGGCATTAGTGACCAGGTCCCAGTCTCCTTTAAGAGAGCAGCAGCGCATTTGTAGCGTCTTTGGTGTTGCAAATGTCCATAGGCGATGGTAACCGCTTTTCCATCAAGTGGGCCGTCTGCCTGTCTGCTGAACTCCTGCAATAAAAAAAAAAAAAAAAAAAAAAAAAAATATCGCATGTACATGTTCAACCGCGAGTAAAATCAGCACGCCTTCGTGAAACGCAAGAACTATACTAGACAAGTAGATACTTTAGAGACCGAAATACAAACATTAACACTTTTCATTTTGAATTATGCGAGTGTTTCAAGATATGATACCTAGCAGCAAGCATATGAAGCCGCTTGGAAAGCCCTCACACGAACGTATAAACATATGGAAGTAATTTGTATAATTCATCGAAAACAACAACATCCGTATACAGGCTACAATAAAATTATTTTAAATGAGATTAAAAATATCTTTATGATATTACGAAGAATAACCAGACCAGCTCTGTATCCATCTGCCAGTTATAATAATCGCGGAATGTTGACCTAATGAACTTGATATAAAAATTAGTATTTTTATAAACTTAATTGATTTGAAGATTATGTTATCAAACATCACTCGTTGATGATATTTTAGGTCATATGAGTCATGTATTTATTATCTACTAGTATGCCCCGCGGCTACGCCGCGTTTCGAACCTTAGGCAGTAGCTTTATTTTACTTACACGAAAATTTAATTCAGTTTTTTACATATAACAAAGAAACTAAGTCCATATAATCTAGACAACTGCCCAGGAAAACATAGATACGAGTCGAAGCCAACTTGATTTGCAGTAATACAACGAATGATATGTTATTTATGACACAACGTAGGTATTTGTTAGTAAACTGTAAAAATGCAATTGCAGTGCCATCTATTTAGCTAATCTGTCTATTCTATGGAAACGACATCATTTATTAAAAAGTATCCAAGCGTTGATTCGGGATATAAGCCATCTCTCTGTCGAGTGTCGTTCATATACGTTCTATAGTTTTCAAAAAGAGTGCAATCGCGGCGTCATCTTTTTCGATATTATCGTCTATCCCGCGAAAACGACGTCATTTAACTTGAAGTTTTACAGGGAGATTGTTAATGTACTTGTCCAATTTGAAAACCTGCCTATAAAACTTCAAGTTTAAATTTTGTTGCGATTCGTTTTTCCACTTGTCCGTTGCCATTCGTTTTTCCACTTGTCTGTTGCGATTCGTTTTTCCACTTGTCCGTTGAAGTTTCACTTCACACATTTCGACTTTTATTTTTGTTACGAGTCGCGAGACTCGAATTAAAATGCCGTTAGAATTACTAGAGTTTATTAGAATTATACAAACACGTATAACACAGGTACAAATATAACCGAACATAACAAGTCCAAACGTAATGCAGAAAGTCGTAATTCAATAAAACGCGCAAAGTCCGTCACTTATTAGATTCCCGATTGTAGTACACACATCTCGCTTCGCTAGTGGTTCTCGCTCGACTAACTCCTCCCTCAATCGGGCCATTGTTTTATACTGCACAAATGCAATATGTCCGCCCGGCAACGTGGACCGAAAATCCGTAACACCTGGCTAATGATTACAATAAAACAATAGACCGTATGCCAATAAGTAAACAAAAGAAGACGAACATAAAAGAGTTTCAATGTTATTAGTTCAAATGCCGACGGGTAATGAATATGCTTTGTTTCAGATATGCAGGTGGGTTTTTTTTTCGGGACCTGAGTTGTAACATTATATTATTTTGGTCTGTTTTGGTTTAATAAAAATTTTGAATGCGTCAAAAAGTGAACGTATAACTCATGTAGTCATATAGGAAGGCCTAAAGCGAATGTGTTTGGAGAATCGCTTAGTGAAATTGACACGTGTCTGGTATGTATAATGTCCATATACATACCATACCATATATGTACCATACATACGACATATATTGGTGTTTGTAAAACATGGTTGGTTGCTGGACATACATTGTTTTTCGTTAAAAGATCATTTTCATACATTACAAACAGAATTTATGCAACGAATTAATGATGTTTAAATATCTATTACAGTAGAAAATGTTATATATTAATCGTCTGACGAGACAATTTAACTAATATTTTATTTATTGTAAGAAGAAACAAGATATGAAAAGTTCCATTTCATCTACATACTTGACATGTTCGTCATATACATCTGCAAAAACAACCGCTTTAGGCCCGAGAATTTAAGAGCTTTCACAATTATATTCTATAGTACTGTAGGATTTTCATTCCTTGTATTCTTCTTTCATGACCCCGCTTTATTATCAAATCAGAACTAAGCACTAGAATGATGATAACTATTACTCGCCTCTGCTCCTATTCTTGATATAACAATATTTGTACACGACTCCCTGCGGCACGAATAAACCCATAAGGTGACAAATGAAAAATGACAAAATTAAAAAGACTGATTTTGCTTGCTTGAGTGTACTGATATATGTATATAACTTATTATCACATAATCATAAATATACACAGCCCATAGATAAAATAACAAAACAATCTTTCCTATTTAATATTAATACAGCGTGCTAGGCTTCCTGGTCCCATGAATAAAGAACAGTGTAAGTACGTCAGTGGCTTTTTTTCATACAGACAGCACCTAAGAAATAATGAGTTCTGAGAAATTTAAAACGTGCCTGTCTGGGTTACAAAGGAAATTTAATGGAGAGCCAACAATGATAAAAAAATCCCAATAATTCACCAACTTAACAAGTGTATAAGAGATATTTGATAGCTATGCTCTTAAATAGCGGAAAAATAGAAAACAATTATTTCTAATTGGTTTATGAGTATTGGTACTAATGTCCCGTCCTGTAACCGTCCGTGGTACAACCCGCAAGAGTTAACTTGAGACTTCGCTCAGATGACGTAAGCGCGAGGTACTGACGCATCGATGGCGAGAGCGGTAAGAAGGCGGGGGTAGAAAGCGGTAGGAAGGGCGCATTCCGCTCAAGTTAACTCTTGCGGATAGTAAGTCCCGAATTTTGCAATGCCTATAAATACCGAAGTTTATACATTTTAATAAAAACTACAGGTCTGTCGTTTTATATACATGCAACTAAAACTTAGAACCGAACTAAGTGAAATCTTAAAGTAAAAAAAATAATTAAGAAAACAATATATTTTTCAAACATAAAAAATTATAGCTGCTCTTTTGCAACAAATAGCGCCGAAACAGATGTTTATCGTATAGAAATCTGATATTGCGCAGCATTCCTTCTACAGTTAACATGGATGACATAAAAGTTTCTCCGGTCAGATGTTGGAACTAAACTAAACTAAAGATGTTGTTTTCGCAGATTCATAATAGGAACTTGATGTCATATCTTACAACTACCAGTATATGTAGACGTGTCAATTTCGATAAACGATTCTCCAAAGACGCTTTAGGCCCTCTGTACTCTGTACATTAAAACAAAACTAATCACAATACTTCTAATGATATAATCCGTGAAAGAAATCGAATAATATTCCAAATATAAAAACTAAAACACATCAATTTTCAACAGTAACAAACTAACGCAAAAACAACTTTACGTTTTTGATACTCTTTCACACTTCTACATGAATACAAAAATAAAATAAAAATATTATACTCCTCTGCGACAATCATCTGCGCGATTCGCGTGCGAGCCACGCCCACTGCGCGGGCGCACGCTCACCGGGCGTCCTTCGCTCAGTCAAGGCCGCCCACGCGCACACAACGGACGCAACACAAACTTGATCCTCAATCTTTGTTTATAGAAAAACCAGTTTGGTAGTATCGGTTAGACGTTTTTGCACCTAACCAGGAATAAACGGAGCAGATTAACGGATCGCCACGTAATGTTACTAATGTAGTTATTTTTAAAGCTCAGCAGAATCTATTATATAAAAATTGATCATTTTATATCTCGCTATTCAGTTGAAGTAATATTGTATACTATTTGCAATTAAATTGGACTGACTCAATGTAAGGTAGGATCCCAAATATCGCATTGATAACAAGGTGAATGCCAATAGACAATAATTTAGTAACATGACCAGAAATTACGCTAATTAAATAGACACGTATGAATCTCATTACATACCTCAACTCTCTCGGTCAAAAAATTACGTACCATTTAAATAAAAAAGAAAATTATACATACGCACATAAATACAGAGAATACAATTATTTGCAAACCGTTCCAAAAAATGAAAAAACACAAACAAGCAAATCATCAAGTACAAAAATTAACATGAATTAATTCTTTCATTAGTAAACACATAAAAGTATCATAAAAATCTAAAATTAGTATATTACGCCATTGAAGTTCACTATAGATAATACAATCGGCATATAAAAACAGCAATTGAATGCTGTCTTGACTGTAAATGGTGTAATTATAATAATTCATCTGTTAATCATCGTTTCTAATGTCTTAGAAAAATTCTAATGCAAATATAGGATAGAAGAAAATGTTGTTCCAGACAATACTAATAATATTAATACAGAACGACTTTTCAAACGTTGTTTCAGCGCAAAATCAGAAGGTACACAAAATAACAAACAATACAGAAAACATTAGTGAGGCCGACTTTGAAGAAAAGTCTATAAAACCGAGTATACGAGTCGTAATTGTGAAAAGTATTGATAAATATATTGATATAATATGATGTCAGAAGCCTTAAAAACAGACGAGCGTGCATGACAAAAGTTATGAATGTCAAAGAAGCAAGTAAGGTGTGTAAGAATAAGCCTGAATGGCGCTCTGTCGTTCGTGCCTACACCGGAAGGGAACTGGCGAGAAGTTATGTATGTATGTATGATATAATATTATAAAATTCTAAACATGCCGTGTACATTGAAGCTATTAAAAAAACAACTGGAATACTACACTATATAAACGATGGAGAATACGTTGCAATGTTTTTTATATTTCTTGTCTGTTTGTTCGGGATTCACGTACAAACTACTTGGCCGATTTCGATGCGGTTTTCGCTGATCGGCAGCGAATTCTTAAACTTAAAATTTGCACTACATTTTATCGTGAGAATCCCGAGGGAATTTTTCTGGAAATGATTCAAAATGATTGAAAAAGAATAATGGAATTCCAATGCGATTTTTTTCACCGATCAATAGTAAATTTTATGTAATAAAATGTGTGATATTTTTTATCCTAGTAATTCCGCAAGAATTTTCCGGGATCGGTTTGAAGTTCTTCGATTGCATAAAAATTTGCTTTATCCGTTACAGTTTTCATTAAAGCGATAGTTTATATTCTATACTACGGGACTTTGTGGCCCGGAAATTTCAAGTCAAACGTGGACAAAGTCGCGGGCATATCCTAGTAATGACACACAGCAATATAAAGATGAGGAGAAACCTGTCAAAAAATGTATTTAATTTCCTATATTCATTAAACATTAACCCACTTTTTCATAATACTGTTACATACCGACAAAAGTGAATGCACACCTGCCTGCCATTAAGTACAATTTATTACCTTCCCGCATTTGGACTTCTTTTGTTTACTTAGAAAAACGGTCTATTGTGTATTGTACTAGTTTATGGCCGTTCGCAAGAATAATTAAGCAGGTGTGCGGATTACGTATTTCTAGGAAATTAAGTCGACGATACGGACGGGCACAATTATATTTGTAAAGTATAAAACGACGGCAGCATGGAGAGGGGAGGCAGTCAAGCGACGATTACGATACAAGCAAGACGTGTGTACATTCGATAATCTGTATAGTGACGGACTTTGCGCGTGTTATTGAATCGTGCAGTTTGTACTGGTTGTGTCCAGTTATATTTATACCTGTGTTATACGTGTTTGTATAGTTCTAATAAATTCTATAGTAATTCCAACGTCATTTTTAATTCGAGTCCCGCACTCGTAACAATACATACTTGTACGTTTAACAAAAAGCCCTTTTCATAATGGTATGCTGAATGTGATTTTGAATAAGACTTTTTTAACAATGTTTTGAACCTCGTATAACAATTATGAATAATAGAGTAATTGATAACAAAATATATGTTTTGAATTATTTATTCTCCTAAACATCTCTGAATTATAAATATGTAATACATTTTGACCTGATATTTCAATATACCTCAATCTTCTTTTTTTTTGCTAAGCATAATATCTGAAAATTTATATCTCTGCAAGAACACTTATGTCTTATATTTTATAGCACACGTGTAATAGCTATCTTAAATATGCTTGATGATAACATAAAATTCCGTTGCTATTGTCAGAATAACACATTTAGACAATTTTATTTTCAAATATCGAAAGTTAGTTGACGACAAAATAATATTGGCAACGGTGTCATCCAATCGAAGTTTACAAGACCGGAGTTCTTGGCAATTGGTGAGAGACATCAAATAACAATGACTTGTAAATATAAACAAGCGAAACACATTTATATTTGTGGCGCGTGGCCTGATGAGGTTGAGATTGCGTTGGTTTGCGGGTATTGCGAGGTTTTACATACATTTCTATACTATCCAGACAGTCAAGTATTTTTAAATCAAGCACTTTAGATATTATATTGTTTTGCGACTTTGGAACAAATTAAGTGTACGTGTAAGAAATTTCAGAAAATCAGCTTTCAAGTATAGTGAGTAGAAAAAAAGATAATAATTCTTACTTGTTTTTAAGTGTACGAGTAATATACTCGTATAAAATACAAAATAATATGTAATAGTAAAGAAATTATTTGACGCATCTAAATTGAGTAGCGCGAATTGTATTTGTTCTTAAGCGATAATACCACTCACTGTTTCATAAATACCCTTTAATCTTGTAATTCTTGCGGTGAACATGTTAGATTTGGCACACTATAGTTAATATAGCTGGCCATCACATTGAAACTTAGCAAACACAAGACTCGCTTCACCAAAGGTAAGATCTAGCATTCTGAGGAAAGTATCTTTTGATGCATATTTAGATTCAACCTTCAGACTCAGCTTCCAAAACTGCCCCTGATTTGGATGGTGATCGATGTTGTTTAATCGTATCGAACTGTAATCTGTCAAAATGATTCAATTTGAATGCCGTTTTAAACAAAGCATAAAGCACAGTAAACATTGTGAAACACGAAGTCATAGATACAAATGAGAAAATACTCATCAACAAATCATATCACGCTTATTGTTTTAATTTTCAAAGGGGAAAAATGAACGACTGTCGCTGTTTTGGGGTCATGGTCACATGTGTGTTTACATAAAACGACCATAAGATTAAGCATGATCAGAACAATATTGACTATCGAATTAACTTATGAAATATAAATGAACAAATCAAACAATCTTAAAAATAAGCTAATATGAAAGTCTATCTATGAAAGAACTAGAAAGAACATTATCAAATATTAACTGTGCGTATGTTATAAGTCCTGACCGTATAAGTGGGTGTAAGTATGAATGTAGAAACAAGTACAATTGAATTGTTCACATGCCACGTAACAAGGTGACACAACACGTGAACGGTGTTGGATTATATGGTACAGAACTTTACAATGGGCACGTGCGTGGGTGAGGAGCTAAGGCCCTAATTAGCACAGACGCAACCCCAACGCGACCTCTAGCCACCGACAATCAACGCTTAATTGAATAAAGTGGACCGACAAGTCAAATTGCAAATTTGATGCGCTTCGTTACCTACTCGTTAAAGTTAAAAATGTTCGTAATAGAGATCAAACTCATGTACATCTTAATAGATTTAACGAGATGGTATACAATGTGAATGAACTCAAGATATAAAAAATTAAAGCTATTAACATTACTCCTAGTTGTTTTTTTTTTGTTAACTAACACATACGTCGGATAAACATGAAACAAGTTATTCGTTTATTATAAGCATTTTGCATGTGCATATTATAGAAGAGAATACAGACATTGAAGGGTTGTGAAATGTGAATAAACCAATAAAATAGGCCAAACGTTTTCTATACGCGCCGCCTGTACAAATAAATACGCTACTGTTATTCTTTTCTGCACATAAGATCGATGATACTATTTTCGGCGGGGCAAATTCACAACGCGGATTCCGTCAGAAATAACTCCCGTGTTTTACCATCGCACAGTACGCCACCGTAAATCTTTCGCGGCCGCAAGTCGATTGTGAAAAACACTCATGTTATCTGCGAACCTAGATATTTGCCTCGAGTAGAACGACATTGAGCACTTACTGGCGATGGTATAATTCAAGATAATGATGCAACAATAATGGTAGGCTTAGATAATGAAAAAACTGAAATAAACAAGACGAATAACAGACACAAGACTGTTAAACGGCCAGCTGTTATTAGCCCCATGGCAACGTATTAATTGAATACGTTGAGTGACACGTAAATGAGCTCAATTAGGCAGAATATTTACATAAAATAAAGCAGAACATGTAAATGACAATACAATGTTACATGTAGACTTTAACTTGGAACCGGAAAGAAAAACAAATATTGGAGATGTTAATAATTTACACGATACCTAATTATAATTAAAACAAAAGAATTAAACGTACAAGATAACAATTAAAGCGGGCTTGTTTATTTCTTACTTTCATCTACTTATCATAATAGTATTGGAGGAATATTTTAAATCGTACGAGTGGGTACTAAAATAGATAACGTAGCACAAATACTAGATAGACTTAGTAATTAAATTACTTTAATGTTCTGTCGGCAGTTTCCATTGGCCTATTTTGGTGTGTACAACATACCTACAATTTAGAATGTATGTGTCACAAGAAGAGACAATTTCCGTAAGTAGCTAGCGAGAACAAGTTGCACATAAACAGTATTGTTCCGATAACCTCGCACAAGTAAGACCCTGTTTACAGCGCTGCCTAGCTTGATTGATAATGCGATATTAACAAAACGACCCACAGGTTATCACGCTGGTATATTATTAAATCGTATTCAATGCAGATTATTTTTAAGCTTTTATCGATTTTTGTATAGGTCATCTCTGTTTACTTGTGATTTTTGTAACACCGAGCGTCGGCCGAGAATTTGAGTGCGCGGGGAAATTTATAAACTGTTAGGCAACTAATAAATAGAATCTTGTTATACAAATGACAATATGAATAGTATATAGTGATCCAAGTCTAGCTAGGTTAGTTTTATTATATTTTCAATCAAGCATTACAGTAGACAATTGAAATTTAGAGGTCAATTAATATTAATCAACAGCCGAGTCTTGTCCGATCAATCTAGTATGTAAATTCGTTAGCGAACCATTTTAAGCGACCGATTGTAAATCGAACGTAAATATAGCGGTTCGAGACTATTTACAAAGCAATATTAACCTAAATAAACGGCTCCCGAAGCCGGGAGACCGTTTCAATCCAGGGCCAAAGGTTGAATTGGATTTCCAGAAGGTAAACTCGATCGACGATCAAACAATTTTGGGGATTGGAATTTTATTGAAACAAGGATTTGTATACACTGCCATTCGTTTGCTTGTTTACAAAATCAATCGTTAGCAACCTGTCCTATATTAATTTTGAGCAGAAAGCAATTTTTTTACCACCTTCAAAATGGAGGAGGCTCTCAATACGTCTGTATGTTGTTTTTTTTTTTGTACGTTCGTTACTCGATTTCTCCGTCAATTGTGAACCAAAAACACATGAACAAAGTGTCTTCTCCTTAATAATGTCAATAGGAAACGTGTTATTGGACATATTCTTAGTTTAAGTTATGTCTAGTTATTTTAGGTCAGATTAAAATTACTCATTAGTCTTATCTCCTAGATTAGATTGTAATTTTAATGTTGTATCACTAAGATACATCATTTAGGGGGCAAAAAAATTGTGGACCGATTTTCAAATTTTTATTTTAATCCAAAGGTTATATATACTCCCGTTTAGGTCCCATTGTCGCCATGTCAGGATCTGATGAGCGAATTCCAAGAATTAGAGAAACCAACGAAAATTGATAACAGACTTCTTCGTAACACGATATCTCTGTCAATTCTAAACCGATTTTAAAATTTTCCTCTTTACTCGTAAGTACACATTGTGAAGTCGATTTTATTTTTGTGAGAAAAACAATAGATTTTTTGCAAATGTCTATATATAGATCATGAATTTATGTTAGCAATTGTAACAGAAGTTTTGAAATAAAAAATATTTGAACTGTTTTTAGTTGAAAATTAATTGATGATGAAATAGAGTGCCAATGTATCAACGACTGGTCTGTCACATTCCATAAGGGTACTTATAATTGAGAGAGCCTGTGCAGTGTCTGAGCCAGCGTACTACATTGTTATAAAAATAAATGCAAATTTTTCAACAATCGAGTAATAATTCACAGCGGTATGAAATAGCGGGACTCGCTTACAAATCACATACATATATAGGGAACAAGAATAATCGGATGGAAAGGATAATCTACCTTCGCGATAGTAATGATATCATAAATATTGGCAGTGCTCACGGCGATAACGCACTAAAATAGAGCGACCTAATAAATAGGAAACAACTCGGAGTCACCATTACGCAACGTCTTCTACACGGATATGATTGTGCCGAGAACATTGCACAATAGCGAAGCATATATTCAAAACAGTAAACAGACAAGAGAATGGAGTACTTGAAAGTCAAATCAACTAAGACTTTTTACGATCATGCAAAAGGTCACAGCCTCCTGGCAAAACTACGATTGAGACAATATTGACAGGCGATTTTGACGAGATAATAACAGCAGCATTGGGCTCCAGATGTTGTACGTTTTGGTGTCATAGTTCTATCTAGCCAAACAATTTATTAAAATTATTGTTTCTTACGTACATTATTTATATTTATAATAAATATTTGTATAAAATTCATATTTGGTTTTTAAAAAATATGATCACGTTTCTAAATACTGCAAAAAGCTTAAGTGGTTGCCTATCGCACTTCGCCGGAATGCTCATCTTGTCCAATTACTATATACTTCCTTTATACTCAATTTTGCGCTCTACTA
Source organism: Dendrolimus kikuchii (assembly GCA_019925095.2). NCBI lineage: Eukaryota > Metazoa > Arthropoda > Insecta > Lepidoptera > Lasiocampidae > Dendrolimus > Dendrolimus kikuchii. The sequence goes on along the minus strand of CM034390.1, from coordinate 4,803,855 downwards.
CTGATCTCTTGTTAACGGCACCTGCACACTCTTCAACATTTTATGCCAACTCCTTCGCCGCGCAGGCTGTGTGTGTTTCTTTGGAACTCTTTGCCCATAGACGTTAAAAAAAGCTAAAACCTTTGCCATATTTAAAAATTCACTCAGGAAACATTATGTTAACTTTACGCAACAATATATGTGCTGGTTTACTCTATCTTAAATTGTAATCTGCTGTCCATGTATGTCATTATTTTTTTCCATTTTTTTTTTCGAAATAATTAGATAAGTTACGAATTTCCTCTGAGTGCATCAGGTTGCCTGGAAGAGATCGCTTTTAGCGATAATGCTGCCTTTTGTTTATCAGTTATGTAACTACTGTCTTGTTGTGCATTTTTGTCATTAGTGTTTTGGTGAACAATATAGTGTTATATTGTTATCTACAATACTTTTTTTAACATTCGTATATGATAATCGTAATTAAGAATTATTTCTATCATGAAATTTTAAAAGTAAGGCCATAACATGGTATTTAAACGCACATTTGTTTTAGAATTTATTGTAATGTGTTAAATATCCATTTAGGCGTTGCTCAGAAACCATAGAGTATACAGTAGGATTTTAGACTTTTAGTAAAATCTATCCTCAGCCCTTTGGAGATTTCAAAAACTGAAGTAAAATCCTTAAGGATTTTTATATAAATAGTTTTTTATTGTTGTATCAATTATTGTGACTGAATTACAAAAGCATACAGAATTTGTCGAAAACAAGTGCAATGAAACGTAGTAGAATACATTTATAATAACTTGTAATGAAGAACCTACAATTATGACTTATTACAAAGTAATGACTATTAACACAATTATAAAGCTATTTCCACCATCTGCGAACGTCTGCATGATCATAAAGAACAGAAACAGCCCATATATCATGATAATGCACCAAGCAGTGACCCCAGTCGGGTTAAGAAACCTTATATAACAATTAATACGTTCATTAATTAGCAGTAAATAGACTTAATACATGTTGAGAAATCGATCACATTGATTGCTTATTCGGCAAGTTGTTATGCTATAATTAAATGATACGTCTCTTAATATAACTAACTAACATGTCTCAGCAATTTAGCTCGGTAATGTTAAATCGCTGATACGCATTTCTATTATTTGAGTTATCACAATAATTAACGTTTTCGTTTGGCTCCGTTTGTCTATCGAGAAGTTTTTTGAAGTGCAACTTCTTTAGAATCGTTGTGATTTGAAAATCGATGAAACTAAAAAGAGATAAACTGATAAAATTCAACCTTGTTTAATTCAAAATAAAACACATTTCCCTTTACTCGTTAGTATTAATTTTCAATTTAAATAAAACTTAAAAGATTTCAAATGAATTTTAGCTCTATCTGTATATACTTAAGGCAGATATTCTTTTATACATAGATCAAAGGAAATTTAGCGTAACAGTGCATTGAATTTTGAACTTTATGCTTGTGAGTTAAAGTGTAGGTTAGATTGAATATTTTGAATTATAATATGTTGACGGATATAGAATTATATTTATACTAGCTGTCCCGGCAGACGTTGTTCTGCCCTGAAGAAATAAAATTTAGAACCTGATTCCAGCGCCACCTACCGGGTCCAAATGTAAGCTATCCTATCTTTCAAGTCGGATCAAACTGCACACCACGGTGTGCAAATTTGATTAAAATCGGTCAAGTAGTTTAGGAACCCATCGCGGACAAACAACGTGACACGTAATCTATATATATTAAGATTTAGTAAAAGTTAGAGAAGCATTATCTGTGAGTATATTCTCTGAAATTTCACTTCTACTGCGTGTGAACTGCACACATACATTTTTTTAATGCTGGAGTTCGGTAAAACAGGCCAAAGGCCCACCTGATGGAAAGTGCTTACCACTTTCCATCAAGTCGTTTATGGACATTTGCATCACCAAAGTTGCTACCAATGTGCCATCATCGCCCTCGAAAGGGAGACTGGAACCTTACCACTGAGCCACTGATGCCTGAGCACGACTCACAGTTGTCTCGGCATGCTCTAGACCAGGGCTCCCTCTACCACCTGGCAGTGAAATGAAATGAAGTATTGTCGCTTGTCACGACAGGCCGCCCGGCGGCAAGAATTAATACTTATTAATTCTTATTCTTTCTCCGTTCCCGCACGATTAAAAACTTAAACAAGAGAAGAGTAAGGTATACGGAATTCTCGGAGTAGATTGCCCATAGCCACACTGCGAGCCTTCATTGTTACTTGGTATTAATTTTACTAGCTCTGTTAGTGACGTTGTTCTCACGGAATTTACACATCGTTATATTTAGATCAATTTAAATACAATTTTAAAGAAGAAAAAATATTTTATTCAGGACAAAACCAAAGATAAAGAGAATAGAAGCAAGTACGTCCTGAATTGAACCCAGTCTCAGCATAATGCTAGCCAACAGGAATTTTAAAAACGCTTACTTTGTTTGCTATGCTTATATGTTATTCAGATAACTAAGGTACTAACGCCAGGGAAAGCTAACGTAGTTCCAGCCTCGACCTTATACAATAGTTTTGAAAACAAACCTGATTTAAAAAAAAAACATTCTCACATTCCCACCAACTGTATGAAAATATTCTCCTATTACACACAACAAAAAGCAAACAAAGAAAGTACCTTTGAAACTTCACGTTCGTGCTCAAAGTTCAAAATATATTCCATTCAATAAATAACTTACTCCCATTATCAAATAACAAAGTCGAACAGTTAAATATACAAGTTTAATACTTAATTCATTTGTCGATAACACTGCGCGCTACGATGATAAATCAACATTCCAGACATTGCGCAGTATGTATGGGCGACTATAAAATATAATTAGGGTAGGTCGGCAATGTGATAAAAATCATACATATAGCATCCAAGAAGTTATGTATGTATAAAGTACCAAATAAAGTGAGTGATAAAGTGTGAAAACATAAATGCATAGCAACATGGGGAACCTACTCTTTATAAATATAATAGTGAAATTGAAGATCTAAATACATATAGATAAGTCTATTTATATAAAAATATTAAAATCAATACTAAGACATGCCAGTAAATTCCTATATAAAATTTTAAAATTAGGTATATATGGGGACTCAAATAAAGCAAATGAATTAAAACTTAAAATAAATTAAACTATGATAGATATTAAATTAGTTAATTCGTTTTCAACTATAAGTCTTGGTAAGTACCATATTACGAGTATGTATTACATTCTGGCAAAAAATGCGTATCAAAGTAGGTCTATTTAAAACAGTAGTCTTAAAATTTACGTACATTGATTTAATTATATTATATTATTATGTAGCAGCTGGTAAATTTTTTTCAAACATAGCTGATCAATACTTATTATATCTTGATTATTATTTATTTATATATTTATTTTATATCAAATAAATTACATTTTCCTTTAAACATTATATAAAAAAACAAATGTATTTAAAAAAATGTAAAAAACCGATGTCCGCCGGCAACGGGGTCTGGAGTCCAAACTACGGGTGGTTAGAGCACCAGAGATAGGAAGCTGCTCCTCACAATTCGTGCCGTGTCCAAGAGTGCTGCCTTCTGTATCTGGCCCTTCAGCCAATTTCCTAGCGAGAGCCTTTCTGGGTGACGGTCGAAGCTCTTCGCTACAAGACCGTTGACGGTGACAACTATCGGCAGAAGGCTCGTTGACTCCAGACGCCACATAGCGGTAACCTCGTGCGCAAAATCTAAGTAAGTGTTAGGTTTTCTTTTTCTTTCTTCACGAGGTTATTGTCATGTGGGACACGGATGTCAACAAGCATTGCTCGACGCGCAGATCAATCTATTATTTATTTTATTATATTGTATGTCGCTAGAGACTATGGGCCATAAAATTTAATGTAAATGTGGCGTGACACTGACCGGCGATTATCCCTGTCTACACCATATAGTAATGCACCCAAGGACAAACTCCGGCCAGTGTTGGACTACTGTGGGAAATGAAAACTTATTTATTTTATTATTATTGTTACGACCGAAGTGCCGACAAAAGTAGATTCACACCTGCGTACCATAAAAGTACACTTTATTACCTTTCCGCATTTGGACTTCTTTTATTTACTTTGTGCTTAAAATTTGTGATTAGAAAACAGCCCACTGTGTATTGTAATCTTTTATAGCAGTCATTAGCCAGGTGTGTCGAACTGATTCTAAGAAATGCCCCAATGGAGAGATCCTCAGTCTAGCGATAGCCGCAAGCAAAGCAAGACGTTAGTGACGTACTGGTTTGGACTGGTTGTATACAGTTATATTTGTACCTGTGTTATACGTGTTTGTATAGTTCTAATAAATTCTATAATAATTCCAACGGCATTTTAATTCGAGTCCTGCAACTCGTAACAATATTAATACGAATCCTGCCGGTTAGTATACAATTCTCAAAAATATATACAAACCGCCAGGATTTGTATCACAGTAGGTGGGATGAAAATAAAAACTTTTAGGCTATGCAATTTTAATAATAACCTGTAAAAGTGGTCTCGCCAAATACTCAAAATAACTAAAGTATCTTGGCAACTGTAATGAGTTCAATCAAAATAAGAAAAAAACAGGGCAAGCCGCTTCCGAATTTACGCCAAAATAAAGACGAAATGAAGCGTTTTTAAATATGACGATGACGAGATTTATGAAATAAGTAAACAAACGATCCGAGTATTTTTGTATTATTCAAGCCATTTATTATGTGTTAACACATTGGTCAGTACTTTTCCTATCATTAGTTAATACACAGATGATGTTTATACTTAAAAAAAAGTGTCACAAACATAGTTTATTTCATGTAATTTTCTTTCTAAGAATTTTTTATCGTTAATTTACACTGATTAATTATATTATTATCCAACTAAACAAAATACCATGTCATAGTCATAACAAATAAATCATAATTATAATTATGAAGTACGCCTATAAAGTTTTTATTATTGCAGGAGATCAGCAGACAGGCAGACGGCCCACTTGATGGAAAGCGGTTACCATCGCCTATGGACATTTGCAACACCAAAGTTGCTACAAATGCGCTGCTGCTCTCTTAAGGGAGACTGGAACCTGGTCACTAATGCCGGAACACAACTCAAGGTTGTTATGGCGACATACTTTAGACCAGAGGTGCTAGCCATACAGTCGGGCAAATGCCCTACCACCTGGCTGTGGGTTGTTAAGTCGCCTCTTATGAAAGGCCGCCCGGCCGCAGGAAATTGTATTCTTTTTCCGTTCCTACACGGATAGTTGTCGCTTTCACAATTTTTTCAACCAAGGAATCAATCCTACTGTCCTACTAATATTATTGTTGGGGATTATTTTTACCTTAATTTTTCATTACTGTTTGCACTGTATGTAACGTGTGCGTGCGTCGCTGACAAAATGGCACATGATAGCGATATGCTAAATTAGTTTGTATGATTGCTAGTGATGTGCTAATTAATTGATATTGTTACGAGTTACAGGACTCGAATTAAAATGCCGTTAGAATTACTATAGAATTTATTAGAACTATACAAACACGTATAACACAGGTACAAATATAACTGAACACAATCAGTCCAAACGTAATGCGCGATTCAATAACACGCGCAAAGTCCGTCACTAAATATATTATCGAATGTACACAAGTCTTGCCTTGATCGTGGTTCTCGCTCGACTGCCGATCTTTCCAATGGGCCATTGCTGTATACTGCACCGATACAATAGGGCTGCCCGCCCGCGTAGATTGCATTTCTTAGAATCAGTTCGACACCCCTGTCTAATGGCTGCCATAAAAGATTACAATACACAATAGGCTGTTTTACAAATTACAAATTTTAAACACAAAGTAAACAAAAGAAGTATGCGCAAAGGTAATAAACTGCAGGTGTGAATTGGTCTTTTGTCGGTCGTAACAATATGGTGGCTAGTGATGTGCGTTAACTATTATAAACGCAAAAGTTTGTAAGTATGTATGAATATACGGATGTACGTTTGTTACTCTTTCACGCAAAAACTACTGAATGGATTCTGATGAAACTTTACAATAATATAGCTTACACATCAGAATAAGACAAAGTATAATTTATAAAGATATAGTGTGAATTATCCAAAATATAACGATATTCCAACAACACGCGGCTGAAACCGCGGGGCGCAGCTAGTGGATTTATAAAATTACAAAAATACATAGCTAACAATGATACACACTTTGTATCAATCAAAGTGTGTGTCAAATAGGCATTTTTTTGTTTCGATTTTTCCATATAAAAAGCCAATTTCATTAAGTTTACAATCTATTATAATATAATTGTCCCCTAATATCTAAAATGTATGTGTTTTAAGTCAAACAATTAAAAATCGGCCAAGTAAAATACGTTCGCTATTTAGCTTTGTCAATTATCTACGAATCCCTAAGATAATAATAATTAATTGAAAATTCCTCCTATTTCGAAAGCTACTTGGGGAATCTTTCTCCAATCAATTTTGGTTTGAAAATATTTTTAAGCCCTAGTAGAATGAATTTTTGCCATATATAAAGTACACCACGAAGTCTTGGTCGGGCCGTAATTCAACATCAACGTTATTAAAGCATATTACAAATTACAATACAATTCATTTAAAAAATCAACGCCGCGCGCTCGTTTATTAATTTTGTTAAGGCTTAATTTTAGCACTCAGCTAAAATCTCGCGCGTTACAAAAATAGCTGAATGTCAACGCACTTTTAATTAAGATTTGTCACAAGATTATTATTAATAATTCCTGCCATTAGTTAATACGAACGACGAAACCGAGGATAAAATTCTATTAACAAATAATGGACGGAGTGTGATGTGTTTTAAACGATCCAAATAGATATTAACGATCTGAGACTACGTGTTTCAAGATGAATTAAAATATAAATTAAGACAACAAGAGTTGAAAAAGAAATGTTAAGGTGGTTTTTGGACATGTAGAGAAAACAGATAAAAGTAAAATCACAAAACAAGTGTATGACAGCATTGTGAATGGTAGATCGAGACGTACACACTATGATCAAATAGCAGAAATATTCAAGAGAGGTCAGGTAAAAAGCATCTCAAATAAACGTGCATGTATGAAGAGTTTAATGAAATTAGATGAAGCGAAAATTGTTTGTCGGGATCGTCATGAGTGGAGATCCGTAGTCTCTTCCTACCCCCATGGGAAACAGGCGTGATAATGTATGTATGCATGTAAATAAATAATCACACACACAGCTCCTTTATTTTGTAATGAATACTGGTGGTGGATCATCTAAAATCAATTTTTTTCCGTAGCTTGCCGCTTGACGTTATATATACAGACGAATTGAGAACTTCCCACTATTTTAAAAGTCGGTTCAAACTGCGCTTTATACAACATATCGCACAAAGTGTTTGCTAATGGATATTATTACGCTTATTTTCACACAATAGAAACGATATTGAACTAAAAACCCCTTATTTGCGACCACTTCAATGATTTTATTGAATATTGATAATATCGATATGACAATCGTTGAATTAAATCAATTGCACACAAGTTAATCGATATACATAACGAATCGATTATCTTAAGATACCGAGAAATGAGGTCAATGTCTCTGCTAATTACATGACAGGTGAACAGGTATACTAGTTTTAAATTGCAACTTTCAAGGCATATATGTACAAATTCTACAAACTGCAAAATAACGTAATAAATTACTCATTGATAGGTGTGCAATTTTGACGGACTTGAAAATGAAATTGATGAAATTCGTTTTCATGGTTTCCAAATCGAGTTTTGGAAACTATTGAATTTAATTAGTTTATTATGCCAGAAGTAACATGACATCCATACTGTCGTCCTTATTTGAATTATCTATATAGAATAAAAGCAATCTCTGGTTACTTACACCGTTCATAACTCAAGTACAGCTGGACCGGTTTTTATAATCTTTGATTTGTTGGATTTATGTCTACCCCAGAATAACTACGAATATATCGAAAAATCGCAGATATAGGGTTAGTAATACCGTTTATAACTCAAGAATGGCTGAACTGATTTTTATAATCTTTGATTTGTTGGATATGTGTCTACCACAAAAAGCAGAATAACTACAAAAATATTTTATAAAAAAATAATATTTAAAAAATGTTTGGAACTCTGCCTTCTTCCGCAATTGTCAGCTCACGTCACGCACGTTTATAGTTTATTTGTATTAATAATTGATATCCACTGCAAATCAGTGACATATTAGAATGGTTTAGACTCACAATTAGACCTGGTAGGTGGCGCTGAAATCGGGTTCCACGATTCTGATGAAATGTTTTATATGTTTGAGTGGGTACCAGGAAGGTTTAGATTGTTGGTTTAGCTAGTTGGATATATTTTAGTGCTTGGCTTGAATTTTTATATTATAGAGATAAAATTTTACACAAACCTCAAAAAAACTTTGATGTCAAATTCTGGAGGCCAAGGCCGTTTTATATCTAGGAAAAAAATCTGAGATATTTGATTTAACGCTTTTATTACATCATTGTGTAGCAACCAACATATAGAATACAGTCTCTACCAAATCTCTTCGTATTTGGAAAAGAATGTCTGTGACGTAGTTACATAAACAGACGCACGGTCATGACAATATATACAATATAACACACTACAATATAAGCTTCTGTGTTTGCCAAAATGTTTGCAGAACCCTAAAATAATAATATAAGACAAATGCATAGAGCAAACGATATAATTATCTTTATATACGTGTACATGTCAAACAACAATTAATGCTATGCGTCGGACGTGACCTCCATCACTTAATCCAAAGACAGAAACTTGGCAAGGGTCATTAAATACGTACAAACGATATCTGTTTCTGCAGTTTAGTGATATGTCGCTGTAACTGATAACAACAACAAAGTAGTAAAAGAAAATAAAGAGTGCACTACTCAATGAGAGTACGCGAAAATGTTGTCACCTTATTTTATCATTGTCTACTTTATGACAATTATAATACAATGCAATCATTTTATTTAAATAATCATAAGGTCAAGTTAAAAACAATTCGAAACAGATTACATAAAAATAATCTACACTATAATCTGTATAATCTGTAAATAGGTTCGGGTTTGTACAATGAGTTTAAAAATGTACAAAAATGAGGGAGGCTAATTCGGACCCGCAGATTCCGAAAATGTTACTTTCAAAATTTTAGTCTGTCTGTCTAAACAAAGAAAACTCGATATAGAGCTAGATAGAGCAGGGGGGGGGGGGTGTAGTGTAGCTTACGATGCTTTTTTATTCCGATGAATTATGTCCTTTCCGTGGGATAGACGACAATAGTGAATAAGGCGGTGCTGCGATCGCATCCTTTTTGGAAACTCGACATAGTGCCGGCTTAGGGACTAACTACATTTATTTAGGCGCAATCGCGTTTCGCTGGACGATTTTCGTTACACTTATTCAGCTACAATTGTATCAGCCCCGTACTGCAGCGATTTTGTACTAAATGGCGCTTTAACGGTTGGTCTAAATGAAATAACGCTCTGTGAAAGTTCACGGTCGTTTCCTACTCCTATAACTGGAGTGAAAAGTGATTTATTTTGTATCACCGTTATTTAAGTGGTGATAAGTGAAATGTGCCGTCAATGTTCCTGTTGGCTCGGTACTTGCTGGAGCGGCATACACGTGTTGTTGGAACATTCGACATGTACCCAATTATGTGTGTATAAGTCTATACATAATATGATTAGATGTACAGCCTTTTCTGCATAATTTCTGAAAGTAAAATGGACACAGAGCTTAACAACCCGATATTTGCTTAATCCTTGCAATTGCATTTCAATTTGTGCCGAGCTACGCATTTAATTGGTCTCAATTGCGCAAACCCGATTAACTACAACGTTCAGTTGGCGGTTTACAAGCACTTTAGATAAATGTCCGATCATTTTTGCCCGAAAGCACTTTTCTCTTTATAGACAGTAGCGCAATGTTTAGTAGTTACATGGTTTCCTATGTTTTGCTATTAATATTATCAGAGATGTTATGAAGCTGTATTTAAGCGAAACTATCGGGTATTCGAATCTGATAAAAAATTCCTATAATTTCGGATAAACTCTTTATATTTTCTAGCTTTTAGCCACGGCTTCGCTCGCGTTAATATACGTTTTTGTAGGAGGACCGGCCGCCCACACGCCTTACTTAGAAACGTCGAACATAATTTTTAATACAGAATACCCGTAACGCCAATCTTGCGAAGGTAGAACTAACCATAAATTGGTTAAAATTCCGTTATCAATATTGTTGCCACGACGATGTATTTGTTAATGTATAATAATCACCCATGTTGCCCCTGTCTTCTATGGCATTTTTTGGAGCCCATGCCGGAAGTGGCGAGTCACCGTCTGCCCATTTTTCCATGTTCCCCGAACATTGCGACGGGCAGACGCCATAGTCCCCATATTCTCAGACCCCTAGTACCACTAGCAGTTCAACCCAATAGTCCGGTAGTTTTTGTTCTCATTTCCCACAAAAGTCCTACACTGGCCGGGGCTTGTCCTTAGGTGCATTATTATATGGTGTCACACCACATTTACATTAAATTTGTCAAGGGGCCTCTAAGTGTTGGCCTTTCCATGGCCCCACGCAAGCCCTCCAAAAATCCGGGCCATTCTTATGGCCCGTGGTCTTCAAAGACAGACAGAAAGGCAGATAAACATAGATACTGTATATCCTCAAAGTAAGCAAGTTACGCTTGTGTTATGGGTTATATACAACGGATTGCTCTGGGGTCATTCTAGACACCCATAACGGAGAAAATTCGTTTCAGTAATTTACCATACCAGGAATCGAATCAGGAATTGTAAATATGGTGTTGGCAATAAACGCGATCGGAGCACTGTCTTTTCAGCTATATTCATCTATCTATCGCTCGGGAATAGTACTTTTATTCTGGATGAAAAGTATCCTATGTTCCTTTCTATGCCTCTAACAACGCGTATGCAAAATTTCGAGACTGTGGCGTGGTTAAGGTATATAGAAGACGGACGCGATGGACAGACATGAGAAAGTATAAATGGTTCCATTCATAAGGAATACGATATCCTAAAACGAACAAAACATATTACTACGTGAAAGTTGAATAATGAAAACATTGCGTCAAACACAAGCATTATCTAAAAAGAAAAAGTTGCATACACACATAGGAAACTAATTTAAAAATTTGCATTACTGAAAAAAACAACGAATACATTAACACTATATCGTTTTAAATAAACCAATAATAATTAATTCCACACGTCGAAATGGAGGCAAGACGGCCTGTATATGCAAACTAAATACCTAGCATTTTGTAATGCAATTAAACTTGTTTTCCCAAATCAACATTTGTACAATTCCTACTCAAGAAACTAGTATTGACCGCTGTGCGTACTCCAAACAATTCCAAATATAGGTCTCCAAAGTGGTCCATATGGATCCCAGAGGGTCCATATCGAATTTCAAGGGGTCCACGACAACGAAAAGAAAATCCGCGTGTCCGGTGGCTGCAAATAGGGGTCCACAATAGTAAATTTATATATTTTTAAATAGAATAATAAAATATGATAGTACGCGTTTGTACAAATTTATATGGTACCGACTAGAAATGATACTGAACCCACCACAAAAAGTATTATTTAAATCAGTTCAGGAATTAAAAACATAGGGCTGAACACACACACACACACACACACACACACAGAGAGAGAGAGAGAGAGAGAGAGAGATACACACACACACACACACACAAACGCGCGCGCGCGCCCACACACCCACCCACACACACACACACACACACACACACACACACACACACGCACGCACGCACGCACACACACACAGAGAGAGACAGACACACACACACACACGCACGCACGCACACGCACACACGCGCACACACACACACACACACACACACACACACACACACACACACACACACACACACACACACACACACACACACACACACATATACATATAAAAATTTGGGTATATAAATCAAATCTTAAACATGGGCTTCCTCGTATTTGCTTGTTCGCTCTAAAGGTTTATTCAATATGTTATGATTCTTTTTCATCTTTAACCCCCGACCAAAGACGAGAAAATAAGATAGACGAAATCTCGAACTCTCACAGTGAAGCCGATTTCTCGACAAGTTGTTCATAATTAGTGAAAAAGTAAATATGCCACTTCTTTTTAGTTTTGTTTATATGTTAGCTTCTTAGATTTTCTAGGCTATAATAAAACTACTTTCTAAAACAAAGTTACACAACTTTTTGGAACATGAATAATTTGCATAGCTACTAGTGACCACTGCCGAGTGAGCCAGGTGAATGACTGTAGTCACACAACGCAGATCTATTTGTCCAATCGAATAATAATGTATCTATGCTTAAATTCAGTCTTTCATTCAAACATTCTAGGGTGAATGTGGAATCGACCTTCAAATGCAGGAAACAACGTGTCTTCAACTTAAACTTCCTGCCATCGTGTCTCGAGAGGCTTAGTCATAACCGGTCGCATTTCGATCTGTAAACCGATCAGCTGACTCGATCGCAAGGACGCAGTACCCCGCGAACCGTGTAATCGGAGGAGTTAATTTTTAACATTTTTTTTATAGCACCACTTATTTTTGTAGATGCTAGCTATTAAAGAAGCAATAAATCAGTCTACTCTATTAACTAAGAGGATATATGGAATGTGTTGATATTGAGTTCAATATTCGTTTTATATGATCTTATCTATGCAATGCTTTTTCCTTGGTTTATTTTGGTCGACTTAAGAAATATCTAAAGTTATTAATCAAGTAATTTTTTTAAATCTCATTTATTATCGCCCTCCTTAGCCTCTGTGGGTAGAGCTCATGTTAACTTTTTACATGTTTTTACTAACTCACTACTTATGCTAATCCTACATGATACTATTTCTTGTCTTAAATTAACCACTAAACACACAACGGAACTAAAATGAAACAGGTTATACATCTTAGAACTTAAATTTCTCGATTTGTCGTTTTGATAGTTATTTCGAGGCTTGAAATTATAATAAAAAATGTAGTAGGGACGGTTGATAACTATTTCTATACAATGCAGTAATTTATATCTATACTAGCTGCGCCCGCGGTTACATCCGCGTGGTGATGGAAAAGCGTTATATTTTAGATAATTCACACTACATCTTTATAAATTATAGCCTGTGTGTTATTTCTGATGTGTAAGCTATATTATTTTATCAAAACCCATTCAGTAGTTTTTGCCGTGAAAGAGTAACAAACATACATCCATACATTCTCACAAACTTTCGCGTTTATAATATTACTAAGAAAAGGATATAAATTGTTGGTTTGTATAGAATTACTTATCAACTGATCTCGCAAAATTGGCAACCTCAATAAAACCCAGACTGAGAAATCAATGGTAAGTTCTTTTACAAAACGTTCCTATCAGGAAGGGTATACAGAACCTCTAAGTAACAATAAAGCAAGTGAGCCAATACCGAGCTTGGTATAGCTCGGAGAAGGTCATCAAATAATAATAGATCTTTTCCAATCTATCATTATTTTTAATTACTGTCTGTGCGCATGAAATTCATATTTTCTGTTTTGACTAGCTCTAAACCGTGTTAGGTCAGTATATATACAGAATGAGTTTTACGAGTACGTCTGGGTGGCTAAACTTAAAACAAGAAGAAGGGACATCGCAAGTATGAGACGTAATTGACTTGAAAAGGAGACAGGGACTTTTTTTTTATTGCAGGAGATCAGCAGACAGGCAGACGGCTCACTTGATGGAAAGCGGTTACCATCGCCTATGGACATTTGCAACATCAAAGTTGCTACAAATGCGCTGCTGCTCTCTTAAGGGAAACTGGAACCTGGTCACTAATGCCAGAACACAACTCAAGGTTGTTATGGCGACATACTTTAGACCGGGGTGGTAGCCATCCAGTCGGGGAAATGCTCTACCACCTGGCTGTAGGTTGTTAAGTCGCCTCTTACGACAGGCCGCCCGGCCGCAGGAAATTGTATTCTTTCTCCGTTCCTGCACGGATAAGATTTTATGTTTGTGACTTTAAGATCAGTTTAAGCAGCTTTCAGTTTAGGCAGTTTAAATGAATAAAATGTGTATGTTCTGCTCTTTCATTTGAGTCTATTATACAGAACAAAAATGTTAAAATACGTAAACTTCTTTTTCTATAAAAAAATTATGGACCATCTATCATCGCAATCCCTCCCATCTCTGTCATTGTATGTCACAGTAAAGGAGACTGTGACTTTTAGGCCAAATAAATATAATGAATTGAGATATGGTATAAAATGCATTATATTTTTCTATTAGAAAATGGACAACATCAGCCCTAGCTTCTATTTTGAAGACGACAAATCTTAAAAATAAGGTAAAGGTAATACATGAAATAAGTTATCGATTAGCGTAATCGATTTACGTGAGTGACTTTAGACAATTAATAATATAAAAACACTTGCACCACGCGATTAATTCATTCAAAATAACTGAAACCACTACAATTATAAAAAAATATCAATATAATAAAAATAAATCTTAAAATCACTCTGACGTTTTTACAATCTGGGCCCAAGAATATATGAAAGCGTATTCGTCTACTTTGATACTCACCATGCCCATTTCTCTCGCCACTGCAGGAAATTCGTAAGAGAAGTGGTCAGATTTATTTATTGTTATTATAGTCTAAATATTTCGCAGGCGAATAGCGCCTGGATAAAAATTTAATGCAATGTAACCTTTACGAATGCTTGCTCGATAAAATTAATAATGTTACTGTTATTCATTAGGGTTTTACCCGCGTCTCAATTTGGTGTGTATAGACATTCAACCGACGGTTAAAATAAAATAATCGTCGTTTAGTCATATAGTTTTGGCGATTATTTTATACAAGTGGTCGCCCAGTGGTCGAAATTCGACCATAATAATTAATTTAAATTATAAGTTTGAACATTATTAAGGTTCTGTTGTCAAAGACTATAACTTCTATAATCACAGATTTCGCCAAGGCTACACTGTTAATTTGACTTTAACAATAAACAAAATAGTATATATGCGTGTGTGTGTGTGTGTGTTAAATACACGGTAGTGTGTGTAATGTTCTTTTTAATGATTTAATGTATTTTTTATGCAAATGCACACACAAATTAAATAAAAATATTAGCATTCTGCATTCCTTTACTATATAAACTATAAGTGTACAAAATTTCATACTCCTCCGTCCGCGCAATGTTCGTACAAAGGGGTACAAAGTTTTTGCTGTCTTTTTGCTTCTGCTTGCTTTTGTATTAATATTGTTACAACCTAGGCGCCGACAAAGACAAATTCCACGTACGGATCTGTAGAAGCACATTTTATTACCTGCCGGCATTTGAACTGGTTGTAATCGTTTTAGGATCTTTTAGGTCTTCTTTTGTTCACGTATTTATTGGCATACGTTTCTAATTGTTGTGGAGAATATCATATTGTCCTATTATACTCGCTCATTAGCATCATTAGCCAGGTGTTGTGGATTCTTTTGCATTTGTGAAGTATAAAACGACGGCCTGATGGAGAGGGGGAGGGGGCAGTCAAGCTACAACTACGATACAGGCGTGACGTGTGTGTGCATTTGAGAATCTAATAGTGACGGACTTTCGTGTTTTATTGAATTACTACCTTCTGCATTACGTTTGGATTTGTTGTGTTCGGTTATATTTGTACCTGTATTATACGTGTTTGTATAGTTCTAATAAACTCTATAGTAATTCTAACGGCATTTTAATTCGAGTCAGGCTAAACTCGTAACAGTATATAGACTAACCGTCGCGTCGGTTAGATGTCTATGCACACCAGCCTAAGCCATTAGGGAATCTTCTAGTTCTCTATACACATTACAGCGATGATGTAATTAACATGTTTGTTTGGAAATCGTATCTGTTACAATTGCAATAAAATAAAATCTTTTATGCTTACATACTCCACGTGACCACAATGCATGTAGCAGAAGGTGAGAAAAACAAAATGGTGTGTGTTCGTCTATTTTTGAATTTGGCTCGCGGCCACGATTGCCGAGCCCGGGTTTACCTATGTACGTATATCAATTATCGGGATGCTATGATTTTTGAGCAACAGTATATAAAAGCGAAGAATTTTAATGAGCAAACATAAAAATTTAATTTGGCGACGAGATTTTTTTCTTTTAATTCGTACTCGGACACAAAAACAGCGTGATTCATTTTATTGTTAACACGCGACTTTTGTGTTTCATTTTAAAAGAAAAATGGACTGGCCATTCAGGGGGCATAGACGTTATTAGTCGTTATGTAAAATTAAATTAATGATCGCCAACGTTCATCATCGCCTAATTTAGATTGTAAAAATAGAAATAAACATTTTGTATTAAGCATTTTTATGATAGTAAAAAAATGTTTCCTTATGAATATATATTGTATAATACAGAGTATTTGTGACATAGGGAAGGATGTAGGGAGACGAATAAATGTAGCATGGCTAAAGTGGCCTGACATGTGACAAAGTTATGCCACTGAAACTAAAAGGTCAGATATATAAATCCGTCATACGACCGGACATGCATTATATGGGTCCGAATGTTGGGCCCTACAGTAATAGCCCTGAAATGTCTCCACTCAGCTGAGATGAAACTCTTGAGATGGACGTGTGGTGTTACAAGAATGTAAAGGTAAGAAATGAGTACATAAGAGATATTTTAAAGGTGTACCCGTGACTGAAAAACTAAGAGGAAGAAGATTAAGGTGGTATGCGC
Organism: Dendrolimus kikuchii; assembly: GCA_019925095.2. Classification (NCBI taxonomy): domain Eukaryota; kingdom Metazoa; phylum Arthropoda; class Insecta; order Lepidoptera; family Lasiocampidae; genus Dendrolimus; species Dendrolimus kikuchii. Next base: position 4,787,032 of record CM034390.1, on the reverse strand, counting down.
GAATAATGAGGAGGGATGAAAGTCACGTGACAAAAATAATATTAAACTACAAGATTGATGAGTACAAAGGTAAAGGTAGAACAAAAAAGGAGATGGATGGATTATATGAAGAATAATATGATGATTTGTGGTGTGACAGAGAACGTATGTCAGAATAGAGGAGCATGGAAAGAAAAGACTAAAGAGCAACAGATTTTAACGGATACAAGACAAAAGGGCAAGGAAGAGACGGATGGATTGAGTTAAGGATGACAAGAAGATTGATAGAATAACAGAGGACGTATGCCAGAATAGAGGAGAATGGAAGGAAAAGACATTGTGTCGACCCCAAAAAGTTTGAAAGAAGGTGAAAGAAAAGAGAAATATAAAGAGGAACAGATCTTAACAGATATAAGACAAAAGGGCAGGGAAGAGACTGATAGATTGAGTTAATGTTGACATGAAGATTGCTCCAGTAACAGAGGTCGTATGCTAGAATGAGGAGTGTGGAAGAAGAGGACATACTGTGCCGATACCAAATAAAGAGAAAGAAGTGAAAGAAAATATAATAGATATTTCTATCTTTCTTTTATAAAATATTGACTACATTTTAAGCAATTAATAACTTTGAATCTAACTCTTTTTATGTGACCTTATAATTTAATAGATTTGAATAGAATATACTTTATTCTACAAAAATGCTTCATAAAATCAAGAACATTAATATTGAAGTACGATCGGCGAACTTATCGCCTTTAGCAATTTCTTCCAGACAACTGTTGGATGAAGTATAAAGTAAAAGACGGTTCTTGCTAATTAATTAATTGATGTAATAATGTTGATAATTATGTAAGAGATTTAATAATGTTGATTGATCATAAGACTGCGTTACCGTTAAAAGCATTCGAGTGTCATTCGTTTCAAATAGATATGTTACGGATCAGTAAATCCAAATTTAATTTTTAATGTTAACTGGACTCATACAGAACGAACCGAGAGCTTTATGAATTTGATTCAATGCATTCGGTGCGTACATGTGAATGTGACGTCTTTATAAAATTCATTGCAATGGTCTTTAAAAATCTTTTCTACTTTTTAAAGAACAGATTTCGATGTTTTATTTAGCATTTTTGCTCCTGTACATATTAAGTTCACACAGCGATTATTAAAACATTAATTTGTGATTCATAAGCGATCGTTACAGGTGTCTTTTGTGGGTCGATGACAATACTCATAATGGCACGTAATAGATTGTGGTTATACAACAAAAGGTCTTATATTTATATTAGTCATAATTGTCATCTTTGGTCAAAAGTCGATTGTTAGTTGATTGACAAGTAGGAAAATTGCTTTATAAGAAAATGAAGATATCAATGATAGCAACTTAAGATTTTGCAATAAGACAGATCATTTCCGTCTTCCAGTATGGATGAATCAACCAAAGTTATACATATAAACATAAACTTGATCATTCAATATCATTGCATACCGTCGTGTTCCATTCAATTATGTGCCTTTGAACCAAATTGATTCCATTCCGTCGATTCATCTAATATCAGTATTGATTTGATATTTACATGAAATTTGTGGTACGACAAAGGTTATACTGTGGCTGTTACTGCTGATCCCAAATATCTAGGAAAAGATGAAAAAGCAAAACCTAATATAATTATTTATAAATATATACCTACCTTTTAAACTGTAATAAGTTCATAAGGATGATATTTTAAATTGTAGATCTTACCATAAGAAAATATTTTTCATACAAATAATAAAGTTAGATAATGAATAGAGTAAATTAACAGTAGGCGTGTATAATATTTTATAATATTACTAAAGATAAAACAAGATTTCAAGCAATTGACCAAACAAGATTATGACACACCTCTTGTTCTTATCAAAGATTAATCAGGCGTTCACTGGTGACATTCATACGAGCCTAGTCAACGGTTTATTTTGTAGATTTTCACAAACGTGTCAAGACAAAATTTATCACCTTTATCTATGGTATAACAAACAACGATTGTTAAGGAGTGTGATTAATTTGAAGATTTTTCCAGAATTAGAAACACAACCGCTTAAACAAGACTATTTTTGGGTAACCTTAATCTGTACTATTTGGAATTATGAACGGCAAACCAACATTTGGATGTGACGTTAGTGCATTTTTACAGTTACGTAGGTATTTTGACATAAACTGAACGCTTATAACTTTGTCATATCCGACCGCACATCTGCCTGTGTATGCCATTATTCTAAAAACTACTGAGTTGGCTGGTCTTGGCAGTAATCTGCACTCTGTATGCCGCTACATAATGTTCTAGTGAATTTACGAAAAAAACTAAAAATAAGAGACAATGTTCAACAACCACTCTATTAATAATGTGAAATCTAGAAACTTCTCATCCAAAATAACCACGACGAGATTAAAATTTATTCTTGGTTTTTTTTTTCATTCAAGCCACTTTAGGTAAAAGCGAAAAAGCGAAAGCCAAAGCGAAAAAGCGAAAGCCCTTCAACTAAATTGAAAACGTTATTTTGATACGCAAACCTCGGGATGACGATCGTCCGTCCCCTGTAATCGGATTTCACATAATGAGATTACGGGATGACGTATGACGAGCTGGCGCAAACGCCTTTGTGTGAGAGATCTGTTTGATACTTTGCGTACCTACGACCAACCTTTTTAACGAAAACTATAGCAGCGTATTTAGGAAGCATCACTACGATATATTAATCCGTATGTATTCCAGCAGAAAGATCAGAAATTTCTAAAACTTGCTCTCACTAGAAAGTTACAAGTACATGATGTAACTTTAAGGTCTAAAAAAGTTATTACGGAAAAGAGGCTGGATAGAATTAGAAGATTAAGGTATTATCTTTTGGCCTAATTTCGGTAGACGTGACATAAGAGATACATTTCTTAACTATATACAATTACAAATTTATTGATTTTGCTACTTGAAAGGAATAATACTCATCAGATCGTAAACAAGTAACTGGTGGGCTCGACCTTCCTATTTTATGCGAACGGATATACCATCATGCTTGATCAAGGCGGATTGACAGGCTTCATATCTAGATAATCTCAATGTGTCGGTTTCTTCACGACGTTCCTGCATCATCAACATGTAAAATGACATCAATATGCACACTAGGCTAAACAACAGCCTAAGCGGTTCATATTTATCGCACTGATGATTATTAGAGGTATGATCAAAATGCGCTCGAGAGGGTTGAGCTGCTGCATGTCATCGAGACACTGGGCCGGTGCCAACGACATGCGCGCCTTGACCTCGCTCCGAGTCACATTCTGTCAATCGCCGATAACCGCGGATCTACTGTGCGATATCATTGTTTACAATGACATAGATTCGCTGAAGGGTACGGCACATTCTTTCTTACCAACGCTGAACAATATTTCATCTCGAAATGAGACAAAGACTATGTTAAGCTCGGGTGTCATTGCCGATTTTCATACTACATCGGCGTCGACTGGTATATTAAAACTTATAAGCGTTTCTTTTTTAAATCTAATAACAGAATCATATTTCCGAAAAATTATTGTGTTTCTATTTATAATTTTGAAATGATTAATTTTATATTTAACCTTTTTTTAATGCGAATCTGGCAGACAGGCATACGTGCCACCCAATGAAAAGTGGTTAACATTGACTATATAGACGTTTGCAATAATACCAGGGGCAAAGCTAACACAATGCCAGCCATTGAGATTGTACAGAGTACAGAGGGATCAGACAGGAGGAATGTGGTAGAGTATAAGGAATAGGGAGGAATGTAATGTCTTCCCCATATTATAAGACTATTCAAATACACTATGATATTTTAGAACAATTTTGTTGAGCAAACGGTCCAGTAAATACTTCTTGATTAAAAGCATTGAACTTTCAATTTCATTTCAGTCCATTAAAAATTCTTATCATAATATAACTCTACATGTATCAGATGCATTACAAATGTCTGCAATTCCATTAACCGGATAGATGCAAGATAAATCGTCACAGTTATTATCCCGTAGTACTATTTAACATAATAAAAGTTTCCAGTTCGTTAATCATATTAAAACATGACGGGTGATGCTATCTGGGCTGGCATCTGAGCCAAAAAAAACGAGCGTATCTATTGTAATGGACATTGCCCGCTGAATTACCAATGTTTTCCTAATGTACATACGGATCGCATACTACCCGCGAGATAGCAAATAAATCTGCAACTCGTTATGAAAATAATTTTACGGTCGACTGCTACAAAAGTACGTGGGAGTCATCTCTACAATCATTTTAGAATTTAAAATACTTGACAGCTTCCATTATGCGGATATTAGATGGTGCATTTTTTTTTCTCTTTAAAGTTGATGAATCAACCAAAGTGATCCATATAAACATCGTCTTGACCTTTCAGTTCTGTCCCTTTAAATCAAATTTATTCGCCTTGATTGATCCGTTTAATATCAGCATTAGCTCTCTTTCTTCTCACCTTCTCTCAAGAATTTGTGATCGATTGACATGATAAGCTTTTTCTTTCATATTTTTCTGTTCTCGCATTCCTGTTACACCAAAAATTCATGTCATCGTTTTGGCGATCCAACTATCTTTTTTCTGTCCACCTTTATTCTTATATCTCACATCAATCCATCAGTCTTGCAGTTTAACATTCTTTTATATATCCTTTGTATATTTTAATAATCTACGAAGCTTACATCAGCTACATAGTTTGTCAAGATAGTTGAGAACAACAATGAGGATTGTATTATAAACAAAGCTCAGTTATAAATATACACTTGACATATTGTGTAGTATTTGGCCAAAATAAAGTATTTCAATGTAAGAGGCGCTTAGAAGGAAGCGCGCAACATTACATTAATTTTGGCAAGACTGAATTTAATTCTGAAATACAAGAAACTTCAATGCAAAAATGCAAAATGCGTTTGAAATACAAAACCCAAATTGATTGCCGGTGTAATGAGACACATTGCACTCTTTCAAACTAAGCAAGTTACGCTTCTATTGTGGGTAATATAGCACAACGAACTACTCCGGGATTACAATGTGAAGGAACATTTCAATTTCACATTCAAATTTAAGTTTTACACATTTAAGTTTTTATTTTGGTTGTTATTTAGGTACATATAAGCACTGAATTTGTAATTGAAAACAGTTAAATTTGTCTAAGGGCCAAAATGAACCAATTAAAATGACGATGATGAGTTGTATGAATAATGATAATATGATATTTCACTTTTGTATTCAGACAGGTTACAATTTTGTTTATAGACAACTTTTATGTGATGTATGAAAAAACAACTAGGATAAGGAAATTCTTTAGACTGTTATCTGTCATCACTAACTAATGAGACATCATTAAGATTATTATTCAAATATGATTAATGAATATCTTCATTAATAAAATGATACATACAATAAATTGGCACTGACCTCGGTTCATTGAGAGAAGAAAACAATAGTGATCTCATGTGGAATAATTGGTAAAGTAATTTTAGAGCGACATTCCCCGCAGGTATGAGTAACCAGAAATACTTGGCTTTTAATGTTTACCTTGGAGGGGTGGCGCGTGGCAAGGATGCCTGCTTGACTCATAAATCAGTTTTGGATAATTTTGCATCATAATAAAAGAGACTAGTGAGACTACTAATATCAATATTTTACTAAAGCGCATTTTTTAGTGAAGTCACAAAATCTTTTGAAATCAGCCAATTAATGTTAGTAAAACGCATTATGTAAGGACTTAATGCGTTTTTGTTTGTAGTTTGCAGGGGCAAATGGGAAGTTCATTATATGATATTACTGATTTATTATTAGTAAATCCTTATATGTTTTCGTTTCGCTATTTTTAGTCAGAGAGCGCTTTTTATAGCTTGTGTACATTGTTCTATAATCTCAAAATTTATGAGTTGTAGATTATTATTAGTATTCTCATTTTTTGTTTTTAGGATTTACCACCATCATTTGCTTGTGGACTTAATTATTAATAAAAATGTAAGTACAAAATATGAACCGTAATCCATTAAATTTTTTTAAGAAAAGCTCCTGAGACTCAGTAGAACTCATTCAATCAATTGTTTAGGTATTTATATATTCATCCTTCGATTAAATAGTCCTCCGTATTCGTATTTTTGACTGTGCAACCCGGCAAAACAAATGTCTCATTTGGGATAAAAAGTATCGCTTGTTCATCTGTTGCCTCTAAAGCATCAACAACTATTTATACATATATAAATAATATTAAAACCGTTATATATCCTAACGGTCGTATTCATATTGAGTTAGACTAAGTTTGTAGGCTTCTTTAAGGTTCTTAAAGAAGCCTACAAACTTACTAACTCAATATAAATAAGTAATTAAATCAAAAAAGAACAAAATAGACACAAAAACAGATTGATATTAACATGCATAATAATATATTAATCGGATATTGGCTGGTATCGGAGAGGAAATACGAATTCCGACTCATAGATATTTACGATATAAGAAATAATTTCCCTGTACAACATTTGTCACCATTATTGATGCGGAAAATTCAAAAGAAAATCGTATGGGAATCTTGCCAAATTACGTTTAATTAAGCTGATTTGCAAAAGTAATGACGGTATAAAATTAGTACACATTTTAATATGTATATATTTTGTTTGAAGAAATTAATTGATTAGACCGTTTGCCGTTTGAAATTCCTTCGCAGAAATTCATCCTTACAAGCTACACTATGGTTTGGTATAATAATGTGTTAATCTATATTAAAATAGCCGATTCGCCTCCTGACAAGTGCAATTGTTTTTTCCGAAAAATCTAATGTTACCACATTGGTCTTCGTAAAAATCGGCCTTAAGACTACTTTTAGACTACCTTAAGACTAGATTTGACCCTAAAGACCTAATTGCAATATTCATCATGTATATGTTTATAATAATAAACGATTATCTGATAAGTACTTTGTAAATTCCACATAAATTTAAGACGACTGTATTATTGTGTATTCATAATAACGAAAGGTGAATCATTAAAATAAGGGAAACCGAGTACCTAACCTATAGTAAGAATGAAGATAAGAAATAATTTGAATAATTATATGAAACTAGTGGTCGAAATTCGATCATAATTAATTTAAATTATAAGTTTGAACATTATTAAGGTTATGTCGTCAAAGACTATACCTCTATAATCACAGATTTCGCCAAGGCTACACTGTTAATTTGACTTTAACAATAAACAAAAGAGTATATACGCGTGCGTGTGTCAAATACATGGTAGTGTGTGTAATAGTTTTTATTGATATTAGCATTGTGCACTCCTTCTCTCTATATAAACTATTGAAATGCGAAATTTCATACTCTTCCATCCGCGGAATTTTCGTAAAAAGGGGTAAAGTTTTTGCTTCACGTATTAATATAATCATGATATTCCGCAACACCTAGTCTCACAGCCTTTCAAGATGTTCTATGAAATGCAGTACAGTATGTAATTTTGTATGAAAAAATAGATCCACAGCGCAGCAAAATTTTTCTAAGCGCAATCACAGAGTTTGCTGTTAACTCTTAACAGAACAAAATATCTTTGATGTCACGCACCGACCATTATTCAATAATATGAGTAATTAGATCAGTGGGTAGCAATAAAACTATCCTGTGAAACTAAATAGTGTCGCCTTTAAATAATTTTAGTAAGGCCCAAAAATAACTGTGCGGAAAGTATTTTGCTTTTAATAGCCCACTAAACATCCTCTCCTGTACAAAACCGTTGTTGAAAACTCACACAGTGCATACACGTTTGTTAATGTGTGTGTTGTGTATATTTCGGGCTTGGACTGTTCTGTATTTAGCACGCAAATTATCAACATAATATTTTTATATTACACTTCGGGTCTGAGCGGCAAATAGCGATACATTTAGGTACTATACCTAAAACTACAAACTGATTTACATCTTCGTATATATGTATTGGTACATCTGTACGTGTGTGTCACTAAACTCCTCCTAAACAGCTGGACCAATTTTGATGACTTTCTCTGTGTGTGTTCGAGTGTGTCCCGAGAATGTTAAGTTTCATAACTGAATACGGTGTGTGAGACAGGACTCGGCTTGCAGGATTTTGATATAATTTTGCGTTTATGTTTGAGTGGATATCTGGGTGGTTTAGATTCACAATTGCTCTCGATAGGTTTCTATGCAATCGGGTTCTAGATTCATATTTTTTCAACGTCTGTCGGGTCGCTCGTTATCTATATATTTATTTATCAGTCAAATATACTATGTCCGCGCGTGAATTGGACTTCCTATATTTTGAACCTTGCAAGATATTGAAATGAACCACATACACGAAAAATTTTGATAAAATTCCTGAAACTAATTAAAATCCGTTGAACCGTTTGGGAGCGTATTTGAGACCCAACTTTCAGACAGACTGAGAAACAATCATTCTAAAAACAATAAGAATTAATAGACTTAAACTTTATTGATATAGATATGTTTACACACACACACACACACATTATGACATGCAGATATGCGGAGAGGTGAAGGTGAGCGGGCCGAGAGAAGTTGAAGCTTTGCCAACCGGGTAAGCAGAAATAATAACAACCATTTATGCGTTTTAAGTGTACCGCGCCGATGTGTTTTTGCCAACAATTGCCTAATTGCACCACACGCCCGATTTTGGACCCAGTTAAATAAGCGCCTTTATTGCATCGACGAGTAGTGCCAGCGAGACTTGGTTCGCGTTGCCATGAAGACGTAGTTGTTTGTGAATTGCAACGGCGGCACCAAATAAACACGACCATAGCACCAACGTCCTAACCATGTATTGTCGACTATCCCCACGAAAACGACGTCATTTATCAAAATAAAAAGTTCCTATGTGTTCAATAGGAGTATACACTAACTCAATGCTTGAAGACCAAAGTCTTCGAGCAATGCGTCCTCTCCGTCCTGACCTACGGGGCCGAGACATGGGCACTGACGGCAGGGTTACTCCACAAGTTCCAAGTCGCTCAACGGGCTATGGAGCGAGCTATGTTGGGTGTTTCTCTTATGGATAAAATTAGAAATCAGGATATCCGTAAGAGAACTAAGGTAACTGACATAGCTCGCAAAATTAGCAAGTTGAAGTGGCAGTGGGCCGGTCACGTCTGCCGCAGGGCCGATGGCCGATGGAGCAGACGAGTCCTGGATTGGAGACCGCGTCTCGGTAAACGTAGTGTCGAACGCCCTCTAGTCGGATGGACCGACGACCTGTGCAAGGTCGCCGGTAGCCGCTGGATGAGGAAATCAGAGGACAGGGATGATTGGCGCCATCTTGGGGAGGCCTCCGTCCAGCAGTGGACTGCGAATGGCTGACGACGACTAACTCTATGTCGACTTTCATTTAAACCCGTTCAGTAGTTTTCACGTGATGTCTAACAGACAGGCAGGCAGACAAAAATTCTAAAAGTTGCTTTGTCAGTACCAGCATTCCTGTTTTTTTGTCATTCTTAAATTCATTTTACAAACTCGACACCGCCAATATATTATAGTTCTATTATTACCTAGTAAATCGTCGGACTTCAAAGAGCAAAATGATTGGAGAAAAATAAAGTTATTCAAAGACTATTTACCTAACTTATGTATACATATTTACCAAAACATTATAATTATACAGCGATTATCATTTATTACACTAATACCTGTTGTGAAATCGAGTTTGTTTGTATGTTAATTCCGGTTCTTTTTGCATTACACCAAGAGTTAACCAATTGCCTTGAAAATTGTTAGATATTTTCGATGAAGGGAAAGATGATTTGAAACTGGAAAATTCGCTTATTATTAGTATTATACTGTAGTCCAAACTTTAGGCGAGCGAAACCGCCTGAAAAGTTGTAGCGGTTTCACGATTAATTAATTTCATAACGTCGTAGCAATTAGTTTAGATTAAACATTTGTAATGTTAAGAGGTATTACGCATCATTTTGGAAATTAATATTATATTATATATATACGCAAAGTAAAGACGCGAGCAATAAATCCAAGATGCCCATATTCATTAAACCACCTGTTGTACAATAAGTTAGCTATTGTTAGGCTAATTAAAATGCGAGAGGCGATCCCATTGTGACGCGGAGGATGCGCAAGCGCACGTTGATGTCGAACACAAGGACCTACCGTATGACGGATAAACGCTCCCGCTTTTTATATGTACATATCTTATTTTAGTTCTAGAAGTCCAAATTATAGCTATTTCAAAGCACTACTCGAATAACACCATATTTTTTTTATAGTAGTGCACGTTCGCTTTAGACCGTTATCTCGCTCTATGTGGAGCGGAGATATGGTCTAAGATGGAGCACGCTAACCTAGAAGCTACCTATTCACACGAGATTTGAAGACACACAGGTTATAAGTATCGTGAAAGACAGACTCCGGCAATGAGTTCCACTCTTTTGCAGTGCGCATGATGAAATTGGACGCAAAGCGCTTTATTCATATCCACACCAGAAGATTACGGGGGATGAAAATTAGTTTCCTGGTAGTGGGCACGCGAAGTTGGTTGAGCTTCGGCTTTCCCGCCTTTCCCGTAGCCTTGGCGTGTGGGCATCCCTAACTGTGGTGTGGCAATAGCACTTCTAGTTCTGGCTAGAAGCGCTAGTGCCACCCCGACCTGGTGAATCTCACACGCCGGCCACGACCTTCCCTCTTCGCGCGGTTGATAGTCATCACTCGGATTTCCCATCACTAAAGAAAGCTGGAATATCCACCGTATATCGGTGTCGCGTGCCGGTGTGCGTCTGGTTGTCCGATATCGATATTTTACAATGTCGCTGAAGCGTACGTGATCTTTAGCACAAAATCTCGAAAATTAACCAACCACGTCAACATAATTGACTTTTTAATAGTCGCCTCTCCTCACTTCTCGATGTACAAGGACACGGATATTGTACGCGTCGGCAGTGTGCGCGCATTTCGGTCAACAATCAATCCACAATCCACGTGACACGCACTTGAGTGCCGCCGCCGGCTCAGCTGCGCTACTTTGATAGGCTGAACCAGAACGAATCTCAAATTCCACGACCTTCGAGGGGACAGAGCAGACACTTGTTATCTTAGGGGCGAGATATCTGACCGACGTTTGGGCGGCGTTGCGCAAAGTAAATAGACACGACCTTGGGAATACAAAGCGGCCGCCCGGCTCGCAAGATAACGCCTCTTATTATCGTCACCTAGCGAGTCGAAACGAATTTCTTTATATGCACGACCGGCAAGTCGCACACCTTGAGGGAAAAACACCGAACGCCGCACGGCAGATTGCGTAATTTGAAAGAGCACTGACCTGTGTAACCATGTCCCAGTAGAATCCGTCGAGCATTGACTTTCCATGTTGATGCTGCCGGCAGAGGGCCGGCCAGAGGGAGGCGCGCACGGGGCTGTTGATCGGCCACGAGTTCTCTCTGATGATGATCTTCAACTCCCGCTTGCGGCCCGGCTGCAGCAGCGGCTGGATCTCCTCGAAGGTCTTGAGGGGCGCTTTCTTGCCTGCGAATAACGGCGATGGTAAACACTGTGTCCAAATGGGCCCGGGGGTCTCGACAGCGGCGAGGGACTCGGCGCTTGGTGCGCGGAACGCGGCCGGTTCTATGTACATCGCGTCGTTGGCGCGGGGCACATGCTTTCGGTGCGCGCGCGCCGGCGGCACTGCCGGCCGCGCACCCGACCACAGCCAGCCTCCGGAAAATGCGATAGCGCCCAACACTGTCACACTTCGATTGTTTATTTGACAGTGTGAGGCGCTTGCTCGGTCTTTTTGATCGAACTATCCCAAAAATACCCGCCCGATACATGATTAATTTCGTATTAGTAGGATAATTATAATCATAATATGTGATTATGATTGCCATAAATAAAATCAACAATAAACTGTGAACGTCGCGTATTTATGTTTAACTATTAAAATAAAAATAATTTGGTATCCATGACACAATGTTTTTGCAAAGGAAATTACCTGCCAGAGACGTGAAATAGATAAGTAAACAAAACTGAGGATATTATTCGACAAAAGCATGAGCAACTCGTATAAATACTTATCAATTCAAAGTAAAACGCAACGATTTGGATGTGAGCCAACCAAACGAAATTTTCGTAGTGCATACGTGCGTAATTGTAGGTCGCGATTGGAGACCAAAATATGCGCTTAACATTTCTTTATAAAAAGTTCCATAATTATTGTACAACATTTTTACCATATAAAAACAATAAAACTTTGCAATAAGTCATTTTAAGAAATGTAAAGTTTTGTGTATGTCACCACAGATCATGGAAGTTCTTGAGAGAGAATTTAGAAAATAGTTTATGAAATTACAGAATCAAGCATAAAGGCGTGGCGTATCTATACGTTCACCCAGGCACCTATGTCTAATAAATGAGTAAGAAATAAAAACAGAATATATTTTTGGCAACAGCTCCTAAAATACACTGCTCAGGTAATACGGTAATACGCTCGAGCAACGAGATGAACACATACATAAATCCTTAGGATTCGGTAGCTGGTTTACGTCACTCAGTATTAAAGCGGTCCCGAATTACAGGGATTTATTCCAAGTACCCGCTGCCTTGATAGAGCAGAGAACTTAAGTTTATCACTATTTCACGGCACATCTTCTAACACAAATACTGACTTGAATAGTCGTTGTCAGCTCATCGCAATCCACTATTGGAGAAAGACATCCCCAAGTTTTCACTGTACTATAATAGTAGGCAAACTTCATTATAAATCAGAGCAGTCACGCAATTATCCACTACTTAGTCTATCATATAATTTACGAATCCCGAAAATGACAATTCACACCTCTTCGCAATCAACAATGACTTCATGTCCTCTACTTCTCTATATAAGACACAAAAATCGTTGTCACATAATATGAGAGTTCTTTGCCGACTTTTAAATTCTACATACATACATACATACATAACTTCACGCCAGTTCCCTTGCGGGGTAGGCACGAACAACAGAGCGCCATTTAGGCCCATTCTTACACACTACACTTGCTTCTTTGACATTCATAACTCTTGTCATGCACACTCGTCTGTTCTTAAGGCTCCTGACATCACCCTCCGCTAGCACACGATCAATCACTTTTAAATTCTCACCCAATAAAAACTGAATAGAGATAGTTGAAGAATGGCTGAGCTTCATTTATTAAAGGGATTAAAAAAAATTTGAGACATGATATGATATAACATATATCATATAATAATCTACACTAGATTATAGGCAAACTTGGCATAATCGACCCCCCCCCCCCCCCCAACTTCCTGTGGTTTTTTTACAATTACAAGCTTTTATTTAACTTGCAATGGATGTACTTATGTATGTATGTATGTTTAGGTGGAATCTTGCAAATTAAATTTGACCAACTTCCCGGTTTCCGATTGAGCTGAAATTTTGCACGCATATGTATATCGCGTGACAATGCAATAATATGGTACCATGGAGCTGATCTGATGATGGAGTCGGAAGGTGACCATAGGAACTCCTGTACTAAAGAAGATAGACCCGACGTGTTTGGGCTTGTATTACTTGTCTTGGCTAGCACTCTGCTGCTACATGATATCCAGGATCTCAAAAGCTTGTATTTAAAAACCTTTTTAAAAAAGCTTATTTTTAATTTAATTTATAAGGAACTTTTTACTCCTATACTCTGCATATAAAAACATGAAACAAATTGATCGGATATAACTAACTAAATACTTTAAAACTAGACGCTAAAGTTAAACTATAATACTTATGGCGGTTCAAACGACCTTAAGCTGGCACGCGAGTGTTAAGTAAACACAGCCACTACTGATAACACGAGGTTATCTGTAAGTAGTCTCCCCGGCAAGCTGTCGCGATTGAGACCCGGTAAAAGTAGTTTTTAATATTCAACTCATAAATAATTACAGTGCGGTATTTGTATTTTACATATTTTGGTTGGAATGGAAGCGATATTATTAATTATAGACAAATTAAGATTTAAAAAGTAAAATATTTATTTTCAACGACACTCTTGGTTAGTCTGTTGATTGTTGCAAAGTTTGCACTCAGGCAACTGGCCCAGCTCCTCGAAAGGGATTATCGACGCCTACAGATATTTGCAAAATCACGGGCGAAGTCAGCGCGTTGTTAGACTTTAAGATGGAATGAAGAGGATGGGATGAGGATGCGATAGAGGGATCAGACAGGAGGAATGGAATAGAGGGACCCTCTCCTTATCCCTTCCAAGGCCTACTTCCCCCTGTAAGTGGGCTCTCGTAACTCTCACTCATCATACAAAACACAATTAGCTCAAGGCTAAACGTTTCATGCCGACATAGTTACTCTAAGAAGAAATTTAATTGTTCTGCAAAATTAAACTGGACATTCGTCATGTGATAAATTGATGATAATACTGATATTGTTCAGAGAATATTTTGTATTCAGAGATTATTACATAACTGTTGAAATAAAAAAAAAATAACAAAAACAAAACCGACTTCAAACTAAAAAGCAAACAATATAACAAAAATAAAAAACAACAACATACATACATAACACCACGCCAGTTCCCTTGCGGGGTAGGCACGAGCAACAGAGCGCCATTCAGGCTTATTCTTACACACCTCACTTGCTTTTTTGACATTCATAGCTCTTGTCATACACGCTCGTCTGTTCTTAAGGCTCCTGACATCACCTTCTGCTAGTACACGATCAATTTGATCATGGAAGGTGTGTCGTGGCCTTCCACGACTTCTGCATCCATCCACTTTTGCATTATATATCTGTTTAGTCATTCTTTCCATATGCCCGAACCACCGGAGCATTCCTTTCCTTACCTTCACCCCGACACTCTCTTTCAGAACAACTCTCTTGTTAGTCAACAAAAACAAGAACAAATTTGCAAAATATAGTAATTTTTATGTTTTACTTGGCACCGACTTTAAGATGTTGTAGAAAAAAGTCTGTTAAATTATTTTGAATTTTTTTGGTTTATAGTTTGAAGTCGGCATTGTTTTTGTTAAAAAAAAAAATTTTTTACATTTTAGTTAGGGACCATCTCGGGTTTTTTATCATTCTTTCTTTTTTATTTCTTTCATCTCTCTTTCAAATTAAAAAAAAAAAAACATGAAAATCGCCCCGCAATTGATGGAGAAATCGGGTAACGAAGAAGTCGGTTAACAATTTTCGAGGGTTTCTCTCAATTTCCCTGGAATCGACTCATCAAATCCTGACATGATAAAATGGGACCAATGAGTATACATACCCTTTCGATTAAAAGAAAAATTTTGAAAATCGGTCGACAATTGACGGAGAAATCGAGTAACGAACATACAGACGAATTGAGCACGTCTGCCTTTTTGAAGTCGGTTAAAAATAAATTAAACTTTCCAGGACTTCTACTTTTTTTTTTTTTTTTTTTTTTTTTTTTTTTTATTGCAGGAGTTCAGCAGACAGGCAGACGGCCCACTAGATGGAAAGCGGTTACCATCGCCTATGGACATTTGCAACAACAAAGGTGCTACAAATGCGCTGCTGCTCTCTTAAAGGAGATTGGAACCTGGTCACTAATGCCGGAACACAACACAAGGTTGTTATGGCGGCATACTCTAGACCAGGGGTGGTCGCCATCCAGTCGAGCAAATACTCTACCACCTGGCTGTGGGTTGTTTAGTCGCCTCTTACGACAGGCCGCCGGGCCGCAGGAAATTGTATTCTTTCTCCGTTCCTGCACGGATAAGACTACTACTTGTAATGTGGATATGCGCATTGATTGAGATTTAAACATTCAATAATCAGCTGATTTGATTTTTAACCACTCTCAATTGATATCAGATATATATTTTAAGTATTTAGCATGATAGCTTAATGGCTAAGATACTCGCGTTTCATTTCAATGACGTGGGTTCCGATCCTGACTGGGCAGCACCCAATATGTAGGCAGTTTTCCTAACCTAATGTGCATGTTATTTATAACGCCCCCGTGCTTAAAGAATGAAAAATATGTTTGTTATAATGCGAAGGCTCAAAAGAACAAAACCTTTTGAACTAGTGCCTACTATAATTTTGTTCCGTGCATGAACGGAAAAGAATACTAACCCGGCCGGGCGGCCTGTCGTAACAGTCGACAAAACAACTTACAGCCAGGTGGTAGGTATTTGTCCGACTGGATGGCTACCACCCTTGGTCTAAAGTATGTCGCCATAACAACCTTGAGTTGTGTTCCGGCATTCGTGACCAGGTTCCAGTCTCCCTTAAGAGAGCAGCAGCGCATTTGTAGCAACTTTGGTGTTGCAAACGTCCAGAGGCGATGGTAACCGCTTTCCATCAAGAGGGCCGTCTGCCTGTCTGCTGATTTCCTGCAATAAAAAAAATTAATAAAATCTTATTGATGAGAACTTGGAATCATGCCTAAAATTAAAAACAACAACATACAAACCTGACTTACTCAAACTTTCCAAGGGGATGGAAGCACATTGTACGCATTAATAAATATTTATTAAGTATGAAATTTAGTTTTATTTAGTGTACTACTACTTATTTAGTATAATAAAAGTTTACTAAACAAGCAGATTTGACTCCCATTTTTTTTTTAATTGTTGAAATGTTCCTATTTGGCTCTTTGGCTAATAAGTTTGCCGACTACTGGTCTAGAGTATGCCGCCGTAACAACTTTCGAGTTGTATTCCGGCATCAGTGGCCAGGTTCCAGTTTCTCCTTCAAGACCGGCAGCGCATTGGCAGCACCACTGGTATTGCTAATGTGCATAGGCGACGGTAACCACTTTCCATCACAGTTGCGCCGTCATCCTGTCTGCTGAGTTTTAACAATAAAAAAAATAAACCAAAATATAGTGTAATTTGCTAGATACTAATAAAGAACACGCAAACAAAGTGACTTCGCCTTAATATAGACAATAAGAAAAGTTGTAATGGTCACTTCTTTATTATGAATACTTTCAGTTAATTTAGGTTTAAATTACTTATTATATTCGTTTTAGATTAGATTGTAATATAATTGTGGTATTTTTTAAATATCGGCTTCTCAGAGTCTTGGGCATAGACGTAAGGTAGCTTAGACTATCTGTCTTTTATCGGATATATTTCGAGGAGTGGTTCTTAAAACTGCACCAGCTGGTTCCTCCGTCACCATTTCATCATCGGACAACCCGACACACCGGTTTGCGCCACCGTTACATGGTGAAAACACCACCAGTCAGGACAAAGCGATACGCTTCATCTTTTCTGGTGCGCACTGCCAAAGAATGGAATATTTTTTTGGATATTTGTCGGAGTCAGTTTTTCCTCACAAATACAATCTTAGTCTTCAAGTCACGAGTGAATAGGTATCTTCTAGGTAAGCATGTTCCATCCTAGACTGCGTCATGACGCAACATCAGGGCAGACTGGTCAACCGCGAACCTATACATTCATAAAAAAACTTTATTTATAAAAAAATATGTCAAGAAGCTATAATAAACCATACCGTCATTAAAAAATATGATGTAACTAGCTGACCCGGCAAACTTCGTACCACCTCAGAATCAATAAATAAAAAAGCTGAATGATAATTGCAGAATGTTTCAACTTTAGTAAAAAATGTGGTCAAATCTTAACCGGAACAATAGAATTCGTAATCAAGACAACGCGATCTTTACGCCTAGATTCCCGCCAAAGTTCGTAAAATATTATAGTTGCGATCACAAATTGTTGATTGTCAATGTCAAATGTCAAAACCAAATTTTTAAAAAAACAAAAGTATTCTTTTAAATTTAATTTGAATTATGAACGACGGGACGAACATCAAACGTTTGAAATTAAAAAACCAAAAAAAAAAATAAAAAAAACTTCACTTTCAAATTTAATTTGATTTCTGAACTACTTTTAAATTTAATTGATTACTAAACGACGGGACGAACATCAAATGTTTCACGGATAGGAATAGTTTCTAACGGAAAGCGAAATTGTTGTTTTTACTATATTCCAAGCATTTTTTTCATATTTACTCACCTTTTAAACCTTCCCTAGACTTCCACAAATAATTCAAAACCAAAATTAGCCAAATCAGTCCAGCCGTTCTCGAGTTTTAGCGAGACTAACGAACAGCAATTGATTTTTATATATATAGAAGATATGATTGCAGTAACAAAATATATATATATAATACTCATAATAATTCGCGTAACCAAGAAAGCTATAAAATCAATTTAGACCATCTTAGAAATACAAGAATGCTGCGGGAGGATCTTGAAACCTCGGAACCTGCACTGTATAGTTAGTTATAATTATATTAACATAGAAACTACTCGTCACAACCGATGATTGATTTGATAATTTCATTAACTTACAAAATAAACAACCAAGCAATTAAAGAACTAGACGACCTTAGCTGGTTTCTACCGTAAAAGTGAAACTGTTACCTAACATGTATTTTCGTCATCGATGTGCAAAATCTTTTCTGTACACGTATCGCAGACTAACCTAGTAGGTCAGCCAACGGATCCCAAAGTGTAAATATGCCATAAAAAATATTTTTTTTTTTATTTATTGCAGGAGGTCAGCAGACAGGCAGACGGCCCACATGATGAAAAACGGTTACCATCGCCTATGGACATTTGCAACACCAAAGGTGCTACAAATGCGCTGCTGCTCTCTTAAGGGAAACTGGAACCTGGTCACTAATGCCGGAACACAACTCAAGGTTGTTATGGCGACATACTTTAGACCAGGGGTGGTAGCCATCCAGTCGAGCAAATGCCCTACCACCTGGCTGTGGGTTGTTAAGTCGCCTCTTACGACAGGCCGCCCGGCCGCAGGAAATTGTATTCTTTCTCCGTTCCTGCACGGATAAGTAACATAAGCTTTGCATTGTGGTAATGAATCATTGTAACCTGCGTACGCTGTTATTGTCCGACTTTTTACAGAAATTGACTAATTACGTGAAAAGAACATAAAAACGCTTGCTTGACGTCATAAGGATGCTCAATCTACAACAAAGGATTTCAAAGAGCGAGCAAATTACAATTTAGAGTTCAAGCTCAAAATTCTTCTCACGTCCGTATTTTCTTGACACATCCTGTAATATACGACTTGCTCGAGAATAATGATTACTAAGCTTATTCGTATATAGTCCGCATAAGTTTGTGAACAGCCTTAGCAACAGATGGACGAGTTTTTTATACAAAATTAAACAGCTAATCTAGAAATGTCATAAGTTTTGTCACGGACGGTATAAAAAAACACGTAATTTTTGGAACGAAGTTCCTTATCGCGCGTTGCGAAAGGGGGCCAAACGGAAAAAATTAAGACCAAAAGTTGTAACGACACTTTTTGCTATAGTTGTAAGCCGTGCGGCGTGCGCGTGTTTCTCTGTCTGTCTCTCTCTCTCATAGAAAGCAAGCCAGTTATTTTCGTTTCGTCTTTCTATTTCGCATTGAACAGTGTGGTGTCGCGACGATTATTTTTGTTGAGACAGACAGGTTTTTTGTACATAAAAATAATTTTTTATTACAATTCCTCCACTAACTAATCGAAAGGAACTCCGTTCCATCCGGGTGTCCCTTGACACCTCTCAAGTTTTTTTATTTAATATTATGTATTTATGTACATTTATATGGTACTTATTTAGTGTTTACTTGATGGTATAAGGCATTTAGGGCCGGTTCCAATATATTAATTGTATGGCGCTATGTCAAGTTTTAACAAGTAGTAAGGCAAATAAACGGTCGATTAATATAGGAACCGACCAGTAAACTATTATGTATAAAGTTATATAAGCCATATTCTATAGTAATATATTTTACAAGCTGAGAATCTAGTATCATTTGGTAACCCTCAAAAGAAGGGAAAAGATAATAAAGCAGATCAAAGGAGTATAACAGCTGGACAAAAATTGATAGTGCTGTTGAAGCGCAAATACAATAGCTTAAAAAACAACATGACTGCATTAACGACGACGAGACACTGGACGGATTTCAGAATACAACTGCATTTTTAAATAAGAATTTATTAATAGAATGTGTTGTAACACTGATAAAACTCATTTGCAAAGCGGTCGCACAATACTGTTGAAATTACGTAGTGGTCGAACTCACTTGTCATTTGTATTTGTTAGTCTTTAACAGAGTAAGATCCCGTCACTGCTTAAAGCTTCCTTATTTTATAAAAGTTGAAAATTTTTCAGCGCATGCTTCCAACACAGGTAGGGACGATGAGCTACTATGAAGTTTGGACCATCGTGACTTGGGCAGCTAACAGGTAGCAAAATCCATACCGTCTTTTAAACTGATGGTTACTAAATATCTTTGGTCCTCGCAGGTCTAAAACATGCTGCTGATTCTATATATAATATGATATATCTTATGTTTGTATAGTGTATGAAGTACATTATTATTTATTTTTTACTTTTTCTTAGAATGTTTCATATTATTTATTGTCTTCAAAGTCACTATTGTCTTAATATTTTCCTTAGTTTAGGGGGTTGCCTGGAAGAGATCGCTTTAAGCGACAAGGCCGCTCTTTGTTCAACATTTACTATACATAATTTTAAGAACGTAGTTTTAATTTTTGGTGACCAATAAAGTGTTTTCATTCATTCATTCAAAGGCCTATAAAAGACTGAATGATTCAAGTTTGTATTTTTGTTGATTTAGCCAAATTGAAAGACAGAAATGGACCGTCTAATATAGGTTTTAAAGCCTGTGTAAAGCACCACCTAATAACAAAGTAAGGAATAAGTGATAACAAATATTAATTGTTAGGAAAACGTTAATTTCTCGGTTATAAACTTTAATTGATATCTAAGTTAATCGTTTTTATAGCACTCTGTGTGCGGCGGTGAGAGAGATATTATAAATTTAGAATCAAAATACTTCAATTTCAATCATCAAATAAAACTACTCACCTTTTATCTGTTGTACAACGAAATCCATATCAGTGTATATCCGAAAATAAACTTCATTTATAAACAATCACACTCAAACACGTCCGCTACTAACTAATCAAGTGTGTTAGTAAAAATGATTCATAGTAAACTCCGTAAATCACACTTATCATCCGCACAAGAGATGTTCTTGAGAAAACAAATAAATTCATGTTAGCTCACTGTCATTAATTAACTACGGAGAGTAATAGTATTACTGATAAAGTATATACTAAAATGTGTACTGTTCATTCGCTTTGGAATTTTATCAGAACGTTTTCTCACAGATTCCTTTGTCACAGAATCATTTGAATTAATGTTTTTGTCTTCATCAACATTCATCTTCTCGATTAAACATTTCTTTTTTCATTTAAATTAAATAAAAACGTTATATTTATATATATTTACAATAAATACTCGTATAAAAAAAAATTATATACTAGAAGTAAAAATATTTTTTTAACTTCAACGACGGAAAATAAAATTCACAACTTAACATTATTATTTACTTTATAATAACTAACACCATGGAAAAGACTTCCAGGGATGACAGATACTAAATAATATGTATATAAGTAAGACTCAAGTGACGTTGTGAAACAATTGTTTAAAGTTAATACTCTATTAACTGATTCTGAGTGAAGCGGTTTGGGCTTCTTTAAATTAAGCTTTAATGGCCAGTATTTTGACTGCATTAAATTAAAAATTTAGAAAACCCGTTTTGTATTAATATTAAACAATGCCAATCCACCTATCACAATGTTTAAAAAAATATTTGTTTTATTGGCGTTAAAGCACTTAATTTTAATTTTAAACAATAACTGTTTTTTCAACTATACTTTAATTGTTTTCTGGCACAGAACCAACGTTTTACACGGAGGAAATACGCGACACTTGTGATCCTGGTGTATAAAAGTCTGTAACCCGTTTTGAGGAAACCAGAATTTTTAAAAGGTATCATGACTAAGCGATTTTGAAACCCACCGTGGTTAGTCATAATTTCGTCCAGTTTCATCACTCTTTAGAGAGATATAACTTGAAGGGCGCTAATCGGCTTATGAGCGAAAAGAGCAAAATTTATCATTCGCTTAATTTGCCTAATTTTAAACTTTTCAGCTATTACGCAACAATATAAGCCACTCCACGTCCTTTTTTTCACCAGACGAAATCCGCTTACTGATTTCCCACCGTGTGGGGATCACTATGAAGGCATGTGTGTCATATCCTGGTGTAGATAGGTTGCCTTTCGGATTATCCAATAAAACTCCCCGTTGTTTCATCCACTCGCTTCATGCTAGGGCCACGGGTAAACGGCATGACCATTCCATGACATTTGGCGGATTTCCTGAGAACGAACCCCCCCGGCATCTGACATCGCATTTTACAACCAAACGAGTAACGCTTGTATATCCAGGCCTCAAACTGCTCCACTCAGCAATTGTTAATTAATTATCAGACTGTTAACTTTGAACCTTGGCTTTACAACATTACATCCGTCTGTTGGTTTATAGATTTTTTAAAATATAAATAAAACGTCGAAAGGCGAGGAAAGAATGACCTGTGTCGCCATCTAGCGTATTGAAGCTTTTCAGGCTCAGATTTTACATTAAACGACATGATTCCTATTATATTTTCCAGACGTTGTGCATCAGGTGCGCGGTCCGAACGCCCTACATCCTGTGGTTGGTGCCTAAGAGCAAAAATTAGATGACGGTTATAGATGGAAAATTAAGGAGAAATCTTAGTAGTTTCTTAAGCGAGCCAACTTATTAGTCACTATTGTAATTAATTGCATCATTATTATGTGCATCTCTAAATTGAGACTCGTGTCGACGGTCAGGTACACATTTTTATCAATAATTGAACGGACTTCGAGACATTTTTTACATACCATTTTGAGAAAAGGAATACCAAACAAAGTCACTTCTACTATACAAATATTCTAAATGCGAAAGTTTGGATGGATGTTGTTGCTTGATCATGCCAAAACGGCTGAACTGATCTGGATGAAATTTGGCACAAATATGGATTGTAGTCTGGAATAAGTATTCAAGCTACTCTTTATATAACAGTAGCGGTCTCGGCAGACGTTGTCCTGCCTTGAAAAATAAAAATCTAGAAACCGATTCCAGCGCCACCTACCGGATCTAATTGTGAATCTAAACCACCTCACACATACAATTTCACCAAAATCATAGTCATCATATCATATGATGACATCATCTAATCACATCATACAAAATTTTACAAAAAAGTTACATTATTGAAGTTTTAGAAGGGATCCTTAAATTTTATATAGCCTATATTTCATCAGGGATTATGTAGCATTCGAATGGTGAAAGATTTTTTGAAATCGGTCCAGTCGTTTTTGAGTTTATTCGTGACAAATATACAAATCTTTCCTCTTTATATTATTAGTATAGAACAAGAGATTCATATATGTTTAATGGACATGATAATAAATCAAAATTTAAAATTACTTCTTTTTTGCCAATTATTGCCTATGATTTCATAAGACAAATTAACAAATCCTATTTTAACATCGTCTGTTATTAACAGATATAATTTTCTGCGTTCAGCCATTTTAATACAGTTCCCACGGATCTAAAGTTCAGCAGAGTCATTATAACTAGATCGGTCTGGGCCAGACGGAAAGCGCTTACTCGGGTCACGGCACGTCGACCGTTCAAGGGATTCCCATGCTGAATCAATAAAATTACTGCTAAATATCTTATAACAGGCAGACATAACATTGCACAATTGGACCGTTTATTTTGAAAGTGGTGTAAGTCCATTTTTGAGAAAAAATGAGCTATCGCGTAATTCATGCTTAATTTAATGTAATTTTTTTATATATAACTAGTCCGTGTTTAATTTCTCAAAAAAATCGCATGTTTTGTAAAACTTAAAATCGGTCGGTAAATGAAATTGCATAATCATCGATTATGAAAGTGGTGTAAGTCCAATTGACAGAGGTAGGCGGCATAGCAAATGGATGCCGATCAGTGTTTTGTTATTTTTCATTTATTTTATACTATCTGTGTCCCGCGGTTTCACCCGCGGACGATTTGCATTGTTTCCCCTCCGTGTTTCCACTACTCGTAAGTTAAAAGATAGATATTAAAAAAATAGAGAAATGTATTAGAAAATGTACAGCGCATAACCTGTGAGAAGAAAATAAATACGACAAGGCTGTATGACTCCGTATCTTTGCCCGTATTTTGGCGAATTAAAAAAGCAACAAAAACAACAGTAGCGCCATCTTTTTGCAGAAAAATCCGCAATCTTATTACGATTTTTCTAATTTTATATTATTTAGGAGTTGAATTTTTAAATAAAATGTAGCCTATGTACTATTCCAATTCATACTCTAGCTGTGTATTAAATTTGAAACCAATCTATTACGTACGAAAAATATAAAGACATGAAGCAGCTACTACCCTATATACCTCCGGTGCATCATGCATATTTTGAAACACTACCACAT
The DNA here is from genome assembly GCA_019925095.2 of Dendrolimus kikuchii. Classification (NCBI taxonomy): domain Eukaryota; kingdom Metazoa; phylum Arthropoda; class Insecta; order Lepidoptera; family Lasiocampidae; genus Dendrolimus; species Dendrolimus kikuchii. Next base: position 4,762,633 of record CM034390.1, on the reverse strand, counting down.
GCAGAGAATAAGTAAATTCTTGTAATCAGTATCTTGCAATGACAATGTAATTGCCGTCTAAAATAAAATTTTATGTGTTGTTATGCGTATTTGTAAACAAAATTATATTAAAATGAAGTATATTTTAGGCGATATTTGATTTTTCAAAATTGAAATTAAACGATTTTTACAATTGTCTAATTTTGAAAGTGGTGTAAGTCCATTTACAGCACATAAATATGTGTTATCGTAGTCTAATTAGCCAAAAACAAATTTATATAAACAAATTAAATGTTGATAAAACAATAGAAACAATGCCCGACCTCATATGATTTGCCTGTATTTTTAAATCAACAAATATAATAACCTTTAATTTTCTCGAAACAAAAGAAAATGGACTTACACCACTTTCAAAATAAACGGTCCAATTATTTAAACGCGTAGTCGAACAATTATACTTTATGTGATTGCCGTGGAATATTCCGAAGCTGTCAAATTCAAATTCATTTATTTGCTTAAAACATGGTACATAAATTTGAGGTGACATGAGAATACAAGACTCGCACGTTTTACCAATGAGGCGTACAAATGTTCTTTAAGATTATCAAAAACACATTATCACAATTATTACAAAATCATTATAGATTAGAGACGTAAGATTATCACAATTATTATAAAATAATAAAATCATTTAGGTATATAACAGCCTTTTTAAGCGACTTCAAAAAAGGAGGAAGTTCTCAATTCGTCGGGATCCTTTTTTTATGTATGTTCACCGATTACTCCGAGATTTATGATCCGATTTACGTGATTCTTTTTTTGTTCGACGCGAAATAGCTGCCATTTGGTCCCCTAAAAATTTGACATAGTTTGGCCCAGTAGTTTTCATTTTATGAACATTTTTTATGAAAAATTTTCCATTCCGTTCCATATGTACACCGATTACGCTGAGATTTATCATCCGATTTACGTGATTCTTGTTTAGTTTGATGCGGAATAGTTGCCATTAGGTCCCCTAAAAATTTAATATAGTTTGGCCCAGTAGTTTTCATTTTACGAACATTTTTTTGTTCCCGTTTCTTGGGACCTATATTTTTTAAGGAGCGCGGCACCTTTCGTAGTTCTACCCATACATAGCTAGACACTAAAAAGTAACATTTAAAATAAAAAAAATCGACTTTAAAAACTAAAAAGTACAAAATAACTTATTTCTAAAGCTATTATTATTAATATATATTATCTAAAACATCTTGAAGTCGGTGCAAAGTAAAATATAAAAAATACTATATTTTGAAAATTACTAAGCACCGACTTTAAGATGTATTATATAATATATATTAATAATAATAGCTTTAGAAATAAGTTATTTCATACTTTTTAGTTTTTGAAGTCGATTTTTTTTAACGAAGTTTTTGTATTTAATGTGCAGTCTTTGTTTGAATAGATTCGTGGGCAGATATTTAAAATCTTCGGAAAGTTTGTTATAAATCTTTACCGACATGTAATTTGAATTTTTTTGTAGTGACAATTTGTATGCAGCTAGCTGGGCAGCAATAATCTATTGTCTGTCTTTACCCTGAGTTGCCCTGTCCGCAGATCGTGATGTCTAGGGAACAATTCGGGATTTTCTTTTACGAATATTGCAACTTGTTTGATATACATATCGTCTGCTGTCTGTCTTTCATCTATACATATATAATTACTCTACCTCACTAACTGCCTCACTCACTGACATATCAAAGAACTACCCAAACTACCGGGGCTAGGACTATGAAAATCTGCCAGCGGGTTCATTCTATACTGCAGATGCGCACTAAGAAAAGATTTTTGAAAAATTCAAACCCTAACGTGGTGTAAAGGAGGGATGAAAGTTTGTATGAAAAATCGTGATTTTCAAAGTTAAAGCACAATATTTTATGTACTGCTTCTGGTTAGCAATAAATATCTGAACATACCTTCAATTCACTAAACCTATCTATACATATTTAGGTATTCAATACATATCTATCTGTATCAAATTAATTATATTACTACATCCTCGCTTGACTTGAAATTCCCTCAGGATTTCTGGGATAAAAAATACCACGAATTTTATTACATAAAATTTGTTATCGATCAGTAAAAAAAATACATTTGAATAGGATTTTTTTTTAAATTTAGCTATGTTTAAAAATTCCCGCCGGATTCCCAGAATAAAAAGTAGCGCAGAGTTTAATTCTAAGAATTAGCTGTCGATCAGCGAAAACCGCATCGAAATCGGCCTAGTAGTTTTTACATGAATCCCGAACAAACAGACAAGAAATCTAAAAAAATTGCATTGTCTTCTCTCTCCATCACTTATATAGTCTTTAATGTACAGACATGGCATTTTAGAATTTTATAATATTATAGACATAGCTTTACAATAATTGTTAGTACAGTAACTGTTAGAGCATACAAATATTGGAATCGCTAGATTTTTTTATAAATTGTGTAATTTGCATAATCGGTAATCAGGAACACAACATATACTACCAACATTGATAAAACGTTTTGTTAACAGTAGTAACATTTACAAATAACACCTTATCGCATAAAAAAAGTTCGCACCCGCTATTCGTGTGCGAGTGATCCATACAAAAGTAATTGCACGACGCAACCGTAAAGAAAAGCATGCGCACGCACATCCGTTTGCGCCACTCACAAAATCCACACAAACTCAATCTGTAATGGCGTTTCTAAACCGCACTGTTTGTACTTTAACGACGATACATCGCAATCTTGCTAATAATTGTAAAGAAATTATATTTTTGCTCTTTTTTTCGAACATACATACATACATATTATCGCGCCTGTTTCCCATGGTGTTAGGCAGAGACGATGGATCTCCACTTGCGACGATCCTAAGAAACAACTTTGCTTCATCTATTGTATTTTCATTCACCTCTTCATACATGCACGTTTATCAGATGGGTTTTACCTGACCTTTCTTTAACAGTTTTTGTTGTAGGTTATGTTTACTCTATCTACTTACACGTTTTCATGTTTTACCATGGATCGCATGACATGTGTGATTTAGGAGGTGAGCATTGAAAATTAATGGTGTTAGACCATGTTTGGGCATGGCAAAATACTGAGTGCCAACCTCATATCTGTAATTGTAGCATATAATTGTTGTATATGTTTTCTATTCTGCTTGTGTTGTACATATCGCATTTGGAACTAAACATTTTCTTTCCTTCTTATTTTATAAGGAGACTGAATACCTCTAAGAAACACTCTTTAAAAAGTAGTATATTTAAATACCATATTATTATTATGGACTGATTACAATTGTACTATATTCAGAGAAGTCACGTTTCGTTATTCTTGGTACTTTAGCATTGTTATAAAATTGTTTAGATTTTGAGTACCTATATTAATAAAATCCTTAATAATAAATATAATAATTAGGTACCTATATCCGGATGAATATAGGATAGATAGGATCCTAGGATTCAGATCTTAAGGATTCTGACTGCTTGCTTAATTTTATAAAGACTAAAATTGGAAATAAGTCATACATAACCTTAAATTACTAGAATAGAAAAATAATGTCGAAAAGTTAGTAATACGGAGTTTAAGTCTATCACACAAATTCCTTTCAAATTTTACTTAGTATTCTGGTAATATTGACAATTGTCATAAGTTTGGTTTGCATAACAATTTACTTTAAAATTTATATAACAAAAAAGGAGTCGTCGTCTGTAGTATTTAATCGCACACCTTTCGCCAGGTGGCGCGGCATCCCCACCAGCTGCGCGGGCGCATGGCATTGGGCCGATGTTATCGTTCGACTCGGTACTATTTCCCACAGATCTGTTGGGCTTGCTAATTTTACTTATAGTAAGCGCATGTATTTCTTCACTTCTCATGATCGTCTGGTTTCGTTTTGCATTATTTTTAACGAGGGTTTAACTGTAAGAAAAGATTGAGTATATGTACATACAGCATCGAGTCTTAGAGCTCATAATTGACTGATTTTCTTGAAATTTTGCAGCTGGTCTTATTTAAGAGTAAATAATTAGCAGGCATCGACAAAATATAACGAAACATTGTTCAATACGTTAAAAATCTTTTTAAAAGTTAACTCTAGAAAAGATAGAATGCACATCCAATCCAAAGAAGTTTTGTCGGAAAAGTAAAAACATGTCTTTAAAATTTAGTAACTATGTCGCCTTAGAAGAACAAAGTGATATCTTAAAAAAGTTATATTTTTCTGTAAGATCAAAACCGCTGCGACCGGCTTGATTTTCTACAAAAATGTGGTAGTTTTAAAGTGAAAACCACAATATATATAAATCGAGTAAAATGGACTTTTATAGATTTAAAATCGCTTTTTGTAAATTCGTACTTTTGGAAAAATACGTTTTCTCGTAGATATGGATGAACATATTATAATCAGATAGTACTTTTTTAATATAATTTTCTAACGACAGTAACCAGTTTACATTTTTAAATATAAACGAACTTCTTCTAGTTTACTGAAAACATTGTCCAGGGAATTTGATAAGAGACTCGCTATTCCAAATATTGGTACACCAGTTCTCATAGCCTTAATTTATATCGTAACTATTTCACACAACATTCTCCATTGTAGATGGGCAATAAATACCCATTATCATAAAATTACACAAGAGAATGTGGGCCAAAACGTATGCACGTTATCGATAAAAACAAACAGCCTCATCCTTAATACTAATGAAGCTTATCTCAGAGCAAATCTGTCGTTGAGATAATAGCACGTAATATCTCAAGTACCTACTCGGTTGATAAAGAATGTACTCAGGCCGTGAGAACTGAATAAAACATTGTACAGTAGCACGATTTCTAATGAATTCTTGTTTATCGACAATGCATTAACAGAAATAAATTCAAGCAAAATTATGATTTGTACATATGTACATATATATATACTTAAGGTATCATAGTTTAAATGGAGCGTTAGGTAAACTTCTAGGCGCTAAGAACCTCAGCCAGAAGGCCCAGCTCGCCGTACACAACGCGGTGCTGGTACCTACGCTCACGTATGGAAGCGAGAGTTGGGTATGGAAGAAAGAGCATGAAAGTAGAGTAAACGCGGTCGAGATGCGAGCACTGCGCAAAATCTGCGGAGTGACGCTCGCGGACCGCGTTCGTAATACCGAAGTAAGAAAGAGAGTTGGTCTGAAAGAGAGTGTCGGGGTGAAGGTAAGGAAAGGAATGCTCCGGTGGTTCGGGCATGTGGAAAGAATGCATGATGAAAGAATGACTAAACAGATATACAATGCAAAAGTGGATGGATGCAGAAGTCGTGGAAGGCCACGACACACCTTCCATGATCAAATTGATCGTGTACTAGCAGAAGGTGATGTCAGGAGCCTTAAGAACAGACGAGCGTGCATGACAAGAGTTATGAATGTCAAAGAAGCAAGTGAGGTATGTAAGAATAAGCCTAAATGGCGCTCTGTTGTTCGTGCCTACCCCGCAAGGGAACTGGCGTGAAGTTATGTATGTATGTATGTATGTATGTATGTATCATAATCATGTATAATATAATAATGAATCATAAACCACATCAAAATTTAAAAAAATATGTAATGCCTTGTCTTGTACAAGGCATGACTTACATTACGTAATATTTATAATTGTAGAGACTCGTTCATAAATTTCGACGTTTTAATATACATCTAATAAACCAATATCTTTTATTAATTATAAAATTATCTTTTGTACCAATCAATTGTGTAATATTTATTCAATAACCAATAATATATATACCTCATAATAAATATACTACTCAAAACAAAATAGGGCCCACCATGTTTTATTAATGAATTTTACAGCTTCTTTTTCTTTTTTCAATTTTTATGATTAGAAATGAATAAATTAAGGTTTTTGAAAGTGTGTGAACAAAAACAATAGTAAATTTTGCCAATTTTATGGAATTTAGTCAAAATTTACAGTTTTTAGGAAAGTTTACAGAAATTATTGGTTTAAGTAAAGTTTGATTTTTATTTTTATTCTTGACTAAATCAATGAGTTTGAAGGTGCTTAATAGCGAGTAGGTCCTCCTCTGTTCCGTATGCACTTTCTGAGTCTATCTGGGACACTTTCAATCAAGTGGGGTATGTTTTTTTTTCTCGGGTATTCGCTCCCAACAGAATTTTAGGCAGTTTATGAGCTCTTGTCGATTAGTCACATTACTGAAGTTCAATTTGAGGCTTCTTTTTAATCGGTCCCATAAATGTTCAATGGGGTTAAGATCGGGACTCATGGCCGGCCACGGTAAAACCGTAATATTGGCTTCAGAGAGAGCTCTCTGGGTTGTTCGCGCTGTATGTGGGCGAGCATTGTCTTGCATAAAGACGAAGTTTTCACCCACTCTTTGTGAAAATGGGATGACATGGGGCCGAACTATTCGATCGACATACCGGGAGGCAGTTATGGAGCCTTCTTCCAGAATTACCAGCTCAGTTTTACCGAGCAAGCTTATTCCAGCCCACACCATAACATTTGGACCTCCAAAACGATCCGTTTCATGTATGCAAGGTTCTGAAAAACGTTCGCCTTCTCTTCCCATACGCGCACTCGACGATCATCGCTGAAAAACTTCACTTTACTTTCGTCCGTAAAGAGTACATTTCTCCAGTTGTCCATTGTCCACTCCGCATGCTCGCGAGCAAACCTCAAACGTGCTGCACGATGCGCTCTTGTCAATTTTAGACGAATAACACGAGATCTGGAACGTTGTCAGTCTTCATGGAGTCGATTTCGAATGGTTTGATCACTATTTCGTTTGCCAGTCGATTGCCGCAGTCGATTTTGTAAGACGCGGGCGGGAATCGTGCGCTCTCGACGTGCAGTCAATCTGATATACCGGTCTTCCTGGACGGTTGTAGCTCGCGCTCTTCCTGATCCAGGTGACCTCGCGACACTACCTGTCTCTAGAAAGCGGTCTCACGCATTTCGAATAGCTCGTCGCGACACACCAAGACGTCTTGCCACCGATCTCTGAGATTCTCCCTCCTGAAGCATAAACACTTCTCTTGTTGCGGTTTCCACATCCATATGACGCCGAGAACCAGGCATAATGATCGCGAGTAACACCGAAATCAAGTCAAAAAGAAAAAAGTAGACGTGCGACTATGACACTCAGAATGTGACTGAGGGTACAAGTGACTGAGAATTTGAGTAATAAACGATTTTTGGAGTACTTCACTTTTTTTGTCTACCTACCATTAAATTTGTGATTTGAAACATTGATAACATTAGATAAACATGTCAACAATACTCTGAAATATTTAACTTCACAATTTACTGCCTAACAATTTTTTTTACACGAAATTAGAGATTAACTTAGAGTGGGCCCTATTTTGTTTTGAGTAGTTTATTTCTGTCGATCATATAATGAAAATTACACACCAAATACATATTGTTTACATTGACATGGTATAAAAAATTTATACAATATAATGCAGATTACAAAAGCAATCTAGTGTAATTTTTTTAAGAACTTTCTCCGAGTAGAAAAGAAACTCGTACTATACACACATGAGATACGTTTAAATTGCACAATATAATGTAACAATGATACAGCATAAAATATGAACAGAAAACCTCATACGTTAACATTTTGTAGACTAAAGAAATTGGTCAAAGACTTTAACCTTATGCAAAGTGAAGGCTTTCAGAAGGAGGATGATGAATATCTAATAAGTTTTTTGGATTTTACCCTGGAAATCAAATGTATGTCAGTCAGTCACACATGTCAGTCAGACAGACGGCCCACTTGATGGAAAGCGGTTACCGTCGCCTATGGACATTTGCAACACCAAAGGTGCTACAAATGCGCTGCTGCTCTCGTAAGGGAGACTGGAACCTGGTCACTAATGCCGGAAAACAACTCAAAGTTGTTATGGCGACATACTTTAGACCAGGGGTGGTAGCCATCCAGTCGGGCAAATGCCCTACCACCTGGCTGTGGGTTGTTAAGTCGCCTCTTACGACAGGCCGCCCGGCCGCAGGAAATTGTATTCTTTCTCCGTTCCTGCACGGATAAAATATGTAATGTCCTCTTATTGTGAGCGAGACATGCTTGCTAAGAAGCCTGCTCCGCTGCCGACAAAGGAGGACGCGTCGGATCCTGAGGGCGTCATGACTTTTTGGCGGCCGTAAGCGGGCGGCGCGGGTACTTCCCTAAGGATGAGTTCCCACCCGCCGTTAATACCGTCGAGATGGGTGCACGCCGTGTTCGGCGCGCGCTCACTTCTCTTCCGGTGGAGCGCGTTACGCACTCAAAGTATATAGACGCCGGCGGCGTGGTCCCCCGGCAATGGACGACGTCATTCGGTCACCGCGTCCAACCTGACATAAGGCGATAGAAGCAACAACGAGGGGTTTTAGTCAGTATTCCAGACCGTGGTGTGGCAATAGGACTGCTTGCTTGCGGTACCGTGCCACCCCGACGCGACGTGGCGAAACATACACACCCTGATTTCCCATCTTAAAAAAAGGTATACGTAATGTGACGTGTCTATCTTTATAATTTAGCTATGCAGCCTTAAAAAGCATTTAGTTGAAAATAAATGGGGTTGTATCTGAAAAGCTATGCTGCTTTGGATGTATGCAGTCACGCAGAAGTATCGTATTAGGAATTCTGGCACCCACGATAGTATTCATATTCGTGATAGTAGATACAACTACAAGAGTTGCCTACGCTAAGTTAGTATGGCCACGCTTTACTTGTTTTTATTAGTTTTTACGCAACTTCATACTAGCGTCGTAAAGCAGAACTATATGGACACTTTCTATTCAAATCTCACCCGTATAAAACTAATATACAGTGCCTTAGATAAAGAGACGGTCATGACAACATTTTTAGGGTGGGGTATATTGAGAATGCTTTACGCACAATCCATTGAGTACATAAACAATGAGGTAGTTAGTGTGAAACGACTGCCGAATATCGAAAAGTTTACTCGATTTTATCGCAGAAACTGTCCCATTTTCCAGGTATCCTATGTCCATTCTCAGCGTGGAGACCACCTATATATCAAATTTTAACAAAATCGGTACCGTGGTTTTTCAGTAAAAGCGTAACGGACAGACAGAATCACTTACTCGTTTATATTAATATAGTATAGAAGTAGGGATTATAATTATATGCACATACTTATTTAATACTAGCTGACCCGGCAAACTTCGTACCGCCTGAGAACCAATAAATAAAAAAACGTCGATTTCTGAACGACGGGACGAACATCAAATGTTTGACAGGTAGGAATACTTTCTAAGGGAAAGCGAAATTGTTGGTTTTACTATATTCCAAGTGTTTTTTTTTTCATATTTACTCACCTTTTAAACCTTCCCTGGACTTCCACAAATAATTCAAAAGCAAAATTGGCCAAATCAGTCCAGCCGTACTCGAGTTTAAGCGAGACTAACGAACAGCAATTGATTTTTATATATATAGATTATATAGATGTATATATATAACGTTTTTTGGCGAAAATTCTGACTGTTGGAGGTAAATAAACGTCGTAAAATGAAGCAACACATATTGTTTTGCAGTTATCTATTGTTACACTTAATTCTGTTTGGACAACACAATCCACAACAAGAGTCCGTGTTTCGCAAACAATGCCGTTTCAGGGAAGTAAGTGCACGAAAGTAGACATGGACGAATCACGAGTCACGATTTCAATAGTTGGTAACACCTGTTCTTTTAAACTCGCACAATCCGCAACTGAACAAGGATTTCCAGAATGATCTGTGACTCTATATTAAAGATTTTATTACGCCCATGGGTTTATTCGTGCCGCAGAGTCGTGTAGAATACATAGTGACATTTTAAAAATGAATTTACATAATATTAATCAAGGGTTTATTTCTGTTTTGATGATAAAAGAGGAGTTATTATCATTCCAGTATATGGTTTTGTTTTAGTTCCAGGTCTGCACAAGTGAGCCTGATGTCCGCTTTGGGAATCAATATGATTTTTTCAGAATATATTTGGTCGATTTGTGGTTATTTTTATACATTGATTGCATTGTCCTGTGGGAGATCATTTACAATTATTGGTGTCAGATATTCCTCGAGCCTTGTCCCGTAATTATATTTAGGAATAATATATTTACATCTCCTTGCGTGTATGTACTATTGCTTGTTTTGTATGTATATATATATGTACCTATCTATCTATCTATCTATCTATCTATATATATATATATATATATATATATATATATATATATATATGTATGTATGTATGTATGTATATATGCATGTATACATATATATGTATGTATGTATAATGTGTATATATATATATATATATACATCAATTGCTGGCTGAACTGATTTGGCTAATTTTGGTTTTGAATTATTTATGGAAGTCCAGGGAAGGTTTAAAAGGTGAGTAAATGTGAAAAAAATGCTTGGAATATAGTAAAAACAACAGTTTCGCTTTCTCTTAGAAACTATTCCTACCTGCCAAACGTGTGATATTCGTCCCGTCGTTCAGAAATCAATTAAATTTAAAAGTCGTTTAGAAACCAAATAAAATTTAAAAGTGAAGTTTTTTTTCATTTTTTTTGGTTTTCAATGTCAAACGTTTGATGTTCGTCCCGTCGTTCAGAAATCAACGTTTTTTATTTATTGATTCTGAGGCAGTACGAAGTTTGCAGGGTCAGCTAGTATATATCTGTGAGTGTGTGAGTGTGTGTAATAAGTGATGGTACATGTACGCGGTGAGATATGGTACTATCATCAAGGAATCAATGGAAACGTTTTAAACCAATTCATGAGCGATTTGGTCTATATGTACTTTTGGATAATGGTGGTAATTAAAGCAAGACTTAATACAAAAATTGGTTAATCCAATCATTTCAATTAATTAATATTCTAATTTGCATTTCAAAAAACATCAACGGACAAGTGGAAAAACGAATCGCAACGGACACGTTGAAAAACGAACGGAACGGATGAGTGGAAAAACGAATCGCAACGGACAAGTGGAAAAACGAATCGCAACGGACAAGTGGAAAAAACTTCAACTGACAAGTGACAAAATGAATCACAACAAAATTTTAACTTGAAGTTTTACATTACAATATTTGAATAATTCTTTATAATTGTCCTTATATTTTAGATTTAATATTCTTGGGTACTATGGTTTTTTCTACTGTAGCGATACAATTCGGAGTATAGACGCAGCGGCGCAAAGAATTGCGTACGATTCGTACAAGTTAAAAAATTAAAAATTGTTACGATACGATGGACCTCTAAGTTATGTCATCATTTTTTAAAATATTAATCAATTTATAATTTTATTAGTCTTCGCTGCACATGTTTCTGAGTTTGTTGCTTTCATTAATTTTAATAATAAATTTGCTGTAAAACTTTTATAGTTTGATTTTTTTAGAACTTCTTGCATTTTTTACATTTTCGTGTATTGGTCATCAGGACTGAACAGCCATGAAACATTACAAAGTCTTAGTCTCAAGGAACTGTTTCTAAGTTACATTGCAAGATCTGACCTAACGAAAGTACCTAACAATACTGATAAGAGAAAACAACCATCACTGAACATATAGATTTACTATTTCGAACTAAAATATGGGAGCATTAATAAAAATCACGAAATAAAAATCAACGAAACGGAAAACCAATAAATAATAATTAATTATATGGTTGATTATATACATATTTCAACTATTATTTTCCTCCGAATGCCGAAATAACATGCAATTTTTATTAATTTTATAATGTCGTATTATCTATGGTGAAGCCCCAAACAAACAGAACTAAGGCGTCTTATTTCTAATTTTAGTGTTGCTACCAAAGAGTTGGTGCTTTTCGTTAACTCGATTCGATTCAGTAAAAAACTTATAATACGAATAAAGACAGAAGCCGAATATTTGTGGCGTCTCTATTTTTTATACATATAAAATATCGTCGTGAATGGTTAGCCTTAATAGACCGGTAATAACCCTAACCGTAATGGCCGGTTTTTATATCTTACCGATCGTACATTTGCCTTAATATCGGTCAAAATTTGACATAAGCTGCATACTAGTAATATCAAAATTCAACCAATTGTAAGGCAAGGAAATTAATAGTAAGACATAGGGACCGGTCATAAGAGCTTTTGTATTCTTCTTGAATGGGTAAACTATGCACATTTATTCCAAAAAATCGAAATTATTTGTGTATTTATACTAAAACAATACTACATAATAATACATATGGCTGGGTTGCCTGGTAGAGATCGCTATAAGCGATAAGGCCGCCCATTGTTCTAATGCGAATGTATCCATATCAATTGTCTAAATTTAAGTTTATGGTGAACAATAAAGAGTTTTCCATCATTCATATTATGTATAGAAAATAAAAATAATTGAATATATTAAACATGTGATATAATAAAAAAATCAATAGAATAATAAGTGATGCGTGATAAATGTATGCGGTGCACGTAAGGCGATGTGAGACAAAATCTTCACGCTCCATCTCGATTTTATGAGGTATTTGTGTAACACAAAAAGTAATCGATTTCAAATTAATCAAATGATCACAAATTCGTATGTTTTTTAATCGATTTCTCATGATAATCTGTTAACTTGGTTAACGATTTGATGGTTTCAATCCCTAATATATGTTATAATGAGAACTGTCAAATCAGGCCTATTATTTTGTGATTAGTATAACAAAATAGAATATCATTACAAGGAACAAAATACATTAACGAAATCACACTCACCGTCGTAATGGCCCATAACATCTGTCCGCTTTACACTCGCGTCGAAGACATGACATCTTTGAGAGGGTGTAAAATGTTTATTATGTCAGGTGTAAGGAGTCTTAAATCTTTCATGTAAAGTTTTGTTACATGAAAATGCTTTGTTATTTTATGTTTATACATATTATATTTAGGAGGGCCTCAGCTCGGGTTAGGAGAACAAAGTAAAGCGGGCAAGTGCGTGTTGGATCACTTAAAGATTTCGTAGAAATGACAAACGTTCACTTTTCTCGTTGTATGGTTACGTAATCTTAAAATAGAATTAAATCCAAAGCCCCAAAAACTACTCAACGGATTTTGTTTCAACAGATTTCTTTTTTTTTATAATGAATAGGTTCGCGTTTGACTGACATTGCGCCTCATGTCAGGTGGAAATGCAGTCTAAGGTGGAGCACGCTTACCTAGAAGATACCTGTTCACGCGAGACTTGGAGACACCTAGATTGTATTCTTCACGAAATACAGACGACGGTTCCTCTGTTCAGAGGTACGTATGATAAAAGTGGTAGCACAACGACTCGTCCGCTTTGTTGGTATTCCCACCATATACTGGTGGCATGAGCTCGTACATCTGCTTGTCAAGTGGTAAAATGGTGAGGTACGAATTAATTCATGCAATTCCGTGGCACACTCGCCGAAATTTATCCTATAGAACAGCGACAAAATAGCGATTTTACGTCGATGATTTAGACTCTGAAGCCTCTCGTCGAATAGTCGGCTACAACTTCTTATTTAAAAAAATGTCTATATCATAATTGAATAAAAAAATAAATATAAATCTATATATATAAAACAAAGTCGTATTAGTTACACCATTTATAACTCAAGAACGGCTGGACCAATTTTTATGATTTTTGTGTTTTTGGAATTGTCTTCGTCCGGAATAGGATAATAAGTATTAAAATATGATATTCATCAATAAAAAATTCATTTATTATGATCTTTCCCGGCCGATTTCGGCAGACTGCATTTAAGCTCATTTTCATGTGTCTGATTTAGGTGAATTATTTTTGTGTGTTCAAGTAGGTCCCGGGATGGTTTAGATTCAAATTTAACCAGGTAGATGGCGATGCAATCGGGTTCCAGGATTTAGGTGAAATTATTTTTATGTTTGTTCAAGTGGATCCCGGGATGGTTTAGATTCACGATTGGATCCGGTAGGTGGCGGCGCTGAACACCTCTTTAACGGTGGGACCGATTTTTCAAGTAGATTTGAGAATGGTCTAGATTAACAATTGGTACCGCTTGATGGCGCTGCAATCGGTTTCTAGATTTTTAATTTTTAATGGTACGACAACATCTGCCAGTGTCGGTGCAGCTAGTGTAATAAAAATGCTTATTAACTGTTGACAACTGATTGTTGTCTTCAGATTCCAATCACCAAATAGAACTACGAAATGTTTTAATTCTGAATCCTTCTATCGATAAAGAAAATGGAATCTTAAGATCAATGTACAACAGATGTTTCGTCATAACTTAAAATCCACCCAAGGAAATGGTGGAGCACAAATCATCATGATATTGCTTTATTTTAAGAAATTTTATAATCAAATTATCACATGTCGTATCATAAATCTAACAGAAACAAAGACGCTAGCTACACTGTCATGACTCACATATAATATTTTCATGCCACCGTATTTTTCACGAAACAATCAAAATTTTATTTCAGAAAAATTCAAAGATAACGTACCCTGACTCATTTGGCTTACACACGCTTAAAATGTTGACTCGGACAGATAAAAAAGTGTACTGAAAAATATTGAAATTGCTGTACGGTGCAGATAAAAGACCGTTAAATGTAATAGAATCGCTAAAATGAAAATTGTAAAAAAAAACAACAACAAAACTTGGCTCTTATTACACTTTCAAGGCGAGTTTTGAGACTTTGTTTTCATATATTTTACAGGATTAAACTTTTTACTTTACGTTAAAGATAGAATAAACATGAAACAATAAAACAAAACTATAATAGTCTCTTTTTTTATTGCAAAAGTTCAGCAGACAGGCAGACGACCCATTTGCAACACCAAAGGTGCTACAAATGCGCTGCTGCTCTCTTAAAGGAGACTGGAACCTGGTCACTAATGCCGGAACACAACACAAGGTTGTTATGGCGGCATACTGTACCACCTGGCTGTGAATTGTTTAGTCGCCTCTTACGACAGGCCGCCGGGCCGCAGGAAATTGTATTCTTTCTCCGTTCCTGCACGGATAAAAATCTCATATTCTTCTATGTATAATATAATAAATCCGTAAGTATCGAATTTATACAATATATTAATATAATACGGCCCATAAATGTCTCCCACTGCTGGGCTCGGGTCCCCCATTACAGGGAACGGACAGTATACCCGCCACGCTTGTGCAAACCAGATTAGGTTTGACACATTGGTTATCTCGATGTGCAGGTTGCATCACGATGTTTTCCTTCGCCGTTGTTAGCACGTGGTAATTGTAAAAATATGCACATTAGGTCAGAAAACTGCCTAAGTGGTGCATGCGTTCCGGCCAGAATCGAACGCGCGCCCTTTGTTTGGGACGCGTACGCTAGCCATTACGCTACCACTTATTAATTTATACATGGAATGTATAAAAGAGAAAATTTCGACCAACAATTTCCAAGAATACAATTTTAGATTTTTAATCCGTCTTATCAGATGACGGATAGCAGTTGTCTGAACGGATTTAAATGAAACTCATCGCAGTGCTAGCTTATATGCCGGGTCAACATTTGATTACTTATTATGCCGACCAATGACGTCGTTTCCGTGGAATATTAGAATATTGCCAAAAAGATGGCACTGCGGTTAGGTTTTTTTTTTTGGTGGCACCGTTGTACTTGGTAACATCTCTCGACATAACGAAAACCCTGCTGAAATCTTTCAACAAGCTCTTTACTGTACGCCTCCTCCAAGTTCTTCCAGAATATGTCAATATGGAAGTGTAAAAAATGAAAAATTTAAGCTTAAGCTTTATACCTAAAATTTTCGCAAGCGACATCAAATTCTTGTATTTTCGCTTATGAATGAATATGAATAATCTATACATATTATACAACTGTAGAGGTCGAATTTCTGTACAATGAAAAAAAAAATCTAAAAACCGAGATTTTTTTCAAATTTAGTTTCTCTGTTTGTCTGTCTGTTTTACCGACTAATCTCCGAAACGACTGTATGATGGTAACTTATATACCTGGTCAACATATACGATACTTTTGATCCGGAAAAATTAAAGAGTCCCCGTGAGATAGTTAAAAAAACCGCAACACGCGGACGAAGTCGCGGGCATCGGCTAGTGAATAATAATTATTCCTAAAGAAACATATTCCAAGCTCTAGCGGAAAGATAATTAATAAATAATAGGTTGTTTACGAAATAACTCGAAATTAAATTATATGAATTATGTTTTTCACGAGATTCGCTTATAACCACATGACATTGAATACACACATTAACTGGTTTCATGAATCGCAAATTAACAATGGCTTGTAAAAAGGACATTTCTGTCGTACACAAACATACCTATTTAAATTCAATTCTAACTACCGCACTAATTAGGAAGCAGTATAGACATTTCCGATGATTCGTTGCCATTTGCACTTCACTCATAAATTAAAATAAGCTTTTTTTATAAAAGTTTTTATATACAAGCTTTTGAGATCCTGGATATCATGTAGCAGCAGAGTGCTAGCTAAGACAAGTAAAACGAGCCCAAACACGACGGGTCTATCTTGTTTAGTACAGGACTTCCTATGGCCACCTTCCGACTCCACCATCAGATCAGCTCCATGGTACTATATTATTGCATTGTTACGCAATATACATATGCGTGCAAAATTTCAGCTCAATCGGAAACCGGGAAGTTGGTCAAATTTAACTTGCAAGATTCCACCAGAACTTACATACATACATCCATTGCAAGTTAAATAAAAACTTGTAATAACGATATCATCCAAAACATGGCCGACCTAATCTCTTCAATAAAATCCGTAAGTAAACACAACAATATGTGTAATATGTATATTCTCCAGCTTACTAAAATAATTACGTATTTTTCTCATGGGTAAGTAATTATATACAACATACAATCCT
Source organism: Dendrolimus kikuchii (assembly GCA_019925095.2). Classification (NCBI taxonomy): domain Eukaryota; kingdom Metazoa; phylum Arthropoda; class Insecta; order Lepidoptera; family Lasiocampidae; genus Dendrolimus; species Dendrolimus kikuchii. The sequence goes on along the minus strand of CM034390.1, from coordinate 4,745,762 downwards.
AAGATCGATCTTGACTAGAATTAGTACCAAAAAGATCGTTTCCTAAATGAACCCTATCGGGAATAGAAGCCATGACTTGCAACTAAGAGAGGCAAGTGAATTAATGTTCAGATCAGAGAGACACATATGGTCTGTCTATATATTATTGAAGACAACTTGATTATAAAGCCAATGATGTTGATAATACTTTTCCAAATAATGTTTCACGTTTAGATCGGTCGTGCCTATCCTTTGCACCAAATCTTACTCCGACGTCACGGAAACAGATGAAAAAAGAAAAATGAGTTAAAACTATTTTTAGCTACAGTCTTCTGAAGTCAATTTCAGAAGAATATCAATATTAAAATCGATTACAATCTGACGTTGGATGAATGAAACTGAAAGCCTTTTATTACTCACCAATAATTAAAACTACCTTCTTAAAAACTAGATAATGTTGACCAAAGGGCCTTATCGCTTAAAGAGGTCTATTCCAGGAAACCCCCTGGAGTTAGACTAAGTAAATGATTAAAATACTAGTTTTCCCTGCGGCTACGCTGTGGGTCACACCATCACACATTTGCCCCCCCCCCCCCCTCAATATTAATACCCACTAATATCACCCCTCCTGTTCCTTCCTTGTACATTGTCAAGCTATGGTAACCCTAACATACAACCATCGCAGCCTGACTGGACGTAGATCAACCCTGAAGGGCCCAGCCTTTTTGCGTGCACAACAGGAAGACGGTACCCGTCGGTGCTTCCGACACACTCAACGGAGTTGATAAAGGGCGCACCTCCTCTGAATCGGCTATGGCAAGGGAATACAGACCCGGCAGTGTCGTATTGTCGATTCAGAAGGCAAAAACCCCTTTGTCATAAACCCATCTCACCAATTCAGTGCCACGAAAAATGAACAATGCTGGAGGTAAATGACCCTCCAACATCCTTCCTGTCTAATCGACAGTCTACGAGTTGTGAGGTCTCTCACACCTCCGGTTTTGCAGACTGCCTGAAGACACCAGAGGCACCTATCGCGATGGTCACAGAGCACTGCCTAACACCTAAAGAAATCTCTAATCTCAAAGTACAAAAAATATTTTCATTTAATAAATAATATTTTTCAATGTAATCTTTATTACTACTGATAAAAATGTACTAAACACATTAATGACAGCAAAGTCAATACTTTTTTAATAGACATTTGCGGAATGGGTAATAAAATGTACACAAATGTATCATTCTACACAGACCCACTCTGAGCACATAAAACGCAGCATGAAGTCATATTTGTTTAAAAAGGATATGATGAATAAAGTGTAAGGAACAGACCGACATCCTCATTACTGCAGATTACAGAAGTCTTATTCTAGAACCGGCAAGGATGATATGGTGTTGAAATTAAGTTTTTAAAGTTTCATAGTCATTTTGATCACAGACACCCAGACCATAGTAAAAAACAGAACATTTATGAAATTTACCATGCAAGGAATTAAACCCGGTGCCTGTGTTTTGCAGTGAGGTAGGCCAGTAAAGGCTTAACCCACTCAACCACAGACACAGTGAAATTTAATTATGCAAGTGTGGTTCATTATATTATATACTAATCTTCATAATAATTTCTAATGAACTTCAATAATAAGAGCACTAAAATTTATTGATAAAATACTTCTGCAGCCAATATCATATCTGAATGATTAAAAATCTGTACTAAAAAGCATGTGACCAAACTACAATACTAATTATGTTAGATAATAGTAATCACAATTTTTATATTCATGATAAGAGTAAGCAAACAGTTATATAATGTTGAAGAGAAAACATTTGCAAGTATTATTACAAATGAACTAAGTTTATTTTTAGCAAATTTTTCATATAAACAATTTCTATTATTTACAATCAAGTAGGAGCACATGCAACATTTGTATATGAATCTGACAATAAATCGGATTTCACAATGCATAAGTATACATATAGTCAACAATTGCCAATTTTCTTCTGAGTAATAAAAATAAAGATTTACCAGCATCAAGAAGTTTTAATACTACTAATAATACACTAACCTACAGAAAAGTAATCAGCTTAACACTACTTAAAAACCTCAGTTCCTGATACACAATGCAGTCAGCTTTATAGTATAGGCTTCATTTAGAATAATACTGTCCATATTCTGTCAATATTCTATCAAGTAAGTAAGAATATGGATATTCTTACTTACAAAAAAATATAATAACAGTATTTGGTGTTTGGTGAATGAACAGCACATTTTTCATAACTTTTATTGTTGGTTATTGTTTCCCTTGAACTTTATGTGTCTTTGATATATATAGTTCTCATTATTGTTTATAATTAAGGACAATTTATCTTCCTGTTTGTGACTTTTTAAAGCAAGTATATTATTTAAAATTTAAAACATGATCTAACACTTTCTTTTAAAATTTACAGCCAACTCTAAAGTGACTAAATACACTTTAGCATAGTAGTCTAATTTCATATATGTATGTAAGTTGATATTGTGTTTTATGTTGTTATTGTGAAATTTGTGTCTATACAAATTAAAGTTAAAGTTTAAATTCTTGACATTAAAACTATGTTAAAGCTATGATATGAATCAGCTACATAAATATGTTTTCCCTTTTTAATATCTATAGAAAAGTTTCATGTTGATAATGTTATTTCCCATTAATCATATATTGTTACAATATTTTGGGATAATGGTAACATGTATGTTACATGCACCTTACTATTGAAATAGACAAGATATTCAGATAACTGAGGCACACACCATAATCTGTGATAAATCTGTTCTCATTGATGTATAAAAAGTTTTTACACACATAAAAATGACTATCTTAAAAAGTTTCTTATTAATATAGATAAGTATTGATAAGGAAGTTCTAGACCTGATAATTTCCTTTGTAAGTCTTTTCTTTAAGGTTCAAAACTAAATTAAGAATTCAATATGACAGTAATGTTAAATGAATTATTAAAATGTTTGGATTCATTTCTAATTGTAATCTTGGTTCTCAACACTTAATTAATGTTCAAATATTTATTCTACACATTATAAAATTGATAGTACTCTAGAGTAAATATTGTGATAAACGAGTTTACCTGGGGGGCTATCAGTCAATATGGTGATACCGGTGGGGTCAACATGGGGTGGGAAGGCCTCGTACAGGTCGGGCTCCTCTTCAAGCACCGCGGACAACATCACTGAGGGCATACCGGCTCCACCGTCACACACTCACACTAATGACTAGACACACACTGCACTGCACAGGGGGCCAACGGTCCTCAGCTCAACCGGAGCTCACACCAGTGAACCACCCCGAGCCATTACTCACTACCAATACTGTTTAACAGTCCAATGTTTAACCTAGGTCAAATCCTGCTGCACCATCTTCAAATCTGAAAACGACAAACCAAAGTGTCAGCCAACTCAATATATTGCAACATTTTATCTCTGATAAGATTAATTTTTAATCATTTAAATGTACACTAACGCCTTGAAGGCTCAGTTATCTAATTTAAAGGTATCAGCTGATGCCAACCCAGACATTTTATTGCTATTTTAAGACTTCGGGCAGCTGATCGAGCCGACTTCAATGTCATATGCCAAAAGCGAGAACCCGTCCGACATCGTCACGAGTGCCACGGTGGGATGTTGCGTACTCACCGAAATCCTGGCGACAAATGATGCGAAGAAGGATCTGTGCCTCCGTATTTGCCGCTTGAGAGTCCCCGCGGCGACTAACCCGCGCGGCCAGCTCCCGGTACCTAATCACGAATAGGATAATAGGCGACGAGGATGGGAGACTTTTCGCGTGCCACTTAAACAACCCGAACAATGCATATGTCTATCACACAACATCCGCTAAACTATGTATCACAAATACATAATCGCGGTAAATGGTTACTTTTCGCAAGCCTTTCGTTTAATCAAATTATCGATGTATCCGGTGAAAGTCGTTTTTAGTTTTAACAAAGTTCAATTGTAATCGTAGCGAGTCTTTTTATAGACGCTTATTTTTATTTTATAACTATCTAGATGTTGGAATTGAGGCAGTGTCCGCTTTATACACGATTTTTAACACTCGATTTGTACACCAGCCGTAGCCGACTTGCCGTCCAACAGGAAGAGCATAGACTAGTTAGTCATCGAAAAATCCAGAAGGCTGTTTTATTGACTGTTTTATACCTTTCGCTAATTTTCAGAAAAATCGTTAAAGTAGTTCACGATTATATTACTAAAAATGGTAACTGGTCAAAGTTATAATTTTGTGGACATCTTTTATAAAGACAAATAATCCATAAGTAGAATAAAATATTGAATAGTTATAAGATATATTGTTGAAAAATGTTGCAACTTTGGACTTTCTAGGATTAATATTGCAGAACAAAAATCAGACTTGAATCAGTCTTCTATTACATAAATGAAATGATTAGTAATCTAGATTTTTGAAAATCAATAATCCTACGTTCGAGTCCAAGTGGGTTATATAATAACAGCCCATAAATGTCCCACTGCTGGGCTCGAGCCTACCATTATAGGGGGAGCGTACAGTATACCCGCCACGCTTCTCCAAGACGGCTTGGGAGGTTTGACACATCGGTTATCTCGATGTGCAGGTTGCATCACGAAGTTTTCCTTCACCGTTGTTAGCACGTGGTAATTGTAAAATAATTTACAAAATGTAATCCGAGTGGGTTACATTTTGTAAATTATTTTTTTGGTGTTTACTCTAGTGTAGCAATCTGGGATGTAAGTAGTATCCTGCAGTAGTCTGTGGTTTAAATATGGCCTCACAATATTCCTTTGTTGTTATCCATAAACCAAAATCCAAGCTATAAAAATACGTTTAAAAGTCTAATGGGTTGGTCACGAACTTAAGGGACTGCTAAGTGTGACGAGATGGGCGACAAAAACAAAATTAATAAGATCAATGAAGCATGCCACGGTTCGTCGCGCGTGATTCCCAAAGCTTTCATATCGCTCGTCGCTAAACCCGAGGTCATGCCCAGGCCGCAAATTAACAGTTTTTTTATTGACTTAGATACTAACTTATCAGTAACTGTGAGTTTAAAAATCAGTAATGTTTTAGAGTCAGATACACTCACCAGACTATACGTTATACAGGCTTATAATATTCATAAAAAGTTATAAAATTATCTGCTGCGCAATCTTTTTTGTTTTTCTATCGGGTTATTTATTGATTATCAGCAAGAGGGATGGCTTTAGTATTATTTTGAAATATTCCACAGAAATATTTCAAACATATGATGTATAATGCAGCCATCAGATATTAAAGTCCTCAGTGGTCGTATCAACATCAGCATAATATTCATAATAATATAAATTAATGTAATGACACTGCATAATATAACCAATCTAGAAAGGCTGTTAAACTTAGCGCGGCCTGTTTTTTATACATAAATATTTTTATAACACAGTAAATGAAATTATTATCAAAACTATTTTAAATGTTATTAAAATAGATACAGCGTCAAATACCAATCTGTTTATTTAGAACATGTCAAAATGTTCTCATTTTCATTTACCAGAAACACTTATCTCAATTCCATAATCTACAAACAAAGGCATACCTGTAATAATTACATAATCTTTGTTGAAATTATTTTCATTCTTTTAATTTATTAAAAGAAATGAATGAAAACGTACATGGCAACATTCTACTCGAATGTCATTTTGCTAATAGCTTATTGGATAAAATTTCAACATCTATGATTTTTTTATTGAACTGTGGGTCTGGCTAATAAGGCAATTTCCTAAATTATGTAGGGAATAACCATACTGATTTATGTTATCCTGGAACTCATTTATTAAAGTTACCTTAGACCTGTTGTTTGCAAGAAATATGTAAAAATGTATGTGATTCTCATTAATAAATATTAGCAATATGTCTACAAATATCAGCGTTAAGGTGTGTACATTTATAAGTCGCAACTGACGGATGCGGCTGAGTGGCGTGGCCAAGTATATTCTGGCATAATTGTCTTGAAAGGGAAACTTTTTTTTCTTTTTACTAGCAATATTCCTAAATACTCTGTGATTCTACTTTGACTTAAGATGTAAACAAAGGTGCAGATGCTTGTAATATTTCTTTTGGTTCATATTAACAGTGATTGTAATACGTGAAAAGTGTAAAAAAATGAATAAAACTGTTCTAAGTTCGGGAAGAAAAATAATTTATAAAATTTATAGATGATATCTTATGGAATATCATGCAAGAAGTATCCTTTTGAATCTCGACGATCTTTGCCAAAGAACTATTGGTATGACAGGTACATTTAAATTTATATTGTTGTTTTTAGTTCAATCGCATATTACTTGATATAAAAAATTGCTATTTTAGATCTCTCTTAAAAGATATATGTGAAAATTTTGTACAATTATCATTGACCAGATCGATTAGGTCTATGTTTGGTTTTTTAGTATTTATTTGTACCAGGGCCACACCTGCGACAATGTTATCACAATATGGGTGTTATTGATATATGAGATTAAAATAAATATTATAAGTTACGTTGCAAAAATGCACGCATGTCGTTAATGAAGCAACCTGATTTTTGCGCGATGTTTGACGTAGTATCTCCTCTGGGATAACGTTACACATATAGGCCATTTCACGCAGATGTGGCGATGGATGTAATGCATTTTTGTGATCTAAATGGGCCACAATCAATATCTATGACATTATCGCAGGTGTGGCCCGGAGCATAAAAAATTGAGTTGCTAGAGCTTAGAAAAATTTGCGAAAGTGGCGCCCCTATTATTGTCTATTTAAATTTGCCACACAGTAATTCGTCGAGGAAAGTCCATTGAAGTGTACACATTATGAGTCGTAAGTGGCGGATGTGACCTTGAGCATTCGGACGTCCTAAAGCAATCTAGAGAGTTTGTTACGGTTCTGGTGTACACATTGTTCAGACGCGTCACGTAATTTGTGGGCACCTTTACAGCTGTCATAGCATAGACAATGAGATATTTGAAAATGTTACCGACTTTTTAAATTAAATTACTTTCAGGAAATTTATTTTTTTAACTATTCTCAAAATTAAAAGTTTAATTAAGTTTACTTATTGAAATTTTATTATTTTTATATTGTTATAAATAAATAAGTTATATTATTACAAAATTTAAAAATCAAGTCTACTTTTTGTATGTACACCGCGTCTCAACGTGGTATTTCTGTAAAAATAAAGAGAAGAAGCAGCAAAAAAACTCCTTAGCATTACGTCTATAATTTATAAATTTTAAAATTAACTCGGATTCTGTCTTCTATGTATATAAAAATGAATTGCAAAATGTGTTGGTAACCGCATAACTCTACAACGCCTGGACCAATTTGGCCAATTCTTTTTTTGAAAATGTTCGTTGAAGTCCAGGGATGGTTTTTACGGCGAGAAAAATTGGAATAATTGCCGAGAAAACCCTAAAAATAGCCCTTTTTTCCCATACCAACGTTTTCTAACTAAAATATAGAGTCAATTTGAACTTTATTGCTATTCAATAAAGATCATATTAAATTACAAGTTTTCACTGTTGTCTAAGCAATATAGGTGTGTTCCTAACGCTAAAGAGTCAATTTGCACTTTATTACCGCCGCACAAAGTTCAGATTCAATCATAGATGAGTATGTGTGTTGTAATAAGTTGTTGATTATTGTAGGTATATTTATTAAATCCCCATGACTTCCTTTGCAGATCATTATCTCCACTATCCGAGCGAGCCACCCACTTTTTAAATATTTGTCACCTTTAGGTTCCCATTGTCCCTTTAGATTATTTTCCAATCAGGTTTGAACCCTAGTTCGCCTCTTAGTTTGAAGCCCTCTGGCAGACATCCCAGTCGGGGGTTTTTAGTGGGTCCCAGAAGGGTGGCCAAAGTTCGTGCAAGCGAAGATACTTTGGTCACCTGAGCTGAACCCCACATACTGTTCTATCATCAGGGTGACGGTTCTGTTCAGGTGAATATTTTGCCCCGGGTATACAATAGGTAGGAACAAAAAACTGCCATATTCCAAATCTTTTTGACAGAACGAAGTCTGTCGGGTCCGCTAGTTTGTAATAAATACGTTCTGTCATTTCGTTTCCAAGAATTAATAGAGCAGTGAACAGAAAACACTTTTCTTTTTCCTATTTTTAATTTGGGTTTGAATATATCTTTCCTTTCTATACTCCTATATTGTACCCCTACGTTCTCAGTTATACCACAAATCATCATATCATCCTTCAATTCTAAATTACTCTCTTATAATCTTCTAATTATACTATAAGAATAGATTAAAAGTTCTGAGCACAATGTCTTCCTAAATTCTTAGTAGGTTTTAATTGACAAGTTAAACATTACAAAAAGTAGAATATACATTTTGGTGAGCAGATTTGCAAATGCAGTTTTATTATTTGTACGTTCTTCAACAGTTTTGTATCCCTTAAGTAATATATTTTTATAATATTATCTTAAGTTTTCGTAGTACATACAATCAAAACTATTAACGGTTTTAAAATGCACGCTAAGTAGTTTTAATTAAATATATTTTTGATTTTTTATATTCGAGAAATATGGAAAATTTTAAGTAATTGTAATAGTTTTATAAACGTTTTACGCATACATTTTATCCTTGCAGGAACGGAAAAGAATACAATTTCCTGTGGCCAGGTGGCTTGTCATAAGAGGTGACAAAACAACCCACAGCTAGATGGTATGATATTTACCCGTTTGGATGGCTACCACCCCTGGTCTAGTAAATGGCACCATAACATCTTGAGTTGTGTTTCAGTTTTAGTGGTAAGGTTCCAGTCTCCCTTAAGAGAGCAGTAGGGCATTTGTAGCACCTGTGTTGTTGCAAATGTTCAGAGGCGATGGTAATAGCTTTCCATCAGGTAGGCCGTCTGTCTATCTGCTAAACTCAAGCAATAAAAAATAAAATACTGTTTCTATTTTTACATGAAATGGCTCCAACGCATTCGAAATAAATACTGTCAACATTATTATAAAAATAAATCAGCTCTTTTATCTTAGGTAGCTGTCAGAGTTTTGGGCGGGAACTCAAAGGAGACGTTGTGCTGTGCAGTTTCATTTTCTAAAAATGTGTAAAATTACTCTAAAATGAACAATAGTTGTAGGATATTGATAGTTTTTGAGTAGTAATTATGTGTTTTGTGAGAAATGTGAACTGTATAGTCAAATGCGGCCTTTTTAGTTTTCACAAGAACTCCGTTGAATGGCGTTAGTTGTAGCCTACAATACAATTGCACGACTATTATACGAAGACTTAAACATCAGAATTGGCTGTATGGACTAAGATTCCTTTGCCTGCCTTTGTGGCGAATACAACTACTACTACTTAGGTAGCTGTCAATGTCAAATTTAAACAAAGTCATTTGTATTTCATTTCATCTTGGTCAAGTCAATTTATAAGGATTCACGAATTGTTTTCGTTTTTCTCGGCTACAGCTGCTAAGTAGAGAAAAGTTCAGGAATTAAATAATTGAATTTACAGTTTTGTTTTTAGGCAAAATTATGTAAAGGAGTTGTAATTATGTCCGTTACGAAATCCGAGTGTCTTACAGGTAATTTTTCGTCAATTATCAAAAATGACTACAATTAAATGGCTTTGTGGTTTTTTTATGAGATTTATTTGCATTTCAGATACTGTGACGGTGTTGATAAACGCTATTGGTGATAGCGAAAACTCTGTAAACAATGTTGTAATCAAATCTCTTACTAAAATAGCGAATAACTACCCCAATGAAGTAATAAAAATATTTTGTGAGTTCTACAAGAACACGGTTAAAGTTAATCCAGCACAGTTGGGTAATATTGTTAAGTAAGTATTTACTTCATTTTATATTGGCCAATGGAGTATGGCTTGGGTGATGCTTGAACATGTTAAGCATAAATAGATGCAAATTAATGTAGGTATTCTTATTAAGCAAACTGGAATTTTAAGATTAGTGGCAATAGTTTGCCATAACTAGTATGCAAATCTAAGATGACATAAATGAACAATGAAAAGTTTGTTTAAATAAAACCAAATCTTAAGTGATTTTATTCACCTAAGATGTGGTTTTATTTAAACAAAATGTTACAACATAATATACATTGTGTTTAAGTACATGTAACCATTAAAATTTAAATGTTAGTTAAGCAGTCAATGAAATGTGTTGAACCGTGACTAATATTAAGACTTTTTTTGTACCGGAGCTCAAGTAAATAAATTTCATGTATATGTAGGAATTTTAGGATGTGATGTTGCTATCAGAACCTAAGTTTCAATGAATGGGAGAGGAAGAAGATAATTATAAGTGGTTGATGGATTTATTGAAGTAAGAAGTCTGTTAGATGCATGGGATGGGAAAATGTGTATCAATTAAGATGTTTGAAAGGTTATTTTTAAGAATAATAAATGTATTATTAAGAACCTTTTATTAATTTTGACCTGAGCACAAGAGCAAGCCAACCAGAAAACTACCACCCCACATGTATAATAAGCTGTTAAGAGTATTTACTTTTTCAATAAATAGATCTAGGAGTTAAATAAATTTAAATCTTTATTGTGGCAATGTATATAGAGATCTTACATACCATATGTCATGCATTTGAATGAAGTATTTTGAATTATAGAATTCAAAATGAAAAAATAAGTTATAAGTGTATACTCTTCGTAGAGGAGCTAGGTATCTATCTGTGTTAGATCATTATACTATTATGAATTAGATTACTGATTAGATACTATTGGGGGTTAGTTATAATATTACTTGGCTTGTTGCATCACTTAGGGTATAAAAGTGAGAAAGCATATCATTAAATAACCATTTTCACTCTGGCTTTGACCCAATGCACATGTTTTAGCACTGTATGGTGGCTAATTATTTTGTGAGCAATAAATATTAGTTCATCTTAGTTTCATGGTAGAATAATGGTTAGCGCTAGTGCTCACTTAATAGGGCAGCAGTGCATTTGTAGCACCTTTGGTGTTGCAAATGTCCATAGGCGATGGTAACTGCTTTCCATCCAGTGGGCCGTCTGCCTGTCTGAACTGCTGCAATAAAAAAAAAATAGCGCACACTGCCAAAATTCAAAGGGTGCGGGTTCGATCCTAGCTGGAATACATCCACCACTTGGGCTGTTTTCTGACCTAATGTGCATATTGTTACTATTACCATGTGCTAACAACATTGATGGAAAACATCGTGATGCAACCTGCACATCAAGATAACCCATATGTCAAACCTGCCAAGCCTCCTTGGATAAGTATGGCAGGTAAACTGTCCATTCCCCCTATAATGGGAGGCCAGAGCCCAGCAGTGGGACATTTATGCACTGTTATTAAGACTATAAACAAAAAAGTAAAACTAAACAATTGAAACGAATAAGGTGGCGGTAGGTTAAATAAAATTTTAACAATTCTCATTGACACTACATCTTTTTCTTCTATGATCACAGTTACTGAAAAGTGCCCGAAATGTCGGAATTATAACAAAATAAAATATCGCATTTATAGCCATTAAAACATAGTTTTATTACTTGTCAAGTTGTGAAAATTTAAAAAAATACTATTATAAACAGTTATTTTATGTCCACCCATAGTACTTCTTATTATCATACATATATATAAACAAAATTTTCAGAGTTTTAGAACAAACATGCGTGAATCAAGTGAAGAGACTAGACACCCCTGTAGCAGCAGATTTGGTTTCTGCAATGTTAAGGGCAATGACTGAAAATGTTAATTATGAGCCGGTGGTGCAAATGGGAGCATCTTCTGTTCTGGTAGCAGTTGGACATGAACATTTGGACCTGGTGAGTGTGTATCTCTTTATCCACTTCTTACCATAACTTGAACTTCCTTTTTTTCTAATTCTATCAAACTAGCTTTTGCAGGAAATCTTCTACCTACTTTATATAGTTAAAATAAGTTACAAAGAAATTTTGATGCAGCACTAAATCTTTAAGAGAGCTGCCTAATATAAATACTAAAAGAAATCCTGAAAAATCCTGCTCAGCAACCCTGTCTAAGTAGAGCATTTGCACAAAGACCTCTCAAAACCTACATCATGAACTTTGATGGGCTACCACATCTCTTTATTTCTTGCTGTGAGCTCTATATATGCTGTTGATCACAACACCATTTTCAAAAACCCTGTTTGATGTTATATTGTAGTATGAATGTCAAAGAAGCAAGTGAGGTGTGTAAGAATAAGCCTAAATGGCGCTCTGTTCTTCGTGCCTACCCGCAAGGGAACTAGAGTGAAGTTATGTATGTATTATAGTACTTAGTAAACACTTGTGAATAGTATACAAGTATAGTCAAAAAGTCAACTATTGTGGTCTTCAGATTTTAGAGGCAACTAGAAAGTTAGTCATACAGCTGTTGGCAAATGATTTTATAATGTTTATATGAGTAATCAGTTCTGACCTCAAAGATGTTATTATACTCATATGTATTGTGTTAATAATAATATTGGATAAATTGTAATATGATAAGACAGTTTGTACACAGTTTTATGTAGACAAGAATAAACTATTTTAAGGATATTTTTTTATGTGGCTTATTTAATTTAAAGAAATGTCAAAATTTTGATTAACATATCGGTGGAATTTTAGTTATGCCTTATATAAAACAGTTGATTTTCAATCTTTTTTAATATCTGCAGTGAATGTTCTAATGAACATTATAATGAGATCATTCTTGTTAGTTACAACCAGACACATGATTCACAATGTAAACAAAAACCATTGGTCCTGTTTTATGTAATCAGTTTTTTGTTTCATTATATTATTATTATTATCTATATGTGTTAAATAAACTTATAATTTTCAAGTAATGATATTAATGAATCAAGGCGGTTTCTGTTAGGTTGTTTTTAAACAATTTTACTAGTAAATGAAATCGTTATGTAATACGAAGCATAGAATAAAATCTCACTGATATAGACTGTATACTAGTTATTAGACCCTGAGAGATGTTGAAAATGATTATATCCAAGTATAAGGCAGTGTGTTGTAAAGAAATGGTATAAAAAATACAAAAATAATAAAGGAGGAGAGAAATACAACAAAATATTACTAAAGACTTAGACATATGACAACATAACAAAGTCCTGAGGCACATTTATAAACTAGAAGTATAAAGCCGTATCCTAAAGTATCAAATTAACCATAGAAATAGAAAACATCTAAAAACATTGAAAACAAATTGAGGTTAGGTAAAATATGATTTTTGGTGGACCACTCACGAACACATTGAAATAGCTGAAATGCCATAACACTAAGTAGTAGATGGTAGTAGTAACTTCTTCCTTCTTTGTTATCCACATATGTTCCTTTCAATGCCAGCTTTACCTATAGTCCAGGATGTGCAGCGCACATGAGCGCCGGAGCTTAGGGGGCGCCGAGCGCCGCTCGCGTCATCTCCAAAAAGCATGCAACGCTCACGGCGCTAGCGCTTTTAAGACCCTACGTTCGTGTTATGGCCGACGCCGGGTGCGGTAACAAGACAAGGCATGCAACGAGCGGCTCCTTTACTCTAAAATAACTTTTGTTTCAACATGAGATCAGAGTTAAAACAGATAATTAAAGATTATATTGGCGTAGAGTCGCATTATTTTTTTAATTCCTTCCTTCCTAAAAAATACTTTTACTCCTGTACCCTCAGAACAAGAACTCTCATAAATAAAAGTAATGAAAAAGAATGCTTCATTGCCATGCCATTGTTTCACTTATCAGTATAGGCTAACTTGGTTGTGAATGAAATAAAATATTATATATCCATCTCTATTACACTCACGGAGCGTTAAGTAAACTTCTAGGCGCTAAGAACCTCAGCCAGAAGGCCCAGCTCGCCATACACAACGCGGTGCTGGTACCTACGCTCACGTATGGAAGCGAGAGTTGGGTATGGAAGAGAGAGCATGAAAGTAGAGTAAACGCGGTTGAGATGCGAGCACTGCGCAAAATCTGCGGAGTGACGCTCGCGGACCGCGTTCGTAATACCGAAGTAAGAAAGAGAGTTGGTCTGAAAGAGAGTGTCGGGGTGAAGGTAAGGAAAGGAATGCTCCGGTGGTTCGGGCATGTAGAAAGAATGCATGATGAAAGAATGACTAAACAGATATACAATGCAAAAGTGGATGGATGCAGAAGTCGTGGAAGACCACGACACACCTTCCATGATCAAATTGATCGTGTACTAGCGGAGGGTGATGTCAGGAGTCTTAAGAACAGACGAGTGTGCATGACAAGAGTTATGAATGTCAAAGAAGCAAGTGAGGTGTGTAAGAATGGGCCTAAATGGCGCTCTGTTGTTCGTGCCTACCCCGCAAGGGAACTGGCGTGAAGTTATGTATGTATGTATGTATGTATGTATGTATGTATGTATGTATGTATTACACTCACCAAATTGTACCATGAGTGAATGAAACAACAGTATCTATGTTGTTGCTATTTCAACACAATTTCTATGTGAGTTCTTGTTCTGAATGTGTACTTATTGTTTCCCAACATCATTTAAAATTGCAACATTTGTACCAGAATTTTCGTTCACTGGTGAAAATATAACTAAGTATTCCATTTTGACCACGCAAGATATAAAGGATAGATTGCACATGGGTGCTACATGGATTAGGGCCGCCTTTGGTTCCGTTACAGACTCGTGAAAAGGATAAAAATTCATTATTGTAAATATGCTTCTGCATACACAAAATTTACTTTAATGGCAATTCACTTTTTTTAAACAATATGAATCAATGAACTTTTTTAGCTAAGTGATCCTCAGGTCCTCAGATATGTGCCGCTTTCGCTCCGCTTTTCTCGTCTAGTCTGCGCTAGCAACCTAATATAACTTTGTCATTCCACAGGATTGTAGGGTGTCCTACACTATATTTATTGAGATGCGATTTCTACCCTGGGATTTGTTTGCTTCATTCACCGTCGGTCCTATAATAGTCGCGACTTTTAATATGATAATATTGTACATTAAAAATATACAAGGCCACGACACACCTTCCATGATCAAATTGATCGTGTACTAGCAGAAGGTGATGTCAGGAGCCTTAACAACATACGAGCTTGCATGACAAGATTTATGAATGTCAAAGAGGCAAGTGAGTGTGTAAGAATAAGCCTAAATGGCACTCTGTTGTTCGTGCCTACCCCGCAAGGGAACTGGCGTGAAGTTATGTATGTATGTATGTATGTATTAAAAATATAGTTTTTAAGAGAAAAAGTGCTTTCATTCTTGTTTTGGGCAGCCTTCTAAATAATACATAGTTACGGTATTAAGCTTATAAGTCACTCCTAAATCCAAAATAATATGTAGTTAAATTTTCTTTCCGTTCCAGGTGCTTCGAGCTCTGATAAACCAACTGTCTCCAGCTTCAGTACCACATTACACCATTGTTCATACCCTTGGTACACTTGCAGCCGTGAATACTCATGGTGTTGTTCCTCAAATCAAGGAGATATTGAGCAAAATGTTGCCACTTTTGTCATTGGTTAAAAATGATGGATTGAAACAAGCATTCGCTTATGGTATGTTTAAAAGAATATTTTTAAGTCAATTTGAACTATCAATTAGTCTTATATAGATTTTGTGTTATAGAATAAAAAAAAAATGATAATTGTTTCAAAGTTTTATTACTTTTTATTATATAGATGATATTGATCTATATAAAATATACAATAACAGCCCATAAACGTCCCACAGCTGGGCTCGGACCTCCCACTATAGGGGAACAGACAGTTTACCTGCAACACTTGTCCGTGGTAGCTTGGCAGGTTTGATACATCGGTTATCTCGTGCAGGTTTCATCACGATGTTTCCTTCACCATTCTTAGCACGTGGTAATTGTAACGTGTAACACGTAATTGTAACAATTGAGTAGACATTTATCTATTAGTAACAAATAATAAACTAGAAGACAGATTTAGTCGTTTTAGTGAGAAAGCATATCAAGGATCTGTCCAATTTGGCTGTTCAAAATTTTTTTAGTTTAAACATCAAGTTTGTCTATTTCTTCTTCACGCAGACACCATTTAGGTACTCTAGGAACTAGAGATTTTTATCTCATATAAACTAAAAAAAAATCGAATCTAATATTATTGAAATCTCGTAGAAAGCGCTAATAATAAAACTGATATTTTTAACAAAATTATTTTTTTTAGCTTTTGGCCATTTCGCCGTAGCAGTCTCGGAACAAATTGGCGACAATGTTGAAAATGGCAACATAACTTCTATAAAAGATAATTTCGTAACAGAGTTTTCCATTATATTTGACGTTCTGTACAATCAATGGCTTCTTTCAAATGAGCCTAAAGTTTCTGAATCAGTTTTAGAAGCATTAGGCCCTATAACCCGACTGATATCAGAGAGGCAGTTTAATGAAACTGTCAATAAATTTATGTTATCATTGCTTTCTTTATACCGAAAGCCTATGATAAACTTCTACTACATCAGTCAATGTATATCGTATTTGCTGTCTCCATCGCCTTTAAATCCAAAATTAACTTTAAATGACAGTGTTGTCAATTCTATAAATCACGTACTGTTCAACTTAGTCCTTCTTGAGCCAGATTATGACCAGCCTCAGACGGTTAAAAACCATTTTGAAGTACTACGGTGCTTTGATCACATGGCAAATCAGTTTTCTGACCAAACCATAGAAAGCTTGCTGCATCAATGTAGGAATAATCAAGAGAAAGATAGGATGAAAGCTGTCATAATACTGACACACCTAACAACGTCATCTCAAGTATTCATAGATAACTACGCACATAAATTTATTGTATTATTAAAAGTCATGATTGCTATGGAGCAAGGGTTGAAAATGAAGAAATTGTTAGTGAAAGCTATAGTCGGGCTAGTTTACAGAAATTGCATAACAAGTATTGAAGATTTCACAATGGTTGAATTTATAGTTAAGCATTGTGGGTATGAAGGGCCAGCAAATTCTTCCAAAATAGAAGTTTTAGAACTGCATGACACTTGCAGAAGCTCTCTGGTTCTTATGTGTAACACAGTAACATCAATCCGCAGTCAATTGAGAAATCTATTGCTAACTGCACTCACTGTTGAAGAATTCACTGCTTCAATGTCTACAGTCAGTCATTGTTTGACTTCTTTACTTCAAAATAATTCTGATGTAATTGATGATGAAAACGAGAAACAAACTGAAACAAACAAATGTTCACCCGATTTAGTATTTGTTCGATGCATAACCCATGTAGTAGAATCTGATCAAAAAGAACGTAATAAAAACTTGCTTATATTCCTTGAGGAATATTCAGGTGACGTACATAAAAACTTGAAAAACTCTTGGACAGTTGAGATACAGAGACTTTTGAAATACGCTGGTAAAAGCGAGTCAAAGGAGCAGTGGCATAGCATGTTGCTGGATTTACTGGTTTCAGCTGTGGAACAAGTAAATAATAACAAATGGGTTGAAACTATTGGTACATTAATTTCGCAACAAATCTTGTCAAAGAAACAAGCTCCCATGATTAAAGGAGTTTCTCTGCAATACTTAGCAATATTATCTTGCCACATGACGAATGCAGCTGTTGTCGAAAAAATTCTGAAAATAATTACTCTTGCTTTGAAATCAATACCAATGGAAAGCTGCGAGTATGTCAGCAAAGCGGCAGGTATAGCATCCAGACAACATGGTGAATTTATTTTAAATGAATTGGATGCTATGTATAAAGAAAATGAATCAAAAAGGGGTAGCAAAATTCTAAATTTTCTGTCTTCAAGAAATTCTAAAAATGAACAAGAATTTGCAACGGTGCGTTATGCAATAATTACTTGCTATGGAAAAGTTGCTACAGAGTGTCTCGATGTACATGTGTTAGCTCGATTAGGGGATAATGTAACTTCAATCATTTTCGAAATCTTGAAATCTAGCCCTCAATTTGAACTCTGCAAGGCTAGTGTGACGACTCTTTACGAAATCAGCAAAGCATTACACCCAGCTGCACACCATAATGTAGTACTAAGGAATCGTTGGCAACTTCTAAACGCAGTTCTAGAACAGATTTACAACTCAAATTTGGAGAAACGCAATGTAGAACTGTATCCAATGATAGTCAAAGCTTCAAAAGCATTGACAAAGTTGCAAAAAGGCATTTTGCCAGAGGAAAGAAACACGATTTTACGTGTTCTTTTCAACAGTATTTTCGGAGAGCTGTCTTCCTTCAAACGTAAATATGAAATCGAAGGAAATGGTGATAAAAACGATCGTTTAGCTAAAACTTTGAATGACAGTTTGACTTTACTACATCAACTTATTAAAGAGTTAATTATACAATCTACTTGCCTAAGTACTATTGATGACTTGATGAGTTTGTTAATTGAATGGCTCAGACATGAAAATGATGAGATAAGAACAGCTTCAGTTCTGATTGTTCAAGTGATTTTCGATACTTATATTAAGAATGTTAAATTAAATTACGAGACTCCAAGCAAATTTGGTCAAATGGGTTACTTATTAGGTATTATTATACCTGGAATAGCGGACATGAATTTCCCTGTACGATTAACAACAATAGACTGCGTTAAACTGATTATTCAAATTCAAGACTTATATGAAGGTCATTCTATTGAACCAGATGACGAATGCATGGTCAAGTTAGGGCGTCTGCAGAACAATGTTCTAACCAATGACATAAACATGGTCAGTGGTTACTGCAATGAATTATGTGATACTATTAGTCCTAAAATTCCACATCATCATACAATGCAATTTATCGAAAGCCTTTTAGAAGGATATGCCGATCAAGAATATAAGAGTGTTGGTATAAGTGCAGTTCTGGATGCATTTTTTGTGAAAAAGGGTCAAGATCTGTATCAGAGTGTAGAGAGGATTGTGGAGGTGATGCTTAATACGATGAATGTGGTTAATGAAGAAGCGCGGGTTAAGCTCATGAGGCCGTTGACATCACTCACTCGTCACCATTCTAATGCGGTTACAGCAGTATTATTGTCTCAGAAGATCCCACTAAAACCGTAAGTATTGCAAGTGTAGATTAATAAGTACATTACACTACAATATTTCTTCAGAGTATATATATATATATATATATATATATATATATACATATATATATATATATATATATATATATATTGTTTATTTTTAGTGCATGAGTTCAGCAGACAGGCAGACGGCCCACCTGATGAAAAGCGGTTACCATCACCTATAGACAGTTTCAATACCAAAGGTGCTACAAATGCGCTACTGCTCTCTAAAGAAGAATTGGAACCTGGCCACTAATGCCGGGACACAACTCAAGATTGTTATGGCGACAAACTCTAGACTGGTGGTAGGGCATTTGCCCGACTGGATGACTACCACCCCTGGTCTAGTATGCCGCCATAACAACTTTGAGTTGTGTTCCAGCATCAGAGGCCAGGTCCCAGTTTCTCCTTCAAGGCTGGCAGCACATTGCCAGCACCTCTAGTATTGCTAATGTCCATAGGCGATGGTAACCACATTCTATCACAGTTGGGCTGTTAGCCTGTCTGCTGTGCTTCAGCAATAAAAAAAAGATCAGGGGTAGTAGCCATCCAGACGGGGAAATACCCTACCACCTGGCTGTGGGTTTTGTCGCCTCTTACGACAGGCCGCCCGGCCGCAGGAAATTGTATTTTTTCTCCGTTCCTGCACAGATGCAATATTTCTGTGTAAATTCACCTATTATAAAATCAATTGTTTGAGACAAAAGATAAGTACTGTTATGCTCACCAAAATAAATAACTTCAAAAAAAAGTTATTATGTAGTAGCAAACCAGTGTCCAGAAAGGACCTAAAGAATATTTTAATTCTGCAATGGAGGTTTTGATTTATAAATGGGTAATTCCTTTAATAGTTGAATTAACGTGTAGTGTAGTATATACAAGTCGTGGAAGGCCACGACACACCTTCCATGATCAAATTGATCGTGTACTAGCAGAAGGTGATGTCAGGAGCCTTAAGAACAGACGAGCGTGCATGACAAGAGCTATGAATGTCAAAGAAGCAAGTGAGGTGTGTAAGAATAAGCCTAAATGGCGCTTTGTTGTTCGTGCCTACCCCGCAAGGGAACCGGCGTGAAGTTATCTATGTATACTACATACATATACACCTATGCTAATTTATTCTTTATCTGATTTCAGTTGTGTGGTAGCTTCTTGGCGTTATTTAGCAAGGGACGAAGCCCTGGCTCCAGCCATCACTGAAAACTTTCTTAGGCTGATGACTTCAGTGGAATTGTATGAGGATCCGTATCATGTGACTGATAATCATATCGCTGCATTACAACCGTTGACTGTGAGTAAATTTTGGTGAATATGTATTTTTAGGATGAATCAGTTTGTGCCATTTAATCTATATATATAAAAATCAATTACTGTTCGTTGGTATCGCTAAAACTCGAGAATAGCTGGACTGCTTTGGCTAATTTTGGTTTTCAATTATTTGTGGAAGTCCAGGGAAGGTTTAAAAGGTGAGTAAATATGAAAACAATGCTTGGAATATAGTAAAAACAACAATTTCGCTTTCCCTTAGAAACTATTCCTACCTGTGAAACATTTGATGTTCGTCCCGCCGTTTAGAAATCAATTAAATTTAAAAGTCGTTCAGATATCAAATTAAATTTAAAAGTGAAGTTTTTTTTTGTTTTTGAATGTCAAACGTTTGATGTTCGTTCCGGTTAAGTTTTGACCACATTTTTTTACGAAAGTTGAAATATTTATTGATTCTGAGACGGTACGAAGTTTACCGGGTCACATAGTAAAAAGCATTTTTATACAAATGATATTAACTCGTTGTATGTTGGTGGTATGTGGACTTGAATGCCAGTGATCAGACACTCTTTCTGCCTTGTGTCCAAAGATTCTAAAGATCTTCAGGTGTGTTGTGGCTCAATCTACCTATTTATTTTGCTGTGTCCCACCATCATCAACATCATCTAATTTTGCCACCCGTACCATCAGATTAAGATTACAATTATGTATATGCTATTTTAACATCATCCATCTAATCCAAGCAGGAACGGAGAAAAAATTCAATTTCCTGCGGCCGGGCGGTCTGTAGTAAGAGGTGACAAAACAACCCACTGCCAGGTGGTAGGGTATTTTTCTATCTGGCTACCACCCCTGGTCTAGAATATGCCACCATAACCACCTTGAGTTGTGTTCTGGCATTAGTGGCCAGGTTCCAGTCTCCCTTAAGAGAGCAGCAGTGCATTTGTAACGCCTTTGGTGTTGCCAGTGGGCCTTCTGCCTGTCTGCTGAACCCTGGTACAGCCAGACACCCGTAATACATAATATCGGAATGTTTTTTTTTTATGAATATCACAGTATAGATTTACTTTCAGCTAATCAGCGCTCTTGGAGAGATGCTTCAAGAGGAAGCAATGAAGCCGACGTGTATATCGAAATTTTCCGAAATGTTCGCCGTTTTGTACACGACTCTAGCCTGTTACGCGGTGGCAGAGCCTCCTGCTTATGCCTTAACCAATAATAGACAACAGGAGAGGTTCGGCTTTATACCCAATAGAGAGGCGATCAAGTTGTCACCGGCAAAGATCACTGTCAACACTTTCAACGCGTTCTTAGAGATGGCAGACTGTCACAAAGTGAGTATATTTGTAAGTAGCGTTTTCTTTTCTTTTATGATTTATATGTTTTAATAATAGTTATTTATAATAGAGATAAATTAAATAGGAAATGAAAGACTAGAGCAAGTTAAAGTGTTTGTTTATCTAGGGTACATGTTTACCAGAGACGGAAAGTATGAAAGTGATATTGAAAGGAGAATAATGGCAGGTAATAAGGTCAATGGAGGGCTGAACCCTTATGAACAGCTGCAAAGTGTCTGTAAAGGCACCTCTGGCTGTCCATCAGGGGGTTTTAGTACTAACGCTAATGTACGGTAGTGAAAGTTGGAAATGGCAAAAGAAACATGAAATTAGGATAAATGAAGAAGAAATGAGAGCTTTGAGAAGTATATGTAAGGTTAATGTAAGTGATATGATAAGAAACAGGAAAACAAGGGAACATTGTGGATTGAAAGAGGATGTAGTGACAAGAGTTGAAACAGGAATGTTAAGGTGGTTCGGGCATGTAGAGAGAATGAATGAAAGCAGAATCACAAAACAATTATATAACAGCAATGTGAGAGGTAGAGTCGGTGCCGGTAGACCGAGACGAACTCATCATGATGAAATTGAAGATATCTTGAAGGTCTTATAAAAAGCAGTTTAAATAGTGTGTATGTGTGAAAAAATTAATGAAAGCTGATGAAGCGAAAAGTGTTTGTCAGGATCATAGTAGGTGGAGATCCATCGTCTCTGTCTACCCCAATGGGAAACAGGCGTGACAATATGTATATTTATACAATTAGCTTCGAGACGTTTTTGCGTTTGTAGTAGTGTACTGTCAGCACATAAATAATTAAACTAATACTTTTTATATATTTTTCTATGTAGGTACTTAATATGAAACTAATAATATTGAACGATATTAAAATAATAAATATTAGTATTAAACAACATTTTTAGTACCAAATTTCAAGTTTAGAAGTCCTGTAAATATATAAATTACAACCCGCAGGAGTTAACTTGAGACTTCGCTCAGATGACGTAAGCGCGAGGTAGTGACGCGTTGATGGCGAGAGCGGTAAGAAGACGGGGTTCGGGAGGGGAGCGCACATTCCGCTCAGGTCTCAAGTTAACTCTTGCGGCTAATACTCTACAAACGCAAAAACGCCTCGAAGCTAATTTACCTGCACTAGTGTGGAAAGTTGATTTTTACAAACGAGCAGTTACCATAGTCACGAGTTGTAGTTGTAGGGGCTGTAGTTCTATTAGATTGCCATTTCACAGTTAATATGGGCGGGCTATAAATTCACTTTAGACGTTGCGCCGTTAAAGAAGTCCCACGGAAAATAAAGGAATTAAAATGGCAGTTCTGCTATTTAGTAGGATTTTGTTTATAAAGTAGCCAGGAAATAAATTTACAGCTTTAATTGTGGAATATTTTGTATTTATTATTCAGTAATACTTACATAGATTTACGGATTAGGAAATAATTACTTTGGCGGGATTAAGTACGGCGATTGCAGCGCCGCGTTTGTGGGACTTCTTTTGTGGCGAGCATTCTTTTTTTTTTTAATGGATTTATAGGTTTGCGTTTGATCACTGTCTCACCTGATGTGAAGTGATGACGCGGTCTAGAATGTAGCACGCTTACTTAGAAGATATCTATTCACTTGTGACTTGAAGACTTCGAGATTGTATTTGTCAGGAAAAACAGACTCTGGAAAATTATTTCACTCTTTGGCAGTGCGCACCAGAAAAGATGAAGTGAAGCGCTTGGTTCTGACTGGTGGTGTTTCCACCATGGAATGGTGGCGCAAACCGGTGCGTCTGGTAGTCCGATAGTAAAATGGGGATTGAGGAATCAGCTCGTGCCATTCTAAGGAACACTCCCCGAAATGTATCCGATAGAAGACAGTCAGCCCCGCGACCTTGCGTCTATGCTCTAGACTCTGAAGTCGAGCATAAAAAAGACGGCCATTGCCGACCGGCTTCCTGGCTCTTTTCTCAATTGATTCTATTTACAATTTACTGACATGAACTACAGATAACAAAGAATAACTGCCAATCTCACTTCGCCGGAATGCTCATCTTCTACATTTATTATATTGTACACTATTTATATCCTACACTCCTTCTCACCTTAAGGAATGTTTCAACTTCCTTCATACATCACACACCTTCGATTTGCACTCTTCTCATAACCTCCTGTTAAAGGCACCTGCACATTCTTCAACATTTTACTCCAAATTCTTCGCTGTTCAGGCTGTTTCCCTTTGGAACTCTTTACCGTAGATGTCAGAAAAGCTAAATCACTTGCCATATTTAAAAAATCTGTCGAAAACCTAATAGGTTAGGTTAGGTTAGGACCTTAGTTTATAATAAAATATATATTTTTCTATTCTTCTTAACTTAGCTGTTTACTGTCCACATTGTACTGTTCTTCCTTTTTTATTTTACTTCTTATTAATTTCATTATACCTAGACATAAGTTGTTAAAAGTATCCTCGCAGTCAGGTTGCCTGGAAGAGATCGCTTTTAGCGGTAAGGCCGCCTTTTGTTTTGCCGTTAAATTATTGTAATTATTCATTCTGTAATTGTTTATTTGGTGAACAATAAAGTGTTTTCTATTCTAATAACCCCAGAAGGCAAAAACAGTTAATGTTCGAGACATTAATAGGCTTTAAATTGGTCTATGCAATCAGGTTCGCGAAGCGTGCTCTCTCTCCCTGAGCATAGAGCACGGCGATTCGTCAACGACACTCTTAGAGCTGGCCCCGATATTGAGCGGCGCGTTGAGCCGCGAGTGTCCGCAACACCTGTCGAGGGTGATCTCGCGCGTGGCGCTCTACGGCCGCTCCTCGCTGCCGCCGCAGAGGTGCGCTGCGTTGGCGCTGTTGGCCGATTTCCTTAATTATCGGTGAGTTTTTAACCGACTTCATAAATAACACTGGCCCACAAAAAAGGAAAAGAGCTCTGTACTTTTGACTAGACCCGTCTATTCTTATGTATTTCGATCGATCGATCATTACTTTGGTAAACTGACCCCAGATTCGGATTCAGCGCATCGAAATAAATAAGAATAGATGGGTCTTTCCAAAAGTATAGACCAGGGGTCACCAATAAGTTTCGCTCGGGGTCCGTTTTAAGAAATAAAATGACCATCGCGATCTGCATAACATTTTATAGATTTTTTTTTTATTAAAAGTAATTACGGAAATAACAAAGGTATTTTTTTTTTACATATCAATGAGAAAAATAACATTTTTTGTTGCGGATTATCTGTCTGAAGTTTGGAGTAAAATTGGTGTAAGCTGTTGACATTAAATCCTGGAGATGTTCATAAGTAAGTCGAGATCGAAATTTAATCTTAAGGAAGGTCATTTTCGTCTCATTTTTATAAAATTATGTACTCTGTAGTGCAAGTTGCTGTGTTCTCGCGGTCCGCCATTTGGTGACCCCTGGTATAGACCACTTTTTTGTGGGCTAGTGACTTAGTGGCCAGCATTACGCCGAGTCTGGGTCCACGGCCGTTTAACGGCCTCTGCGGTTGAGCGGGCTAAGCCTTTGCCAGCGTACCCTGCAACGCAGAGGTTCCGGGTTCGATTCCTGGTATAGTAAATTTCGGAAACGTATTTTCTCCGTTATTTACTATGGTCTGGGTGTCTGGGATCGGCCCCAGAGTAGTCCGTTGTATATTACCCATAACACAAGCGTAACTTGCTTAATTTGGGGATATACAATGTGTGTGTTTGACTGCCGATAAAAAAAAAATTAAGACTTATATTGTTTCCTTTATTTTATTTTTCTCAGTATTGTTAAAGTGATTATTTGTCTTAATTAAAACAATTCTTTCTTTCTTTCAAAAGTCTATAATGACTGTGATGAACTCCTATTAAAAATTAATATGTAGAAAGAATTTTTTAAAGGCTTTTTTAGCTTTAGTTTCATATTCAGTTTATTTTTGCAATAAAACTTGATTTATTGTTATATGGCTTCAGTCGATTCTTGTCCAATTCAATGATTCAAATACAAACATAATTTGTTATTAATAATAAATTTCATTATGTTAATGATATTCAGCGTGTAGGTTGGTATTGTTTCGCATTTCCATTTTCTTTTGTAATTTTGTTACATTTAGTTTCACTTAAAGAACATCTCAAATCATATTTGTTACAATGAATACACTGTGTTAACAAAGTTACTACCAACCTCAATGTTAAGCGGAACATCAATAAATAAATAAACCCCATTAATATTAATAAGTTTCTTACATACTTGACAAAAAACGATTTACAAGTTTCAATAAAATTCTGAAATTACTTCTCTAAAATCGTGTCAGTGATAATTTTCATATGTCCATTCTAGTTGCAACGATAATGTGGTATTAATAGAGACGGTTCTCGCCACCCTCAATACCGGGTGGAAGGACGAGCACCCGCTGGTGAGGGCCACCTGCTTACGGGGCGCGGCCAACATCAGTCAGTTGAGGCACGAACATCGTACTCAAGCGTTGCCTAATGCGTTCACGGCCTTGAGTCAAGGTGTCGATGCTCAAAGTTCTTCGTGAGTATTATATATTTACGTAATATGACTAAACAGATATACAATGCAAAAGTGGATGGATGCAGAAGTCGTGGAAGGCCACGACACACCTTCCATGATCAAATTGATCGTGTACTAGCAGAAGGTGATGTCGGGAGCCTTAAGAACAGGCGAGCGTGCATGACGAGAGCTATGAATGTCAAAGAAGCAAGTGAGGTGTGTAAGAATGGACCTAAATGGCGCTCTGTTGCTCGTGCCTACTCCGAAAGGGAACTGGCGTGAAGTTATGTATGTATGTATGTATGTATGTATGTATGTATGTATGGGCATATCTATTTCTTCAAGTTTCGTTTTTAGCACTGGCACATTAATTATTTAATTCCAGTAAACCAACGGAAAATGTACCGTTAGCAGCGATCCAGGGTCTTTCTCGATTGCTTATGGAACTCGATCACTTAGACAAGGAGTACGACAGAGAGCTTCTGTCGATATCCCAAAAGATACGCCCCTATATGAATACAGAGTGTTCTCAATTGAGGGAGAACTCCATCCGTCTATTCGGAGTGATAGCCTCGAGGGTGGCTTCTGAAGCTTTGGTCGATCAAGGGCTGAGTTCACTGCCTTGCTTCTTGTTGCATCTGTGTGATCATAATCCAGCTGTTGTTAGGGTAAGTGCACAATTTTTATTCTAAAACATTACTAACTGTTGTAGTTTGGTATCAAAATAGTACTGGCTATACAAATATATTGTTACGAGTGTGGGACTCGAATTAAAATGCCGTTGGAATTACTATAAAATTTATAAGAACTATACAAACACGTATAACATAGCTACAAATATAACTAGACACTACTAGTACAAACTGCACGATTCAATAACACGGGCATTGTCCGTCACTATATAGCTTATCAATTTCCACGTCTTGCTTGTATCGTAATCGTCGCTTGACTGCCCCACCCCTCCCCTCGGGCATTGTTTTATAGTAAACTGCACAATACACAATCGATTGCGTGGGTTGATTTCTTCCAAGAAAATTTAATTTACACACCTGCGAACGGCCAACAAAATCGAAAACAATAACAATAAGGATTAGTTCGGCACTAATGACGGCCATAAAACAAGTACGATAACAATAGTATGTTCTTCTTAATTGCAACACACTAAATTCATCTTGGACAAGCGTGATAAGTATACTGTTAGTTCCCCTCTAAAACTAGAGGAGGCCCAGGCTCAGCTGTGGTACTGTTATACCCAGCCACTGCAAGGGTTAATGCTTCCCTGCAAGAGGGTTGAGATAACTCAGCAGCCTTACTAATTCATATAGCCCATTACAGAGCTTAGACATTTAGACTACTGAGTTTTCAATCTCATTTGTGTCTGTTTGCATTGAGTAATTATGTACTTAAGTGGTGTTGTAGCATTAGATTGCCCAGCAATGGCGATCGAATACCACTCTGGGTAAAATTTTGATTCTTTTCGACGCTCAAGGTTCTATATCTAGCAGTAACGATATAAACACTGTACATACCTGAGTCTGCAGCTAGCACCTTTTTCGAATATTGAGATTTTGGTGGGATGTCACTTGAATTTCGCGTGCGCACTCGTATTTTGTTGCCACTCTCCGCTTTGATCAGTACGTAGTGTTGACAGTCAAAAAAATTGATGTCTCGATATTGCTAGAGAGCTACAACACTTGAGCATCGATCAAATCAAAATTAATTCGATATGGTAACGATACAGGTGTACTTTAAAAATGTAAGAATAAAGTATCTTAACCCTTTAACTCACTATTAGCACATAAATGTGTCCGCGTTTGTGCACGTGATCGATAATTGTGTTGTTGTCTCACTCTGTTTATATAGGAGTTGTATGAAATGGGTATATTTTCTTGGTATATTACGAGATAGTGATAGTGTTAGTCTTGAGGCTTTTTGGTATATCGATAATTGTCTTAAGGGTTAAATGTTTTTTTTTTAAGAATTAAATCCTTTTTGTTATAAAGAGACGAGATTCTTTGCGAATGAATCATTCTATTCCAATTTCCAGGCGAGCAAATACACGTTAAAACAAGTGTTCAGGACATTCAACGTGAAGAAGTCCAACGATCTAGTACAGACTCATCTCTTGGACGAAGGGCGTCTGTACCTTGACGAGTTTCTATCGGCGCTGCTGAGGCAGCTGGCGGACGAGTTGCCTTGCAGCGTGGCCAAGTGCCTGCAGACTGCCGTCAACTATTTGCACTGCGCCAGGGAGGAGTTGAAGCCGCACCCCCCACTTCTGCTAGGTATGTGTTTACCTACCTACATATTGATAGCACCTTAGTTACAAGAATATATAAGGGGAGAAATGAGTGCATCAGGGGATCTTTGAAAGTTGCACCCGTGACTGAAAAATTGAGAGGAAGAAGATTAAGGTGGTATGGGACGTGAAAAAAAGAATGTTAAACTACAAGATGGATGGGTACAAATGTAAAGGTAGACCAAAAAAAAGATGGATGGATTGTGTGAAGAATGATATGATGATACGTGGCGTGACAGAAGATGTTTGTCAGAGTAGAGGAGTGTGGAAAGAAAAGACATATTGTGCCGACCCCAATTAATTGGGATATGGTGAAAGAAAAAAGATATTGATATCACTTCGTGTTGCAAATAACCACTTTCCATCAGGGGGATCTTTAAGTCAAAATGCTCTACTTCGTGAAATCTCCTTATATTGTAGGTGTTTAACAGACACAAAGTATAATAAGTTCTTATAGCAATTTGAAAAAGAAATTTCACTGAACAGTTGAGAATTTCAACACTTTCTACTGAAATATTAAAACCATATTCTACAACTATTGTTCATTTTAAAATAAAACTACCTTAAAATTATCGCCAAAAATTTCTAATCTACTTTTCCGTTCTAAAAGGCATCTTATACGCGGAACTTTACCGTATACACGAGAAGTATCCGGAAGAGACTGAATTGGACCCAGACATCACCAGAAGTGCCAGGACTCGTCTCCTTCAACTGATCAAAGACCCGAATGCACAGGTGAGACAGAACTCGGCAATGGCGCTGGCGAACATATGCCTTGTCTATGCCCTAGAAGGATGACTCAATAAGATCGTACTTATTATGTAACTTGTCAAAAGAACCAGACCCATTCTTATGTATTTCGATCCGAATCTGGGGCCAGTTTGGTCCATACTACCTCAAAATTTTGAGGATGTTTGGACCAAGCTCACCCCAGATTCGTTCTTTTGGATTCGATTTCTTGATATCAATTTAAGGCATTTGGTCTGCCATTTGAGCGATGAAACCATAATCCCAAACAAAGAAGAAGAATGCATTTGATGCATTTTGGCATAACTGGGTTCAATTTAATAAGTGCTTGAAAGAATGACAAGATATTGTAGTAGTTGGGAAGAAATTCCATCTGTATTCAACTTCGACCAGCCTGAACTTCATATAGGAGTAATTTTCAAAACAAATATGCAAACGTAACGAAACTTCAGTAACAATGCTGTTGTTGTGATCTTTTAAAATGAAAGAACCAATAAAAAACTTAAACTAATCTAAGTTGAACTATTTAATATTGAAATTGTTTAACTTCAAAAAAGCTTAGGTCATTCCTTAAATTTTATGTATATTTATATGATAATGTAAGGAAAGGTTATTTATTAATAAAATCTTTTATTGATTATAAAATATATTTTATTCTTAGTTAAAATTCTTGAATATGTACATTAGATTTTGTGTATGTACATTATTAGTATCATTATTTAATCTAATTACCGAAATACGGTTAGCGCTGTGGGTTAGAGTGAGAGAGGACGAGCCTGCCTACCGCTGCCGTATGCGTAAGAGAAAGGAAAGCCAGACAGACTGGCGCCGTAACGCGTTACGTAACGAAGCGGTTTACCCGCCCATAAGAAGTTATCACTTCAATAAAGATTACCATTTTAGTTACATAACGAAATGTAATTAAATCATTTAATAGTATAGCGATGTAGAAGTTGATTACTTATCTGATTAGAGATATATTATAAAAAGTTGGAAATTGGTTCATGTATAATTGTTTTGAAAATGATTGTCATGCGGCGTATTCAAGGTAATAAATAATATCGCAAACGACCAAACTATATGGAGTTGATGGTAATCTCGGTAAAGCTATTTTATAAAAGCATCATTGTTTTAGAATTAATTGTAATTTTAATAAGATTTGGACATGCTTCTATTGAGCCCATTGCTTGGAAACAAGCTTATATATTTTTTTTAGTTTCAAAGATTGAATTGTTTGATTATAAGATTTTGCGCTTAATTCTATAAATGTATCAATTCATAATTATAATCTCTTTGTAGCTTTGATAAGTGTATGTTTATATGTTGAGAGACTGAATAATAATGAATATAAAAAAACATAAAAACCTTTAAAAAACAATGGCAACAGTTAAATACTACGTAGAGAAAAATACTTGGAATACCAGTCGTTCAATAAGGACTTGTGGGAAAGCGCGTTCAGTTTTAAGCAGCTAATCATTTCTTTCGCTGTACCTGCCTGCCTGGATGGCTACCACCCTTGGTCTGGAGTATGTCGCCATAACAACCTTGAGTTGTGTTCCGGCAACAGTGACCAGGTTCTAGTCTCCCTTAAGAGTGCAGCAGCGCATTTGTAGCGTTTTGTGTTGCTAACGTCCATTGGCGATGGTAACCACTTTCCATCGAGTGGGCCATCTGCCTGACTGCTGGACTCGTGCAATAAAAAAAAAACCTGCGCAGTAGACCAATTTAGCGCACACTGGTCGAATCGTGTAAGCGAGACAGAGCTAAGAGTGCACAGCAAGCAACATTCTGCCTTTTACGCTTGCGAATAAAGTTCGATATAGATTATATACATGTGGGAATCCGGTCTGCACTTTTCTGTGCAAATGAAAACTGCCGATCGAAATTATAATTTGCGTAAAACTGTACTAAGATTTAGAAATATTGGGCTCAGCTGTGAAATAATAAGCCTACTGTTAATAATGATAATACATGCCTTAGGCGCTTCCGCGAGCAAAATTTATATTTTTATTGCTGGGCTAACATTTGTTGACACTTATTGATTTAATAATGATAATCTCTTACATACATACATACATAACTTCACGCCAGTTCCCTTGCGGGGTAGGCACGAACAACAGAGCGCCATTTAGGCTTATTCTTACACACCTCACTTGCTTCTTTGACATTCATAACTCTTGTCATGCACGCTCGTCTGTTCTCTTCATGTATAAAATTGAAAATATAACATAAAGACTTTAATTTTTTTACTGAATTGGTCTAAAAATATGTTCTAAATAATAAACATTTTTCTTTTAGTAGTGCATCTTTCTATATCAAAAATCGAGATATGAATATCGTGTAGCGCTCTCTTAGTTTTTTGAGAGAGAGACAGAGGGGGGGGGTTTGAGAGAGAGTTTACTGAACGACTTGTCCATTCATGGTATTTTTCTTCAATTATTATATTTGTTCGTTTTATTCTTTATTTGTGTTAGTACTTATATGTGAGAAATGCTGTAGGGGTTTTATCGTAAAATGCGGTGGGTGTAAAGAGCCCTCCACATTCTTGCGTTTTTTTCTTTTCTCGCGAGTATGTGGAGCGCATCTAAGGAAATGTAATGTATATTAAATAAAAAAAAGTAGTGAATGAACGAATAATAGTCAGTGCTAACATTGTGATATTAATTATTTTTAAGATAATGAGGTTTATTTTATGAAGTTGCTTATAATTGTTACATTATTTGCGTGAATTTTAATTCATCGACTTTGGTATATGCTGTTTTCATATGGTATTATTAAAAATAAAAATATTCGACAAACAAAAAAAACAATTACGCTTGTGGGTAACATATTACAGACGTAATCGAGATCGATCCAAATAACATCCGGACCAATCCAAATATCACAGGGGCCGTTTCTACAAAATAGTATTTTTGTGGAGATAAAAATAAATTTTAACAATTTAATCTATTTTTTAAATATCTTATATATCGTCTTGGCTTTCCACCACTACTTAGTGTTCTTCTGGGCTATTTAAAAAGGATATTGTTATGCAGCGTTCTTGTCTAAGCGTTGCTTACTTCGCTCACTAGTGTCAAGTCTCAGCTGTGGTTTCTGTTAGAACATATGTTGCAAACGTACTTGCGTTCATTTACTCCGGTCTGGGTTTTGCTCGGATAGGTCTCAAGAGATTTTCATTGTATTTTTGCATAAGTATACAAAGTGCGCTTTTGTCTGCCAAATTTATTGCTTTCTTGCACGCATTTGGAGAACTTGTGAACAAAAAACCAAACGTACGAGTAGGATTGAGTTATCGAATACAATTGTATCTTGTTTATTATTTGGGTAACATTCCATTTAAGTAATATATAAAAAATACGATCAACTTAAGTTAACAATATGAAACTAAAAAGCCAGCCAGGTGATAGGGCATTTGCCCGACTGGATGGCTACCACCCCTGGTCTAGAGTATGTCGCCATAACAACATTGAGTTGTGTTCCGGCATTAGTGGCCAAGTTCCCTTAAGAGAGCAGCAGCGCATTTGTAGCACCTTTGGTGTTGCAAATGTCCATAGGCGATGGTAACCGCTTTCCATCAAGTGGGCCATCTGCCTGTCTGCTGAACTCCTGCAATAAAAAAAAAACTTAATTAATTGAAGACATGAGTGAATGAAAGGGATATGTTACAATAGGTAAATATTGATAAACTGGCCTACAAAGCTCTTTTATTATCACTTTGCTTTCTTTACTTACTATTTTCAAAATCAAATTAAAAAAGCGTTGTTTTAAGTTCCAATATAGTTTCCTTGCCTGCTTACATTACATATTTTATACATTACATTTTCCTTTAACGTATTTTTTTTAATGTCACAAAACTCCTTCATCTACTCATCTACTCATGTCTTCAATTGTATTGAAATATTAAATTTATTTAATTTAAAATCATATGAAAATAGAACTTTTAGGAATGATGAAGGTATATAATAGTACATTATGGTACTAGTGTGTAACATTGGTGATTACCGCCGAGGCGCCATTGAGATTCGAGCCGTAGGCGAGGGTCTTAAGAGAGCCGAGGACGGTAATCATCAATACACACGTGTATCATACGACGTTTTTCAACACACTTGTGAATAAAATAACAACAAAAACTCATTTTATTTAGTAGATAAAAAAAAGTTATATACGAGTGAAAGTTATATTTATTAAACACGTACGAGTTAAAATTATCTATTTAAATAAGAAGTTGCATGAAATGAGCAAGCAATAGGAACATTAATTTATTTGTTCTATAGAACACGATCTTTTATTTTGAATAAAAACTTTTTTAAGAACAAAGCAACTCAACCAATAACATTTTAAAAAAAGGCTATAACTCAGTAGTGAGTTATAATGTTTTTTAGTCACAGTTTGATTATGGGTGTCATTCTGTGTCTAATTGCGGTGATCATAGAGCCACTTTATGAGCAAGTGTGTTGAAAAAATGATTTATTAAAATAAGTTTATGAATTTAAAAAATGCTTTTAAATATGGAACACTTGATTATGGTTTGTTATTACCATATTTCTATGAATGAACTAATTGTATATTCGAATTGAATTCAGCCAAATTATATTTACTTACTATATTTATCCAAACTGTAAGCAAATATTTTGTATAATCTAACCTATTCAATGTTAAATTTGTTTGACAATAAATGATACAAGTTAATTTCTTAGTTTTTTTTCGCTCTCCTTTGAAGTTGTAGGCGTTGCATCTGGTGATTTTTTTAAATTTAATATAGAAGAGGAGACGGCGGAGATCGATCTTCGCCCATCTGATAACTAGATGACATACATACATAACTTCACGCCAGTTCCGTTGCGGGGTAGGCACGAACAACAGATGGCGCTCTGTTGTTAATATGGTGCTCTTCAAAAAGGGCGTAAGTAGGATATTTAAAGTCGACCACGAGGCAACGGTAGCCACTTGCCATCAAGTGGATCCGTCTGCCAGTTTGCCTATAAGCAAATATAAAAAAGGCCGCCAGGCCGCAGGAATTGTATTCTTTCTCCGTTCCTGCACGGATAAAAACTAGTTTATAGTTATAATGTATTTAACTATTCATATTATGCATACATACATACATAACTTCACGCCAGTTCCCTTGCGGGGTAGGCACGAACAACAAGGGCCATTCAGGCTTATTCTTACACACCTCACTTGCTTCTTTGACATTCATAACTCTTGTCATGCACGCTCGTCTGTTCTTAAGGCTCCTGACATCACCTTCTGCTAGACCATAACTAGATGAGACATATTAATTATCAAATTCTAAACTTTTTTGAAGGCAGGACAACGTCTGCAGGGACCGGTAGTATTTAAATCAAGATTTTTTAACGTCTTGAATAAATAAATAGCGTGCCAATCATTGAATCATTTTCAACGACCGATTTGTCTATTATCATTTACTAAAGCAACTAAAAAATTTAAGCGCTGCAAGGCTCATAACTAAAGGTAGACTAGCAACCGAATTTTTATTATTGCGACGCTTAGAAGCGGGCAGATGGTCCATAAAGTGATTACTATCGCCCAGCCTTAAGGATAGGATAGACGGACTAGGGAGAGAGGCAATTGAGAAATCGGAATATTATCCATAATACAAGTTTAACTTGCTTAGCTTGGGGTATTTATTTATTTATATTAATTATTTATTTATTCATATTAATTCAATAACAAAAATATTTTGTGTCTATATTTATAGATTATACTAGTGGTCTTGGCAGACGTTGTCCTGTCCTGAAAAATAATCTAGGACCCGATTCTTGTGCCTCCTACCGGTTCCAATTGTGAAGAATCTAAACCATTCGGCTATCCATTCAAACTCCTACAAAAAATTTCGTCTAAATCGATAAAGTTGTTCTCAAGTTATGCGCGTACATTCCTATGATTCATCTTTATTTATATAGATTACTAGATATCCCGGCAGACGTTGGCCTGCCCTGAAAAAATAAAATCTGGAACCCGATTTCAGCGCCACCTACTGGGTCCAACTGTATATTTAAACCATACTCAAATCCACCTGAACACACAAAAACTTTCATCAAAATCGGTCTAGCCGTTTAGGAGTTCAGTCACATACACACGCACAGGAGAATTATATATATAAAGATGTCTAATCACAATGTGAAACCTGTATTTCTGTAAAATTTCATCAAAATCCGTTTCAGTGTGAAAGAATGATCCATCCTCGCTAAGTTTTTATAATTTCAATTCATTTGACGTCCACCAGATTTCATTGCTCCAGAAATTTGCTTATTTGATTTTATTACACTGCTTTCTTGACATGCACTACATCTGAAATAAAAATGTATAAAATTAACATTTTGCAGTTTTCTATAGTTGTGTGTAGACTATGACACGATTGGTCTATTTTTATGTACTAGTGGTCGCCTAGTGGTCGAAATTCGACCATAATTAATTTAAATCATATGTTTGAACATTATTAAGGTTCTGTTGTCAAAGACTATACTTCTATAATCACAGATTTCGCCAAGGCTACACTGTTAATTTGACTTTGACAATAAACAAAACAGTATATATGCGTGTGTCAAATACATGGTAGTGACTTTGACAATAAACAAAACAGTATATATGCGTGTGTCAAATACATGGTAGTGTGTGTATTGTTTTTTTTTTTATTGATTTAATGTATTTTTTATGCATAATTTTAAAAAATATTAGCATTCTGGACTCCTTCTCTATATAAACTATAAGTGTGCGAAATTTCATACTCTCCATCCGCGCAATTTTCGTAAAAAGGGGTACAAAGTTTTTGCTTCACGTATTAATATAGGTAATGATTATTCCGTCTAGAGAAGGTGATATTCAACTAATACTAATAAACCAACGAAACATAAAACATAGGTACTTAGGAAGTGGACGCGCAAGCCAAAATTCTTTGCTGGGATCGCAGAATGCTCGTAGTTGTTTGTTGTCCCACGAAACAGACTCCATTCTCCACTCAGGCGAAACATAGGATGGTTTCAATTTAGGCAGAACAACCTAAAAAGTAAGAAATATAACATACATCTGTAAACACTTTTCATCTAACGAAATTCAGGAAGAATCAGCACTTACAATCACACACTATCCGTGCAGGAACGGAGAAAGAATACAATTTCATGCGGCCGAGCGGCCTGTCGTAAGAGGCGACTTAACAACCCACAGCCAGGTGGTGGAGCATTTGCCCGACTGGATGGCTACCACCCCTGGTCTAAAGTATGTCACCATAACAGCATTAGTGGCCAGGTTCCAGTCTGCCTTAAGAGAGCAGCAGCGTATTTGTAGCAACTTTGGTGTTGCATATGTCCATAGGCGATGGTAACCGCTTTCCATCAACTGGGTCGCCTGCCAGTCTGCTGATCTGCAATAATAAAAAAAACTTACTGGTTTTGATGGTGCTGGTAATCCAGGAAACGGAGCTCTAACACTGAAGTAAGGTGACACAGCTTCCCTCAGACCCTTGGCCATGTCGCTTGTATACATATCTTCGCATAGGACCTCCCTTGCTCGCGGATCTTCAATATCATCCATACTGACAGCGGGGGTCATAACCAAACGTGGTCTGGTCTTTTGAATTTCTGCTCGCAAGTGGTCTACTGGTTTCGACTGACGATCATAATATTAATAATCAGTCAATATTTACAGTAGAACCTCTTTAAGTCGAACTTGAAGGGAGACGCCAAAAAATTCAAGTTTAGAGTTTTCGACTTAGCGTATTTTGTAAGGAAGCATTCGAATTGTAGACATACATACATACATAACTTCACGCCTGTTCCCTTGCGGGGTAGGCACGAACAACAGAGCGCCATTCAGGCTTATTATTACACAGCTCACTTGCTTCTTTGACATTCATAACTCTTGTAGACTTGTAGATGTTAACGTTTATTCAAATAATCGAGTTGTAAAGGTTGTAAAATCAAATATTGCTATGTTCGAGATACAAAGATCCAATTTATTTTTCTAAGTTATAGAGGGAAACTAAGTACTGAATTTGCTTATAGGGGAGTCACTAATTACTTCGACTTAAAGAGGGTCCTCCAACCCCAAAACAGAGGTTTTGGGGTTGGAGGGGAAGGGAACACAATTTTTTTTCGAGTTTGGGAGGTTTTCGACATATCGAGGTTTGACTTAAAGATGTTCTACTATATAATGAATTAATTAAAAATTGGCCAAGTGCGTGCCATACCGCGTAAATTGAAGAGTTCCGTACAGATGACAGATGGACGGTGTTCAGTTATAATGTGTGACGGCCACACCTAAGCTTTATTTTTTCGTGATTTCACTACATAACTTTGTATTGTAGTGCCATACAGACTACATTGTCTTGTCACATGTCATCCACGTAGACAGTAGTTTCCCAGAATAATGACCATAACATACATCAACGGAACGGACGAACAGACCAGTCGAAACGCAAATAGCAAAAAATGAATACATTTTTTGCCAAATATTTAGCAGAATCTAAAAACACGTTATTTTTTTATCGCTAATATGGACCCTAAACTGTACGTGGACCGACATTCACTCCATAGGTGTTTTCTTACTTAATTTTTTTTTAGTAAAACTAGGATTTTCCCTGCGGAAAGTTTCTACCTGTATCCCGCGGAAGTTACCCAATTTTTCGGGTCAAATAGATTTCTTACATTTTAAGAGCAAGCGTTCACACGGGTTTCATTAAAATATTTTTTTATCTAGATCCTAGTCGCCCCACTCCAGGAAAATCCAGCCTATCCCAATAAATAAACTGTTCTATTTTCCGTAATAAAAAATGCCCTATGTCCATTCCCGCTATTAAGAGTACATTTCTATCAAATTTTAAAACATCAGTACCTTGATCAAAAGCATTACAGACAGTCACTACTTCACTAGTACTTCAACAATTACATATTTTAATACCTATGTACTCGTATATAGGTAGTTATAGTATGGACAAAACCAACTAACACAAGGTTGTTGAACATTCCTTGGATCAGTGCCAACAATGGGTCTAGGTTTATGAATCAAATCGAAGGGAATTGCCGCTGCCTTCCAATCGGACAACGTGTGCACATCTTTCAAAGGCGGAGGCCGTACCATCATACAGCCCGGTTTCTCTTTGTAAACAGTAAATACAGGCTCTTTGATTTCACCATAACGAAAATCTGTTCGGTTCGTTGTCCCGTAATCGAAAAGCATTGCTTCCAGTTTTGGTTTTACATCAGACATTTTCGATTATTATTTTTGCAATTTAACTTCCTCCATATAGTATAAAATGTACTTTTTGGTCTTGTCAGAAGCCATTATGCCAATGTGACAGTCTTAGACATATCTCCAGTCTTGACGGTGCTATTGAAAAAAGTATAAGTGTCACAGCTATAAATTGTGGTTGGCAGTTTCCCGCGCTAATCTATTGACACATGTCATTATATTCTGGGTCATAGACAACGCAAAGACCAATCTATACTACCAAAAATTATATATATATATTTTAATGCAGATCAGCAGACATGCAGACGGCCCACTCGATGGAAAGCGGTTACCATCGCCTATGGACATTTGCAACACCAAAGTTGCTACAAATGCGCTGCTGCTCTCTTAAGGGAGACTAGAACCTGGTCACTAATTCTGGAACACAACTCAAGGTTGTTATGGCGACATACTTTAGACCAGGGGTGGTAGCCATCCAGTCGGGCAAATGCCCTAAAACCTGGCTGTGGGTTGTTAAGTCGCCTCTTACGACAGGCCGCCCGGCCGCAGGAAATTGTATTCTTTCTCCGTTCCTGCACGGATAAAAGATAATATTGTAATGATTGTAAATAATTAAGTCTTAATATTTTAAATAATTTATTCACCAATAAATTACACCGATAAAATAAAAACAATTGATAATACAGAATAAGAAATACCTAAAACAACAACTTACAAAAATATTATCTTTTTGTATCACAAAAAAATTTAAACTCGCATTATATGGAATCTCATAATTTTACAGAGTACGAAATAAACGGACGGGCTTTGAAATAATATAAATAATAATCTATCTAAACCTTGGAAAAGTATTCTCAAACCATCGTAATTTAATAAAACCAACCCTAAGATTTTTCGGAAGAATCACGTGTGTAGTAGAACTTCAACAAAAATATGAATATTTTATTTAAATGATTAGAAAGAAATTGATGGATGATTTGTAAGTAAAAATTATGTAAGGAGGACAAAGCAAAACTGTCTTTTGCACAACGAAATTCACAAAAGAAGACAAAATACGGAATCACGATAGACAACAGTCAAATCAACTGAAACACACATTTTCATCGTCTTACAGTCGCAGCCTAGATTTTGTACGGGCGTACAAAAGTAAATCAAAATTAGTCAAACAGTTTATTCATTATTTTAAACAGTATTTTTATGTAGATATTTTAAAGTAAGATGCGTTGTTTATTAGCGGCCGCTATTTTATATAGGTATAATTTTTTTATTATATAATTTTTGAATTTATTGTGTCATGTCTCAATTGACATCTACCCAAATGGGACAAATGGGAATGCATCCAATACAGACACTATCCAACATTTTGCCAAATCGACTTTTTAATGCCGTCTATCGTACAACATGGAAATACATGTGTTAAATCCTGATTAGAAATACCCATTAGATACGCTTTTTAATAAATCGTGTAATAATACTCATGCATAAAAGAACGTTTTTCACTCTCCTGTAAAGTTCACTTTTTTGGATAGTGTCAATATTAGATGCAATAAATTCTAACATTGTTAACATATAAAAGAACAGATATTAAAATAATATTGAATGAATGAATGAATATGCTTTATTGTGTTTTAAAAGATACAGTTAACAGAAATAAGAGTTTACAATACAATAGGCGGTCTAATCGCTATTAGCGATTTCTTCCAGACAACCTTTGGATGGACAAGTTTGACAAGAACAGAGGTATGTTGCATTAATCTCACTAACGAATCCATATACATTAATAAAATATAAAAATTACACTAATATGATAAATGTAAATAAAATATTATAAAATAAACTTACATAAATAAATATAATAAAATATTCTATCATTTTACTTTTAAAATATACTGTTCAAACAATGATTGATGATTTAAGGATCTATTTAAATGGAGTTTGCGATTTCGCTTACGTATAACCACATTTTTTGAAGATATACATTCATAGAACTTACATACGACAAATGCGTATTACAAAAAACTTAATAAAAAAATTACGAAAGTTCAAAAATTTTGATTCACATTTTATTTAGACAAGATTTCGTACATAAAAAAAAATGTTTTTTTTTACGTGAAGTCATAACGATTTTTTTTGTGTTACATTCGTAATTTTTTTGGCAAGTTTTGTGTAATACGAATTTGTCGTAGGTAAACCACGTAAGTTTATATCTTTAAAAATGTGTTAATGCGCGAGCGAGATAGCGACCACCATTTAGGTAGGCTCTTTTACTTGTACAAACTTATGACGTCATAAGTACGCTCGTACAAAATTTATACGGCTGCAAAACATTTCGAAAGATGATAAAAATTATTTCAGTTGATATGAGTCTTCTATTCCATTCTTTCGAGAGGTAATGAAATTAGTGGCATGCAATTATTTACAAAAGAGGATATTGTTTCAGGTACTTTGTTATTGTACGGAAGATATACTTGAAACTTGATTATATATCTAGTGTGTTTATGATAAGGTAATATTATAACCTAATAACGTTTTAATGGCTGGTTCCTACATCTTTCCGACTGTACATTTCAAATACAATGTCAAAATTCCACCGATGGTAGGACAAGTGAATGCATAGTGAGATATAGGAACCACCATAAGTCACTTTTCTATACCACACCATTCGTCTACCTTACCATTTGGTAGCAAACTGACTTTATGTATGGAGTTTATGTCAAATTTTAATCGATAGTAATGCAAATTAACCGTAAGATATAAGAACTGTATGTTAACCACGTTGTTTATATATATATAGTTCAATTTATAATTACATAAAGAAACCTCGTTTGATTTAATTTTAGTATTATTTATAATAGCGTATTCGTTTTATAAACTAACGGCCTTACTTATAATAATCTCGTTAAGAAACGATTAGGCATCTCTTAAGTAAGAGAATCAGAATCAATGAATATCTTTTTTTCCACTTATAAACGTCTATTACCTGCTGTTTACCTAAGAGGAGCACAGATAAACGAAATTTGAATGATTAACGTAGGTTGTACCCAAAATATTCGACTAAAGAGGAGTTTATGGGTAAGACTTTCATTAACCAGTTGCTGAGCAGTTTCTTTAAATTTAAGAAACGATTATAAGTAAGGCCCTAATACATTAAGGGCAGTCTTCAATGAGCAAATAAAAGTTATTGCATAGAATAAAACACAAAATAGGGAAATTCAAAATGTCAGTTGCGTGTGCAAAGCAGTTGAATGGTTTCACTTCTGAATTTAGTCAGGTTATAATGTACTAACTTTAACCCGCGACTTTGTTTACGTAGAAGGTGAAAATATTTTTAAATCTTAATGACTGCCGGCCGGCCTTGCACATCATAAATGCGCGCGCAGTACTTGATCATTATTTTGCTGCGATGCGATTTTAAAACTGCGATATCTCCTAAAATATTAATTCAAATCGAATGATGTAAATGGCAATTTTGTTTTAAATTAAATACTTGTGAT
Source organism: Dendrolimus kikuchii (assembly GCA_019925095.2). Classification (NCBI taxonomy): domain Eukaryota; kingdom Metazoa; phylum Arthropoda; class Insecta; order Lepidoptera; family Lasiocampidae; genus Dendrolimus; species Dendrolimus kikuchii. The sequence continues at coordinate 4,703,887 of CM034390.1, read as the reverse complement.
GAATAACATATTTATTTGGATAAGGATTAACATCATGCTTACAAAAACGTCTTCGCAAATAATGCATTATTTTAGGACAAATTTGGTTAGCATAAAAAAGGTTATAGTGAGCCAACTTTAAAAGCTAGACATTTGCTGTCGCAGACTTTTTTTAGAACTTTTAAAGGGGAACAATTCTGTCACACATTATTTTAGTGAAACTTTAACCGTTTACGCAGCGCACGCAGCGAAAACTCTCAAAAGGAAAAAAAACCTCCGATTTTGAAACATTCTCCATTGGTGCTCCGCTCCTATTGGTCTTAGCGTGATGATATATATAGCCTATAGCCTTCCTCGATAAATGGGCTACCTAACACTGAAATAATTTTTCAAATCTGACCAGTAGTTCCTGAGATTAGCGCGTTCAAGCAAACAAACAAATTCTTCAGCTTCATATATTAGTATAGATTCGAATGATAACTTTTATCTGACGATTGAAAAGACGGCCCTAAGTAAAACTGTTGGTGTGGACCTTTATTTTTAACTTCATACAAACCATACAACCATTTTTCGGTCTGCCTTTACACCTTTACCAATCTTCCAAGTTAATAACTTTGATTTTTTCATCCGAATGTCCTTAACAAAGGGAAATAGAAAGATCTAGGTTTCCAATTGAAATCTATCTATACATCTTGTTTTTCAAATACGGTACGTTGCTAATTAATTATGCGATTTTCCGGGTCATTTGCAACTTTGAACTCTAAAACCCGTCGATATGAGAATTAATTTTGTTTGTAACTAAATGATTTAAAATAAAATCAGCCTATAAACATCCCATAGCTGGACTCGGATCATTCAAATGTAGACGAAAGGATAACATATTTGCCAGTTTGAAGACGGGTAAGCAGATTTCACACTTCAGTAATTTAAGAAAACTGCGTAGAAATTGCATGCTCTACTACTAGAATTCCAATCAATGTCATTGGAATGAAACACGGTCACCAAAGCCACTACGCCACCACGACTTAAATCCTTTAAACACAGCCAAAGGCTTATTACTACTTACTAATCTATCTTCATTTAAAAGCACACACAAAATCTATGCCCTGCAAAGATTTTTATATATACATACTTTAAAATAATTATTAAATATATTATTTCCCCCAGTAATACTAAAATTATATACATCGATTTCAATAAATATTTAAAATTCTACCTAATTAATATACATTAAATATAAGTATAATTCAATTTAAAGAGTTACATTTTTCATTTGGTATTTAAATTTTGACTACGTACAGCCGACTAGTAGGCCTTTATAGATCAAAAATTCATTAATTTAACAATATATTTTGAACTCTTCGTATCATTATTTTAAATATATTGCGTTCGGAAATGAAGAAACACTTTATACCTAAAAAATATTTGACACTTCTACAATTGGCGCCAATTTTAGCCTTCACAAAATGGCCGACTAACCTCAATAGAAGTAAAATTGCAAAAATGCGAATATGACGCACTGTAACATTAAGAAAAGAGCCGAGGGCAAAAAATTCGCTAGATTCCTATTAATGCCGTATATCTTGGCCCGTTTTCGTCAATCCGGGACTTTTAATTCCGCCCAAATTGGGCAATACGGGGACGCGGAGCCACCCCAGGACCAGCCGCGCGGTATTGCCAGGTGGCTTAAACCCGATCTGATGGCACTCGAATATCCATTGAAATTGCTCTTTTCGATACTCCCAGCGCAAAGTATACTGCTAACACCGGTTGCTGTCGTGTCAATTATTGTCGATAGTTCCTCGTTAAGCAAAGGCTGCCAAGGTTTTAGTGCTGAAAAGGAGAAAAATTACATTAGAAATATACAGAATTAATTATGGACGCGTTCGGTTAGTTCTCACAATGCCCAAAATGCTTCATCTGCCGTTCCACATGGCGTCCACGGTCGTTATGGTCGTGCCGAAAACGTCACTAATGTCATCATTTTCAATCACACAACGCTCACAACGACCCATGTCAAGAGGTGGGTTGAAGTGGGCGTTGACTATAGAATATTAATTCTCTCTATCTCTTGACATTGAAAATGGCTCGATTTTCAAATCAACCAATGACATTTGTGTATTTCGTCGTTAATGAAATCAACACTCCATAATCTGTTCCACGCGAGTTTATGATTGTAACGCCCGCAAGCAAGTGGAATGGAAAGAATCGCGGTCATGAACGTGGTCATTGTGAGTCTTGTGGAACGCAGCCTATAATTTGAATGGTGTTCTAGAAGAGTTATGAAATTTAAATTAAAACTCATTAAAATATTATCTAATTAAGATTAATTATATCTATATTCTAGGATACATATAATTATGTAGTATATTATAATGTCAACTATTTATTAAAAAATATGCGTTATCGAGCTGCCACAAGAATTTCCTCAAAACCCTATAAATTGTCTGAGAATAGAATAGAATATATTTATTACGTAATGCATGTACAGAGATGTTACGGTTTTTATTGACTTATAAACAAACATTTCATACAATCAATCAATACAATTAAACATACAAATCACATTTGTTAATCATTAAATAATAATAAAGTCATACATCTAAATAATAAAATGTCTACCATTACAACATGTTAATTTATAATGTTTTAGCGTTCATAAACATGTTTATATTATAGTAACATTTAGTGGCCAATAGCGATTTTTTTTTTAAATAATGCACTTGGCAGCTCTCTAAGTGACTTCGGAAGCTTGTTGTATACAAAGGCCCCATGCAATAGACACTTTTGCGCAGTAATGCAGTAATTGAGTTTATAGTGCCGACTGTAAATTCATCACGTCTACTATGTGTAAAGACCTCCAAACGCTGACTAAATAGGTGTGGATAGTCTGAACTTGCTACGCCAATAATAAAGTTTAAATATTTATTTATTTTAGTAAGGCTTATAGACAAATAACGATATAAATTAAGACGTAAATAAAAGTATTGCTAATTACAAGCCTTAGCATATAGACTTGCTCAGGTTAATCGATGAAGATGTGTGTGTATGTGTGTGTGTGTGTGTGTGTGTGTGTGTGTGTGTGTGCGTGCGTGCGTGCGTGCGTGCGTGCGTGCGTGCGTGCGTGCGTGCGTGCGTACGTGCGTGCGTGTGTGTGTGGTTGATAATGAAGATTGAGAAATTGTAAAAATGAAGTGGGATTAAAAGATTGAAAAGAGAATTTGAATACATACTAAGTAGTTTGGAAAAAACTACTTTTCTTTGAAAAAGTCTTTGTTCATTATATGGGTTTAGTTACAAAGATATCAATGTCCAATTTTAGTGCTAGATCGTTAAATTGTGAGGCGCTGCGGAGAAAGAAAGAATTTTGCCTATAATTGGTGGATGCAAAGGGTACATACAGCAATGTATGCAACTTAACGATACCATTGTAATGACAGACTCGAGGGCCTTGCATGACGATTATTTGAAATTTGAACACACAAATTGTGTAGAGCCACATTAAGAAAGGTTAGTGTGTGGTAAGGCGAATCATTAACCAAACTTAATTTAATCACGTTTCTAAAGAGCCATGTTTTAATACTTGATAAATATTTTGGTGTCAATGACGATTGATCCATTAATTCAATGAATGATAAAAAAAAAAACAGTTGCATATCAATATAATTCCAAGATATCGTTTTATTTATCAAAAGAAATTTAAGTAATTGTTGCGGCGGCATTATCTCTCGTAGCAACATATAGAAATTAACGTAATTATTGCAATTTCTGAGGCCTTCAATACTATTAAACTAAGCTTTGATGAGTTTGTCCGCGATTTTAATTGTATTATTGAAGTTTTATAAACAAGTCATCCAATGATGTAACGGTACATTAAAATGAAATACAGTGTAAACTCTATATAACAACACTGAAGGGACTGTGCATTTTATGGCGTTATACAGAGTTGTCATTAAATGGAGAGAAGTCTGTTATTTTTGTCTGACGTCTTTTGCTTCACCAGTATTTTTTACTTATTTTATTCATACCTTGCGATATTGAGGCATCTTGGTGATAAAGGAAATATTCAGAGAAAAGATATTTCGGAATTTCTTAGAAATTTCGGTATGCATGATGCCGACAGTCGAGTTTATTACGGGCTAGGATAATAAAGCGTTATTACTTAATTGTTGTCGTTATTAAGAGTGGGTGTCATGCTATATAGAGTGTATCATTTTCATTTATCATTACAAATCTCAGAAACTCAAAAGGGAAGAACTTGCAGTACGAATTGCCATAGGTTACTCCGACTACTTTCTCAAAAGCATTCGACTAAGAAAAATTTCCACCATCGATTTGGATAAATATACAGGAGGTTCCACAACGCCCACAATGCTCCGTTACCTGTTCCCCAAGGCGACCGCGGTCGTTATGGTCGTGGCGAAAACGTCACTAATGACGTCATCTTTTTCAATCACAAAACCCTCACAATGACATGGGTCAAGAGGTGGGTCGAATAGCCGTTCCATTTGGGTTTACGATTGTAACGCCGTGAGCAAGTGGAACGGGATAAATCGCGGTCGTGAACGTGGTCGTTGTGAGTCTCTAATGGAACCTAGCCCGAGTAGAGGTTTCTTAATTATTTATTAAAGTAGAAAAATATAACAGTTACTTTTATAAATTCAAAAATAGAATCCAATTCTTAATGCATCTTCATATCACGCGTTATTTAAGTACTCTGAGGGCGAACGGTGGTTCTATCGACTATAATCACGAGTGACATTAGTGATATAACTAATCTTTGGACTGCAGGTGTTTTTACTGATAACATGCTAATATTTACATCTATAGTGTGTTTCGTTAAATTTTAATTTAATTATTCATCGATACAATGATTTTATTTGAGAAAATGCATAGACTTTTATTTCATACCCTTCTTAAAAGACACATCCATTATTGTCATCGTCTTCTATAATTCTATTTCTAATGAAGCAAGTACAACCTGATTATCCGCATAGAGTACATATATACGTAATAATAAGTAACCCATTCAGTCTTAAACCACTTTAGTTTTCTTTCAAATCATCCAACAACGTGACGCTACACATAAGGCTATATACAGCTTTGGAACGCGCTGCCTGCTGCTGTCAGACAAGCAAAATCGCTACCGATATTTAATACTATGACCAAACTATTACCTGTCGTTGGAATATGATATTGAAATGTATATATTCATCTATAAACATTTATATATTTTGTAGATATATATTTGTATGTTATGTACATTAAGTATATATCTATTTAATATATAAAACATCTATATGTATTACACTTATGTATTTATAACAAGAACTTAAGTAATCATACTACATATTATGTGTACCACTATCGCCATTATTATCTCAATTCATTCCTGGGGTTGTCAGGAAGAGATCGGTTTTTAGCGATAAGATCGTCCTTTGTACATAATTAGATATAGTTTTAGTCTGTAAGTTAGTTTTTGTATTGGTGTATAATAGTGTTATCTATCGCTGGCCAACACCTTATTCGATACATACATTCTATCGATTCTGTTCCTCATAGGGACATAGAGACATTTTGCTTCATATAGTTTCATTAATCTCTTTATACATCCAAGTTTAGTGCTTTAACTTGACCTCTGCTCAGAATGTCTCTCGTGGTAACTGTGGCGCAATTAGCCGTACCATATCTAGTATGGCAAAATACATACAAACTAGCTTAACCTTCTTAATTTCTTTGAGTTTCTCGCCAGCAAATATTTGCGTCTAGCGGGAAACAAGCAAGGTTGATGTGTACATTAAAAGTTTTGAGATTTGAACATACATAAAATATTTACAAAAAAACCTATGTTATCAAATCAGTAAAGTCGTGGCGCATCATAATTTCACTCTTGAAATTAATAAAATACGTGTATCTACTCGTATTTCACTCCAAATCGAAATTCGACAAAGATGTATTTTTTTAAATTTTTTATTGCAGGAGCTCAGCAGACAGACGGCCCACTTGATGGAAAGCGGTTACCATCGCCTATAGACATTTGCAACACCAAAAGTGCTACAAATGCGCTGCTACTCTCTTAAGTTAGACTGGAACCTGATCACAAATGCCGGAACACAACTCATGGTTGTTATGGCGACATACTTTAGACCAGGGGTGGTAGCCATCCAGTCGGGCAAATGCCCTACCACCTGGCTGTGGGTTGTTTTGTCGCCTCTTACGACAGGCCGCCCGGCCGCAGGAAATTGTATTCTTTCTCCGTTCCTACACGGATAAATCAAGTATCAAGTATAGAATCATTCAGAGCATATTACATAGCTTAAACAACTTTTTGGGTATAGACCGTCGTTGTGTGAATGTCGTCCCATTATGATTTATGGTGTGACGGAAATCGTATATCAGAATAGAGAAAAAGGTGAAAGGAAAGAGAGAAATCTTAATTGTAATAGTATGCACATTGGGTCAGAAGAACTGCCTAAGCAGTGGACGCTTCCTGGCAGAATGAGAATCCGCATTTTTGAAATGAGCAGCGTGTTCCTTAACTATTTAGCTATCATAACTTCGTTTCGTTCGCATATTCTATACTTATTTGCATACTTACATCGAATATTGTCCCTGTTGTGAAATTCTCCCATGAAAACCACTTGCATTTTGGCAGCCTCTGCCAGCTTCGCTACAGTCTTCAACGCAGCGCAGTCCTCATCGTTTAATCTGTCCTTGCATTGTAAATTGACTGCTATTAATGGCCGGCCACACAACAGGAACGCTGGAAAAGGTAAAGCATGTGAAAGTAATGCAACAAATCCATACTCCCATTAAGTTTCATAAACGAACTTTTCATCGTTTTCGTCGTCGACCTGCCCCAAAATTGACTATTGAATATCAGTTCCACCATATTGAAAATTTATTATTGCATAAATGTAGTTGTATACAGGTGTTATTCCTATAAATACATGGTTCAGTACATTTTTTGGGTTTCAATGGTGTGCAAGTAAACACACCATTAACCATCTTAACCATCATTATTTAAATAATTAATTACTATTTATTTCATTAAATACCTTTTATGTAACTTGGATTATCCAAGTTACATATTTATTTATTAATTATATAGATATATGTTTTTTATATGATTCTTTTAATCTGTGTATGTCAATTATTTAATGCCTTTATTTAAAATATTATTATTAATTATGTATTGATATTATGTTTTCAATTTGTCATTAAGGGATTCTATTAATAATTTCTTTAGTCTTGTTTTAAATATATTTAATGGTATTGTTTTTAACGGTTTTGGTAGTTTATTAATATTGCAGGTGCCGTTTCGTAAACATTTTTATTCAACGGTATCTTATTAAATCTATATCATATAGATGAACCATTTTTCAGATAGTTCCTATGTCATATTGATCACACGGTTGGCGTACTGAGTAGTCAGTCGCCTTTGCTTCCACATGCCTATCGCTAAAGATTCGACATCACTTAGAACAGAATATTTATATGGCCTGCAAGTAGATTATTTCCAGTCTGAGAGTATTTTTGTATCTGATTGAAAAATTCTTAGAAAAGTGTTCAAAAGATGCATTAATATTAAACAACATCGATCTAAACACTTATTGTGAATGGAGAATATAAAGATTAAAGATGCAACGTAGAGCAAATAAACAAAAGTCAAAGAATTCTTTAGCTGTCTGTGCTGTCATAACTTCCATTGCATGACATCATTTTCAGAAGACATTATCATTCAAAGTCATTGTGATTATGATAATACGTGAGACAGTACTTTTTATGGTAAATTTAATGTGATTGTTGGAACCGTAATTAGTGTTTATTTCATCACTAAGAGAATTTGTTAAAGTCGGTCGGGATACGTAATATATATTGAGGAAGTCAAAATATTCGTAGCATTACGAGTAATCTGAGAATTATGTCAGTAAAAGATAGGGCATGCTTCGACATAACTGTCATTGCAAACTTTCAGGGGAACAAAAATGTATTATATAAAGTTTTGGTTAGACTATTACGGAAATTCTAACAATTTCTGGACAAAACTAAAAGAGCAACGAATCAATTTATGATTGTTCTTGGTGGTAGTATCATAAACGTATCAATAAATCGAGTTAGAATCAGCTCTTGCCATGGTCATTCATACATCACTTCTCTCTGTAATTGATCGACGAGACGAGAGCAAAATTTTTGCCGGTTTCGTCATTAGCAATTGACTTGCTACTTACGATCTATAAACTTTATAAGTAAAAATAGCACTGGAAATGATTCTATCAAAGTTTTCATATCAGAGCAGTCGTGTAGGTTTTATATGTCACAGTTTATTTTGTATATTAATAAACCAGTATATCATATTTTCAAGACCATTCGAAAGATACTAACTACCTCTAAACTACATAAAACTTTGTACATTTGATATATTCATGGCTACCATGTCCAATGTTGGCAACACCAACATAAATTATTTTTTATCTTACTTTAAGAACAATACACAATAAATTACTAAACCCAATAACGTTTCGTTAACCAGAAAACGTCAGCTCACTGCCTTCAAGAGCATCAATATCTTTTTCCACAAGATCTCAAACCGGTCTCAATTCAAACTAACTAACTTTATATATTTTAAAATTAGCCCGTCTTATGGTAATCAAACGAGCTAATACTATAATGCTGTGTTCAGACTTGCACGAACCGGTAGATGCGATCATCATTTCGTTGCATGATTACGTATCTACTCTGTATCTGGATATCTTCGTTATTACATCAGGTTTTTTCATCTAAAGAAATTTTTGCATCGGTTCAGCAACATAAATGTGCAACACAAGGACGCTTGGAACGATCAAAATTATGTTAAAGCTGCATCAACACACATCATTTGGTCGAGTTGATCGATGCTGTAATACGTGACCACCTATCTCAGAATATGGACGAAACGGATCGTATCTTTACGTCGTTGAACATAATCTGGTGAATTAGTATCGACCAAAACTACACAGATGTGGATGAATACTATTGTGTATACGAGTAAAAATTATTACAAGTGAAGAAGATAAATAAGACGCATTTTGCAGTTTTTGCGTAGAGGTAAAAACTGGTTGGGTTTTAGTTTTATACGATGCTATATAGTTGAATACTTATGGAAGTTATTTTTGTCAGAACATAAGGTTTGAAATTATTATTAAACATGCGTGTTGTCTTGTCTTTGAGAATAATAATTTAATATAAAATAGATTTTACGTTTGGGACAATTAATATTCTTATGGTATTCATAGATTAGCTGCAACAAGCCACTCAGTTTTTGATGTTATATGGACTAAAGCTAACATAAATTTTAGCGCAGCCTGAAATTTACATATTGTGAATATATAGCCAACTCCTAACATGGACGTGGTAATTGGTGAAAAATTACTTCAGAAACATAATCCTTATTTGTTAAGATTCTGCGTGTTTTGTCATGAAAACTATGACAACGCGATACGAAAAGCAATCTTAAGCCGATGTGGATTGTTTATCTTTCAGTTTAAGTGAATCAACCACAGTGACCCATATAAACATAAACTTGAATAATGCAATGACATTGAGTAACGACGTGTTGTTTCAGTTCTGTGCCTTTCAACCGAATTGATTCAATTAATATATCCATCATAATATCGACGGCCTCTATGGTTGAGCGGGTTAAGCCTTTGCCGGCCTACCTCACTGCAACGCAGAGGCTCCGGGTTCGATTCCTGGTATGGTAAATTACGAAAACGAATTTTCTACTTTATTTACTATGGTCTGGGTGTTTGGGATCGGCCCCAGAGTAGTCCGTTGTATATTACGCATTGCACAAGCGTAACTTGCTTAATTCGGGGATATATAAAAGGTGTGTGTGTTTGTCTCTCTGTCTTATTTGTATGTCTCTGCAGACCACAGGCCATAAAAACGCCCCGGACTATTGGAGGGCTTGCGTGGGGCTATGGGAAGGCCAACACGTCGAGGCCCCTTGACAAATCTAATCTAAATGTGGCGTGACACTGACCGGCGAACTCTGTCTACACCACATAAAAATGAACCCAAGGACAAGTCCCGGTAGGTGTAGGACTATTGTAGGCAACGAGATCAAAACGTACCGGGCTATTGGGATGAACTGCTAGTGGAGTTACAGATCGGGGACTATGAGGACTATGGCGTCTGCCTGTCGCAATATTCAAGAAACGTGGAAAAATGGGCAGACGGTGACTCACCACTCACAGCATGAGCCCCTAGAAATGCCAAGATTGGCGAGGGGCAACATGAATGTGAGTCGAGAGGTGGTCTGCAGGTTCACCGAAGCTACTTCCGACGTTAGGTACATTTATCACTTCCGCCGCTGGAGCTTGAGTCTTAGCTATAGTGACCTCCACTCCGCGCCAGCTGGCTAAGGCAAGCACGGAGGCGGGGGCCTTGCTTTGGCCCCCGGAGTCGGGTCCGAGGTATCGCTACTCACCTAAGTCTTCGCCAGAAAGGCCGTCTGCGGGTTATTATTTATTATTATTAATATCGGCATTAGTAATTATCGTTGTTTAAATTAAATCGGCTTCACCTGTTTACCATACAATGGAGTTGTATATTCACTATTTCATTTACCTTATTTATTTACCAGACGAGGTCATTTACGTATTTATAGTAGAAACTAAAATCCAATAAAAATCACAACGTTTTTAGCGTCTAATATCTCTTTCTTTCTGACTACTGTTGTTTTGGTTCGCTGGGCTGACGGCCCATCTGATGGAAAGTGGTTACTATCTGGACATTTGCAACACCAATGTGCTGCTAGCCTGGAACGAGACTTTTTTCGCCTCCCCTCTGTCATAAAGCAGGACAAAGGATATTCTTTTTCTGTCTCTTATTTATTTTATTTTATTTTTTGCACACTAATTCTAAAAGGAATATACAAGAGTTCTTTTTTTTTAATTTCCTTTTTCTTTTAAAATCTTAAATGTATTACGTTAATGGTTAAGTTATAGTCAAATATCGAAGCCCGCCGCTCCTAGGTTTGACTAGTCAAACCTCAGGTCTGTCATAAAGTCTTAGTCAAAGTCCAAATAAATGACGTTTTTCTGCCTTTGACTAAAGAATTTTTGTCTAACCTAGGAGAGACCAATTTTTACAGTAATTAAACATGTAATAAGTGCAGTACGAATCGACGTTTGACCGAGTCTGCCTTAGTCGCTTCTCAGATAGACTAGGCAAAACCCGAAACAAATTGTTTTACGTTCGAAGTTTGACTAAAAAGTTAGGTACTTCTAGTTTTGATTAAAAATACTTTAGTCAAAGGCCGAAATTGGAATTTATTTCGTGTTTTGTCGAAAGGCCTTGGTCAAACCCAGGATAAAGCAGTCATTCCGGGAAACGACTGCATATCGACCTTTGAATATAACACTTATACTATTCTATATCTATATACTATCTTTAATACATTTATTTGTTTATTTTCTCAATCTATTTACATATACAGATTCTGTTAACAGCTTAAGACTACGTTATATTACTGCCTATGTACTAAACGCTATTATATCATTAACAAAATTATTATTATTATTATTTTTTATTGCAGCAGTTCAGCAGACAGGCAGACGGCCCACTTGATGGAAAGCGGTTACTATCGCCTATGGACATTTGCAACAGCAAAGTTACTACAAATGCGCTGCTGCTCTCTTAAAGGAGACTGGAACCTGGCTACTAATGCCGGAACACAACTCAAGGTTGTTATGGCGACATACTTTAGACCAGGGGCGGTAGCCATCCAGTCGGGCAAATGCCCTACCACCTGGCAAAATTATATGTTCATAAAGTCATATATCGCCTTGTTTCGATTGACCATGATTTGAAAGGAGAGACTGAAACCTGGCCACAAATGCCTAAACGTACCTCAAGCCCGTTATGGTGACATACTCTAGACCAGGCGTGGTAATATTGACGGACAACGCCTTAATCTGGCCGTGGGTTCTTTTGTCGCCTCTTACAACAAGTCCCCCGACGAATATTGTACTATGGTCAGAATTCTTCACCGTTTAAATGTCTAATTTTGTAACTACCTGCCACCACGTGCTGTAATTATTGCTAAGGGGATAATTTTAAACTTTAGATAGATAGATAGATAACACTTTATTGTACACCATTACAGAAAAACTTACGAACTAGTCTAGTTGGGTACAAAATGCGGTCTTATCGCTAAAAAGCGATCTCTTCCAGACAACCCGTGGCAAGAATAATCTGATTAGGAGTGGCGACGGTGTTATACATAATTATTGTACGATTACTTACATTTTAATAATTAATATATAACTATACTATATATACAAATATACACATAAGTTATATACATATACAAAATATGGTGATAATACGCAACTATTTAAACATATGACTATATGCAATATAATATCTATTTAGGTTCAAGTTATAAATGTAATATGAATAAAATCCTAACAATTTAAGGACAACTCATTTCCGCTATTTTTAGACGTTACTCATTCACCCTCCGCGTAAAGGCTTCGGCATTATAAGTGCACTGTAAAGTCATCGCCTCTGACTAAAATGTAAGTTGATAATAATCATGCCCAACTAAGTAAATCTCTGTGCATTAAATAAAAATCACGATTATTCGATAGTGTCCCTGCTGCATCTGGGATAATGTTGGTGTTACTGACTGTGTCATGCAGATGTCGCCAACGGTTTAATGCGTTATTTGAGATGCGATATTGTTAATGATTTTTAATATTGACAGATAACTAAGATAACATTCGGTCAGTCATTACCACTAGTACAGGTGGATCAGGGACATAAAGGGAACATACATATATAAGACACTTTTTATCCCTAACATAAATGAACCAAGGGCGTGTTCACATATAGCACGGAGTTTCGTAACGGAACTGTTTTTGTTATTTAGCCATTACTCCTAAAAATTAAACGATATCTCAAGGAACGTCTTACTTTTAAATTAAGAATACATCGATTAAAAAAATCCTTGCATTGTAACTTGTATGCCGGTCCTTTGCGTTTCAAAATTTGACAGGAGCTGTTAATTTGACTGGACTGATAATTAATTTTAACGTAATAGACTGATAGAGCAATGCTGGAGTCATGGTCTTGATTAGAGCTCTTAGGGTTGGCTCAATCGGTATGATACTACGCTCTCACAGAATATCGGCTTGAAACTATTAGCTTTAAGCTAATCGTGTTTCATACGACGAGAGTGAGAGTTCCGGTGGCGCATTGTTTATCCCTACCCTTTATTCCGTCCGTCCTATGCCATCCTAAAAGCTGGCAACACGTTGGTTGGTTTGGTTGGTTGGTAAATAGGGGTCGGTAATCACTTTTCATTAGGTGAGCCGTCTGCATATTTGCTAACTTCTCAATAAAAAAAAATGGTGCAATAGAGAGCTAATAATACATTTGATTTAAGGGGGAGACCATCAGGTTTTAAGGCCCCTATTAAAGCAAAAGGTCGAAAATGGGGAGCAAACGAAACAACTTTTCGTTGGTATTTACTACAAAACAAATATTATAAATCTTCATATATGTGACGTAACGTGGTTTTATCGTAATTTTTTTATAATTATTTTAAGATAAGATTTAATTACCTCCAATTGAGATGAAACCATTATACTCATTCAATTTTTATCAGGATAAATAAATCTACATCTTTATAAAACAGAGATAAATTATTATTTTTTAAATATTTCTTTTTTTTTAGAAATTTGTCGCAGTAAAAAACAACTGTACCGATTTGGCTGAAAATTGGTGGGAAGGTAGCTTAGAACCAGGAGACGGACATAGGATACTTTTTATCCCGTTGGAACCCGTAGGTGGCGCTGAGATCGGGTTCTAGAATCCTCCTAATCACCTGGACCGATTTTGGTGATTTTGTTTGTGTGTTTGAGTGGGTTCCCGGGTGGTTTAAATCCACAATTGGAACCGGTAGGTGGCGCTGGGATCGGGTCCTAGATTTTTATTTTTTCAGAGCAGGACAACGTCTGCCGGGGCCGCTAGTAGAATTATATAATTATTGGCATGTAGGTATACGTAATTTATATTATTATAAACTATTTAATTATGTATACCTATAGCAGTTTCTTTTCTTTAATTCTTTAATTATACTTAATTACGATTGAATTAGTTTTAATTTAGTTATACCACCAAATATTATTTAATTTTTCTTTTTAAGAGATCGCTATAAGCGATAAGGCCGCCTATTGTTCTAATGAAAATGTATTCATAGTAAATTGCCTAGGATTAAGTTAGGGTGAACAATAAAGAGTTTTCATTTCATTTCACATTATTCACAATAAAATAATAAAGCATTTGAAAAAAGTCCTCGTCTATGGAATTCCCGCTATCGCCCGAAAAATCTTCAGAGACGTTGGCGTTGCTACAAGCCTTAAAGACATAAAACTTCAAAGCCAAAATTAGACTCCTAGCAGGGACCAATTCAACAATTAGCGCTAATAAAACGAGGGCTGGTGTAGGTACTAAACGAATGTTAAATTGCTAAAATCAGTTCTAACGAACCCACCTACACGAGTGGCAATTATGCAAATTCGTGGCGGTGAATCAAGACGAAATGTTCATTGTTACATAGCTAGGTAACCGAAAATTAGGAGAATAAACTAGCTTTGTTTGGACTGGTTTACATTACCTACATGTTTTTACTTACGCCGAAATGGATGCAGAATATAAATTCCTGCTGCCAGGCGGCCCTGTCATGAGAGGAGACCAAACAACACTTAGCTAGGTGATACAGAATCTGCCTATATGCATGGCTACCATCCTTGGTGTAGAGTATGCATGCCACCATAATAATCTTGGTCTATTGTGAGCGGGCAGATTTTTTTTTATTTTTTTTTATTGCAGGAGATCAGCAGACAGGCAGACGGCCCACTTGATGGAAAGCGGTTACCATCGCCTATGGACATTTGCAACACCAAAGGAGCTACAAATGCGCTGCTGCTCTCTTAAGGGAGACTGGTACCTGGTCACTAATGCCGGAACACAACTCAAGGTTGTTATGGCGACATACTCTAGACCAGGGGTGGTTGCCATCCGGTCGGGCAAATGCCCTACCACCTGGCTGTGGGTTGTTTTGTCGCCTCTTACGACAGGCCGCCCGGCCGCAGGAAATTGTATTCTTTCTCCGTTCCTGCACGGATAAAAGATTCTAGTTACTACTTCGATATAGCAGCATATTGGTAGCACATTTGGTGTTGCAAATGTCGATAGGCACCGGTGACCACTTTCCATCAGGTGGATCGTCACCCTATCTGCTGTACAGGAACAAAAAAGAACGAAACAATCCTGTCCTGCTGAAACTTTGCTCAGATTGATTGTGCTGTATCAATTCAATATAAAATATATCATGCAACATTTTATCCGTGCAGGCAAGGAAAAAGAATACAAGGTTGTAGAGCATTTGCCTGTCTAGATGGCTACCACCTCTCGTCTAGAGTATGCCGCCATAACAACTTTGGGTTGTGTTCCGGCATTGTGGCCAGCTTCTAGTCTCCCTTAGAGAGAGACAGCACATTGGTAACGCCTTTATTGTTTTAAATGTCCATAACCGCTTTAGGCTAGGTGTTTTGCCAGGTGGTAGGGCATTTGCCCGACTGGATGGCTACCACCCCTGGTCGAAAAGTATGTCGCCATAACAACCTTGAGTTGTGTTCCGGTGACCAGGTTCCAGTCTCCCTTAAGAGAGCAGCAGCACATTTGTAGCAACTTTGGGTGTTGCAAATGTCCATAGGCGATGGTAACCGCTTCCATCAAGTGGGCCATCTGCCTGTCTGCTGAACTCATGCAATAAAAAAAACCCAATCGAATATTTTAAATTCGATTTTAATAGTTATAAATTGTCATTTTTAACTAAACTGACATTTTGGCTACTTTCTATTTTGTTTAATTACTGGCTTTCTAGTGTAGGCTTCAGGGTTTTCCCTTCCTACTCTTATTCTGTGTGCTCTTCACACTAGATATGATCTAACTAAAAACAGCACTGTATTTACGCTAAATGACCGATGCAACTTAAACTCCGTGCTAGATGAAAAACAGTTAGCCCATCTAACAAAAAAATGAATTTGGAACTATAAACAAAACATCCATTCCCGATACTTTTTTGACAGAACGTAATACTAGGAGTACAGTTAGTGTAGCTTTAATCTACGTTTATTAATAAGACGGTAATACTATAAAATAAAATAAACAGGAAACTACAAATATAACTAAAGGAAAATAAAACAATATAATAAATATAAATAAGCGTGTAGAATAAAACAATTGCGGTTTCATTAGCAACAGATTGTTCCATTTTCAAACATATACATTGTTTAAATAATAACCAAATAATAATTAATAATTGTATCCGTGCAGGAACGGAGAAAGAATAGAATTTCCTGCGGCCGGGCGGCCTGTCGTAAGAGGCGACTTAACAACCCACAGCCAGGTGGTAGGGCATTTGCCGGCTGGATGGCTACCACCCCTGGTGTGAAGTATGTCGCCATAACAACCTTGAGTTGTGTTCCGGCATTAGTGACCAGGTTCCAGTCTGCCATAAGAGAGCAGCAGCGCATTTGTAGCAACTTTGGGTGTTGCAAATGTCCATAGGCGATGGTAACCGCTTCCATCAAGTGGGCCACCTGCCTGTCTGCTGATCTCTTGCAATAAAAAAAAAACAATCACACAAAAACGATATTTGTTGGTTCACATAATGGCGCGTTGACACGACTAACGACTACACTCGGATAGCTGCTCGGACGCAACTCGTATCGTGGCAAATAGCAATCCGGTTTACGAGTCAACTAGGATCACATTATAGAAAAAAAAATTGCGACTGCAATCTTCAATCTTGAAAATCTACATGAAATCAATAGGAATAAGCACCTCAAATAAGCATGCATGTATGATAAAAATAAATTAAAATTGATGAAGGGTAGGTTTGTCTGGATCGTAGAAAATGGAGAATCGTTTTCTTTGCCAGTCCCTATGGGAAATAGCAAACCGCCGTATACATTTGTGTGAAGTTATTACGTACGAGTGCAATCGGGCCGAACGTACTTGTGTATAGCACGTAAACTATATTATATACATATATATATATATATATATATATATATATATATATATATATATATATATATATATATGTATATATGTATATATATATATATATATATATATATATATATATTTAACAACTACGGATTCGAGTTCCGTACCCTTTTTTACAACTTAATTTCTATGAAAGTTTTTACAGTTCTCATACACGCTTATTGTTTATTTTTGTTACTGTGTGTGACATTAATTCAGTGATTTTTGCGTTGTGGTGTACCGTATATACATATTATAACTTGGACATGAAGTAACTAGGGAATTTTCTTATAATATTAATATTTATTTTTACAACGATACGACCGAGTGACAGAAGAAATATAGAATGAAGAAAAAACAAAAGAAATACGACAAATGTCAAATGATAAAAAGTAAACATTATTATTTTCTGTTATTAATTATCTATATATTAATACGTGAAGCAAAAACTTTGTACCTCTTTTTACGAAAATTGCGCGGACGGAGGAATATGAAATTTCGCACAGTTATGGTTTATATAGAGAAGAAGCGATGGTAATATTTTTTAAAATTATGCATAAAAAATACATTAAACCAATAAAAAAAAACATTACCCACACTACCATGTGTTTGCCTTGGCGAAATCTGTGATTATAGAAGTATAATGTTTAAAATTAATTATTATAGTCGAATTTCGACCACGGGCGACCACTAGTTATATGTTCTGTACTTGAGTAATGAAAATATTTAAGTACAGTAATTATTTTTCTAATAATTCAATACACACACATACATAACTTCACGCCTTTTCCCTTGCGGGGTAGGCACGAACAACAGAGCGCCATTCAGGCTTATTCTTACACACCTCACTTGCTTCTTTCACATTCATAACTCTTGTCATACACGCTCGTCTGTTCTTAAGGCTCCTGACATCACCTTCTGCTAGTACACGATCAATTTGACCATGGAAGATGTGTCGTGGCCTTCCACGACTTCTGCATCCATCCACTTTTGCATTGTATATCTGTTTAGTCATTCTTTCATCATGCATTCTTTCCACATGCCCGAACCACCGGAGCATTCTTTTCCTTACCTTCACCCCGACACTCTCTTTTAAATAATTCAATATTTTTATTATGATTGGTATGTTTTGTACATAATGAAAATTAAGTACACTAACTAATTTTTATTACAATACATATGTATAATGCAATATTTTTAATATCAGTGTTATGTCCTCTATGGCATGAAACTATTTTAGAAACTAAGTACTTTTAAATACTATACAATGTAATATTTAAGATATGGAGAATCCCAGAAACAAACCACAAATTGAGCATGTTTCTTAAAAAATAAATATTTTAATTTTCAAATTATCTAAAAAGGTTGATTCAACAGTACTCTAATCGTGTAAACGCGCCTTAAGGTTATTTGTCATGTCACATTTTTCCGATACTCAGAACTACTGAAATATTGACAGGGAAAACTGGCCACTTACAACAGCCCCCACAAATAGCTGTCACCGTTGACCTCCAAACGGGCTATAATTGGTGGTGTCAGTTAGTAAGTTCGACGTTAACTCACACTATTGATGTCAATTAACCGTAACAACATCGCATCGCTAATGACATAATGTATTTCTTTTTAATGAAAAATGGCCATTTGGAATTTTTTTATTGCGTGAGTTCAGCAGACAGGCAGACGGCCCACTTGATGGAAAGCGGTTACCATCGCCTATGGACATTTGCAACACCAAAGGTGCTACAAATGCGCTGCTGCTCTCTTAAGAGAGACTGGAACCTGGTCATTAATGCCGGAACACAACTCAAGGTTGTTATGGCGACCTACTTTAGACCAGAGGTGGTAGCAATCCAGTCGGGCACATGCCCTACCACCTGGCGAAATTTTTACATAGATAAATTAGCTTCGAGAAGTTTTTCCGTTCGTAGTAGTATTTGTGAATTTACAGGAATTCTTTTATTAAAGTTTAAAATTCCTTGTACAATCAGCAAAAAGAGATTCGTTACATTTGAAGAAAATATATTTACAAACACAAGTCAATGGTGAATGTCAAATAAATAATAATTATTTACATCGCTAATTGTTGTGAGGTCTGACTATTTGGTTTTAGTTCAATAATTAATTGATTTAAATGTGGTTCATTCTTGTTATTTATAGTTCAGTTTTATTGTTCTTTGCTAATTGTTGCTATTTGATATTAAATTTGTTAAGTAAAAATGGTTCGGATGTTGAAACGTGATCGAGGTAAATTTTTGACTTCGCAGACTAAAGAATATTTGTATAATTTATAGAAATATTTCCTAAAAGGGCGCATTAGCATTCCGAGCAGTATTATGACTCCCGCTCAATTAGTTACTAAATCAAACGGAATATCATTGACTTCCATCGGAAAGGTGCTATCAGAAAGGAAATGTCATTCTTTAGAACAGGGACCAACAATTTAGTGTTCAAAATTAAGTTTAATGTTGGTTACGCGAATTGGTAATTGTTGAAATGTATTCATTTCCCTTTGATGTAAAATCACAATGATGGAAATATAGCTGCATAGAACACAGGGAAATACAAGCAGTTATATAAAGGAAGGATTGCACAGTACCTTTACGTAGCGAAGCGATGATTTCTCCTTGTTTCTTAGAAGTTAGCACGACACGCACAAATGTTCTAATTTCACCAGTCTAACTAATTTGATGGTATATTAAGTATCTAGATGAAAAATTGGTCACAATATTCGAAACGATACATACGCGTTGCAGTTCGTTAGCAAAAGGTGAATTTTATACGATAACCACTATTGCGATGCTGTTGACGTCGCATGCCGTCTCCTTTCTTCCGCTTGCTGAGGTATGTACAGAAGAGAAAAAAAGGATAGGAGGTGGTTTTACATCATTTAAACGTATTACCATTCGTTCCATTCGTTTACAAATTTTAAATATAATTTACGCGCGTCCAAATGTTAATATTTATATTTTAATGTCGTTTAATATTATTAGTTTCACATTAAGTACCTGCCTATAAAAATATATAAATAGTATTAGTTTATTTATTTATGCGCTGACCGTACACTACTACACACCCAAAAAGGTCTCGAAGCTAATTTACCTGTAAATATGTATTTAGTACCCACTGTACTTACGAATATGTACGGACTTCTGTTTAAAATGTGAAATTAATTAATTAATTTAAAGTCCAACGTTTCCAAGGTGGCGTATAAATTTATTATTTTATTCGTTTTATTTTGATAATTAATAATACTCATCATTATTTACCATATTACAAGCCGTGGTAGAGTAGAGGTTAACGGACTCCTATCCTTTATTTATTGTATGAGTTCAGCGGACAGGCAGACGACCTATCTGATGGAAAGCGGTTACCATTGCCTATAGACATTTGTAACACCAAAAGTGCTACGAATGCGCTGCTGCTCTCTAAAGGGATACTGGAACCTGGCCACTAATGCCAGAACACAACTCAAAGTTCTTATGGCGGCATACCCTAGACCAGGGGTGGTAGCCATCCAGACGGTACAATACTCTACTACCTGGTTGTGGGTTGTTTTGTCGCCTCTTTTTATTTTTTAAGGCGGGGGAAATGCTATTTACGCATAATACCGGGTCTTTTGCAAGGGATTAGACCATAGTTGATCATGGAGGCTTTTCCCTTAATTTAAGGGGCAATCCAAACAGTAATCAACCGGCTTGTCTGGAGACTCCGAGAAGTTGCACGGGCAACAACCACTACCCACTGAAACCACCCTCCTCCCATGTGCCCCGCGCTTTTTATGTAGGAAAGGCTGAGACTTAGAACGTAGTTACGCCCAGTCCGATCCAGCGCGAAAAGTGCCTGAATGTGCCCCGGGAATCAGAACACATCCACTTCGTCAGCGGGGGTGATGAATCCTTTGCTCCCTTGATAGCTAAAGGCCCCCCGAAGCGGTATTATTCAGGGTGGGAAGTTATGCGCATACCTGCGTCTCCGGATGCCAGCCAACCGCCGGCGTCCGCGTGGAGTCGCATTAGCACGCGCAATAATACTTCCCTCCCTATGTTTTGTCGCCTCTTACGACAGGCCGGTCCAACGCAGGAAATTGTATTCTTTCTCCGTTCCTACACGGATATAAAACGAAACTCAAATTACTCAGGTTCGAATTCTCCTATATTCTGATATATGCCCTCTGTCAAGCCACAAATCATTTACACAATGCATCCATCTCTTTTTTGGTCTGCTGTTACAATTGTATCGGTTGTTATTATTATATTCATTTACTTATAATTACGCCTGTTACCCAGCGAAAGAGATCCGAGGCTGCTTTCTGGATTGTAGGTGCAGCAGCAGTGCGTAATTGGTATGCTCGGTAATGAAAGCTTATATTTCTATGAGCGTTAACTAATTCGCTCGGTGTATTCCGCACATATAATAAAATATAGTCCCTACCAAGCTGGCTGTTATTATTCAGCGATAAATGGCTGCCCAATAGACGCTTTTTCATATAAACTCGGGCACTGCGCCGCTTTCTGATACTCATCTGTAGGGTACCCTAAAACTAGTGACTCACATTACAATTTCTACGTAGAATATAAAAATAGGAATTAATAAGCACTGATACAACTACACGAGTGTCTGAATAAGCTATTAATAACTTGCAATGTCTAGACGTTTATTGGTTTGTAAATAATTTGTCGAAATTAGTTCGGCTCTCTGGGTTTTAGACTGGAACTGAGTTCGTAGAATATCTCTTATTTAAAGATGCACATTTTTCATGGTCATATAAAATAGACAAACTCAGAGCATATTTATATTATTGATGATCAAGTGTAATATTCGAACCCAAACTTTATAACCGCTCTTAGCAACACATGGCATTAGATAGGACTATATATAAGTATAGATATAAGGCCAACACTGCACATGCACTTCCTCACAACACCAGCATGTGACAGATACACTCTACATTAGTATAAGTTTAGTATTAAAATTAGAATAAATTAATATAATAAGTTATTCTTAAGGTACACCATAACATAAAAATCACTAAATTAATGTCACACACAGTAACAAAAATAAGCAATAAGCGTGTATGGACTCTAAAATTTCTCATAGAAATTAAGCAGTAAAAAAGGTACGGAACTCGAGTCCGTAGAGATGTTAATAACAATCATTTTAAAAAAACCACTCTTAGCAAAAAATGACTGCGTTGGAAAATGTTATTCGTAGAAAATCATATATTGAAGGACCTTCTGGAGTGGTCATAAAATTAATGGCCTTATAACCAAATAAAAAAGAAAAATCGTTTATTTTTATTTGGTCTGTAAAACTGAATATAGATTTAAACGTGTTCATGCAGTTATTAAAGTGCTGCATACGTTAACACTACCCCAAATTATATTATAAACTAGATGTGCCTGCGACTTCGTCCGCTTGGATTTTTTTTGCGGAACCCTAAAAAATTTGCCAAGTTACTCCTTATAATATCAGCTATTTGCCAGTGAAAGTCCCGTCAAAATCGGTAAAGCCGTTTCACATATTAACCGCAACATCCAGACAGACAGATAAAAAAATTTGAAAATTGTTTTTTTATATAAGTACCGTATATACTTTCGTATGCATTTAGTAAGAAGCTGCTATTTTCACTTTACAAACAGACACTTCAATTTTATTTATCTGTATGTGAAGCATAGGAAGTCTTCAATGAAGCACCCTTTGCTTGAATAATGCGTGTAATTCAATTGTTTGCAATTTTACAATTATTTTTAGTTGCGCGTACAATAGTTCGGTTTCGTTTCGTAGAGAATTTTTGAAACTTGGCGGTTGGCCGTAGACAACGAGTGATTGTCATAGGCAATTTTATGGTATTGCACGTACACACCGGCGCGAACGTACTGTTTCATGGCCGACTGGACCAGTGTATACCTTCCTTTGGTAAATCGTACGACGACAGTATGTATAGATGTGAATGTAAGTGTTTATTTTTATTTTTTATTATTATTAACATCTCTACGGACTCGAGTTCCGTACCCTTTTTTTACAACTTAATTTCTATGAAAGATTTTAGAGTCCATACAGGCTTATTGTTTATTTTTGTTACTGTGTGTGACATTAATTTAGCGATTTTTATGTTGTGGTGTACCTTAAGAATAACTTATTATATTAATTTATTCTAATTTTAATACTTAACTTATACTAATGTAGAGTGTATCTGTTACATGCTGGTGTTGTGAGGAAGTGCATGTGCAGTGTTGGCCTTATATCTATACTTATATATAGTCCTATCTAGTGTCATGTGTATTGTTTTTTTCTTTTCTCTGCCTGGATTATTAATTTTTAGGCTCTTTGTGAAGTGTGCGTGTAATGCAATGCGATGGTAGTGCGCGTTGGTGTTTATGAGGTTTTACGCCTTAACAACGCAACAGATCATAGATAATATACTGTTACAACTTAGGCCCCGACAAAGATAAATTCCACGTACAAATCTGTAAAAGTACATTTGATTACCTGTCGGCATTTGAACTACTTATAATCCTTTTATGAACGTCTTCTTTTATTCACTTAATTATTGGCATACGTTTCTAAGTTATTGTGGAGAACGGCCTATTGTTCTATTGTACTCGCTTATTAGCATCATTAGATAGGTGTTGCGGATTACAAGCTAATGCTAGGAAACTGTGTCGATCTTGTCGGGCGGGCACATTTTGCATTTGTGAAGTATAAAACGACGGCCTGATGGAGAGAGGAGGCAGTCGAGCGACGACTACGATACGGGCGTGACGTGACATTCGGAAATCTAATAGTGACGGACTTTGCGCATTTTATTGAATTACGACCTTCTGCATTACGTTTGGATTTGTTGTGTTCGGTTATAATTTTACCTGTGTTATACGTATTTTTATAGCTCTAATAAACTCTATAATAATTCTAACGGCATTTTAATTCGAGTCCCGCTAATTCGTAACAGTAATATATATAAAACAACAGATCGTCACGAAATCTTGCATACACATTGTTAAGGGAATAGGGTCCCTTTCATCCAGAAACAAAACTCTTCTCGAGGGACAGTACAAACTAAAATGCAAATCCTAGTACTATATGCAATTAGATACAGAATGCAATACGATAATGTCTTACGAAGTAGTATTCCGGATCGTGTCATTTTGATTCTGTCCAAGTGCTAACGATCATAATAAAATCACTGCAGCATCTATAAATTTGCCATTATTCGTTCGCTGGATGCAGTCAGGGTATATTAAGACACGGAAAATCGATACGTCGCATCGGCGAGGGTGCTTTTAATCTATCTTATACCATTTTTCACACAACTTCAATCGCGTAAACTTTATTTTCTTATCTAGAAAGGAATCGCGTAATTTCCGAAATCATCTCCGGGTTAAAATATTTATCGTTTAGTCTAAGAGACGAATAACCAGATATAAATAGGGTATTAACTTAAAAGAGGAACTTTCTATTTTCCTAAAAAAAAATTTCAATACTGACCTCATTTAAAAATAAACAGTTTATGTAAAATTCTTATAATTGTATTTTTTTTTCTTAATTGTTTGTTCTAATTAATTGTCTTAATTCATAATTGTTTGAGCCACATTGTTTACTATACATATAAAATATTTTTTAGTGAAAACTTGATTGATATATGTATACATTTTGTGTTTTATATTCAAGAATATTAATTATCATATGTTTCCCAAATAAATAAATAAATCATTTTGAAGTTTTCAAAACAATATTTTTCTATTTCGATTAATTATTTAGCTAAGCTCTTCTAGAAAAATTAAGTTCCTATTTTTTAACCGACTTCAAAAAAGCAGGAGTTTCTCAATACACCGTGAAAATGTTTATTATTTTAAGTATGTTCGGCCACAACTTTGTTGTTTCTGATGATGCCGTTTGCGTTCGATTCAGTAAAGCTTCCAAATGGTCCCATACAAAATTTTTTGCTATCAGATTGTGGGTTCCGAAGATATAGCATATTTTCCATAGAGATTACAAGTATTTTAGTAGGGCTGTATTTTTAAGATGATACCCAGTTTATCCAAACAAGAGGTACACACAGTTTCATCAAAACCATGAGTAAGACATATCTTTATAAGCCTGTTGGATTAGTAAAGTGACTAAACGGGCTTTGCCACAATGATTTTGAGTCATGGACGGTTTCAGGCGATGTAAGATTAGGGTTAATCTTTACTTAAACTTTCCTCAAATGTAAACCTGGAATGTCGGCGACACAACCGTCCGTGTCTTAAACTTTTTATACCCTCATGTTGTAAAAACCCGAATTTTGCCACTGGTTACGTTTCCTGTGTAATATAACGAATAATTCAACTGAAAAGTTTGTCAATTTTTTATTTTACTGAAAAGTTTTTGAAGTGATAACTTCTTATGGAAGTGTAAATCGCTTCGTTGCGTAACGCGTTACAGCGCCATCTGGCTTCCCTTTCCCTCACGCATACGGCAGCGGTAGACAGGCTAAGTTATCACTTCTGTCGGGCGTCCCGAGACGCACACGTTTTTTGTTATTATTTTGTTTAAAATAATATTTTTTTTGTTTACCTCATTTTAAGAAAAAAGATCCGACATTCCAGAGCGATATGGAAATAAAGATAAAATATAAATTTTTTCGGTAAATCTTTTAATAGTCTTAGTTAAAAAAGAGCGGGATCATCTGATACAAGTAAATTTTGAAAGAAAATTCTAAAAAGATATTACAAATTCTACACGCCTTTCCAAAAAAAAAATAACTTCATTTTCAAGAGAAACGCAGGCGAAAATTTAAAATAGCCTCTCTTCTATAAAGTTTATTACAATCAGTTAAGCGTTTTTGGGGCGAGAAAATTATTTTAAAAGGAGTCAAAATTCCTAAAAACCCAAGGTTAAAGTAATATGTATGTATAATGAATTCGTTTTTGCTATATAGGACACATTTACGTTTACATAAGGTTTTAACTGTCAAATAGCAAAAAAAGTAAATGTTAATCAACATTAACGATCCCTTTAGCGTGTAGAACACTTATTTGACCGATATGTATATTTAAAAAAGTAGCTTTACAAGTGCATATGAGTATAACAACGATATCAATGCATGAGAAAATAATGTTAAGGTGGGTGGTTTGGACATGGAATTTTAATAATACATTTCT
The DNA here is from genome assembly GCA_019925095.2 of Dendrolimus kikuchii. Lineage (NCBI taxonomy): Eukaryota > Metazoa > Arthropoda > Insecta > Lepidoptera > Lasiocampidae > Dendrolimus > Dendrolimus kikuchii. Next base: position 4,677,656 of record CM034390.1, on the reverse strand, counting down.
GACTAAAACTATTGATAGAAAAAGCAATGAAGGTATTATCCGCAAGAGTTAACTTGAGACCTGAGCGGAATGCGCGCTCCCCTCCCGACCCCCGCCTTCTTACCGCTCTCGCCATCGACGCGTCAGTACGTCGCGCTTACGTCATCCGAGCGAAGTCTCAAGTTAACTCTTGTAGGTTTGTTTTTGGCCTTGACTTTATGTTGTTGGTGTGAAGACCTTACAACTTTACCGGGGTTCTTGGGGCGAGTGCTTTCGCGAAGCGAAGGCGCTCGAGCCCGGGGGGCAACTTGCTCGAGGGAGCTCCCAAGGGAGTTTTACCTCGGCTGGACTGTTGCCATGAAGGGGGGATGAATCTAAGGATGCCAATCATAGGGCGACACAATGCACTAATTGAGAACGGGCGACGGGTAATATAAAGCCCGAGGGGAAGGATCTCGGCGGACCGGGATCGGTGATTCGCGGCGGCCTACGTTATCTTACTGCCGTTTCGCGACGTGTTATGGCTGGGAGAGAAGAAACGGCGAAAGAAACTTCCCAGCAACACGCCTAGTCTATCCTATGGGGGGGAGGGGGGCGCATGTCTCCTGGCGTCCCTCGCGGGGACGTAGAGAAATCGTGATTGGCGGCGTCTGTGTCTGTCTGTCGGTGTCTGCCAGCCTGCCGTCCTAACCGCGGGCGGGCTGATCCGGGCTAGCCGTTTTGTGATAACCTCTACCCTATCCATGAGGAAGTTACGCGGTCGTCGCACGAGAGCCTTTCGCCGAGACTTATAATCGGACGCGGACACGACAAGCGGATTTCGATGGTGCAGTACGGACGTAATGTCGTTTTTGATGGAGGGAAGCTTCATAACGCGGTGGAAGTCGACGTTACGCATATAGAGGGGAGCACCGACGGCTCTGCGCGAATTTATTCTGCACGATTTGTGTAGACGAAGCAAAAAATATTCTACCTACACCTATGTGAAACAGGCGTGATAATAGATATATGTATTATACATGCATAACAATACATTGAATTAGTATGTCGCTCAACGGAATGACATTCAATAAATCATAAGAGCCCTTAGCCCTGCGACCGCGTGCCACATATCCAAAGTTCACAACAGCCAGTCCATATTTGTTAAATCAATATAATTTATAATTCACATCGAGATTTCGACCACGCGATGTTATGCGCACGTAACGCCACGCTATTGCTCGCGTTTCCTTTTTGTCTTTCCGTGCATAAATGTTTACGATTTTTGCGATTCGATAATAATATTTGAGATATAGATAAATGGATAATCTCTCTATATAAATAAAAATGAGTGGTAGAAATGTATGTATGCGCATAACTTGATAACGACTTTACCGATTTTATGCCCATTATAACGACCTTACCGTTTTTGATGAAATTTATTGTTATTATTTATTTATTGTATGAGTGGGTCCCCATATGGTTTAGATTCACAATTGGAACCGGTAGGAGGCACTAGAATCGGGTCCTAGATTTTGATTTTTTTAGGGCAGGATAACATCTGCCGGGACCGCTATTATGTACTTTGTATTTATTGCACACCAAAATAAACAATAACAAAAAAAATAATAGGCGGCCTTATCGCTCGCTTAAAGCGATCTCTTCCAGGCAACCTTGGCAATGCAGTCTAGGATGGAGCACGCTTACCTAGAGGATATCTGTGTTCAGGCGAGACTTAAGACACCTAAATTCTATCAGAAAAAACAGACGACGGTAAAGAGTTCAGCGGTACGGAACATAAAAGTAGAAATACCAACCAAGCGGTTGCTATTTCCAACATAATATATCGATGGCGTATACCTTTGCCGCTTTTTGATCAATTAAATGACCAGACAAAAGTTATTCCAAGGATTTAGTATACAGCAATTAGTACTTTTGTTCCTGCTCTGCGGATTGTAACTAATCTATGAAACATTGGGCTTAAATTATTCAAAACACAACATTTTGAGAAAACTAAATATAAAAGTTTAAAATCACTTACAACTTATTATGGCTATCAATATGCAAAGCAATATGCCAGAAAAATCCTTGAAAATCTTTGCTGAAACGAGAGTAGGAGCTAACGTTTTGTTATTGCCCGAGTAGGCAAACCGGCATACGGATCACGTGATTGAAAGTGGTCTGCGTCGTCTATAGGCTTATGGGAGCTGCATACGTCTAGTCATCGCAGATATTAATAGTTGCTCTATCTCGCTCGCACATCATCCGTCCTGCTCGCACATTGTGCTATATATTATACTAGCTGTACGACTTGTTAATATTTGTACTTAAGGTTATCGTTTCCAGAATAAATTAGTTCACATCAGCACTCGACAGTGAATACTACGCTCTGCCATCTGAAGTATCATTTAACCTCTTGCTATATAATAGCAACACCAACCAATATATAACACCAGCGGCGTCAATAACGCGACTTCGTTGAAATATTATGACGCTTTCACAACTCTATGTCTTGGCGTAAAAGGAAAACCTAAATTTACTAACCTTGCGCCGATGAAAGATACCGGTCACTCTTCAAATCAACCAACTCGTCTACCAGTGTCCTCGCTTCGGGGGCTTCGGTCAGCAGGCCAACCTGATCCAGTTCTATATCCTCCACCGTTATACCCTTGTTTAAGGACTCGTAGATGAAGCCCAGTTGTTGACTGTAACAATAATACATACATACATACATACAATACATAATTCACGCCAGTTCCCTTGCGGGGTAGGCACGAACAACAGAGCGCCATTCAGGCTTATTCTTACACACCTCACTTGCTTCTTTGACATTCATAACTCTTGTCATGCACGCTCGTCCGTTCTTAAGGCTCCTAACATCACCTTCTGCTAGTACACGATCAATTTGATCATAGAAGGTGTGTCGTGGCCTTCCACGACTTCTGCATCCATCCACTTTTGCATTGTATATCTGTTTAGTCATTCTTTCCACATGCCCGAACCACCGGAGCATTCCTTTCCTTACCTTCACCCCGACACTCTCTTTCAGATCAACTAACAATAATACGATAACTTAATTTGAGTTTCTAGGAAATTTTGATGATTATGTTAGTGATGAATGGATTGGACAATCCAGATAATCCATTATAGCAACTAGCGCGGGGTTTATAAACTACGTTTTGTTTCTATCTAGAGACAACTTTATCGAAGTCAAAACTACGTACATACCAACTCTCGTTTTTCTCCTCTGTCTAATTTTAAACCAACTTTCTTTCTTACTTCTTCCTACACACCCGCATACTATTTAATTACTAAAAATGTATCAATTAATCTCTTACAACTATACAATGAATTGATTTGAAGAACCTCCGTTTTAATCATATTATCTGTAATTACAATTATACCCAATTTGAGAGTCAGAGATAACTCAACATTTGGTATTGATGTCTTACCTTGAATAATCTTAAATATATGTCATAATTTATACAATTCCGATATTCTAAAATAGTAGAGCCAAAAATAAGATATGGTACCTGACAAAGGTGAAAAGGCTATTATTTGTGTATGGAAAATGTGTCGGAATAAAACTTTAAAGATTCAAATGAGAATGACCAAAAAAACCCTGAAAAAGAAAAACATCCATAGATTTTAATTGGAAACTAGCTTCCTTAAGTCTGTGACAAAATATCGCTTATATTAAATAGCCAGTCACTCGTCTATTATATGTATAAGACACTTCACTTTAACATGTGTACATTAGTAATGATTAGTATGATTTTATATGATCACATTCAAATAGGAATGCATTATGATTTAAAACTCATAACAATAATACATGCTGCTATTTAGTCATAACACTATGAGTCGGCGAAACACGATTAACAATTATAACATTTGCAAACAGCTACCGTATATTTGATAATGTTCATCATAAATACTGCAAAGTTCAAAGTATAGTTTTATTGTTGCCCCTGTTGATATGTAGAATTAGTCATGAACCATTGTCGTTGCTTGATTTATCTGCTGGAATTGCTGATGGGTACTATACTCTGATTATTATTACCTGGACTAGAATGACAGCGGCGATCGGATCTTTTTGTTCTGTATCATGCTTGAAGCAACTCACCACTGAGAGTTGAATCCTATAGAATTTCTATAGAAATTCTGTAGGCTTTAACTCACACAACTAACTAATGAATCGAAAAAGAGGCCTTTCTTAGAAGCCGGCAACGTTCCTGGTGTTGCAAACGTCTATAGGCGACGGTAACCACCTTCCATCAAGCAGACCGTGTACTTGTTTCCTTGCCAAACGCAAAAAAAGGCGACAGTAGCTGTCATTTTAGTCCAGGTCTCGTAATAATAAAGTGTAGTGCTATGTGCTAAGCATTAAGAAAGAACACATGAACAAAGTGTCTTCTCCGTAGTAAAGACAATAAGAAACGTGTTATTGGACACATTCTTAGTTTAAGTTATGTCTAGTTATTTTAGGTCAGATTTAAATTACTCATTAGTCTTATTTCCTAGATTAGATTGTAATTTTAATGTTGTATCTCTAAGGTACATCATTTATGGGGAAAAAAAATAGTCCAGGTAATTAAAAATCAGAGTATAAGTGGGTTTATAGTTATACTGCTCATGGTGATACTTTGAACAGGAATAAAGTTGATAAATGACTGGGAATCTGTTTAATTATACAGATTACCGGTTTAGTTGATTGGCAGACGGCTTATTTCCAAAATATCTACATCAGCGAACGCTCCGAAAGCAACCGGGATTTAACGCTCGGGTGATAATGATGATCTATACCATCTGATAATCAGTCGATATGGCAACAATATGTTTCTTACAAATGGTTTAGGAGAAAATACGAAAAGTAAAGTATGGAACTAGAGAAAGATATGAAATGGTAAGCAGACGTGTAGTCCTAACTAGCATTAAAATTAACGAAATATTGGCATACTGAATGTACTAAAAGTCCTTTTAGACAAATAAGGTCAATTTGTTTTATTTAAAACTACTAAACTGGAGCACAGGTCTGACAATGCAACAAGACACAATAAAACAATAGCAGGAGACAGGGCACTGAAGTTCATAACTCAAAGATCAGTATGAAATGGTTACCTTTTATAATTATCCTGTTTTTACATTACGGTATCTCAACGCAACTCGAATCCCTAAATATTCTCTGTAGCTCTTTTCATTGATTTTATTTCTGACTTACAGACTGGTTGTTACAGAAAAATTAAAAAAAGACAAGATTTCGAAGATCACCAAATAGGTGAATAGATGAGGTTCCAGACCAATCGGGGTTTCCCACAATGCTTAATACTACTCTAGATGATGACTAGCTATTATACACTAACATCAAATATATTAGGCCTCAATAGGCCTTTACATATCTAAAATGTATAATAACGAAGCATTTTATTTATATCGGTTACAACTAAGGCTACGATTTTTGAAGGGGCTTACTGCCGCCTAGATCACGATTCTCAGCAGTGAGGAAATAACTAAGAAGAGATTAAAGTAGTAATGTTTTTCAAGTTTCAAAAAATTCACAAAGGCATTGTCTGGCTAGTGTTAAAACTTCCACGATTGTAACGTGCTCAGTATTCATTAAGACAATGTTTGTCGCTTTAATTTACTAACATTGAAGGTTAACTGCTTTTACGATTATTTTATTCATATGTACATTTGTACTAGGAATACCTTAATTAACAAAAGTGCGTTTGTATGGCTTTAACGAAATCCACATTAGTGTTATAAACACGACAGTAACTATATCTGTTTATTACATTGATTTAGAGCTGTTGTTCTACAATATAGACATAATCTAAACCTCTGAATAGATGTTACGAAAGGCAGTTGTTTGTCTCCAAGTTCTGAACTGTGTCTATTGTATATATTTCGAATAAACACCGTCTGTTCTTTTGTATGGCAATGAAGCGTGGTCTGTACTTGAGCGACACACGCAAGAGCTGCGTGTCACGGAGATGAATATAACTGCGATGGATATTTAGGTTTAAGTCTCTATGCATGATGAAAGAATGACTAAACAGATATACAATGCAAAGGTTGCAGAAGTCGTGGAAGGCCACGACACACCTTCCATGATCAAATTGATCGTGTGCTAGCAGTAGGTGATTTCAGGAGCCTTAAGAACAGACGAGCGTGCATGACAAGAGTTATGAATGTCAAAGAAGCGAGTGAGGTGTGTAAGAATAAGCCTAAATGGCGCTCTGTTGTTCGTGCCTACCCCGCAAGGGAACTGGAGTGAAGTTATGTATGTATGTATGTATGTATATAAGTCTCTATATTCGTGACATAGCGGGTAGACTGCAAGAATGTCGCCAACGTTGGTACGGCGACGTTTTACGTATATCGGCTAGTTACGTGAGCCACAAATGCATAATAGCCATGCCGCCTCCGCCAGCTGCCGATCAAAAGGGTAGGTCCAAGAAATGCTGACTTGATGTCGTAAAGGTTGATAGGATGCCAATTATCTCACAATTAGGGATGCCAAAGACCACGCGAAGTGGAGAAGAAAAAGTAGGGTACCGGACTCCGGGCTTCAAGGCAGACGCCCCGAACGCAACCGGGATTTAACACTAGGATGATGATGATCTACTTCAGCCCAAGTCAGAGGCCTTGCTCTCAAAAGCATTTCGTCGTTCATTTTCCTGCGATCACCCCGAAAGAGTCAATGATATATTACATCGAAGAAAGAAAAACAAAGATTTCTCTAAAAACTGCAATAATATAGTCTATATGACACAAAAATAAATGGAACATACAATTGAAATTGTAGTTAAATTACAAAAAAAAAACATTTTTTTTTAACAAAAACAAAACCGAAGAAAATATTTACTAACGGAGTTCTTTCTACAACATCTTGAAGTCGGTGCCAAGTAAGACATAAAAAACAACAAACCCGCAAAATATAGTAATTTTTACGTTTTACTGGACACCGACTTCAAGACGCTGTAGAAAGAAGTCAGTTCAATATTTATTTTTTGCTTTTTTTAGGTTTTAAGGTTTTGTTCTTCTTAAAAAAAAAACTTTTTAGTTGCGTAAATACTTGAATAGCTTTAGAAATAATATATTAAGCCCCTGTAAAATTTGTACAACTGGCACGCGTATACAATATTTTTTCCAAGACTTGGCTCTCGGCGATTTTTAATAAAGGCTACTCTCGATTTCCCTGGGATCAACTAATCAGATTCTAACTTAGTGGCCGTAGGAACACCTCGGGAGTATACACTTACGAACAAAGAAAATAATTGAAAATCGGTACACAATAGACGGAATAATCGCTTAAAACACATACAAAAAAAAATATACAGACGAATCGAGAACTTCCTCCTTTTGGAAGTCGGTTAAAACAGTTCTAAAACGAAAATGAACTACAAGACGTTCGAGAGTAAGAAATACCTCAGTTCAGTTCAAACACAAAAAAAAGGCCAATAAGAGTGACCAATGTCTACTAAATGGAAAATTAATACTTGCCGGCGCCGCGGCGCACGATTAGCCTGGAGAGATACATATTGGTCCAGCCGGGATGAAATCATTACGCTCGCGGCGGTGTGTACGCGCCATATCAACATTTGTCTATGATAAACACTCGTAGTGCCAACCGCCAATATTCGAAATCTATTACTGAACGAAAAACGAAACTTCGTACCGCCTCAGAATTAATAAATAAAAAACGTTGATTTCTGAACGACGGGACGAACATCAAACGTTTGACATTCAAAACCAAAAACATGAAAAAAAACCTTCACTTTTAAATTTAATTTGATTTCTGTACGACTTTTAAATTTAATTGATTTCTAAACGACGGGACGAACATCAAATGTTTGACAGGTAGGAATAGTTTCTAAGGGAAAGCGAAATTGTTGTTTTTACTATATTCCAAGCATTTTTTCATATTTACTCACCTTTTAAACCTTCGCTGGACTCCCACAAATAATTCAAATCCAAAATTAGCCAAATCAGTCCAGCCCGTTCTCAAGTTTTAGCGAGACTAACGAACAACAATTGGTTTTTATATTTATAGATTGTAAATTATTAAATATACGCTATATTTCGAGAAAAGTTGTTTCATTGAAGACTTCCTACGTGTTGCAGACTCATTAGTTTAAAACCTATTTTTCTCATAGAATATAATTTTGAATGTGATTTTACTTTTTATGTCAAACTGTTTTTTGTAGAGTGAAGATTATTGAGAGAAATACGTGAATTCATTTTAATTGTGTTTATTAGGTTGAAATAATAGTAAATGAACACAAAACCAGAGTATTTATTTATTAAAACCACGGGATTTATCTTCACCGACCACAACACTACGCTTCAATACTTAAAGAGGGCTTATTAAAACCAACTTTCATCTGCAAAATCTTTTGTAGTTCTTCGATTCTATTTAAGTTTACGGCTGTTTGGCTGTCTACTATAAGATTAATTGCTTTTTTAAAGTTACGATTTCTTTGATAGTCTTATTGCAGTTTTCCATCACATTTCGAAACTCAAAAGTGGGGGGAAGGACATTTTGGAATTGAATACTCTTCCAATCAATTTATTGAAATAAAAGTTATTAAAGATTATTACTATCATATTTCAAAACCTAACGATGCCCTACACGCCTATGTATCTTATCATACGACAGTGTAAAAAGTACGTGATATAATTGTAATACATTTTCAATGACTACCCGACTTTTTGACATATAATAAGTAGATATAAATAAAATCTTTACTACTTAAAAATTTAAGGAATGCAACAGACTGCATTGCAGGTAAATGTCTTTCACATACACGTTGAATAAATAATATTAGCCCAATATTTAGATAACAGTCTAGACACCGTTAATTATCTTCTGATAACATTCACACACGCCTAATTTATCTGGTTGTGTAGCAACGAGTTGTTTATAGTTGGATTGTCAAGCGAGTGTTTTAATTTTGCTTTACTATGTATTATTATTTAATTTTTCCAGTTTAAAGGGAGATACTTTATTTATTTGCTATCCTATTTTTCTTCCGGGATAGAAATCTATTTTTATTTTTACGGCTAGTTTGGAGGCTGTCTACTATAAGATTAATTGCTTTTTTAAAGTTACGATTTCTTTGATAGTCTTATTGCATAGTTTGCACATATAGGTCGAGATTGGTATTGAAAGATTGTTTATATTTTAAGCAAATTTTGTATGTTTCAATGACTACCCGACTTTTTGAAATTTAATCAATAGATATATAAGACACATCTTTATTACTTAGGATATGGAATAAAAATGACGTGTTTCTCTGAAAAGACAAAGAAACGACATTCAAACTCAATTCCCGTAAGTCCTATTTAAACAATATTATAGAAAGTTATTTAAGGCTAATCACTTATTAAAAACTATTTTTGTATCCACCGTCATTCTCAGATTTAACTATGTGTCACTTAGGTCGCGTTCCACTTGATTTGTCACATAAACCCCCTGATTTTGAATAATTCTTCATTGGTGCTCCGTTCCTATTGATCTTAGCGTGATGATATATACCCTATAGCCTTCCTCGATAAAGGGGCTATCTAGCACTGAAAGAATTTTCAAAAGCGACCAGTAGTTCCTGAGATTAGCGCATTCAATCAAACAAACAAACTCTTCAGCTTTATATATTAGTATAAGATTTATATATGATCCCTGGGTAATAATTTCTAATTGTATATCTTGGCTTCCGAAACGAGAGCATGCCATTTTTCTCTGTCCTGCGCAGTTTCTTGCCAATTCCAATTTTCCAATTTTTTCCAGCGATGTTTGGGATGGCCAACCGGACCCCGCCCTAGCGGCCATCCCAAATATGCTTTCCTTACGCTGCGATCCCCTCCCATCCGTTCTACGTGACCGAGCCAGCGGAGGCGGCGAGCTTTTATTTCTGCTATTATGTTAGACTCGGCCACGAGATTCTCAATTTCGAGGTTGCTTCCGACCCTCCAGCTACCATCCTCATTATTATTACAGATGTGTGAAACCCAAATCCGATTTCGAAACTCATTATAATCAACTTCCGAACACGAACGAAATTCGGAACTTTAATGAAGGCCGCGATGTCATAGCAACAGCCTTGCGCTGCCTTGCAATATATCATTGGAATATACAATAAAAGTTGTACAGGAAATCATTTTGCATACAGATCACGCGGTTCATAAATAAACAAACAGACAATTACAGTAATACGGAAGTGAACGAAAATGAGATTGCGGTATGCCTCGATGCCATTTGTGGAAAGTTTACAAGGATTTTACTTTGGATAAGTGCTACTATGGACGAATACTAAAAATAACAATAGCCCAGTAGAAAAACGAAGTCTGAGAAGCCTTTTAAACTGCACTTTTTTGACCACATACTCGCCCTATGTGGAGCGAAGATGTGGTCTAGGATGGAGCACGCTTACCTAGAAAGTAAGGTACCTATTCACACGGGACTTGAATACACCTAGGCTATAAGTATCGGGAAAGACAGACTCCGGCAATGAATTCCACTCCTTTGAGGTGGGTATGATTTTTTATTTTTTTTTATTGCAGGAGATCAGCAGACAGGCAGACGGCCCACTTGATGGAAAGCGGTTACCATCGCCTATGGACATTTGCAACACCAAAGTTGCTACAAATGCGCTGTTGCTCTCTTAAGGGAGACTGGAACCTGGTCACTAATGCCGGAACACAACTCAAGGTTGTTATGGCGACATACTTTAGACTAGGGGTGGTAGCCATCCAGTCGGGCAAATGCCCTACCACCTGGCTGTGGGTTGTTAAGTCGCCTCTTACGACAGGCCGCCCGGCCGCAGGAAATTGTATTCTTTCTCCGTTCTTGCACGGATAAATATATGCACGGAATTGGGATAATTTTATACAAATATACTTGGATAAAGCAGTATACACTTGTCTGAATTTAATAGTATCAATCTGTTCATTCATTGTGTACTTCGACAACGGCGTTTCATTCCAGTATATGGAGACTGTGCTCAGTTTTTACGAATCTACTCGAATTTAAAAACTACTTTTTAAAAAATAGCGCCAACTGAAAACAACCCAAAAACATGTGAATTGAAGGTGATACTACTATGACGTCTGTGTGCTCTGATATGATTAGACATTTAAAGCCGCATCGAGACAATTTAAGTACGCATGGACCGAGTGTACCTGTAGGAAATGACTTACATTCCTCGAGTTTACTTGTATCAGTTAATATTCAAGTGCATTTTCAAGATTAAAAATCGCACTATAACGCCATGGTTTTCCATAAAACCATCATAGTAGACTCGTGAAAGTTAACGTGTACCGAATATGCTAGGATCAAGTCACGTGTATTCGGATTGCCAGTTACGAATAGCGTCCGATTAGCTAACCGAGTACACTCGGTCCGAATGTACTCGGATCGTGTAAACTCGGCTAATAGCTCTACAGGTCATATTTGTCTTGCTTTTAAGGACTTTTTATTGAAACCACCTTTTTAGATCAAGCAATCAAAAACTAAGTTTTAATAAATTTCTTTTTTATTTCTTTCTTCTTTTATGTTTTAACTAGAATATGCCGGCGACTTCGTCCAGCGGAATTTCCGGGACACAAAGTACCGCAGTATTTAAAAAAAGAATAAGTTATCGTTTTAGTTGAAACTGTCGGTTAAGGTAATTTTTACGCACGCGAACAACCACAAACCGCTCCCTGGAAAATCCTACGGGATTCCCGTGATAAAAAATTTCACACATTTAATTCTATTAAACTTGCTATCGATCAGTAAAAAATCGCATTGGAATTTGATTTTTTTTAATCTGGCCATTTTAAATAATTCCCAGAAAATTCCCGCGGGATTCCCAGGGACGAAAAGTAGCGCAGATTTTAAATCAGTCCAGTAGTAGTTACACATAAATCCCGAACAAACAGACAAGAAATCTAAAAAAATTGCATCGTGTTTTCCATCGTTTATATAGTCTATTCGATTTGTTTATTTTAAATAGCTTCCATTTACGTACAGACACGGTATTTTTAGAATTTTATAATATTATCTATACATATAATAAATATACATATAATGCGGGGGCGATGTGATGGCCGGGAGAAGGCAAAGGGATGTGGAAGAAGAAGCAAGGAAGGACTTACCTCGCCACCAGTCTGCCGCCACACTGCACTCGTCCCCCGGAGGTTCACACACTCACTAGGATTATGGTTTAATGTGCATTAAATTCAGTTACAACAGTTTATTTTCTATTTAATGTGTTCCAACAATGTGTATGTATATATTGGGGTGACAGCAGTGACACTCACTGAATGTCTTGTTTAGCGCATTCTTCATTTAAAGCTTTATTCTTTTCATGATGGCGAGGATGGGGAGGAAGAATTTATAAGAAGGTGTTCCTCGGCGCAACCGTGTAATAAAACTGTAGTGGTCGAATTTCTGCACAATGACAAAAAATGCGAAAAACCGAGTCAGGGGGATATAAGAAGTGAAATAGAACTAATTTAGATTTTTTACATTTTTTTTGTTTCCCTTTTTCTCTTTGTCTGTCTGTATGTACTGGCTAATCTCCGAAACGATTGTACCGATTTAAATTAAACTTTGTATGGTGGTAGCTTATATCCCTGGTCAACATATAGGATACTTTTGATCCTGAAGAATTAAAGAGTTCCCGTGGGATAGTTAAAAAGCCGCACCACGCGGATGTAGTCGCGGGCATCAGCTAGTAGATAATAAAACGTTGAAAGGTGAAAAGGGAGGCATCTGTGGTGCCATCTAGTTATGTCAGGGTTTAGGAGCTATTTAGAGCTACGTTTTTAATGGACTTGTCATTCCTAGTATTCTTCGTAAATCAAGGTAACCCTGCAAATTGAACTGTCACCTACAGCAATGTTCGAGATGATTCGCATCAAACGCGTTACGCAAGTACACAGGCAGTAGTCTACGTACTTGAATAAATCGAATAATCTTATCAATTGGCAGTGAAGTATCAATTCCAAACAATACAATCGTGTTTAGACATACGTAAGTTTTACATACATAGTGACACAAGCACAAGTTTATAAAAACGGACGGTGGTCGCGTGTCTACGATTAGATTCGACGTATGGACTTATCGATTGCATGAATAGATAATTTACATTAAACAAAGTATCAGTCGATTAAACAATTTGTAGTTAATTTGTATTATCTACTTCATGCGTGGAAGCATAGACTATTTTAAATAACATTCAAAGGCATTAAAAAAATATTTTTATATTCTTCACATACAAGATTTCTTCATGTATGCCAAATATCATATATTCTCAATAGTGCCTGAAAATACTACTAATATTATAAACACGAAAGTTTGTAAGAATGTATGGATGTACGTTTGTTACTCTTTCACGAAAAAACTACTGAATGAATTTTGATGAAACATTACAATAATATAGCTTACAAATCAGAGTACATAGGCTATAATTTATAAAGCTATAGTGTGAATTATCCAAAATATAACGATTTTCCATCACCACGCGGGTAAGACCGCGAGGCGCAGCTAGTATCATATATTCTCAATAGTGCCTGAGAAAATCAGCTGTAAGCATACTAGGCTAAATGGCGGTGAAACACAGAGAGACCATTCAGTTTAATTTTTACATTAAGGTATTGGAAACACTAAAAAAGTCTATGTCACCTTCGACGCACGACTGAAGTTTAGTCACATGAGTACATACTCATGTCGTTGCGCACATGCGCAACGACAACGGCCGAATCATGTATGCGCGCGCAACGACAACGGCCGAGTCATGTGTACGCGCGCAACGTCAACGGCCGAATCGTGTATATGTGCGCAACGACAACGGCCGAATCGTGTATATGTGCGCAATGACAACGGCCGAATCATGTGTATGCGCGCAACGACTATAACCGAATCATGTGTGCGCGCGCAACGACAACGGCCGAGTCACGTGTATGTGCGCAACAACAACGGCCGAGTCATGTGTATGCGCGCAACGCCAACGGCCTAATCGTGTGTATGTGCGCAACGACAACGGCCGAATCATGTATATGTGCGCAATGACAACGGCCGAATCATGTGTATGTGCGCAACGACAACGGCCGAATCGTGTGATGTGCGCAACGACAACGGCCGAATCATGTATATGTGCGCAATGACAACGGCCGAATCATGTGTATGTGCGCAACGACAACGGCCGAATCGTGTGTATGTGCGCAATGACAACGGCCGAATAAGGGCGGTTACTAGACCTTCTAATTTCAAAGCACCGTACCTTACACTGAGGGATATTATTTTAGATCGTATTTCATTGCATTAAAGTTTGAAATTGTATAAAAAAAACGTAACGCTTTTGATTTAACGTTTATATTAACTTCACTCTTCATACAATTTATATACCGGGGGCCTTATATGAAAATCGATTCTTTTTTTATTTTTATTGCTGAAGCACACCAGACAGGCTGACAGCCCAACTGTGATGGAAAGTGGTTACCGTCGCCTATGGATATTAGCAATACCAGAGGTGCTGCCGGCCTTGAAGGAGAAACTGGAACCAACACAACTCAAATTTGTTATGGCGGCATACTTTAGACCACGGGTGGTAGCCACCCAGTCAGGCAAATGTCCTACCATTTGGCTATGGGTTGTTTTGTCGCCTCTTACGACAGGCCGCCTGGCCGCAGCAAATTGTGTTCTTTCTCCGTTCCTGGACGGTATGTAACATAAGATAATATTTATCCGGGACATGTGACATTTTACGCTGATCCAGTTTTCGAGAGCCAAAACGCCTGAAAAGCTTGTTTATTTAAGTACACACATAGACATCCTTATCAGTAGAGCAATACGAATTTTATCTTTCCATTGTTATAAGAACATTTGTAAACAAACACGTGTTTTAAGGACAGTAATAAAATTAACTCCCCCTCATTTTATCGAAGTTTGCTCGTAAACTCGTCCGAGTTAAATTCAAGACTTTGTAAGGTATTCTAATGACATTATTTCAGTAAAAAATTGAAATGTACCTAATTCTCAGCTGACCTATCTTAACCACACAGACGCAAATCACATGTACCACATGTGTAGGTCTTTATCTATGAAATCGCCTTCTTTATGAAATAAGTTTACTTAACTTTTTGAAGTGAAACTTCTATATGGACGGGGGGGGGGGGGGGGGTTAGGATTTTTTCTGTTCGGAAAAAGCGTTTCGGCCGCGTGCAGGAAGTAGAAAGTATATCACGTGGTTAGAGGCGGCATAATTTTAGAGTAAGCTATGGATTTTTTTTTTATTCCGGATCGAATTCAGTTTCTTTGTTTGTTAAAATAAAATATGTTTAAATAAAAAATGTATTCATTAAAATGGACTTAACTTAAACCTGCGAAAAATCGAAATGTGTACTGGGACACATAGTAGAGGTGAAACTTCAACGGACAAGTGGAAAAATGAATCGCAAGGGACAAGTGGAAAAACGAATGGCAAGGGGGAGGTTTTCAAATTGGACAAACACATTAACAATCAACACCATTTTAACGATTAACAAACAAGCATTTTTCAAATGCTGCGGTACTTTGTGTTCCGGGAATCTATATCTAGTTCAAAACTCACCTCTCGTTTAGTCCAGATAAACAGTATTCCCATCGATGGCTATTGTTCCTCCACTCTCGGACCCTCCTGAGTGCTGGTGAGTTCAACTCGTCACATATTAACTTGATGGCGGCTTCATTCAGCACGTCTTGTACGGCTATTAGTGTTAATCTGTTAGAAAATAAAATCAACATAATTTTTTATTTATTTATCAGAATTCTATTTCAAACGCGTTATAAATTATATTTTTTTTATATGTTTCAGGCTTGGCAACTAGGCCTTTAAACCAGGCGCCGTTGTATTGTAGGCTACAATCGACGTCATTCAACGGAGTTCTTGTGAAAACTCGAAAGGCCACATTTGGCTATATAGTTCACATTTGTCGCAAAAACACATAATTACTACTCAAAAACTATCAATATCCTACAACTATTGTTCATTTTAGAGTAATTTTACACATTTTTAGAAAATAAAACTGCACGGCACAACGTCTCCTTTCAGTTCCCGTCAAAAACTCCTCAAACGCGTTAGAATCAGAGTCTCCACAGATTATGTTTCAGAAATTTGCCCAATTTGACAAATTTATTGTCAAAGTAACATGAAATTGACATTGTTGTCATTATCTAGATAAACTTTAATATGTGGTATGAATTTTTACATCCCAGAATCAAAATTTTACACCTATAGGGAAATAATTACCCAATCCACAGACGTGGTTGAAATATATTATTTCAAATATGATTAAAACTTCTCAAATATATAATAATTAATATTTGGGAAGAATATTCTTAAATATAAAAATCAATTGCTGGCCGTTAGTCCGCTAAAACTCGAGAACGGCTAGACTGATTTGGCTAATTTTGGTTTTGAATTATTTGTGGAAGTTCAGGGAAGGTCTTACTAAAACGCAGAGGCTCCGGGTTCAATTCCTGGTATGGTAAATTTCGGAAACGAATTTTCTCCGTTGTTTACTATGGTCTGGGTGTCTGGGATCGGCCCCAGAGTAGTCCGTTGTATATTACCCATAACACAAGCGTAACTTGCTTAATTTAGCGTTATACAATATGTGTGTTTGTCTGCAGATTATTACCAATTATATACATACATATTATATAGTTTTCGATAGTATTTAAAATTTAATTCAAATTCATTTAATTGCTTGAAACACAAATTTGAAGTGACGTCATAAGGATGCAAGACTTAGATGTTTTGGCTGTGAGGCGTGTAAATTTCTTTCAAGATTATAAAGAAAATAATGCTTATTAGAAAAATAAAAGAAAATACATTAATGTCAATCATAACATTAATAACACCGGTACACAAAAAAATAAAAGCTGTCTGTACTTTCCACCAGACCCACCTGTTCTAATATATTTCGTTGCGCTGAATCCAAACCTGAGGACAGTTTGGTACAAACCCCCCGCTAAAATTTTGAGGGTGTATGGAATTTTTGACTGTGTATGGACCAAAAGACCGAATCTCGGGTCAGTTTTTAAATATGGACCAAACTGGTTCCAGAGATTCAGCGCATCGAAATACATAATAATAGATGGGTCTGCTCAAAAGAACAGACTACTGTTTTTGTGGACCAGTGTAATTTATCCAGTAAAAACACAATAAAATAACAGTGTTTTAAAAAAATCGATGTGTGCTGGGATACATAGTAGAAGTGAAACTTCAACAGACAAGTTGAAAAACGAATGGCAACAAAATTTTAACTTGAAGTTTTACGGGCAGGTTTTCAAATTGGACAAGTACATTAACAATCTGCCATACTTCAAGTTAAAATTTTGTTGCGATTCGTTTTCCCACTTGTCCGTTGAAGTTTCACTTCTACTATGTGTCCCAGAACACATTTCGATTTTTCGCAGGTTTACTGCAAATTATGATTTGGTTAGATTAGGTACATTTTAATGAATGCATTTTTTATTTAAACATATTTTATTTTATCAAACAAAGAAACTGAATTCGATCCGGAACCAAAAAAGGCATCCATAGTTTACTCTAAAATTGTGCCGCCTCTCACCACGTCTAGTTTAAATTTATGCCGCTCCTCCACGCGGCCGTAACGCTTTTTCGTGACAGGAAGATCCCCCCGTTTATATAGAAGTTTCACTTCAAAAAAACCTGAATCCTCATTATCGAAATCTATGCCGAGGACTGTTGTACAATATATGAACCTTTTATATTTAAATTACAGCATTATCGGGTTTACTTGTAGGCGATACGATAAAATATCTATGTAATATGACTTATCACGCGTAATATCATTCAATGTCGATATTATCATAATGCCTTATTCGATTTGGACGTTATGAATCACTTGAGTTCCTCTAAAGTCTCATTATCATCATCAGGTAATGTCATAACATTTTCTACAAGTAATAGCTTGCCAAAATATGAGAAAGATAGACTGTTCAAGGTCCATGGTAGCTCGAGCTTACTGTTTTCAATCTTTGGGGTTCAAATCCCGGCCGGAATACATGCAACACTTAAGCAGTCTTCTGACATAATATGCACATTTACAATTACTTATCACTTCCTGAGAAGTCGTGGTAGCATAATGGCTAGCGTACGCGTCCTAAAGTCAAAGGGCGTGGGTTCGATCCTGGCCGGAACGCATACACTGCTTAGGCAGTTTTCTGACCTAATGCGCATATTGTTACAATTACCATGTGCTAACAACGGTGAAGGAAAACATCGTGATGCAACCTGCACATCGTGATAACCGATGTGTCAAACCTGCCAAGCCGCCCTGGACCAGCGTGGCGGGTATACTGTACGCTCCCCCCTATAATGGGAGGCTCGAACCCAGCAGTGGGACATTTATGGACTGTTATTATATCACTTCCTAAAGGTGACGAAAAACATTCTGATAAAACATACGCATCGAAATAACGTAATACCTGCGAATCCGACTTAAACATATGTGGTAGGTATACTGTCAGTTTCCCTAATAATGGGGTACCCGAACTCAGCAGTGAGACTATTATGAAGTGATATTTATTCAAGAGTGCTTAATTTTACATAGCCAGTCGACTATTACCGCTGTAATTACATTCTTATTGTTGTTATTGGAATAACGAGATGCTTAGCTCACCGGTTCAACCTTGCTGAAACGTGATCGCGTGATTTTGACCGACTTCTTATAATGGAAGACATTACTCATGTAATCGTTCGAAACTTAGTATCATAGCACCATTTTAACTAAGTATTTTCAAAAATGATAGTGATAATAAATAATCTATATATATAAAAGAAAGTCGCGTTAGTTACACTATTTATAACTCAAGAACGGCTGTACCGATTTGGCTGAAAATTAGTGGGGAGGTAGCTTAGAACCAGGAGACGGACATAGGATACTTTTTATCCCGTTGGAACCGGTAGGTGGCGCTGAGATCGGGTTCTAGAATCCTCCTAATCACCTGGAGCGATTTTGGTGTTTTTGTTTTTGTGTGTTTGAGTGGGTTCCCGGATGGTTTAGATTCGCAATTAGAACCAGTAGGTGGCGCTGGAATCGGGTCCTAGATTTTTATTTTTTCAGAGCAGGACAACGTCTGCCGGGGCCGCTAGTAATAATTAAATAACATTAAAATTTAGAAAGTGATCTTCCCATGGCAATCCCTCCAAAAGTCCAGATATTTTTATAGCCCGTGGTCTTGGGAGACATACATATTATAATAATAATAATAAATAGGCAAGTGATAATAAATAACCATCATAAATCGGCAACCCGCAGGGGGGCTTTGTAGTGAAGCCTTAGGTGAGTAGCGACACTGCGAACCTGACTCCTGGGGCTGAGACAAGGTCTCCGCACCCGAGCTTGCCTTAGCCAGCCGGCACGGAGTGGAGATCGCTAGAATTAAGACTCAAAGTCCAGCGGTGTAAGTGATAACTGGACTAATGGCGGATGTAGCTTCGGTGAATCTGCAGCCCACCACTCGACACCCCTTAGCCACTCAGAGCCATATTGCCCCTCGCCAATCTTATACGGCATTTTCAGGGACCCATGCAGTGAGTGGCATGTCACTGTTTGCTCATTTTTTCCATGTTCCTTGAATATTGCGAGGCGCAGACGCTATAGTCCCTGATCTGTAACTCTACTAACAGTTTATCCCAATACCCCGGTACCTTTTGTTCACATTTATTACAATTGTTCGACACTTACCGCGGCTTGTCCTTGGGTGTATTTTTATATGGTGTAGACAGGGACAACCGCCGGTCAGTGTCACCCCACATTTAGATTTTTATCGAAGGGCCTCTACGTGTTGGCCTTCCCATGGCCCCACGCAAGCCCCCAAAGTCCGGGCCATCTTTATGGCCCGTGGTCTTTAGAGATAAATCAGCAGACAAACACGTACATTGTATATGCCGAAGCTAAGCAAATCACGCTTGTGTTATGGATAATATACAACGGACCACTTTGGGGCTGATCCCAGACACCCAGACCATAGTAAATAACAGAAAATTCTGATTACAAAAAAAGAATTTAAATATTAAGTATTTTTAAAATTAGTGGAATTTTGGCGTTTATATTTAATTGTGTTATGTAGCTACTAAACGAGCAATATTTTTAATTAACATCACTAGTGTTTTAAATTCGTTTAGTAAATTGACGGTAATAGGTCAATCCATAAAAAAAAAAAAATAAGAGCAGCACATATGTGTCCGCGATGACAGTGCTGATGCGCGTTTGTGCACGTGATCGTTTTTGTGTTGTTGTCTCACTCTGTTTATATAGGATTTGTATGATTTGTTTGAAATGGGTATATTTTCTTGGTATATTACGAGATAGTGATAGTGTGTCTTGCGGATTTTGGTAATATCGATAAAAGGGTGAATGAGGGTTAAGTGATTTGTAGGACGATACCTACTTGGATTTCTTGTATTTCTTATCTTAATATACAAAATAATGACTTCTGAGGACTATGTCATGCATAATAAACCCAAATCATGATGACTCATTGTTATCGATAAAAAATAATAACTTCCAACGTTACGTAAAAACCAAATGTACTCACTTGTGTTCTAAAATAGTCCTGCAAACTACTTCTCTTACGCCGGGATTCGTGATCTTCTCCGTACTTAGCTGGTGAATATTCCATGACGCCAATCTGCAGCATCTCACACCGTCTCTTTCATGTTTGAATACTTCCTCCACAACCGGCCTATGAGAATAGGCTGATAGTAAATCTAGTATATCATTGACAGGGGCTGTCGCAAAGCCGTTCGGTAGTGTCAGCTTGCCAGGCATGGAAAAGCTTTTCCTATGTGATGTTCTAGTAACGCCATTGGGCGTATCGTTAATGTCCGTCCATCCGTTTACATGACCGTTGGTTAAATGCTGTACACTTTCGCATTTACGTGGCTCGAGACTTAAATGCTGTTTCACAGTACTTAGCCTCACAATATCCATACCACGTACTTTTATCAAGTCATCCAAAGACTTGAAGGGACCTTTCTTGTTTCTGTAATCTACTATGTTAGCGGCGATCTCCTGGTTAAGTCCAGGCACGCATTGCAGTTGGAAAACACTTGAAGCGTTTACGGAACATAGCCTGCTGTCCATGGGTAAGCGTATACTATCTAGCGACTGGGTGCATGATGATGCACGGGATATTTGCTTCCTTGTGCTCGTGCAGATCTCCGGCCTTAGGAGTTCAAGTTTCTCGGCGCCTATACCTGATCGAAAATAAAGTCTGCGTTATCAACTTACAAAATCAATATACTTTCTCAATACCTGGTCTATATTTCTCATCATTCAATAATTGTGTGATATCAAGTGGCGTTGATAACATACAACTCGATTAACGCCTAGCGACCAAAAGGTCGAAAGCGCCATGCATTCATTGGAGTTTCCGCGTTCTATTCAAATATATTATTATTAGTGTCTCTATAAACTAACTAGCGACCAAAAGGTTGTTGTCTATCTATCTCTTACGCTCGGCGGCTTTCCACAAGTATTGGATGAAATAGGCGATCGGGCAGCAACTTTTGTTTCAAAATACATATTATCACATGATAAGATTGCAAAATAAAAATTGTAATAAGAAAACACATCGCGTATTAGACGTTTTTTCAACAGCGGTGTAGTTGGCGCTTGCATTATGCGGTATGTTTTTTCAACTGGCTTACCCTAGCCGAATTCCTACCCCGCGCCACTGGTGATATCAATAGGGCCTTGAACATTAAACCAGTCATATTTATGTTCACCTCTAATATCTAGAAGACCACAAAAGTCATTATATATACTAGACAATGAAGAGGGAACAAACAAACTCAAACTTGGATATTAATAATATGTATGTATAAATTGTACAGGGTTTGTGCTAGTGAAAATTAACTGAAAATATCAAAGTGAATATAAGTACACCTTACACATGTGTAAGGTGCACTTTCGAATTATCTACCATAATATTTAACTGTAATAATAATACTCAAATTCAGTCAGTACAAGCAATAATATATATATATATATATATATATATATATATATATATATATATATATATATATATATATATATATATATAAGTTTATAATGTATTAAAAATATAGATCAAGTTAAATAAAATTAATATTGGTAGCCAAAAATAATAATGTAAAACAGAAACCTTGGAATATTAATTTACCAATGTCAGGTTTAGACATTAAGTAGTATCAAAAAATATTCTTAAGTAAATTGAAATAGAGATTTATCAAAAATAGCATATGTAGCCAGAAAGAATTGTTAAATAAATAAAAACTGATTATGATGTCAACAATTTTTAAAAGTATTGTAGAACAAGATAATATGGTTATATTTAATACACAAACACAAGTCAAAAAATAATAATGTAAAACAGAAACCTTGGAATATTAATTTACCAATGTCAGGTTTAGACATTAAGTAGTATCAAAAAATATTCTTAAGTAAATTGAGATAGAGATTTATCAAAAATAGCATATGTAGCCAGAAAGAATTGTTAAATAAATAAAAAATGATTATGATGTCAACAACTTTTAAAAGTACTGTAGAACAAGATAATATGGTTATATTTAATACACAAACACAAGTCAAAAAATAATAATGTAAAACAGAAACCTTGGAATATTAATTTACCAATGTCAGGTTTAGACATTAAGTAGTATCAAAAAATATTCTTAAGTAAATTGAGATAGAGATTTATCAAAAATAGCATATGTAGCCAGAAAGAATTGTTAAATAAATAAAAAATGATTATGATGTCAACAATTTTTAAAAGTACTGTAGAACAAGATAATATGGTTATATTTAATACACAAACACAAGTCAAAAAATAATAATGTAAAACAGAAACCTTGGAATATTAATTTACCAATGTCAGGTTTAGACATTAAGTAGTATCAAAAAATATTCTTAAGTAAATTGAGATAGAGATTTATCAAAAATAGCATATGTAGCCAGAAAGAATTGTTAAATAAATAAAAAATGATTATGATGTCAACAATTTTTAAAAGTACTGTAGAACAAGATAATATGGTTATATTTAATACACAAACACAAGTCAAAAAATAATAATGTAAAACAGAAACCTTGGAATATTAATTTACCAATGTCAGGTTTAGACATTAAGTAGTATCAAAAAATATTCTTAAGTAAATTGAAATATAGATTTATCAAAAATAGCATATGTAGCCAGAAAGAATTGTTAAATAAATAAAAAATGATTATGATGTCAACAATTTTTAAAAGTACTGTAGAACAAGATAATATGGTTATATTTAATACACAAACACAAGTCAATGCTTGCAATAAAAATGATATTGATGTTGCAAGGTCATGATGTTTTGTGCATTTGAAAACACTTTAATTTGGATAGGCTTGATTTGCATATGTAGCTATACTAACCTAAAAAACAGTCTACTTATTTATTATCTTTTGAATTGTGTTCTAGAAATTGTTATTATGTATAGCAATAAACCTGGGCATTGTACTCTTGTGAAATGGTATGTGTACAATATAGATCTATCTAACTATATAAGATGCCCTTTTTTCTGTATTCCTATTTTATTATCATAGTGGATACAGAATTTGATAATTTCATCCTTCCACATGATTCTACACATCCATTGCAGTGTACATAATTAGTATCTAACCTCTTTGCACAATATTATGTCATTAATACTTTTTGTTATTGCAAAGTGGGAAAATGGGCACACAGTCTACCTTGTGCGTGTTCCTTTAGTAACTATCTCACAATGCCCAAAATGCTCCATTTGCCGTTCCACTAGGTAACCACAGTCATTATGGTTTTGGCGAAACCCTCACCAGTGACAACATGATTTTTGCTCACTCACAACATCCGAGATCAAGAGGTGGGTCGAATAACCGATCCACTTGAGTTTACAATTGTGATGCCGGCAAACAAGTGGAACGGAACATGAATGTGGTCCTTGTGAGTCTCTAATGAAACATAGCCCTTATGGTAAGTGATTGCCATTGCCTGTAGTCATTTGCAACACTATGGTATAGACAATGTGTTGCCAGCCATCATGATGAAATAGAGATGGGATAGGATAGAGGAGATCAAATAGATGAATAGAAATATAATAAGAAGAGGAGCAAGTAGGCCATCAGAATAATTTCAAATTCATATTCTATTTATATCTAAAAACTGCAATCAAGATGATTTGTTTTTTTTTTAAATTATGAAGTAAAAGGGCGAAAGTGGTTACCATCACCTATAGACGTTTACAACACCAAGAGCAGTGCCAATGGATTGCTATCCTTTAAGATGGGATAAAGAGTATAGAATAGGGGTATGAGACAGTGGGATAGAACAGGAGAAATGTGATGGAAGGGATGAGTTGTGGAATTGGAATAGGGGAGGGGATATGAATTGTTGGTAAGGACGAGGGGGAGGTGGTCATAGGTACTCTTACTCTTACACACAAAACAATATTATCTCAAGGCTAACCATTTCACACTGATATTCTGCAAGAGTGTGGCATCCAAATGATTCCAGTGTGGCTCCACCATGTGAAATATAATAAACAATAAATTAAAAATATATTAGATCTCTTTGAAAAAAAAAATGATTGCTTGATTTCAGCATGTTTATTCAATCTGTTATACAGAGAGAAATTTTCAGAGCAATAATAAAATAGAATTCAAACATGACATTAAAATTCATGCTGTGTTCAAGGTTGCATTTATGGCTACATTGAACTTATTCAAGTTAGAAGGTTAATGGGACATTCACTTTGTGACCTTAAATTTATATTAGCAATAACACAGAGCAATATTAGAAGAGTTTGTATTCTATCATCATGGCTATGTTCCATTGGAGACTATGTTTACAACTGCAATTTTTCCCGTTCAACTTGCTTGCCTTTGTTACAATTGTAAACACAAGTGGTACAGTTATTCGACCCAACTCTTGACATGGGTTGTTGTGATCATTGTGTGATCGAAAATGATGACAGCATTACTGATGTTTTCCCCACGAGCACAATGACCGCAGTCGCCTTGTGGAATGGCTAATGGAACATTTTGCGTGCTGTGAGCTACTAATGGAACACGCTGTATGTGGTGCAGATCAAAAGTACCAGAAACATCAAAAGAAAATTAAATAATATGCCACACTTATAACCATTAAAACATAGTTTTAATCACCAAAAGTTGAATAAATATAAATTTGTAATTTATATTTGATATGAATAATTGGTCTGAAGGGAATATTTCACAGAGGTTAATCATCATCATCCATATGTGGAGTGGAGGGAACCACTTTCCATCAGATGGGCTATGTATCTATTTACCTGCTTTAGGCAATAAGAAAATATTACTAATGTATTCCTTATTTTATAATCTACAAACTAAAACACACATTGTATATCCTCAACAAGTTATGTTTGTGTTATGAGTAACATACAATGGGCCACTCTGAGGCCAACCCCAAACTATAGTTAATAATGCAAAATTCATTTATGAAATTTACTATGTCAGGAATAGAACTCAAAGCTTCTGCGCTACAGTGAGATAAGCTCATAAAGGCTTAAGACACTCAACCACAGTGTTGGCTATGGATAAGTCTTAAAAGAAATTTACATACATCTTTTAAGAACCTTTCATATCCAACAATAGAGGCACAAGGAAGGGAGAATGAAGGTTTAATGTGTCATAATAGGTGGAGCATGTGTCTTTGTTTGTTAAATGAAGTCTTTACAATTTATATTATAAGCCAACATTTTATAGTAATAGAATATAAAATGAATGAAAAAATATTTTGGAACATTAATTATTTAATTAATAAAACCTGAACATTTTATTTTTAAAATAATTAGGTAATTATTTTAAAACTGTAGCTAGTAGTAATTTCCTAACTATAAATAAACTGCAGTTTGTCCATATATTTTTTTTAAGTTTTCAGTATTTTACACTGACATACAAGTATGGAAAGATAGTTATAATTTTATTAATATCTCTATGTACATGTAAAGTTAAATACTTGTAAAGTAACTTACCAGAAACAAGTGCAAGGTCATCTACTCTCTTAAACCTGCCAATCATTTGTCGGTGCCTTACAATTTCTCGCGCCAACTGCCTGCTTACACCTGGCAACGTCATCAACTGCTCCTCAGTTGCAGTATTCACATTCATCAGTTCAGGGTATTCCTCAGAAGGCGGCAAGCTAAACGTGTGGCTTAAACTGGACTTGTTTAATTTATTCCGCCTAACAAACGTCCTGAATGATCGCTGGCGACCACCCTTACTCCTCATCGAACTCGAACTTTGCCCCATTACCACCGCCACTTCGAAATTATTGTAAAAATTTCAAAAAAATCAAATATCGATCATTGCACCAGCACTAATAAAAAAACTATTAATAGATTACCACTTTATACTATCACCATTTTCCTCGTATCACTACACTGTAAAATTAATTTTACGTTACACAAACTGCAAATCTCAGCTTGATCACGATTATAAACGGAAATTTTTGTAAAACTCGAAATATAAAACCAAAACCCCCTACATCAAACGAAATCCAACAACCAACAATGGAAATGAAAACTTTGATTGACAAAATGACAGTGACAAATAGAGATGCGCACATAGAATTTCAATTAATTTTCTTATATCAGTTATACAACATATGTATATATCGATTAGTAAGTACAAAAAAGTAACCGATGAAAACTATTTGTAATTTTTATAAAAGCATAGAAATGACAAATATTTAAAAATTTGTTTCTTTGTTGGCTTTCCGGTATCTCCTGGACTGCATAATAAATATTTTTAATTTATATTGTGAGTTATTATAAAATGAAAAAAAAAAATAATGGTAATAAAGAGCCAAATTGTAAAAATAACTTAATTCGTTAAACATCACAATGATTTTCTAGAACATTATTTACTGCATAATAACAACTTCAAGGGAACTTTGACTCTTACGACAGGCCGCCCGGCTGCGGCAAAATTGTATTCTTTCTCCGTTCCTGCACAGATTTTCCTTTGGGTTATATAAAAAAGTTGTTGTTTTCTAGGTAATTAGTCGTTAATTTTTGGCTACGATATTTATTCACATAACAATAATGGTCCTAACAGAAAGGTTGATCTATTAAAATATTATTATATACTGTACGTACCAATCCAATCGATTCAATTGATTGATATCAAGTTTTGTTTTTTGAAATCACTAATTCAATGACGTGTTTGATGTATAAGGCATGAGAAGCCACAGATAACATATGTTGGAGGCGTTTTGTTATTTCAATAGAGGTAATATGTTATTTTTTTATTTATTTAAATATTATTACCATTTCATTTGGATGCAAGTTCAGGTTTCATTTCTACAAAAACAATATTCTTTTGCGACGGGTTTCACAAATTTATTGGGGTAGGTTTCTTTTTACAGGGGATTTACACTTTGGGGTACCATTGCATGTAGCTAATACACGATCACGACACACCTTCCATGATCAAATTGTTCGTGTACTAGCAGAAGGTGATGTCAGGAGCCTTAAGAACAGACGAGCGTGCATGACAAGAGTTATGAATGTCAAAGAAGCAAGTGAGGTGTGTAAGAATAAGCCTAAATGGCGCTCTGTTGTTCGTGCTTACCCCGCAAGGGAACTGGCGTGAAGTTATGTATGTATGTATGTATGTATGTAATACATGCAGGGCCTTCCATTAGTAGCTCACAACGCCCAAAATGCTCAGTTAGCCGTTCCACAAGGCGACCGCGGTCATTGTGAAAATGTCACTAATGACGTCATCATTTTCGATCACACAACGCTCACAACGACTCATGTCAAGAGGTGGGTTGAATAGTCGTTCCACTTGGGTTTACAATTGTAACACCGGCAAGCAAGTAGAACGGGAAAACTCGCGGTCGTTGTGAGTCCCTAATGGAACGTAGTCCATGTCAAAGATAAATCATAGATTGATCATTGAAGGAAGTTTTCAAAAGTAAAAGATAAAATGATCAGAACAGTTCCAGTGTTACTTTATTTAATCAAATAAATATTTCAGTGTAATAATGCCATATCATCCTTTACACATGTGAAAGGTTAAATATCCCGTGAAAATATCCAGTATGTCGATACCATTAATAGACCGCGCCACATTTTAGGGTCATTCTTAGTTTAGCAAACAATAAAATTGTCATCACAAATGACGCTTTATCATACAAAATTATGTACTGCATTGATTTATAGGTAGCTAATCTAAGAGCCATATATTTTGGCGCGATCCACATACTTTGCATTTAAAATTCTATTATTATACTGCATTTTTAATGAGTTAATTTACTATTGAACAGGATAGCAATAAATATGCCATCAACAACTACAATCACTTATGAAAATATACTTCTAAGCACAAAAATTACATATTATTATAACTAATAGTTACAATAATAATACATGTACTTATATAAACAGCATCACTGCTAAAACTCTGTAACGAAATAGAATTACAGAGAAGAGTGCTTACAGACTGAAGTTAAGAAAATAAATAATCATGAAGCTTTATGTAACTAGATCAGGGCAGATGGGTATATTTCCATGTCCCTGCTCCACCTGCGGTGGTGTTAGTCAATGTCCCTAAATGCGATTTACTTATAGCGTTAAAAAATAACGCTTCATATAACGAACAGCTACATTAGTGTCATTGTTTAACGTCATTAATAATGTCGCATTTCAAATTACGCATTAGAGGGTCCATTAAAGCTAGCTGAGAGTCGAAGCGCATCGAAGCGTCAATCTAAAAGGCAAATTCACCCTTATTTTCACAACATAAATAAATGTTATATAGATAAAATAAATTCGCGCGCATTCTACGGAATACGCGCATCTGCGAGCAACCAACGCTAATTGGTGCGCGCGTATTCACGCGAACCCAAGTCCCTTACTACATGAACCAACGCGCGAGTTTAAATCACATCCAGTCAATTAGTGGGAACTAGTGTCCATCACTATTAAATGTAAAAGCGTGCGAATGCGCGGAAATTCACAAGAATACGCGCAACTTCGCTTTCAGGCTGTCTGTCTTTTGAAGCGGAGCGATGCTACAGAGCAGAGAAATATTAATCAATAGGATTGGCTGCCTCTCAATTGACACAATTGGTATACAATCCTATTGGTTAATATTTCTCCGTTTCTCCACTTCGCAGCCTCGTTTCACTTCAAGGGACAGGCAGCCTAATTGTGAAGAATTTGACGGATCGATACGCTTCGCCTCTGCGCTAGCTTGAACGGACCCTAAAGCTGCTTGTGCATGGAATCGGAGCGATGCTGCGTAGCGAAGAAACGGACAAATATTGACCAATAGGATTGGCTGCCTATCCATTGATGCAATTTTTATGCAATCTTATTGATTAATATTTCTCCGCGTCTCCGCTCCGCAGCCTCGCTCCGCTTCAGTGGACAGGCAGCCTATCCCTTCAGCCTCATGTGCCTGACACAGTCACTAACAGTAACACTATTAGAGAGATATTTAGGCAATAACCGACGGCTCTGTGCGTTTACCTCTATATCAGTTGATCGATCCGAGCACAGAACATTCATCGCTGCATTACATCTCGCGATCATGCAACTAGATCTCTTGATCAACGAAAGATCAAACGTTACATATAAAAGCACGCTTCAAATCAGAAGTAAACCATTCTAGGTATTGTTGGAAAGACGACTAATTTTAAATGAGGAATCGAGTGTGTCAGCTCCAAGTTTATTAGCATATCTTACTGAAGAGTAGGGAAATGAACGAAGCGTATGTAAGCTTTGTGTATACCTAAAGTTATCCTCACTACAGTTACATGTTTGAATATTGAAACAAAATCAAGGACGATAATCATATTGCAATTTTATAATCAACTGCGCTCGCTTACTTAACTAAAATCACGTGAAAGAAAAGCATATTTTTCCTTGACAACGTCAAATTCAACATCATCAATGAAATTGCATATAAATAATTATTTAAACAAAGATATAAAATCAACAAAATATCACCATGTTATGTATAAACACAATCACTGTCTGTTTTTTTCTAAAACTTATTTTTTTATTCAAATAGTAAATATCTTATACACTCAAACATTATATCGTTCGATTTGGTCTTCTGACCATCGCTTATAATTAGTATTATTTTGATTTAAATAATAATAATAGTTAGTTTCGATAAGGGATAATTCAAAAGACCTGTCTGATAAAACTCCATATTAAAAACGCCGAAATGGAATACAGCTCGTTACTATTTGTAAAATTTCTAGTAAAGTTTATAAGTATCACTCCGATGGTCACAATCACGACGGACACGTGATAACGGGGGTGAGAAGAAGCGTGCGGGCGGCAAGGACGCCTAGAAGAAGCGTAATTAAATAGAATAATGAAATGAGTTACTCAAACGTCTTTGTGTCGTTATGATCCCTGCCGTCCGTATACATCTAATCACGCCCGCTGTCACGCATCCCCCTACAGTTACATACAAATTTACCAACCCATAGCAAACAGGTATCTGTGCTATATATCTTATCCACAGCCTTCTACTAATCTAAAGGGTATAATAGTTACAGCTAGTACTTCATAAAATTCAATCACATATTGATACATAAGTAAATCCAGCAGGAAATTTTGAAATATCCTCTATCGATATTGTTTAACAACTAAATCTTTAGCTAAATACATAAATATTGAAAGCTACCATATTGCGAAGCATAACAAAACTAATGTTTTTGAGAATCTATTTATTAAAATCACTAAGCCTTACCAGTTTCGGCTGTTTAAAACTCTAGCGGTGAATATAGCGAATATTGATTATTACAAAACAAGTAACTCTATAGTTCAGGGTCGGATCAAGAGGCCACCCTCTGTTTTAAGAGAATGCTCAAGAGCAATGCACAAATAAAACACCACAATATGTTTCTAAAAGTTTCCACAGGCTATGTTGAGTATTATTACACACAGTCGAGAATCTTTGAAAAATCTGCATTGGTATCGTGTAAAAAATGCCGAGTTTAAATGTGACTAGTTAAATTCTAATGTCTACATTTTGTTAAGTACAAGTTGGTGCGTAGCAAGATAATGAACCCAGGAAAAATCTAGTAACATGAAAAAAATTGACAAGAACATTTTCGACTATACTAATTCACTACAAAGTTGACGGAAATAATATTATTACATTTGGAACGCCAACTTATACTGGACATATTGTATTAATATTTCATTCAAGGAAGCCTGGAGTATATATAGATCATAGCTCATTAGAGCAACCCGACGACCATCGGATCGCCTCTCTCGCAAGCTGTCCACAAGTGGACGATTAATGAATCACTCGGTGATAACTTGCTGCTCGGAGTGATTCAAGTATAGATCACCGATCAGTGATAAGACTATTCGGTAATTCGTGGACAACGTGACGTTCACTCGAAGAAACCTTCCACCTTTAAGGTCGCCAGAATACAGGCGTCCTTATTTGAATTCATATTATTAATTTTAGACTTATTTAGAAGTTAGAAAAGAATGGCTTCAAGCACTTATTTGTCATTTGTCACATTTTACTGGGCGGTTGTGATTACTATTTATTGATTTGTTATCTTTTTAAATTATAGAGTTACTTGTTTTTAATTTAAAGTATTCGATGAGGATGTTATGTGGCTAATACATTAAAATAATTTTTAAGTATTAAAAAAAATGTTCTACGTAAAGAATGATATCACAGCGATAGACGAAGACAAAACGTAAATATAAAATCAAACTGATATTTTGACTAGTACACAGTTCAAACAAAAAACAACTGAGCAAATCACTATTACCAAAATTGCATTAAAAATCATATCACTGAAAACCACTTTTGAAACATTTTTACAATTGTTTGAGTATTCTTATATTACTTCAATACTTGAATACAGCGACCAACTATTGCAAAAGTTACTTGGCGAGCAATTATTTTAACCTTAGTTGTCGAAGAAACACCAAAAAGCCTGAATATTATAATACTTATAGCTTATAGATCCTATCGCGCTTGGCTTTTTATCTTTATTTTTACTTATTTTGAATAACAACTTTTGAATTTGAATTTAAAAACCCGATCAACTTACCTCTCGTTTACACCATGTTAACGAGCAGGAAATTGGCGAGAGAAATGGGCAGCGCGAGTATGTAACACGTTGCTTATACATACTCGTTCTCCGCACTTTTCTGCTTGCTATCTTGATGCCATAGAAATGGGCATATGTAAAAAACATTAATAGCCGGTTCCTATATCTTACCGACCGTTCATTTGCCTAACTATCGGTTAAAATATGACATTACATGTCAAAATTTAACCAATGGTTTTTTTTTATTGCAGGAGATCAGCAGACAGGTAGACAGCCCACTTGATGGAAAGCGGTTACCATCGCCTATGGACATTTGCAACACCAAAGGTGCTACAGATGCGCTGTTGCTCTCTTAAGGGAGACTGGAACCTGGACACTAATGCCGGAACACAACTCAAGGTTGTTATGGCGACATACTTTAGACCCGGGGTGGTAGCCATCCAGTCGGGCAAATGTCCTACCACCTGGCAAAGAGGTGGTAGGGCACAGTATGCCACCTTGAGTTGTGTTCCAGCATTAGTGACCAGATTCCAGTTTCACTTGGCAGCATAGCATAGCAGCAGTGCATTTCTAACGCCTTTGGTGTTACAAATGTCCATGGGCGATGGTAACCGCTTTCCATCAGGTAGGCCGTCCGCCTGTCTGCTGAACTCATGCAATAAAAAAAAAATGAAAAGTAAGTTATAGGAAGAATAAGATAGGTTAATAAAAGAGAGATGCCAAAAAGACTAGTGCAATTATTATTGCCAGTAACCAAACATACATACACTGTATCATAGAAAACCTATATTCATTTATTAACTCCAAAAACATCCAAAAATTATGTTAAGGCAACCCTAGACTAGTTGTTAACCAAAAAAAGTTTAATGATCTGGAAGAAATATTGATGAACTTTGGATAACAACTGAATTGGATAAATTTTTTTCGAGAATTTATAAATCAGTATAGGATTTGGACCGCGTATCGTATCTATTATAACTGATATATTAAATTAATTAAACCTAAGTTGAGAAAGGGTTTATTGTATAACAAAATGGAATCAAAGCGTTTCCAACGCTAGATAATTTCCTCCAAGTCCAATAGGAACCCGTGTGACGTGACGTTTTTATAATAATTATATTAAATCAATTACAGCATAGCCATTCAAATTAGACGATCAGGATCGAAAACCGCTATCAAGGCATCCAGGCCCTATAAAAAAGTGGCATCAGCGCTAAACGAATAGAATCAAATGTATGGGAGTGACATACTACTTAAGGACTGTCCATACATTACATCACATATTACGGGGGGCGGGGTGAGGGGGGTTGACGCAGTGTGTCATTATGTGACAAGGGGTGGTAGGGGATCCTACATATCGTGACGTCACATTTCAAACTCTAATATATTTAAGCTTTAAAAGACGATTTAAGATTTAAGAGACGAACTATTAACGAAAAACTTCAAAATATTATCGACTCAATCTGTATGAGCAGTGTTTCAATTATTAAAAGACTAGCTGATGTCTGCGACTGTATTTATTATTCCTTCAATTAAAATTTTATAGATCGCAATACCTTATAATGCTTCTTTATAGACGACATTCAACATACACTGATTCGGAACATGAACAAATAGGTTGCTTGGTTGACTTACACGGGAGAATTAAGTAATTAAAGTTTTTTTAACTATCCTCATCCGTGCAGGAACGGAGAAAGAATACAATTTCCTGCGGCCGGGCGGCCTGTCGTAAGAGGCGACAAAACAACCCACAGCCAAGTGGTAGGGCATTTGCCCGACTGGATGGCTACCACCCCTGGTCTAAAGTATGTCGCCATAACAACCTTGAGTTGGGTTCCGGCATTAGTGACCAGGATCCAGTCTCCCTTAAGAGAGCAGCAGCGCATTTGTAGCGTTTTTGGTGTTGCAAATGTCCATAGGCGATGGTAACCGCTTTCCATCAAGTGGGCCGTCTGCCTGTCTGCTGATCTCCTGCAATAAAAAAAAAATATATCCCACGGAAACTCTTTAATTTTTCGGGATCAAAAGTATCCTATATGTTGACCAGGGATATAAGCTACCACCATACAAAATTTCGTATAAATCGGTGCAGTCGTTTCGGAGATTAGCCCGTACAAACAGACAAACATAGAAACAAAAAATTTGAAAAAAATATAAATTAGTTCTATTTCACTTCTTATATCCTCCTGACTCGGTTTTTAGCATATTTTTCACTGTACAGAAATTCGACCTCTACAGTTTTATTATATGTATATAGATAATTTTAATGGAAATACTGCTGTTTTAATTTAATATTTTCTTGATGTGAAATTGCAAAATAGTGACATCACACTAGGGCGGGTAGAATCTCACGAATGTGACCAGGTGCGAAAGAACGGGGGAGAGGTCAAAAAAATCATGGAATTCGTGTGACGTAATTTGTGGATGGCCCATTAGCGAAACGAACTATCATACCCATACATTTTCTTTTCTATTAATTTAGCGCAGATGCCATTTGTTTACAGGCCTAGAGCATAAAACTTACAGTCTTACAGCCTTCAAAATCACGTTACAAGTTGGCCCAAGAAATGTAGGCTTGTCATCAATACTTATAGATAATTTGAAATTATATATTACGCATGTAATAGACGACACAACTAATGAAAGCGCTCCTAGTTTCAATGCCTTCTTAGATCATTGCTCAAGCGCATAGAATCGAATTATTATAAAGTTATGCATTTTAGCCACCTAACATTTAGTTCCCGTTTAGAAAAATAGACAATCGATCAACTACTACCCATCTCATTCACAAGTATTAAATATTTCCAAAATCTTCACCGTAGCTATACATTTGAATTATTATGATTTATAAAAAAAACATGGAGCTTGTTTTTGACACACTTCTTACAACTTTATAACGCTTCAATGAAATACCAACCACCCTAAAAAAGGTTGCTGCATTTGTACCATATTATTTTCTAATATTCTTAAATTAATCTCTAAATGATTGAATCTATACTGCTTTTGAAATAATTTAATATAAATAACTAATTAAGGGATATAGGGTAAACAGTACCATGGTTGGCACCCAACCAAGTAAATGGCTCCTAATCAATTAATTCAAGACATTAATAAAACACTTAAAAATTTCTAGCCATACAATATTATTATTATCATTGTATGGCTACAAAGCTAAAAAATAGGATTTTTCAGCTTTGTACGGTATCATTGTATGGGATGGTATATTATCCCCCAAATTCTGCAAAAGTCTAGATTTGGATTAACGTTTATATTGTTGAATCTATAAAATTATAAAAATGTTTGTTTCTGGACTGTTTTCAAAAGCGTTAGGGCGCTTTCTGACTTGGATGATTTGTTACGTTAGTACGCGCAAGTCCAGTCAAATTTTAACGTTTATTACGCCTTACAGTGTATTTTGCGAAAAATATGGCATGCGAATCCAGATAGGGGACGAGTGAGAGCGCAACATTGAACCCTCTCAGCCGTCTGTGAAGCTTATAACTGTGTTGTGCAAAATGACGTGTACGAACTTCAAGTACGCATTTAAGTTTTGTTCGCACATAAGGGCGGTTATAAGACCTCTTAATTTCAAAACACCATATGGCACACTGATGAGGATATTATTTTAGAACTTATTTCATGGCATTATATTTAGAAATCGTATAATAATAAAAGAACTTGGTTCCAAACATTCTTTTCTTCATATCGTGAACGGTAGGTTTCTAAGCGAATCCAAAACTTTAGTTACCGAACGAGTAAATACAATACGAAAACATCAAAGCGACGTCCATTAAAGGTCTGTCAAAAACAAACACCAATTTAAAGTATCACTAGAATTAATTAATGTCCTAATCTACTAGAGTTAATAAGTTACATTATTATATACCAAGATATTATACTTCATATAAATACTTAAGTTTAGGGAAAAGCTATGCTTCTTGTATTAATTTTCATTTATTGTAAACTGCTTCGATTTAAATTTAAGTACTGATATGGTCCTAAAAATTCTTCGAAATTCCTATCTTTTTGGAAGTTATAGTGACCTTTAATGCTAAGCGGACGAGAGAGCGTGTAGGCAAGCGTTTAAATGAAACTACATAATTATTATTTAATAATTTTACTATAATAATAAGCACCAAACCAGGTTTGGAATGTTCAGTATTGCACCACATGTGAACAGAAAACCAATCTCTACAAAAATATTGAAATACACTCACAACATAAAAAAATACTATCAACACCTTCCATTGCATGGTTCGGGAAATTAAAAAAAAAATAAACTTCATAATAATTAGTTTATTTTTCGAATAAATAAATTCGGTTACCAACACAATAAAGGTCACCATTACAATCCAGACTTAACAGTTCAACAGGAATACTCAAACGTGACTCAAAATTAAAATCCACTGTAATTTGACGTCGCACTACGCGTATGCGTTGAACGAAAACGTTGAGTAACCTTTGAGTATAGGCGTGTAATTTACACGCGCATGGCGTGAAATATGCGAGATATGTTAATTTGTCCTGTGAGCAATGTGTTAAAATATTTCAATGGAGATGAACAATACGGAAATGATGAATAAATGTTAAAACTTACGACTAACACTGGTAATTTTGCCATTTTGATTCAGAACAGGCTTCCTTAACTCATTTACATTTTCTTAATTTATAAAGGTTTAACATTATTTTTTGTCATATTCGACCGATTGCATAAACAAAATATGTAATAATATATGATATAGGAACCAGTTCTTAAGGGAAATATAATTGAAGCCCACGAGATTCGATCAGTACGAAGGCAAGAATTATTAAAGTAATATAATTTTTGCATATTATAAATAACAATATGAAACAAAACTAGAAAGGAGGCTATTTTTTACTTAAAAATATTGCATATTTGTCTATTATAATTTGAAGTAAATAATTAAATATTGCTAAAATTAAAACAGTCACTCCTTAGAAATGCTTAACTTGATATTAAAATTATTAAACACGCTTATCACAGGACAACACGCCAGGGCTCAAAATTACACGCGTGCATAAACGGCAATTAAAATGATAAAACGTAAAAAAAAAGTAATAAATAGATTACAAAAAATTATGAGCAAACCAAAGTTACCGTTTTAAAATACATTATTACAATATCCATACATGTAATTTGTTTGTACAAATAGTGACTTCATTGTGCATTAAAAAAAATATTTAACCAATGACTGCACTGCCAGTCTTCATACAAGTTCACATGTTGCGAAACTTTTAATCTCAAAATTTTTTTTCCACAAAAACAACCATGGGTTGGCAATTTAAATTTACTATAAAAAGTAACTTTACGCCAGAACATAATAAAACTTGAGCTATTACTGTCGAGCGTCAGTTTTGTACGATTTTGTAATAAAAACACATCGCACTTAGAATTTGACATTAAAACTGTGGCGTCTAGCATCTGTTATGTGTCAAAACTCTTAGTGCTAACAATTTTTTTATTTATTGTAGGTGTTCAGCAGACAGGCAGACGGCCCACTTGATGGAAAGCGGTTACCATCGCCTATAGACATTTGCAACACCAAAGGGGCTAAAAATGCGCTGCTGCTCTCTTAAGGGAAACTGGAACCTGGTCACTAATGCCGGAACACAATTCAAGGTTGTTATGGCGATATACTTTAGACTAGGGGTGGTAGCCATCCAGTCGGGCGAATACCTTACCACCTGGCAAACAATACAACAATTTCGGAGATATTAATTCACAAATACAAAAATATTTTTTTCCGTTCCAGAAATAATACTGCTTTAATTCTCCTTATGCAATTAATAGAATATCCGACAAGTTTTACGTTACATATCTTTGTGTCCATAATTTTTCATTACTGTCAGGTGGTAGGGTATTTGCCCGACTGGATGGCTACCACCCCTGGTCTAGAGTATGCCGCCATAACAACCTTGAGTTGTGTTCCGGCAGTAGTGGCCAGGTTCCAGTCTCCCTTAAGAGAGCAGCAGCGCATTTGTAGCACCTTTGGTGTTGCAAATGTCCATAGGTGATGGTAACCGCTTTCCATCAAGTGGGCCATTTGCCTGTCTGCTGAACTCCGGCAATTAAAAAATTAAAAAAGATTTTTATAATGTTTTAAATTGTTCATGTATAGAAATAGCCACATTATAAATGTCTTCAACAGCTACTTCAAAGTAGTAGTTAGCGCAAGACAATAGATGGCATCTACAAACTGTATTGGTTACCAGTCCATAAAAGAAAAAAAACAATTAATAAAAAAAAATCAATTTTTTTGACACTTAAAATGATTGAATGAACGGCGAATGATATGAACGAATGATAACTATTTATTAGTCTTCACTTCTCATTAATAACCTAAAAATGATGATTGCTTATAGAAATCAAATGTATTTTTGTTCCGACTTATTCAAAACGTATAGTAATTTTAATATTGCCAACCACTAAGGGACCGTGTCGTGTATCAAACATTTTGCCCTATCTAAATAAATACTTACGTTTAATATCATAAAACAATTATTACAAATAAAACTCGTATTATTAATGATTAGGAAAGTATTTCAAACATATTTTCGTTTCATGTAGCGTAATGGAAATGTATTGGTAATAATGTTGTTTCTTTATAAAAAAAAATATTGGATCATTTTATTTGATAGAAGACATAACAACTATATACAAATAAATCATGAAGATTTTTACCATTTATATAATAATGAATCACACAAGAGTATTTAGTGAATTGCATTATATCTAAAATACACGAATTAAATAGATTTAACTGATTACAATTCTAATAGTGTAATTATCATCAATTGGGAATTTGTTTTTTTTTTGTAATAAATGGAAAAATCGTATAAAAGTTTAATAACGAATTATTTTTTCAGAACAATTAACAAGTTATATCAAATTAAAAATATATTTTGGAACCCGAAGTACCCGAGTGCGTGTGTGACGTCACTTTCATAATTTCACGTAATAACTCATCGCAGCGAACGCTATGTGTGCTATATAAAAAACAGTTTGTTAAAAAATTATATAATACGATCTTTCAATTCATTATCAAAAAATTGATTCAAATGCCCTGATTAACTGTAACAAAAGTATTGAAACATATCTGTCCCCATAGACAATTAGCATTAGAGCTAAACAAACAGCGTAACAACATGTCATTCGCATGTATCTTCTATTCTATTCGTTTCGCGCTAATGCCACTTGTCTACGGGGCTTGGAATATGAATAAATTCGTATCAAATAAAATGCCCCATATCTTTCAGATATTTTTTTACACATAACAATAATCTAATGTATTTTCTTCTTGTTATACAAACAATACAATTTCACTCACAACACCTTCCTCGCGGTTGCCCGCCTCGAGTTAATTACTATACAATTCTTAAGCGTTATTTTGGTTCGGTTTTTGAAATACTGATTCGTTCAGCTGCCTTCTATTTTATACACGAATGGGGGTATATTTTCGCTATTTCTTAATTTAATACGGTCTACGGCTAATTACGGTCTTATTCATATTGAGTTAAGAGTAAGTTTGTAGGCCTGTTTAAGGTTCATAAAGAAGTGTACAAACGGTAAGTTTCAGGCAGAGACTATAGATCTCCACTTGCAACGATCCTGACAAACAACTTTCGCTCCATCTACTTTCATTAACCTCTTCATAACATGCACGTTTATTTGATATGCTTTTTACCTGACCTCGTTTTAACATTTCTGTCATTTGATCATGGTGTGTACGTCGTGGTCTACCGGTACCAACTCTACCATTCACAATATTGTTATACACTCGTTTGTGATTCTATTTTCATCCATCCTCTCTACATGCCCAAACAACCTTAACATTCCTTTTTTAACTCTTGTTATTACATCTTCTTTCAATCCACAACACTCCCTTATTACAATATTCCGCATCATATCATTCATGCTTACCTCACATATACTTCTCAAAGCTCTCATTTCAACTGCATTTATTCTGCTTTCATGCTTCGTCTGCCACACCCAACTTTCACTGCCGTACATTAGTGTTGGCACCAA
Source organism: Dendrolimus kikuchii (assembly GCA_019925095.2). Lineage (NCBI taxonomy): Eukaryota > Metazoa > Arthropoda > Insecta > Lepidoptera > Lasiocampidae > Dendrolimus > Dendrolimus kikuchii. The sequence goes on along the minus strand of CM034390.1, from coordinate 4,637,514 downwards.
CACCCCTTGATGGACAGCCAAGCGTGCCTTCACAGACACTTTTGGCTTTTCATAAAAGAGTTTAGCGCTCCATTCACCTTATTACCTGCAATTACTCTTCTTTCGATGTCATTTTCATGCTTTCCGTAGCAGGTAAACATGCACCCTAGAACTTACTAGAACCCTGGTAAACTTCAACACAGTATAAATAAGACCGTTGAATTCAATTGCAGGATTATAAGGAACTAATTGCCTGAATAAGAGAGCTTAACAATGTCGCGAATTTATTATAGAACAATTATAATACACTTATTTTAAACATAAAGTTATCACGATGATAGTTATAAAGATTTAAACTACTGACCATTTTGGGTTCTTATAGTTGATCTTATTAAGTAACAGATGGCTATGAGAACGGTTTTGTTCACAAAAAGTAACTTTACGACCATGTTGAAAATATTTATTTCACTATACAGTGTAAACTCCATGTAACGTCACTCGATTTAACGACAACTCCCTTAAGCGACGAAATGACTTGGCTTTGGTTGGTTTAGCTTGTCTTCCATACAATGATACACTCGATATAGCATCACACCCACTCTCAATAACGACAACAATTAAGTAATAAAAAGTATCTTTTAAGTTGCCAAAATTAGTAAAAGCTGCGCAGCTGTGTAATTTATTTATCGGGTAATAAACTCGACTGTCGGCATCGTGCATACCGAAATTTCTAAGAAATTCCGATATACTTAAATTTCTAAGTACTTTCTTTATGATGAAGATGCCTCAATATCGCAAGATATAAATAAGTAAAAAATACAACAAAATTACTGGTGCAGCAAAAGATGTCAGATAGAAATAACAGATTTCTCTCCATTTAACGGCAACTTTCTATAACGCCATTAAATGCACAGTCCCTTCAGTATCCTTATATAAAGTTCACACTGTAATTTGACAATTTAGTATCTATTATTTGAAATCCGGATTTCAGAAACCGACACAAATTGATTTCGTACAAACTTTGCTGATATATTTTATGTATATATATTTCAACTCGCCCTTACATAAATTCTCTTCACCTATTCAATTACGCGAAAGAGATCGTGGCCAAAGACATAATTGTAATTAAAGTATCATACAAAATATTAGAATGAATGAGACGTTATTTAGAAATAATTTTGATGAAGACACTGAAGAAAGTTTATTATATACTTTTTTAAATTGTCCATTTAACAGAAATACTCTGTTGTTTTCAAATGTGATGAGTAACGATAAAGTTAAAATCTAACATGTTATACATTCGAGGAATTTAATTATATTTATATCTACGTGGACTTTAATTTAAATGAAAAATATACATGGTTATAAGTAAAAAAAAAAAAAAATTACGTCTGCCGGTACCGCTAGTTATATATATATAATATCTGTATCTTATCAAGAATCATTTACGAATCCATAAGAGTGGGGATAATAAGAAAACATAAATAAATAACAAATAAATGTCTTTAAATCTCCGACAACGATCCCATTCGCTTCCATCGCGCGTTCAAGCGAAAGAAGTATTCCAGAGTACCGCGAAAGCAGTCCACACGATCGTTTATCTTACAGCGCTTACATCGGCGCAGGAGCATGTACCGTCGCCGCATCGGCCGGCACTAAGCGAGCAATGTATTCAGTGTTTTGGCCCTAATTCACCATTTCGACGTTATACATATCGTCTGTATGTTATTTCGTTTGAGACTAGGCCTCGCTCTGTTTAAGTCGGTGTAGTACATATTTTTGGTCCTTCGAGCCGGATCGGCACCGGCGGCCTGTAGATGACACACGATAGATCTATCGTGGTTAACTATATCAGATATTATTAGTATCAATGCATTACAATCCTATGAAGAAATATTAGGGGTGTCTACATCTCATAGCGAATAAGGGCCCTGATCGTCGTGAGCAAGCGTCGCTTCAGTCGCGAAGCGGGGCGAGTGTGTGTATGTACGCCTGCCGCACTACTTATGTACCTGGAAATGTTATAAAAACTCTCATATATTCATATGCCCGTGTCTTAATACAAAAAGAAGAATGAATTCGGATACAAGACAGTTGTTTTAGGAGACATAGTATATACATCTGAATTTTTTTCTTATTATCTACTAATATAGTTAAAAAAAGTTATGGCTGAACATAAATATTAAAAAAAAAAAGTTGGTTCCGATGTTTCCATTTCCGTAGTGGAACACTTACAAGCCAACAGATGACGCTGTGCAATCATTGAGATCGCAAACGATTCCCGAACCGTACAAAGAATATATACAAATTTCCAACAATAATAGATGGGCCTAGGCCCGCGAGGCATAGCAATAGTTTCGCTGATAAATCTTCCTTTGAGACGGAGGAGCATTCCATCTCGCTCCTCCACCCATATAGGGCACTCTCTTCATTTCTTTGATTTCAAAGCAATACTACCAAATCATAAATAAAGAAATTTATATTTTTAAGCGCTAATATAATTATACAGAGTGAATTTTTCAAGTAGGCTTGCAGGACCAAATCCTAAACTATGCTAAACAGCGAAAAAAACTCACAGGAGTCACGAAGTTGATTTCAGCGCAAACTAAAGTGGCATCATGAGATTTTTGCTAAATCAATTACCCTTGTCAGGAATCGAATCGGCTGATTTTGAAAAAAAAAACGCGCTTTATTATAATACCAAATCATCGTGTAGCTTGCAAGGATCGATTTCTGTGAAGGAACTTCAAACGTTAGACTAATCGTGTTAATTCGTTCGAATGTGGCGTCTTTATAATGAACTCACCAAATTAAGGCAGACGGCCCACTTGATGGAAAGCGGTTACCATCGCCTATGGACATTTGCAACACCAAAGGGGCTAAAACGCGCTGCTGCTCTCTTAAGGGAGACTGGAACCACAACACAAGGTTGTTATGGCGGCACTCCTGACCAGGGGTGGTCGCCATCCAGTCGAGCAAAGTTTATGAATAAATGCAAAAAAAATCTCTCACACAATCGGTATTAATATCTATTGTCGATTTTTCACTCACTTATTTGTTAATCATTTGTAAAATGGACTATGAACAACTTTCTTTATAATATGCATTTTGTTGTTCGTCTAGTTAGCACATAGTTTGGATTATAATCTGGCCCTTTATATTACATTGTTTTTGCTTCATTTTTAATTATTGCAATCTCTTTTGTGCTTAAATAAATCAAAATGTGTGCTGGGACACATAGTAGAAGTGAAACTTCAACGGACAAGTGGAAAAACGAATCGCAACAAAGATTTAACTTGAAGTTTTACGGGCAGATTGTTAATGTACTTGTCCAATTTGAAAACCTGCCTGTAAAAATGTTGCGATTCGTTTTTCCACTTGTCCGTTGAAATTTCACTTCTACTATGTGTCCCAGCACACATTTCGACTTTTCGCAGGTTTACTGCAAATTATGATTTGGTTAGGTTAGGTACATTTTAATTAATGCATTTTTTATTTAAACATTTTATTTTACCAAACAAAAAAACTGAATTCGATCCAGAACCAAAAACAACATCCAGTCTACTCTAAAATTATGCCGCTTTTCACCGCGGCCGTAACGCTTTTTCGTGACAGAAAAATCCTAAGACCCCATCTATGTAGAAGTTTCACTTCAATAAGGGATAACACTGCACTCACCTATAGGTGTCGGGTGAGATCGGCTAGCACTCCGACGAGGAGTTGAGGTCGATGGGGGGCGGCGGCCGGGCCTTGGCGCGCGTGAGCCTGTCCAGCTCGGCGGCGGCGTCGGAGCGCGCCGCCGCCGCGCCCCCTGCCGGCTCGCCGCGCCCGCCCGGCGAGCCCGTCTTCTTGTACAGCAGCGAGTTGAAGAAGTTCGCCAGCACGCCCTCGTTGCCGGGCGTGCCGGGGCCCAGGCCGATCTTAGCGCCCTCCAACTACAACAAAAACAGAACAATAGTATTTTATCTATCTATAATATTATACAATTCTAAACAAGCCGTGTTTACATTGACGCTATTTAAAAAAAAACTATATAAACGATGGAGAACACGATGCAATTTTTTTTTCTTAATTTCTTGCCTGTTTGTTCGGGATTAACGTAAAAACTACTGGGCCGATTTCGATGCGGTTTTCACTGATCAACAGCAAATTCTTAGACTCAAAATCTGCGCTATTTTTTATCCCGGGAATCTGCCTGTCTGCTATATTCCAGCTATAAAAATTGATGTTTATATGAAATGATACTATGGCGCGCATACGCAAATAGCGTCACATGCGCGTGGTGAAAATTAGAACTACATCTTTTGTCTCATTTCCTCTATAGCATTAACGTGAGACAAATGTATTGTTCTAAAGCGCTTCCAAGCAGGTTCGATTATTCAGCTTATTTATTCTCGTAATATGAAACTCTTTAATGGAATTCTTATATATTTTATTTCACCTAAGCACTTATCATGTCGCATGTTCCGTAATAGGTAACGGAACGTGTGGTATAATAGATGCTTAGGAAATTTAGCACCATTGGACGGTTCAACGTACAGCGTTTTGCTGACGCTGCGGCCCTGCTTAGACTATTTTAATATTATGATATTACTATAAATAACGCTCACAAATACTTTGTTATCGAGTTGCTATTCATCGCTACGAGTGACTATCAACTAAGTTGAAACCAGGGATCAGCATCCAAGCTCAACTAGTATGAGAATAAATTTCTGAAAGCAACAACCATAATGCATCATTTTTAACTTTCGGACAATGTATAGAGGTATGGGAGTTGCATACGTCTAGCCATCGCAGCGGACAACGAACTACTGACTAGCGCAGCGCGGGAGCGCACCTATTAATAGTTGCTCTATCTCATTCGCATATCATCCGTCCCGCTCACACACTGCGCTATACATAGTACTAGCAGTACGACTTGTTAATATTTGTACTTAAGGTTACCGTTTCCAAAATAAATTAGTTCACATCATCACTCGAAAGTGAATACTACTCTCTGCCATCTGAAGTATTATTTAACCTCTACCTCTCGCTGCTACAGAGGCTTAATAAATGCATCTTTGGAGCAAATGCGTTGAAAATAGTATTTACCTGTTGTGTAGGCCTCTGCGTGACCCTTAAGGGCGAGTCCGCCCTCGGCGCGGGCGCACCCGCCTGCAGCGCAGCCAGCTGCCGCTGCAGGAACGCCTGCTCCTCCTCCGCCTGCACTTCGGCCTCACACCTCGCACCACTCTACACCACAAAACATATTACAGGTGGTAATAAAGTCGCCACATAACAACTATGTACCTGTATAAGAGGGATTATTGTGTATTATGTACTGTTACGAGTTAACGGGACTCGAAATAAAATGCCGTTAGAATTATTATATAGTTTATTAGAACTATACAAACACGTATAACACAGTAATGCAAAAGGTCGTAATTTAATAAAACGCGCAAAGTCCATCATTATTAGATTCCCGATATTTTCACACGTCACGTCCGTATCGTAGTCCTCCAGTACTCCTCTCTCAGTCAGGCCGTCGTTTTATACTTCACAAATGCGAATGTGCCCGCCCGGCAACGTCCACAAATGTCGTAGTAATCGTAATCCGCACACCTGGCTGATGATGCAGCCGCAAGCGGCCGTAAACGAGTACAATAGAACAATGGGCTGTTCTCTAGAATAACTAAAAACGTATGCCAATAAATAAGTGAACAAAAGAAGACGATCATAAAAGGATTACAATTAGTTCAAATGCCGAGAGATAATAAAAAGTGCTTTTACAAATTTGTATCGTGGAATTTGTCTTTGTCGGGGCCTAGGTTGTAACAGTACTATTCACTTATAAGGGGCCATCCATCTACTAACTCACACGGTGGGGGGTGGGAGGGGTCCTAAATTTCGTGACGTCACTTCAAATTCTAAATACGATATTTGAACTATTAATGAAAAACTTCAAATATTTCCAACTCTACCTGTATGAAGAACATAGTGTTTAAATTATTAAAAAACATGCAAATAAAAGTAATTACGGAAATGCAGTTTTAATTTGATAATTTCTTGATATATAATTTAAAAAAATGCAATGTCACACCAGGGAGGGAGGAATCTAACGAATGTGACCAGCTGTGACAAGGATTGGGGAAGGATCGAAACATCATGAAATTCTTGGGACTATTGATGTTTTTAGAAATGATAACATAGTACAGGAAAGGAAACAGAATGTTACAAAGCCTAAAAATGAAGAATTACAACTCACTTTCCTAACAGCCGGTTGTACAATGACATCTCTGTAGTAGTCATCGGGTTTACACGACTGCATATTTTCATATAATATACTAATTTTCTTCATGCTGTCCCAGCCTGCAGGTCTGTGAAGCGGAGTAACAAACATCATAGCAAAATATACAGGCAGAAAGAAAATTACAACTTACACCTTACACTTCATTTATTATACTTTCATTATACTTTCATTAAACTAACATACATGCACGTTTCTTTGAAGTGCTTTTTACCTGACTTTTCTTTAACATTTTAATATGGTAGGGCATTTACCAGTCTGGATGGCCACCACCCTTGGTCTAGAGTGTTCCTCAAAGTATATACCGCGGCACACTGGTGTACCGTGGTCATTAATTGGTGTGCCACGGAAAAATAAGGTTATGCTGCAATTTAAACTTTAGGTTTGTTGATTAATAATAAATATTTTTTCGATGATTAATAAATAAATGTTCATTAATATTACTTAAAAAATTATTTTTATTTGTGGTGTACCTCCAAAAATTTTCGAATTCTTAGTTGTACTTTGAGCACAAAAAGTTTGCGGAACACTGGTCTAGAGTATGCTGCCATAACAACCTTGTTGTGGTCCGGCATTAGTGGCCAGGTTCTAGTCCCATCTACGAGTCCGGCAGCACTTTGGTAGCACCTTTAGAGTGTAGGCGACGGTAATCACTTTCCACCACAGTTGGGCCATCAGCCTGTCAGCTGCACTCCAGCAATAAAAAAAACAACACGTACGTGCGATTTGATCAAGGTGAATGAATTGCTTTCTACCGACGCTAACTCCATCATTCACACTGCTGTCATACACTTGTGACTCTACTTCCATCCATTCTCTCTAAATAACCTATCCACCTTTAACATTCCTTTTTGAACTCTTATCACTACATCTTCTTCCAATCAACAAGAGGTCTTTCTCCCACTACCATACTAACTGCATTATGTTTGCTGGAATGCTTTTATCCACTTTCCTGAATCCTTATTAATGTTATCAATAGAAAAGTACCCATGTGTAACAGTCTGTTATGCTTTTTTATTGAATGAGTTCGGCAGACAGGGAGACAGCCCACCTGATGGAAAGCGGTTACCGTCGCCTATGCACATTTATAATACCAACCGGGCTACCAATGTGCTGCCGCTCTCTAAAAAGGGCCTGGAACCTGGCCACTAATGCCGGAACACACCTCAAGGTTGTTATGGCGGCATACTCTACACCAGGGGTGGTAGTCATCCAGACGAGCAAATAAATTTTGTCGCCTCTTACGACAGGCCGCCCGGCCATAGGAAATTGTATTCTTTCTCCGTTCCTGCACATTGTATATACAATTGACCGACTTTCTTGAAATATAGTATATATAATTTTAATACCGGCAATGGACATGAGAAACTGTTTATTCTGGAAATTATTATTTGAATGTGATGAAATAACTCACATAAGAACAGCGTCCTTCTCGACGATGAGCGCCGGCGTCCTGAACGGCAGCCCGTATATCCTGTGCGTGAGGTACTTGTAGAGGAGGTCGCAGTTCTTGTCCTCCTTGGCGCTGGTGTAGAAGAGCGCCGCGCCGTACTGCAGGCAGAACCGCCTGATCCACTGCTGCATGAAGTCGAAGTGCTCGTCGCGGTAGTCGTGCTCCTTCTCTAGAGTACTCATGTAGTCAGTCTGTAAGGGAATAGGTTACAGACTAGAGTTGAGTGGGACATGATTTTAAAATGAGTTTGTAAGAGTAACATGACATTTTGTACTGAACCAGTACAATGTACCACTTCAAGTGAGGCGAGGAGATTTGTATTGTTTGTACCGCGGTAGTACATTTGAAGCCGGTGAGGCGGTGAGCGTTATTCCCTCATTGTTACGGGTTCGGGCATGTGGAAAGAATGCACGATGAAAGAATGACTAAACAGATATACAATGCAAAAGTGGATGGATGCAGAAGTCGTGGAAGGGCACGACACACCTTCCATGATCAAATTGATCGTGTACTAGCAGAAGGTGATGTCAGGAGCCTTAAGAACAGACGAGTGTGCATGACAAGAGTTATGAATGTGAAAGAAGCAAGTGAGGTGTGTAAGAATAAGCCTAAATGGCGCTCTGTTGTTCATGCCTACCCCGCAAGGGAACTGGCGTGAAGTTATGTATGTATGTATGTTGCGTACAAAACTTCCGGTTCGGAAATGTTCGTTAAGAATCGGATGTGATCGGCCTCGGTCACCTCATTTTACTAGCAATCGTACATGTCATGTTGTCCCTCTTTGTCGTGTGAATATCCGTAGAGGCGTTATTGTACTGTTGTCCTCGTTCCGTCCTTCCTCTGACATTTGACGCGTGAGTAGTAACGGGACAACATTTTTGAAGTAGTACAAATTAAAATTTTGAGCCGTATCCATAAGATACCATAAAAATTACCATATACACTGTTATAACAGAAAAATGTTGCAAAATATTGTAATTTTTATGGTTTACTTGGCACCGACTTCAAGATGTAGAAAAAATTATATTATTTTGTCTCTTAATAAACAAAATAAATCCTTAGTCAAAAATCTTTATTAAGTTATTTTATACTTTTTAGTTTTTGAAGTCGGTTTTTTAAACGAAGTTTTTTTATTTGCTCCTTTTTAGTGTCTAGCTATGGGTAGGCCGACGAAAGGTGCCGCGCGCCTTAAAAAATATAGGTCCCAAGAAACGGGAACGGAAAATTTTCATAAAAAAAATGTTCATAAAATGAAAACTACTGGGCCAAACTATGTTAAATTTTTATGGGACCAAATGGCAACTATTCCGCATCAAACTAAAGAAGAATCACGTAAATCGGATCATAAATCTCAGCGTAATCGGTGTACATACATAAAAAAACAAACAAAGTTTAGAAACTCCTCTTTTCGAAGTCTGTTAAAAAGGTATCACAACTGACCTTAGTCGCTACAACCACAATATCTAAGCCTAGATTCGTGGTGAGCACGGCTTCGGGCAGGGGGCTGTCGTCGTCGTCGCCGTTTTCAAGGTCATCTGACAAGTTCCTCGAGGACCGCTTCATGGGCGACGAGGCGCTCGCCTCCATTTCGTCTCCGGGCTCCGTATACCTCTGCCATTTCTGTACTTGCTGCTTTTTACTTTGTAACCTTTGTTCTGGAACAAGATATCAACAAATCAGCCGAGTTGAAAATATGGATGAGTTTTTTTTTTATTGCAGGAGTTCGTAGACAGGCAGACGGCTCACTTGATGGAAAGCGGTTACCATCGCCTATGGACATTTGCAACACCAACGGTGCTACTGCTCTCTTAAAGGAGACTGGAACCTGGTCGCTAATGCCGGAACGCAACGCAAGGTTATTATGGCGGCATACTTTAGACCAGGGGTGGTAGCTATTCAGACGGGTAAAGGCCCAACCACCTGGCTGTGGGTTGTTTTGATAAAAATAGTCTCATAGTATATAGTTTTAATACATTCATAGGCTTATTCTTACACACCTCACTTGCTTCTTTGACATTCATAACTCTTGTCATGCACGCTCGTCTGTTCTTAAGGCTCCTGACATCACCTTCTGCTAGTACACAATCAATTTGATCATGGAAGGTGTGTCGTGGCCTTCCACGACTTCTGCATCCATCCACTTTTACGTTGTATATCTGTTTATTCATTCTTTCATCATGCATTCTTTCCACATGCCCGAACCACCGGAGCATTCCTTTCCTTACCTTCACCCCGACACTCTCTTTCAGACCAACTCTCTTTCTTACTTCGGTATTACGAACGCGGTCCGCGAGCGTCACTCCGCAGATTTTGCGCAGTGCTCGCATCTCGACCGCGTTTACTCTACTTTCATGCTCTCTCTTCCACACCCAACTCTCACTTCCATACGTGAGCGTAGGTACCAGCACCGCGTTGTGTACGGCGAGCTGGGCCTTCTGGCTGAGGTTCTTAGCGCCTAGAAGTTTACCTAACGCTCCATTCAAACTATTTCCCTATAGTTTTAATAAAGCAAACAAAACCTCCATCGACTCCATTTAATGTTAATCTAATTCTACATTCTAAACGGTGTAAAGGAATACACAAGATTAATTCATTAACGCATTTCAGTGCCAATTAAATAAACTGAGTGGAACGGTATTTGATATTTTTACGATTAAATTACTACCAATACACAGAGATCTCCTAATGATCTATTTAATAAATTACTTCGCCTTATGTATATTCATAAGGAACGGATGGCGTGTTGCTTGACAACCGGATTATATCAAAGCGTGAATCATTATGTTCCGGTTTCTTCAGAACAATTCGTAAAAATTTCAACGACATTAAATTATGATTTGTGACATGCAATATATAGTATCAATGATAAACGGACATAAAAGGCATTATATTTTCTAGAATAGGGTAGTTTGACAGTAAAGTCAATTGAGACATGTTTTTATTATCTCATTAAACGCCGATGCCCCTAGATTTTGTACGAGTCAAATAGCGCATTAATTTATATAAAAAACTACGTTTTAACGGTTTTTAGTGCGGTATTTTATGAGCGTGCGTGCATGACAAGAGTTATGAATGTCAAAGAAGCAAGTGAGGTGTGTAAGAATAAGCCTGAATGGCACTCTGTTGTTCGTGCCTACCTCGCAAGGGAACTGGCGTGAAGTTATGTATGTATGTATTTTATGTGACTTTTATTCTGACGGTTCGGCCACTTTTCACTAACCGTGATCACGGACGATAAAGATGTCGAGTGTCAAAGAGTTTTTATTTAACCTACCGCCAACATGTTAATTTTAATTATTTATTTTAAAAGCTCAGAGTGAGCTCTTTCTGCGTTCACCGGAACATAACTTGAATGACAATTTTCTCTTTTTATTTTACCTCCCACCCATTTTAATATATAAAAAATATTAGAGCTAGGCATGTTACTGAAGACTTTTTTGCGCAGCTTGTTCTCTTCAAGCCATAACATGGTGCGAGGCGGTGGTAAATTAGATTAGGCTCCCATGGAGTCAATAATAACCATAAACAAAAAAGCAGTAAACAGAAAATCGGTAATTCATGTACAATCAAGGGTTCCATACAGCTAACCAACATTTAGTGTTATCGCGATTTGTCAACGTAACTATATAAAAGCATTTTCAACTACACCTCCTGTCAGGATACATAGTTGTATTGTACATACATACATACATAACTTCACGCCAGTTCCCTTGCGGGGTAGGCACGAACAACAGAGCGTCATTTAGGCTTATTCTTACACACCTCACTTGCTTCTATTGTAACTGTACTAATACATAATAAAGCTACGTTTTAACAGTTTTAAGCGCGATAATTTATTTCATTTTTATTATTCTGTTTCGGCCACTTTTCAGTAGCCGTGATCACGGACGACAAAGATGTCAATTGTGTATACGAGTCGCGAAAACTTGAGAAAATATTATGTACTATATACATTTTAAAAAAATCAACCCTCAGTTATACAATATGGCGGCTACCCCTGATTTTTATTTGTGTCGCAGTTTTACAATATTCTTGTGTAGCACCATATACTACCTACACCCTTCTGTCTAATTAGTTGTTGCTGGGGATATGACTGTCGCACAAAAAACAGACGGGGCGATGAAAATGACAAAAAAAAAGGATTTTGGTTGTGGTAAAACGACTAAAGAACCCTACAAACACAACCGAAATCTACAATAAGTCTATATTACTATTACTACTATTACATACATACATAACTTTATGCCAGTTCCCTTGCGGGGTAGGCACGAACAACAGAGCGCCATTTAGGCTTATTCTTACACACCTCACTTGCTTCTTTGACATTCATAACTCTTGTCATGCACGCTCGTCTGTTCTTAAGGCTTTTTTTTTGCCAGGTGGTAGGGCGTTTGCCCGACTGGATGACTACCACCCCTGGTCTAAAGTATGTCGCCATAACAACCTTGAGTTGTGTTCCGGCATTAGTGACCAGGTTCCAGTCTCCCTTATGAGAGCAGCAGCACATTTGTAGCAACTTTGCTGTTGCAAATGTCCATAGGCGAAGGTAACCGCTTTCCATCAAGTGGGCCGTCTGCCTGTCGGTTGATCTCCTGCAATAAAAAAAAAAAAAAAAAAAGGCTCCTGACATCACCTTCTGCTAGTACACGATCAATTTGATCATGGAATGTGTGTCGTGGCCTTCCACGACTTCTGCATCCATCCACTTTTGTATTGTATATACTACTATTACATTGGACAATATTAGATATGACGTCGTACCGATTATTGCACTTTGATGCAATCTTAAAATCTAGGCGTCTTGGAATGACGCAACGTTTTGAAAGACACGTCGTCGTTATGAATCATTGTAAAATCTAGTGTTAAGATTCCAGGATAAAAAAATACAAAATCTTTTACATTTTTTACGTTTACCTGTAGGTAAACAGGCAGACGGTCCATCTGGTGGCGTGGTTACCGTCGCCTATGGACACTTGCAACGATAAAGGAGCCGACGCGCTATCTACCTCTTTGAAGCTTTAAATGTCTATTTCATTTCTCATATTCTGAAAGTACGCTTGTAGTTGCCTGATCACAGGAATGAAAACAGTACTATTCGTACTGGGGAAATGATTTTTCCTGCTGTCAAAAAATTTAAAAAACTACACGAACCATAGATACATTCGACTCATGTTCCAACTTTTTTTAAAGACACTATTAAATCGCGGCATGAATTGTAATAAAAAAATATCAACAATTTTGTAACATCATTTTGTACTTCTAATTACTTTTACATACATACATACATAACTTCACGCCAGTTCCCTCGCGGGGTAGGCACGAACAACAGAGTGCCATTTAGGCTTATTCTTACACACCTCACTTGCCTCTTTGACATTCATAACTCTTGTCATGCAAGCTCGTCTGTTCTTAAGGCTCCTGACATCACCCTCCGCTAGTACACGATCAATTTGATCATGGAAGGTGTGTCGTGGCCTTCCACGACTTCTGCATCCATCCACTTTTGCATTGTATATCTGTTTAGTCATTCTTTCATCATGCATTCTTTCCACATGCCCGAACCACCGGAGCATTCCTTTCCTTACCTTCACCCCGACACTCTCTTTCAGACCAACTCTCTTTCTTACTTCGGTATTACGAACGCGGTCTGCGAGCGTCACTCCGCAGATTTTGCGCAGTGCTCGCATCTCAACCGCGTTTACTCTACTTTCATGTTCTCTCTTCCATACCCAACTCTCGCTTCCATACGTGAGCGTAGGTACCAGCACCGCGTTGTGTATGGCGAGCTGGGCCTTCAGGCTGTTTCTTAGCGCCTAGAAGTTTACCTAACGCTCCATTCAAACTATTCCCCATATGTGTTTCATATGTGACGTATTAAATATGTTCATCGGATATAGGCTGTGGATTTAACACCTGATTTCATTAGAGACATAGTTGTTTGTTTAATTAATCGGTTTATATTTACTTTTCTCATATTCGAAATGAAAAGAAGCGTTAATCTCGGGTGAAAGGCCTATTTAGACATTCGAATTATTACCAAACCATCTGGTGCCTAATATGTCACTTTCGCGTCTCGTGTAACAATTTACATTTACATATAATGATTTTTTCAAGAAACTCCATTTAGTAGGACTTTGGGCAAAACTGCGGGAGTTTATGCCACAGCTTGCACACATGCGGTAAAAAAAAGCGAGGAGGAGGTATGGATATGAACTCCCAAACGAATTTACAACTTTGTATGCTAGTACAAAATCTAGGAAGCTGCGTCGTTTTGTAAGACGACAAAAGCGTCCGAGATGATTTATCTGTCATATACAGGATTACGGCTGCAAATACATACATACATACATAACTTCACGCCAGTTCCCTTGCGGGGTAGGCACGAACAACAGAGCGCCATTTAGGCTTATTCTTACACACCTCACTTGCTTCTTTCACGGCTGCAAATAGGTGTTTGTATTTTCGCAAACTATTTCAATACTTCAAATAGCAATATTTGAATCGTTAAGTTAATAAATAAATAATCACTTAATAAGAAAAAGGGGAAATCTATTATTCTCTATAAGATCCGTGTACATTGAACAAGGTCTAATAAATATTTATAACCTACGCGTGCCTAGTACGATGACATAACTGTTATTATAATGATTTTGTAAAAGAACCTGTTTTGATGAGCATCATTGATAAAATAAGTAATACACCAGTCTGTGATATTTACTTTACGTATGAATAAATATAGTAGGTTTATGTTTAAGATATCGGTTACAGTAGTAAAATAAATTGTTATTCACATTTTTGCCTTGGAAATATCTAACATCAATGCGTACAACTAAGTTAATCTGCACCCTTACATATCCCTTATACCCTTTTATTCACCTGTATACAATTAGTTCTCCTCAGCTTGAAGTCATGTTTTTAAATAACATATTTAAACATCATTAAGCTTTAGGCAGTGGTCAGTAGTTATAAATACCGTAGGCTGTGTATAACATGACGTTTTTAAAATACACTAGTGAGGTCACTTTAGACGCCTGGCGCGGCGTCTGTACTCCGCGTCTGCTGTCATCTCGACTCTCGGGTACTCTAGCATAAGCAGGGGCGTAGTTATAGAAAATGGCACCTAGGGCACGCATCATAGATGCGCCCTTTTCGTAAATTATCATCATAGTTCATTGTATATAATTTGATTTTTAGATTTAATAACACTGGCCCACAAAAACTTGTCTGTACTTTGATCACATCTATCTATTCGTATGTATTTCGATGCGCTGAATCCGAATCCGGGGACCCAATCAATCAGATCTTCAAAATGTTGAGGGTGTATAGACCAAATTGATTAATTGGATCGTCAGATTCGGATTTAACGCATAGAAATACATAAGAATAGATGGTCAAAGGTATAGACCAGTTCTTTTTTCGTGGACCGGTGTAATTGACGATTTTGCACATCCACCTTCGATAGACGCGCCCGGGGCTAGTGCTCTACTTACCCCACCCTAGCTACGCCTTTAAGCGTGAGGGCTCGCATTTTGATGACAATTGATCTGTTAAACAAATCTACTCACGAGAAATACTATTCTATTCTATTTTTGTTCTAAGTGGCGCCAACGCATAGGCATTGATTTTGCCAATGACACATAGAGAGTAAAGTAACAGGAGAAAGAGAATTTATAGAAAAAAGGCTTTAATTGGTATTCAATAGCAAAGACCTTCTGTCATCCTGAGGACAAAACAAACATATATTATGTTAAACTATCTACACTATAAATAAATGTTATTAAGCATTAAAAATGTATATTAAATTACATTAAATATATAATTAACAGAGCTTAGACTGACAGGGCGGGGGAAATCTCGTGGTAAGATATCGTAGAGCGGGGTTTTAATTTTATTGCAATGGAAGAAAATATGCTCCAATGTCCCTTCAGCTAATCCACATTCACAAAGGGAGTGGTCACGAACCCTGATCTTGGCTAGGAAAACTGGGGAACAACAGTGACCCCAATCTAAGGCGTATTATGCAGGAAACAATTTTTTTAGGGAGATAACGATGTTGGAAAAACCAAGGTTTTCTGTGTACAAACGGTTGTAGTTGGCCATAGTGTTTTCCAACAGTTTGGCGAGATGTTTGCCATAATCGGTCCCAAGTTTCATACATTTGTGAACTGGCCAGTGCACGCAAGTCACGAGGAAAGCATTTCCTGAATTTAGGGCAACCTAGATGGATGGCTTCGTTAGCACAGGCATCAACAATTTCATTGTCTCGAATACCACAATGGCCGAGAATCCAGGCTAACGAGAAATACTGAAACGAGTTTAGACGTTTCCACAGTGATCATTAATGTAACGTCAATCTGACACTGACAGCGATATCTACCGTCGGTTGATTGTTATTTTTTATTGATTACACGGCTTTTACGCATCTCTGATAGATCATATGATTTTACATCCTTCAGTATGGAAGATGAATAATAGATAAAAGCTAATTGTGTAAATCTCCTAAATCATACTCGATTAAACGGTACTAAGTTAATTTATCTTCTCTATTTATAACATTTTATTAGTACGAAAATGAAAGGAGGTTACCGATGAACAAATCAAATGAAATCAAATAGTTACAGGCATAATTCAATTTGTAGTATCAGAGCCTACTTCGTAAATAGCCAGATATTTTTATTCAATATCATTGCTCACCCGTAATCTAGACAGGTTCAGTTTAATGTTGCCGCCTAATGAGAAATCTATTTTATTATATAAAAATATTTTTTTATATCAACCAAATCGATCCTAAAATTGAAAGGCTTAAAAAGTACCTCTTAATAAATTGTTTAGGATGTCCGACAGACTGCTTTTGAAATCGAATCGCATTGATCAAATATTATGCTACAAGTGTCGCGGAGTCTGACGCAACGGTGAGTCACCAGCAAGAAATAAACTTTAACCGGTACTATAAAGTGTTATGTCGAGCTTATTATTACATTCCCATAGCCAAATAACAGAAAAATTGAGGCAGTGCTTCACAGTCTATGGACAACGAGAGGTTCCGTAGACAGGGCTTTTTTTTAGCCAGGAGAAATCCTTTTGCGAACGGCGACAAGGGCAAAGCCTTGGGGGTATAATTCGCGGCCCGTATGTGGGATTCGCCAGATCGCGGGTGGCACTAGCATCCCTAGACATAACTAAACACGCCACTGCCCAGTTAGGGTTAGCCACTATAACCCCTGGTTGTTCTGTCCTGCACCTTATGCCAGGGCTACGGGAAAGCGAAAACTATCCCACAGTCCGCGTGCCCCGGCAGACCTCGAATGCCACATTCACTGCCGGGACGACTACTTTTATCCCCTGGCATTTTCCAAGTCTTGGCTCTGCGTGGGGCGGTTCCGTAAACAGGGCTGTTCTAAGCTTATTGGGCGCCCCTTAGTTCTCTAATCTGTCCTGTTCGTAGGTGAGAAACGTCGCTTGCTTCCGTTATTTCGCTACGGAATCAAAAAAGCGGGTAAGCGAAAATACCTCATCATAAGGAACATAATTATATTATCACTAGCATTTACCCGCGACATTGTCCACGTTGGACAGGTAATAAAGATTGCAGCTATTTTGCTAAATATAAAATCAAAAGTTATTTTCAGCGGCGTAATGGATTTTTTAGTATGGAAATACATGAGTCCCGGAACTCGGGATGAGTAATGTTACTAAAGCCATACACAACTACAATTATTTCACTAAAGTCTTCAACGTTCAGTGAATATTTCGCATCGGAGCAAAAAAAATTCGACCTGGCCACTTTAAACCTCTCCCGAGATAATTCCCGAAGGATTCTCGGGATATAAAGCACCGCAGATTTTAAGTCCGAGAATTTAATATCGATCAGCGAAAACCGCATCGAAATCGGTCCAGTAGTTTTTACGTGAATCCGAACCAACAGACAAACACAAACAAATGTAAGAAACAAAAGACTACATACACTTTTACAATATCTTTTTTTAAGACTAAAGTTACCCCACACGACTTTACTTTCCTTTGTAATTAGCCATGGCATCACTAAGAATTCCTTGCGGAAGGTCAGCGCTGGTTATGAAAACAACATTATGCCGAGCACGGGACTTTTTAGGACACCATAATTGATTGTTATGTTTATTATTTTTTGTTTTTTTTTCTATCTTGTCCTAAATAAATATTATCTTTCTTTCATTCTAGTTAAATGTGGCCACTTCGAGTATTTTATTCTTCACGATTTAACCACATAACTATGTAGCGCGAAATAGACTGGTTGGTTACCACTCTTTCATGCAAACACTATTGAACGGATGTTGATGAAAATTTACAGTGCGTTAAATGTAGCTTATGCATCAAAATAAAACACTCTCTATACAGAGAAATAAAATTGAAGTGTCTGTTTGTAATGTCAAAATAACAGCTTCTTATTTAATACATAAGAAAGTAAATACGGTACTTG
This sequence comes from Dendrolimus kikuchii, assembly GCA_019925095.2. Lineage (NCBI taxonomy): Eukaryota > Metazoa > Arthropoda > Insecta > Lepidoptera > Lasiocampidae > Dendrolimus > Dendrolimus kikuchii. The sequence goes on along the minus strand of CM034390.1, from coordinate 4,619,340 downwards.
TATCAAAAAATTAAATTTTAATTTTTTTGTCTGTCTGTCTGTTTGGAGAATCCGGCTAATCTATGAAATGACTGGTCCGATTTTCACGAGACGTACAGTGGCAGATAGCTGATGTTATAAGGAGTAACTTAAGCTACTTTTTTTTTTGGTTCCGCAAAAAAGTTCCAAGCGGTCGAAGTCGCATCACAGTTAGCACTTTATAAAGATGTTGTTTAATTTTTAACATACACACATAACTTCACGCCAGTTCCCTTGCGGGGTAGGCACGTACAACAGAGCGCCATTCAGGCTTATTCTTACACACCTCACTTGCTTCTTTCACATTCATAACTCTTGTCATGCACGCTCGTCTGTTCTTAAGGCTCCTGACATCACCTTCTGCTAGTACACGATCAATTTTTTTCAATAATTTTTAACATTAATAACAATTAAATTGTGGGCACAAGCAGTATTCACATAAAACAGTTTTAAAGAATACAATTTCCATTTACAAATGTACCCATACTTTTACGACGTGTCATACTAGAAATTAACAAGGATGTATATTGTATATGCAGATGCATGACTCATTCAATATAAGCGCTTCAAAAGTGAATTACTGCAACACCAATGTTTATTAACAGATCATTAACATTGCATGTTGAACATGAACAGTTTTAAGGAGAACAAATTATAATAATTAAAAAACATACTATTCAATACAAATATTATAAATGCAGAAGTATGCCTTTTTAACCAACTTTAGAACAGGAGGATGTTCTCGATACGTCGTAATTTTTTTTAAATGTATGTTCAGCCATAACTTTGTTGTTTCTGAACCGATTTTGATGATTCCTCTGGCGTTCGATTCAGTAAACCCTCGAAATGGTTCCATATACATTTTGACAAATCCTTGAAATCAGGCAGAAATGTTAATTTTTTTTTAATATCTTTCATGACTAAACAGTTGAATAGATCTTAACGATATTTGGCAAGGAGATTTTCTAACATGTGGGGGGGGGGGGGGAACATGGAGATTTTTTTTTCTTATAAAACATTATTGAATTAATCAAATAAGGGATGGCAATCTATAAATCCCAAGTTCGGGATATTGAAAAATACATATTTAGATTTTTGATAAGAAATAATGAAGTACATGTTTCAATAGTGTCGCAACTAGGGTAATAAATTGTGTATCAGAGTATGCTAGACCAGTCAAAGTAATTTAATTTTATGTAGATTTATTTATTACTATGAGGGTCTTTCTTGCTCTTCTTTAATGACCTATTTCTGTAATAGTTTATTTACCTTACTATCCGTTAAAATTTAACATAAGCTCCATATAAGTATTTTCTACCGATTGTAAGGCAAGCAGATGAATCTTATGCTAATATATAAAGCTGAAGAGTTTGTTTGTTTGATTGAATGCGCTAATCTCAGGAACTACTGGTCTGATTTGAAAAATTCTTTCAGTGTTAGATAGCCCATTTATCGAAGAAGGCTATAGGCTATATATCATCACGCTAAGACCAATAGCAGCGGAGCACCAATGAAGAATCTTTCAAAATCGGGGGGGGTTTAAAAACAAATTCCACACAGACGACGTTGCGGGCACAGCTAGTAGTTGGATATAAGAACCAGGCCTAAATAAAAAAAAACAAATACAAGCATTCCACTCACCAGGTGTGAGATCCAATTTGTCTATATGGTCGCCGAGCACGGCCGCCCAGCTCTGTAGCTGGTCCAATATCCCCCAGGGTGTGGTCATGGCCACTGTCAGGATGACCAGTGTGTGGGGGAATGTCTCCTCGCTGAGTGCAAACTTGAGCAGGTTCTTATGACCTGGATCACCATCCAGCACCCAAACACTGAGACGCGTGTGGTCTGTTGGCAGGAACCTTAGATAATTTAAACATGCTTATGCCTCCGAGAAAGACTAGTAAATAACACTTGTATGAGTCAATTGGCAGTAATTTCATTGTACAAGTTTCCTCAGGATTTTATTCAAGCATGTGGTAATTGTAATAATATGCAAATTAGGTCCTAAAACTGCTTAAGCAGAGCATGCTATGTTAAACAGGACTCAAACCCATTTCATTGTAAACATATGTACGTTCTTAGCTACTAGGCTAGTGCAATATTTAAATCCTAGTTCATAATACTATTATAATATATAAATGTGAAAGTATTTTTATTTGGTATTACGAAATTTGGAGATTATAAATGAAACTAGGCTAATTTTAAACCCAGGTCAATATTACAACTCTGTAGGATTCAAAATCTAAATTCAAATTCAAAATAAGTTTCACTGGAGAACACTTTTTGAAGGTCATACATATAAGTTAAAATTTAAATTTACTTCCTATTCTTTGTACACCGCTTCACAATTTGTTATTGCTGTTAAGGAGAAGAAGAAGCAAGAATCTTCCCAGCAACATATTTATCTAAAAATTGTTTTTTTTTTTTGTATTTTTTATTCTATTTATATCTCAAGCTCTTTTTTCTAAGTTTTATACAGAAGTATGTTACAGAATTACTTTTCGAAGAATTAATGGATTTGTAGCAAACCGAGCATACACAGTAAGGCAAATACATAATAAAAGGAAATAATATTATTATCATTATAATAATGCCAAGACAGACATACTAAAAGCTTATACTGCAACATATCTCCATAAATTCCTTACATGTTTGGCTAGTGTTGAAACAACACAGCTGTATAGTTCGGACTGGGCGTAACTACGTTCTAAGTCTCAGCCTTTCCTACATAAAAAGCGCGGGGCACATGGGAGGAGGGTGGTTTTAGTGGGTAGTGATTGTTGCCCGTGCAACTTCTCTGAGTCTCCACACAAGCTGGCTTGATTATTCTTCGGATTGCCCCTTATCAAAGGGGAAGCCTTCATGGTCAACTATGGTCTAATCCCTTGCAAAGGACCCAGTTTTGTGCGTAAATAGCATTTCCCCCGCCTTAAAAAAAAAACAGCTGCATAGTGCTCCATTTAATACAAAAACAATTATTAATGGAATGTGGTTTATTGGAAATTGAGAAGTATTTGGTGGCAACTGAAAGGTGATGTTGTACTTACTATACAATTTTATTATCTAAGCATGTGTAAATTTACTTTAAAATGAATAATAATTACAGGGTTAGTTTCTGAAAAGTGACTATTTTTTTGTGAGAAATGTGAACTATATAGTTAACTGTGGCTTTTGAGTTGTCACAAAAGTGTCAGTCGAAGACCTATAAATCGGCTGAGCTATACTGAAGACTTAATACATCAGTAGAGGTTGTGTGGTCCAGGTTTCTGTGTCTGCCGTTGTGGCTAATTGTATTACTATTATACTAATTTGTAATTTAAACACTAGAGATTATACACAAAAGACCACATTCCTAATAGCATTAAAGTTTACTGGCAAAGCTTCAAGATTAAAATATTACTTGCAAGTTCGGAAGATCAAACTTTGTTAATTCCATTGAAATGTTTAGCAAAGATGATACTTTTATTTGTTGTTTATAATTTTAACAATTATAATTATGCTGTGTGTAGTTAGTATTAGAAGTGTATTTCTTGTGGAATCAACACTAAATTTCTCTTTTCTTTCATATTCTCCCAATTCATTCATCTTTTTTAATCTACCTTTACATTCATATCTGTCAATGTCAATCTTCTAATTGAACATTTTTTGTCACATGACTTGTCACTATTCCTACAGCAAGTATATAATTAGAACTAATATAAAATTATTTTAATATCATCATAGCTAATATATTATGTTATTTGGCACCTAAATAATTTTAAATTATGTTCTATACATTCTTTGGCATCAATATTATTATTGCATTGTACTATTATATTTACACTTTCTCATTCATACTAATGTAGTATATAAATGTGAAAGTGACTGCTGTTTATTTCTTCTTGGGAATCTAACAATTATTACAAAACTCAGTACCTACATGTACTTCTTGGGAGTGAAGGTAATGTGTGTTTTGTTTAGGAAATTGAATAGTTTCCTGGGGTATATATCCGTGGCTGGTGGGAATACATTGATATCTCAACATACATCTTTTTTTTTATTCGTTTAGACGCTTCCTACGCCTGTGTTTTTATAGGAAAAAAATTGACAGTCCGAAATATTCATAACTTTTTAAGATTTCTCCTTTGGTAATAATAGAATAACACGATTTATCATTACTAGTCAAACTTTAAAATTGCGCCCCTGTAAAATTGACATTTTGAACATGTCAACATATTCACGCCAGCCATGAATATTTAAAATTTACATGAATAAAGATGCAAGGACTGTTTTAATATAAATATTACTTTGAATTCCACAGGTATGTACTTTTGTATCTGAAATCACTATTTATAATATTACAAAGATATATTTAAAGTTACATAATAATAATCAGTGTCACACCACATTAAATTTGTCAAAGGGGCTTTATGTGTTGGCCTTACCATGTCGCCATGCAAGCCCTCCAAATGTCCGGGCCATTTTTATGACCCGTGGTTTCAAAAGACATACAAACATCATTAACAAAAATACAATTGGTAATTATATGACTTATGGTCAGATCCTAAATATTAGTATTTAATCACTTTTCCTACCATCAGTTAAATTTTGACTTTACTTGTATGGAGCTTATGTCAAATTTTAACTGATATAAAGCAAATTAATGGTCAGTAAGATATAAGAACCAGACGATAGTGGTCAAAAATGACCCAAATATAATTGACTAGAGTTTTCCCCCATACCTATGCCATTAGGTAGTAGCTCTATGTTACATATATACAAATTTAATTAGGTATTTTACCTAAAACCCTACTGTTTCTTGTTACTAAGTTCACTACAACAACAAAGAAACTAAGTCCACATACTCTAAACAACTGTGCAGTGAAATATAGAGGCGAGTTGCAGCCAACTTGATTTGAAGTAACACAATGGATGAGATGTTGTTTATGACAATGTAGGTTTTGGTAGTGAATTATCAAAATGCGATTGCAATGCCATCTATTTTGCCAATCGGTTTTTTCCATGGAAACAACATAATTTATCAGGTTAAAAAGTATCCTAAGTGTTAAGTCGAGTTATAAGCTAGAACTATATTGAGTTTCATTCATATGTATTCAGTAGTTTCCAAAAAACATGTGATCACAATAACATCTTTTTAGTTATTTTCATCTAGCCCATGGGAACCACATCATTTATCAGGATAAAAAGTATCCTAATCCTCTAGTTTCGTTTAAATCCTTTCAGTAGTTTTCACTTGATGTCAATCCACTAGACAGAGAAACACAAAATTCTAAAAATTGCATTTTCGGAATCTCCTAGTCGGAATTATTCCCCTTGATTTTTTTCACATTTTTAAAGGTAATGTACAAACTCCAACCATTTACAGATTTATTATAAAGCTACTATGCAGTAGTTTTATTTTACTCACAAAAAGATTTATTATGGTATAGATTAATATTACAACAGTGAAAAAAGATGACAGCTTTGCATAGTAGCACTGTAGTAATAAATAAGCAACTAGTATTTTTTAAAAATAATACAAGCACAATAACTATTTATAAAGTGTAATTATAAAAAACAGACACTTTCTACTCATTTGATTAAATAAAATACAATATACAGAATATAATTTAACTAAGCTTAATTAAATTCTGTATTCTACTACCCAGTCTTTCAAAACAAATGTAATATTGAGGCTGCTGTTAACTCATTGAAATATTAAATTACTTTATGAAAATGTAAACACTTACCATCCCTATATTCGTCTCTTACATCTATATATGCATATTCGAGCGCAGACCCCTTTTTGGGGTCTTCAACACCTTGTAATTTAGCAACTAAAGTAGTTTTGCCAGTCTCATTGTCACCCAAAACTAATACATTTTTATTAGAAGGTAGTTTTGTGTTCCCTTGATTCTGGACCTCTTCTAATATCGCAGACCTGAAACACACCGCATAAACATTCGTTTTCAAAACGATGTCGTCAGTGAGGTGAGAGGTTGGCCCACATAAATGCACTTGTTCACAGATCATCAGAAACACCGTAATAACAATGTTCGTGGATAATTTAACATACAAAGGTAAAACGTAGCAGCTAGGTCACATATTTCTCAGGTGCACAGCGACATCACGTAGGTGTGACACATTGAATCCCCTATATGGGGAGTGCATGTTACTTGCAAGACTAACAATGAACCGTTACCATAGATTGTCCTTTGCGTCTCCATTTTCTTTCTTTTTAGATTTAAGCCCATTAGATTGGCCGTTTGTCTCCATTCTTCAGGAATTTGAGAAGATAACAACGGCACAAAAGGGCTTTTCTTTCGTTTTCGTTTCTTCTGCCGTTCATACGTCACTCGCGCGATGATGTCGGTGTTGCTCATATGTTGGCAATATTACCATTTTGATAAATCAAAAACGCTGTAAAAAGCCATTTTTAAAATGTCTATATTGAACTATGGATCTAAAAATTCTTAAAATCTATATTAAACACTAATATTAATATGATTATACATAGAGATGTGTTTTTAAACGCTCAAAGGGTATTTCAGTTGGTTTTGTTTCTACACAAAGCTTTATTTATTTCAATACTTGGCAACATTACATTATGTTTTTTAATTTATAAAGTGGCAAAAGGCTTTTAATTAAATATTATTTATTTATAATAAATTTATAAACAAATAATATTTTATTAAACTTTAATGCGAGAGATTTTGTTATGTACAAACTTACAGAATATAGTAATCAATAAAATGTAAAAATTAGTGTTGTGCGAATTTTAATACCAGTTCAACATCCATTTTGACATTTGAACACAGTGTGACCAGAAGAGCAAAATTAAAACATTATTTAGGGATTAGTAAATTATGTCACAGATTATATACTATTAGCGGATTTTAGGAAAATTGAACAAAAAATCCTGTAATCATGTGAATAAATTACTTAAACTAAACTAATTCCTTGGCGAAAAATGACATGTACATGGATTTGATATTAAATCTAACATACAAACAGTTGACTCCAAATACATTGAGCTAAATAGGTAAGTATGGAACTGAAAAAAGACTTCATGAACAAAAGATTTATTTGGCATACCACAAAGTTCATAAATAGGACAACTAAGTACACACTTATGTTTGAAGAATAAATAAAACAACTAGGAAAACGCCCAATGGGGCTTTCTGAATGCCACCTGCATTACGAAGGAAGCGTGCATAAAGTATAGGCGCACGCTACCCGGGGCGTGCCACTACAGTGATGCGGAATAAAGGAGCCTTGGGCACGCGCAACTAGTTTGTGAGCTATTTTATTTTATTTAAGTTTATGGCTTGGCAGCTAGGCCTTTAAGCCAAATCTTAGTTTACAATATAGTTTCTTCATTTTTTTAAGCCTATGTGCAGCACAGCTGTACCGTAGGTAATCAGCTAGTGCCATTCAACGGAGTTCTTGTGACAACTCAAAAGCCCACATTTGACTATACAGTTCACATTTCTCACAAAAAACATAATTACTACTCAAAAACTATCAACATCTTACAACTGTTATTAATTTTAGAGTAATTTTACACATTTTTAGAAAATAAAACTGCACAGCACAACATCTCTTTTCAGTTTCCGCCAAAAACTCCAATTTGTGAGCTTGTTGGACACTGCCACAGACTACTATGGATGCTGCTTCTGTAACATGGAAGCCGACTACAAAACGGATCGCGGAGTTGCGGGTTGAGGCTCTAAAGTTTAGAGTTTAAACGCCTGATAATCGTAACGGATAGGAAGAGCCCCCTATTAGCTCATTTAGGGAGAGCGCATACTATATAAGTCCAAAAACATGATTAATTTAGCTCAAAGCCAATAATTCTTTACAATATTATCGGAAGTATTGGGTAATATAAAAAAAGCGAGGAAAGTTTTGTTTAACAATCACTATATTAACAAATATATATTTTATACCTGTCCTATTTTTAGTAAATATTTAAGTTATTATTTTGCGTGCATACTTTATATCGTTACAAAAAATGAGTTAACATTTAAATAATCATTTTTTTTGTTTGTTAACAAAGCAGAATTTATTACGTTATATCGGAGTAGTTAGTGGAATATTCAATTTAAACTGTTCACCCTTTTTTTTTCACTTGCCTGCGGGCGTTACAATCATAAGCTTTAGTAGAACGGATTATGGAGCTTTTTGGCATTAACGACGAAATACACAAATGTCAGTGGTTGGTATGAAAATCATGCCTTTTTCAATGTCAATTGATAGAGAAAATTAGTGTTCTGTGGTCAACGCCCACTTCGACCTACCTCTTGAAAGGGTCGTTGTGAGCGCTGTATGATTGAAAATAATGACGTCATTAGTGACGTTTTGGCCGTGACTATAACGACCGCGGTCGCCGTGTGGAACGGCAGATGAGGCATTTTGGGCGTAAGATACTAGATGAACGCCCCGAGTAAATTTTTCAATTGTAATCCAATAACCGGAATTCAATCTAATGGTTCGATTGTATTTAGTACAATCGATAATCGCTACTCTCAGTTGTTTTACTCATTCATGTAGTATCCTATACTTAGCCTGGGTTTATGGCGGGAACTGAAAGGAGATGTTGTGTTGTGTAGTTTTATTTTCTAAAAATGTGTAAAATTACTCTAAAATGAACAGTAGTTGTAGGTTGTTGTTCATTGATAGTTTTTGAGTACTAATTATGTATTTTGTGAGAAATAAGAATTGTATAGTCAAATGTGGCCTTTCGAGTTGTCACAAGAACTTTGCTGAATGGCGTCAGTTGATAACATACAGTTCAGTTGAGCTATACATAGGCTTAAGAGAATAAAAAAACTATAATGTATTTAAGATCTGGCTCAAAAGCTTAGGTGCCAAGCCATAAACCTAAATAATTAATATAGTTAGTCTGTGCATTCATGTGCATTCAAGAAGCTTACACACTTGTGTGTAAGCTTCTTGTTACATTGCTTTGTGCCATAGATAATACATTATATATAAAATAGATAAGCCTCTCGAACTCAAAATACCATAACATTCACCACTTCACCGGATAGATGGCATTTCAATCGGTATTATATTCCTATAAATATTACTAGATGGCGATTCAATCGATAGTTCTATAAATTACTAGTACTAAATTAAAACACTTTATAATTTCAACCAACAGTTAAAACATGTGAGTGATTCCCCAAATATTACCATCCCTTGTGCTATTAGTTTTGCTATGAGATCTCGTCAGTGCATTGTAATTATTCAACGATATTGTACAGCGCTATCTTAAGTGCACTAAATGGTAAGTGCATTAACTAGTTATAATATTTGACCACCTCTTTCGCTTGATGGCGCTAGTTTCCATACATTTTTATTTTTCGATTATGTTGGAGAGATTCACTGGGATGAATTGTGCACCGTATGTATAGTAGTGTGTATTGTGCACATAGATGATGTACTATTGTGCACTCATTTTTGCGGGCACCAACAGAATTTGATATAATAAACCTTTTCCATAATTTAAGTACTTTATTTATTTTGTGTTTACTGACGTGCTGTGAACAACAATTATTTTGCAGGAAAAATGTTTCGAAAACCTAAGCCCCCAGGAAGGCCTAGTAATTTGTCTCAGGTGAGTCATTGAATATTGTTTACTTGCCACTACGAGGTCCAATTTGGGTTTATGTCCTCTGATAAAAATAAAGATTATACATTCTAATAGTTGATAATAAAAGAAATCATTTGTAATATGAATATAAAAGTAGGTTCAAGATTAAATCCAGGAGATATCAGCTGATATACCCACACATTCATAAACAAAGGAGAAAGCAAGTAGTTGGATAAAACGATTCTGGATATTTTATGCTGAGAAAGTAACCCTGGAATAGTTTCTCAGCCTAAAACTTCCAGATTTAAAAAGCTGCTTTTGAGTATCTCACAGTTTTTTTTAAATATAGTTTCTTATAGTATACTAGCAATTATACAATTGTCTCCAAACTGTTAGTTTCACATTTTTAAAATATAATTACATATGTATTACATGTATTCTGAATCTGGGTTCTTTGTGATTGAGTCTTAGTGGTATTTTATTTTGTTAGGAATTTTTAATGGGTAAAATAAATATACTTACTATAATAATTACTATTAAACAATGAAATTAATTTAGGTAAGTCTATAAATGTATCATGCCCGAATTTTAAGTAGCGAGGTGGTGGAATCGGGAGGGGGTAGGCTTACTTACACCTACTACAACCCCTATGGTCTGGAGATCTTCATTTTTTTTAATTAACAAAACCTAACTAATTTTTTCACTAATTGCACTTATAAAGTTGAACAATCCTTTTAAAGTCAAAAAGAAAACCAGTAATCAACAGACAAAGGACCAAAAAACAGCATAAATCTTAAAAAAATGAAGATAAAAACACAACAGAGCACATTAACATGCACTACAAGAGTAACCATGAAAATACTCAAAATGGCGGCCAATAAAGACGAAATTATAAATTGTGTATAAAATAAATAGTAAATGGTGACCAGGCAGTTCTGTCACTCGCCGGCCACTGCTGCGGTACACTCGCTCGGCTTGTGCGCTTTGGTCTGAAGCTAACTTAACCTAACCTAAACCACTGTTCTAGTCACTGGTTGCGACATTTCACCACTCATCATAATAATGTTAGTGAAAAAATAGGTGAGGTTATGTTTACCAAACTAAACATGTTTTTCTTAATGAATTTATGAATAAATAAATATAAGCATAACTTGCTCTTGTGCTGCTCATGACCAGTACCAATATCCTGCACTAGGCTTCTAGCAGGAGCTGGATGGGGATAGCTTAAATGGAAAACATTCAACAGTGGATTATGATTGTCTAAGGAAAATAAATGGCTTCACTTGGAAACATTCTATCTGTTTCTCTGCCTATTTATTTAACTGGTGAGATGGATTGGATTCCCTGAGCAGTTTTGTTTGTGATTGTAAGGCCCCAATTACACTATCACATATTTAACATACACATATGATATTATATCTGTCAAATTCTATGGTCATATTTAAATGATGCTGTTCTTAATTTTTACATATTACACTTACGATCATGAAAACGTCATACTATATCAATATGGATAATGATTTAGCTACGAGTGCCATTTTATTAATTGCATTAAAAGTGAAGATTACTGTCAAAAAAGCAAATGTATTTGGGCTAGATTATGGGTAGTAAGGCAATCTTAGAGATTGGTCCATACACCTTACGTTAAGAACTTAGATTAGAAGATAAAAAATATTACAAAATATTTCAGTTGAAATTCTTGTGTATTGACTCCATTTTTGCTGTTAGAAGGATGATATGATCATACTTATATGCTGGCTGTCAAACAGCATCACTTAACTATGATCATAGACAATATGAATCACATGTAGTTATTATACCATCATAGGTTCTTCATATAAAAATAATTCTTACTTCTCTGATCATATTTGTATTGTAGGCTAATAAGGGTCTAAGTGCTAATGTTACAGTCTGTTTCAGTTTGGGCTCTTGGACATACCAGATTTGGATGACAATGAAGATGAGCCTATGGACATGTCAGACGATGATATGGATCTGGAAGCTGAATTGGCAGCAATCAGTGGTGGGGCTAAAAGACACAGGCCAAGGAAACCGGCGCCAGTTCCCGCTGCCAATTTGGATGCTATGATAGCTGCAAGCTTGAAAGATGTGCCATCTGACGAAGAGGCTTCTGGTAAGCTTATTTATTCGATTCTCGTTAATTTGTATCAGAGACTTATAGTAATATCCATCTGATTTTTATGAGGATTTGATTATTAATGCTTCTACAGATAGACTTTATTTTGAGATAAGCAGCTGTTTTTTTTTGTTTGAGTGAAGGTGCCTCTTCCTAAGATGCCTCTTTCTCTGTCTTGCGTTATTTGAGATATCCAATTAGGGCCATCTGTTTTGTAATATCTTGTTCCTATGGTGTTATTGGTATCCCTCTGCCACTTTCGCATTGTGGGTCTCTCTATGTGTTGCTTTTACAGCCAATTTTTGGTCTGTAAGTTTCATTAGATGATATGCCCATTTCCACATTAGTTTCTGTGCATAACTCAAGGGCAATGGCTTTTGTTGTTGCTCTTATTTTTGTCTATTTTCCTCGTCTTTTACATGAGAATACTTTAATAATGACTGCGCCAGTATATCAACATGATCAAGCACTAAGATCTGTATTCTAGACTGATAAAGTCAGCACTAAACTTTATGGTGTTTCTATTTTAACTGCAAAGTGCTGCATATCCAAAGTTTGCTTGACCAACACTGTCGAATATGCAGCACTGTGTTGCTAAATAAAAGTAGTAATAGTTTGGTGCAGGTAGTATTCAAGCATACCATTATGGTATTAATTATGGCAAGTGCTGAAATTATAATTTCCTCAAATGTCTTTCCTTGATTTGAAAGTATTATTTCATTAAATATTAGTTTATGCAGGACCTATTTATTGCTTTAAGATATGAACCTAGGACATTGGGCGATTTGAAATAGGTTTTTTTTTAAATCTTAAGAATTTTTCATAATTGATATTGTAACCAAAATTGAAAGATCTAGCATTTGTTTATAAGAAATCGTGGTGCTGATGACGATGCCACTAAGGAGATTCATCCATATGCTGTTTTTATAGGAGATGATGATGACCCTGAACTCTTGAATGAACTAAAAGATCTGGGTCTTGATGATGAGCCTCCTCCCCCTCCGCCGCGATCCTCACGTCCCGCCCCCGCGCCTCCCTCAGGAGCCCCCAGCGCTGAGAGCAGCACAGTCAGTTTACTTCAGGATAGAATATCAAATTACACTATAGCAGAGAAGAATGCAAAAGAGGGTGGAGAAAGTAGTCGGGCGAGAAGGTAAGACTTGAATTTTTGCTTTATTTGAATTAATATTTTCTTTTGATTAGAGTTTATATGGTTGTGACTCTGCTACACCTGGGATTTGGGATAATGACAGTATTAGTGACTGTGTTATGCAGATGCAGACATTATACATTGTCAGATAACTCATGTTTAAACACTAATGTAGCTAATTGGTAACACATTCTTTTTTAATGAATGACTGAATAAAAATTAAGAAAAAAATATTACAACTATTAATCAATTCTATCTCCTGTCTAATGCAATCTAGACTATTAAATTTATTCTTAATATAAATGACTGCTATCTACAGCGCGTTCCGTTAGTAATTAACAACGCCCAAAATGCTCCGTCAGACGTTCCACAAGGCGACCGCGGTCGTTGTGCTCGTGGCGAAAACGTCACTAATGATGTCATCATTTTCGATCACACAACGCTCACAACGACCCAAGTTAAGAGGTGGGTCGAATAACCGTTCCACTTGGGTTTACGATTGTAACGCAGGCGAGCAAGTGGATAAAAATAAAACTTAAAAAGTGTCTATATCAGAGCTTGCAGAGTCGGGGCTTGCAAGGCCCATTAAAAAAATTGAAGTAATTTAACTCTTCAAGCCAAAAGCTCCAAACTATTTGATTTGCATAAAGCATTTCTTCATCGTGTGGGAAAAGGAAGTAAATTGAATGAATGAATATGCTGTGTAGTATGTTTAAAAATAAACAGATAACAGATTTAGTTGACACTACAATAGGTGATAACCTTTGGATGGATAAGAAGTTGGTACATTACATGATCAATGAATTTTAACATTGACTTTAAAAATACTCTTAATTTTTTTCCAACACAATGAAAGTATGTTTTCCTTGTATACTTGTCCAATATTTTTTAGTTATTTGTCCCATTATAAATCGTGATATCACCAGGAAAAAAACCCACATATATTGAATATTCCCAAGCTTATAGAAACATTATATAGGACATAACTTTAGGTCTGGTCGCAGACACTCAGACCAGAGTAAATAATAGTAAGTTCCCATACAAAATTTATTCTGTTGGAAATCGAAACACAAGACCGATATTTTCTTATACATTTTTTTTTTAACTTGTTTCAATAAACTATAATGAATTTCAGATTCGGTCGCGGCTTGAAGACGTTAAATGATCTATTAAAACAAGCAAAAGCAGGAAAACCAATAAATGATGAAGACATACCACCACCAGTGAGTGTTGGGAAACCTGAACCCAGCCCAGCCCCAATTCCATCTGCTCCCATAACCCCACCAAGTCCAGAAAAACCCCTAATAGATTTGGGACCAGAAGAACCGCCAAGTCAGTCAGAGCCCAAGTCTCCTCCACCTCCTCTAGCCGAAGAAGTCAGTCCTGAGAAGCAAGAAGGATTGCAGATGATTCTTAGTAAGTCCATGACTATTAGGATAGGATTTTTGTAAATTAATTGACTTCACATATTCATACTAAAGTAAGCTGATAATTCTGTTTTGTTTTATAAAACCGGCAGACAAACACGCATATTGTGTATCCCCAAATTAAGCAAGTTACTCGTGTGTTACGGATAATATACAATGGACTACTCTGGGGCCAATCACGAACACCCAGACCATAGTAAATAACAGACAAAATTCATCTAAAATTTACCATACAAGGAATTAACCCAGAGCCTCTGAGTTGGAGTAAGGTAGACTGGCACGGGCTTAGCCCGCTCAACCATAGAGGCCGTATATAAAGAATTTTGTAGTTTTTATAATAATTCACGCCAAAGTACAATAGAATAGAATATCGGTGGTGATACGTAACCACAATTAACAAGCGAAAAGTGGTGCAGGGAATATCTGTGGAGGATGTCCTACTTTTTGTCGCCCGAAGAACAAGGACTTGTCCCCGTACGCTGATGACGCGGTGACACGAGGATTCTCTTAAACCGTAAATCGAGATTATTGAGGTATTTTGGATGATTAGGGACAAAAAGTGTTGGTCGTATCCAGGGGCGTAGCTACCGCGGTATCAGCCGTATCAATGATACGGTGCTCCTAGGCTACAGAGGCCCCGAAAGAGTGTAAGCAAAAAATCTTAAAATATTATCCACAATCTTTTATAGATTAATAACATTTTTGAGAATAACTGCTGGGCAAACAGAGACGGCTATCAGACTTCTGATTATTATCTATAGAGGCAGAAAATATAGAAAATCTGAAATCGTTTTCAACTATAGATTGATTTGATAAATAAGTTTGCCGATAACAAGGCGAGAAAACTGTATCTTTGATTTGAATTGTTTGTCTCACTTAGCTCCTAGGAGCAGTAAGTATAAGTAATAACTTATATTCAATATATAATTATTTTAATTCAATTCGAGCATTTTTTGTTTCTTTTATAAAAGAAAAACTTTACCCTTCTTGGGCCCTCCAACACATTTTGATACAGAGCCCGTCTAAGGTAAGCTACGCCACTGGTCGTGCTTTGAAACGACTCAAGTCGAAAGACGCAACTCGAAGACTGTCAGTACATAGTTTTACATCAATTATAATTCCGATCTGGAGTTTTCGTTTGCGCAGATAAGGCAGATTGATTTCCGACAAGTAAATGATCTATAATTAAATTTATTCGCAAGCGCAAAAGGCAGACTGTTGTTTATGCCTTCTTAGCTCTGTCCCGCTTACACGATTCGTATATTGTGGTGCGCTATTAAGATCGGGCTACCGGGTACATCTGTAGGAATTGTTAGTTGTGTAAAACTGTACTATGTTCGATTTTGTTGAATTGAATTTTTGTAATGTAGTGGAACACTTACAAGCCAATAGATGGCGCTGTGCAATAATTGAGGTCGCACGTTTCCCGAAACGTACAAAGAATATGTACAAATTTTCAACAATACCAGATGGGCCTAGGTCTGCGAGGAACAACAATAGCCTTGCTGGAAAATCTTCCTTTGAGTTGGAGGAGCATTCCATCTCGCTCTTCCAACCGTTAGGGTCACACTCCCTTCAGTAACTAAACAGATTATATATTTTTTTTTTATTGCAGGAGATCAGCAGACAGGCAGACGGCCCACTTGATGGAAAGCGGTTACCATCGCCTATTTACATTTGCAACAGCAAAGTTGCTACAAATGCGCTGCTGCTCTCTAAAGGGAAACTGGAACCTGGTTACTACTTTTTTTTTTTTTTAGCCAGGGGAAATCCGCTTGAGGACCATAAGCCGCGACAAGGGCAGAACCTTGGGGGGATATTCGCGACCTGTGTGTGGGATTCGCCAGATCGGGGGTGGCACCAGCATGCCCAGTCAGAACTGGTGCCATGCTGTTGCCACCCCCGGTTAGGGATACCCACTAAAACCCCTGGGTGTTCCGTCCTTCGCCTTATGCCAGGGCTACGGGTATATGACCTAGCCTCTCCGCAGCCCTGGCAGGCGTGGGCCCCCCTCACGAGGCCTCTTCCATTGCCGGGGACTCATCCTCCGGCATCATCATGCTCTCTTTGGCGTGGGGCGGTCTGTAACGCGCCCCACGGGAGGAGAGATGAGCGCGCGCGGAACACTCGCGCTCTCATCTCGACGGCATATGCGGGTGAGTGAGAACCCCTATACCCCAAGGGGCCCCACCCGCGCCGTCCGCTTACGGTGGCCGAAGGTCGAAATCCGCCCTCCGGCGTCGGCGCGTCCTCCTTTGGCGGGAGCGGAGCAAAGATGTCCGCTCACGCTCCCGCTCCGCCTCCTCCTTCGCAAGCATAACGCGCTCGCAGAAGGAGGAGACGGCGTCCCATCCGGTTGAGCTCCCGACCATGGTGCGTACCACGGCCGGGAGAACCTGGTTACTACTGCCGGAACACAACTCAAGGTTGTTATGGCGAAATACCTTAGACCAGGGGTGGTAGCCATCCAGTCGGGTAAATGCCCTACCACCTGGCTGTGGGTTGTTAAGTCACCTCTTACGACAGGCCGCCCAGCCGCAGGAAATTGTATTCTTTCTCTGTTCCTGCACAGATAATATTATAGCAGAGATGTAATAAATTTACCCAATAATTTATATATTTTTAAAACAGTTATTTTGTGCAAGTTTCGTGATACACATTATGACCTTTTAGATTAGGTGAAAAAGACTAAACCATTTATTGCTCCATAAAATTCGCTGCTGATTATAGTATAATATTTTTATATATAAAGACAAGCAAGTTTTATCTACTTACAGGGCGGAAAACAGAATTTAAAGCTGCAGCATTAGCCTGCAAGCAATCTGGCGATAAAGCACTCGCTCTCGAATACTTAAAAGTGGTAAAACAATTTGACGTAGTGGTTGATGCATATAAACAAGGACAGGAAATGGATTTAAACGAATTACCTACACCGGATATGATCGCAGCGGCATTCAGATCGCAGAAGACTGAAGAACAAACACAGCAATCACACGGTTAGTGCTGCTGTTCTTCTTACTCACTTTAGCATATATAATAAGCACCTTGCTGTCTAATACAGAATGTGCATTAAAGATTTGTTTTTGGATGTGATAGTACAACTACTTGAATTAAATTTTGCTTCGCATTTCTGTATGTATCTAGTTCCCACAAATTACCCCCCTCAACTAAATACAGAATAAACACACCTGTACTTATGTCTTGTTTTACAATAACTCTTTTATCTTCCAGGCTGTGCGTCTTTGGAATAAGCTATCTATTGCTATAAGACAAGCCAAATCCTTAGTGGTTTAAAATCAGGTTCAGAAGCATTACTTCTCTATTGTGTATAATAATTACTAATATTGTTATATATATATGTATGTATGTTCTTATTGTCATTTTATATATATTTTTGTATGTTTATGTATTGTCTATACTAATCATTATTTATAAATTGCACCACCATCAGTATAAAAAATCTATCAATCCCTGCCAAGGATTGCCTTAAAGAGATCACTATTATTACTATAAGGTCACCTGTTGTACTATAGCAAAAGTGGATGGATGCAGAAGTCGTGGAAGGCCACGACACACCTTCCATGATCAAATTGATCGTGTACTAGCAGAAGGTGATGTCAGGAGCCTTAAGAACAGACGAGCGTGCATGACAAGAGTTATGAATGTCAAAGAAGCAAGTGAGGTGTGTAAGAATAAGCCCGAATGGCGCTCTGTTGTACGTGCCTACCCCGCAAGGGAACTGGCGTGAAGTTATGTATGTATGTTGTACTATCTCTTGTATTTTTCTATTTCTATTTATCTATGCCTTGGTGTACAATAAAGTGTAGTCTATCTGTCTAAATTTAGTGTCTTGTATTTAAAAGCGACAAGTTTCAATGATGAGGTTTGAGATCCTACAGTAATTTGTTTGCTGACCAGACTTACAATCAACCCTATAGATTTCAAAATCGTTGCATAGGCAAATTAGTGAAAATTTTCTCTAGATCTAATCTTTGATTGACCACTATCCTAAGTTGCAGGCTAAGTAGCTGTTTAAGACTTTGGAAAGAATGTAGGATAAATAAATCAAGTAAAACATAATTTTAAATTGAATTGAAAATCTTGCTGTTTTGTGCAGATGAACCGGCGCCTCCCGCTCCAGCAGAGCCAGGGGAATTAATTACTGCATCAACTGTGGACGAAGCACTACGTCAGAGGCTAAGTTATTTTCAAGTGTGTAATCTACTTTTTTTTAATTGTCTTAGTTTCATTAATTCAGGCTTATGCTTATTGAGAAAAGTTGTAGTTTCCCAGTTTGAAGATATTATTACACTAGTTGGTGGTAATGGTAAGTATGGTACGAGCAAAATTTAAATGCGTTCTTGAAGTTCGTACGCAGTACAAAGTTATAAGTTTCACAAGACAGCTGGGAGGGTAAAGTATTGCGCTCTAGCTCGGGTGATATCCGGACTCGCATGCCATCTCTTTCGCCCAATACACAATGAGGCCTAATAAATGTTAACATATCACTAGACTTGCGCAAAGACACGGAACTATCTAACTCGAAACGCATTTAAGTTTTGCACGTACTGTATCATATATACATAATAATAATATTTCAGCAACAAGAGTCGAAAGCCAAGGAAGATGGGAACTCTTCGAAAGCGCGTCGAATGGGTAGGATAGTGAAGCAGTACCAGGACGCGGTGAAGCAGCACGCGGCCGGAAGACCTATACCCACGGACGAGTTGCCCACACCGCCCGGCTACGCCCCCTTGCCAGGTGATAATGTAAGTTTTCTAATTCACTTGTTTGTTTTAATTATAGTTGGCGATGGCAATTTTCTAGTGATGTCACGTCAAATACGGCCTTACGTTAGGTCGAACAGAATACTGAAATCAGGCAAATCTAAGACCGGTTACAGTGCTTCACCGACCATTAGTGCGTAGTTTGTCATTTATATGAAAATTCATAAATCCTTACAGTGCTGGACTGACGGTACGCACGCGTATATTGCTACGCACCGCATGCGCGCCGTCGGTCGAGTGCGCCCGCATGCGTGCCGTCAGTAGAGTGCGCCCGCATGCGTCCTGTCGGTCGAGTGCGCCCGCATGCGTGCCGTCGCTAGAGTGCGCCCGCATGCGTGCCGTCAGTCGAGCACGCCCGCATGCTCGCTGTCGATCGAGTGCGCCCGCATGCGTGCCGTCGCTAGAGTGCGCCCGCATGCGTGCCGTCAGTCGAGCGCGCCCGCATGTCCGCTGTCGGTCGAGTGCGCCCGCATGCGTGCCGTCAGTAGAGTGCGCTCGCATGCGTGCCGTTAGTCGAGTGCGCCCGCATGCGTGCCGTCAACAATGAACGCGTTCAGTGCAGCACCGATCGGTGGACTGATCGCACGCATGTCTATATTATCATAAAAAAAGCGATTTCATACTGAAGTTAAAATGTTGAAATAAGTTCTGATGTTTTAAGTTCTCTTGTAATTTCGCTGAAAATTCATCAAAATGATCGACATTCTGAAGTAATTAAAAAATTTTCTTCATACTCGCGCAATAATGATTATAGAGTAGTGAATTCCCCTTGAAACGCTCTTTGGGCCTCGATTGTTTGAACGTGATATCTACGTTTTCTGTTCCTTAAACGTTTACGAAGATAATAAGCGGCAATTAAATTATTTGCAAACGCGTTTATTTCGTGTGCCGACTGTACCAGTCCGGTCAGTTTGTTGATCAGGTGAGCACTGAACGTAACAAACTGACGGTCGGTTAATGCGTACCGTCAGAACGCAAAGTACTGACGGTCGGTGGAGAACTGTAACCGGCCTAAGATTGGGACGATAGTGTTCGGCGATTTTGACGAAATGGACCTACTTATGCAAAATGGAACCAACCCACATACTGACAGTTTTGAGAAAAAGCCGTTTTTATTAAAATTTTGCGTACAAAAAAATATGTCTATATTTTGGAAAAAACATTTAGAATATTGTATATTATATTTTCTCGTTATGATTTTTATTGAGTCGATAGAAGGTGCATTTTGAAAGTCTTCTGCATCCTTAACCCAATTTTGGCATGTTTGTGGATTGGTTCTGTTTTGCATAAGTAGGTCCAAATAGTAATAGCAGAATCGGGGCCCCAGTCCAGCGGTAATAATTATACGTCGGTCAGTGTATTCTATTTTTATTTCGTCAGGCTCCGGCGCCGGCGCTACCGCCGCGGCCGTCCCCCTCCCCCGCGAGTCCCTCCCCGTCCCCGTCCCCGCGTCCCGCCCCCCGCGCCGGGGCCTCCACCCGCTACGAGAAGCAGCTGGCCTTCCTGCTCCAGAGGCAGAAGCAGTTCAAGGAAGCGGCGATCAAGGCCAAGAAGAATGGTAAGTGCTTTCTATATTATTTAAATATTTATCTATATTAATATCTAAGCTTTAAATTTTTCAACAGTGACTAAGCATTTCGGTGCCTTTTTTACGTCTGCATGTTACTTTTAACCAATAGCTTATTCGTAAAAACCTGTCATTATTGGCTTTCTGTTGTTAATTATAGGTAGTTATCTAATCAAATGTATTTAGCTATAGCTTTTCCATAAATAAATAAATATTACATGATGATCACTGATCAATTTTAGAAAAGTAGATAACACTTTATTGCTTACCAAATTAACAATTTCAAAAGTACTCAATTACAATATTGTCATGGTAGAAACAGTAGGCGGCCTTATCGCTTAAAGCAATCTCTTCCAGGCAACCTGACTTAAGGAGTAATTTAACCTAATCTGGCGATGTGGATGGTGCAGATTATCATGTAGATCATAAAAAAGTATGTACAATAATAGTCAGCATTTTACGAACGAACAACTGCGGCCTAATACTTAGCAACACATTATAGTCATATATGTTAAGTAATTAAATCAGTGTCATTACAGCGCTCGTTGGGTTTGGTATTTCTTACATTTTACCCTTCCCTCCTATACTAAAACTGTATACACACTACAGTTTTTTGGTCCTTCGAGTTTTTACGGTTTTGTGATCCTCGATCTGTAAGCCTAGCGCGCGGTTTGGCTTCTTACAGGGTCATCGCGCGTGAACTATCATATTTTGGACATTTTTATTTTCACAAACAGTGAATATTTCATAGAGTCAGTGACAAGACAGTTGCGGCTTTATACTACTAACATTTACAATTACATAGTTAAATACATTTTTTTTACAAACTTACAATTATTTTACAACCAGTATATATAATAAATAAATTCAGTGACAAGACAGTTGCTAAATTTTAATATCAGTGTGTGACGATCCTACTTCTCTGTGCATCATCGTCGCCTCACAGGGAGATAGAAAGCAACATTCTCAGCGGTCTTCAGCTCCATCACATAAGTATCCTGATATCAAGTAAGGTCTTTTATTTTTTATAATTATAACAATGGAGAAGCTCCTACAGAAACAAGTGGAGACCCTGGAGGCCATCAAACAAATCGAACGTAACTTCGGTAAGGACTCGTCTAGCCGCAAAACACGGCAATATCTAGACGAACGTATCGATAGGCTAGATAGGCTCTGGGCGGAATTTTCATCTGGTAACGACAAATTATCTCCATATGTGAATTCTGACGTTCAGTACTTTGCCGAAAATCAATATGAGAAGACGCACAAGTATTTTTTATCGGTAAGACAAAAACTCACATCGTTACGTCTAACAACACCAGGAGACATAGACGAAGGATTCGCTCTACCAGGTCCTTCCTTTAAGACACCAACTCGTCCACTAACACCAGCTCCGGAGCCACCGACTGCTACACCAAGGCAAGCGGTCGAATTATTAAACCTTCAACGCACTAACTTTAGAGCCTTCAGACGGCTAACAAGGAGCATAGAGGTAGAAAATATTAACACTAAGTGGGAGCTGGAAGACGAACTTCGAAGCCTACAGTACCGCTGGAACGATATAGACTCCTTGCATTTAAAAATCGATAACATCTTGCAGGGGTCTGACTCGGAATATGAAGAGGAGTTTACTTACTATGAGTGTTCTTACAAAGCACTTAAAAGAAGCTTAAACAACAAGCTAGCGTCTACAGCACACATCCAACATTCAACACCACAGCTTGATGTACCTACATTCACTGGCAGATACACGCAATGGCCTACATTTTGCGATCTCTACTCCCAGAGTATCCATAATAATAACTTGTTAACAAAATGCCAAAAAATGCAACACTTGAAGGGAAAGCTGAAGGGCGAAGCAGAGCGTCTCATTCAGCATCTATATATTTCAAACGAAAATTATGACACAGCATGGGAGTTGCTTACCCATAGATACAATAATCCCATACTACTTTTCACAAACCACATTGAAAATTTCTTAAACCAGCCTAACATTCAGAAACAGACAGCAAACGAAATAAAACGTCTCTATGACATAACAGGGGAAAGTATTCATGGTATTCAAAATCTGGGCATAGATACGTCTACATGGGATACCATACTTGTTCATCTCATATGTAAAAAACTAGATCAGGCGACATATGACGATTATAAGGTAGCTCGAAAATCACCACGAGAGTTACCTACTCTGGCCGAATTAATGGACTTTCTAGAGAGTAAATTTATCGCACTCGAACCATTACGGCAAAGAGAACGATCATATTCGTCACCACCAAACAAACACAGCAACATTTACCAGCAACCAAAGGGTTCTTACAAGCCCACCTATCAAAAATATCAGCCAAAAGAAAATCACCAGAGACGAGAGTTTCAATCATCCGCAACAGGGTACGTGTGTAATTGCCCTTATTGCAACAACAAACATGTTTTGTATAAATGTGGAAAATTTTTGAAATTGACACCGGATGCCAAACTGCGGTCAATTTCGCAATTGCAAGTTTGTAGAAATTGTCTTTATAAACACATAGACAACAAATGCAATTCGACAAAAACATGTAAAATATGTCACTGCAAACACAGCACAATACTACATGACGCATTTAGCATGAGCGGCGAGTTACCTACAACTCCCGCAAGCCCTACGCCACGTGTTCCTGGCCCAAGCCGTGGTGCCACATTGACAGCACGGGAACATAATGCTAACCACGTCGCCAGCGAAGAAGAAGAGATTTTACTAACAACCCTCTTAGTCAGAGCGAAGGCGGCTGATGGCACATATATCACATTAAGAGCCTTGCTGGACCAAGGCTCTCAAATTTCACTTATCTCAGAGAACGCGGTACAACAATTAGGGCTACCCCGGCAACATTACCATGCTTCGGTGTTTGGGGTAGGTCATGGGTCGAAACCAAGTAGAGGCATAGTCACCTTGGAACTTCAGTCTATCTACGACGACTATAAACTCAACACACAAGCATTAGTACTTCCACGAGTAATAAATAATTTACCTAACATTTCCTTTAAAAAACAACCCTGGGAGCACATACAACATTTACAATTAGCTGATCCAGAATACAACATTTCAAGAACTATTGATTTATTATTAGATGCCAGTGTTTATTCAGACATACTTATGAGTGGTCTTATTAAGGGACCGACCATGGCTCCTATTGCACAACAGACAAGACTGGGCTGGATCATATCCGGGAACGTACGGACCTTTAATTGCCACGTCGTTCTTAACAATATAAAAGATCTTTCGCAATACTGGGAAATGGAAGAGATAAGCGACACGACATCAGCACTCACACCAGAAGAACAGTACTGCGAGGACTTATACCAGTCGTCTACAAGAAGATTGGAAGATGGGAGATATGAAGTCGCACTCCCTATGAAACTTCAATTTAAACAAAATCTTGGATTGTCGAAACCAAAAGCTATTGCACAATTTCATAGCATTGAAAATAAATTTAAACAAAATAAAAATTTCGCGGACAGTTACAAACAGTTCATGTTAGACTATGAAATACTAGGTAATATGAAACGTGTTGAAAACAATAATAATGTGTCCTGCTATCTACCTCATCATGGTGTACTGAAGCCTGACTCCTCAACAACACAATTAAGAACAGTTTTTAATGCCTCATCAAAAACATCGAGCGGTTACAGTTTGAACGATTTGATGGAGCGGGGTCCCAACCTACAAAGGGACTTACAAAGCCTTTTACTCACCTGGCGCCAGCATAAATACGTCATCTCAGCAGACATTGAGAAGATGTTTCGTCAGATATTAATACGAGAAAGGGATCAAGATCTTCAGCGTATCATTTGGAGAACATCAGCACATGAACCATTAAGCGAATACAAGCTTACAACTATCACTTACGGGACAAAGGCAGCACCATATCTTGCCATGCGAACACTCAAACAGTTAGCACTCGACAATGAAGAGGCACAGCGGTACCCAATGGCCACAAAGGCCTTAAAAAATTCATTTTATATGGATGACCTTTTGGAAGGTGGAGATAGCTTAGAACAAACTAGAACATTACAGTACGAGCTAATACAAATTTTAAAAGAAGCAGGAATGAATATTAGAAAGTGGTCCAGCAACTCCCTGGATCTGGTAAAGGATCTCCCTACAAATAGTCTTGCCGTTCCACTTCACTTTAAAAACATTGAGTCGAGGAAAACACTTGGACTAAGTTGGAAACCTGATTCGGATACATTTACCTTTCAAAACAGATTTGAACAATTACAAGAAAACACACAACTGACAAAACGACAACTTCTGTCATATATTTCTAAAATATATGACCCCCTAGGATGGCTTTCTCCACTAACAATTAGAGCAAAACTCTTATTTCAAAACACATGGCTAAATAACTCGACTACATGGGATGGACAACTTCCGGATGAAATAAAGGAAGCCTGGAACCAATTAAACCATGATTTTCAACATTTAAATACATTTGAAATACCTAGATATTTAGGACAAAAACAAACATATACTTTACATGCATTTTGCGATGCTTCAGAAAAGGTATATGCTTGCGCAATTTATGTCGTAACAAATAACAATAAAGGTGAGTGCACATCGAGACTGGTAACTGCAAAAACAAAATTAGCACCAGTAAAAACCAAATTAACGCTACCTAGATTAGAATTATGTGGAGCAGTACTTCTTACAAGACTGCTAAAGAAGGTGATGGAGACATTAACATGTGATAAGATCGAAACCTTCGCATGGACCGACTCCATGATTGTGCTCGGCTGGATACACGGGGGGGCGAATAGATGGAAACAATTTGTCTCAAACAGAGTACAGACCATCATAACAGTAGTTCCACCATCACATTGGCACCACGTGTCCTCCGCAGAGAACGCCGCAGATTGCGCTACAAGGGGCTTAAGCGCAAATCAGTTACAAGGTCACTCTTTGTGGTGGGAAGGCCCACGCTGGCTGAAGAATTTTCATGAAGATCAGATTGGTAAAATAACATATCCATATCCTCAAATTGAAACAAAGAAACTCAGTGTACACGCAGCCTTATGTGAAAATAAAAACTTCATAATTAAATTATTAAATGATATGCAGTCTATACGGCGCGTGGCGACAACAATTGGATGGCTATCACGTTACATTGAATGGTTGCGAAACAAACAAAACATACCTATACAAGGGTACCTCACTAACATGGAAATTAATCACTCTTACAACTTAATTATAAAAACAGTACAATTTATGGAATTTCAAGAAGACTTTACTCGATTAAAAGGGAAGCAATGTGTGAAAAGAAACAGTAAACTCATTTGTCTCAACCCTTATTTAGATGAAAAGGACGGACTATTAAAAGTCGGCGGGCGTCTTAGCAACTCTCATCTTAGCCAATCAGCAAAACATCCAATAATTTTACCAAGCCACAGTCGTCTTACAGACCTTATAATACGACAAGCACATTTGACTACACTACATGGTGGACCAAGCCTTACATTGACACACATAAGAGAAAAGTATTGGATTCTCAGCGGGCTCCGTACAGTCAAACGGGAGCTTAACAAGTGCGTTACGTGCAGGAAACATAGTGACCAAAGCAGGCCACCAATTATGGCAGACCTACCAGCGCCTCGAGTAACACCTTCACGCCCATTTACACACGCAGGTGTCGATTTTACAGGACACTTTGACATTAAAGCCAACAAAGGACGTGGAGTGAGGACACACAAAGGGTATGTAGCAGTATTTGTGTGCCTTTCAACGAAGGCGGTACATCTGGAACTTGTGTCTGACCTTAGTACTCCAGGATTTTTGGCAGCATTTCGTCGATTTTGTGCCCGTAGGGGAACGCCCAGTCACGTTTACAGCGACAATGGCACCAACTTTGTAGGAGCAAATAGATTATTAAAGAAAGAGTATCAAGAGATAGCACAGTCAATAAACAGGGACTTCTTCAACAATATAAAGGAATACAATATACAGTGGACTTTTAACGCACCTGCATACCCTTCAGCAGGTGGACTGTGGGAGGCAGCAGTCAAAAGCTTTAAGTACCATTTACGTAGAGTGATAGGCGAACAAAAACTCACGTATGAGGAGTTTATAACATTACTCCATCAGATTGAGGCTTGCCTAAACTCACGCCCATTGATCACGGTCAACGAAAATTCATCTGACATTTGTCTCACACCGGGACACTTCCTGATTGGTGATACATTACTGTCTAGGCCACAAACAGATTCTGGTAACATTAATTTAACAACTAGATGGCGTATGATACAAGCCATGAACAAAGATATTTGGAAGGCATGGTCATCTGATTACCTTAAACAGCTGCAGGCAAGAACAAAATGGAGAACTCCTACAAAAAACATCGAAGTAGAAGACATTGTGCTCGTCAAGGAAGAGAATCTACCCCCCGGTAAATGGGCGTTAGGGAGAGTAGTAGATGTGCATCCCGGGAAAGATGGACATGTCAGGGTTGTCTCTCTAAAAACAAAACATGGGGTGATTAAAAGGCCTGCACTAAAACTCTCTGTATTGCCAGTGAAGAAAGATGAGGATGAAACAAGTCTCGAACAGGGTGATGAAACTAGTCGACCCAGACGTTCGACTAGGAAGGGGGCTTTTCATTACATGACAATGGCACTTCTCCTTCTTATGGCTGTAATTATGCCCGTAGAATGTACTTACAGCATCTCACCATTCGACAAAAATCAGAGCATTTATTTTGATAAAATGTACGACATGAACATTATACGAGATGAATGGAAATTAATTATATATTATAACATGTCAAGTTATTGGAGTGGCTTACATAACATTGAAAATTACGTCACACACTTGGACAATTATTTACGAAAAAATGGTCTGGCTTCTCAATATAAAAGTATTGTCTACCAACTTAAACATGAAATTTCGGAAATAGAACATTATAACAGCATTCTACAAAACCAAATTAGTAAGAGACAGAAAAGAGGCTTAATAAATGGTGTTGGTTACTTGGCAAATAGTTTGTTTGGTGTATTAGACGACTCTTTCGCCCAAAAATATGAAAAGGATATACAACAAATTACACAAAATGAAAACCATTTACAACAGTTATTCAAAAACCAAACTAGTGTTTTGGAGGCTCAATATAACATTATGCGAAGAAACGAAGACATTATGAACCGCCAATTCAAAATTGTGGAAAATCATCTAAGAAATATATCCCAAATATTAAATCAAGTAGAATCACAACAGAGAATTGAATTATATTTTATATCATCATCGCTTGCAGCCAACATTATCATTTCCAGCTTGAGACGCATCCAGACTACGTTAATAAACATTATCACAGATATAACGCATGGCCACAATATAGATATACATTTACTACCGCCCGAACAATTGATTGAACAAGTTAACGTTATAAGGAGTCACTTACAAAATGATCTGACGTTACCTGCCGAAAATGAGAACGTACAAGAATTATACAAGTTATTGAAACTCAATGTTAAGATAAACAACAATTTTTTGATTATAGAAGTGAAGTTTCCATTACAAAACAAAGATACTCTGGAATTAGACAGTGTGATAAGTATACCATACCCGAACCATATTGTCCGTTTCATAACACCGTACATAGCTTTCAACCTCCGAAAGAATTTACTCCTGTTCTTGACTGAAACAGATATTCGAACCTGTATACATCTGCCAAGAAACAGAATTCTATGCTCCACTAATAATCTCATTTACGAACAAACATTCACACAATCAATATGTAACATAAATATAGATGGACACCTTAAGTTATGTGCAACAGAGCCATTGACCTGTCAAGAGCATTGGATCAAATTACACAACACAAACAGCTGGTTGTACTCTTGTTGCGACGAGTGCAAAGTGTACATTTTTTGCACAGATGGGATGAAATTAGAGGCCTTGCTAGGAAACGGTATACTTAATATAGGCCAAGGCTGCAACATCAAAAGCAAAAGTTTAATCATTTATGGGCACAACGACTATTTCAGCCACACAAAAATGGACGGGTACTCAGCCATAATACCTGAAACTTCAATTTTAAATCACATAACAAATACAACATTTAGCAATTTCACCATGGAAAACCATGACCGAGAGTGGAATAATATAAAAACACAAATTGATGTATTAAAACAACAGTCTAATATATCATTTATAAGTACGCATGACATACATCTTTATGCGGTTTCATACACTGTTCTCGCCGTTGTTATTCTGGGTGGGATGACCTACTGGGCAAAAAGATGTTGGAAGAATAGACGACGAGCGGTAGCACCAGAACCGTTTTCGGTGGTGTTTCAGGCAGCCCAGAAGGTGGCAGAAGTGGACCAACTACACCAGCCAACGACATCGAACAGCGCCAAAACAATCACACTGGACATCCCCTCTGCGACGAGTCATGTGACAGTGAAAAAACCATGAAAAATAAGAAAATAGACTTTATCTACAAACATTTTATATCCTTTTACATTTAGTTTACGTTATTTTATTTACATTATTTTACAATTATTGATCATTTATTTTAATTCTACATTTATTAGTTACTTTGCTACATTTATAACTTTAATTTTTGATATTTTTTCTCTTGAATGCAACCAGAAGTGCGCTTCATCGCTAAACAAAATTCGCTTATGAAAATCGGGAACAGCGACAATCTCGTTTTGGGCCCATTCCACGAATTTACGCCTTACTTGATGATCGTTTGGCTTCAATTCTTGCACGAGTTGGATTTTGTAAGCACGCAAACCAAGATCCTTCCGCAAAATCTTCCATAAAGTGGATGGACACAGATCCAATTCCTGTGCTCGATGGCGGATGGACTCATTCGGGTCTTCCTCAATGCTACGCTCTACAGCAGCAATAGCTTCTTCTGTACGCACCGTACGGCGTCTCTGGGGATGCGAGTTATCAATAAGAGTAAACGTGGTGCGAAAACGTTCTATGGTTAATCGAATTAACTGCTCTGATGGACGATTTTGTCGACGATAAAATGGACGTAGTGCGCGATACGTATTCCGCACAGAACCATTATTTTCGAAATAAAATTGCACTATTTGCAAGCGTTGTTCAGGCGTGAGTCTATTCATGATGAATTGCCAAACCAAACTGAGAATAAATCACTTGACAGCTGTTAAATCGGTCGCCATCTTGAACAGTAATGCCAACTTAAAGTTCTATACCTCTATAAAAAACACCCCATACAAAGTATGTACAATAATAGTCAGCATTTTACGAACGAACAACTGCGGCCTAATACTTAGCAACACATTATAGTCATATATGTTAAGTAATTAAATCAGTGTCATTACAGCGCTCGTTGGGTTTGGTATTTCTTACATTTTACCCTTCCCTCCTATACTAAAACTGTATACACACTACATTATACATTTATGAAGTCGATTTGTTTGTTAAAAATAATCTACATTTATACACTAAATGCAACAGTAAACGACATAACAGCTACCTGCTTTCACTTCCTTCAAAAACCACTTTGTTTCAAAACAGTCTACACTGTATAGCGACTAAAATTTACAATAAATTACCACTGAAAATAAAGGAACTCAACATCAAAAGCTTTAAATTAAAATTAAGACAATTATGAATAAATAATAGTACATCATGGTACTAGTGTGTAACATTGGTGATTACCGCCGAGGCGCCATTGAGACTCGAGCCGTAGGCGAGGGTCTTAAGAGAGCCGAGGACGGTAATCATCAATACACACGTGTATCATACGACGTTTTTCAACACACTTGTGAATAAAATAACAACAAAAACTCATTTTATTTAGTAGATAAAAAAGTTATATATGAGTGAAAGTTTTATTTATTAAACACGTACGAGTTAAAATTATCTATTTAAATAAGAAGTTGCATGAAATGAGCAAGCAATAGGAACATTAATTTATTTGTTCTATAGAACACGATCTTTTTTTTTTAATAAAAACTTTTTTAAGAACAAAGCAACTCAACCAATAAAATTAAAAAAAAAAAATCTATAACTCACTAGTGAGTTATAATGTTTTTTAGTCACAGTTTGATTATGGGTGTCATTCTGTGCCTAATTGCGGTGACCATAGAGCCACTTTATGAGCAAGTGTGTTGAAAAGCATATTACACAATACATGTATTAAATTCACCAAAACTACACCTTTCTTGCCAACATTCCTCGACCCATGTTCTTCGTCTAACTTTCTGACGCCTTATTTTATTAACATGTTATTCCATTTCTTCTTCCGCCAAAAGCACAATTATAATCCTAGTCCCCCATCGTTGATGAACTTTCGCGACAAACTGGCATGTTTATTGTAGAGTGGTAATCCAGAACGGTTTACTCGCGCAAGCTCGAGTATACGCGATCCGTAAAGAAAATGCCCGAGACCGGGCGGGGATTATTCCTCTCTGTCTGCGCTGAGCCTAAGTAAGCGCATTCCAAACTTTGACAGCCTGCACTGTAAAAGAGTTATCATAAAAGGATGAAGTGTGTGCAGGTGTGGTGAGTTTACGATACGTAATTTTAACTTGTTTAATTTTTTGTTTGATTAAGGGATGTTTCGGTTAGGACAACTTGGGTCTCGATTTCGGTTTATCCGATGTCCGTAATCGTAGTGATTTGAAACTCGATGAAACGAAAAAGTGAAATGAAAGTGACACTAAAAAGAGATAAACACATAAAATTCAACCTTATTTAAATAGTAAACACATTTCTTTTATATCGGTTGGTATCAATTTTCAATTTAAATATAACTTAAAAGATTTCAAATGAATTTTAGCTCAATCCGTATATACTTAAGGCAGATATTCTTTTATACGTAGATCAAAGGAAAATGTGCGTAACAGTGCATTGGATTTTCAACTTTATGCTAGTGATTTAAAGTGTAATTTAGATTGAATTATTACGAATAAGGGTACCAAAATATCTACGAATAAAGACGTGTATAATAGAATAGAAATGCGAAAATGTGTGTGTGCAGTTCACAGTTGTCTACTAAGCGTTCATTTCAAAACCTACATAAACTCACATCGCACAAGAAACACTCAAACGCGAAAGAAGCTTGAATGTTAAATTTCTTACAATAGTCCTTGGGAAGATCTTCCTATTACGGCGGAGGAGCATTTCACCCCGCTCCTTATACTCCTTTCGAGCCGTCAAGTAACGAACCCGAAACTGGTATATACTTGATATATTTATTCTACCAGGTGACATTGAGCAGGCCAAGGAGTATTTGCGTGCTGCGAAAGGCTTTGATTCCGTGATCGAGGCTGCTCGCGGAGGCCTCCCTGTTGATCTCAAATCTCTGCCCCTGCCCCCCAAAGCTCACAAGGATTTGGAAAATACGTAAGTTTCTATTCGACTAATAACAATTTATTGGAGTTTATTACACAAGAATCGCTTTTCATATAAGAGGCCCCTGATATTTTATGAGTAGTAAAATAATATAATCGTAATTGAAAATTGTTACGTTTGTTTGTTTTTTCTTTTAAACCACCCCTATATTAAAGCGAATAAAAATAACATATTGGTCATGCCGTTTTTATTAATTAAAATAATTGAAATGTTAATCTGTGTATCAGATTACTGTTCACCTATCCTATATTAGCTTTGCTTACCAAGATGAGTTTTAGCAAATCTACTACTATATCGAAGGCTTCATAATAAATGGGCGTATACGCAAAAATGCCATTTTTTTGTTGTTTACTAAAATCTATGAATGTTACAATTTAGAAAGTCTTACCAGTATGCAAGTGTACCTAAATAGACGGATATTCCAAATTTCAGCCTTATACAATCAATTAGTTTTGTTTTATTCACAATTTTGTCTCTTGTGTAAAACTGCACTTTTGTCTGTACGACCATTTGTTGTGAAGCCTTCGATATTTATGTCTGTCAGGCGCTCCGATATGATATTACTAATATGATTTTAATCTTTAATTAATATGAGTGTGTTTTCCGTTTATATGTGTATTTTCTACTGGCTAAATAGTTATCTGTTTGTCTGTATGCTTTTCTTCTAACCGTCCTTATTCGGTTGCTGCCGCCGTGCACATGCTCATTATTTTTAGGGTTTAAGGAGTAAACTCCAGTCGTGCGTCGGAGTTGACACACACAAGTTTTTTTTATAATAACTTAATAAATTATATTGATTGTATATTTTTATTGCGAATCTGACAAACAGGCCAGAAGATCCAGCTCATGGAAAGTGGTCACCGTCGCGTCACGTTAGGATACGATAGGATAGAGGGGGTGAGGTAGGAGGAAGGGGAAGTAGGTCATCGGATCTCTCACTCATCGCACGAAACACTATTAGCTCAAGGATAGCGTTTCACTGCGATATTCTGTGAGAGCGTGGTATCGAACCGCTTGAGTGCCCTCTAAGAGCTGTGGTCGCGATAATGATTTCAGCATGGCTTTACTTAAAGATAATAAATTGTTTTTTTTTATTGCATTAGTTCAGCAGACAGCCAGACGGCCCACCTGATGGAACGCGGTTACCTATCGCCTATTTTGTAACACCAAAGTTGCTATCAATGTGCTGCCACTGCCTAAAGGCAGACAGGAACTTCGCCACTGATGTCGGAACACAGCTTAAGGTTGTTACAGCGGTATACCCCAGATCAGAGGTGGTAGCCATCCAATCGGGCAAATGCCCTACCACCTGGCTGTGGGTTGTTTCGTCGCCTCTTACGACAAATCGCCCGGCCGCAGGAAATTGTATTCTTTCTCCGTTTCTGCACGGATAAAGTCCCTCGTTTCCGTTTCAGCTTCGACATGGTATCAGCAGAAGACTGCGGTCCCTCGGACGAGGTGCCCTCGATATCCGCTGACGACGAGGACGTGTTGTCTCGTCTCCAGCAGCAGCTGAACAGCCAGCTGAAGCTGTGCCTCTCGAACAGGGACCACAACAGGGCGATGGGCAACGTGGCCGAAGCGAACAGGTTTGAACACCTGGCTGTCACTGTCAAACAGGATTTGGACGTCGTCGTCGTTGCCAAGAGGTTAGATTTCATAGTCATTTACTTTTTCAACACATTTGCTACAAAAATACATTTAAGAATACATTGGTCGAAATTAAAAAATTACACACAATGGAATGTGCGTTAAAATAGGTACTTAGGTGAAAAAAATAAATAAGAATTCTACCAAGGTGTTTACATTACGAGAATAAATAGGCTGAATAATCGAACCTCCTTGGAAGCGCTTTTGATCAATACATTTGTCTCACTTTAATGCTGTAGATAAAGAGGGACGAAAGATTGTTGCGACTTTCCGACTGATATTTATGTTTCTTTCATTACCTATTGTACTGTTTTCTCGCAAATATGATGAAACACGTTGTATGACACACGTGCGGCTGTTAGTTTTTACAAACTCGTGACTATAGTAACATGGGCTTACATTCGCCTACTCGTTTGTAAAAACCAACTTACCGCACTGGTATCATAAATTACTGTGAGGGTATTTTTAAGTATTAGCTGCGCCCGCGGTTTCACCCTCGTGGTGATGGAGAATCTTTACATTTTGGATAATTCACACTATATCTTTGTAAATTATAGCCTGTGTTATTCTGCTGTGTAAGCTATATTATTGTAAAGTTTCATCAAAATTCATTCAGTAGTTTTTCCGTGAAAGGGTAACAAACATACATCCATACATTCTTACAAAACTTTCGCGTTTATAATATTTATAGAGATGTGGTGGGTCGATGATGATTACTCCGTTGGATAAGGTGGTGCACCATTGGTGAGAGCCCATGGTTCAATCGTCCGAGAGGGGAGTACAAAATAAGACGATGATGTCTTGTACTCTCTATATGATTAATGCTTTATTAATTTAACATTAAACTTAAGACTATATACAGAAATCCTAACTGCTACGTGAAGCTATATAAAATCTAAACATATATGTAGATGCATCTCCGAAGGTCTTCTGTTCTCTGTATTGACAGATTTTGGCACGTACATGGACTGCTCAGTTATAACTTTGCTAATTATGTAGCAATAAATTATTCCTATATTATTATTATTAGGGTATGGAAGAGAGAGCATGAAAGTAGAGTAAACGCGGTCGAGATGCGAGCACTGCGCAAAATCTGCGGAGTGACGCTCGCGGACCGCGTTCGTAATACCGAAGTAAGAAAGAGAGTTGGACTGAAAGAAAGTGTCGGGGTGAAGGTAAGGAAAGGAATGCTCCGGTGGTTCGGGCATGTGGAAAGAATGAATAAACAGATATACAATGCAAAAGTGGATGGATGCAGAGGTCGTGGAAGGCCACGACACACCTTCCATGATCAAATTGATCGTGTACTAGCGGAGGGTGATGTCAGGAGCCTTAAGAACAGACGAGTGTGCATGACAAGAGTTATGAATGTCAAAGAAGCAAGTGAGGTGTGTAAGAATAAGCCTAAATGGCGCTCTGTGGTTCGTGCCTACCGCGCAAGGGAACTGGCGTGAAATTATGTATGTATGTAATAAATTATTCCATGTACGTGACGTAACAATTACTGTTATTATTATTTTCGAAATAAGCTAAAAATGTATAAATAAAGTCACTTAGATCTTATTATTGCGAAGCAGCAAACAGGCAGATGACCCATGTACTGGAAATTTGTTACCATCGTCTATAGATAGATGTTTGCATCAGCAGATGTGAAGCCAATGTGTTGCCAGCCTTTACGAAGGGATAGAGGGGATGGAATACTAGGGATAGAATACGGGGATGGGCTAAAGGGTCAAATAAAGGACATGTGGTTGGAGGATAAAATTGTTCCCATGGGTCTGACCACTCCCGGGTTTTCTGGGAACATATTGTAGTTGTTCGGGTGCGTGACAATTTTCACTGAAATGATAGCTTACATTCCTTTTTAAATGTTGTGTCCCCCGGGAGTTTCAAGTCAAGCGTGGAAGAAGCTGCGGGCATTTCCTAGTTAATTAATAATAATCATTTGGTTATTTTCTTCACAGCTTAGGCCAAACACCACCGAAATTCCACTACGAGTCTCGTCGTTTCGCAATAGTGCAGTGCAATACGGACCTCAACGAGAACGATTTAGAGCTCACAATCGTGCGCGGAATCGCCTACAACGTGCCAAATCCTAAAGACGTCGATACTTATGTCAAGTTCGAGTTTCCTTATCCTCAAGTAAGTAATTTTTTTAATTCTACCCACATACAATGTTTTTTATTGCGCAGCTGAGAAACATGCAGACGCCTACTTAACGGATGCCGTTAGTGTTGGGTAGGACATGATTATAAAATAGAGTTTGTAAGAGTGATATGACATTTTGTACTGGACCAGTACAATGTACCAATGAGGCGAGGAAACAGCAGCAGTACATTTGAAGCGATGAGGCCGGTGAGGCGATGAGCGTCATACCCTCATTTGTCTAGCACAAAACATCTAGTTCGAAAATGTTCGTTAAGAGTCTATGGGTATACAGACGATAGCACTGCGCGAGCTGACAGAGTCGAAATCCATACACTTAGGGAGGCAATGGTAGAGCGATTGAATGTAACTTTAAAGGCAGTCTCCGACTGGGGAAAAGTTAACTTAGTTACGTTCAATGCCTCTAAGATCCAGGCATGTCTTTTACTACGAAAAGGAGTTCTCTTGAATTAACTCCTACTTTCTGAAGAGTACCTGTTCCGATAACCGATGAACTTCAGCTTCTTGGCGTTTCCTTGACATCGACTCTCAACTTTGGCTCTTACATACTCTCGAAGGTAAGATGGTACTTCACATCAGAACAGCTGCTAGTGTTGTACAAAACACAACTTCGAGCATATATGGAGTACTGCTCTCACCTTTGGGGTGGCTCAGCCAAATATCAACTCCAAGCACTAGAGTTGATTGAGTGGAGAGCCAGGAGGCTGGTTGGCAACGACCAGCTTTTCGATGACAAAACGCAAAGTCTCGAACATCGACGCAGGGTTGCCAGCTTATTGGTTTTCTATCGGATTCACTTTGGAGAGTGTGCAGCTGAGCTCTTCGATCTGATCCCGTCATCTCCCTTCCATCATCGGACAACCAGACGCACCTGCACGTGGCACCGATATATGGTGGATATTCCACCTATAAGAACGAAGCGCTTTACATCTAGCTTCATCAAATGCACCGCAAAGGAGTGGAACTCATTGCCGGAGTCTGTCTTTCTCGATACATATAACCTGGGTGTCGTAAGCGTGCTCCATCTTAGGCCACATCTTCGCTCCACATAGGGCGAGATTGTGGTCAAACGCGAACCTATACTACAATAAAAAAAAAGAAAAAGAAGACCGACTCTTTTTTTGTGATCGTCCTCGGTCACTTCATTTTACTAGCTACACTATTGAACTATTATTAACACTATTGAAGAATACTTAAATGACAAAAATTCATTTACATAGCAGCTCGCTCCAACCTCTTATACTAAATTTTGTATAACTATTTTTTTTATTTTGCCATGCTTGTAAGGAATTTGTGGAGACATATTGCAGCATAACATTTTAGCACGTCGTCATTATTATAACTATAACATTATTTTTCTTTCTTTTTATTGTCTTGGTCTTATTGAGTATGCATTGTTTGCTACAACTGCATTAATTCTTCAAAAAGTAATTCTGTAACATACTTCTGTACAAAAGTTATAAAAAAAAAAGAATCTGAGATATAAATAGAATATGAAATATAAAGAAAAACAAAGCTAGACGTGTTGCTGGGGAGTTTCTTGCCGCTTCTTCTCCTTTACAGCATCAACACGTTGCGAAGCGGTGTACATAGAATAGGAAGTAAACTTACATGTATGACCTTCAAAAAGTGTTCTCCAGTGGAACTTATTTTGAATAAAAACTTTTGAGTTTGAATTTGAAATTTGAATAGCAGTCGTGCTATGACATGTCGTTTTAGTGAGTGCCCGTATAGGGGGAGGAGCGAGATGGAATGTTCTTCCGTCTCAAAGGAAGATCTTTCAGCGAAGCTATTACTGTTGTGCCTTGCAGGCCTAGGCCCGTCTATTATTGTTGGAAATTTGTATATATCCTTTGTTCGTTTTGGGAATCGATTGCGACACCAACTATTGCACAGCGCCATCTATTGGCTTATAAGTGTTCCACTACATCGTGTTGTCCCTCTTTGTCATGTGAATATCCGTAGAGGCGTTATTGTACTGTTGTAGGATAGGTCTCGTTCCGTCCTTTCTCTTGAAGTCTTACATTTTTAAATTTTGAGCCGTACCATATGCTCACACACGTGTGTGTGTGTGTGTATTAGTCATCACTAGTTACCGTCGCCTACAGGCGTTTGCAACATCCGGGGCGAAGACAACGCGTTGTCAGTCTTTAGGATGCGGCAGAAGGAGTAGGTTAGAGGGGACGAGATAGAGAAGATGAATAGGTGGAGGGGAAAGTGGATCAACGGAATTCACTCATCATACGAAACGTGCTAAGCTCCGTTCTATCTGTGCAGAAACGGAGAAAGAATACAATTTTCTACGTTGGGGCGTCCTGCCGTAGGGAGCGACACAACAATCCACAGCCAGGTGATAGGGCATTTGCCCGTCTGGATGGCTGCCACCCGTGGTCTAGAGTGAGCCGCCGGAACAAACTTGAATTGTGTTCCAGCATTAGTGGCCAGGTTGTGGCAGCACCTTTGGTATTACAAATCGCTTTTCATCAGATGGCCAGTCTGCCTGACTGCTGAACTCGTGCAATAAAAAAAAAAAAGCTCATACCTAACAGTTTCATGCTGATATTTTATTAATATTATATTACAGTGTAAACTCCATGTAACGCCACTCGATTTAACGACAAACTCCCTTAAGCGTCGAAATCACTTAGCTTTGGTTGGTTTGGCTTGTCTTCCATACAATGATACACTTTATATAGCATTACACCCACTCTCAATAATGACAACAATTAAGTAATAAAAAATGCCTTTTAAGTTGCCAAAATTATCTTTTATCGCTTTATTATCCTATCCCGTAATAAACTTGACTGTCGGCATCATGCATACCGAAATTTCTAAGAAATACCGAAATTTCTTCCATTATCACTTAGATGCCTCAATATCGCAAGATAAGAATAATATAAGTAAATAAATACAACACAATTACTGGTGCAGCAAAAGACGTCAGACAAAAAATAACAGACATCTCCATTTAACGACAACTCTCTATAACGCCATAAAATGCACAGTCACTTCGTGTCGTTATATAGAGTTTACACTGTATTTGGTTTCTTTAACGCCCACTCTTTTTTTATGTAATATTGTTTTAGACTTTTTTATGTGTCAAATTCCGAGTTTAATAAATTTTAATTGTCCATTAATTTAATTGTTAGCTTAAGCTCCCTGAGTGTGAACAAACAGTTCTAGTAATATTTTCAGGAAGCGCCAGTTTCGGATCGCAGTCCTCTAGTGAAAGATACGAACAGTCCGGAGTACAACGCGGTCTTCCCCCTGGCCATCCATCGCGGTGCCAGGCCCTGTTTGAGGGTGTTTAAAAGGCACGGCATCAAGCTAGAAGTTTATTCCAGAGGGTAAGTTAATACATATTTATGTCATAATTTTGTAAATATTGTTACGAGTCGCGAGATTCGAATTAAAATGCCGTTAGAATTAAGACTTTAAGAATTAGATTATACAAACGCGTATAACGCAGGTACAAATATAACCGAACACAACAAGTCCAAACGTAATGCAGAAGGTCGTAATTCCATAAAAACGCGCAGTCCGTCACTAAAAATTTTCCCGATTAGTACACACGTTTTGCTTCGCTCGTGGTTATCGCTCGACTGCCTCGTCCCTCCATCGGGCCATTGCGTTATACTGCACAGATGCATTATGTCCGTCCGGCTGCGTGGACTGAATTTCCTAAAATAAGTTTGTATTTTAAATCCGAACACCTGGTTAATGATCACAATACAACAATAGGCCGTAAAAGATTACAATACAACAATGGGCTGTTTTCTAATCACAAATATTAAACACAAAGTGATGAAAAGAAATCCAAATACCGAAAGGTGTGACTTTGTTTTTGTCGGGACCAGAGTCGTAACAATATTTTGCACATATGTAAGTTTTGTACGTAAATATTGGGGTGCCAGCTAAATTCCCATGGTTTTCTAATCACATTAAACACTTGAGACGCAGAAAAATTACTGAACTCGCGTGACTGTCATGCTCAGATACAATGTTTTCATTTTGAACGTACAGTCCCTATGACTGATAGTTTTTTTTTGTTTTCCTCGGAGTTTTTCGGCGGGAACTGAAAGGAGATGTTGTGCTGTGCAGTTTTATTTTCTAAAAATGTGGAAAATTACTCTAAAATGAACAATACTTGTAGGATATTTATAGTTTTTGAGTAGTCATTATGTGTTTTGTGAGAAATGTGAACTGTATAGTCAAATGTGGCCTTTTGAGTTGTCACAAGAACTCCGTTGAATGGCACTAGCTGAGAACCTACAGTTCAGCTGCGCTACACATAGGCTAAGAAAATGAAGAAACTATATTGTAAACTAAGATCTGGCTTAAAGGCCTAGCTGCCAAGCCATAAACTTAAATAAAATAAAAAATAATTTGTTTTCCTCACTGAGCTCTATCTTTCTATCTTTGGACTTGGTTTACTAATCACTCCCTGTATGTCTGCACGAATGTCGCGTGTAGTAGTTGCGGCCGTAGTTAAAAGTAAAAACTTGTCGATTGACCTCATTTTTTTCAACTTGACATTCCATTTTAAAGATCTGCAAATTAAGGAAAATAATTCATACATACATATTTTCTGCTAAAAAAAGCAGCCTCTTCCGAATGAGTGAAAAAGTTTTGCCAAAAACATTTACCGACTTACGGAATGTTTGAATTTAATAAAATGCAGCAAACTAAGTTGCTAACTTAATAGTTAACGTGCATTTGAAATTAAAAATTTTGCAAATAAAATAAAAGTCTAAGTCGCACTAACTGTCTAGACACAATAAGAGGATTACCGTTACACCCATTCACATAAAAATACTTCTAAACGACTTTTGGCTCCATTATGAACCTTGGCATGGAGTTTAAGCACAATATAAGACCTTTTTTAATTCACTATAAAACTCACTATTATGTCATCCGCAACAATAAAGTAAGACAATTATGTCATTTGTTTCATGTCGGTTTTACTGTCAAGAAATTTGTAACTTGATAGAAGTGCAAACGTCAAAAGCGAAATAAACGCTTGGTAACAGTACAGTCGCGAAAACTTAAGAAAGGCTACGAAAATAATGCTTGCAAAATTGTGGGCTATTTTTCTCAAATCAACTTACACATCTGCATGTATATCCCATCGTTGTATAATTTTTGAAGTGAAACTTCTATATAAACGGGGGGTCTTAGGATTTTTCTGTCACGAAAAAGCGTTATGGCCGCGTCGAGGAGCGACATAAATTTAGACTAGACGTGGTTAGAGGCGGCATAATTTTAGATGAGTTTTTTGGTTCCGGATCGAATTCAGTTTCTTTGTTTGATAAAATAAAATATGTTTAAATTAAAAATGCATTAATTAAAATGTACCTAACTAACTAAAAAATAACTAACTAATTTGCAGTAAACCTGCGAAAAATAGAAATGTCTATTTAGGCACATAGTAGAAGTGAAATTTCAACGGACAAGTGGAAAAACGAATGGCAACGGATAAGTGGCAAAACTAATCGCAACAAAATTTTAACTTGAAGTTTTACAGGCAGGTTTTCAAATTGGACAAGTACAGTAACAAACTGCCCGTAACACTTTAGTTAAAATATTGTTGCGATTTGTTTTTCCACTTATCTATTAAAGTTTCACTTCTACTATGTGTCCCAGCACACGTTTTTTCATTGCTGAAGCACAGCAGACAGGCTGAATGCCCAACTGTGATGGAAAGTGGTTACCGTCGCCTATGGACATTAGCAATACCAGAGGTGCCGGCTTTGAATGAGAAACTGGAATCTAGCCACTGATTATGGCGGCATACTCTAGACCAGAGCTGGTAGCCATCCGGTTGGGCAAATGCCCTACCACCTGCCCGGGGGTGGCAGGAATCAGTGTTCTTCCTCCGTTCCCATCACATATCATGTAGCGTAGCGTAGTGTAGCGTGGATGTGGATGTGTGCGTCCACAGTTGTTGCGGGCGTCCGTGTTCGTGGTCGTGTTGCGCTCACTCGCTGTTGTGTTGCAGCGGTTGGTTCAGCCGGGACTCGCTCCTCGGCACCGTCACCGTCAAGCTCGCCCCGCTCGAGACCCAGGCCACCCTGCACGAAAGCTATCCGGTGAGTCGATGGTTATTTTTACAAGTAAACTGCCCTACGCAGATAAAAGAACGCGAAATCCTTGAAATTGAACTCTTTGTTTGGCCTATTTTTTTTACTATTTACAGATTAATGTCTTGTAAAGAATCTATCACAGAAATGAATGAAGACTAGAGATTTTTTTACCCAATAGACCTAGTTTTTAGTAATGAATAGAAGTTGTACAATATTTTCAGCTAATGGACGGGCGTCGTCCCGCGGGTGGGTCGTTGGAAGTGAAGCTGCGCGTGCGCACGCCTCTTGTGCAACAGCAAATTGAGAACAGCACTCACCGGTGGCTTGTCATCGACAACTGATCTATTTAAATGACTATGGTTTTGTCCATTTGTATCGATATATGTGTCGCTGTAATGCCTCTGCTACACTTGGGATAACGTTAGTATTAGCGATTGTGTGATACAGATGAAACCAAGGGTTTGATGCGTTTTTGAGATGCGACATTGTTGATAACATTAAACATTGACAGATAACGTATGTACCTATATATACACTAATGTAGCTAATCGTAAACGCGTTATTTTTACGCTATAAGTAAAAGTCGCATTTGGCCACAATCACTAATACTAGCGTATGTAAAATGTGAATTTCGAAATAAAGTCGAATAAATGTGTTTACATGGGAAATTAAACGGGACTTTAAAATGAAGGTATGGGCAACACGTGTCAATAATAATAGTGCAACCGTCAAATCATGAGCACAAGTTACATTAAAATGAAATTATAGCGTGTAATAAGTTTCATCATAAAAATATTAAAGTATTAAAACCTTATAGACGAGTTACGTACTGTCATGGCGGCCGTGTCGACCTATAATAAACCTATGGAGGGTAGAGGTAAGGAGAATCATCTCATATAGGAAAATAGTTGAAGAAGTGTCCAGTTGTAAGCTGTAAATAATAGTTAAAAAACCGTCCACAATGGCGCTGATGTAGACAAAGGGTATGGTATGAATGTAGCTGTTGTAGACGAATCGAAGTATGCCGAGTTAAAAAAAAATAATATCTTTGGCGACTAGATTAGTTGGTGACAGTACACTGTTATAAAACGTCAACTAATAAAAGTAATTTACTAAATATAACCTCAAAGAATGGTTATGTGAAAACATGAATAGTGATTCTATTTCGCGAATTGTGAATAATACGTTTAGTGATTTTGTAATATTTAATGTTATAAAACTAAAACACTATAATAGCACTCTAATAGCTTTTGGCGCTTTCTTTAAAATTCACCCTGATGCCAAAGTGGCGCCACCCTAATTTAATGCATGCTTCGACACTTCTTCATATACAGAGATGGTTCTCCTTACCTCTACCCTCCATAAATAAACCTTGACTCCTTTTAAACCATTCCCTTTCCATAAACTCGGCAAAAAAAAGAGAACCCTGAAGATGTCAAGAGATGGCGCCATCTGTATACGCGGTCGACTGCAAAACGTCAAAGCTGTCAACTAAAATTCTCTCAACCGACACGTACGTGCAGGTTAAACCCAAAAATATTTCAAAATATCAAAACTGTTCCGGGGTCCAGGTGCGAGAATCGAAGGCCGGGTGAGTGCCTTTTCCTTTCCTGCCCTCGCATATCACACAACTGTATTACTTGAAATCTTTACCAGCGGCAATAAGATCCTGAACTTGGTTTATTACTATATTACGACGTAATGCAGCTTTTTCCCCATTCGCAAAATTAGATTATGCTATAGATCAGCTTCTGACCTCCATTTTTGACTATTTCTAGAGTGTTAATGAGGATTATAAAATATTTTAACCGTGCAGGAACGGAGAAAGAATACAATTTACGGCCTGTCGTAAGAGGCGACAAAAACAACCCACAGCCAGGTGGTAGGGCATTTGTCCGACTGGATTGCTTCCACCCCTGGTCTGAGTATGTCGCCATAACAACCTTGGGTTGTGTTCCGGCATTAGTCTCCCTTAAGAGAGCAGCAGCGCATTTGTAGCACCTTTGGTGTTGCAAATGTCCATAGGCGATGGTAATCGCTTTCCGTCAAGTGGGCCGTCTGCTTGTCTGCTGAACTAATAAAAAAAATATATGAGAAAATTGATTAAATTAATACAAAACTTTACAAAAAAAAAATAACAAACTACGGTGTTGCCAACATGCTATTTTAAAATATTACCAAAAATGACATGTAGACACATTTTTAGACTTCAGGTATAAAAAAATATAAGCTCGCTACTGACCGAAACTTTACATACTCTGAAGTCTCTGAACCAAGATTAAATCCCAGTTGGAATTTGTGGGAATTTCAGGAGAGTAGCGTGTACTGGATACAGGGGAAACTATACTATTGTTGGCACCCCAATGCAGTGAATGGCACCTTATTATTTTGTTTAAAAACATAGGATACAAAAAATAAAATCTTTTTTGTAGCCATAATAATAATATATATTTAATAAAATTACGTTAAAACGTTTTTAAGCGCGGTGATTTATTTGATTATTATTAATCCAACGTTTCGGCCACTTTTCAGTAGCCGTGATCACTGATACTGAAAAGTGGCCGAATGGCGTTTTATTATGTATGTATACTAGTCCTGAAACGTGAAAACTTAAGAAAATATTATAAAAT
Organism: Dendrolimus kikuchii; assembly: GCA_019925095.2. Lineage (NCBI taxonomy): Eukaryota > Metazoa > Arthropoda > Insecta > Lepidoptera > Lasiocampidae > Dendrolimus > Dendrolimus kikuchii. The sequence continues at coordinate 4,574,777 of CM034390.1, read as the reverse complement.
ATACACTTTTTTTTTAATATCTTAAATAAATTGTCTGGGTGCCACAAATCATTGAGTGGTGTGCCGACGATGTTTTATCCTAATTTTTTTTTTATTGCAGGAGATTAGCAGACAGGCAGACGGCCCACTTGATGGAAAGCGGTTACCATCGCCTATGGACATTTGCAACACCAAAGTTGCTACAAATGCGCTGCTGCTCTCTTAAGGGAAACTGGAGCCTGGTCACTAATGCCGGAACACAACACTCGAGGTTGTTATGGCGACATACTTCAGACCAGAGGTGGTAGCCATCCAGTCGGGCAAATGCCTTACCACCGGTAAAAATATTATGTGTAATCTAGCGAAAAATCTCTTAACTTGGTAACACTATCTATGAAGACCAAAATATGTAACGGGCTGCTAAATTTGCTGTACCAGTCAGTTTCTATTAATATATGCTGATATATAATTATTAGATATTTATGGGTATTTACATAAATTAAATTTATATTCTTCATTTCTTAATGTAATATTTTTATTTTATAAGTGATATAATAATCTCAAAAATGCGTCCCAAGTTTTGTAAATAGTGAATGAATTTGTGTAACCAATGCGTTTGTTATTAATGAATAGTTTGATTTCTATCAATTTTAAAGAAGCAGCTTATTTTTATACAGTGAATACGGCGTTTTCGCGCCTAATCCACAGTCTGGCGCCGCGGCGGCGGCTCGGTGTCATGTACATAGGCGATAGAACTACTTGTGAACATACCGACTCTTGCTCTTATAATCCGTGCAAATTCAAAAGAATTTCGGCTTTATGACGTTTATTGAATACGATAATACTTTTTAATTTTGCGGATTAATAACTCGCGGTTTGTCGTAAACATTGCGAATAAGTGGTTTTATTGAGCTTTATTAATTTTTAAATTACTATTACGGAGATGCTATTATAATGTATGTATGAATATTGAATATAAAAAAAGACAATTTATGCAGAATCCACGTGGAAACGCTTTAAGTGCCTCTGTTATGTGTAATTATTGTATGATATTGTTGATAAATAATCATTGTTATTTTAAGTTATGTATCTATAATAAAATTATATCGCAATTATTTAATTATTTTTTATTAACTGACTCCTGAAGCTATATGAAGGTAAAAATATCTTTAAAAATTAATCAATGATGTAGAACTTGTGTATCGTTATGTGCTGGTGTGGGACCGCCGGTGCCGTTGTATAATGGATGGATATGACGCATGTGTTGATAATTTATATTGTTACGAATTTGTAGGATGTAAATTCGAAAATGTCGTTGGAATTATCACAAAATTTATTATAACTTCACACACGCAAATCACAGTTCTTACAAGTATAGCCGAATATAACAAAACTAAACCGTGGGGCAGAAAATCGTTAACACATAAATAGCGTAAAGTTCGTCGTTATAAGATACTTACTCCGAAAATGCACTAGGTAACGCCTCGTTCGCAGTCAGAACACAACTGGCGCATTTCCCGACAGACCGACCCTCAACCATTTGTAAACTAGACATGGCCTCCTAGAGGCCGCCCACTGGTCCTTGAAATCGTTAAATGGTCAGCTTAATGGCTTCCAAGAATCGCATGAAATACCAACAGAGGAAAGAAGGTTTTATGACGTCTTACGGCGGCGTGAACAAAAAGACTAACTCTTCGCCTGTTTATGATCGTTAAAAAGATGTTGCTGACTATTTAGCAAAGAACTAGATGGAGTTTTGAAAACTGGACTACTAAACAATTTATTGCTGAAGAAAACCGAAAGTGAAAGTTGCTATAAAGCCTTGGTATTAATTAATAAATTCAGACAAAAGAGAGCCTGAATATTCCGCCTAATTAGGCACCTCATATATGACTTCGTGCCATCTCTATTTAGAATATTAATGTCAATCCTAAGTCTAAGGCCCCAATTACACTATATACACACATATTTATCATATCTCATATAGGAAAATAGTTCAAGAAGTGTCCATTGTAAGCTGTAAATAACAGTTCAAAAACCGTCCACAATGGCGCTGATCTAGACAAAGGGTATGGTATGAATGTAGCTGTTGTAGACGAATCGAAGTATGCCGAGTTAAAACAAATAATATCTTTGGCGACTAGAGTAGTGGTTGACAGTACACTCATAAAACGTCAACTATTTACGTAGTACAAAGTAATTTACTAAATATAACCTCAAAGAATTGTTATGTGAAAACGTGATTAGTGATTTTATTGCTTGAATTTTGAATAATACGCTTAGTGATTTTGTAATTTAATTTTATAAAACTAAAATACTATAATACTACTCTAATAACTTTTGGCGCTTTGTTTAAAATTCACCCTGATGCCAAAGTGGCGCCACCCTAATTTAATGCATTTCGATGGACACTTCTTCATATATAGAGATGGTTCTCCTTACCTCCTCTACCCTTCATAGATCATATTTACATACATACATACACACATAACTTCACGCCAGTTCCCTTGCGGGGTAGGCACGAACAACAGAGCGCCATTTAGGCTTATTCTTACACACCTCACTTGCTTCTTTGACATTCATAACTCTTGTCATGCACGCTCGTCTGTTCTTAAGGCTCCTGACATCACCTTCTGCTAGTACACGATCAATTTGATCATGGAAGGTGTGTCATGGCCTTCCACGACTTCTGCATCCATCCACTTTTGCATTGTGTATCTGTTTAGTCATTCTTTCATCATATTTATATGATGCTATTCTTTATTTTTACATATTACACTTACGATCATATAAACGTCATACTTTATCAAGATGTATAACGATTTAGACGTATTTTCCGTTGCTATGAGTGCAATTTTATTAATTGTAATAAAAAATACGATAAAATGAGTTAAGAAAAAAAACGTATCGTAACAAAAAATGATCATGGGTAGCAAGGCAATCAGAGAAAGAACACTTTTCGATTAGCAAGCTATCATAGGCGCGTTTATAAATCAACTAGATGTGCCCACGACGTCGTCCGCGTGGAATTTGCTTTTAAAACCCTCCGATTTTGAAACATTCTTCATTGGTGCTCCGCTCCTATTGGTCTTAGCGTGATGATATATAGCCTATAGCCTTCCGCTATAAATGGGCTATCCAACATTGAAAGAATTTTTCAAATCAGACCAGTAGTTCCTGAGATTAGCGCGTTCAATCAAACAATATTAGTATATTTGACTACAACACTAATGCTTACATTTTAAATATCGCGATATCTTTTGAATGAAACGTCCGAATTGAATAATTCAAAAAGTTCTAGAAAGGTATTGAATTCGTCTTGAATATGGAGTAATTTATTTTGATAAGGATTAATACCAAGGTACAAAATAAAAAGTTTTTGAAGCGACGGCATTTTAATTATTTAAAAAAATAAAAGAAAACACTTATTGTGAGATAACTACAATAGTTAGACATATGGTTACGCGATATTTTTTGTAGACAATTATATGTTCTGCAAAGTGGTAGTACATTGTTTTGTTCTATAATCAATAGTTTTCGCAGCGCACGCCGTGTAAGGATTTTTTCGGGTCATTTTTTTACACTTTGGGTTACATTATTGGACTTTTAGTAACGATCCCTAATTTTTTTGAAAATATAATATAGCCTATAGCCTTCCTCGATAAATGTGCTATTCAACACTGAAAGAATTTTTCAAATTGGACTAGCGATTCCTGAGATTAGCGCGTTTAAACAAACAAACTCTTGAGCTTTATAATATTAGTATAGATATAATTTGATAAAAAATATATCTCATCTGTTTATCAGATGGGTGAAGGTCGATCTTCACCGTCTCTATTATAAACCTAAATAGAATCACGAACTAGAAAATCTAGTTTCTATTAGACCAAAGTCAAGGCGATAGCTATGTAAACATAAAAAAGGTAAACAAAATTAGGCGAACTGGTTAATATGGTTTACGAATTTTGTCATCAAGGATGTTTTATATTAGCCATTTTATGTAGATATCTATTCTTAAAAATGAAGTATTAAAATTCAGCTCCTTGTGACTAGTTACGTCCACTTTAAATTGAGCCTTAATTACATGGAAATTAATAACTAGAAGAGGTCATTTTATGATGGATCCATAAGCCTTACATTGTATGCTGAAATCAAATATTGGCCGATTAACACCTTATCATAATGGCAATAAAATTGAATATGACGTTAGTAGGACTGATATAGAGCGCATCGAATATTATTGGGGTATTTCAGTCTTAATTACTACAGAATAAGGTGTGATTTTGCTTGATTTATATGGTTTGATCACGCAAGGACGCCGTGGGCGGAAGGCTGTGGCGACCTTGCAAGCGTGTTGTAAAAGTATTCTTGTATGTATGGAGTACTGTAATCAGATAGGTATTACAAAAATTATTTTGACGGCTAAGTTTGGCAGTAACTAACACAATTGAATATATACGCCGCCGGCATTCGTGGCCAGCTACCAGTCCCCCTTTAGAGAGCGGCAGCACATTGGTAGGACCTTTGTTGTTACAAATGTCCATAGGCGATGGTAACCGCTTTCCATCAGATGGGCCGTATACCTGTCTGCTGAACTCACACTCGTAACAACGCTCATAAAAAAAATATGTTTAACTAGAAATAAAATTACTGTGTACTAGCAGAAGGTGATGTCAGGACCCTTAAGAACAGACGAGCGTGCATGACAAGAGCTATGAATGTCAAAGAAACAAGTGAGGTGTATAAGAATAAAGGGCGTTGTTCGTGCCTACCCCGCAAGGGAACTGGCGTGAAGTTGTGTATATATGTATGTAGAAATAAAATTGAAATGTCTATTTGTGATTACAGAATAAGTACCATTAAGTAAATTTTTTTATATATACAAAGCTTAATTATGGATATTCATGAATGAGTTTTAAGATTTTTTTGTCTGTGTCTGATATTTTTTTCAAATACAGTTTCAAACAGCTCAATGTATTTCAATATCAATTATAGATTGAAACAGGAATTTATCTTAAGTTTTTGTATATGTTTAATTTAAATATCTTGCAGAGTTCAAAAGGCATGAATACAAGTTTTTGTATTTAACTATTACTGTAACAACGGGTCGCTCTTAAGTCAGAATTGAAATATTATAGAGTAGTCATTTATGAGCGGTTAGTTAGTTGCCAGCTCAGTTTCATTTGACTTGTTTTAGTAAATTCAGCTTTGTTACACTTCTGTATGTAATGTTTCGTTTGAGAACAAAATAAAAAGTGCTATTTCACCGTGACCCACGTGAATCTATACTAATATTATAAAGAGGTAAAGTCTGTGAGTTTGTGACGTTGTAGGGGGTAATTTCTGGATCTACTAAACCGATTTTAAAAATTCTTTTACTGTTAGAAAGCTACGTTAACGGGGAGTATCATAGGCTGTATAACATGATGCTATATACCACGGGAGCGGGACAGAGCGCAGGTGAAACCGCGCCGGGCCGCTAGTATGGAATAAACAAGTAGTACACCTACAATAAAATTTGTGTGAGTTTAAGCATCCACTTATATAAATGTGGTTTTTTTAAAACGGGTTGGAATCAGTGGTTATGATATTTAGGCAGTTTATCTGACCTAAAGCGCATATTAATACAATTGCCATGTGCTAATAGCACGTAATAGCCATGAAACCATGGTAAAGAAACGTTCACATGGAAACTACCAAAGTGTGAAACCCACCAACTCAACTGAGTTAGGTGTGGCCGGTATACCATTTTCTTGAAAGGGGAGACCCAGGATATATTTATAAGCTGCCATTTGTAAAATGGATTCTACTTGTTTTGCTATTCAGCAAAGTGTTAACATTAAACCCATATTATACGTTCTCTCTTACAAGCAGACCGCAGCTTTTACAATTTTACAAATTACTACATCACCGGTAATAACCGGCATAGGGCGTCGTGATCATGAAATGCATATTAGTACATTTATTTGCCGAATTAACACAGATACGAGGTTTTACTCGAGATCCCACGTTAGTAAATAGGTCGAAATTCTTTAGTAAATATTATTGTGTTAAAAATTACATGAATACTTTGAATAGACTTTTTGTGTGAATAAAATGTTTTTTTATAAGCCTGAAAATAATTCTTAAATTATATGGAATATTTATAAAAATGTAATGAAAATAAAAAATTGATTTATGAATTCATATATCGAACAACACCAGAATACAAGGTTTGCTAATTGTATTTCGTTAGGCGTTTTCGCGAACACAAACGGCCTTACTTATAATAATCTCGTTGAGCAAGGATTAGCCATCTGTTAAATAAGAGACTCTTAAGCCCCTAATCATTGAATTACTCCAAAGATGTCTTAGCTTAGGTTTAGGGTCGATTTTTCAATCATCAGATAAATGTTATCAGTCGAATAAATCATAAATTGATTAATTAATTCAAAAGTGAAACGATTCAACGGTTTACATGTTTTGTTTTATTGTATAGAATAACTTTTATCTGGTGGTTTGAAAAATTGCTAGTAAAAAAAATTATAAGGAATTTTTTTGTTGGAAAGCGGTTATCATTGCCTATAGATATTTATGACACCAAAGGTGCTACCAATGTGCTGCCGCTTTCTAAAGGGAGATTGGAACCTGGCCACTAATGCCGGAACAGAACTCAAGGTTGTAATGGCGGCATACTCTAGACCAGGGATGGTAGCCATCCAGACGGGCAAATACCCCACCACCTAGCTGTGGGTTGTTTCGTCATCTCTTACGACGGGCCGCCCTAACGCTGGAAATTGTTTTCTTGCTCCATTCTTGCGTGGATAAAAAGATTAAAGATGAGTTGTGCATTTGTCTGCGAAGTTTGAATTTGCCACCCTCTGAATTGGTCGCCCGGGGCATGGGTCTGGGTTGGCTCAAAGTCCGGCCCTGCTACACGACCCTGTCAAATTCCATCTATATAGAAGCAGGCAAGTGTAAGGTGGTTTCCGAGAAAAATAATTCTGATATACAAAACTTGTTGAACAAACGGACGGAGGAATCTAATGAAAACTAAAGGGTCCTGTTTTTGGCAAAAAGTTACGAAAGTCAAAAAGGGAAGTGGCCCATGAGGGGATCGAACCCGCGACCTTCGCGTTATTAGCACGACGCTCTAACCAACTGAGCTAATGGGCCAGACGACCTGGTAATCAAAATTATTGTTATTATATAACTTGTATAAAATTCTTAAATAATTTTAAATTAAGACTACCTAAATTATAAAACAATATTAATGACATATTATATAACCAACGGCAAAGTCTGCTTAGTATCAAAGCGAAATGTGCATTAAAAATATGAGTAGAATCTATATTATTTTTTTGTTAAATCAACGTAGAAGAATAATTGCTAGTATTCTACACAATTGTGCAATAAAAACATAACTTTGAAAACAGCCTAAATATGACATAACTAGATGGCGCTGCAGTTCATACTTCTCTACCTTTTTTCCGTTTTATCTATAATATTATAACATTCTAAACATGCCGTGTCTGTACATTGATTTATTTAAAAAAAAAATCTGGAAAAGACTATAAACGACGGAGCACACGATGCATTTTTTTTTTTAGAATTCTTGTCTGTTGTTCTGTTTGTTCGGGATTCACGTAAACACTACTGGGCCGATATCGACGCGGTTTTAGCTGTTCGACAGCAAATTCTTAGACTTAAAATCTGTGCTACTTTTTATCCCGGGAATCCCGCGAGAATTTTCCCGGGGGCGGTTTGTAGTTGTTCTGATGTATAAAAATTAGTTTATTCCGTCACAGTTTTCACTTAAACGATAGCATATCTTACATTCTTTTTTAAATACTACAGTGCTTTGTGTCCGCGGGAATTTCAAGCCAAGCGTGGACGAAGTCGCGGGCATATCCTAGTTCTTAAATCAAACATATTTTTAGATCAACCAACCAAACAATAACAGAAAGTTATGATGAGTTTCTTTGTTTCTTCACATCACCACAATTCTTTCTTAGATCGACATCAATGTTACTACTGCCATCTAGCGAACACAATGGACCAAATCGAAGCAATACATTTTAATACTGGGATTGTTATTCCCAATATTGCACTTTCATACTAAAACATAAAAACCATTAAAAGAGATTACAAAACATTTTCAAAGCATAAAAAACAGATATTTTTATAATAATGAAAACTTTAGTAAAAACATAAGATTGTCAATAGATGTCGTTATTTTGAATTAAAATCAAAGTAAAATATAAACTACGATGAGTTCTCTTTTAGAAGTGTCAGCTCGGAAAAAATAAATTATTTTGGCAATTTCTTGCACTGAAAATCAGCGTTGTGTCGGATATTATGTGGGCACAGCAATAAGCTGAGTGCAGACCTTATTTGTTGAAAATGCGGCTTACAAATTCTCAAGATATGTTTTTATTGTTAAGATACATGTTAGCAACGTAAGTACGTCGCTATTTCTTCAAATTTTTTTTTCTTTCTTTTGTTTGAAAAACCTTCATTGGCGATTTGTGTACTAAGCAAACACTTGTAAAGACCCCAAAGTAAGGAAGAAGTGAGCACAGTGGATTTTGAGAACTTAAAAATCTTCATTTATTTCAAAACATTAAAAAGTTAAGAGACGAACGAAATGTGATACACCTATTGGTGTAGGTTTTGAGGAACTTTTCCGATTTATTTTTTAGTCAGTCATTCTCATTTCTAACATTCATGTTCTATGGCGGGGCCCAATATAAAAATATACACTTAATCTTTTTATAACCTTCAAAAAGGTTCTTTTAAATCTCTCTCTCTCTCTTTTCTTCCATCTTTTTCCAATCAATAGGGATCGGGACAATATTTTTTTCTTCCACACTCCGCTATTCTGGCATACCCCTTCTGTCAAACCACAAATTCGTTATGTGTAGGGTTTTAACAGCTTCTCCACGTATGTTAAGTATTGAGTTATATAATGATACAAGCTTGCAATTTGATGTATGACTCGAGATGTATTTCTTTAACAATATTACAGCAATTATTACAATAAAACAGATTAGACGACTAGTACACGTTTTAGCGGCAAAAAGGAGGTGACAAGAAGAGAGAAAAAAAACTATATGACGCTTAGCGCTGGTTTGGTATTGCCAGTGTAGTTTTTATGGTCTGGCGCCAACATTATGTTATCTTTCATATAATCCATCCCTCTCTTTTTTGGTCGACCTTTAAATTTGTAGCCGTCAATTTTCCAGTTTAACTTTCTTTTTGTTACTTGACTGTCATCTTTCCTCATTACTTGGCCATATTACCTTAGTCTTCTTCCACCCAATGTTTCAGTTAAGGGTGCAACTTTCAAAGATCCCCTTATGAACTAATTTCTTATGCAGTCCATCTCAACGTAATCTGTGCTGAGTGGAGACGTTTTTGTTCTATCACTTTAGCGGCCCTTCTTCTAAATCTAAAATTTTATCTGTGCAGGAACGGAGAAAGAATACAATTTCCTGCGGCCGGGCGGCCTGTCGTAAGAGGCGACAAAACTACCCACAGCCAGGTGGTAGGGTATTTGCCTGACTGGATGGCTACCACCCCTGGTCTAGAGTATTCCGCCATAACAACCTTGAGTTGTGTTCCGGCATTAGTGACCTGCTTCCAGACTCCCTTAAAAGAGCAGCAGCGCATTTGTAGCACCTTTGGTGTAGTAAATGTCCATAGGCGACGGTAACCTCTTTCCATCAAGTAGGCCGTCTGCCTGTCTGCTGAACTCCTGCAATAAAAAATAATAAAAAAACTTTATAGTAATTAAATTACTTTAATTAAAGACTTGTTTGAAGGAAAGCGATTATTGTGCAACATCAACGTGACATGCCCGATTTGGTTTTGATGATCCAAGAGTGGGTGGTAAGTGACGCCAGTCACGCGACCCGCGTAGGCGGTGGCTTGCAAGGCGTGTACGTTGACATACCACACGTGACGTGTCAAAACCAAGCGGTTTCAAATTAAATTTGTACCTACAGGAAAATATTTATATTATATAGGACAATATTAACTAAAGTATTAATAATAATAGTATGGTAAGAAAATTTATTGGATAACCGGCGGGAAAACTAGGTAATTTTCAGTCTTAATGTCATCCTTACGTTATTTTCAGAGCAAGCCTTCACACAGGTAACATACATACATACATACATACATAACTTCACGCCAGTTCCCTTGCGGGGTAGGCACGAACAACAGAGCGCCATTTAGGCCCATTCTTACACACCTCACTTGCTTCTTTGACATTCATAACTCTTGTCATGCACACTCGTCTGTTCCTACACAGGTAACATTGTATTAAATTTTTATCTAGGCACTATTCAACTCCAGAAAATTTAAACTTTCCGATGCTCAAATGCAGTCAAAACTGTCGTGAATCACTAAGTGTGAATAGTCATCCGATTATAAAATGACGTATTATTTCCAATTAAAATGCTGTATAAATGGCTGAATAAATTTAATGCGATGTATGTTCAGCTATACCGAGGTACTCTTTAATGTAAGGTCACCGTGATGACGTCACAGGATCGACCTCGGCGGAAGGTTGGGTCGAGATTCGGGAAGGTCACACGTTTAGAGGTCGAATAATACACGTTTTGATATTATACTGACTTCGTGTTCGTTTATTTTAACACAGTGAATAAAGCATATTTTTAACCATAGATATTGAACAAAAAGGAGGTTCTCAAATTCTCAATTTGTCCGTCAATTGTGGACCGATTTTCAAATTCTTTTTTTCCGAAAGGGTAGGTTACATCTGAGGTTGGTTGCGCTGAGGAACACCTCCTTATAAATTCTTCCTTACCATCCTTGCCATCAAGAAAAGAATAAACTTTCAAATGAAGAATGCGCAAAACAAGACTTAGTGTTAGTTCTGTCACCACAGTATAATGGAAAGGATTGTTGTTGAAGAAAACATTTTAATTTAATTCTCCTAGCAAAAGCTAGTGAGTGTGTGAACTCCTGGGGGACGATTGCAGTGGCGGTGGACTGATGGCGAAGTAAGTTACTCTTCCCTTGCTTCTTCTTCCACGTCCCTTTGCCTTCTGCCGGTCATCGCATCGCACCCGCAGAGGTGGTCCCATTGTCCCCAAGTCAAGATCTGATGAGTGGATTCCAGAGAAATCGAGAGCAACCCTCGAATATTATAGGCATATACTACGTGTTTCATATTTTTTTTCTAGAGCTATTCAAATATTTGCGTAACTAAAAAGAAGAAAAAAAATTATCAATAAACAGATGCGACTTCAAAAGTAATTAAAAGGCAAAGAATAAATATTTTATACAACATCTAAAAGTCGGTGCCTAGTAAAACATAAAAGACACCACAACAAATTTGCAAAATATAGTAATTTTTATTTTTTACTTCGCACCGACTTCAATATGTAGAAAATATCGATTCTTTGCTTTTAAGTAACTTCGGAATTCGCTTGTGTTTTTTGTTACAATTTTTTTATAGTATATTCTGTTAAAGTAGGTTTTGTTTTTTTGTAAAAAAAAATGTTTAGAACCGCTACCGCTAATGGTGTCAGTTATATGTAGTAAAATAAATAATAAAATACTAGCTGACCCGGAAAACTGCGTACCGCCTCCGAATCAATAAATAAATAAGCTGAATGATAATTGCAGAATGTTTCAATTTTGGTAAAAAATGTGGTTAAAACTTAACCGGAACGAACATCAAACGTTTAACATTCAAAACCAAAAAAGTAAAAAAAACTTTACTTTTAAATTTAATTTGATTTCTGAACGACTTTTAAATTTAATTGATTTCTAAACGACGGGACGAACGTCAAATGTTTGACAGGTAGGAATAGTTTCTAAGGGAAAGTGAAATTGTTGTTTTTACTATATTCCAAGCATTTTTTTTTTCACATTTACTCATTTTTTAAACCTTCCCTGGACTTCCACAAATAATTCAAAACCAAAATTAGCCAAATCAGTCCAGCTGTTCTCGAGTTTTAGCGAGACTAACGAACAGCAATTGATTTTTATATATAAGATTAAATAAAAATAGAATTTGGGTGGATACGACGTACTTAAAGTTTTTCTAGTACATTCTATTTATTTGTCAATACTTCATGAATAGTGGTTCCTCTATGGAGGTTTGCAACACCGGGGATGTTGCCAACGCATTCTTGACCTGTAAGACGTTGACACAAGAACCCTATGTCGTAGTGTAGAGGAAATACCTCAGCGGCGAAGTTCCCTTCGGATCATTGCTGTGTGCGGAATAAACGTTCTAGACAACTGTTACATAGTTGAGTCTGGGAGCTCAAGGAAATGGGTTTTAACAACCCGTCATGGCGACCGGCGCGATTTTAAAAATGAGGCGTTGGCACCAATTTCTCGGAACACTCCCCGTTATACAGACGGTAGAGTATGCAGAGAGACGCAAAATTTCTCCGAAAGCTAAGCAATTTTAAACTGCCTGTTTGTATGGGATCGTCGATGATACGAACGGCGCAACGCTGGGTCTAGTGGAGGGGTCCAGTCCGATAATTGAGTGTCCCGGCTCATAGGTAAAGGCAGTACTCCATATGCGGCCTAATTTGCGCTTTGTCGCAGGATGAAGTACCGCTCGGACCGGTTTATCACACCAACCTTTTTGGAGGCATGTTTGGACTTGCCTTCCAGATGACCTCGAAACTGCACGTCGTTCGTTACGTCGTGATCAAGGATCCTCATACTAGTAGAGATGGCGAGGGATGATCTTTGGGAGTTGTGGCTCATTGACGAAGGGGCTTTTTTGACTAAGAATGCGCAGACCTATGTCTCCGTAGAGTTAAATTGGATAAGATTTCGTCCTCATTCAGAGACTCCCTTAAGCAAGCTAGCAAGGTGTTAATAATTATAATCCATTCATTGCCAATATATGTTGTATATAGACAATAATAACACACGAAGATAATGTGGCGATAGTTAATTTAAAAATAAAACACTCAAGTAAATCTGAAATAAATACATTCATTGAATTGCGCGCAACTAAAATGGCTACCTGAAGTTCATTCACAAATCCACTGTATGTAAACAGTACTGTCCTCGGCATTGCGGTTCTCTGCGAATCGATAGAGCCTCCAGAATGTCAAGTTGAAGGGGCTTGGGGCGGAGGTTCCGGGGAAGGGGAGTCTGCTGACGTCATTCGCCCACTACACCTCCCCGCGCCGCGGAAATCGGGATTAGGTTTATGTTATACTTCAAGCATGTTTCTAGCTTTAATATCTTTTGACTTTTTTATACTATTTTTGTTGACCTTCTAGGGAGAACATTTGACATTTCATAGACTCTATAATAAAAAAACAAATGTAACACTTACTCAGTTTTCCGAAGATTGTAGCGCCTGGCGAATGGTAGAACTATCTCTGCGTCACGCACCGCTTAATACGACGGCCTCTGTGGTTGAGCGGGCTAAGGCTTTGCCGGCGTACCTCACTGTAACGCAGAGGTTCCGGGTTCGATTCATGGTATAGTAAATTTCGGAAACGTATTTTCTCCGTTATTTACTATGGTCTGGGTGTCTGGGATCGGCCCCAGAGTAGTCCGTTGTATATTACTCATAACACAAGCGTAACTTGCTTAATTTGGGGATATACAATGTGTGTGTTTGTCTGCCGATTATTATTATTATTATTATTATGAATATTATATATTACTTGAAACTACCGTCAATTACGTATTCGCAATCTAAAATATCCAGCAATTTGTAATACCTGTTACAAATACCACCAAAACGCATAACATGACGGTATCGTATTTACTACATTCTTTATTCGCTGTAATAGATCAATAAACATCTGAAAAGAAGAAAAAGGCTTTATAATGGTAAACGTTTCAGTTGAATTAATATCTATCTGTTATCTTTCACTGGACATATTCCGAAACTTTCATCCTTAAAACCGGCGATTCATGAAAATCCATTTCTGCGGTGTATCAAAGTACCATTTGCGTAATTGAAAACATTTTTGGCCATCCCAATGGTCATTATGGCTATGAAGTATACGGGATCGTTTCTTAGATACAATAGCACTGATTTGGCATGAAATGTTTAGTCGTTTCTTTTTTCCTTTGTTGTGAAGCATTTGCTACTACTCCATTATTTTTGAAGCGAATCTTCTATATAGACGGGGGGTATTAGGATTTTTTCTGTCACGAAAAAACGTTACGGCCGCGTGGAGGGGGTAGAAGGTATATCGCGTGGTGAGGGGCGGCATAATTTTAGAGTAGACTGTGGAAGTTTTTTTTTGGTTCCGGATCGAATTCAGTTTTTTTGTTTGATAAAATAAAATATGTACAAATAAAAAATGCGTTAATTAAAATATACCTAACCTCACCGTGCAGGAACGGAGAAAGAATACAACTTCCTGCGGCCGGGCGGCCCGTCGTAAGAGGCGACTTAACAACCCACAGCCAGGTGGTAGGGCATTTGCCCGACTGGATGGCTACCACCCCAGGTCTAAAGTATGTCGCCATAGCAACCTTGAGTTGTGTTCCGACATTAGTGACCAGGTTCCAGTTTCCCTTAAGAGAGCAGCGGCGCATTTGTAGCAACTTTGGTGTTGCAAATGTCCATAGGCGATGGTAACCGCTTTCCATCAAGTGGGCCGTCTGCCTGTCTGCTGATCTCCTGCAATAAAAAAAAAAAAAAAAAAAAAGTGGCAAAACGAATCGCAACAAAATTTTAACTTGAAGATTTACAGGCAGATTGTTAATGTACTTGTCCAATTTGAAAATTTGTTTTTCCACTTGTTCGTTGCGATTCGTTTTTGCACTTGTCCGTTGAAGTTTCACTTCTACTATGTGCCCCAGCATACATTTCGATTTTTTGAAAAGTAATTGTTATATACTTCTGGCCCTGTAGACAAGTGGCATTAGCGCTAAACGAATAGAATTAAAATGTTTGTAACGATGTGTTCTTCCTATACATTTTATACTTTAAAGAAGAGCCTGAGATAGACACATATGAAGTAAAAAAACTTTAGCTGGAGATGTTGCTGAGGAGTTTTTTGACGCTTCTTATCTTACACATCGATTACACCATAAAGGTATAATATGTCTAGAGAGAGCATTGCTAACAAACAACACCGCGAAAAACGGCATCAAACACACACAGCACAGATTTTAGTATTAATAAGCCTGTTAATTACCAATACTAATATAATCCTGCTAAAACACTATTCATGATGGAAAATTATTTTTGTACTAGCAGCCCGTCCCGGGTTCGCACGGTTGGGTTTATGGTAATTTTTTTTACACAATGGGTTATATTATTGAAGTTTTAGTAGGGATCCCTAATTGTTATCCGTGCAGGAACGGAGAAAGAATACAATTTCCTGCGGCCGGGCGGCATGTCGTAAGGGGCGACAAAACAACCCACAGCCAGGTGGTAGGGTATTTGCTCGACTGGATAGCGACCACCCCTGGTCTAGAGTATGCCGCCATGACAACGTTGTGTTGTTTCCGGCTTTAGTGACCAGGTTCCAGTATCCCTTGCCAGCCGGGGTCGCGGAAGAAAAGCTCACGCATATCCCGTGGCCCCGGCTCATGGCGTCAGGTGGCACCAAGGGGTTTTAGTGGGTATTTCGGCTTCTCTAGCCGGTGAGTCCCACACTCCGGGGAGACTTCGGCGGGGGGTCCGCAAACGGATTTCCCCTAGTAAAAAAAAAGGTTCCAGTATCCCTTAAGAGAGCAGCAGCACATTTGTAGCACCTTTTGGTGTTGCAAATGTCCATAGGCGATGGTAACCGCTTGCCATCGAGTGGGCCGTCTGCCTGTCTGCTGAACTCCTGCCATAAAAAAATGGTTTCTAATAATAAATATTGCCTATATTACTCAGCGATAATGTAGCTGTAGTGGAACACTTACAAGCCTGTCAAGAACACTTGTTCTTGACAGGGTTGTAAGTGTGTGTGTGTGGCAGGCAGGCTGTTAGCGACCTCAACTATTGCAGTTTTGAACTTAAAAAAACTGCAATAATTGAGATCGCAAACGATTCCCGAAACGTGCAAAGATTATATACAAATTTCCAACAATAATAGATGGGCCTAGGCCTGCCGGGCATAATAATAGCCTCACTGGAAGACATCCCTTAGAGACGGTGGAGCATTCCATCTCGCTCCTCCACCTAACTAAATAATAAATAGCATTCGAATGGAGTAGGAATTTTCGAAATCGGTCCAGTAGTTTTTGAGTTTATTCGTTATACAAAAATACAAATCTTTCCTCCTTATAATATTAGTATAGATTACATAAGAGGTTGACAAAGGTTATTAGATTAGTTATACAGTAAAGTACTCGAAACAACACCAACATGCAAGTACACCAATTTTAGTGCAATTTTTTTGGGGCTGTTTTTGTGCAATTCACGTGTTATCTAGACGTGTATAGGATCTAAGGATAACACGTTGCGAAGTGGTCTGCATAGAATAATAAAGAAATAAATAAGCCTTTATATGTTCTGCTTTTTTTTTTACTTCAAAAAGTAACTTATATATCTAACATGTGTATAACATTGTCTTTTCTTACAAGATTTTAATACAATTAATTAATTATTGGTTAGTTAATATAAAATATTTTCTACTTACTCCCAAAAATTTTTTTTACGTTCCTTAAGCTGACTATAAAATTTAATAGTTATTTTGTAGTGAAGTCATTGTAAAAAAAATGTGTGTTGTACATGCAATAGGAAGTAGAATAAATTGGATATCATCCGCCGAGCTCTTGTCAGTGTCGGCGTACCAGCCATTCTAGAATCGAATGGCTTGGTGCGTGACGAGGGCAAGAAACCGGACGGAATGTCACTCGTCCCTTGATAGATGGGGTCTAGTGTGGGATGCGAGTTGTGTTGACACACTAGCCCCGTCACATCTTCCAATGACAGGGGCTGGCAACATCGCCGCCTCAACTGAAGACGCCAAACGGCGCAAATATGGTGAAAAGATTGAAACATTGGACGCGTGGGGTCCTTTGGTAAAGAGATTTTTAAAGATATCTGCAAGAAACGTTTGACATTACCCGTGATCAGAAGGCTGGCTCGAATTTCGTCCAACAGACAAGCATTGCAAAGCCAGTACAGCGGGCCCGCTCCCCGCTTACAGTGATCTGCTACATAATTTACTTTAGTTTTAACTGTTTAGTTGTCTATTGTATAAATAGTTGTAATGCGGTATTTAACTTAGGCTCATAATATATCCTGTTAAACTGAAGTAGAGTTTACTTAGTTTATAGCTAATTTTAATTTTGTTTTCTATTGTTCAGTTTGTTTCAGTGTTTTTAGTGCATTACTTTTAAATTGTGTTTTTGCAGTCGGGTTTTTGATTTTTAAAAATTACTTATTAAGTAAAGTACTTTTTAATTTCGTTTTTAACATTTCATTTGGAATTTTATTGAAGTAGCGTATGTCAATATCCAAGAACGAGGCCAATAGGACTGACCGACTGACTGACGGACATTTGTTAATTTTTATTTTTAAGGTTTTAATTTAATTTAATTTAATAATAACAATCTGTAAAATGTGTTGTAATTATAGACCCTTGTGTCTGAAATAAATGAATTATTATTATTAATACTTTTTGTAATCTTTTATCCGTGCAGGAACGGAGAAAGAATACAATTTCCTGCGGCCGGGCGGCCTGTCGTAAGAGGCGACAAAACAACCCACAGCCAGGTGGTAGGGCATTTGCCCGACTGGATGGCTACCACCCCTGGTCTAAAGTATATCGCCATAACAACCTTGAGTTGTGTTCCGGCATTAGTGACCAGGTTCCAGTTTCCCTTAAGAGAGCAGCAGCGCATTTGTAGCACCTATGGTGTTGCAAATGTCCATAGGCGATGGTAACCGCTTTCCATCGAGTGGGCCGTCTGCCTGTCTGCTGAACTACAGCAATAAAAAAAAAGAAAAAACTAAAAGACGACAGTATCTGTCTATTACTATACCTAGTGTTGAAATAATGAAATTGTTTATAAGCACTCATATCATGCCTTAAAATATATTAATACTGGCATGATTCTAATTTCCTTAAAGCGAAAAAGTATTAAAGCCATACAAAAGTACAAGAAATAATAAGAAGAAAGCCATACAATGTTAATACAGGATTATGTAGGATTAAAAATATATTAATAGCACATTGTCCCTTGAGACTTGAATTTTTCAATTTCCTACGCAGTTTCCCTTTTACTAAAGTCGATGGTGTAGATGACGAGCGACAGCGATTTTTGTTCAGATAACATAAAATTCTTTTGTATAATAAAATTTTCCCCGTGGAATTTATGAATTATTTTTACAATTTCATTATTTTATACGTTCGTAATACCGAAGTAAGAAAGAGAATTGGTCTGAAAGAGAGTGTCGGGGTGAAGGTAAGGAAAGGAATGCTCCGGTGGTTCGGGCATGTGGAAAGAATGCACGATGAAAGAATGACTAAACAGATATACAATGCAAAAGTGGATGGATGCAGAAGTCGTGGAAGGCCACGACACACCTTCCATGATCAAATTGATCGTGTACTAGCAGAAGGTGATGTCAGGAGCCTTAAGAACAGAAGAGCTTGCATGACAAAAGTTATGAATGTCAAAGAGGCAAGTGAGGTGTGTAAGAATAAGCCTAAATGGCACTCTGTTGTTCGTGCCTACCCCGCAAGGGAACTGGCGTGAAGTTATGTATGTATGTATTATTTTATACTTTCAATTAAATTAGGTTATGTAAATATTTATGACAATAAATAAAGAATAGAAAAGTGCTTGGTAATTCATACTTAACGTAGGGTTCCCTATAGGTGATAAACGTAAATAATTTATATATTCGGCTATAGAACCCCGAAAAATATCCCATGTCTCAAAAACTACTCAACCGATATTGTTGGAAATAATTTTCGTTGAATGTATTTTTTATAATTTCTACTATCGACTACTACACATACCTAAAACTACATTTTAAACGCATTTACAACCCTTAAAACGTAGTTCTACCACATTGATTTTGTTTTCAATATTTTCTACTTTATAGGTTTAAAATTAGAGAGGGAGGACAGAATTTCCAAGACAATGGGAGTATGTTGTCCACAAGCTCTCAGAAAAAACTGGAAAGTTACCGATCAAAATTTGTACTGTTTCATTCCTCTGTATATATGCATCTCACATTTTTTGTCATCGTCTTGCTATCACTGTGCCATTGACAAAATCAATGCTGAAAGCGTTGGAGTCAGAAAGTTATCCGTTCAGGAACGGAGAAAGAATATAATTTGCTGCGGCCGGGCGACCTGTCATAAGAGGCGACAAAAGAACTCACAGCCAAGTGGTAGGATATTTGCCCGACTGCATGGCTACCACCCCTGGTTTAGAGTACGCCGCCATAACAGCCTTGAGTTGTGTTCCGGCATTAGTGACCAGGTTCCAGTCTCCTTTAAAAGAGCAGCAGCGCATTTGTAGCACCTTTGGTGTTGCAAATGTCCATAGGCGATGGTAACCGCTTTCCATCAAGTGGATCGTCTGCCTGTCTGCTGAACTCCTGCAATAAAAAAAAAGTCATAAGGTGCGGACTGATAGTAGCTCACAACGCCTTAAGTTCCACATGGCGACCATGGTCGTTATGGTCGTGGCGAAAATATCACTAATGACGTCATTATTTTCAATCACACAGCGCTCACAACGACCCATGTCAAGAACGGGGTCGAAGTGGACGTTGACCATAGAGCATTAATTTTCTATATCGATTGACATTGAAAAAGGCGCGATTTTCCAATGAACCAATCACATTTATGTATTTCGTCGTTTATGACGTTAACGCTCCATAATCCGTTCCATTAGAGTTTATGATTGTAACGTCCACAAGCAAGTGGACCGGGAAATATCGCGATCGTGAACGTGGTCGTTGTGAGCCTCTTGTGGAGCGCAGCTATAATCCCAAACAAAGAAGAGAGATAGGGTCTTGCCACGCGCACTCAATTAACATTAAAGTGCAAACAAAACTGAATTATAAGTTAAACTATTGTAAATACTATGTATTAATATTATAAACGAAAAAGTTTATGTATTATAACTGACCACAACACTAGGGGCACACACGCCGACACACACACACACACACACACACACACACACACACACACACACGCACACACACACACACACAAAACCACACGCGCACACAAAACCACACGCACTCATAGTTTTAGGTTAATTAATTAATAAATCAATTATATTTAAGTTTCTATAATAAAATTGTGTTGGGTGCCGCGATACAGACCTAGAGTCTAGTGCAGCAACCGCCGCCAAAAAAATTGTAGCCTTAATTTTAACTACTATATAAGTTTTAGATGTAACTATATAAGGCTTAGAAATAAGTTTATACAAATAAATGAATTTGAATTTGAATTTTTTGCGCAAAACTATTGAACGGATCTGAATGAAACTTTACAGTAATATAGTTCCGTTGTCAGTTTTGTCCAGACTACGTCGCGTGTGGCCGTTAGTAATGACAAATATATAATTTGGAAGACCAATATACACGTCGTTTATCCTGAAGCTAAGCAAGTTACGCTTGTCATGGTTTTTATATAACAGACTACTTAGGGGCCGATCCCAGAGATAATATATAATAGAAAGTTTGTTTACGAAATTTATCATACCAGGAATCGGATCTGGGACCTCTGTATTCCAATGAGCTAGGCGGGCAAAAGGGCAGCCCATTCGGCCACAGAGGCCGTATATTATTAATAAACAAAAGTACATTTATGACATACATAAATTTTCAAATTTATAAGTATCTAAGAAACGGATGAATTTTTAGACGAATTTTTAATATATCTTTTAAAAAAAAATTTACTTAAGAACTGACGCATTGATATTTACAAATTTATATTTTTAATATTTAATTTTATTGTTCAAATTGCTTTTATGAATCTATTGGTAGAATTTTTTTTTATTATTAATTGTTTTTTGTTTATTTCATTTAATTACAATGTCATAACTAAAGGGACAATCTAAGCACCTTAGCCTTAGCCTACTGTATTAGTAATACACTTCAAAGCACTTTCTTTGAATTTCCCTAAGGGTTACGTGAGAATATCTTAATATGTGGAATAAGTCGATCCGCTCCTCACAATACCACTATTATACCCTATTAGGGTCATTATGAACTATTATACTGTGGAGACCGAGGGTACAAATATCTGGCAGCATAAGCCGGTCTCGAGACTTAGAAAAAGGTAGAAGATTCTGGAAGGAAAAGACAAGGACAGATACATTTTAGAAAGAGATGGATGATAAACAAAAGCATAACGAAATGAAGATCGAAATTCTAGAATAGAAGGTTCAGGGAGGAAAAGACAGATAGATGTTTACAACGGGACAGACAGTAAATAAAAGAATAACGGAAAGAAGATCGAAATTATGGGTTCCAGAAGATTCTTCCAGGTATATAAGCAGCGTAAGGCGCGCCTACCAGGGAGTTCATTTGAAGACAGAGAAGCAATAAGTGCGATACGAGAGAGTTGACAGAGAACTTTAATAGAAGATAGTGACAAGTTTAGAGAGTTGGAAGAAGAGTTTAGTAGAAGACAGTGATGAGTATAGTGAAGAGTTTAGTGAAAAGTTTAGTGGGCAGTTGAGTGAAAGAGGAGCTAGGCATAGTTTAAAAGGAGATCCAGAAGCGAGCTACGCGCGGTAAATTCGGAGGTGAGCACCGCAGCCGCAAGAGGTCGTCTATGCAATATCGGCGATGGTATTGTGAGTGAGACATCTTATAGTCGGGACAGTGTATCGTTAGTTGTCCGTGTAGGGATAACCCTGCGGAGAAGAATCACGTACGGCTGTAAAGTTAATAAACGCGTTTAGTTAAGGAAACTGTTGTTTCCTTCCAATCCCAAGTGCATACTTCCGCTCACGTGTAACAATAGCAGTGTTACATTGTTTGTTTGTTGAAATAGATCCCAAATCGCAGTCAGCGGTGTGCGTCCCCAGAACGCTGTGAGTTTCCATCTTAGGCCGGTGTTCAAGGTATCCGCCCTATGGATCGGCCTGCGGGTATGAATGGCGCGCTGACGTCATTGGGGCGGGCGAGGCCCGGGCCAGCCTTGAACTTGGCTGCATCGATCCCCTGATCTCTGCACTTGAACTGCACTCGTAAAGGAGCGTAGTGCCAGCTTCCGTATAACCGTCACCATTGTTAGACGAGTACAGATTAAAATTGTACGGGCTAGCAACAGCCGTACATTGCCGTATCAGCGGTTTACGTCGACACGTGCATTTTAACATGTCTTTCGGATGGTTTCATGTTTTTTATCCGACTCGAAGGACCAAATTTATGTAGAGGGTTTTCCTACATAGGATGTTAATGATATGATGTTTTAAGATGTTAATTGTTTATTGCTTATATTATGCTAATGGATGATGGTGCTAATGATTGTGCTAAGATCAATGGCTGTTTTGCCGACTGACCGAGTACGCTGCTAGACGAGTACTGATGCGAATGATATGTTAAAACGCACGGTGTTGGCGTAAACCGCTTACACGGGGTATCGCACAGTGTCGCGGACGGCGGCCACCCTCCTGGCAGGCGATCCGCCCTGGCATCTCCAGGCGGACGTCCTGACAGTGGTGCGCCGCACCCGGCAGGATGCCCTAGCTAGAGGCCTGACCTTCTGTCAGGTCGAAATCGAGGCGATCAGGAAGCGGGAAACCGCCTCCATGATCGCCGTCTGGTCTCAAGAGCTCGAGAACCCTGCGGCCTATGGCGGCTACACGGTGGATGCAATCAGGCCACAGCTGACGGAATGGGTCAACCGCACCAGCGGCACCCTGACCTTCAGGACGACACAGATACTTACCGGACACGGATGTTTCGATAAGTATCTGTGTCGCATTGTGGGCTGCTTGCCTTCCCCGGACTGCCGCCAGTGCGGCGCGCCCGACACGGCGTTACACACGCTTGTCGAGTGCGCCGCATGGGCGCCGCAGCGTTTCGAACTTGAGACGCACGTAGGTCCAGTCGACTCGCTCTGCGACTTGGTCAAGGCCATGCTGCAGAGCAGCGACAATTGGGGGGCTGCGGTTACTTTTTGCGAGACAGTAATGTCACTCAAGGAGGCCGCAGAACGAGACAGGGAGAGAAGTCCTGCAGCGCGTGCCAATGCGTCTTCTCGAGGTCGCCGGCCTTCAGCTGGCACCCGGAGAGGCAGGTACGCGCATTACTTCCCTCCCTGAGTTAGGTTCCGTTTACCGCGGGGGGCCTTTAGCTTGCTAGGAAGAGCAAAGGACCTTCTACCCCCGCACAACGAAGTGGGGTGTGTTCTCCCAGGGCACACTCCAGGCACTTTATTGCGCTGGATCGGCTGGGCGTAACTATGTTCTAAATCTCAGCCTTTCCAACACATTCAAAGCGCAGGGTCGTCAGGGAGGAGGGGGTTTTTAGTGGGTATTGGGGTTGCTCGCCCGTGCAGCAACGCTCGGAGTCTTCCACACTATTCTGTGACGTCGATCGCGGACGGAGCGCTGCCAAGAGCATACTATTGCTGCAGTGTTATCGCCCCCGACCGACGCGTGTCGTTCCCCTAGCAACGACCCAGTTTGTGCGTAAATCGGTTAAGCATTTTCCCTCGCCTCAAAAAAAAAAAAAAACCGCTTACACGACATTGTACGGCTGTTGCTAGACCGTAGAAAAATATTTAGAATTTAGTTGACCATGTATTATTGTGACTTATGATTCTTCTAGATTACTAGCTGTTTGTTGTACTTAATAATACCGTTCTGTATCCAACTATTTATTAATTAGCTTTGTCATTGACAGAAAATTTGTATTGATTGGAGATTATGTCAAATTTTGCCCACTTCATTGTAGTAGACCCATGTTGATATCATTATCTTGATTACGACGCTTAGGGCCAGCTCGTTCGTTGTGATACCACGCTCTCACAGAATATCGGCGTGAAACGGTTAGTTTTGTGCTAATCGTGTTTCGATGAGTGAGAGTTTCGATGGTCCATTTACCTCTCCCTCTATCCGATCTTTTCTATCGCATCTCCCATCCCCTCTATCCTAGTTCTCCTGTCTAATCCCTCTATCTGTGGCGTGTAGCATGTAGCGTGTGGAATTCACCATGTTGGAGTGGCACTACTACCCCTAACATAATACTATTGGCACCCGTGTAAGGTATACCCACTAAAACTCCTAGGTGTTCCTTCCTTTGCATTATGCCAGGGGCTACGAGAGAGCGGAAGCTCGACTAACTCCGCTTGTCCTAGTAGCCGACGGCTCCTAGGCTCACATCCAATGCCGAGGGACGCATGACCCCGGCGTCATCCCTCTGAGATCCAACTTTGGGCGACAATATATCTCGGCTCACGGGAGGAGACATGAGTGCGCGCGGAAAGCGACCGCTCTCCTCAAACATGCTCCATCCTAGACCTTTGCGCCTCAGGCGCCTCCACATCAGGCGAGATCATGGTTACACGTGGACCATCTTTAAAAGAAGAGTTAAAGAATGTGTCCTAATTATCTGTTATATATATATGTATTTTTGATATGTATATATTAGGTATATGTGTATGTAATTTTATGTATGTATTTTATTATGTAAAAAAATATTTTCAATAAGTAAATTTAGTGTACATTTAGGTATAAGAACCTATCTATATAGGTGCTTAAGCACATAAACTTTAATGTACACAACTTTGCCTCTTGTTTTTCCACTCTCGCTAGACCCATAGGTTTGTTGGAAGAAAGGTCTTTTTAGGGTTAAGCTCGCCTTTGTACATCGCCACTATTTTGTAGATTTATATGTCACTATTTTGTGTACAATAAAGAATAATGAAATGAATAAAGAAAAGTGGGCCTATATTATAATAAAAGAAGATTTGACTTTCACAGGCATTAGGTAAACAACATAATAAAGCTTCTATCATATATCAGAGGAAAAATCCTACCCTAATTAAATGATTATCTTACGGGGGGATAGGGAGCGACTTGCGTCACTAGTCTCGACCGAAAAGTAGGGCGCACCCATGAGTTTAGGCTGTTCAATAATATCCCAGGCAATTGCCACCGTTATTAGACTCCCCAGCCTTTTGGCCCCGTTCACCATTATGTGTTATTCAGGTTTTTGTTCTTTATTTTCCTTTTGTTGTTGTTGTTATTTATTACTAAAGAGATAACAAAGGTTCATGTTATGAGTTATGACATACTACTTCATTATAGTTACAGAATAAATAAGGAAGAAATATAGTGTGACGGATACGCGTAGCGGAACTTCTTCCCCTTAAGAAAATAGAGCGTAGTCTTCGCCTTAACAATAACAAAATAAAATGTCTACATACAAAGTAACACGAAAGAGCAGGATTGGTACGAGTTTCGGAAACAAGTGCTGGTGAGTGCGCTGAAGATGTGGCAGGGTCGGTGGAGGTGGTCCTGCGAATTACGACGTAGTGTTGCAAATGGGCGTTGTGAGCAGTCTGCGAGCGCCGTATTGGGAAGCGCCATAGAGTCAGGCGGAAGGAAGGACGGGTGGGAAGCGCCGGAGGTGTGACGCGTGTGAGTAGAATCACGCGGAAGGAAGGACGGGTGCACCGAGTATCATGGGTGCGCCGAGGCTGCACATGGGGTCGTCGGGAGCAGCGCAGGAGGCGGTGCGGTAGGGTAACTCGTGGCAGAGCATTGAGCATCCCCCGAGTGTCGCATCGGTGAGGGAGCGCTGGAGTGGCCATGCGCGAAGGTGGATTCGCGCATGCCAAGGAAGAAGACTTGTCGTCGTGGAAGAATTGTAAGAGTCATGCGTAAGAGTTACGCGACGTACACCGTGTAAGGATAAAGAAGCCTATGAGCTATATATATATTTTTTGCCCGACTGCATGGCTACCACCCCTGGTCTAAAGTATGTCGCCATAACAACCTTGAGTTGTGTTCCGGCATTAGTGACCAGGTTCCAGTTTCCCTTAAGAGAGCAGCAGCGCATTTGTAGCACCTTTGGTGTTGCAAATGTCCATAGGCGATGGTAACCGCTTTCCATCGAGTGGGCCGTCTGCCTGTCTGCTGAAATCCAGCAATAAAAAAAAAAAAAAAAGCTAGTTTGTGTTATCTATTGATTCGTGACAGTCGTCGAGTGTAGTTTTATCCCGGACTTGGACAATGTATCGGACTGACTTTTCAGCGTGAGTTATACTTGCATTGGCTTAAATAAAGGCATATTATTTTAGAACGGTGTTTCCTTCTAATCCCGGTACTCACAGCACGTAACAATAGTTTTCCTAGAGCTTTCTGAAGTATTTATAGTTTTGTCTGTATCTTGCGGGAACTGTCTCATTTTCAGGGATACATTTTTTCTACAGTTATCCCATATAGACAAAATTTGAATATGACAATATGAAACCTTCCCATGTCTTAAATTGGTACAAATCTAGCAAAAAAATAAAAAATATTCATAAATATTGGTTGAGTAGTTTCGGAGTTCACAGGGGTCAAACACTGTGACAGGGATTTTTTTTTATATATATAGATATCGTTATAATATATTTAAGTTTTAAAACACGAAATTTGTAGTATTAACGAAAAACTTCAAAACATTTCCAAATATATCTGTACGGTCATAGTATTTCAATTATTAAATATAATGTATTCTATCTCATTGTCTCGCAGTCTGAGTCCCATAGATTTATATGTTTATTTCTTTTTAGTGTCCATTTTTCATTTCATCGAGTTTCAAATCACAACGATTCAAAGCACTTCAAGAAATCTCTATCCTGATCTCTATCTATCTCTTTTTCTCCTATAGTGGAACACTTACAAGCGAACAGATGGCGCTGTATAATAATTGAGGTCGCATATATACAGATTTCCAACAATAATAGATAGACCTAAGCCGGCGAGGAACAACAATAGCTTCGCTGGAAGATCTTCCTTTGAGACGGAGGAGCATTCCATCTTGCATTTCCACCTAGTAAGGACAGCCCTAATTTTCTATCCCATCATAAAGGCTGGAAACGCGTTGAATTCGGCCGTGGTGTTTCAAATGTCTATAGGCGACGGTAACCATTATCTATTTGGTGGCTCATTTGCTTGCTTGCCAGCTTCGCAATGAGAGGACTAGCTATCTAAGGATTTTGGAGCTTTTGAGGGTTACTATTTTATTGGGCTATTTTCATTACTAGTAATCTTTTTCCATGCCTCGAAAGAAGTCGGTTAAATATTTATTTTTTGATTTTTAGTTTGAAGTCGGTTTTTTTAATTTTTTTTATTGCAGGAGTTCAGCAGACAGGCAGACGGCCCACTTGATAGAAAGCGGTTACCATCGCCTATGGACAAATGCGCTGCTGCTCTCTTAGGGGAGACTGGAACCTTGTCACTAATGCCGGAACACAACTCAAGGTTGTTATGGCGACATATGTACTTTCGACTAGGGGTGGTAGCCATTATTGTATTTTGTATAATTATGTCATTTGTAATATCATTTATTCTGTGAATGTAAACAGGTCATGCCGTTGCCGCAGGCCATCGATTCAATACGACTATAATTACTTTGTTTCCTGTCAACGATTTCCTACTAAATATGGCAATCGAAAATCCAAATAACGAAATGACTAAACAAAAATTGAGTCAGTTTTCGACCTTTCTAAAAGTGTTATGTCATTCGTGACTCGCCACAAACCACATTTTCCGTCAAATCTCACGCGTTTACATAACGTCCCTTTGTGGTATCGTCATCATATATATCATAACGTCGTCGTCAAAACCCGACGTCGTCATTTGATGACACAGCCACGCGTCAAACGCGTCACGTGTCGACTCGCCGACGCGACGTGTACCGAAACAAGTCGCAGCGGATAAGATAAAAACATTTCATTTTTATTTGTTTTAAAAGGTGTTTCTTATTTTATTGTACATACATTTGTTTTGTATAATATATTATGTACATAAATTACATAACATTTTATTATAAGCTTTTTTTAATAATAAAATAAACAATGAGTACTTATTGTGATTACCTATTAGATTTTATTTAAATGTTTACGGTCTTATTCATAGACAATTAAAGTAAATGTGAACGCTTCATTAAGAACTAAAAAGAAGCGTTCAAATTTACTCTAACTCTCTATGAATAAGACCGATAATGTTTATATTATAATGCTTTGTGAAATTGAAGACAAGATAGACATAAAGATTTTAGGAGTGAAACTTCTTTAAAATCGTTGTGATTTGAGACCCGATGAAAGGAAAAAGCGACAGTAGATAATAAACACATAAATCTATACGACTAAGCCTGCGAGAAAATGAGATAGATTACATTAATTTAATAATTTAAACACTGCTCGTATAGATAGAGTTCAAATTTTTTTTTAATTCAAATTCAAAAGTTTTTATTCAAAATAAGTTCCACTGGAGAACACTTTGAAGGTCATACACATGTAAGTTAAAATTAAATTTTTACTTCCTATTCTATGTACACCGTTTCGCAACGTGTTAATGCTGTAAAGGAGAAGAAGCGGCAAGAGACTCCCCAGCAACACGTCTAGCTAAATATTGTTTTTCTTTATATTTCATATTCTATTTATATCTCAAATTCTTTTTTTTTTATAAGTTTTCTACAGAAGTATGTTACAGAATTACTTTTTGAAGAATTAATGGAGTTGGAAACGTTTTGAAGTTTTTCTTTAATACTTCAAATTTCGTGTTTCAAAGCTTAAATATATTACAACGATATAATATATGAAATGTGACGTTATTAAATTTAGAATCCCTCCCACCCCTTGTCACACTGTTTCACTACTACTGCGTGTGAACTGCGCACTCACAATTTTTATTTTTGTAAGTTTTCTTTACAAATTGTTAATACATACATACGTAGGCACGAACAACAGAGCGCCATTCATGCTTATTCTTACACACCTCACTTGCTTCTTTGACATTCATAACTCTTATCATGCATGCTTGTTTGTTCTTAAGGCTCCTGACATCACCTTCTGCTAGTACACGATAAATTTGATCGTGGAAGGTGTGCAAATTGTTAATCATCACTGATAATCCGATATGAATACTTATTCCATTATTTGGTCAATGTTTTTAGGTACCTCGACACAGTATTAATAAGAAAGACATTTATACTTAATAATATATTTAATTGAGTATAAATGATAATCACTGGATATCAACATTATGTAGTGGTAAAGCTTTCAAGATTGTACGATCAGAAATATTTAGCTGAAGTTGCTACTAACATTTTTGTTGGTTATGTTACCAAAGGCCTTTGGCATATATTTTGCCAATAAGAACCAAATGACGAGCTAAAAAATATTAAGAAAATTCACCGATACATTTTCAATTCGATAATGTAATGATGACTCAATATTTTAAAAAGTTGATATATCATTTAAAATTTTTGTTTTATAATCATTTTAGTTCTTTCACAATTAGTTCATAAAGGTTTTAGTTCACAAATATTTCAATGTTGTTATAATATTTATTTATTTATTGAATATAAGGCATCATTAAATTTCTTTGAGGCCGACACTAAAGTGTTGCAAACGTTCGTCAGTGACAATAACCAATTTCCATCAGGTCTGCCTATCTTAGGCAGGAAATATAAACTCTTTAGAAGCTTCGTCACATTTACTTCATAATTTACTTCGACGAAACATAATATCAACATGCCATTATAAAAATTCTTTTTATCGAAGGTTGGATGCGCTGGCGCAGGAAAATAACCGGTCAGATAATACGTTGAGGCGGACGACGCTCGCGTCACGTACGATGTAATCACGTGTATACCGTGTGAACAGCCCTTAAATTGAGTGCGCGTAATGGGGGTTTTGATTTTGATAACTATTACTAACTTTCTTTATTAGTTGGCAATACATGTATAAAAAATAAATCAGTAATTTAATGCCCGACATAGATAGATAGATAACACTTTATTGTACACCATTACAGAAAAACTTACGAACTAGTATTAGTCTAGTTGGATACAAAGGGCGGTCTTATCGCTAAAAACCGCTCTCTTCCAGACAACCCGTGGCAAGAATATTCTGATTAGGAGTGGCGACGGTGGTATACATAATTATTGTACGATTACTTACATTTTAATAATAAATATATAACTATGCTATATATACAAATATACACATAAGTTATATACATATACAAGATATGGTAATAATATGCAACTATTTAAACATATAACTATATGCAATAGAATATATACTAATTATATAAAATTACATATCATTATATAGCAGATAGAATTTCCTGACTAAGTTCTTAAATGTTATTAGGGATTTTGCTTGTCTGACAGCAACAGGCAATGAATTCCAAAGTTGGACAGCCTTAACCGTGAAAGAATTATTGAAGAACGCTGTATTATGAATAGGAGTAATAAGTCTATGTTGACTGGAAGGGCGTAAATTGCGAGAGCAAGAAATAAAATCGAAGCGTTCTTTAAGGTACTGTGGAGTATTAGGGATGAATAAAATACTATAAAGCAATGAAAGAATGTGAGTATTCCGGCGAAAATGAATTGGCAACCACTTGAGTTTTTTTCGAAATTCAGAAACGTAGTCATACTTGCGTAACCTAAATATGAACCTTATGGAAAAGTTTTGGAGGCGCTCAAGTTTATTAAGTTGCTCTTGAGTCAAATCTAGATAGCTGGCGTCGGCATAATGAAGTATAGGCAAAAGTAACGACTCTGCAAGCTTAATTTTGCTGGCGATGGGCAGGAAGTTTTTCAGCCGCCAGAGTGATCTGGAGGAGAGAAACAACCGCTGACTCAACTCCGTTATATGGGGTCTCCAGGACAGCTCACTATCAAATATAACTCCAAGGTTTTTGACCTTATCACTGATAGGGATAAGCTTCCCATCAAAGAGAAAACTTGCACACACACACAACACAACGCGGTGCTGGTACCTACGCTCGCGTATGGAAGCGAGAGTTGGGTATGGAAGAGAGAACATGAAAGTAGAGTAAACGCGGTCGAGATGCGAGCACTGCGCAAAATCTGCGGAGTGACGCTCGCAGACCGCGTTCGTAATACCGAAGTAAGAAAGAGAGTTGGTCTGAAAGAGAGTGTCGGGGTGAAGGTAAGGAAAGGAATGCTCCGGTGGTTCGGGCATGTGGAAAGAATGCATGATGAAAGAATGACTAAACAGATATACAATGCAAAAGTGGATGGATGCAGAAGTCGTGGAAGGCCACGACACACCTTCCATGATCAAATTGATCGTGTACTAGCAGAAGGTGATGTCAGTTTTACCTCGGCTGAACTGTTGCCATGAGAGGGGGATGAATTTAATGATGGCCACCATAGGGCGACACAAAGCACTAATTGAGAGCGGGCGACGGGTAATATAAAGCCCGAGGGGAAGGATTCCGGCGGGCCGGGATCGGTGGTTTGAGGCGGCCTACGCTATCTTACTGCCGTTTCGCAACGTGTTATGGCTGGGAGAGAAGAAACGGCGAAAGAAACTTCCCAGCAACACGCCTAGTCTATCCTGTGGGGGGGCTATGTCTCCTAGCGTCCCTCGCAGGGACGTGGAGAGATCTTGATTGGCGGCGCCTGAGACGCCGCCGTCTGTGTCTGTCTGTCCGTGCCTGCCAGCCTGCCGTCCTAACCGCGGGCGGGCTGATCCGGGCCAGCCGTTTTGTGATAACGTCGACCCTGTCCGTGAGGACGTTACGCGGTCGTCGCACGAGAGCCTTTCGCCGAGGCTTATAATCGGACGCGGACACGACGAGTGGATTTCGATGGTGCGGCGCGAGATCGAAATACTTACGCGAGAGCGACGTAATGTAGTTTTTGATGGAGGGAAGCTCCAGATCGCGGTGGAGGTCGACGTTACGCATATAGAGGGGAGCACCGACGGCTCTGCGCATGAATTTGTTTTGCACGATTTGCAATTTATCTAAAAGGGCAGGCTTGGCATGGCCGAATACCACACTCGCGTATGTCATGATCGGGCGGATGCATGTTTTATACAAAGTAAGCTTGTGTCTGAGGGACATTTTGCTTCGTTTGTCTATCATGGGTGCTAAACGACCCATCACAAATCGCGCTCTATTTCGGATTATAGTGATATGCTCGTTGAAGCGCAAGTTCCGATCTAGGGTGACACCCAGGTATTTGGTGTACTTTTCCCAGGGAATTTGTTGTTCGTAGAGCGAAATGGTTTTTAGGCGAAGGCAAGCGCGTTTGGGGGAGCGAAGCGTGCCCGGGGAAAAGAACATTGCTGCGCTTTTCTCCGGGTTTACCTCTATCCTCCATTTGCGAAACCATTCGCCTAGCTCTGTGACAGCTGCCTGCAGCCGGACGCAAGCCATTTGTCGGTTGCGATCTGATGTATAGAGTGCGGTGTCATCCGCGAAGAGGGCTAACTCCACATCTGGAGTTTTTGGGATGTCGCTGGTGTACAGCGTGAAAAGTAGTGGGGACAGGGCCGAGCCCTGTGGTACACCGGCTGTGAGTGGGTGAGGGGACGAGCGCGTTCCCTCCACTCGAAAACGGAAGCTTCGGCCTAAGAGGAAGTCTCGCAAGATGAGCACGAGTCTGTCTGGCACACCGAACTGGTACAACTTGTAAATCAAGCCGTTGTGCCAGACCTTGTCGAAGGCTTTTGCTACGTCTAGGAACAGTGCGGCTGTTCCTATAGGGCGGGGGCGATGGGCAAAGTGAGATAGTATGTGCTCCGTGATGCGGTGCACCTGTTGCACACATGAGTGTCTAGCACGGAAGCCAAATTGCTCATCAGGTAATAGATGTTTGCTGAAGGCAAAATCTCTAAGTCGTGAGAGGATGACTCTCTCGTAAAGCTTGCTGAGTGCGCTTAGTAGGCTGATTGGACGGTAGCTGGACGGTTTATTAGCCGGTTTTCCCGGCTTGTGAATACCAATGACATCTGCCTCCTTCCAGATCGCGGGGAAGGAGCAGTTTGTTATGGCGGCATTAAAGATGCTCACCAGGATTATAATTAGATGGGCGGGTAGGAGTTTTAAAACGCGATTGTTGATGCCATCGGTCCCTGGGGCCTTTCGCGGTTTGAGAGACTTGATCAGATCTTGCACTTCTTCGACTGTGACCGGGTCGAGTGTGGTTTCCGCTGGTAAGGAGGATCTACGTTCGACCTCGGAGTCCACCTCCGTCAGGTGTGACTGGTCGACGTTTTGCGTAGTGGGGGAGCATTGAAGCTCTAGACTCTGAGCAAGGCACTCGGCTTTCTCCTCGTCATCGAACGCCTCGGTGTTGTCGGCTCTTTCTAGCGCGGGTATGACAGTAAGGGTGTCTGATTTGAGAGCTCTAGCCAGCTTCCAGTACGCCTGGTGAGTTGGTTCGATATCCCTCAACGTTCTGTCCCAACGTTGTTCCCTGACTTCCCGGATACGTAGTTTGACCTCGCGCTCTAGTTCGCGGAGTCGGATTCTGTTATCCTCGGTGGGATATCTGTCATGAGCTCTGGAGGCGGCTCTCTTTTCCCTCAGCAGTACCCTCACCTCGTCCGGCAGGCATAAGTGGCGGTCATCCTCCACTGGCACCTGCCTGGACGAGTTCCGCACTGCGGATTGAAGGTGGCTGGTGAGGGCTTCGATCGCCCTCTCCGTGTCTTGGCGGGACCCGATGTGATCTGGGATGCGGTCCAGGTCTTGTGAGCTGGTTGCCTTGAGGAGGTCCCCAAGTCTCAACCAGTCCACAGAGGTCCTAGTTTCAGATGTCTGGTCTGTCTGTGGTCCTAATCTAAGGATAACCGGACGATGGTCCGAGTCTATATCGTCCATCGTTTCGATTGAATGGAACTGAAGAGTTACGCCCCTCAGTAATGCTAGGTCGAGAGTGTTTGGGGTCCCCCAGTCGCGGTTGGGGGGATATCTTGTGGGGGTCATGGGCGTTAGTATATCAAACAAAAGATTGTCTGATATATTTATTAGGGCTCTGCCATTGGTGTTAGTGGTATTGCAATTCCACTGCTCGTGTTTGCAATTCAGATCTCCGGCTATTATAACAGCCGGGCCTAGGTTGAATAGGGCTTCTAGGTCTTTTTTAATAAGGGTTTTTTGGCATGCGAGGTATGCTGAGACTATGACTAGAGGTTGGTGGCCAGTCATTGCTAGTCTGCAGGCGGATACCTCCATACCTTCTAGTGGAGGGGTGACTACAGGCATGCAGTGTAGGGATCTCCTGAAATAGATCAGGGTGCCGCCACCACGGCCTACCCTGTCATGTCTAGTGACCCGATAGTGCCTACCCCGCAAGGGAACTGGCGTGAAGTTATGTATGTATGTATGTAAAAAGTAGTATTTAAAAAGTAATAGAAATAATAAAAAAATGTAATAAAACACACGCAAGTTGGGTGAACACTGGTTTATTTGAGACTACCCACTTACGTACATACATACTTTATACTACAGAGGCATAGCGCTTCGTCCGCTTAGTTCGTATTTTCACCATATATCGGTGGTGGTTCTTAAATATTATGATGATGAATAATTAATCACAACTTTAACGGCCCCTATCTACATTTGTGCGAAATAGCCAAACATCTGGGATGGTAACTGTAGATAAAGGTAGATATCTAACGCGCCTTTGTGGGAGCGGCGACGCCTAATCTGATGTAAATATCGATAAACGCAACCTTGTGAACTTAATATCATACGAGTAGCGCGTGATTATCTATATTTTGTACTTTGTATCACCTATACACATTTTGGGTGTGGTTGCTTATTCCTCGTCATTGTCATGGCAGAATTACATAACTGACATTTATTGCGACATCGAATTTGTTGTATTTTATTATGGCTAGAATAATTAATTCATTACAGGCTCGATCGGTGTGATAGTACCGTTCGCACAGAATAGCGAGTGTTCCAATGACCCCCTTCCTCATCCCTCTGTTTTTTTTTATGACGCAGGGGCCGATCTCCCGATCGGCGCACTCCTGGGTACTACGGGAGCTGCATACGTCTAGTTGACGCAGTGGACGACGAACTACTACTAGCGCTTTTTTTTTTTATTGGACTTGACTTTATGTTGTTGGTCCGAAGACCTTACAACTTTACCGGGGTTTTACCTCGGCTGAACTGTTGCCATGAGAGGGGGATGAATTTAATGATGGCCACCATAGGGCGACACAAAGCACTAATTGAGAACGGGCGACGGGTAATATAAAGCCCGAGGGGAAGGATTCCGGCGGGCCGGGATCGGTGGTTTGCGGCGGCCTACGCTATCTTACTGCCGTTTCGCAACGTGTTATGGCTGGGAGAGAAGAAACGGCGAAAGAAACTTCCCAGCAACACGCCTAGTCTATCCTGTGGGGGGGCTATGTCTCCTAGCGTCCCTCGCAGGGACGTGGAGAGATCTTGATTGGCGGCGCCTGAGACGCCGCCGTCTGTGTCTGTCTGTCCGTGCCTGCCAGCCTGCCGTCCTAACCGCGGGCGGGCTGATCCGGGCCAGCCGTTTTGTGATAACGTCGACCCTGTCCGTGAGGACGTTACGCGGTCGTCGCACGAGAGCCTTTCGCCGAGGCTTATAATCGGACGCGGACACGACGAGTGGATTTCGATGGTGCGGCGCGAGATCGAAATACTTACGCGAGAGCGACGTAATGTAGTTTTTGATGGAGGGAAGCTCCAGATCGCGGTGGAGGTCGACGTTACGCATATAGAGGGGAGCACCGACGGCTCTGCGCATGAATTTGTTTTGCACGATTTGCAATTTATCTAAAAGGGCAGGCTTGGCATGGCCGAATACCACACTCGCGTATGTCATGATCGGGCGGATGCATGTTTTATACAAAGTAAGCTTGTGTCTGAGGGACATTTTGCTTCGTTTGTCTATCATGGGTGCTAAACGACCCATCACAAATCGCGCTCTATTTCGGATTATAGTGATATGCTCGTTGAAGCGCAAGTTCCGATCTAGGGTGACACCCAGGTATTTGGTGTACTTTTCCCAGGGAATTTGTTGTTCGTAGAGCGAAATGGTTTTTAGGCGAAGGCAAGCGCGTTTGGGGGAGCGAAGCGTGCCCGGGGAAAAGAACATTGCTGCGCTTTTCTCCGGGTTTACCTCTATCCTCCATTTGCGAAACCATTCGCCTAGCTCTGTGACAGCTGCCTGCAGCCGGACGCAAGCCATTTGTCGGTTGTGATCTGATGTATAGAGTGCGGTGTCATCCGCGAAGAGGGCTAACTCCACATCTGGAGTTTTTGGGATGTCGCTGGTGTACAGCGTGAAAAGTAGTGGGGACAGGGCCGAGCCCTGTGGTACACCGGCTGTGAGTGGGTGAGGGGACGAGCGCGTTCCCTCCACTCGAAAACGGAAGCTTCGGCCTAAGAGGAAGTCTCGCAAGATGAGCACGAGTCTGTCTGGCACACCGAACTGGTACAACTTGTAAATCAAGCCGTTGTGCCAGACCTTGTCGAAGGCTTTTGCTACGTCTAGGAACAGTGCGGCTGTTCCTATAGGGCGGGGGCGATGGGCAAAGTGAGATAGTATGTGCTCCGTGATGCGGTGCACCTGTTGCACGCATGAGTGTCTAGCACGGAAGCCAAATTGCTCATCAGGTAATAGATGTTTGCTGAAGGCAAAATCTCTAAGTCGTGAGAGGATGACTCTCTCGTAAAGCTTGCTGAGTGCGCTTAGTAGGCTGATTGGACGGTAGCTGGACGGTTTATTAGCCGGTTTTCCCGGCTTGTGAATACCAATGACATCTGCCTCCTTCCAGATCGCGGGGAAGGAGCAGTTTGTTATGGCGGCATTAAAGATGCTCACCAGGATTATAATTAGATGGGCGGGTAGGAGTTTTAAAACGCGATTGTTGATGCCATCGGTCCCTGGGGCCTTTCGCGGTTTGAGAGACTTGATCAGATCTTGCACTTCTTCGACCGTGACCGGGTCGAGTGTGGTTTCCGCTGGTAAGGAGGATCTACGTTCGACCTCGGAGTCCACCTCCGTCAGGTGTGACTGGTCGACGTTTTGCGTAGTGGGGGAGCATTGAAGCTCTAGACTCTGAGCAAGGCACTCGGCTTTCTCCTCGTCATCGAACGCCTCGGTGTTGTCGGCTCTTTCTAGCACGGGTATGACAGTAAGGGTGTCTGATTTGAGAGCTCTAGCCAGCTTCCAGTACGCCTGGTGAGTTGGTTCGATATCCCTCAACGTTCTGTCCCAACGTTGTTCCCTGACTTCCCGGATACGTAGTTTGACCTCGCGCTCTAGTTCGCGGAGTCGGATTCTGTTATCCTCGGTGGGATATCTGTCATGAGCTCTGGAGGCGGCTCTCTTTTCCCTCAGCAGTACCCTCACCTCGTCCGGCAGGCATAAGTGGCGGTCATCCTCCACTGGCACCTGCCTGGACGAGTTCCGCACTGCGGATTGAAGGTGGCTGGTGAGGGCTTCGATCGCCCTCTCCGTGTCTTGGCGGGACCCGATGTGATCTGGGATGCGGTCCAGGTCTTGTGAGCTGGTTGCCTTGAGGAGGTCCCCAAGTCTCAACCAGTCCACAGAGGTCCTAGTTTCAGATGTCTGGTCTGTCTGTGGTCCTAATCTAAGGATAACCGGACGATGGTCCGAGTCTATATCGTCCATCGTTTCGATCGAATGGAACTGAAGAGTTACGCCCCTCAGTAATGCTAGGTCGAGAGTGTTTGGGGTCCCCCAGTCGCGGTTGGGGGGATATCTTGTGGGGGTCATGGGCGTTAGTATATCAAACAAAAGATTGTCTGATATATTTATTAGGGCTCTGCCATTGGTGTTAGTGGTATTGCAATTCCACTGCTCGTGTTTGCAATTCAGATCTCCGGCTATTATAACAGCCGGGCCTAGGTTGAATAGGGCTTCTAGGTCTTTTTTAATAAGGGTTTTTTGGCATGCGAGGTATGCTGAGACTATGACTAGAGGTTGGTGGCCAGTCATTGCTAGTCTGCAGGCGGATACCTCCATACCTTCTAGTGGAGGGGTGACTACAGGCATGCAGTGTAGGGATCTCCTGAAATAGATCAGGGTGCCGCCACCACGGCCTACCCTGTCATGTCTAGTGACCCGATAGTTAGAGATCTTTGGATCTCTATTACTCGGTTTCAGGAAGGTCTCCTGTACTAGTAGTATATCTATTTGATTGGTAACCAGGAAGTCATGGACCAAGTCGCGCTGGTTTCGAAGGCCGTTGGCGTTATAAGTCGCCAGAGTCAATGAGCGTGGTTTATTTCTACCTACATGCGCCATTTGTTACCGGTAACAAGAATTTGTACTAGGTTGTTTAGTTACAGCGATCTAAGTATTTGGAGGAGGTACGCGTGATCCATTTCGATCACGAGTTGATCCCGGAGGGAGGGTTGAGTTGACTCTGAAACTTGTCTCAGTTTCCGAGCCAAGAGTTGGACCTCTTCCAGGTCGAAGGGCAAGTTCTTGGCGAATTTAGTCGCCAAAGCTAAGTCCTCCGATATAGAGTGGTGGGCCGATGGCCCAGAAGGTGCCTTAGAAATGGGGGCGGGGGAGAGGGTGGCCGAGGGTAGGCCGGCCATAACTGGGGCACTACTAGCGCAATGCGGGAGCGCACATATTAATAGTTGCTCTATCTCGCTCGCACGTTATCGGCCGAATGCCATCGTGGCCTCCAAGCGGAGAGACGGAGAATGGTCAGCCATCAGACTACCCACTAAACCTTACCTGCGGGCCTCTCCTACGCGCTTCTATGGAGTGTCACAGGATCTAAACCATAAGTTTTATATCTGTGGCACCCCTGAGGAAGGGTACCCTCTTTACGAACAGGGTGAGAGGGAGGGGAGTCCACAGGATCCCTTATCCGCCCTCCTATTCCAACCTCACTATCCCATGCTAAAGACTGGCAACGCGTTGACTTCACCCCTAGTGTTGCAGACTAATCACTTTCCATTAGATAGGCTGTCTGCCTGTTTGAGAGCAGAAAAGGCTGAGTATGTTAACTTTTTTTCGTCTATTTATGGAATACTGATATGTAAAACTGCCGCCTTTGTACAAGCAGCAGCACTGTTATTATCCGCGCAGGAATGAGGAAAGAATACTAAATCCTGTGGACGGGTGGTCTGTTCAGTCTGTTCTAAGAGGCAAATGAAATCACCTGCAGCCAGGTGGTAGAGCATTTGCTTGTCTGGATGGTCACCACACCTGGTCTAGAGTATGTTGCCATAACAACGTTAAATTCCGTTTCAAATAAGACCATATGGGAGAAAAAACGTAAATAGAGAAATAAACCGCATTTCAAGTATAAAATTATCATTAATAGGAACAGTATGAAAAGTATTTTTACATAATTAAAATTGATTCGTAGGAAAGTTTACGACAACGCGATAATGTTTTATGGATGTGCCAGCCATACTGTTCAAAGTATACTTTAGTGGCCAGGTTCCAGTACCTTCTTCAAGGCCGGTAGCGCATTGCTAACATCGTCGGTGTTGCAAATTCCCATAGGGGTTGTAGTGGAACACTTACAAGCCCATAGATGGCGTTGTGCAATAATTGAGGGTCGCAAACGATTTCCGAAAACGTACAAAGAATATATGTACAAATTTCCAACAATAATAGGGTCTCCCCCGCAGCGGTCGAGCCGAGGTCGAACCTCACAGGAGGTGCCTCCTCAAGCGTGTTGCTTCCGGGCTGAACGCCTCCGGTCCCACGGAGTCGGGAAGCCCCCAAAGTCCGGTATCGCTGAAACAGCCATCTGCGGCTATTCAGCTGGGTCCAGATCCAAAAAAAAAAAAAAAAAACAATAATAGGTGAGCCTAGGCCTGCGAGGCACAACAATAGCCGGATCACCCATCATCAGGTCAGCAATCTAAAAAAAGAAGTTTCAGTAAAATTGGCGGTTCTAGATTGATGTAGCGATGTGACGAGTTGGATTTTTTTTGACTCGAGTAACTCGAGGTATTATGGCCATTGACTCGAATCACGACTCGAGTTGACTCGACTCGTGTCATCAGTTTTCGTTCATAATTCCGATCATAGCCGACCCGAACCCGAAATGGCCCGACGAACCGACGAATCCAAATATTACAAAGCGAGTTGAACGACGTCCAGGAGTTACGAGTAACGGATTCATTTCATTCAATTCAATCCAAATCGGAGATGGTCGGTGCCGCCCGTCGCAACTCGTGTCCCCCGTGGGATGCATCATGCGCATACGACGCGAGCTGCAAGCTCGTTCGCTTCGCGACCGTAGACAGAGAATTCTCTTACTATATTGTAGTGACTCGAGTTACTAATAACTGAACTCGAGTTGACTCGTTCGTGGTTTGATTCGAGAACTCGAGTCAAATAGCTCGACTCGGACATCGCTAGATTGATGCCCAACGATAGTTATTGTAGCAATTCGTAAAGGCATATTTCACTAAACAGTTGTAATTTGCAACTCAAACAGGACTCTTCATAGTAAACTATTTTCGATAATTATTTTTCACTTTTAACTATAATAATATTATGCATTGTTTGAAAATGAAAATTCACAATAAACATCACTCTTCAAGTTACTGCCAAAAACAAAAAGTTTTAAAAGGAAATGTTACTTTAGTTAATATACCCACCATCTTTGAAAAATATTAGACGAAATATAAACATGTTATTATTCATTCACTATTTATTATACATACATAACTTCACGCCAGTTCCCTTGCGGGGTAGGCACGAACAACAGAGCGCCATTTAGGCCCATTCTTATACACCTCACTTGCTTCTTTGACATTCATAACTCTTGTCATGCACACTCGTCTGTTCTTAAGGCTTCTGACATCACCCTCCGCTAATACACGATCAATTTGATCATGGAAGGTGTGTCGTGGCCTTCCACGACCTCTGCATCCATCCACTATTGCATTGTATATCTGTTTAGTCATTCTTTCCACATGCCCGAACCACCGGAGCATTCCTTTCCTTACCTTCACCCCGACACTTTCTTTCAGACA
The DNA here is from genome assembly GCA_019925095.2 of Dendrolimus kikuchii. Taxonomy (NCBI): domain Eukaryota; kingdom Metazoa; phylum Arthropoda; class Insecta; order Lepidoptera; family Lasiocampidae; genus Dendrolimus; species Dendrolimus kikuchii. The sequence continues at coordinate 4,533,899 of CM034390.1, read as the reverse complement.
TTTATTATAAATACATATATTTTCATTATCTTATTATTCACTCAACTTTTCCCACGTTATCAGCTTATCATGAACGTACTTGATAACGATGTTATTAAGGCACTATTATCATGTTTTATCAATCAAAAATAGTAATGATTTCGATGTCAAACCATGCGATTGTCACATGTTAAACAAACCACCTTTGTTTCAGAGAAACCATATCTCATACTTTAATTAATAGGTAATTAAGATAATAACCGGTTTTTGCAACTGTTTAATCGTTAAAAAAATACACCAATTATCATGATTAATTAATGCGAATGGACTTAAAACCGAATTCAAAAATCATCCATAATTTATTCTATACATATAATACAACTGTAGAGGTCGAATTTCTGACAATGAAAAAAATGCTAAAAACCGAGTCAGGGGGATGTAAGTGAAATAGAACTAATTTAGATTTTTTTCTAATTTTTTGTTTCTCTGTTTGTCTGTCTGTTAGTACCGGCTAATCTACGAAACGACTGGACCGATTTAAATGAAATTTTGTATGGTGGTAGCTTATATCCCTGGTCAACATATAGGATACTTTTATCCCGAAAACTTAAAGAATTCCCGTGGGATAGTTAAAAAAACCGCACCACGCGGACGAAGTCGCGGGCATCAGCTAGTATTCTATTCTAATATTATAAATGCGAAAGTAACTCCGGCTGTTGTGCTTTCATGGTAAAATCATGGTACCGTATTTGTTGAAATTTGGTATATACCTACGTAGTCGTACCGAGTATGGTTCTAGGATGCTTTTTATCCCGGAAAGTGAATTAGTTTCCGGGAAAAATGCTCGGGGCGAATTGCGCCTAATAATATAATAATCATATAAAAAGATGTCTTTTGTATATGTTGTAGTCAAACATCGAAGTTCTGGCGTTCCTAGGTTTGACTAGTCAAACCTCAGGTCTGACATACAGTCTTAATCAAAGTCCAAATAAATGATGTTTTTCTGCCTTTGATTAACAAACTTTTGTCTAACCTAGAAGAGACTAATTTAGACAGTCATTAAACATGACGTTCGACGTTTGACTAAAAACGCTGAAATTGGAATTTATTTCGGGTTTTGTCGAAAGGCCTTGGTCAAACCTAGGATAAACCAGTTATTCCGGGAAGAGACTGCATATCGACCTTTGACTATAACATTTACATAATTCTTCTTTGCGTATGTTTGTTATTACAGTCCTTTTAAAAGGCCGAAAGATTTTGATCAATTTTTTGTGTTTGAGTTTAGTGGCCTTACTTATAATCGTTTGTTAAATTTTAAGAAACTGCTCAGCAAATGATTAGTGAAAATCTTACCCATAAACTCCTCTTTAGTCGAATATTTTGGGTACCATCTACATTAACCATTCAAATTTCGTTTATCTGTGCTCGTCTTAGGTAAACAACAGGTAATACACGTTTATAAGTGAAAAAAAAGATATTAATTGATTAGGGTCTGATTCTGATTCTCTTACTTAAGAGATGCCTAATCGTTTCTTAACGAGATTATTATAAGTAAGGCCGTAGATGTTTAGATTAACAATTCTAGGTTTTTCCCAGGGCGGGACGTTTGACGGGCTCACTAATATGCAACAAAGTAACGTATTCATATTTTATGTTTTTTATGGCATGATTTCAGCCGAAAGGCAGACGGTCCACCTGATGGAAAGCGGTTACCGTCGCCCATGGACATTTGCAACACTAAAGGTGCTACCAGTGTGCTGCTGCTCTCTTAAGTGAGCCTGGAACATGGCCACTGATGCCGGGACACAACGCAAGCTTGTCATGGCGGCATACTCTCGACCAGGGGTGGTAGCCATCCAGACAGGGAAATACCTTACCACCTGGCTGTGGGTTGATTTGTCACCTTACTAATACTCAATATCAATTTGTATATAGATAGATATTAGGCCTTAAAAGCCGGCCAAATAGTTTATGCTCTATGCCAGGATTCGAACCCGTATCATTTTAATGTCAGGCATAATATTCAAAGGAATGCTCCGGTGGTTCGGGCATGTGGAAAGAATGCATGATGAAAGAATGACTAAACAGATATACAATGCAAAAGTGGATGGATGCAGAAGTCGCGGAAGGCCACGACACACCTTCCATGATCAAATTGATCGTGTACTAGCGGAGGGTGATGTCAGGAGCCTTCAGAACAGACGAGTGTGCATGACAAGAGTTATGAATGTCAAAGAAGCAAGTGAGGTGTGTAAGAATGGGCTTAAATGGCGCTCTGTTGTTCGTGCCTACCCCGCAAGGGAACTGGCGTGAAGTTATGTATGTATGTATAATATTCAAAAGCTTTTCAAGAAAACGTTTGAACATAGTTATTTCTTATGGAATTTTCCAGCACGCACGCACTTCGTGATACCGACCAGATACATCCGTTATGTCAATTGGCGTCATGCGATAACAGCTGATAATGGCACATATCAGCACATTGATTATTAGATAATGTTGTGATAAAACAAATAATATCAACACGCGAATTTGTATATATAATACTTTTATCATTGTCGTGAGACTTACCGTCGAGATATGCGAGCGGATTCTGATTGGATGTATGTTTACTTATGTACTTGTACATTTCGATATTAATTGGCTTTGATAGTACTGTAACGGCCAGTGGTTTCAGAGCTGACTGGGATCTTCAATAAGAGACTGGTTCTGAGCATAAGTTTATATTAGCAATGAAGAGACAAGACATGTGTTCTGCTCGCGGCCCTATACAATTCTGTCTTCTCTTGTTTTGGGAGTTGTTCTACGATTTTATTTAAATGAATTATGTTTCTTAATGTATACTAATATTATAAAGCTGAAGAGTTTGTTTGTTTGTTTAAACGCGCTAATCTCAGGAACCGCTGCTCCGATTTCAAAAATTCTTTCAGTGTTGAATAGTACATTTATCAAGAAAGGCTATATCATATTTTCAACAAAATTAGGGATCCTTACTAAAAGTCCAATAATGTAACGCAAGGTGTAAAAAAATGACCCGAAAAAATCCTTACACGGCGTGCGCTGCGAAAACTATTGATTATAGAACAAAACAATGAACTACCACTTTGCAGAAAATATAATTGTCTACAAAAAATTTCGCGCAACCATATGTCTAACTATTGTAGTTATCTCACAATAAGTGTTTTCTTTTATTTTTTTAAATAATTGAAATGCCGTCGCTTCAAAAACTCTTTATTTTGTGCCTTGGTATTAATCCTTATAAAAATAAATTACTCCATATTCAAGATGAATTCAATACCTTTCTAGGACTTTTTGAATTATTCAATTCGGACGTTTCATTCAAAAGATATCGCGATATTTAAAATGTAAGTATTAGTGTTGTAGCCAAATATACTAATATATTGTTTGATTGAACGCGCTAATCTCAGGAACTACTGGTCTGATTTAAAAAATTCTTTCAGTGTTGGATAGCCCATTTATCGAGGAAGGCTATAGGTTATATATCATCACGCTACGACCAATAGGAGCGGAGCACCAATGAAGAATGTTTCAAAATCGGTGGGTTTAGAAAGCAAATTCCACGCGGACGACGTCGCGGGCACAGCTAGTATATCATAACGACTAAGGAGGTTAGTCGTTACAGTACTGTACTCGAGTTACAATAACATTTATTAACTTTGGTACATTTCTTCACATTAAAAACAATCTTACATTTATGTTACTTCTCTAATATGTTCTATGAATTTTTAAATCCTTCTTTTTACTTATGAAGGGTAGTGGTGAGGAGTACCATCTTATATGGAGGGTAAGCAGCATGCTGAATATTGAGGTTAAAATACCTACCACAATAGTGTTGTCGTACGGAAAACTACGATATGAATTAAAAATTGTTCAAGTGCCATAAAATGAATAAAAAGCCAGTATAGAACACCTCAGCTATTTACGTAGTCTAAAATAATTTAGTAAATACTAGCTGACCCGGAAAACTTCGTAGCACCTCAGAATCAATAAATAAAAAAGCTGAATGATAATTGCAGAATGTTTCAACTTTAGTAAAAAAAAAATTTTTTGTTTTTTAATTTAATTTGAGTTCTGAACGACGGGACGAACATCAAACTACGTTTGACATTCAAAACCAAAAAAACGAAAAAAAAAACGTTTGAATTTAATTTGATTTCTGAACGACTTCGACTTCGACGGGACGAACATCAAATGTTTGACAGGTAGGAATAGTTTCTAAGGGAAAGCGAAATTGTTTGTTTTTAATATATTTCAAGCATTTTTTTCATATTTACTCACCTTTTAAACCTTCCCTGGAGTTCCACAAATAATTCAAAACCAAAATTAGTAACCAAATCAGTCCAGCCGTTCTCCCGTTTTAGCGAGACTAACGAACAGCAATTGATTTTTATATACATAGATAATGCTGTGAGAAAACGCATAGTGGTTTAATTCTTGTGAACTTTAGGCAATGAAAACAAAGCAAAAATCTTTCTGACCTTGTTTATTTTTATCTCACTCTAATTACTTTTGGCGCTTCCTTTTAAATTTATCCTCTGCTACCGCAGCGCCACCCTTATTCTCCGCGTTTTGACGCACACTTTTTCAACACAGAGATGGTACTCCTTACCTCTTCGTATTTTTACTTATTGTTATTATTGTCGCACCTCTTGTATGTTTATTGTGTGTGCTGCCGCTCTCTAAAGGGAGGCTAGAACCTGGCTACTCATGCCGGAACACAACTCAAGGTTGTTATGGCATGCTATAGACCAGGGGTGTTAGCTATTCAGACGGGCAAATGCCCTACCACCTGGCTGTGGCTTGTTTTGTCGCCTCTTACGACAGGCCGCCTGGCCGCAGTAATTTGTATTCTTTCTCCGTTCCTGCACGGATTACTTTATAACTTAGTCTTATTTTAAATATAATCGGCAAACAAACAAATATTGTACTTATATATGCCCCAGCTTAGCAAGTTACGCTTGTTTTGTTGGTAATATACAAAGGACCAGCTCTGAGGCTGATCCCAGACACCCAAATCATGGTAAATAATGGAAAGTTCATATTACGGAATTTACCATACCGGAAATTGCACCTGGGACCTCTGCATTCTAATAGTCTATGCTGGCAAAAGCTTAGCTCACTTAGCCACAGAGGCCGGCGTAATATTTCATAATAATCATTCGGAAATTTCTGCAACTAACCTTATGTCACCTCTTTGCATTAAATACAATTTGTTTTAGATAACAAAATTATATTTAAATACTATCAAAGAACAAATTGACAAAGTTTAAAGGAGTCATATGATAGAGTTTGTGAGGTGCCTAAATTTTATTAAAGTATGAAATCTATCTATAATATAATAAACCTGTTAGTAATATCGAATTTTGTACATGCTAATATATATATATGAAAGAAAGTCGTGTTAGTTACACTATTTATAACTCAAGAACGGCTGTACCGATTTGGCTGAACATTGGTGGGGAGGTAGCTTAGAACCAGGAGACGGACATAGGATACTTTTATCCCGTTGGAACCGTTAAGTGGCGCTGAGATCGGGTTCTAGAATTCTCCTAATCACCTGAAGCGATTATGTTTTTGTGTGTTTGAGTAGGTTCCCGGGTGGTTTAGATCCACAATTGGAACCGGTAGGTGGCCATGAGATCGGATCCTAGATTTTTATTTTTTCAGAGCAGGACAACGTCTGCCAGGGCCGCTAGTATTATATAATCGAAGTGACTGTCTGTTATTTCGAAATCTAAAAATTTGCTTCGTAACGGCTCGACTTATTTTAATGAAATTTTTTTAGACGATAAATAAACAAGAATTTTGTATAATAAGGGCCGCTTGCATAAGGTTGCTTAAATTTATTTAAGAAACACAAAATGTATTTAACACCCTTAAATACAATTAATGTCTTGCACAACGCAAAATATGTTTAAAGAACTGTCAATACATTTTGTGTAAAACGTATTTAGGCAATTTAATATGATTAACTAATTTTATTTAAAGACGATTGTTATGCAAGCGACCCTAAAACTACGTTTTAAAAGTTTCAAGCGCTGTCATTTACTTATTTGATTTTTATTACTTAACCGTTTCGGTCAAGTGGACACAAGGGCCTCACGATGCAGTTACTTTGTTCTAAATCTCGTGACGTCCAGCGACAGTACGGAAAATGGGGTGCAGGTTTACGTTTAGTGGGTAGTTCGGAAGACTTGACCCAGCGCGACTAGCTTTTCCACGGCGAAGCAACCATACAGGACCGATCGCTGAGAGCCCTACACACGTTCGGGCTATCCCCCATAATTCCCAGATAGGTTAGGCAAGAAAAGACATTCCATTGCGTTGACAAAAAAAGCCCATGTATTACACGCACTTGACCGTTCTGTTAAAGTTCATATATTTCATGCATTTGATGACCGTATGGGTCAAGATCATGGACAATTATTAGAAACTTAGTTTTAACGGACGACTAGCAAGACCCTAATTAAAATGAACAAGTTGGCGGTAGGCTAAATAAAAATTTAACAAAACTTGTTGACACTTGACATCTTTGTCTTCCGTAATCACGGCTACTGAAAAGTGGTTGAAACGTTAAAACATAGCTGTATTATATAATATATACTAGTCGCGATAACTTAAGAAAAGAATTTGGTACTAAAATGTTTATGTATTTGGCAGACATATTTATCCGTGCAGGAACGGAGAAAGAATGCAATTTCCTGCGGCCGGGCGGCCTGTCGTAAGAGGCGACTTAACAACCCACAGCCAGGTGGTTGGGCATTTGCCCGACTGGATGGCTACCACCCCTGGTCTAAAGTATGTCGCCATAACAACCTTGAGTTGTATTCCGGCATTAGTGACCAGGTTCCAGTCTCCTTTAAGAGAGCAGCAGCGCGTTTGTAGCACCTTTGAAGTTGCAAATGTCCATAGGCGATGGTAACCGCTTTCCATCAAGTGGGCCGTCTGCCTGTCTGCTGAACTCCTGCAATAAAAAAAATGTATTTGGCAGACATATAAACATATGTAAAAATATTTGTTACCAAGCATGTTGTTGCCTTGCGTATTTATTATCCTTCAGGTGTACCGGTGGCCCCAATCGCTCTAATTTCGGTGTTCACTTGATTTATTTTTGTCCCTTGTGCTTATTTAATGTCCTTATTTCTGTATACGAATACACCCTTCGTCCTACTTCTACAAATACGTGTATCCCAGGTTGAAATAAACTGTGTTTAATGTTTTTGAAGAATTGGTGATAAGTACACTAATAGGTATATAATAAAAACACTGAAAAGTTAGTTACAAGATCTATCAATCTATATTTATGACATCATAAACCTTAATATTTTGTACGTGCGTACCTACGCAAGTACAAAATATACGAAGCTTCGACGTCTTGTAAGTATATAAAAAGTATCTCATTTGACTTAAGTGTCCACTCCCTATTTGTGTTTCGTATTAAGCTTGTGTCAAAATAATAAAACTACGTTTTAACGGTTTTAAGCGCGGTAATTTTATTTGATTTTGGTTTTTCCGACGTTTCGGCCACTTTTCAGTGGCCGTGATCACGGAAGACAAAGATGTCAAGTGTCAACGAGTATTGTTAAAGTTTTATTTAGCCTACCGCCAACTTATTAATTTTAATTATTTAATTTTAATTTTGTTTATGGTTATTATTTAATCTATGGGAGCCTAATCTAATATACTACCGCTTCGCAACATGTTGTGGCTTGAAGAGAAGAGAAGAGAAGAGCTTGTTGCGAAGCGGTAGTAAATTAGATTAGGCTCCCATAGATTAAATAATAACCATAAACAAAATTAAAATTAAATAATTTAAATTAATAAGTTGGCGGTAGGCTAAATAAAACTTTAACAATACTCGTTGACACTTGACATCTTTGTCTTCCGTGATCATGGCCACTGAAAAGTGGCCGAAACGTCGGAAAAACCAAAATCAAATAAAATTACTGCGCTTAAAACCGTTAAAACGTAGTTTTATTATGTATACAAGTCGCGAAAACTTAAGAAAATATTTTGTGTCAAAATGCCTGAAAGTATTGTTACGTGCAAGCGTGGGGTACGCACTTAGTACTTTCACAGTGTTTAACTAAACGCTTTTATTAACTTACACAGCCGTACGTGATTCTTCTCCACAGGGTTGCCCTTACACGCACAACTAACGACGCACTGTCCCGACGATAAGATGTCTCACTCACAATACCGTCGCCGATATTGCGTAGACCACCTCCTGCCACTGCAGTGCTCACCTCTGAATTTACCGCGTGTAGCTCGCTTCTAGATCTTCTCTTAAACATTCCTCCTTCACTGAACTTCCCAAACTTTTAACTAAATTCACCACTAAACTCGTCACTGTCTTCTATTAAACGTTTCTTCCAACGCTCTCGTATCGCACTTGTCGCTTCGCTGTCTTGAACTGAACTACTGGTAGGCGCACCTTACGCTGCTTAAGCTTATATACCCGGAAAAATCTTCTGGAACCCATAATTTCGATCTTCTTTTCGTTATTCTTTTATTTACTATCTATCCCTTTTTAAACATCTATCTATCTCACTCTATTCCTTCCCGAACCTTCTATTCTAGACCTTTCGTTCATCATCTATCCTTTTCTAAAATGTCTCTGTCCTCGTCTGTGCCTTCCAGAATCATTTTTTTTTATTGCAAGAGATCAGCAGACAGGCAGATGGCCCACTTGATGGAAAGCGGTTACCATCGCCTATGGACATTTGCAACACCAAAGTTGTTACAAATGCGCTGCTGCTCTCTTAAGGGAGACTGGAACCTGGTCACTAATGACAGAACACAACTCAAGGTTGTTATGGCGACATACTTTAGACTAGGGGTGGTAGCCATCCAGACGGGCAAATGCCCTATCACCTGGCTGTGGGTTGTTAAGTCGCCTCTTACGACAGGCCGCCCGGCCGCAGGAAATTGTATTCTTTCTCCGTTCCTGCACGGATAAAATCTTCTACCTTTTTCTAAAACTTCTTAAACCAACTAGATTGTTCCACCATCACTCGCCACCAAGTATGTACACCAGACTGTCGGTGTTAACGTTTCAAAATTAAATTAATTAATAAAATGAATACTCCAATAAAACACAGCGCACAGCAATTATCGACTCTCCGTATCTATTTAATAAATATAGATAACTTTTTATGGTACACCAAAGCATAGATAAAATGAAGTAGAAGAAGATAACAGATAGTACAACGGGCGGTCTTATCCCTAAACGCGATCTCTTCTAGACAACCCTTGGCAGGGATTCATAGGATTTTATTACTGACGGTGGTGCAGTTGTAATAAATAATGATGAATGAGAAATAAATATTTAAATTGCTTGTGAGAAGAGGTGTGTAAATGATGTAGATACTATAAATATTTTTCACGCATAAACAAATCTGGTTCATTCAAGTCTCAAATGTTAAAGGTTATCAATACTTATCATGATTTTATTTACTTATGTAAATTGTATTCGCTATGTTGGTATTATTGAAAATAAATAATTTTTTGAAAGCGTCATTAAAGTCAATGACATTTAAATCGTGTGAATTTAGCAATGCAAGGTCGGAATGGATTAGCATTTGCGACAACCTTCGTTTCTTACGCCGGATATATTTCGATTTTATGAAATCCAGAATGTATGTAATGTAGGAAAATATTTCACAATATGCTAGCATGGCGAAGGAATATTGACATAGATGATACTTTCCTCTTTTTTTTTGTCACCTTATCCCAATCAATGGTGGATGCAGACAGACAGACAGAGTCACTTTCGCATATATAATATTAAATAGGAAATTTTGCCATAGAACATTTGACTCTTAAAGTGCCTACTTGAAGTTCAATATATATAAGAGCTATAATATCAATACATACTTCACGAGTATTAAGCAATTGAATGTAGCATATCTATTTTATAATCTTGCATATATAGGTACAGTATCGAAAAGTTTGCTGTCTCAAGGAAACTATTGTTACGAGTTGCAGGACTCGAATTAAAGTACCGTTGGAATTATTATAGAGTTTATTAGAACATGTACAACACAGATACAAATGTAATCGAACGCAACAAGTCCAAACGTAATGCTGAAGATCGTAATTCCATAAAACGCGCGAAGCTCGTCACTAAATAGATTACCGAATGTAGTACACACGTCTTGCTTTGCTCGTGGTTATCGCTAGACTGCCTGATCTCTCAATTGGGGCATTGCTTTATACTGTACAGATGCAATATGGCTGCCCGGCCGCGTGAACCAAATTTCCTAGAATCAGTTTGTACTTTTAAATCCGAGACACCTGGAAGTGATCACAATACAACAATAGGCCGTAAAAGATTACAATAAACAATGGGCTGCTTTTTTAATCACAAATTTTAAACACAAAGTAAACAAAAGAAGTCCAAATGCCGAAAGGTGATAAAATGTGTTTCTACAAGTATGTAGGTGTTAATTTGTCTTTTGTCGGTGTCTAGGTCGTAACAATATGAAGAATGAGAGAGAGAAAAATATTTTATTCAGAACAAAAACAAAGTTAAAATCATTATATTAATACGTGAAGCAGAAACTTTGTACCTTTTTTTACGAAAATTGCGCGCACGGAGGTGAGAGCAGGGTACCAATTTCCTACCGCCTAGGCAAAAAAGTTGCGAGGATATGGCTGGTGATACTGGTGTATGTCCGCCCGTCAATCTTTGCCATAGGGGCAAATGTCCACTCTCACCCTCGATTAAATCCACCACTGGACATAGATTTTTCTCATCCTAAAGCTTAAGGTACAGTACTCGGTTCCAAGTCTTGACGTATAAGTGAAGATTTGGGGCGTCAAGCGGCTAGACCCCGTCAGGGACTCCCGTATTCGCGGTAGTTTTCATTTTAGTGACACATCAGATAAAATACAAGACAATTTTTTACACTGGTGTGTGCACGTTTTATAAAAACTGGTTAATTATTTGGAGAACAAGTTTTTAGAGATTTCTAAGAAATGTTAGCTTGATGTCGAGAAGGATGAGCACCTGCATTCTAGTGATCTTCCGAAGACCGCGCGAAGTGAAGAAGGAAACTTAGGAAAACAGATCCCGGGCTTCGAAGCAAATGCTCAGAACCTAATTGGTATTTTATGCTTGACTGTTGATAACTCGATCTCAAGTCCTATAACATTACTCATTTAGTTACCGCCAGTCATCTTCTTCAAGACATCGGTCCACAGTCCACATTGTGTAACAGAATAAGAAAATGAGAATGACAATAAGTCTTAGAAGAGACGTTGACGCTCTAAGCGTGTTCTACCATCTGTACAATGGGGAGTGTTCTGAGGAGCTATTTTACTACGTGCAGGAACGGAGAAAGAGTACAATTTCCTGCGGCCTGGCGGCCTGTCGTAAGAGGCGACTAAACAACCCACAGCCAGGTGGTAGGGTATTTGCTCGACTGGATGGCGACCACCCCTGGTCTAGAGTATGCCGCCATAACAACCTTGTGTTGTGTTCCGGCATTAGTGACCCGGTTCCAGTCTTCTTTAAGAGAGCAGCAGCACATTTGTAGCACCTTTGGTGTTGCAAATTATCCACTGTACTCGCTTCTTCATGCCATACGTGAGCAAGCTATAGGACGAACTCCCTCCCTCGGTTATCCCAGAGCGCTACAACATGGGGCTCTTCAAAGAGGACGTAAACAGATAAAGTCTCAACGAGGTAGGCAACGCATCGGCTCTTTTAGTGTTAAGTGCAGATGTCCATGGGCGACGGTAGCCACTTCCCATCAAATGGACCCGTTTATCAGTTTGCCTACAAGTAATCATAAAAAAATAAGTGCTTTAATTATTTATTTTTAATAACATGATATCGGATAGCATAACAGTCACATTTGAAGCGATAATGATAATACGATTAGTGGGTTAGTGAGGTCTCTAGTGATAGAGGTCAGAAGCCACGTCGTAGTATTATTTATTTACATTTAAATATGTATTATTAATAATGTGATTAGCTAACGTTAGGCATTTATTACATAAGTAGTATAAATTATTATATATTTCCCTGTTATAATAAGTTCGGGTTCTGATCAATTGCAGCCCTATGTTCTAAGTCGTCGTAGTTTATCCGCGATTTATCCGATGTTTTAAATTTTTTTTATTGCAGGAGTTCAGCAGACAGCCAGACGGCCCACTTGATAGAAAGCGGTTACCATCGCCTATGAACATTTGCAACAGCAAAGTTGCTACAAATGCGCTGCTGCTCTCTTAAGGGAGACTGGAACCTGGTCACTAATGCCGGAACGTAACACAAGGTTGTTTTGGCGGCATACTCTAAACCAGGGGTGGTAGCCGTCCAGCCGGGCAAATGCCCTACCACCTGGCTGTGGGTTGTTCTGTCGCCTCTTACGACAGGCCGCCCGGCCGCAGGAAATTGTACTCTTTCTCCGTTCCTGCACGGATAAAAATATAATAATATTAGCGTCGATGAAGAATATCCTCCATGATATGTAATTTTTTCTTACAAGATATATATTTGGATACAACTTTAACCCTTAAAAGGAGCGAAATTTAATATTATTTTTGTCCATAATCTGCCAAATGCCATTAAAATTGCTGCGCCAAAACCAAGAGAATTATATCGTCTCTTTTACTCTAATACAAATTCTATGTATTTAGAGGGAGAAAGCATCAGTTCAACGTTCGTTTCAATTATCTGTATTTGACCACAAATTTGTGGTGCTTCCCAATTAGCCGTGTGTGACAGTTTGGCAACAAATCTGTCGTGGTTTCGTCTTAAAAGGTTAAATTTAGATGTTGCTTAAGTTGTCTAAGACATTAGATAGTGTAGTTCATCTCTCAGTATCTTCTAAGGAAAAACAATGTATACATTTCCAACGTTCAATAAAAAGGTATAATAAACTATGCCAAAACACACCCTCCGTCAAAGAAATATCAGCATCAAAGTTCAAACACCAATTAATTAAATGGCTAAAAACATTAAGTTACAGCGACACAAAATGCATATTACCAAACCGACTATAACACTAGGGGCACACACACCAAACACACACACACACACACACACACACACACATTCATTTTACATAGTTTTAAGTTAATTAATGAATAATTCTACTATATTTAAGTTCTTATAATAAAATTGTGTTGGGTTGGATCGATACAGACCTAGAGCCTAGTGCAGCAACCGTCGCCAAAATTTTTTTTAACTATTATAATTCAAAATGTACATACATACATACAAAACTTCACACCAGTTCCCTTGCGGGGTAGGCACGAACAACAACACAACAGAGCTCCATTCAGGCTTATTCTTACACACCTCACTTGCTTCTTTGACATTTATAACTCTTGTCATGCACGCTCGTCTGTTCTTAAGGCTCCTCACATCACCTTCTCCTAGTACACGATCAATTTGATCATGGAAGGTGTGTCGTGGCCTTCCACGATTTCTGCATCCATCCATTTTTGCATTGTATATCTGTTTAGTCATTCTTTCATCGTGCATTCTTTCCACATGCCCGAACCACCGGAGCATTCCTTTCCTTACCTTCACCCCGACACTCTCAGAATTCAAAATGTGTTATTACTTATTATCATAAGTTTTAGATATAATTATATAAGGCCTAGATATAAGTTTATGTAAATAAATAAATGAATTTGAATTTGTTTGACCTGGACAAAGACTACAGTTAGACTTTATACCTAATTTTAATATATATTATTAGAATTTTTAGGTGTTTAGATTTAATTTTGTTAGTTTATTTTTGAATTAAATCAAATTTAAAAAAGTTGCTGCAGCTTATTTTGTTTATTAATATAGTTTGTAGGTAATGATCCGAAAGAGGTAGGCTGTTATTATTTAAAACCGAAAAATGAATCAATCTATACTATAATAAACCTGTAAATGATTCGGTACAATGCGTTTAAAAATGTGAAATAAATCAGGGAGGATAATTCGGACCAGGAGATGCCAAACATGCAATACTTTGAATAAATTTTAACCCAATAAATGACGTTGTTTCCGCGGGATGGAAAATTCTATAACTTGCGGGAGAGAATAGCGAAAAAGATGGCGCTACGATCGCATCCATTTTGAAAACTACAGAACGTATATAAACGAAGTTCGACAGAGAGATGGCTTATATTCCAAATCAACACTTAGGATACTTTTTATCCCGATAAATTATGTCGTTTCCATAGAATAGACAGATTAGCTAAATAGATGGCGCTGCAATCGCGTTTATCAGGTTGGCTTCGACTCATCTCTATGTTTTGCTGGGCTGTTGTCTAGACGAATATGGACTTAGTTTCTTTTTTATTATTACATACATACATAACTTCACGCCAGTTCCCTTGCGGGGTAGGCACGAACAACAGAGCGCCATTTAGGCTTATTCTTACACACCTCACTTGCTTCTTTGACATTCATAACTCTTGTCATGCACGCTCGTCTGTTCTTAAGGCTCCTGACATCACCTTCTGCTAGTACACGATCAATTTGATCATTTTTTATTATTATATGTAAAAAACCGAATTAAGTTTTTGTGTAAGTAAAATAAAGCTACTATCTAGGGTTTTCTAAATATTGTGTTTCTGTTAAACAAAAAAGTAAAAAGAGATTTGTGGCCCATGAGGGGATCGAACCCGCGACCTTCGCGTTATTAGCACGACGCTCTAACCAACTGAGCTAATGGGCCGCTGGAGAGCAGCTTGAAATTACAAAATATATGCTTAGACATATGTTACTAGCATTATTATACAATAAAGGAGCGGAACACTCGAATCAAGTAAGAGACTTTTTATAAATTCCAAAACGTTGGAAACTCATAGATTTTATATTTGTATCTATTTAGACGTCATAATTAAAGGATTGCAATAGCGCATTCATTACATTATTATTTGATAAAGTAACTAAAATTATTATTATCATGATATTTTATAAGGTCGATGATAATATGTTATTTTAAAGTCTGTTCTTTTATGTATAAAATTATTAAATTCATTACGCCTTGTGTCCGCATCCTTATTGCCAAGTTTACAAGTCTAGCACAATAAAGAAGTAGTGAAACCATAGAAAAAAAATACAAATCGAAATATATTTTCGAATTTTATTTTATCAAACAAAAAACTGGATTCGTTCCGGAACCAAAAAACGCATCCATAGTATACTCTAAAATTATGCCGCCTCTCACCACGTCTAGTCTAAATTTATGCCGCTCCTCCATGCGGCCGTAACGCTTTTTCGTGACAGAAAAATCCTAATATCCCCCCGTTTATATAGAATTTTCACTTCAAAAAATACTAATATGTAACGACTATTTAACTTAGTCAATTGAAGTCAGCTGAAGTTAGGTCCACATTACACGTTTTCAGTACAAACGCAGACGAAGTCGCGAGCGACCGCGAGTCAAGCGCGGATCTACCGTTGTGGGTACGATGGGCATATCCGTAACCCTAATAGACCTGTGACGTCACACTTTCAAGGTCAATAGAGGCCGATATGCCGATGATATTATATCCAATGCCTTAATAAAATTAAAAAAGCAATGAATCGTATGTGCAAACCAGGGGCGTAGCTACCGCCGTATCAATGACACCAGGCCCCCCCGGCTACAGGGGCCTCGAAACTGTGTAAGCTAAAATTCTTAAAATATTCACAATTCACAATCTTTTATAGATTAATAACATTTTTGAGAATAACTGCTGAGCCAACAGAAACGGCTATTAAACTTGTCATTGTTGTCCGCCATAGACAGAAAATCTAGAAAGACTGAAATCGTCTACAGCTATGGCTGATTTGATTTTTTATTATTTTTTTATTGCAGAAGTTCAGCAGACAGGCAGATGGCCCACTTGATGGAAAGTGGTTACCATCGCCTACGGACATTTGCAACACCAAAGGTGCTACAAATTCGCTGCTGCTCTCTTAAAGGAGACTGGAACCTGGTCACTAATGCCGGAACACAACTCAAGGTTGTTATGGCGACATGCTTTAGACCAGGGGTTTTAGCGAGGTTGTTTTGTCGCCTCTTACGACAGGCCTCCTGGCCGCAGGAAATTGTATTCTTTCTCCGTTCCTGCAGGGATAAAAATAAATAAAAAATTATGTTATTGATAAATAAGTTTGCCGAAAAAAAGGCGAGAAAAGTGTATTTTTGATTTGAATTGTTTGTCTAATCTAGATGCTAGGAGCATTAAGTATAAGTAATAACTTATAATCTATACATAATTATTTTAATTTAATTCGAGTATTTTTTGGCTCTTTTATTAAAAAAAACACGTTACCCTTTACTTAACTTTCCCTTCCTTTGGGCCCCCTAACACATTTTGATACGGGGCCCGTCTAAGGCAAGCTACGCCACTGATGCAAACACACATTTTCATGAGCGAACTAACTAACATTTTATAGGTTTACTAGCGGTCCCGGCAGACGTTGTCCTGCCTTTAAAAAATAAAATTCTAGAACCCGATCCCAGTGCCACCTACCGGTTCTAATTGCGAATCTAAACCAACCGGGTACCCACTCAAACACACAAAAACAAAATCACCAAAATCGCTCCAGGTGATTAGGAGGATTCCAGAACCCGATCACAGCGCCACCTACCGGTTCTAATTGTGAATCTTAAAGAGTAATTAATATATTTTTT
This sequence comes from Dendrolimus kikuchii, assembly GCA_019925095.2. NCBI lineage: Eukaryota > Metazoa > Arthropoda > Insecta > Lepidoptera > Lasiocampidae > Dendrolimus > Dendrolimus kikuchii. The sequence continues at coordinate 4,517,262 of CM034390.1, read as the reverse complement.
TATTCTAAGTCATGACAAAATAAGATTAAAAATCTTGGCAAAAAATTAAAGTTTATAATTAACAAATAAAAAATAGGGGTTGATCGTAGAGGGGTGAAAATTTAGGGTTGTATGTATTTTTGTATGTTGTATCATAAAAAAAAAGAAATTAAAAATTTTGTCTAAAAAATAAAAATAATAATTTAGGGGTGGACTACCCCTAACATTTAGGGGGATGAAAAATAGATGTTGGCCGATTATCATAGATACCGGATAAGCACAAAAAATTTCATCAAAAACGGTCAAGCCGTTTCGGAGGAGTATGGCAACGAAAACTGTGACACGAGAATTTTATATATTAGATTAATTTAATAGTGTTCGACCCACGGCTTTGCCCACGTGGAATTATATGCTGTACAAAATCTTGGTTAGGGCGTCATTATTTTGTAAACATCTCCTTTGTAACAATGCATCATATCGATTATGAGAGAGTTCATACTCCGACTCGCACTTGGCCGATTTTCGGGTGGCTGTAATCACAACCTTTTTTGAGGGTTGGATCCGCGCCTGGCGCCAGTCCATACTAGTATTATAAATGCCAGTGTGAGTTCGCTGATACGCTTTCGCGCCTGAAATACTCAACCGTTATCGTGAAATTTTGCATACACGGCGTCAGGGGTACACAAAAAGATATTAAGTACCTTTCATTGAGAAAAAGACAGTGTTCCCGAGAAATATATTGCCATAAAAAGGCCGCCGCTATATGTCATATCAACCAATATCTTTGAGATGATCCTTGTACAAGCTGTCGTGGTGTAGCTATGTATGTAATTGCAGGAACGGAGAAAGAATACAATTTCAAGCAGCCGGGCGGCCTGACGCAAGAGGAGTCAAAGCAGAGTATGCCGCCATGACCACCTTGAGTTGTGTTCTGGCATTAGCGGCCATTTTTAGAGAGCGGCAGCACATTGGTAGTATCTTTGGTTTTTTTAATTTAAGTTTATGGCTTGGTAGCTAGGCCTTCATTGTCTTAAGCCTATGTGTAACACAACTGAACTGCAGGTAATCAGCTAGTGCCATTCAACGGAGTTCTTGTGACAACTCAAAAGGCCATATTTGACTATCTTCTTCTTCTTCTTCTTCTTCAGCCACTCTCAGTCCACTGCTGGACGTAGGCCTCCCCAAGTACGCGCCACATATCCCGGTCTCCCGTCTTCCTCATCCAGCCCCTGCCGGCGATCTTGCGCAGGTCGTCAGACCACCGGGCTGGAGGGCGTCCTACGCTACGTTTGCCGAGACGTGGTCTCCACTCCAGGACTCGTTTGCTCCATCGGCCGTCGGTCCTGCGACAGACGTGACCGGCCCACTGCCACTTCAACTTGCTAATTTTGCGAGCTATGTCAGTTACCTTCGTTCTCTTACGGATGTCCTCATTTCTGATTTTATCCATAAGAGAAACACCTAACATAATATATATTGCTCAGGTTAGAGCGAATCCGCAGTCAGAAATTAATTTATTATAAAAACAAAAAGTAACCACATTGTGCCATCTTAAAACCATGAAGCAGATAAAGAGCACGCAGTACCCGCGAGGTACCTTCGTGATGAGATAGTGATTGACAATCAAATAACGCCACATGCGCAGAGGTTATCTGATAACTTTAAAATTCGTATTGTTTTAATGTTTTTAATTGGTCAAGCAACACGTTGGGGCAGAGGTCGGTCTTGATTGTTCCTGTTGCATTTAGGGATGACACTCCATTGAAATACTTGATAGAGAATTTTGATGAATGAATGAATGAATGAAAACACTTTATTGTTCACCAAGAATTAAAACTACGTTTCTAAAACAAGGTACAGTAAATTTTGAACAAATGGCGGTCTTATCGCTTAAAGCGATCTCTTCCAGGCAACCCCCTAAACTAAGGAAAATATTAAGACAATAGTGGCGATGAAGACAATAAATAATATGAAACATTCCAAGAATAAGTAAAAAATAAATAATAATGTGTTTTATACACTATACAAACATAAGATATATAATACTGTATATAAAATCAGCAGGATGTTTTAAACTTGCGAGGATCAAAGATATTTAGTAATCATAATGTTTTAATGTATTCCATTTTAAGATGACATTTTACAAATATCTGTACTGCTACGTCTTTTTCTACTTTCTACGTATCGTCTTAAAGTTATTTTTATATGCTTCGGGAACAGTCCTTTTTCGGGATGAAAGGTACCTACTCTATGTTCTTTTACGTACCCTTGAGTACGTGTAAGCAAAATTTCATAATAATAATTTGCGCAGGTAATTAGGCGTGAAAACGTAACAATTAAACAAACTCTCATTCGAATTTATAATATTTGTATGGATATTTTGATTATATAGAGAATGGTTAGAATTATTTACATAGTGTAACATTTAAGTGAGGTCCTGAGCAGAGGCGTAGCTGGAGTGGGGCAAGTAGGGAACTAATCGAAAGAGGAGTACGCAAAATCACCAATAATTAAATTTAAAAACCAATTGATACCGCAGAAAAATAAATTCATATTGTTACTTCGTGAATTCATTTCAAACAATCGTGTCAGCGATTCCCGAGCTTCATGTATGAGTGAGAGGAAATGAGAGAGAGATTATAATTTACGAGCGAGCGCAAACATGATGCGTGCTCTAGGCGCTATTTCCTATCACTACGCCCCAGGTTCCGAAGCCATGATCGACCGGCCACGATATGAAGTGAGGTTTGTTACAGTTATTTGGTGGCATAGTTGTTCTTGTCATGTTTCCGTTTAAAGTTAATAATTAATTTTGTTATGTGCCCTCTTATTTCTAAACGATACAATCGACCATTTCCTTAATTGAATAATAATGTTATATTTTTATTTATTCTGTGATTAGCGCCTGTTTTGTAGAAAGTGGTTGTCTATAATTTACAATAACTTTGATACAATATTTATCCTTTATAATGTAGTGATTGTGTACAGATTATAATTCAAAATCTCGTGATTGACTATAGACGATGTTCACTACATTTTGTTTTCATGTTGGCAGACGCGATAAATTTGTACTGTGTTCGGTTTGTTTCATTACATGTAAAACTTTAAGTATAATGTTTTATATAATATCTTGTATAAAATATTATCTGGAATTTCCAAACAGTAATGTGTGATAAATTCTTTTAATTCATAACACTTTAATTAAAATAGTTTATCAATGAATTCAATCCGCTATCGGTTGTGCCAATATGCTAAGTTTCTTAAACTGTAAAATTGTTGGAGGGATGGCAAGGTGTTCTAAAATGCTCGTCGAGTGTTAAAGTTTGTGTTAAAGTTCTCTGATTATAAAGTATTGTGACCAGTTGCTGATTTTTTACCACCATAAACTCTTCTGAGTTGCAAGTATTAAAGGTTAGTTCTTCCCTCTGTCGTCTCATAGTACGCACGCATGACGCTATCATTCAACTCTTGAGTCCATCTCATGCGGCGCTCTACACCACTGGTAGCGAGGGCCGGGCGCGGGATACGTCTTGCAGCCCCCAAGCGAGCCGACGGTGGCTGCCCACGGCCCCGCACAGGTCTTTGTGGCGGGGTGGGCGGCGCTGGCTTTTCGTCTTCGCTCAATGTCCCGGTGGTCATTTGACGTCACGATTTCTTCATATGACGCTGATAACCGAGACGTAGAACCCGGCGAGGCAGGCACAGCTGATGGTGGGTGTGCGCATCTTTGTCGTGCTGCAATCTCGTTTGTCTCCTTATTGTTTCGTGATAGCCATAATTTCGACTCGACTCTTTAGGTGATCACAGAGTTGCTTCATATTTTGGAATAGTGATGCAGCGAGGTAACTAACGTAACCAGCCTTTTAGGAACCTTACCCATTGACTCCGATTACTTAGGCTCAGTATTCTATATAAGCAGAATACATATAACTTTTCTAAATTGGACTAGATTATAATTTATGTTTAACATTCATTTAAATTTTTAATTCGTCAATGCCAACCCTACAGATTGGATGATCAAATTCGCACGAGGTCAAATCTACATCGTATATACACTGATATTGTTTTAAATTTGTTATTATAGTTAATATGTCATAACTGATAAGCTAAACCAAAGACCCTGCCAATATTGCCATCGGGATGAAAGTTAAAGAGACAATCGACTTGCTAAATAATTTTTAAAAAAGACGGCTTACGATCAAATATGGCGACTCGTTTCTTTAATTCACTCTGAGTCCAATTCCACTATACATAGTCGATTAGTCATACTTCGCACCTTTAGTCAGGTCTTGAATAATTATAGCCATCTTTTATGTTTTTTATATTTATGTGGCAAGGTAGAAAGATATTAGTATCTAATATTGTTCTCGTCCCTCAATCATTTGCAGTATTTTTATTTTTTTAAGTTTATCGCTTGGCAGCTAGGCCTTTAAGCCAGATCTTAGTTTACAATATAGTTTCTTCATTTTCTTATGCCTATATGTAGCACAGCTGAACTGTAGGTAATCAGCTAGTGCCATTCAACGGAGTTCTTGTGACAGCTCAAAAGGCCACATTTGACTATACAGTTCACACTTCTCACAAAACACATAATTACTTCTCAAAAACTATCAATATGCTACAACTATTGTTCATTTTAGAGTAATTTTACACATTTTTAGAAAATAAAACTGCTCAGCACAACATCTCCTTTCAGTTCCCGCCAAAAACTCTCATTTGCAGTATGGAATGAGAAAATCACGTTGGTAGAGCCAAAAAAAAAATGTGTGCAGTTCACACGCAGTAGAAGTGAAACTTCAGATAATGTACTCACAAATAATTCTTCCGTAACTTTTATTATTATAAATATAACTCCTTTAGCCTACAACCGTCAACATATTATAATTCAAAATAAACTTGATAAGTATCAATTTAAATTTTTCACTATTTTGTGTGTAAAAGAAACGAACCGAACGGCCTGTGCCGCGACGATGGCAGGAGACCCGATGGTATGTCATTGGTGCCCTGGAAGATGGGTCGCCCCTTGGTATGGGACGCGTCTTGCGTCGATACTTTGGCAGCGTCCCATCTTCCAGCTACTAGCATGTCTGCCGGTACAGCTGCTGCACAACAGGAGGCCCTAAAACGCCGCAAATACTCAGCCATCGGAAATGGCTACATATTTGCGGCTTTTGGGGTCGAGACCCTGGGACCATGGGGGCCTGAGGCGCACAAGCTTTATCGGGACATAGCCAAACGTCTGGTGGATGTCTCACGTGACCAAAAGACTGGTTTATACCTCGCACAGCGCATCAGCATTGCCATTCAGAGAGGCAATGTGGCCAGTCTTTTGGGCACGTTTCCGACTGAGAGCGGTCTAGAACTAGATTTTATACTTTAATTTTAGTTTGTATATATAGTTTATTTTTAGTTTAATTTATTGTATAGTTTAATTTATAAGTTAATTTATTTTTAGTATTTAATTATATGTTTTAAGTTAGTTTTACTTTGATATTAATTGTTATTTTAATTTAATATTCATGTAAAAGATATTATTATTAGTTTTATTTCGGTCCAAATTGGACCTATGTTTAATCATCGGTCTGATTGACTCTCTAATCTGTGCTGCACAATGTAAAACTCGTATCTCATTCTCTCCTATAGATTTAGGTGTTTATCTCTTTTTAGGGTCGCTTTTTCGTTTCATCGAGTTTCAAACCACAACGATTCTAAAGAAGTTTCACTTGAAATTAGTATGAAAGATCTATTAAGTGGTTTTTGGGAGATAGGGTATTTTCAGTTGTATGCTTTTTTAGGACTTCGTAGTGAAATTACTAGAATAATGGACGTTTGTTCGTGTTCTGACACGGACTTGGACAATTTTCTGTTGCACATATATTAGTATAAGCACGGCCTGATACATATATGAATATGTATCAGGTCGTGGTAGGTCAGTGGGTATCATTCGAGTCTCAAACTCGCGTTTCAAAACAGACATGTGTTCGAATTCTAGACGAGAAGCGTGGACCACTTATGCAAATTATGGCCTGATGTGTATATTGTTACAGTGAGAGAAAACATCGTGTTGAAACCTACACCAGATAAGCGATGAGTCTAAACCACCAAGCTTCTTTGGCATCTATCATCATTCTACCCGTGCAGGATGCGAGAAAGAATACTAATTCCTACGGCCAGGCGGTCGTAAGAGACGATCAAACAACCCACAGCCAGGTGATAGGGAATTTGCCCGTCTGTATGGCTACCACTCGTGGTCTAGAGCATGCAGCAATAACAACCTTAAATTGTGTTCCGGCTTTAGTGGCCAGGTTCCAGTCCCATCTACAAGTCCGGCAGCAGATTGGTAGCAAATGGTCATAGGCAACGGTAACCACTTTCCATTACAGTAGGCCCGTCAGCCTGTCTGCTGTACCTACTCCTAAAAAAATACAAAAAACCTGTCTTGGTCAAGCGTGGCAGTTATACTGTCCATTTCCACAATAAATGGGCTTGCCTGAGCCCCGCAATGGGACGTTATAGGCTGTTATTATATAAATATACACATCGTACATAACTTAAAAATAGTACTCATAAACTTGTTTTGCAGCAATGAACCAAATTCCCACTAAATTTAAAAAAGTAATAATTTGTATATATTATAAGAAACAAAATACAAATAGTGCCATGACCCTAACGTGGCAGACAGTTATCTGTGTTGACATTTGCCAATTTTGGTGTGGCAGGAGGCATTTGCGTAAGTGGCGTATCTCATATCACTACACCAATTCAATACGACCCCTACCTACAAACGAGTTCTAACATCAATGAGCTCCAAAAATACTGGTCGATTTTATCAGACAAATTAGTCCCCAAAATAAAAAGATCTTTCTGGTAGACATCTGTTGAAAGAAATAGAGGTCTAGATTATTTAGACGATGTTATCAGAAGAGTAAGTAACGTGGGGGCTTGAAAGTCGGACAGCGTTCAGTCGGCGATGGATCGTCGCCGACTGCAGACCTCTCCAGGAACTTTATATGAAATTTGTAAAAAAATATTTATGAATATAATATTAACAGCAAATAAACCTTGTAAGTGCGTGACGGTCAACAATGAAAGGTTCTGTAAGGATGACAAAGTTTCACAGATTTCCTTATTTGACTATGGAACCAGTATAAAATTTAAAAAATTAGCTACTGAACTTATTTTGTTTAAACTATATAATTGTATTGGCGGGCTGTGTCGGTGAGTTGGCGGCTTTGGTGTGTATTGCACTTAATGTTTATTTATGATTTGACCAAGTACAGAAATGTTTTTTTTTCTTTTTTTTTATAATAATCGGCAGACAAACACACACATTGTATATCCCCAAATTAAGCAAGTTACGCTTGTGTTATGGATAATATACAACGGACTACTCTGGGGCCGTCCCAGACACCCAGACCATAGTAAATAACGGAGAAAATACGTTTCCGAAATTTACTATACCAGGAATCGAACCCGGAGCCACTGCGTTGAAGTAGGCCGGCAAAGGCTTAGCCCGCTCAACCACAGAGGCCGTTATGTTATGTGAGCCGTTAATGTGTAAAGGCACTATGTATATTTTACATGAATGTTACTAAATTCCTTCTAAATTTCTATATATTATATACCATATTACACTACGCGGTTTCCCAGAAGCACAAAGCCAGAGACGGACAAACGGACTGTAAAGAAAATTTTATAATGATGACAGAACCCTAAAAAATCTTCTAGTATTTACCGACATAAATAAGATAAACGACTGTCCCACTCATGGGCAAGGGTCCAAAGAAATAGATTAATCGGTTTGTTGTTATTGCTACGAAACATATAAACTACTTGATATTGGAATCGAAGTAGCTTCACGAAAATTGGCTGAACACCAATGATTACGAAGTACTACTAATTTAAACGTATAAGTAGGTATTCAATATTTTTTAGATTGCTTTTCTATTTGTAAGCTAACTGTGTAACTTTTACACCTTACACGCACACCTAAAAATAGAACACAACACACAAAACCTACAAAATGTAATCCACCCGGACATAAAAAGTAATCAACATATAAGACACTAGAAATAAGAATTAGAATTATATAAGTACATACATACATAACTTCACGCCAGTTCCCTTGCGGGGTAGGCACGAACAACAGAGCGCCATTTAGGCTCATTCTTACACACCTCACTTGCTTCTTTCACATTCATAACTCTTGTCATGCACGCTCGTCTGTTCTTAAGGCTCCTGACATCACTTTCTGCTAGTACACGATCAATTTGATCATGGAAGGTGTGTCGTGGCCTTCCACGACTTCTGCATCCATCCACTTTTGCATTGTATATCTGTTTAGTCATTCTTTCATCATGCATTATTTCCACATGCCCGACCCACCGGAGCATCCCTTTCCTTACCTTCACCCTGACACTCTTTCTCAGACCAACTCTCTTTCTTACTTCGGTATTACGAACGCGGTCCGCGAGTCTAAGGTGAGTAGCGACAACGCGGACCTGACTCCGGGGGATAGGGTAAGGCCCTCGCCTCAGGTGCTTGCCTTAGCCACCGGCACGGAGTGGAGATCGCTAGAGCTAAGACTCAAGCTCTAGGGGTGGAAGTGATAAATGGCATAACCTCGAAAGTAGCTCTCTCTCGACATCCCTTAGCCACTCAGCACCATGTTTCCCCTTGCCAGTCTTGGAATTTTTAGGGGCGCATGCAGTGAATGGCGTGTCACCGTCTGTTCATTTTTTCCATGTTCCTTGAACATTGCGACGGGCAGACGCCATAGTCCCCGATCTGTAACTCCATTAGCAGTTCATCCCAATAGCCCGGTACCTTTTGTTCTCATTCCCTACAATAGTCCCACACTGACCGGGGACTGTCCTTGAGGGCATTTTTATGTGGTGTAGACAGGGACAATCGCCGGTCAGTGTCACGCCACATTTAGATTAAATTTGTCAAAAGGCCTCTACGTGTTGGCCTTCCCATGACCCCATGCAAGCCCTCGAAAAGTCCGGGTCATTTTTATGGCCTAAGGTCTACAGAGACATACTTGTTTTTATAACAATAAAAAATATATACCATAGTAATAACTATTGTAAGTAATACACGGCACAAGCGCTCTTATTTTTATTATATGAGTTCAGCAGACAGGCAGACGACCCACTGGTGGAGAGCGGTTACTATTGCCTATGGACATTCGCAACACCAAGGGTGCTAGAAATGCGCTGCTGCTCTCTAAAGAAAGATTGGTCACTAATGCCGGAGCACAACTCAAGTTATGGCGGCATACTCTACCTGGTCTACCAGGTGTGGTAGCCATCCAAATGGGCAAATACCCTACCACCTGGCTGTGGGTTGTTTTGTCGCCTCTTACGACAGGTCACCTGGTCGCAGGAAATTGTATTCATTCACCGTTCCTACACGGATAGACACCACATCATCGTAACAGCAACACTCCTCATTAACATAAGTGTTATAAAGTAGACCTTACAACAATATATTATAAGTAATTAAAGGTATACTTTAATACAATAAAATACTAGATAAAATGTCACACACACCAACTAAATATTATAATAAGCGCGTAAAAAACCAATATTTTCAAATTAAATTAATGTACAAAAGGTACGGAACTAGAGACCGTAGTTGTTTAAAAAAAATAGAAGATTGTTTTTTTATATTTTTTTTTGTACTGCCTGAAGCTGACAAATAGGGAAACAGCCCACTTGATGGAAGGTGGTTATCGTTGTCTATGGACGTTTGCATCATCGGAGGTGTTGGCAACGCGTTGCCAGCCTCTTAGAAATATCACAACGCCCGTCTTAAACTACCCCATGTCGAAGCGCAGAGGGAAAACCGCGATGGGAAGTTCCTCCCGAATCATTGTCGTACGCGGAACAAACGTTCTATGGCGGGTTTCTATATCTTACCGACCGTTCATTTCCCTTACTATCGGTTAAAATTTGACATAAGCTCCATACATCTAATGTCAAAATTCAACCGATGGTAGGGCAAGTGAATGAATAGTAAAATATAGGAACGACGTCCTAGAGAAACGTTGCGTAGTCGAACGTGGGGAGCTCCAGGAAATAGGGGTGAACATCTCGTCGATGGCGAGCGGTGCGGTTGTAAAAATGAGGCGTAGGCACTAGACAAGATAATAAGCTCTAAAAATATATTCTGTGTAAATGACCTGTTTGTCTTGATAAAATAATGTTTAAAGATAAGTAGTGTAGTACGTATTCATCACAATAGTGGTCAAACGAATTTAATCCATACAGTCTTGTCTGAAGTATTAAGTCTTTAGTATAAGTCATCCAAATCGTAGGTCTTAGATGGACGCGAATAGAATAAGAAGTTCTTGGTACAACTCTAAAGGATTTTCTCATAAAAATACATAATTATTATTAAAATACTACGTATCTTAGAACCATTGTTCTTTCTAAAGAAATAACATTTTTGCATATATAACTCGACATCATCCTTCAGTACCCGCCAAAAGCTCCATTAACAGCCTCATTTTATTATTAAATGTGACTTTGCACTATGTATGTATTTATCTAGCCAGTGTTAATCAAGTATCCAAATATATTCAAGTCAGAATAATCTTCAAGAAAAAGTCTCAGCCAACTTGATCTTTGATTGATACTCTATTATTTTGGAGTCTTTGTGGTAGCTCAAAGAAGCATGTTTATTAAACAGCTGATTTTTCCAACACAATCAAAATTGACAATATCCTATTTTTTTTTTTAATAAAACTGCATTTCAAATATTAGTATATATTCTACTAACTATTGTTAAATAATGATTTTATTTAATTTTTACTAACAATTATGAATGGTTGTTAATTATTCAAAATAAACGATTATTTCTATTGTTATTAAAACATCACTCCTCAGTTCCCACTGTCCTTTTTCACCTGTATCTCGCGGAACATATCCTATTTTCCGGGATAAAAAATTAACATTTTACAACAGTCAGTTAAAGCCGTAAAGAAGAAACCAAAAACGTACTGGCATATAAACAAAGACACTTTCGCATTTATATTAACAAATGATCGGCTATTTGCCAAGAAAAGGAGAAAGTTGTGTAATGAAACATTGTTTTCCTTCTAACAACGATTACAAAAGACTACAGAGTAAGGAGATACAGAAGTAAAAGCTATTTTTAATCGCCACGTTAGCCGTTCTGATTAAGGTTTACAATTTAATGATAAAACGGAAAACATTCACCCAACTACACATAGTTACAGCTGATAATAAACAGAGAACAATAAAAAACACGACGTAAATATGTGGGAACATTGTAAATCGAATATGGCGGGCTTTATCTCAGCAAAACAATACCACGCGTTGAGCGCGTGGCGGGGCACGACTATGTTCAAAAATAGAACGTGCCACAACCGACCAGATTATGTTGAACTACCATGCTCCCTTCGACGCCCGCGATTGCTAACTAAAAGATGGACCAGCTGCAGAATTGGAGGTCAAAATCTCTGGTTGTTTGGAATTATCTAGCGCTAGTGGACCACGCCCTATAGTTTTGCGCGCATCTCTAAATCCATTTTTATATTTTATGGCTTGGTTTCTAGACCTTTAAGCTAATTCACCGCGGCAATGGAACTTGGTGTTGAATTCTGACCCTTTTAAATAATGGTTGATTGTAAAACAGTTGTCATTGTTGTGGTTATGCGACTTGCATTTTAAATAATGACGCATTGTAACATTGAAATTTTATGATAATGGAAAATCCTTTTAAAGATTGTTTTGTTTATTCTTTTAGTATACATACAAATTTAGTTTTGGTAGGTAGCAGTCGATCTAAAAAGAGCTGTGTGTACACTATGGCCGGATTCTTTAATTATCGGTTAAAGAAAGAAGATGTCCATAGAGAAAACTCAAATTTCTACCGATGGTAAGGCAAATGAATAGTAGCAAATAAATAGTAAAGTATAGGAACTGACAATTAGTGGTTAGCACAGTTGCATCCTGAACTCACGTAACGCGGGTTCGAATGCTGGCCGCAAAAGCATGTATCTTTAAGGCTTAGCTTGTAATGAATAGAAAAGAAAATGTATGGCAATGACATGTCGTTACGCTAAGTATTATGCAGAAAGGTAATGATCTAAGGTATTATGTCATTCCCATACATTTTCATTCTATTTGTTTAGCACTAACGCCACCTGTCTAGGGGAGTTAATAATATGCATATTATTACAATTAACACAAGCTGAAGGTAAAGGACAATATAATAGGTAAAACCTGCACAACGAGATAACCGATGTGTCGAATATTCCTATTCGCCTTGGACGAGTGTGGAGGTTATACTCTCCGTTCCTTGAAAACAGGGAGATATTGCTTTTGTATGCCCTTGAAGACCACAGGCTATAAAAATGGCCCGGACTTTCGGAGGGCTTGCTTGGGGGCCATGGGAAGGCCAATACGTAGAGACGATCATCATCATCATCATCATCATCCGAGGGTTAAATCCCGGTTGCGTTCGGAGTATTCACTCCGACGCCCAAGGTCCGCTTTCCTGCTTTTTCTACTCCATTTCCATTGGTACGCATATCATCCTTGACAACGTCAAGCCAACATTTCTTAGGCCTTCCCCTTCGACCGGGACCTGACGGAGACAGCATGGCTAGACATTTGTTCCCCACATAATTAGCCAATACGTAGAGACCCTTTGACAAATTTAATGTTAAAGTGGCGTTACACTGACCGGCGATTATCCCTGTCTACACCATATAAAATGCACCCAAGGACAAGCCCGGTCAGTGTAGGACTATTGTACGAAATGAGAACAAAATGTACCGGGTTATTGGAATGAACTCGTAGTGGAACTAGTGATCTGGGTGTATGGGGACTATGGCATCTGATTGGAACTATGGCGTCTGATTGGGACTATAGCGTCTATTAAACATCTATCGGGATTATGGCGTCTGTTCAATATCTATGGGGATTATAGCCTCTGTTAAATATCTATGGGGACGATGGTATCTGATTGATTAAGCGTCTGAATTATGGTTCCATACACAAATAACAAAAACTATAGACGTTTGTCAAGTCATCTGTGGAACCGTTTACTATTATACGCATTTGTCAGACTTTATTGGAGTTTTTGGCGGGAACTGAAAGGGGACGTTGTGCTCAGTGCTGTGCAGTTTTATTTTCTAAAAATGTGTAAAATCACTCGAAAATGAACAATAGTTGTAGGATATTGATAGTTTTTGAGTAGTAATTATGGGTTTTTGTGAGAAATGTGAATTGTATAGTCAAATGTGACCTTTCGAGTTATCACAAAAACTCCGTTATACGGCGTCGATTGTACAATTGCGCCTGGCTTAAAGGCCTAGTTGCCAGGCCATAAACATAAAAAAATCAGACTTTATTTAGGTCTTCTCTCTGTACTTTTATCCTTATGCTGTCCGCATATAAAAAATTTCACGCGAGCATGATCACGTAACTATAAGCTATAGTTTGTACGTGGTATGAGGCATAATAATTATACATTAACTTGAAGGTTTTAAATAACATTTACTACGTCTTTATAGTTTTTTTCCAGAAACGAAGTAATTGTGACTCATGGTTACAACACTGTTTTGCTCGTATTTCAATGTTTTTGTTTATTATGTTATTGTTGATAAATAAATTTGAATTTGCTTTTGTGATTGCTTTGATCGGGAGCGGGACATTGAAGTTTCTTTGTGCTTTAACTGGCTTTAGTCACACTTTATGCGGACAAAAGTATTTATTTCACAATGGCTTTTATCTGCAATATATTAATAAAAAAAACTTTAAGGAAGTCTAAAATCATTTTAGTCTTTCGTTGTTGCAGATTTAGTAGAAAAATGTAATTAATGTGCCGCTAACAATAAGGTAGTTGACAAGTTTTATTACCTTAAAAACATACCAGCATAGCAAGTTATGACGTCATAATAGCACAATGACGTATCAGGAATGCACGGCGCTATCATTGAGGCTCGTTAATTAGTCGATGACTCATAAAGTTCCAGTGTCTTTGTAATGGGCGTTCAAAATGAAGTAAAAGTGCAAATTGAAATATGTCTCACAGACGGTTATAACATACATACATACATAACTTCACGCCAGTTCCCTTGCGGGGTAGGCACGAACAACAGAGCGTCATTCAGGCTTATTCTTACACACCTCACTTGGTTCTTTGACATTCATAACTCTTGTCATGCACGCTCGTGTGTTCTTAAGGCTCCTGACATCACCTTCTGTTATAACCTACGCATTATGGATAAAAAAAGAGAGTAGAAATGTATACCTAGCTAGGCCACGCTCATTTTCTATACTGGGTCCTTACATTAAGATAATGTATTAATAAAGGGTTTTTACCTTTGAAGAGACTTTGTAATCCTCGGCGTATTTCTACCATCTGTAAAATAGGGAGTTTTGGAAAAATTCGATTTGGTGCAATTTAAGGTTCAAATCAAATTAAATAATTTATTGCATAAAAACATGCTATAAAACTATTTTTATAGCATGTTTTTATGCAATGATTTTTTATGCAAGATGTATTCGTTTTTATTAGGATCGCATGTTTTTTGCGGGTTCGACGTACAATTTTCAATAGCTTTAGGAATAGGTACCATACATTCTTTAGGGATGACCCGACTAGGTGGAGGAGCGATATGGAATGCTCCTCCGTCTGAAAGGAAGTTCTTCCAGTTCGCTATTGTTGTTCCTCGCAGGCCTAGGCCCATCTATTATTGTTGGAAATTTGTATATATACTTTGTACGTTTCGGGAATCGATTGTGACCTCAATTGCACAGCGCCTTCTATTGGCTTGTTAATGTTCCCACTCAGTGGTGGATTTACCTATAGGCTGAGTAGGCTGGAGTCTAGGGCGGCAGATTTTGGAGGCGCGGCAAATTTGGGGCCAATTTTTTATATATATTATGTCTTACACAATCTTCAAACTACGGTAAAAAGGAGGTCTAATTCAAGACTATAGTACACAAATCATAAAGTTACAATTTCATTGTCAAAAAAATGATCTAATTAATATGATTATGATTGTGAATTAGGGTATCGGTTTATCGGTAGGGGCGGTAAAAATTGAATAGCCTACAGTCGTCTTATTTCTAAATCCGCCCCTGGTTCCACTACAATTCTGTACCCATATTGGTATTCCCACATCATCATGTCCATTCGTCCTTTTGTGTGTGACAATATTTTTTTTCAAAAACTACGCAATCTATATGCTTAAAATTTGACCTGAAAGCGTATCCTATGAGAATGCTGCTAGTCAGCGATCTGTCTCTTTTCTTTCATCTTCTCCCAATTAGTTGGGGTCGGCACAATATGTATTTTTCTTCCGTGCTCCTCTATTCTCTATCACACCACCAAACATCTGCTAATCAATGACTTATAACTGTAAACCTCGAAAACACTAATTATGAGGGGTTGTAGTTAGAAAGGTATTGTCTCCCAAACTCGTAAACATTGTGCTACCGACTCCATTCAATCACTGCATGACATGTCGGTAACTGGGATTTCATCCGCATTTCTATCCGTGCAGGAACGGAGAAAGAATACAATTTCCTGCGGCCGGGCGGCCTGTCATAAGAGGCGACAAAACAACCCACAGCCATTTGCCCGACTAGATGGCTATCACCCCTCGTCTATAGTATGTTGCCATAACAATCTTGAGTGGTGTTCCGGCATTAGTGACCAGGTTCCAGTCTCCCTTAAGAGAGCAGCAGCGCATTTGTAGCACCTTTGTTGTTGCAAATGTCCATAGGCGATGGTAACCGCTTTCCATCAAGTGGGCCGTCTGCCTGTCTGCTGAACTCCTGCAATAAAAAAAAATTGTGGATGCTTAGCGAATGGATATTTGCTAACCATCCACAATTTTTTACGTACGCTCGTACGTAGCGCTCGTTCCTTCTTGGCGTAAGTGTGAAAGCTTGGCAATGAACTTCTTTCCACTCGTTTCTCCTTGTTTCTCAGAGCGCTCAATATGGGGCTCTTCGAGAAAGGCTTAAAGAGATACTGTCTCGATGAAGTAGGCATCGCATTTGCCAAAGTCCATGGCCGTATGTAACCACTTACCAACAAGTGAACTGTCTTCCGTTAAAGTAAATTTTCCAAATAATTCCTTTCATAGAATAGAAAGGACTAAATAATTTTGAATTAATTTTTTTTTTAATTCTATAAGAAATTCCTGATTTGGTTTTCCTCGTACGTGCTAACCTGCTAATATAAAGGCGGAGGATTTCTTGGTAATTTTATTAATTCTCATTGTATGGATGTTTAACGATGATAGGTACTATAGATTTGAACAATGTTTTCCTGTTGTGGGTTGTAAACATTTTTTATTACAAAAATGTGAAAGTAGTTTTTCTAGTTCTGTTGCTTTTTAAAATAAATCATAAAATTCTGTCTACACATTTTTTTCGGGATTTAAATTGGAATATATAGGACAAAACCTATAATCATTTGAGAATTTCGACATTTGTGATAATTATCATGGACAAAGAATAGTAAGTTTCATATATATTATATTCAATGTGTGACTTATTTAGTCTAAAGATAGACCAAACCAAAACCTAAGAGACCTTTCCCAAAAATTATTCTTTCATGGTACAGATAAGAAAATTCTGTTAACACTATGTAAATGATATATGTCTTTAGATTACATACTTACTGCACATAACATGAAAACTTGGCAACTCTGATCTAGTGGCTTAAGTATTGATTCACCTTGTCCATTGGAACGCAGATTGTTTAGATACTGGACAAGATCAAATTCATAAAAGAATTTTGTGTTATTTCGATCTGAGTACCAGGGATCGAGTCTAGAGATAACTTACTTAACGTGGAAACTCAGAGCAAAAGAATTCTTAGTAATATTAACTTGAACGATAAAATCGCTCTTTTCAGAGACGCAGGCCGATCTCCTGGTCGCCGAAATCGTGAAGGTTAGTTACAAAATAAACTTATTGCAACAAGAGACTGTTGCTAGGCTGCCAGTCGATTATAATTTAAGAACCTGTTCGAAGATCGTTTACCTCCTATGTAAGTAAGTTTTATTATTAGTCCTGAGGGTCCTGAAGATAACATGAAACTAGTCCTCATTTTATAAGAAGGAAGAAGTTGTTCTAAGTTTATCTATGCAGATGTCAGACTGTATGTAGGACAAATTAACTTTGGTGAATGAGTTATTCGTAAAAAAACAACATGGAATTTTTTAAGTGGTAATAACGCCCCAAATAGTTTTATCTAGAAATTTAACAGTTATTTTCGTGGATCATTCACTTTCACATCACGTTGTTTGACTTCATGAAGGTTATAACTGTCGCAAGATTGGAGTAGTCTTAGAGTGGATACATCTGGAAGTCTAGTATAGAACGTCTCTAACCTGACGAACTATGTAACATCGCTGGTTAGGATTGAACTCGGAAAGCAGAGGAACGACGAAGGCGGGGCAAACTTGAGGTAACCTACTTCCAGCAGGGGACAGCATATGGCCGACAACTAAATAACTATACAAGTGCTGAATCACACAACCGATAAAATTCGTCATGTTATAAGTCTGGTAATAACTTCAGTAAAATTCAAATAATCCACAATTGATTTTAATAGATTGAATACCTCAAATCCAATACTAATATTTCCTCTCACTGCTCATACAAATATAAATCCCGGCGTCTACATTAAACTACATCCTCTTAAATAACATCCAACGCCTCATTCCGAAGTACAGTTGGCAACCGTCGCTACCAGCCAATCTAGAACCAAGGGGGGGCACGGCAGCACGCAGTGTTCGCGTGGCCGATGACGTCAGGCGCGTCATTCGCCGTCAAAATAACCATTCAAGCATGCAACTATCAACCTTATTGAAATGTAAAAAGATGTAGAATAATTTGACGACTCGCTGTAGTTTTCCGCTGACTTTATTTTACGCTACGTTGAATTCTAGTGTGGTGTGGCCCAATAACTCTGTTCTGTTTGGATCTTACGTCATAACAGGTAAAAGTCGGTTTGAATGCTAATTGTGAACATGGTATGTTCGCGAACAGCTACCAAGCTTACGTGTTGTTCATTCCTCAATGTGGGTTATGTGATGACTTTGTTAACAAGTTTAAAATACGGTAGCAAACTAGAGACAATTAGTCAAAATTGGCGTCTAATAATAGAGGGCGTAAAAGCTAAATAACTATATTAAGTAGATTAATTTGTAATAAAAAATGCCACCTTAATACAAAACAAGAAATTATTATAGCAGCATTAGGAGTTTGTTTTCTTAAATTGCTCTTACTTTATTACAAGTTCTCATTAACGAAGACTGCTTTCTTAAGCGATAAGAGCTACATTGACTATATATAGTATATTTTTTACATAAGAAATTAATTTAATAACGTCCTATAAAATATCATATAATAACTTCTCCTCTAATGAATTCACTCTTAGATCTCTTAAAGTTTCAATATTAAGACATATCTTATTCAGAGTGCTTAAGATCACGGACTCTTTGTTGAGAATGTTCTTTCTTACGCTTAGCATCACGAGAATTTGTGACAGAATAAAATTATTTCAACTTCACTCGCTCTAAATAGCTCTATTAGATGACGAAATTAGAGTGTTCAAAATTGGCGCTACGATGTCTGTGACTTCAAGGTTATGAGAAATGACGTACATTATGAATACATCAGCAATTATGATGCAGGTTTTGAAAACACGTTGATAATAAGTAAATATTACTTTAAAAAGACTCTGTCCACACCAAAGAAGAGGGGAATGCATTACTTTGTATGATCTAGTACTGCTGTGACGCACGCAGTTTGCATCAGCAACAAAACCGAAGAGACGATCATCGCAGAAAACAAGTGAAAAAGATAAAGTTTGAATTGCAATTTCATCATAATATTGAACAAAGCGTGAGAAATTATTGAGGAACAGTATTCAAGGCGTGAACTCTGTTTATCGGCGCTTGCGCACGGTTATCGCGCATGAGTCTATATAAGCCGTGCGCACGACTCACATTCGTCCAGTGCGGATCGCACTGGCACACTAAAAACACATATCAGACTAAGAAAATATGATGTCAGACATGTCTCGCGTGATTTATTATCAGTGTACATATGTGAATACAACTGTTAATGAATCATACTAAGTTTACCTTTTAACATGACATAACTAGTAATAACTGAAAACTGATTAATGAAAAGATTTGATATTGATATAGACATGAGTAAGGTATACCCCGAGGAATTTGTTGACACTAATATCAATGGTCAATGTAATGTAAATAAGGAAATGAATAATAAACAATTAAAAAGGAAGTAGGCTGATATCATTTTCAAATGATTCATTGGGAAAGGGGTTCCCTAAGAAAATGAGATTATGTTACCAGACGATGTGATGCAGTGTCAAGGGGTAAATTAATTGGTTTCATTGCTGATTTAGGAAGTAGATAAGAATTGCTAAACTTTGATACTATGCAATTTAATAGTAGAAAATGATACTGTTAATATAAATTATACAAGTAATTTTATTTCCCTCTTAGAAATGGTTGATGTAGAAACAATGCAATTAGCATTAATTATAATTAATATACCTATTACATTGCGGACAGGAAAAACATTCGTATTGTTCATCATGACACTTATAATTTAAGTGATATACACAGTAGTTATTAAGTGATTAAAATAATATTTAAGATTATAAGTTATTTTTGAGAAAGAAACATCGTCTATTTGCTCTGGAACGTGTTTGTTAGATAATTTTAAGGTTCTCTTGTTATTAAACGAATTTCGTTTTTGCTTATCTATAAATTAACTGAACCTGCGATTTCGTTCTCGTGGAATTTGAATTTTATAACAACTACTTTATCCTCTTTTACGAATGATTTTTCAAAAAAATTGAAACTGGTATTTTTTATTTGCTTTTCAAAAGCCTAAATGTGAGTGTTCATATCCTAACTATAATTAGTACCATTACAAAATTTTGGTCCTTCAGATCGTTTTCCTAAAATTACAGAGATTTGAGGAAAACAATTACATGTTTGCATATACAACAATTTCTCCTTTATTTTTTTTTTGTAAAAACGGTTCTATGTTGTAACTAAATGCAATTATATTATTTTTCGGTTTCCTTTACTGCTGTAATTAATTACTTTTAATTATCTAATGCTAATAACAACAATTTTGCAAATAAAGTTTCCTTGCGTACGTACACGTAAGTTATATAGATTTCAGATATCATTAGTTCATATTTTTTATTGTTATGGTTGGAATTTGTTTTGTAAACCAATAAATTAAAAAAGGTACCTATTTAGATTATTATCATTGACACGAACAAAAAATTTAGGAATTCTATTAAAACTTAAATAATATGCAAAACTCCTAAATCCTATGCGGTGCCATAAACTTTTCTTTCTTTTTTAGTTTTTATTATTCAGAAAACATTATTCTAGACCAAATTGATTGAAAAGAATCTGTTTTTCAGTTTTTGACTAGTTTTAAGAGAATTTAGTTTTTTTAGAATAACGTTTTATAAGTATTGGCCGATTGTCATGGTCTTCTTAGATGCTATTAGTGGATTTTTGTATGTACGCTCGAACTGTCACGGGTCATAATATCAGTCCAATAATTACTAGGGCAAATGACGGCGGACTTGGCAACTGTACTAGGAAAATTTCACGTTTCGCTATCCCTATCATTTCTTCTGTATCATTCCACTGACGTAAATAATCTTTATCTAAAGACATAAATATAGTATCTATCTGTTCTGTATTTATTGTAATATAAAGATTAGACGTAAGTTTCTTAGGATTAGTCGCGTCAGTCCAATGTTCTGATAGTTCAGAAGATCAGAGGATAGCGTCAGGAATTTTATTATTACGCACAACCAATGCAAGAAATAGTTAAAGTACTTAAATTAATTAATTACCCTCAAAAATTAAAATTACGTAAAATATGCTGCATTCCTTTATTTTGCTTCTTATTTTCATATTTATTTTTCTCTACCACAAAACAATATTTTTGCTAGAAGATCTTCCTTTGAGACGGAGGAGCATTATATCCGTGCAGGAACGGAGAAAGAATACAATTTCCTGCAGCCAGGCTTCCTGTCGTAAGAGGCGACATAACATCCCCCAGACAGGTGGTAGGGCATTTGCCCGACTGGATGGCTACCATCCCCGGTCTAAAGTATGTCACCATAACAACCTTGAGTTGTGTTCCGGGTTAAGTGACCAGGTTCCAGTCTCCCTTAAGAGAGCAGCAACGCATTTGTAGCACCTTTGATGTTACAAATGTCCATAGGTGATGGTAACCGCTTTCAGTAAAGTGGGCCGTCTCCTGCAACAAACAAATTTTAAAAAAATCCACCTCGCTCCTCCACCCATTACGGTCATCCCTAATTCCCTAAAAACATAATCACTATAAACACTAAAGGTCTTATCATTTTCATACTTATTTTTCTTTACCACAGAATTTGCTGCACCTTTTAATATATTCTTTCCAAACATCAATCAATCATCATCAATAGCACCAAAAGCATCAATTTCGTCTCTTAACTAGCTATTCTTAGCTCACCAATTAGTTCTACTGAACCTGGTATCTACCAGTCATATGCTAGACTTTCGTTTCTCACATCACTTGCATGCGGACGTGCAGCAGGTCCTTTGTGGGCTTTGCATCATAATTCTAATGATGTATTTTGTGACAATGAAACAAACAAGCATGTGAATAAATTAGTCGAGGGTAGGGATTTCATAACCTGACTACGTCAAACTCAAAATCAAAGTAATGTTGGTATAAGCTATTGTTACGAGATTGCGGGACTCGAATTAAAATGCCGTTAGAATTATTATAGAGTTTATAAGAACTGTACAAACACGTATAACACAGGTACAAATATAACCGAACGCAACAACTCCAAACGTAATGCAGAAGGTCGTAATACAATAAAACGCGCAAAGTCCGTCACTATTAGATTCCCGAATGTACACACGTCACGCCTGAATCGTAGTTGTAGCTAAACACAACTCCTCTCTCAATCAGGCCATCGTTTTATACTTCGCAAATGTAAATATGCCCGCCCGGCAACGTCGACATAATTTCCTAGAATTAGCTTGTACTTCTAATCCGCAACACATGGCTAATGATGCTCCTGAGCTGCCGTAAACGAGTACAATAGTAAAATAGGCTGTTATCCACAATAACTAGAAACGTATGCCAATAAGTGAACAAAAGAAGACGATCATAAAAGGATTACAATTAGTTCAATTGCTGACAGGTAATAAAATGTGCTTTTACAGATCTGTACGTGGAATTTGTCGTTATCGGGGCATAATTTGTAACACTAAGTATATTTAATAGTATACGAAACTATTATTAGTACAGGTTGTACTATGAATATTAAAAGCCATGGTCCTGGGATAGGGATTCATGTTAGGCAAATAAATATATTTGTATAAAATAAATACGTATATATATTTTTAAGCTAAACACAATTTATCTTTCAAATTAGACTGAAGTTTACCAGTAATGAAAAGATATGGCAGTAGTCTCAGTGGAAAATTCAACACATCTAGAGCAACGCAACAATAATTTAAATGAAAGTTGCCTTTATTTAGGTAGATTCCGTTTTTATTACGCAATTAATATCTATTTAATACAAATCACGTGAATTGTTTATATTAATTCTTATAGAAAAATATAATATAGAACGCCTATCGATTAGTTATTGTTAAGAGCCAATATGTCAACATTTTTCTTGCGCAATATATGTTTGGATTGTAAACAATGGATGATTAATATTGTGTATATGTTGCTACCGTATAATTCATATATACAGACCGTGGTGCCTCAGTCACTAAGACTAGCTTATTTCAATGACTGCTTGGTTGTAAAGAGCATGCCACTTCGCAAAAAGTTTTTCAGGTCTGATTTGCATATTTTAGATAGGTAGATAGATAACACTTTATTGTACACCATTACAGAAAACACAGAAAACTTTATAGCCTAAAAATACTCTAAATGTTTTTTTTTTTTTTTTTTTAATAATCGGCAGACAAACACACACATTGTATATTCCCAAATTAAGCAACTTACGCTTGTGTTATGGGTAATATACAACGGACTACTCTGGGTCCGATCCCAGACACCCAGACCATAGTAAATAACGGAGAAAAGACGTTTTCCGAAATTTCCTATACCAGAAATCGAACCCGGAGCCTCTGCGTTGCAGTGAGGTAGGCCGGCAAAGGCTTAGCCCGCTCAACCACAGAAGCCGTCAATGTGCATAATGGGCGGTCTTATCGCTAAGAAGCGATCTCTTCCAGACAACCCGTGGCAGGAATAAAACATATTATATTGGTCAAAGGTGGTATACATAAATATTAGAGGATATGCATATATTTTATTTATTTATAAACATGTATGTAAAATATTATATAAGTAAGAATTATACTTAATAGACATATATAAATACACCTATGATATCACATACATAAATATATACATGCATATATATACATATACATAAATATACGTAAAAATATCAAATATCACTATGTTGTAGATAGTGCTTTTTTGTCATGTTCATTTTTATTACCTTTACCTAACTGACTATGAGGCAAAAATGTTGTGGGAGATCTATATTGATGTGTGAAACGTACTAATTCGCCGTGAGCAAGCATAATACAAATAAATCGTGGTAGCGTAATGGCTAGCGCACGCGTTCCAAACTCAAAGAGCGCGGGTTCGATCCTGGCCGGAACGCGTGAACCGCTTAGGCAGTTTCTGCCCTAATCGGCCAGGATCGAACTGCGCCCTTTGCTTTAGGTACGCCTGCACTAGTCATTATGCTACCATGACTTATAATAGTATAAATGTATCCACTAGAAACTATTCCACTCTACCCTGTGCTGATTCGATAACATAATACTAAGTTCTTGTATTGCACAGTAGCGCAATCGGCTTCCTGCTCCGAAATCGGCTTCCTTCAGCCGGCTTCACTGTGAGAGTTTTGGGGCTCGGTCTACCTAGTTTGTTCGTCCGAGTTATTTACTACAAATAACACACTATTTTGTTCCACAATACCGACTGCACTTGTCAATGTTGGTAATTACAAAAGGATGCGCATGAAGGTCAACATGTCAATAATAAATAAACTGTCTTGTTTTTACATGTAACCAGAATATGTTTATCACATGCAAACGGTTCGGTGATAATTATTAATTCTCTTTAAATAAATAATTGTTTAATGGTTTCATTGTTTGGCACATTGTAAATGTTTTTCGATCCTATGCGGAAATGGTTGAAAATATCTAAACGCGATATTGTAGATGTATGAGATCTTAGGGAAGAGAATCGCACGTAAACAGCTTTTGCCAGGTGGTAGGGCATTTGCCCGACTGGATGGCTACCACCCCTGGTCTAGAGTATGTCGCCATAACAACCTTGAGTTGTGTTCCGGCTTTAGTGACCAGGTTCCAGTCTCCCTTAAGAGAGCAGCAGCGCATTTGTAGCACCTTTGGTTTTGCAAATGTCCATAGGCGATAGTAATCGCTTTTCATCAAGTAGGCCGTCTGCCTGTCTGCTGAACTCATGCAATAAAAAAAAAACAGCTAATATAAAATACTTTGTTGTGTGTGTGTTTCTTCAAAAATACAATCTGGGTATTCCGCCTTTGCTAGTATAAAGTGGGTGAAACATTGCTCCAGCAATTTTGCAGTCTACCCTCTTTTCAGTGAGGCGACATTTTAGACATTATTCTGAGTCAACGTTTGACAAAGAACATACCTCGCCGTGTGCTCATATTTTCCTATCAATTCTTCTGAACTTTAATTTATAAGATTACTGGGCGTGCCAAGAAGTTTTACTATACTTAGACTTTGTTAAAAGTGTGAGCTCTAAGGTAGAATTTAGTGCGGTGTTCTGTTCCTGTGTGAAACCTGATTCGAGACAGGTGAGGGCCGATCTCAAGGTTGGTGGAGCTTCTACTTTTCTAGTGCAAAAATCTAGGTCATATATCTGCCGTACAGTCCAACACAAATTGAATCTACATATTATCCGTGGGTGCCCCACACTGGGTATCTTCAAAGTTCTTTTACTATAAGTTGTGCGCAGCAGCTTTGCCGATGGTCACCCCTCCCGCTTCCTACGACTGGGGCCGGGGCTTGTGTAAGTAGTACTAAGAACTAGACGACCGCGGGTCGTAAGGGAAAGAGCTGCGCACGCACTCTGCGGACGCCGTCTTTTTTTTTTATTGGACTTGACTTTATGTTGTTGGTCCGAAGACCTTACAACTTTACCGGGGTCTTTGGGGGCGAGTGCCTTCGCGAAGCGAAGGCGCTCGAGCCCGGGGGGGCAACTTGCTCGAGGGAGCTCCCTAAGGAGTTTTACCTCGGCTGGACTGTTGCCATGAGTGGGGAATGAATTTAATGATGCCCACCATAGGGCGACACAAAATACTAATTGAGAACGGGCGACGGGTAATATAAAGCCCGAAGGGAAGGATCACGGCGGGCCGGGATCGGTGGTTCGGACGCCGTCGTCAGACTGGCCTCCGGAGACACAGATATGCGCAAAATCTCTTCCCATGATTCCATCGCAGGGGTCCGCGCATTGTGGGGATGCGAAGGGTCCAGCCTCTGTTGGTAAAGTGGGTCACTCTGCATCCCGGGGTGACCTAAGCTTGTTGTGCGGTAGAACAATGGGTGTAGCTTCGCTCGTCAACTCATGTTCTTCCACACAAGCGCCGGGTATGGGACGCAGGTTTAGGTTTAGCGGAGTAGTTGGTTCCGCCCAGAGTCTTCGCACACGCTGCGCGGCGCTTATCGCCTTGGTCCGGTCCCACCCCCACAGTCGAGAGGGACTAAGTATGGTACGAAATGTATTCCTCCCGCGAATCAAAAAAAAAGACGACGGCGGTTCGCGGTAGTGGGAGGCGGAAGGGGTTGTCATCGGCAAACCTTCTGCGCACGACTTATAGGGTTATTCTATCGATCGTTTCGTAAAGATGGTCAGAAAATATTACCTGTTCTTGGAATATGATGATATTTAAATGTATGTACATATATATAGGTATTTATCAATAAAAATTATATATTTTGTAGATATGTTAAGTATATTTATTTAATATATACAACATCCGTATATACTGCATTTATATATTTACTAGCTTCTGTCCGAGTGAAAAGTTTTTAACTATCCCACGGGAACTCTTTAATTTTTCGGGATCAAAAGTATCCTATATATTGACCAGGGATATAAGCTACCACTATACAAAATCTCATTTAAATCGGTCCTGTCGTTTCGGAGATTAGCCCGTACAAACAGACAAACAGAGAAACAAAAAATTAAAAAAAAATATAAATTAGTTCTATTTCACTTCTTACATCCCCCTGACTCGGTTTTTAGCATTTTTCTTCATTGTACAGAAATTCGACCTCTACAATTGTATTATATGTATAGATTACTAGAATGTAAGAAATTGTACTATGTATTATGTATATCACTATCATCATTATATTCTGAATTCATTCCTGTGGTTGTCTGGAAGAGATCGCTTTCTAGTGATAAGACCGCCCTTTGTGCATAATGAGACATAGTTTTAGTCTGTAAGTTCTTTTTTGTATTGGTGTACAATAAGGAGTTATTGATTGATTGTTATTCTCTATTTCTTGTTAATGACAGTCGTCCATTAAAAAAATTATAATTATTTGGTTAGAAAAATATGTTTTAAATTAAAATGTGGTGTGACATAGTTATCTAGGATTAAGGGGTTTAAATTTGAATGGGTTATTGTCATATTAGTTACATTCTTTTTCATCTTCATCTTCTACATGTTGAGGGATAAAGCTATTAAGGAAATATAAATATTTTTACCACTAATGGCCGGTTTCTGTATTTTACTAATCGTTCACTTATCTTCATCAGTAGAAATTTGACATTACTTGTTTACGTGAAATTTTAACCGTTAGGTAGTAATAAATGAACGGTTCGTAGAATAGGAACCGGCCATTAGTCGTTTTAATACAACATTGTAATATAAATTGAAACCGAGGCAACCTTACACAGATGTTATATGAACTTTCAAAGATTACACAGAAGTTATTATCAGCACAAAGCACCTAAAACCACAGGGCAACGATAGCTGGACACCGACATGCGATCAACAAATACATGTCCACCACAAAGCCATAAACACACAACTAACAACAAAACTTACACACACACCCACACCAACACACACTACCACCGCATTGCATTATATGCACACTTCACAAACAAACCAAAACACACAAATAGCCTAAAAATTAATAACCCAGACACAGAAAGGAACAAACAACACACATGGCACTAGATAGGATAATATATATAGGTATAGACATAAGACACACACTGCACATGCACTTCCTCACAACACCAGCATGTAACAGATACACTCTACATTAGTAGTAAGTTTAGTATTAAAATTAGAATAAATTAATATAATAAGTTATTCTTAAAGTACACCACAACAAACATTAAATGTCACACAATAACAAAGTAACAAAAATAAGCGTGTGAAACTTCCTAATTTCTTCTTAAATTTAATTGTAAAAAAGGGTACTGAACTAGAGTCCGTGTTATTTATATATATATTATTTATCCGTGCAGGAACGGAGAAAGAATACAATTTCCTGCGGCCGGGCGGCCTGTCGTAAGAGGCGACTTAATAACCCACAGCCAGGTGGTAGGGCATTTGCCCGACTGGATGGCGATCACCCCTAGTCTAAAGTATGTCGCCATAACAACCTTGAGTTGTGTTCCGGCATTAGTGACCAGGTTCCAGTTTCCCTTAAGAGAGCAGCAGCGCATTTGTAGCAACTTTGGTGTTACAAATGTTCATAGGCGATGGTAATCGCTTTCCATCAAGTGGGCCGTCTGCTTGTCTGCTGATCTCCTGCAATAAAAAGAAAGCCCGTAGTTGTTAATAAAAAAAAAATACATGTCCTTTATGTAGACTTTGTACTAAAGGAGACCTGTGTACATTCTGTGATATGCCTGGCAGCCTGTTTTAATTGCGTGGTAGCCGGTGGGCGTGAGTCGGTGTACACGCGGCGCACGCGTGAACAGTGTGGCATGACGTCACCGTCGCGGCCGCGCCCGCGCACCAAAACATTGACACAGAAGTTCATAAAGGCGTGCAGTTGTGCTTTTATACTGCTACTACATTTTTTTATATTTATTTAAAAGCTTATGCAGCGAGCGAGACGAGATCCAACGTCGGTCCGTGTCACTGCTGATTTCATATGTACACACTCACAGATGGTCTGAATACGCTCCGTCTTTGTAAAGATTTCGTATCTCTATGTTTTATATCGTCTGTATAGTGAGGAGTCTTCCAAGGAACTATTCAGAATGTTGCCTTCGTCTTCTTACTACTATCCCACCATCAACAGGGGGTTCATTCAATATTAATTAAGTGGCAGGTATTTAATCTCTTGAACTCGATTCAATGCTGACGCTAGAGAATCCGTATTATCAACGATTAAATCTATACCTATAGATTTATGTTTTCTATCGTCTGCATCATAGGCAGTGTTCCAAGAAACTATTCTGACTGGTGTCTTCATCATCTTACCACCAACTACGGCACTATCATCCATCTGCCGTCGCACAAAGTCTTTGAGCATTTCGGACACATAGTCAGAAACTAGGAGACAATTTAGAAAAACTAATGATCACTGGCAATATAGAAGAAAAACATCACGAGGCTGTAGTTCGATGTGTTGGTCGGAATATCTTCTTAGGCAAGTAACTTTACGAGTGGGGAAACCGGATCCGCCCGCACATAATGGTCGGAGAGGACGGACGCGCGGCGGTCCGCGCGCCACCTTGCATCTCGTGGTGAGACCCGAGATAGCCGGAGCGACCCAGCTCTCCGGTTAACCAATGGTGGGGCTAGCTCGTAAAGGGTGGGCCTTTGTCCGTCTGGACTGGAGTTGAATGCGCAAACCCACGGCCCGGACGAAGGGCGCTTGAGGATCGGACAAGAGTTTTAGTGGATATCCCTAACTGAGCCGTGGCAATAGCACTTCACACGTTAGGTGCTAGTGCCACCCCGACCTAGCGAATTCCACATACGGGCCGCAACATTTCCCCCTCGCGCGGTCTATGGTCCTCAAACGGATTTCGCCTGTAAAAAAAATGTAGCACTAGCGCTAAATGAATAGAACAGAAAATGTATGGGAATGACATATCGTTACGCTAAGTATTAGGTATGTATTCTCATACATATTCATTCTATTCGTCTAGCGCTAATGCCACTTGTCTAGGGGGTCAGATCCACACCACACTCAAAGACTCCATATACCACGCACTGCATATTGCCGCCAGTCGTCACCGATCGCGAATAGTGCAAGAAAAAGTAGTGAGGAAAGATCATGACCCTCAGGAATGAAGAATAAGACGCAAGGAGGAGGATTTTTTGAGCGAATAGTATACCTTTTTCTACTTCTGTTTCTTTATGCTTTGGTGTACAATAAAGAATTATCTATCTACCTATACCTACCCATCATAATTTTTTTGGTCACGCAGCGGAAATGCTTTGGACACCATACTCGTGCCGTACGGGGGATGGCCTAATGCAGCGCTTAAGACGCCTGCATTGAGCGTGTGTGGAACTCTGAGCGACCGTTTAAAACCGATTTCTGAACTACCCACTATACCTGACCTGCGCCCCATTCTCACACTTTAGCTGGACGTCACGGGAATTAGAACAAGGTAACTGCACCGTGACGCCCTCGTGCGCCCCGTACTCATCGTATTTGTTCAAACGTCGGTTATCACGATATGTGCGGGTTTCATCACGACGTTTTCTTTATTATCAGCACTTGGTACTTGTAAGAATATGCAATGTAATAATCTTGAGACGCTTCGCTCATGTACGCAACGGTTTTCTGGAACGTTTCTCTTGCACACCATGGGGAATTGGAATGAGCTCCCAGCTGTGGTTTTCATACAGCGCTACGATATGGGGTTTTTTAAAAACTGTGTCATACAATTTCTTCGTGCGTTGGTGACATCTCTGATGTTGCAAATGACCATAGGCAACGGTAACCGCTTTCCAACAGTTGAGTCGTCTGCCTGTCTGCTGCACACCAGCTATAAAAAAATGCACAATGCACTTGAAGTCAAAAAACCTAACTATAATACGAGCTTCCCGGTAAGGATTTGAACCCGCACTATTTATACTTTATCGAATAATAAAAATATAACATCTCTAAACCAGAAAACGGACTGACCTGTTTAAGACAAGTTTAGAAATATCTACAATTTGTGATCCAACTGTTTTGCAAAAATATATGACACACACGATTATAAATTATATTTATACATACATGACACATATTTTATAGATTATAACAGAAGCTAATACAGTCTGGAAATATCCATTTAGGATAATGTAACTATTTGTTATTTGACTAGAAAATAATAATAATAGACATCATTGTTATTCTTAGAACCAAATTCTAGAAACGTTCGGATTGAAATATGAATTCTCGGAACTCGATACACATATAATCATTTTGGCAAAAACAAATGCTCAAGCAGACTTCATATATTGTCTGTCTGTCTTTCAGTCTTTGCACGTAAGAGTCATTTTTCTCGGAAACTATAGGGACTATATGAATGAAAGACAGAGGAGTTTAATCTATATGGCGCTGTACAATGATGTCTTCGTCGTCAGCCATTTGCAGTCCACTGCTGCACGTAGGCCTCCCCAAGACGGCGCCACTCATCCCTGTTCTCCGATTGCCTCATCCAGCGCCTACCAGCGACTTTGCATAGGTCGTCGGTCCATCGGGCTGGAGGGCGTCCGACACTACGTTTACCGAGACGCGGTCTCCACTCCAGGACTCGTTTGCTCCATCGGCCATCGGTCCTGCGGCAGATGTGACCGGCCCACTGCCACTTCAACTTGCTAATTTTGCGAGCTATGTCGGTTACCTTGGTTCTCTTACGGATATCCTCATTTCTGCCCCTCCACTGGTGATGGTGTATTAATATCCTGAAATACATAACTGAGGGTTGACATTTCTTTTCAACATACATAGTTGCGTTTGGTATACTTAGTCTCCTTTTGCGAGTGTGTCATGCTTGTAAAGGAGGAAGCGGAGCGGGAGCGTGAATACACGTCATTGCTCCGTTCCTATCAAAGGAAGACGCGTCGGCGCCGGAGGGCCAGCCTGGACCTTCGGCTGCCGTGAGCTCCCTGGGGAAAGGGTTCTCGCCCGCCGTTATGCCCTCGAGACGGAGACACAATGTATTCCGCGCGTGCTCACTTCTCCTCCCGTGAGGCGCGTTACAGTCCTAACAATATTTTTCAATATGTTTTCTATTTGATTCTGAGTCATTTTCTGCTATATCTTCGGACCCCAGCGTCTAATAGCAATGAAATTTATATTAATCCAAAGTTCGATAGCAATGTAATTTGCACCAAACTTCTATAAAGATACTCTGAATTCAATGCAAATAAAAATCGTCAAAATTAGTTAAAAAACATAAAATTTAGAGACATCAATCACTACATTTTCGACTTAGTTTTAAGGATTTATTGCTATATCTTCGGAACTCAAAATCTAATACCAATGAAATTTATTTGGGATTATTTTGAAACTATATCGGATCGAACGCAAAAAGAATGACCAAAATCGGTTCAGAAACAAAAAAGTTACGACTGAAAAACCGCAATAATTTCACATTTCAGCCTGATGTCAAGGGGTTTTCTGCTATATCTTCGGAACCCAAAGTCTGCTAGCAATAAAATTTATATGACATCATTTCGAAGCTTTGCTAAATCGAAGCATAAACAATCATCAAAATCGTTCCAGACACAAAATAGTTATGGGTTATGGGAACATACAGATAAATAAATTAAAAAAAACTAAAAATTATTTGCACGACGAATTAAAAACTTCATCCTGTTTTGAAGTGAGTTAAAAATTATTTTAAAATATGTCATATCTAATTGAAATAATAACTCCTTATCAAAAAGGGATTGTTCACCTTCAAATTGTAGTAAACAAAGCTAAAAGACGATAACAAAACATGTATATAGAGATATCGACAATATTTACAACATTTGGCATGTTATAAATATTATCGATACGAACACGATATTTGAAGATAATAGAAGGTAAATAAATAATGTCAGATCCGTTCGACAATAAAAGACATTGGTAATGTCAAAATGGAGAAAGACATTTTTTCAACACACTTGCTCATAAAGTGGCTCTATGGTCACCGCAATTAGGCACAGAATGACACCCATTATCAAACTGTGAGTAAAAAACATTATAACTCACTAGTGAGTTATAGATTTTTTTATTTTATTTTATTGGTTGAGTTGCTTTGTTCTTAAAAAAGTTTTTATTCAAAAAAAAGATCGTGTTCTGTAGAACAAATAAATGAATGTTCCTATTGCTTGCTCATTTCATGCAACTTCTTATTTAAATAGATAATTTTAACTCATACGTGTTTAATAAATAAAACTTTCACTCATATATAACTTTTTTTTATCTACTAAATAAAATGAGTTTTTGTTGTTATTCTATTCACAAGTGTGTTGAAAAACGTCGTATGATACACGTGTGTATTGATGATTACCGTCCTCGGCTCTCTTAAGACCCTCGCCTACGGCTCGAGTCTCAATGGCGCCTCGGCGGTAATCACCAATGTTACACACTAGTACCATAATGTACTATTATAAAACGAAACAACTGGCGACGCTAAAATAAAAATCTATAATAATTAAGTTATGTCCTATGTAATGCTCTGCATCGCCTAAATCGCCAGATTAGTTATAAATATTCTTTCAGTTAGGTTGCCTCTAAGAGATTGCTTTAAGTGATAAGACCGCTTATTGTTTTTACCATGACAATATTGTAACCGATTATTTTTAATTTATTTTTTATTGCTGGAGTTCAGCAGACAGGTAGATGGCCCACTTGATGGATAGTGGTTACCATCGTCTATGGACATTTGCAACACCAAAGGTGCTACAAATGCGCTGCTGGTCTCTTAAGGGATACTGGAACCTGGTCACTAATGCCGGAAAACAACTCAAGGTTGTTATGGCGACATACTTTAGACCGGGGTGGTAGCCATCCAGTCGGGCAAATGCCCTACCACCTGGCTGTGGGTTGTTTTGTCGCCTCTTACGACAGGCCGCCCGGCCGCAGGAAATTGTATTCTTTCTCCGTTCCTGCACGGATTGAATCGTGATCGTACATTTTTTGTTTTTGTAATTGTTTATTTGGTGAGGCATAAAGTGTTGTTTATCTATCTATGAATACATTATAACCATACAGTTCTATTAATAAAATTACGTTTTAAGCGCGGTAATTTATTTGATTTTTATTATTCCGACGTTTCGGCCACTATCCAGTAGCTGTGATCACGGAAGCCAAAGATGTCAAGTGTCAATGAGTATTATTAAAGTTCAATACTTATTGTTAGTTTATGAAATTTTATTGTAGAACTAGGATTTGCGCGCGACTTCATCCACTTTTAACAGGTACCGTAGATTATAGTAATTTTTCCAATATTTACTTAAAGGATTTTTTAGTATGAAAATACATTAATTCCGAAGATTCCCGTAAAACACCGCGATAAGTAATATTACTAAAGGCATACTGCATATATATGTTCTACTAAAAAAAAAACAATTGAAACTGTCATATCAAGTAAGTCACTAATATCACGTGGTTTCGAAATTAGGAAATCCCGAGTGATATAACATTTCGGATTATATTGCTTTAGTATCAATCGGATCTGAATCAGTTAATTTTTATATATACTACCCACTTTAGAACACTCGCGGGAAAATTCCCGCGGAATTCTAGAAATATAAAAAATATCGCATCACTTGGAAAAAGACTTAAACTATCGTTCTAGTGAAATCGTCTCGAAATCGGCTAATATTTATGCAATCTAACTAATTTATACCAGTCCCGGTAAAAACCCCGCGAGATTCCCGGGATAAAAAGTACTGCAGATTTTAAGTTTAAGAATTTGCTACTGATCAGCGAATATAGCATCGAAAATGGCTCGGTAATTTTTACGTGAATCAATAACAAACACTTATCCGTGCAGGAACGGAGGAACTCTTCAAAAATTCTAATTTTAAAAATGTTTCCCGCCTTATAACGTCGCAAAAATGCGCCAAAAGGTACACTCGGGTATCGATTTCGAACCGGAACAGTGTTTACAGCGCACGAGTTGCGTCAGCGGCTGGGAGGGACAGCACGCGAGGCATGCGTGCGCGCAGGCTAAACGCGGGCTTCGTGTCGTGATTGACCAGTGCAATGGGCGTTGGCGCTTTTCGACGACACAGATTATATTAGCAGGTGACGCACTGTCAAAATGTATGTCCAAATTGCACCAACTTGTGATGTTTACAATAATGCAAAGTTCCACAGAGATGACTCTTTTTTAACTTCCAGTGTTTTCTAATAACTTGGATTATGGGAAATATATCATACTTCTTAGAATAATCAAATACGACAGTAAGCATTACTCACAGAGTCTATTGCCACGATGGGCCGACGAAGAGAACTTCACTGTTCTGTGGTTATACTGTTTTAACAGTTCTAAAGTACATATTCATTTAACAAAATAAATATGTTATTAAGTGATAAAGGTTTGTTTATGCCTTTAGTACATGGTGAAAAGATACTTGTTTAATAGTCGGTATATCATGCTATTTGACGGCCTCTGTTTGTGGTTGAGCGGGCTAAGTCTTAGCCGGCCGAACTCGCTGGAACCCACAGGCTTCGGGTTCGATTCCTGGCATGGTAAATTTCGGAAACGAATTTTCTGTTATTTACTATGATCTGGGTGTCTGGGATCGGCCCCAGAGTGGTCCATTGTATATTACCCATAACACATAACTTGCTTAGCTTGGAGATATACAATGTGTGTGTTTGTCTGCCGATTATTTATACAATTGTTTTCCTTATACTCCATCAAAGGTTGTTTGAAAGAAATCGCTATGGGCGATAAGACCGCCGGCGCTACTTGTGCTTGAATATTAATGTACTTGACTATATGTAGCATTTCGTATTCTTTTTTTTCTCAATTGGTTTGGTGCCGGGGCTGGTCAACAAGCAGCAATTAACGGTTAATAACACAACAACAATAATTAATTACTCGCTTTTACTGCCGAATGAAGAGTTTTGACAACAATGGGAGATATTGTTGTCATGTGGACGAGTACGTCACGTCCCAAAATTTTCATTTATTTTTGTTTCTCCAGTTATGCCTTAACCAGTGCTTCGTTGTACTGTTTATCAAATAACGCAAAATATCCTTCAAAAATACGCACAGTGAACAAACACAAAGACGCCTCCTTCTCGTGTTGCTCTGTTACTACAAGTCATGACAGAGCATTGCAATGGGCGTCGCCCGTCGTCGCACAACACACCGGCTTCATGAGATTACTTGCCACGTTATCGCCACGCTACCGACCTTCTTCGAGTATAATTCACGGATGCCTCTTGAATTTTTAAGGCAGAGTTAACACACCCATAACACATACATACAAGTGAAGGTTTGTATTGCGAATTTGGAACAGGTTTTTGTGTGGTAAGAACGTTTGTAAACGTGTTATGTTGGCTCAGTTTTTAAGTAATTATAGCATCTTGTGGTACTACTGCTATGTCTTCATATTTACGTTCTCGATGTCACAGAAGATTACTTCATATGAATAAATCGATGAAATACAATCTGAAAAGATTCTATTTTGATTTCCAAGGTGGACCATCAGGCTCACATGTGCAGACCTGAGACTCAAACAGAACTATGTACTAGAATGATGATAACTCCGCTTTTATTATCAAATCAGACCTAAACACTAGAATGATGATAAGAGTACCTCGCCTCTGCTCCTATTTTTGATATAACAATATTGTTACGAGTTACGGGACTCGAATTAAAATGCCCTTGGAATTACTATAGAATTTATTAGAACTATACAAACACGTATAACACAGGTATAAATATAACTGGACACAACCAGTACAAACTGCACGATTCAATAACACGCGCAAAGTCCGTCACGAGATGTACATAATTCTTGCCTCGCTTGTGCTTTGCGCTTTGACTGCCTCACCCCTTCGATCGAGCATTGTTTTATACTAAACTATACAAAATACAATATGTCTACCTGCCAAGAGTCGACGCAATTTCGCAGAAAACGTAATCCGCACACCTGCTTAATTATTATATTATGTGTATTAGTTAGTACAATACACAATAGGCTGGTTTTCTAAGTAAACAAAAGAAGTCCAAAAGCGGGAAGGTAATAAACTGTGCTTTATGGCAGGCAGGTGTGCATTCACTTTTGTCGGTATGTAACAATATTTTGTATACGACTCTGCGCCATGAATAAACCCAGTAGGTTTCTGTACCACAGTTGAATGTGTTTTAATGTATGTATATGAATGTAAGTATACATACATACATAACTTCACGCCAGTTCCCTTGCGGGGTAGGCACGAACAACAGAGTGCCATTTAGGCTTATTCTTACACACCTCACTTGCCTCTTTGACATTCATAACTCTTGTCATGCAAGCTATGATGTAAGCTAGAATGTAAGTATATTAGACAATAAATTTAAAAATAATAATCTTAATAATATTTTATGGTTAAGGGTACTTACTAGTGGTCCAATCTCCGTTACTTCTAGGTTCTTTATCAATCTTGTCAACTATCAACTATTCTACAGAACTTATTTCGTTACGCTTTAAAGATCGGAAAAGTTTGCAATTCTGTGAAGATCGAGCGATGATGAAGTTGCTATTACAGCGTTGTAGAATTTCCTATACTTCTCACAATATTCAGATTTTATTTTTTATTTTTTATGGCAGGAATTCACCAGACAGGCAGACGGTCCACTTGATTTCAAGCGGTTACAATCGCCTATGGACATTTGCAACACCAAGGTGCTACAAATGCGCTGCTGCTCTCTTAAAGGAGACTGGAAACTGGTCACTAATTCAGGAATACAACACAAGGTTGTTATGGCGACATACTTTAGACCAGAGGTGGTAGCCGGGCCAATACCCTACCACTTGGCAAATTTTATAATGTCTTGGCAGACATTGATACATTTGTATCCGATAAATGAAAATTTTAAAAAATAGGAGAGAAGAATATATAAGATATATTGTATCAAATGATACACAAACGTCAACGACTACAATCAGCAAAGTTTGATTTATGCATCACATACACGATCGAGGGCTTCATAACAAATAGGCGTATACGCAAAAATGTCATGTTTTTGTTGTTTGCCAAAATCTATGAAATGTTACAATTTACAAAAGTCTTACCAGTATGCAAGTGTGCCTTAGAAGGGCATTCCAAATTTCAGCTTTATACAATCAACTAGTTTTGTTTTATTCACAATTTTGCCCCTTGTGTAAAACTGCACTTTTGTCACGACCATTTGTTATGAAGCTCTCGATGTATAGTTATTTAAAACTAAAGGAAGTTACAGATTCCTTAGAGTTGTCATGAAGAAACATTCCCAAGAACACAAGCTTCGTTTCGCAAATCGCTCACGTATTATTCTTTAGTATAAAGTATTACTTACAACAATATAACATCAAAACAAAACATTAACACACAAGATGATAAAACAATTAGTCATTGGTACATAGTATGTATTAACAGTAATAGCGCGGTGCCAGGATGCGATAAATTATAATATTTGCATGGAAATAGACCACGTGTACAGTGTACATGATAGAGTGTGTACTTTTTGTAATATTTTACAGATACTGCAATACATACTACATACGGATTGCAGTACAGACAATGTAAATAATATTTATGATAAACTAGCTGACCCGGCAAACTTCGTACCGCCTCAGAATCAATAAATAAAAAAGCTGAATGATAATTGCAGAATGTTTCAACTTTAGTAAAAAATATGATCAAAACTGAACCACAACGAACATCAAACGTTTAACATTCAAAAACAATTTTGTTTTTAAAAACTTCACTTTTAAATTTAATTTGATTTCTGAACGACTTTTAAATTTAATTGATTTCTAAACGACGGACGAACATCAAATGTTTGACAGGTATGAATAGTTTCTAAGGGAAAACGAAATTGTTGTTTTTACTATATTCCAAGCAGTTTTTTCATATTTCATTTTTGAGTTTTAGCGAGACTAACGAACAGCAATTGATTTTTATATATATAGATAGGCTCGCGTCTGACCGCGATTACGCCTAAACACAGACGATGATGTGGTCGGAGATGGAGTACGTGTCCCTAGATAATACCTCTTCGCAAGATACTTAAAGACTGAGTAGTACTTTTCGGGAAGAACAGATTCTGGTTGTCTATTCCACAGCTCTGCCGTACGCAGAAAGAACGTGGAGGCAAAAGGTTTCATTCGCAGTGGTGGTGTGTCCACTGTGAAATGATGACGTAGAGCGCCTCGTCGTTCGAAGATGGAATGGTATTTGGTAAATCAGGTCGAACAGTTCAATCGCAGACTCTCCGAAATGAATACTGTGGCGGTCGATGGTAGAAATTTCTGGCAGCGTAAGCCGGTCTCAAGACTTTTAGAAAAAGGTAGAAGATTCTGGAAGGAATAGACAAGGACAGATACATTTTAGAAAGGAATAGATAAAGATCGAAATTCTGGAATATAAGGTTCAGGAAGGAAAAGACAGAGCTAGATAGATGTTTAGAAAGGGATAGACAGTAAATAAAAAAATAACGAACTGGTGTTTACTTTCAATCCCAAGTGCGTACCTCCGCTCATAGAATACCGATAGATTGGCATCGATGCCGGATGCTCTAGGCTTTGAAGTCTTGTATTGACAAACTGGTCACTACCAATCTACCTCTTGACTCTTCTCTTAATTTACTCGAACGCTTCAAAAAATTAACTGATAAACGACCAGTTTAGTTTTTGGCGTGATCTCGAAGAATGATATCACGCAGTTTTACTTTTATTGCATAAAATTTGTTAATAGTGAACAATGGTTGTAGTTTTTGCATTTAAGCCTGTGTATTTTGTTGGTAATATGAATTGTTTAGTCTAATTAGTTCTTTTCTGGGTGCTCCAATAACTGCCCCTTTTACATCAATCAAAAATTTACACTTTGGGCTTCTGTCACATGAGTCCTGGTTTTAAGGAAAGAAGATAGAGAGTACCAGAAACTGTTAGATAAAACTAAAGCTAGAATCGAAATGTACGTAGAATACAAGTAAGGAATTGTAACAAGACAAGAATAGCTCGTAGAAAATGACTCTGACAATGTTATGGGAAGTCGCCCTCAGACGTATGAAAGTATAGAAGGTGCTTACGTGATCAGAAGCGTCAAATTCAGTGAACCATTTATTACAAACTTGAGTGCGGAAACTGTGCGCGCGGTTTCCATATGTGTGGTTAATAGTAATGTATCCAATGAAAACTATTCCACCTTTATCTATACTAATTCTATGGTTTAATATTAAGGTATCATAACGCACTGCGGTGCGATCGGCTTTTTGAAGTGAACCTTCTATATAGACGGGGTCTTAGGATTTTTCTGTCACGAAAAAGCGTTACGGCCGCGAGGAGGAGCGGCATAAATTTAGACTAGACGTGGTGAGAGGCGGCTTAATGCTAGAGTATATTATGGATGCGTTTTTTGGTTCCGGATCGAATTCAGTTTTTTGTTTGATAAAATAAAATGTTTAAATAAAAAATGCATTCATTGAAATGTACCTAACATAACCAAATCATAATTTGCAGTAAACCTGCGAAAAAAGAAATCTGTGCTGGGACACATAGTAGAAGTGAAACTTCAACGGACAAGTGGAAAAACGAATGGCAACGTACTTGTCCAATTTGAAAACCTGCCCGTAAAACTTCAAGTTAAAATTTTGTTGCCAGTCATTTATCCACTTGTGCGTTTTATTCCAAAGTCAGCTTGCTTTAGCCGACTTCACTAAGCACTGGGCTCGGTCTACATAAGTATTTTGTTCGTCTCAATCCACACGGTTAAATACACACATCACACAGCCTTATTTAAATAAGAAATAACCCGTTAATCCATGTATTAAATTGGAGGATTATTAGTATTATCCGTAACAATTGGCCCTGCAGGAGATACTAGAGTCGCAAAATCAAATACAACGAGTTCACACCTACAATAATTCTTTTAGTAATTTATATTATTCGTAGATTCATTTATTCCTACAGACTAAGCCTTGTAGGACCCCTCCCCTGAGAGTTACTATCCCTCCAGCTCCCGATGTTAGAGGAGAGTCTTGGTTGACCACCGCTTTTTTTTATTGTAAATAGGTTTGCATTTGACCACGATCAGGTCCAGTGCCGGACGATGATGCGGTCGAAGATGGAGCACACTTACCTAGATAGTACCTATTCACACGAGACTTGAAGTTCCCGGATTGTACTTTTCGGGGAACACGGACTCTGGTAGTGCATTCCACAATTCTGCCGCTTGCCAGGCTTAGCGAAATTATTCAGCTTCCGATTTCCCATAGACCGTACTATAAGTTACAGAAACATCTACGAATTTCAGTAGGTATCCCTGAGTAATAGTATCTCTTTGGGAGTGCTACTGCCACCTCAACTTTCCGTATCCCACATTCTCGCGCTACGTTATTTCTCCGAGTAAAAAACGAGTTCTTGTTTTAGGGGTTCACGACTTGAATGCGACATGGCCCACTTTTATTCCAACAAAATTGCACTTTTACAACATAAACGCCCCAAGTAAAAAGTAGTCTTTCGTTATTTCAAGAACTTCAAGAACTTAAAGAACTACCTCTTAGATGAGCAACGGAAACTAGAGAACGTCAATGTCAATCTTACTTATATATTATAATTTTTGTCTTCTGCCTCTACTATACTATTCTGTTTATAAATATGTATTTTAGATCTCATAACTCTTGTCATGCACGCTCGTCTGTTCTTAAGGCTCCTGACATCACCTTCTGCTAGTACACGATCAATTTGATCATGGAAGGTGTGTCGTGGCCTTCCACGACTTCTGCATCCATCCACTTTTGCATTGTATATCTGTTTAATCATTCTTTCATCATGCATTCTTTCCACATGCCCGAACCACCGGAGCATTCCTTTCCTTACCTTCACCCCGACACTCTCTTTCAGACCAACTCTCTTTCTTACTTCGGTATTACGAATGCGGTCCGCGAGCGTCACTCCGCAGATTTTGCGCAGTGCTCGCATCTCGACCGCGTTTACTCTACTTTCATGCTCAATCTTACTTATATATTATAATTTTTGTCTTCTGCCTCTACTATACTATTCTGTTTATAAATATGTATTTTACATCTCATATATACCGTGTGTATCATATATAATGAATATTTATTTTATCGGTATCCCCACGTAATGTAATTTATATTATTCATGCTATATATATACATACATACATACATACATAACTTCACGCCAGTTCCCTTGCGGGGTAGGCACGAACAACAGAGCGCCATTTAGGTTTATTCTTACACACCTGACTTGCTTCTTTGACATTCATAACTCTTGTCATGCACGCTCGTCTGTTCTTAAGGCTCCTAACATCACCTTCTGCTAGTACACGATCAATTTGATCATGGAAAGTGTGTCGTGGCCTTCCACGACTTCTGCATCCATCCACTTTTGCATTGTATATCTGTTTATTCATTCTTTCATCATGCATTCTTTCTACATGTTCGAACCACCGGAGCATTCCTTTCCTTACCTTCACCCCGACACTCTCTTTCAGACCAACTGTCTTTCTTACTTCGGTATTACGAACGCGGTCCGCAAGCGTTATTTATATATACATATATATAAATAACAGTGCGACATCCGTCCGTCCCAGGGTGCAGTTGAAAACCAGCGTCAGGCACCTGTTGCCTGGCAAATGCTGAACTGCACCTATTTGGTACCATTGCGAGACTTTTTGGTATATATCACCGTACAATTCATTCATTGCTATATGTCTCGTTGTGTGATGACCAAATAAACGTTTTTTCTTTCTTTCTGCTCTCTCAAGGGAGACCGGAACGTGGTCACTAACGCCGGAACACAACTCAAGGTTGTTATGGCGACATACTTTAGATCGGGGTGGTAGCCATCCAGTCGGGCAAATGCCCTACCACCTGGCTGTGGGTTGTTAAGTCGCCTCTTACGACAGGCCGCCCGGCCGCAGGAAATTGTATACTTTCTCCGTTCCTGCACGGATAGATTTATTATTCCTTCAATTAAAATTATATAGATCGCAATACCTTATAATGCTTCTT
The DNA here is from genome assembly GCA_019925095.2 of Dendrolimus kikuchii. Taxonomy (NCBI): domain Eukaryota; kingdom Metazoa; phylum Arthropoda; class Insecta; order Lepidoptera; family Lasiocampidae; genus Dendrolimus; species Dendrolimus kikuchii. Next base: position 4,474,969 of record CM034390.1, on the reverse strand, counting down.
TATAGACGACATTCAACGTAACCTGATTGATGATACCAGCAATATCAATACTTAATTAGGTGCATAAGTTGTATAATAAGCTGTTTAAGTAATTAAAGCTTTTTTAACCATCCCACGGGAACTCTTAAATTTTTCGAGATCAAAAGTATCCTATATGTTAACCAGGGATATAAGCTACCAACACAAAATTTCATTTAAATCGGTCCAGTCGTTTCGGAGATTAGCCCGTACAAACAGAGAACAAAAAAAATTGGAAAAAATCTAAATTAGTTCTATTTCACTTCTTACATTCCCCTGACTCGGTTTTTAGCATTTTTTTCATTGTACAGAAATTCAACCTGTACAGTTTTATTATATGAATATAAGTATATATAGATGTATTTTTTAAATTTTTATTGCAGAAGATCAGCAGACAGGCAGACGGCCCACTTGATGGAAAGCGGTTACCATCGTCTATGGACATTTGCAACAGCAAAGTTGCTACAAATGCGCTGCTGCTCTCTTAAGGGATATTGGAACCTGGTCACTAATGCCGGAACACAACTCAAGGTTGTTATGGCGACATACTTTAGATCGGGGTGGTAGCCATCCAGTCGGGCAAATGCCCTACCACCTGGCTGTGGGTTGTTAAGTCGCCTCTTACGACAGACCGCCCGGCCGCAGGAAATTTTATTCTTTCTCCGTTCCTGCACGGATATAATATGTATGTGATGATCAACTTATATGTATGATATAGTATAATTATATGGTGTAGTATGTTATGCACAAGAAATAGATTCTATACACTAGATAAGCTGATACTTGGCCTTGAATGTGGATGCTCCAAATGCAATTAGGATTTAATACTAGGGTTATGATGATAATTTACCCGCTGTAGTATTGTAGGAATTTTGATCATTTAGAATAATAACTCTTCCTAGCAAGCATCGTTCCATCTGTGAAAATGTATTGATTTACTAGCTGACCCGGCAAACTTCGTACCGCCTCAGAATCAATAAATAATAAAAGAGCATTTTTTTCACATTTACTCACCTTTCAAACCTTCCCTGGACTTCCACAAATAATTCAAAACCCAAATTAGCCAAATCAGTTCAGCCGTTCTCGAGTTTTAGCGAAACTGTTCTTATAGTCTGTTGAAATATGAAATTTAAAAATAAATTTATTTGAACTGTCAGTTTTGATAGATTCGATCCAATTGTAAATAGTAAAACGTCAAAAAGCTACAAAGAATAACACGTGGCGACATTTAGCCATACTTAAATCTGCATGTAGGTAATCCTACGATTTAGAAATTTTCGGACTTAGGTCTGATGTTCGATCATTCCTTGGTAAAATATAGTTTTTTTTTTATTGCAGGATATCATCAGACAGGCAGACGGCCCACTTGATGGAAAGCGGTTACCATCGCCTATAGACATTTGCAACACGAAAGTTGCTACAAATGCGCTGCTGCTCTCTTAAGGGAGACTGGAACCTGGTCACTAATGCCGGAACACAACTCAAGGTTGTTATGGCGACATACTTTAGACCAGGGGTGGTTGCCATCCAGTCGGGCAAAAACTCTACCACCAGTTTTTGATAAAGTAGTCATTATACACATGCTCTTAACGAGATGGGATCTAATTACGTAGTGTTTATAGCACTCTTCTACCTACCCCTCCAAGAGGAAGCTATTCATAGCGTAATAAGTAAATACTCTCAGTAATTTACGTATAGTAATGAGCCAACATTACTATTGAAACGACTCGTTTATGGCTAGATGCCAACATGATTTCACCGAAATTACCTTTCAATCTCGTGACGTTTCTAGAATATCATCTTAATATTCTCTGTTGTCAGCCGATCGACATTAAATCTGGTGGTAGACCCATCTGTTGATTGATTAGTTAAAAACATTTATTTACATATATACATATAGTCACGTCTGTTTCTCTGCTACGATCCTGGCAAACACTTTTTACTTCATCATCTTTTATCTTAACTCTTCAACTGGATTAAGAATCTTATCCGTGCAGGAACGGAGAAAGAATACAATTTCCTGCGGCCGGGCGGCCTGTCGTAAGAGGCGACTAAACAACCCACAGCCAGGTGGTAGGGCATTTGCCCGACTGGATGGCTACCACCCCTGGTCTAGAGCATGCCGCCATAACAACTTTGAGTTGTGTTCCGCCATTAGTGACCAGGTTCCAGACTCACTTAAGAGAGCAGCAGTGCATTTGTAGCACCTTTGGTGTTGCAAATGTCCATAGGCGATGGTAACCGCTTTCCATCCAGTGGGCCGTCTGCCTGTCTGCTGAACTCCTGCAATAAAAAAAAAAGAATATAAGAACATGGAGGTTTTGAACTCAAAAAAGAAGATTAACGATTTTATCGCGTACTGCCTGAAAATAGTAAAATAAGGTTGTACAAAGAAACAGAATTGATAAATAGCTATACATTATTACTTCGTCGTCAACCATTTGCAGTCCACTGCTGGACGTAGGCCTCCCTAAGACGGCGCCACTCATCCCTGTCCTCCGAATTTCTCATCCAGCGCCTATCGGCGATCTTGTCGTCGGTCCATCGGGCTGGAGGGCCTCCGACACTACGTTTACCGAGACGCGGGCTCCACTCCAGGACTCGTCTGCTCCATCGGCCCTGCGACAGACGTGACCGGTCCACTGCCACTTCAACTTGCTAATTTTGCGAGCTATGTCGGTTACTGGTAGATAGAAAACGATAAACAGTATAAAGGTATAGTATATAGCGAATTGTGTTCCGGCAATAGTGACCAGGTTCCAGTTTCCCTTAAGAGAGCAGCAGCGCATTTGTAGCACCTTTGGTGTTGCAAATGTCCATAGGCGATGGTAACCGCTTTCCATCAAGTGGGCCATTTGCCTGTCTGCTGATCTCCTGCAATAAAAAAAAATAAGAACATGGAGGATGTGATCTCAAAAAAGAATGTAACGATTTTATCGCGTACTGCCTGAAAACAGTGCAAAACGTCGAACAAACAAACAAAACTGATAAATAAGTATACCTTAGTACTTATATTTAAGAATATATAGAATATTTTCATATCAATAGAATATAGTCGTGGTAGCGTAATGGCCAGCGCACGCGTCCCAAACCCAAAGGGCGCGGGTTCGATCCTGGCCGGAACGCATGCACCGCTTAGGCAGTTTTCTGATCTAATGTGCATATTGTTACGATTACCACGTGCTAATAACGGTGAAGGAAAACATTGTGATGCAACCTGCACATCGAGATAACCGATGTGTCAAACCTGCCAAGCCGCTTTGGACAAGCGTGGCACCCTATACTGTCCGCTCCCCTATAGTGGGAGGCCCGAGCCCAGCAGTGGGACATTTATGGGTGCTATTATTATTTATTATTATAATAGAATATAGATAGAAAACGATAAATATTATAAGGGATATATAAAATAGATGACAAATAAGGTAGTAATACATAAGACATCACATTTATAAATGAGGCCTTGGGAAAATGTACAAAGTATTTAGCATAACACGTGTAAAAGTAGAGGTAAGTTAATAAAACAACTCTAAAGAAAAGATAAATGTAAGAAAGATATAAAAGTAAACATATTATTAAAACATGTAGAGAGATAGCATATTTAAGAGAACATGTAACCTATAAAATAAGCACTAAAAAATAAAAACATACATACATACATACATACATAACTTCACGCCAGTTCCCTTGCGGGGTAGGCACGAACAACAGAGTGCCATTTAGGCTTATTCTTACACACCTCACTTGCCTCTTTGACATTCATAACTCTGGTCATGCAAGCTCGTCTGTTCTTAAGGCTCCTGACATCACCTTCTGCTAGTACACGATCAATTTGATCATGGAAGGTGTGTCGTGGCCTTCCACGACTTCTGCATCCATCCACTTTTGGATTGTATATGTGTTTAGTCATTCTTTCATCATGCATTCTTTCCACATGCCCGAACCACCGGAGCATTCCTTTCCTTACCTTCACCCCGACACTCTCTTTCAGAGCAACTCTCTTTCTTACTTCGGTATTACGAACGCGGTCCGCGAGCGTCACTCCGCAGATTTTGCGCAGTGCTCGCATCTCGACCGCGTTTACTCTACTTTCATGCTCTCTCTTCCATACCCAACTCTCGCATCCATACGTGAGTGTAGGTACCAGCACCGCGTTGTGTACGGCGAGCTGGGCCTTCTGGCTGAGGTTCTTAGCGCCTAGAAGTTTACCTAACGCTCCATTCACACTATTCCCCAAATTCACTCTTCTTTCTATATCAGCGGTGTACCTTCCATCCCTGCTAAAAGCACATCCAAGATATACATACTCATTCACTTGCTCTAGCATAACATCATCGACCATTATCCTTGCATTCGTTCTGGTTTCTTCTCTTTCAAACACCATAACCTTAAAAGAAAAACAAACACAAAGAAATAAAAAATATAAAAACGAAAAAAAATAAAAAAGCTATAAGCCAACAATTCAGTTCGTCCGGAGAAGTTTTATTAATAAAAAAAAACTCTGCATACATTCACGCTTATTTAAAGTCCTTTTTACCTGACTTTGAACATGGCGAGTACTGTCTACCAGTACTGATTCTTCTAATCGGTATCTGGTAACAGTCCCGTCTGACTGCTGGCAGATACTACGGTAGTTTGCAACCAACATTACGTCCCAAGCCTTGGTACTTCAACTATAGAAAACTACACAAGAAAATTATATCAACTATAATTCGCCTGCGTCTTGGTCACTGTTGCTCTCCTGTATTTCTTGCAAAATTAAGAATTCGCTATAATCCTCGCGGTGAATGCGGCTTAGCCGAGGGTTATGTCCATGAGATTCTTTTCGAATGTCCCAAAATAGTTTCTCCCCTCTACAGTATATTACGCAAAGATTTTCCCCGACCGGTCAATGTGGACTTTCTTTTTACTCTAGCTGATAGTAGACATGTACATATATTATCAAAGTTCTGTCTATCTATAATGTAGTTAGTCTAACATTCATGTTTTGTGTTGTCCTCAGGATCCCAGAAACTGATTTGGAAGATCACCGACCAAATTTTTCTTTTTGTATTTATACTCTTATATGCACCTGACATTTTACCACCTACTGTGACATTGGCCAAATCAATGCAAACTGCGTTGGAGCCATAATCCTTTAAAAAAGAAAGAAGAAGAAAGACTCTTCTAGTCACATTGCTGTCATATACTTGTTTTGTGATTCTGCTTTTGTTTGTTCTCTTTACATGCCCAAACCACCTTAACATCCCTATTTTAACTCTGTCACTATATCCTCTTTCAATCCACAACGTTCCTATATCACACTGTTTTCTTCTCAAAGCTCTCATTTCAACCACCTTTATCCTACTTTCATACTTCTTCTGTCATACCCAACTTTCGCTGCCATACTATATAATATTATACTAGCTGTCCCGGCAGACGTTGTTCTGCCCTGAAGAAATAAAATTTAGAACCCGATTGCAGCGCCACCTACCGGGTCCAATTGTGAATCTAAACCATCCTCGAATCCACTTGAACACACACAAAAAAAATTATTCAAATCGGTCCAGCCGTTTAGGAGGAGTCACTGTCAACACACGTGCAGAAGAATTATATATATAAAGATATATTATATAATATATGTAATACTAGTATTACAATATAATAGGAGTTGCCTGATCGCAGGGGTAAATAGTAGTTTTCATCCATGGGAAATGATTTTCCCTGCTGTCATTTTTTTAATATATTTATGGCCTGGCAACTAGGCCTTTAAGCCAGGTGCAATTGTATTGTAGGTTACAATCGACGCCGTATAACGGAGTTCTTGTGAAAACTCGAAAGGTCACATTTGACTATACAGTTCACATTTCTCACAAAAACACATAATTACTACTCAAAAACTATCAATATCCTACAACTATTGTTCACTTTAGAGTGATTTTACACATTTTTAGAAAATAAAACTGCACAGCACAACGTCCCCTTTCAGTTCCCGCCAAAACTCCTGTCAAAAAATTTAAAAACTGTGAACCATAGATAATACATGCGACTCATGTCCCATTTTATTTACAGCCACTATTAAATCGCAGCATAAATTTAAATAATAAAATATAACAACAAATCATGAAATTAGTATACGTTTAGAACCTCTATGCAGCCCTTTGTAGTTCGTGGTTTGCCACGCAGTAGCCCAATATCTTAAATCTAAGGTTTTCAATAGTTTTATTAAAAGTTTTATATTAGAGATTACAAACAAACTACGGTAATTGTAGTCATCAGTTAATCAAGAGCAATTTAGAATTATTATTTTGTTTTGCGAACGGTTTGTTAGCTTCAGAAATATACGTAGGCGTTATTAAAATTATCCATCGTCAAGATTGCTTGGTAAAATTACACGTGTATAGCCCAAATACTTGATCTTTTGATAATTTTTACGTAGGATGAGATACACGTGTATACGTTTTTATTCTTGGTAACCACTCTTAGCTCATTTTTCCTAAGAAATAATAATATAAATAAAATTGACTGTAATTTATATCTACGCCTCGAATCTTCACTTCATCGTCCTTCCAAGTAAATTTTCATAAAAATTATACATACATACATAACTTCACGCCAGTTCCCTTGCGGGGTAGGCACGAACAACAGAGCGCCATTTAGGCATATTCTTACACACCTCACTTGCTTCTTTCACATTCATAACTCTTGTCATGCACGCTCGTCTGTTCTTAAGGCTCCTGATAACACCTAAATCTCTAATGTAAAACATTTAATAAAAATTATATTATACATATATACAATTGTTTGACCTTACTGAATGACATTGATATGTCAGTTAGTCAGTCATTGCTATGTCAGTCAGTCAGCGTTGATACGCACAGCCGAAACTATAGAGACGAGTAGGTACCGTGAAAATTTACATGCGGGTCTTTCTATACTGTGGGTGCATACTAAGAAAGGAATTTTCAAAATTTAACCACTAAGGGGGTGAAAAGAGGTATGAAAATTCGTAATTTTTAAAGTAAGAATCACGAAATTTTATGTACCTGTTTTCGGTTAGAAATGCAATTTTGGAAATTCAACCCCTAAGAGGGTGAAATAGAGGCTACCTTTTAATTTTTTGACTAGTCAAACTATGACTATTTTTAATATAAACGAGTGAAGCCGCTGGCAACAGCTAGTATAACATAAAAGAACGTGTACTTCTTTATTCAAACGGTAAATGATAGTGGCAAGAAGAAAAGCCATATAATACAATTTTCGGAATCACTTTGCGGCGTCACTCCATTCACAAATTATGATTGAAACCGCGGTGGTGAGGCCGCAACACGTTGCGCGCATGCCTGCTTTGTACCTTACCGAAATCCACACAATTTGGCAACACTGCTTATAAAAGATAAATAGGAAGAAAGAAGTAGAAGACAAAGTTATATCAGACCTTGCGGCTTTCCTAGAAAGCGATGGCAAGTTAACCGATTAGGGCGAAGTTCGTGCAAGATTAAGTAGATCAAGCAGTAAGGCAGATTAGTAAAAAAGCCAAATTGTAGGTCTTATGCGACATATTCTTCTATCCGTGCAGGAACGGAGAAAGAATACAATTTTCCTGCGGCTGGGCGGCCTGTCAGACAGGAAGACGGTCCACTTGATGAAAAGCGGTTACTATCGCCTATGGATATTTGCAACACCAAAGGTGCTACAAATGCGCTGCTGCTCTCTTAAGGGAGACTGGTGCCTGGTCACTAATGCCGGAACATAACTCAAGGTTGTTATGGCGACATGCTATAGACCAGGGGTGGTAGCCATCCAGTCGGGCAAATGCCCTACCACCTGGCTGTGAGTAGTTTTGTCGCCTCTTACGACAGGCCGCCGGGCCGCAGGAAATAGTATTCTTTCTCCGTTCCTGCACGGATAGAATAGAATATATAGATAACCTCTTATACGTTTCTATTTCAACACTTAAATAAACAATAGATTATCAAGATAATAAACTCGAGTGCCTCCTAAACTTTTCTGTAAGGTTCATATTTGGGTTATGCAAATAAGACCACGTGTCTGAATTTCGTAAAAAAAACTCAAATGGTTGCCAATTCGTTTTCGCTGGAATACTTACATTCTTTCATTGCTTTATATTATTTTATTCATCCCTACTACTCCACAGAACCTTTAAGAACGCTTCGAATTTACCTCTTGCTCTCACAACTTACCCCCTTCCAGTCAACATAGACTTATTACTTCTATTCGTAATACGTTTTTTAATAATTCTTTCACAGTTAAGGCTGTCCAACTTTGGAATACATTGCCTGTTGCTGTCAGACAAGCAAAATCTGTATTAACATTTAAGAACATGGTCAGGAAATACTAGCTGCAATATAATGATATGTAATTTTATATAATTTGTACTATATTGCATATAGCTATTATATATTATGTTTATTGTTTAAATAGTTGCATTTAATTACTATATTTGTATATATATTATACTTATATATTTATTATTATAATGTAAGTAATCGTACAATAATTATGTATACCACCATCGCCATTCCTAATCAGCAATATTCTTGCCACGGGTTAACTGCAAGAGATCGCTTTTTAGCGATAAGACCGCCCTTTGTACACAATTAGAATAATACTAGTTCGTAAGATTTCTGTAATGGTGTACATTAAAGTGATATCTATCTATTTAAATTACATTAAATTACTAAGGAAGGAAGGTGTGTCGTGGAAGGCCACGACACACCTTCCATGATCAAATTGATCGTGTACTAGCGGAGGGTGATGTCAGGAGCCTTAAGAACAGACGAGTGTGCATGACAAGAGTTATGAATGTCAAAGAAGCAAGTGAGGTGTGTAAGAATGGGCCTAAATGGCGCTCTGTTGTTCGTGCCTACCCCGCAAGGGAACTGGCGTGAAGTTATGTATGTATGTATGTATGTATTAAATTACTATAAACTAGAACAATGAAGCAAACTTAATTTGTTCTGTATTCTACCTATAATCCCTTAAGACTATTAGTAGAAAAAAAAAAGAATACTGAGCTTAGGTTATCAAAATCAATGGGTAAGGTTTCCATAAGGCTGGCCACGTAACCTCGCTGGATCGCCATACTGATCCGTTGTCCGAGGTATGCACCAGACCTCTGATTACCCGAAGAGTCAATGAGTCCTTTTGATAGATCTCTGTAGAGGCTCCTGGCTTCAGGACCCCGTGGTCCAAGCGTTTCAACAACAAACGATACAAACCTTTACTCTCACGGTTGCAAGGTGGAGAATGCGTTATGCCCAATTTACTACTCGGGGGCAGGTAATAAGGATGTGTGGGACTGGAGTCGAGTATATTAAACCCACCCTGGTGTTCCTTCTATTACCCTGTTTATTAATAACACTGGGCAATGTATTCAAATTCAAATTCAAAAGTTTTTATTCAAAAAAGTTCCACTGGAGAACACTTTTTAAAGGTCATAGATATAAGTTAAAATGTAATTTTACTTCCTATTCTATGCACACCGCTTCACAACCATGTTATTGCTGTTAAGGAGAAGAAGCGGCATGAAACTCCTCAGCAACACGTCTAGCTAAAAATTGTTTTTAGTTCTATTTCTTATTCTATTTATATCTCAAGGTTTTTTTTAACTTTTTAGATTTTAATTACATGTTGCGAAGCGGTGATAAATTAGATTACGCTCCCATAGAGTAAATAATAACCATAAGCAAAATTAAAACTAAATAATTAAAATGAACAAGTTGGCGGTAGGCAACTTAACCATTTTATTAATATATAGTGTAAAAATAATAATGCATAATACTTAATACATTTATTGTAACAACCAAAATTATTTGGGAGCGTAATCTAATTTATCACCGCTTCGCAACATGTAATTAAAATCAAATAAATTATCTCGCTTAAAACCGTGAAAAGAAAACAAACTTTTTAGAAGTATGTTACAGAATTTACATTTCGAAGAATTAATGGAGTTGTAGCAAACAGAGCATACTCAGTAAGAGGAAAGAAGAATATTATTATTCTTCTCTCCTATTCCTATTTACACACTCCTTCGGATCACGGGGAGGTTACCGAGGGTATGTGGGGCTCTGAACTCATTTTCATTAAAGAAGGACCTCTGCGATACCGGTCGCTAGATTACCCACTAAATCTACCAGCGTCCCTTCACGTCTTGGTGAGTAGTCACCGGGACAGTCACAATGCAGACCAGAGTACCCCACGTCCCTAGGTGTGGCTCACGAGAGAGAGGAGGGGAGGGCTATGGCCAGTTCTACTATGTCATTGGAAGGAGATTAGTAGAGTGATCCCTCTGATCTCCTTTTATAGTACACCAGGGTTGTGGGACAACCGCTTAGCCGTATCATAACGCCAAGACCGATAAATGCCCTAGCGAGTTTCCTTCCATCTTTAACCCACAACTGCTCAAGCGCTTTGAACTCTGGCGTCAGTGATCTATTACCAAACCTTGGAAAAACGTATATCTCGATTGAATGAGTATTAATTGATGACTCAAGGATGCGGATGAAGTGATAAATAAATACAAATTATGAGAAATGATTCACACAATTTTTCCAAAAAATTATCGTAGATATTTTTTTGAATCAGTAGTTTATATCTCATTGTAATCTTATGATTCATATAATCGATGACGAGCTAAATATGTAATGTTGTTAGACTTTCGGGCACCTATGTCTAGGCTAGTCGATTGTCGCTATAATATATAATAAGAACAGCCCATAAACATCCCACTGCTGAAATCGGGCCTCCCACTATAAGCGAACGGACAGTATACGGATGTGTAGACTTCATCACGATGTTTTCCTTCACCGCCGGTAGCACGTGGTGATTGTAACAAGATGCACATTAGGTCACAAAACTGCTTAAGTGGTGCATACGTTTCGGCCAGGATTCGAATCCGCGCCCTTTGAGGTTGAAACGCGTGCGCTAGCCATTACGCTACCATCGATTGTTAAGGTTATAAAATTCGGATCTGTGGACTACCCATAAAGATGTTATGCAACGTTGCTCATTAGGACTGGATTAGGAACGCGAAGAACTAGTATATGTGGCGTATACTCGGAGAAGCCTCTGTCTGATTATGATATCGAAAACTTTAAATTTCGCGAGAAGTAATGTAAATGAATGTATTGTATTCAAATTGGAGTCTTACAGATTACTTATTGAAAGTCATGGTTTTACCACCGCTTCCAAAGCAATATAAGTTACTATTAAATGAGAAGAAGCGGCGCAATGTAATGCAAACAAAGCAGCGGAAAACCCTTAGTAGATTTACTGTCTGCCAGTTATTTTTACAATAATTACTCTATCGTTTTAAAACAGAAGTTCCAGAAGGCTATACGAAAGTGTTAATAAACACGGGCTCAAGAAACTCAACAACTAAAAACAACTCTTATTGTAAAACAACATAAAATTAAAAATCGGTCTCCGCAATTGACCGAGAAATTGCGTAACAAGCATACAATCGAATTGGAAAGCTCCTCTTTTTTGGCAGGTTAATATCAGAATCGAGTCCAGGCTTAAAAAGTGTAGGTGCCTGTTTCCTGTTTGCTGCCGTGGAAGAGGTATGTAAACAGGGGGTGAAGATGAACACTATTGAACAGGCGCTGTAGACCAGTGGCATTAGCGGTAAACGAATAGAATAGAAAATGTATGCGAATGACGTAATATTTAGCGTACCGGCATGTCATTCCCATACACTTTCTATTCTATTCCTTTGTTCTTCATCGGTCTTTTCCCGGCTAAAATTAAAGTTCGAGATCATTCCAAATATTGTCTCGCCGTGCCCTGTAAATGTAAACTGAAGAAAAAAAAAATATGCACACACACACACACACACGCGCACGCGCACGCGCACGTGCACGCACGCACGCACGCACGCACGCACGCACGCACGCACACACACACACACACACACACACACTCATATAAATATATTTTATACGTGAGTGTATATATTATAAAACTAGCTGTGCCCGCGACGTCGTCTGCGTGGAATTTGCTTTCAAAACCCTCCGATTTTGAAACATCCTTCATTGGTGCTCCGCTCCTATTGGTCTTAGCGTGATGATATATAGCCTTCCTCGATAAATGTACTATTCAACACTGAAAGAATTTTTCAAATCGGACCACCGGTTCCTGAGATTAGCGCGTTTAAACAAACAAACAAACTCTTTAGCTTTATAATATTGGTATAGATATTGTTACAATTTGGGCCACCTGCATACCTATAGATAAAGCACATTTACTACCTGCCGGCGTTTGAGCTAATAACATTGAAACTATTTATGACTCTCTTCTTTTGTTTAGTTTGTGTTTAAAATTTGTAACTAGAAAAACAGTCTATTGTGTATTGTCATCTTTTATGGCAGTCATTAGACAGGTGAGTCAAACTGATTCTAAGAAATCCGATCTACGCGGGTTGGCAGCCGTATTGTATCGATGCAGTATAAAGCGATGGCCCAATGGAGAGATCGGCAGTCAAAATGATAACACAAGCGAGGCAAGACCTGTGTACATTTAGTGACGGACTTTGCGCGTGTTATTGAATTGTGCATTAAATTTGGACTTATTGCGTCCCCTTATATTTGTACCTGTGTTATACGTGTTTGTATAGTTTTAATAAATTCTATAGTAATTCTAACGGCATTTTAATTCGAGTCCCATAACTCGAAACAATATTTATGTAATAATTAATTTTATAACCATTAATAATATTTTTTTCTAATTTTTATCCGTGCAGGAACGGAGAAAGAATACAATTTCCTGCGGCCGGGCGGCCTGTCGTAAGAGGCGACTTAACAACCCACAGCCAGGTGGTAGGGCATTTGTCCGACTGGATGGCTACCACCCTGGTCTAAAGTATGTCGCCATATCAACCTTGAGTTGTGTTCCGGCATTAGTGACCAGGTTCCAGTCTCCCTTAAGAGAGCAGCAGCGCATTTGTAGCAACTTTGGTGTTGCAAATGTCCATAGGCGATGGTAACCGCTTTCCATCAAGTGGGCCGTCTGTCTGTCTGTTGATCTCCTGCAATAAAAAAAATGTACATGGTCTAACATTTATGTTTGTGTTGTCCACAGATATACATAAAATGTCACGAAATCCATGAAAACGATATTATAATAAGATAGTTAATTTTTGTTCACCTGTCATTTTTTGATACATAACTTCACGCCAGTTCCCTTGCGGGGTAGGCACGAACAACAGAGCGCCATTTAGGCTTATTCTTACACACCTCACTTGCTTCTTTGACTTTTTTTGATAAACTGTGATATTGGTAAAATCAATGCCAAATGTGTTGGAACCATTTCGGGCTAAAATAGAATACAATATTCTATTCCTTTAGCGCTAACGCCGTTCGTCTACGAGGCCAGTAGAGTTATCTATTTAAAACTGCAACACCTACAAACAGTATTAATTGTCATGAAATATGTGTCTACTTGTAAATATCGGCTTATCAGGACCGCTTCGTGACGTCACAAGCCACGGGCTGCCGGCGTGACGCCGCCGTGATAGGCTCGTGCTGCTTTAAACGTACCATCGTAGCCAACTGATTGCAAATTATAAACTTGAAATTTAAATTGTTGCAATCGTGAAATGCTAAATAAGAACTCCGATATATTTTTTCTAAATGTTTTTACTACATAAAAATACATGAGTGTGTAAAAAAATACTATCGCTGCATATATGCTTTTCATGTAATAATATAAAAATGCTGCGTATTATGTATTTACCTCTGTGATAAATATTTAAAAAAAGCGAATTGATCCTTCGTAAATATAATATAATATGTAACAAGAAGCCATAAATATTCCACAGCGCGGCTCGGATCTCCTACTATTTGGGAATGGACGGTATACCTACCACGCTTGTCCAAGACAGCTTGGCAGGTTTGACACATCGGTTATATCAATGTGCAGGTTTCATCACGATGTTTTCCCTTCACCGTTGTTATCACGTGGAATTTTAACAATATGTACATTAGGTCAGAAAACTGCCTATGTGGTGCATGCGTGCCGGCCATGATTCGAACCTGCGCTCTTTGAGCCTGAGAGGCGTGCGATAGCCATTGCGCTCCCACAACTTTTTAGACAGAGTAAACAATACCTACATAAAATATCGTGTCTGATCATGTTGGCCATCCCTGGGTCTATGTCAACCTGGATACGATGTCGTAGTCTCCTATGAGGCTAAGATTTAGGAAAAAATACTGTATAAAAGTACCTATTTTGTCTATGCTTAATAGCCTGTAATAATTTCATAGCATAATATTGTTACGAATTTGTAGGGGATTTGTACAATTTAAATTCGAAAATGCCGTTGGAATTATCACAAAGTTTATTATAAGTACACAAGCTTAACTTGCTTAACTTGAGGATATACAATATGTGTAATAAAAGTACGTTTTAAAGGTTTAAGCGCGGTAATTTATTTCATTTTTGTTATTCCGGCGATTCGGCCACTTTTCAGTGGCCGTGATCACGGAAGACAAAGATGTCAAGTGTCAACAAGTATTGTTAAAGTTTTATTTAGCCTATCGCCAACTTGTTATTTTAATTATTTAGCTTTAATTTTGTTTGTGGTTATTATTTACTCTATGGGAGCCTAATCTAATTTACCACCGCTTCGCAACATGTTTGGCTTGAAGAGAAGAAGCGGCGCAAGAAACTCTTCAGCAAACATGCCTAGCTCTAATAATTTTATATAATATTAAAGTGGGTTGAAGGAAAACTGAAAGAATTTATCAGTCAAGTTGGTTTGTGTTCCGGTGCACGCAGATAAATTACCGCGCTTAAAACCGTTAAAACGTAGTTTTATTATGCATACAAGTTGCGAAAACTTAGAATATTTTTATTACAATATATGTGTTAGTAGTCTGCCAAATATAAAATATATATAAATTATAGACTGTTATCAATATATATCTGGCGATCACAGGGGGCTCCACTATCTCACTGCCTGTTTTTGATCAGGAGTCCAATTCTGCTATTTCAATATTTTGGCGTTGCCAAGATATTCAAAGTGTGATTCCATTGCGATAGTGTCAAAAATTCGTATTCTACTAAATCCACAATATCTTCTCAATTACGTTACGGCAGAATAATAGTAGAAAAAAATTGGTATTACAATTTGCAGAAATGGCGTCAGTCGAAATATATATTGAAGAGCTACTAAAAATTTTAAACATTTTTTCGCGAGTTTTCTCATATGAATATTTACAACGATAGAGTGGTGTGCCACGAGCATGCCATTGGAATTGACAGAATACTGAAATCAAGTAAACCTACGATTGAGACGATAGTGTCCGGCGATATTGATGAGATAGTAATAGCAGAATTGGGCCTCTGCACTGCATAAAATATATCTTGTAAAAATGGGACTTTGTCTCTACTACACATTGGAATTCAAGTCACTGAAATAGCAACAAAATTCACAGGGTTATTCACCTTACAAATCCAGTACTCAGAAAGCGAAGGTTCATAAATCCGATCCAATCTCCAGGATTAGAATTAATGTATACAGTAGCCGGAAAAAGGGCAAGGGGTTAAAGATCCAAAGAAAATGTTTGTCACCGTACACGTGTCATTGACCTTGCGCTAATAATTTTATGAAATTCTAGTCTTAAGGGCGAGTTCACACGATTCGCAATGCCGCTGCGGCTAAATAAAAGCGCACTACTTGCATTCAATTACCTGAAATCAATGCAGTATTTTTTCCTTGAAACATTGACACAATCGTTGTGTACGAAATATTTTTTCATTTTATAAATTTTTACTTGAATTCTATTAATATAATTTCTGTTAGTTCCTTTCAAATATTTACAATATTTTGACTTTGGATTAGTTTCAAGCGATGACCTTTATATGGATTTAGTTTTTGGGCTTAAAAATGAGAATGTAATTTTAAAATTCAAGCAATTATGGCTAATATAGTAAATTAATGACAGATAATTAAATTGTCCATAGGTTAATTTTCTGGGCTTCCTTTTCTTCGAGTTACGTCGCACAATAACATCGGATGCTTAATATTGGATAGGCTAAAATGATTTCAACAGATCTCCTTGTTTTTGATACTAAATAAAATCAATATAATGATTTAATAATCTTTCGTAATATTCTAAGTGCAAAATGTATTCGGAGAAATTTGATGAAAAAGATTCCATGAATAACAAATTTTAGCAACAGAACTACTCCTCGACAGGCTCAGAACAGCTTGTAAGGGATCGGTATTATGACTCAAAAGCTATCAGAGTCATGCATATTTTATGGGGAGATAATTGACAATCAGATTGATGGTAAACGTCTGTCTGGTTTAATCTTCACTTTTATTGTTTTAGAAGTTTTCACTCGGTGCTTTACGAAATATTATGCAATAAATACTTATGGAGATGTTTTGTTAAATTCTCACGATAATAAACAATTATA
Organism: Dendrolimus kikuchii; assembly: GCA_019925095.2. Classification (NCBI taxonomy): domain Eukaryota; kingdom Metazoa; phylum Arthropoda; class Insecta; order Lepidoptera; family Lasiocampidae; genus Dendrolimus; species Dendrolimus kikuchii. The sequence goes on along the minus strand of CM034390.1, from coordinate 4,458,529 downwards.
TTTAAAACTTATTATATTAATTAAATAAATAAAATTATTCAGTACATTAATGAATTAAGTACAAAAAAACTTACACGTTATGCCTGTTTCTTATTATTTCTTATTCACGTTTAGTAAAATCGTAGTACTCAAACACCTTCCGGAATTTAATATAATGTAACGGAATGCATTAATATTAAATAGCTCGCAGATGACTTGATCTTACTTAAATTTTTTAGTACTTATGTACTTTATATTTCTACCATTAAATATTTCAGTGCTTCTTGAATCACTAATGATACTTTGAAAAAAGATCTCAATTTAGTGACCATGATAATTACAAGCTACTTTATTTACGTAAAAGATCAATTAGTAGTAATATTAAGTTTTTTTTAATTTAAATTAATTCGTGACGATATCGTCTAGTGATAAGGCGAAGTCGGGCTTATCAGCGACACGCTGAGGGGGCTGCCTCGCAATCGGTCGGCAGTCGCCCGCTGGCCTTCCACGGCAGGGACTCATCTTGTACTTATGTCAGTCTATACTTCTTAAGACATAACCCTACAGATTTGTTATCAAAGTTAGTATAGTGAAAAATTACTTAGGACAATGTGACCATATCGATACATGGATTTTTGGATACAGTGTAATTGTGTTACAAGTGTAAGTTGTGTAGTGCGATTGAAACAACTTTGTGAATATAAAACAGTTTTAATTCCATCATATACTTACATTTAAAATGTCTTAACTAAATAAGTAGTGATCTACGACAGTCTTAAGAATGAGTAAAACTAAATGATCATGAGATCTGGATCACAGTCGGGGCGCTTATTGCGCTTGTTGCATTGGCAACGGGACCATTGGTGGCGAGGGCAGCAACCGGAGGACAGGTGTTGGTGGCACCCGCTCTTTGGCATGGCGTTTGACGTGCTTTGCAAGGTGGTCAGAGCGCATGAAGCGGCGGTTACACACACGACACCCAAATTTCTTCTCACCGGTATGCGTACGCTTGTGCCTTGAAAGCTCGTCTGATCGGGAAAATCTCCGCTCGCAGCCCGGCCACGCGCATCTGAACGGACGCTCGCCAGTGTGCGTCCTGGCATGAGCTTTTAAGTGGGACGATTTGAAGTAATTTTTGCCGCAGCCGGGGTGTGAACACTCATAGAGGCGACGCCTTGCCGCGGGGGCAGGCGTTACTAGCCACAATGCGGCCGTCGGAAGGAGGGCACTCGGCACGATCACTGCGGGAGCCGGTCGCGGTGCTAACGGCACCCATCCTGGTGTCGCAGCCGGAGAGGGTATTTGTGGCACTCGCTGTTCATCCCTTGTCACGACCTCGAGTTTATGGTATTCGGGGTGTGGTGACGGAACTCGAGCTTCTTCAACTTTAACAGGCGGACTCGGTGGCTGCTGTGGTTTCACTTGTGCTTGGCTAGCCATATATTTGGTCTGAGAGTATGAATGGCCACGGTTCATCTTGAATTTTAATGTTTTTAGGATATTCATATTGGATGGGGGTGGGGGCAGCGGCTCCGGGCTGCAGGTCCCATCTTTGTGCGCGCGCATAATAACGGAGGGCCTGCAGCATGGCTCCGGTGGAGGCGTGGTAAGTAGCAGCCGCTCCAGCTCGCACCTTGAGCGCTTAAAGTCTTCTTCACCTTCAGAGTCTGAAGGCTGGGGGGTCACCAGTCCAGTGGGTAGTGATTCCCTGGCACGTTTCACAACAGCCTTCTTTAGAGGCAACTCGACCTGTGGGACAAAGACAGTCGCATGAGTGAACGTTCATAACGGCCGAACACGCGCGTGCTGCGTGATCGCGCGCTGAGCGCTCTTACTGTACTTTCGATTGCACAAATAGCACAGAACTCAACCATCATTTTAAAAATATTTTTTATTATTATTTAGGGGTGTTTTAATTAGTTTAATTGAAATTTAAAGTTTTAAATTTTGAAAACACTCACTTTGTTTTCAATTAACGGTGGCGTCGACGGCGGGGAGAGCGGTCCACAAACTTCGAGTAGAGTGGACATTCTGATCAAATTGACATTCAACGTTTCAAAACTTTCTTTTTTTAATTCACAAAACTGATGTTTCCGCTACGCGTGTTCTAAACTTTGGAGGTGTGTAGTTCAGTTAGCTGATGGCGAGCGAATAAACCGCTTCGCGGGCGCTCGAGGTACGAGGCGCGCGAGGCCGAGACGCGCGGGGGTGCGGTGGCCAATGGGAGCGGGCGGCGCGGCTCCGTCGGCCAATGAGCGCGTTCTGATCACGCAGCCAGCGCGTGCCGGCGCGTGTTCTTCACGTGCTGCGGGAGTGACGGCGTGCGAGGTCGGCTCGTGACGTCACCGGCGCGCCCCCGCATGACGTACGCTAGGAGAGCGAGGGGGCGCGGGCGATACAAGGTCGCCGCTTGCATCGCGCGCCGCAATCGATGACATTCGTCTGCATCTAGCTTCACTATTTTGACAGTTGGGGGGTCGACGACCGCGATTTGAAGTTAGAGTGTTTTCGAAATGTGAAATCGGCACAAGTGTTTCTTGTAGTAAACAATGTCAGGGCATGTTATTGTTATTTATTATAAAATTAGCTGTGCTCATCACTTCTTTCGCGCGTGTTTCGTACTTTATAATCATATCTTATTCATAACCCTGTAGGATATTCAAAGGAACAATTTTCGTATAGAAAATTAAAGTAAAAATCCTATTTAAATGCCTAAAAGTTTCATCAAAATCCATTGATTCGTTTCGGAGTCTGATAAACTTTCGAAAAGATTAAGTGACAACAATTTTAAATAACTTTTTCTCTTATATCTTGCCATTTATTTTGAAAAAAATAAAAACGGAGAGGCAATTCTATTTATTTAAATTAGTACAGAAATTTTCAAACTGAACATTTTTTTATACTACGTTTCACTGGAGGTCATAAGTTAAGGATTTTCTTCTTCTATGTACATAGCGTCCTAACATAATATTTTGTTACAGAAGAAGAAACGACAAGAAGATAAAAAGGTAATAAATAGATTTTTGGAATTTTATGATTTGTGTTTCCGATTATGCTATGAATGTCAATGAAAGTCAAAGAAGAGAGTGAGGTGTGTAAGAATAAACCTGAATGGCGCTCTGTTGTTCGGGCCTACCCCGCAAGGGAACTGGCGTGAAGCTATGTCTGTATGTATGTATGTTTCCGATTATTTCAGCCAAAAATAGAACATTTCAAAATTAATAGACAGAGTGGAAGCTGGCCAGGGTCCCCTGCTATTCCTATCTCGTCTAAATCACCGGACACTGTCGTGTCAATCAAAGGTTTGCCTGATTTCGGAATTCTGTTAATTCCAATGGCGTATACGTGACACGCCACTCTACCTTTATAAATATTTATAAGCGAAAACTCGTGAAATAAATGTTTGAAATATTAATTTCGGCTAACGCCGTCTCTGCTAATGGTAATACCATTTTTTTCTACATTTATTCCGCCTCGATGATATTGAGAAGATATTGTGGATTTAGTAGAATACGAATTTTCGTCACTATCGTAATGGAGTCGTACTTTGAACATCTTCGGAGCGCCAAGATATTGAACTAGGCGAACTGGCCTCTGGAAGAGTTTCAGAAAGAGGATAACAATGGAATATTCGTTATATCAGAAACTGAATTGTTTCTTTAGGTAATCCGGATAGAAATTTTCGGTAAAAATTTTATCCGTGCAGGACCGGAGAAAGAATACAATTTCCTGCGGCCGGGCAGCCTGTCGTAAGAAGCGACAAAACAACCCACAGCCAGGTGGTTGGGTATTTACTCGACTGGATGGCGACCACACCTAGCCTATATGCCGCCATTACAACCTTGCGTTCTGTTCCGGCATTAGTGACCAGGTTCCAGTCTCCCTTAAGAGAGCAACAGCGCATTTGTAGCACTTTTGGTGTTGCAAATGTCCATAGGCGATAGTAACCGCTTTCCATCCAGTGGGCCGTCTGCCTGTCTTCTCAACTATTACAATAAAAAAAAGGTAATGGATTTAATATGTACGTGAGAGAAGATGCTAAAAAATTATAGTAAATATTTGCTGATAGTCGTGGTAGCGTATTGGCTAGCGCACGCGTCCCGACGTCAAAACGGGCACGTTCGTATACTGACCGGAACGTATGCACCACTTACGCGCTTTACTGACCTAATGTGCATATTGTTAAAATTACCACGTGATAACGACGGTGAACTAACATCGTGATGAAACCTGCACTTCGAGGTAACCGATTTGTCAAACCTGCTAAGCCGCTTTGGAGAAGCGTGGCGGGTATAATGTCCGTTCCCCTACAGTGGGAGGCCCAAGCCCAGCAGTGGGACGTTTATAGACTGTTATTATAATTACTGAACATTATCATTATATTAATACGTGAAACAAAAATCTTTGTACCCATTTTTACGAAAATTGCGCAGACAGAGGAGTATGAAATTTTGCACACTTATAATTTATATAGAGAAGGAGTGCAGAATGCTAACATTTTTTAAAAATTATGCATAAAAATACATTAAGTCAATATGTTATGTGTGGTAAACCTACGATTTTCCACACATATGAGGCAACCCTGTTGTTTCTCACACAACAACTTCACAAATTCAAAGAAAACACCTCATTCAAGCCACCTGTGAGTGACTTATGCATGGGTGTGAGAAAGTACTGAGTGGAGAGTTTTCTGGGAAGCCTCGGAGCCAACCTGCGGACCGATGGACGGGACAGACTGGCTCCAATCGCGGTAGCATGCTGTCGTAACTGATCATCGTGATCAATTAATATTAACTTATTATTGCAATAATTAATTTAATTAAAGTGTAACAATTTTATTTGGTTTTTTAAAACTTCCTCCGACGGCCATTTCACATACATACATAACTTCACGCCAGTTCCCTTGCGGGGTAGGCACGAACAACAGAGCGCCATTTAGGCCCATTCTTACACACCTCACTTGCTTCTTTGACATTCATAACTCTTGTCATGCACGCTCGTTTGTTCTTAAGGCTCCTGACATCACCCTCCGCTAGTACACGATCAATTTGATCATGGAAGGTGTGTCGTGGCCTTCCACGACTTCTGCATCCATCCACTTTTGCATTGTATATCTGTTTAGTCATTCTTTCTCACATAACTAATAAAAAAACATTAAACACACAACAATGTATTTGACACACATACGCATTTATACTCTTTTGTTTAGTGTTAAAGTCAAATCAAAAGTGTAGCCTTGGCGAAATCTGCGATTATAGAAGTTATAGTCTTTGACAACAGAACCATAATAATGTTCAAACTTATAATTTAAGTTAATTATGGTCGAGTTTCGACCATTGGGCGATCACTAGTAAGCATTGATTTGTAAACAAAGTAACGGAGTAGCAATAAAAACATTTTTTACAATAAGTTTTTGATTATTGTTTCCTGTCGACCTTTAGCCAGAAACTGGTAAAATTAAGCATTAGTAAATTCAAAGTGCCTTAATCAATATATTCAATAATTCACAGTGGAAATTTCAAATGTATTATGGCCGGTTTTTGTATCTTACTAACCGTTCATTTGTCCTACTATTGATATAATGTCGATAGTAAGGCAAGTGAACGAATATGAGTGAATAGACTGTTCACAAGTTCAAATAAAGGACAAACCGGTACTTTTATAGAAGACCAAGAAACTAAATGTATCATATTATTGTACTATGTTTTTTTTTTTTTCTTAGTTTATAATCAACGTGGCGAAGTACATCAGGGGGTAAGTTCATACACTGCTAATTTTTTAACATTTTTAAATTTGGAATTTAACTCCAACTATAATAATACGAAGACAGAAAGAAATCAGTGTACTTAGCTTCACTGACTGATTTGTAGTCGTCGTAATTATTCAAACACGAAAATAAGATGTGTATGGAGCTCCCCCACTGACGGACTGCGCCACCTTGACTATGTATATCTTTTTTTATTGCAAGAGTTCAGCAGACAGGCAGACGACCCGCCTGATGGAAAGCGGTTACCGTCGCCTATGGACTATTGTAACACCAAAGGTGCTGCCAATATGCTGAATAAACTTAAGAGATACTGTCGCCAGATTTAATTCATCCTCGACAAGTTTCAAGAGATTTAACTATTGCTTAAATCTCTTGAAACATAATAGCATAGAAGACAATGTACTTTAACCCTGATAATAGTTACTTAAGTTGATAAACTAGCGTGCAAACCTTTTTTTTTCAGACATAAAAGTGTACTTTTTGACCGTTCTTTTTGCGTTGGATTCAGTATAGCTTCGGGATAATCTATCTATATATATAAAAATCAATTGCTGTTCGTTAGTCTCGCTAAAACTCGAGAATGGCTGGCCTGATTTAGTTAATTTTGGTTTTGAATTATTTGTGGAAGTCCATGGAAGGTTAAAAAGGTGAATAATAAGAAAAAAATAATGCTTGTAATATAGGAAAAACAACAATTTCGCTTTCCCTTAGAAACTATTTCTACCTGTCAAACATTTGATGTTCGTCCCGTCGTTTAGAAATCAATTAAATTTTAAAGTCGTTCAGAAATCAAATTAAATTGAAAAGTGAAGTTTTATTTTTAATTGTTTTGCATTTGAATGTCAAACGTTTGATGTTCGTCCCGTCGTTCAGAAATCAGCCTTTTTTATGTATTGATTCTGAGGCGGTACGAAGTTTGCCGGGTCAGCTAGTTAAATATAAAAAACAACTAAAATTTGCAAAATATAGTAAATAGTAATGTATATATTTTACCTCACACAGACTTTAAGGTGTTGTAGAAATATATGTTTTCCGTTTTAGTTACTTGAAATTGTTTTCTTTTTTGCTAGAATTCTTTTTTAGTAATTTATGCAAACTGGGGACCATCGTAACTTTGCCATTTTGAAAGTTATCGAGTTATAAAAATACAGATCGGTAGAGAAAACAAACATAGATTTTTTTTTTATTGCAGTAGTTTAGCAGACAGGCAGACGGCCCACTTGATGGTAAGCGGTTACCATCGCCTATGGACATTTGCAACACCGAAATGCTACAAATGCGCTGCTGCTCTCTTAAGGAAGACCTGGTCACTAATGCCGGAACACAACTCAAGGTTGTTATGGCGGCATACTTTAGACCAGGGGTGGTAACCATCTAGTCGGGAAAATACCCTACCACCTGGCTGTGGGTTGTTTTGTCGCCTCTTACGACAGGCTGCCCGGCCGCAGAAATTTGTATTCTTTCTCCTTTTCTGCACGGATAAATATATATTACTAGCTGTCCTGGCAGACGTTTTGCCCTGAAGAAATAAAATTTAGAACCCGATTCCGGCGCCACCTACCGGGTCCAAATGTAAGTGTGCAAATTTGATTAAAATCGGTCAAGTAGTTTAGGAGTCCATCGCGGACAAATAACGTGACACGTAATTTATATATATTAAGATATATGGTATGAAAATGTACTAATGACAAACTGTTCCTCACCATATAAAATTTCCACCATCGATCGTTATGGGAATGACGGTAATATGCTAATTGGCATGGAAGTCGCTTCAATATTTACACTGTACAATGTAGCATGTTTTCTTTTGACGCGGAAATTGAATCCGCGACCTCGTCACACCGTTATACTTACTCAGCAACTGGAATACCAAGGTTATGTGTGTTATAATTCGTAAATAACCTGCAAGTTGTTAAGTGTATATATCTTATACTAATATATAAAGCTGAAGAGTTTGTTTGTTTGCTTGAACGCGCTAATCTCAGGAACTACTGGTTTGATTTGAAAAATTCTTTCAGTGTTAGATAGCCCATTTATCGAGGATCGCTATAGGCTATTGTACTACTATATGAGGCTGAAGAGTTTGTTTGTTTGCTTGAAAGCGCTAATCTCAGGAACTACTGGTCTGATTTGAAAAATTCTTTCAGAGTTAGATAGCCCATTTATCGAGGAAGGCTATAGGCTGTTGTACTAATATATGAAGCTGAAGAGTTTGTTTGTTTGCTTGAACGCGCTAATCTCAGGAACTACTGGTCTGATTTGAAAAATTCTTTCAGTGTTAGATAGCCCATTTATCGAGGAAGGCTATATATAAGCTATATATCATCATCACCCGGTAGGTGGCGCTGAAATTGGGTTCTATATTTTAATTTTTTCAGGACAGGACAACGTTTGCCGGAACCGCTGGTTCGAAAATAATCTGCAACTTAAAAATATATTAATAAATGGATTATTATACGAAGACCTTGCTTTATAAATATGTATGTATATACAAATTTTTAATATTTTTTTTAAACGTGGATTCACACGTTCTGTAGATCTAGTTAGTGTGAAAAGTATTGATGAATATTCAAGTTTTAGAATACTCTTCAAGTAAATAAGTATCACGAGGGTTCGTAAATGGAGTTTACTATCTTTTGGAGATTTAAATTGACAAGTAGAAGCATGAAAGTAGGATAAACGCAGTTAAAATGAGAGCTTTGAGAAGTAGAAGAGCGGTTAGCTAGAATGACTACTATGAACTAAGACCGCGACGTACATACCATGATCAAATATCAGACGCGTTAAAGAGAGGTATGGTAAAAAGCATCTTGAATAAACGTGCATGTATAAAGAGGTTAATGAAAGTAGATGAAGCGAAAGTTGTTTGTCAGCATCGTCGCAAGTGGAGTACCATAGTCTCTGCCAACTCCCATGAGAGGCAGGCGTGATATTTTATGTATGTATGTAAAATTTACTTAGAGCGAGATGTACGCAGTTCTATATTGGTATGCAATTATAAGGGTTTTTTGAAATGAATAAAAATATTAAAAACCATTAAATATAAGGATTGAGTTTTTTTTATTGGAGGAGATTAGCAGACAGGCAGACAGCCCACTTGATGGAAAGTGGTTACCATCGCCTATGGATACATGCAACAGCAAAGTTGCTACAAATGCGCTGCTGCTCTCTTAAGGTAAACTGGAACCTGGTCACTAATGCTGGAACACAACTCAAGGTTATTATGACGACATACTTTAGACCAGGGGTAGTAGCCATCCAGTCGGGCAAATGCCCTACCACCAGGCTGTGGGTTGTTAAGTCGCCTCTTACGACAGGCCGCCCGGCCGCAGGAAATTGTATTCTTTCTCCACTCCTGCACGGATAAAAGTGCACGGAGTGTAGAAACATCATCCGGGAAGTACGAAAATTATCTTCTCAGAAAAAGAAGGTATAAAATACATTTCTTATTAAGAATATATTTCGTATAAACGTAAACAAACGCTGTAAAATTACTAAAATTCACACTAACTACGTTTTCCAAAACATAACGGATTTGCAACGAGTGTTGAAGAAAACCGCGTTAGTCATACACTGTGTGTATCTGTGTGCGTGTATGCGCGGGCGCATCAAAGCGAGTTGCGCGTCGTGAAAGTGCTTACACGAAGTGGAGGCGTGATCTTGGGGTGTGGTACAAGTATTGGGCGAAAGCTTTGAATTTATTTTTTAACTAGCTGATGCCCGCGACTTCGTCCGCGTGGAGCGGTTTCTTAACTATCCCACGGGAACTCTTTAATTTTTCGGGATCAAAAGTATCCTTTATGTTGACCAGGGATATAAGCTACCACCACACAAAATTTCATTTAAATCGGTCCAGTCGTTTCGGAGATTACAAACGGTACAAACAGAGAAACAAAAAATTTGAAAAATATCTAAATTAGTTCTATTTCACTTCTTACATCCCCCTGATTCGGTTTTTAGCATTTTTTTTCATTGTACAGAAATTCGACCTCTACAATTTTATTATATGTAAGTATAGATAGATTGCATGTGTTCATCAGACACGCAGCTGGCCCACCTGATGGAAAGCGATTAACATAGACTATGGATATTTGCAACACCAAAAGTGCTACAAATATGCTTCTGCTGTCTTAGTTATGGCGGCGTACTCTGGCCAGGGGTAGTAGTTATTCAGACGGGCAAATACCCCATTCCCTGACTGTGAATTAAGTAATAGAGAGCGTTAAACAGTTTGAACTGAAATCTATAATATAATAAACCTTTGAAGGAGGTGAGTGATCTTGACATTTATTTTGAAACTAGCTTCTGCCCACGACTTCGTCCGCGTGGAATTTTTTTTTAACTATCCCACGGGAACTCTTTAATTTGTCGGGATCAAAAGTATCCTATATTTTAACCAGGGATATAAGCTACCACCATACAAAATTTCATTTAAATCGATCCAGACGTTTCGGAGATTAGCTGGTACAAACAGACAGACAAACAGAGAAACAAAAAATTTGAAAACATTCTAAATTAGTTCTATTTCACTTCTTACATCCCCCCTGGCTTGGTTATTAGCATTTTTTTTCAATGTACAGAAATTTGACCTCTACAATTTTATTATATGTATAGATAGATAGACACGCTTTTGATACAGATAGACGCTCAATTTCAACTATCAGTATAAACTTAAAGAATAGATTGTCAAATCTTACTTGCACGGAATTTTTAAACCTTAGAAAGAAAATCCTACATACACATTCATCGCAGTAATTGGCAAAAATATAATTGTCATATGTTTTAATTATGTTTACTATGTATTGTTACGAGTTACAAAACTGGAATAAAAATGCCGTTGGAATTACTATAGAATTTATTAGATCTACCAACACGTATAACACAGGTACAAATATAACTGGACGCAACCAGTACAAATATAATGCACGATTCAATAACACGCGTGAAGTCCGTCACTATATAGGTTATGGAATATACACACGTCTTGCTCGTATCGTAATCGTCGCTTGACTGCCCCCTATCTCCATCCTGCCGTCATTTTATACTTCACAAATACAAGTGTGCCCGCCCGTATCGTCAACTTAATTGCCTAGAAATCGTAATCCGCACACCTGGTTAATTATGCCTGCAAACGGCCATAAACTCCTGGGCATAGGCTGTTCTCCACAATAACCAATAAATAAGTACACAAAAGAAGACAATCATAAAGGTATTACAATTGGTTCAAATGTCGACAGGTAATAGCGTGCTTCGTGGAATTTGTCTTTGTCGGGGGCTAAGTTGTAACAGTATATTTAAGGGGCGACCTATATATAGTTATAGTTCGCTATCTCGCTAGTGCATTTAAACATTAAAAAAAAAAAATTTGACACAATTTTCTTAAGCCAAATTTGTATTCAACAAATCGAGCCTTTACCTCTATTTTATCATAATCGACGTATAAACCTAATTTAATTTTTTGTTATAGGTACCTACTGTTTAAGGTACTTTAAACTATGATTTTGATTCAACACTTTCAGTTTTTGGTTTGGTTTTTGGTTTCAGTAAGTTTAACTAAAAATAAAAGTTTTAAAACAAAGCAACAGTCCATTTTTGCAACAAAAGATATATTTAGGACCAATTGTTGCTTACGATAAATTAGCGGTAAAGGCTCGAAATGTTAATAATATTTTTTTTAATTTTTTTTTATTGCAGGAGTTCAGCAGACAGGCAGACGGCCCACATGATGGAAAGCGGTTACCATCGCCTATGGACATTTGTAACACCAAAGGTGGTACTAATGCGCTGATGCTCTCTTAAGGGAAATTACCAATGTTCTATAAAAGAACCGTTATGATGCAAATAATTTTTGATTTTTTTTTTCACAAAAACAATGTTTTTCAAATGCATATGAAATCGAAATCAATTTTTTGTGAAACATTCGTAATTTTATTAAGGTTTTCGGGAATACAGATTTGTCATGAATTAAAGTAGAAGACATATTTTCAATTTATATTCTTTAAATATAGAACAAAACTATTAATAAAATAAGAAAAAGTACATTAATGTATTTCTAAACACACAAAATCTTCTGTCTTATGCCACACACTGTTCGTGTACTTATTACTTGCATAGTATTGCGCGGGTGTTGGTCTTCGGAGGTGTGCGTTGCGTGTTTCCAAACCAGTTTCATAGTATTGGATGACGTACTTCTCCAAGAGTTCAGGCGGTTTGTTCGAGTAATTATACAAATATTAATTTGATTTCCAGTAATTTTAAACTGATTTTCTAGATTATTGCAATGTATATAGTTTTTTATTGCTTGAAACAGATAAACATGCAAACGACCCACCTGATGGAAAGTGGTCACCGTCACTGATAGACGTTTGCAACATTGCCGGCCTTGAAGAAATGTTATGAGCCTTTTCTAAAACAATCCCATATCGTCTGATATCGTGGCGCAGAGGCAAAAGCTAAACTGCTAAACAACTTGGCTTGGGCTTTCCAATTTTTTTAGAGGAATGGAGAGTATACCCGTTACGTAAGTTAAAGGCAGCTTGGCGGGTTTGACACATCGGTTACTTCGATGGCGACCTTGCCATCACCCTCGGCCATAGGGCTGGAAGGCATCCTTTTTATTTTTATTGCAGGAGTTCAGCAGACAGGCCGACGGTCCACTTGATGGAAAGCGTTTACCATCGCCTATGGACATTTGCAATAAATACCAAAGGTGCTACAAATGCGTTGCTGCTCGCTTAAGGGAGACTGGAACCTGGTCACTAATGCCGGAACACAACTCAAGGTTGTTATGGCGACATACTTTAGATCAGGGTGGTCGCCATCCAGTCGGGCAATTGCCCTACCACCTGGCTGTGGGTTGTTTTGTCGCCTCTTACGACAGGCCGCCAGGCCGCAGGAAATTGTATTCTTTCTCCGTACCTGCACGAATAAGCATCCTACGCTACGTTTGTTTAGACGCGGTCTCCACTCCAGGACTCGTTTGCTCCATCGGACGTGTCTTTCTACAAATGTGGGCAGCTAACTGCCACTTTAGCTCACTAATGTGCGGTTGAAGTGTTTGACCTGATTTCCCCCACACTATTCCATCTTTGGACCACAAGGCGGTCTGGTCTACGCCATCGTTTGACAGTGGAAACGCCACCAGTGCAACGAAACGTTTCGCCTCCGCGTTCCTGCTGGGTACGGCTGAGTTATGGAATGCACTACCAGACTCCGTGTTCCCCGAAAAGTACAATCCGGATATCTTCAAGACTCGTATGAATAGGTACTAGATTGGCCTGCGAAGCCATCGCCATACGGAGAAGACTCCGGCAGCTCCAAACCCAGTTACCGGTGGGTAGTTGCCCACTGAGTTGCAGCCGGAGTAAAGAGGTAAAACCTCGAGGCCCCAACATCCTTATTATAGATAAAGAGGAACAAGATCCTGGAGAGTGTGGTACCCGCCGACCTTTTGTAAGTGACCCGTTTGACATATTAATAGTTTACAATTACGTTGGTAATACCTCTGGTATTGCAAAAGTTCTTTGATGACGGTAACCACTTTCCATAAGGTGGGTCGCAAGCCTCTTTTATACTCTAGCTATAAAAAAAAAAACACCTAAATAAATTTATGTTGTGGCCTGCAGCATCTTATATAATATATCTATGTGGCGTTTATAAAAAAAGGTTGAGTACCGCTTGTATAGATCTAGAAGTTTATGAAAGTCGAGGGCTTTGTTTATGGCAGAAAGACTAAAATTCTAGAAAGTATAATTTTCCAATTTTGAATGCTAGTTTTAAAATACAGTCTCGCCATCTATTATTTTTTCCAAGAATCACAACATCACCTACGTATTTTAAATGGATGCTAGAGTAGTATTTAGTTGACGATGCGCATAATTTACTTTTAGAAGCTTCCACTAGATGGCACTGTTAATTGTTTAAAAAAAAATTATTGCATTATTCATCTAATTAGGGTAATTAAGAGATGATATTCTTAATGCTGGATAAATATCGAAGGATATTGATTGGTTTGTTTTGCAGTTATAATTGGTCATATATTCTATACATGCTTCAAAAGGGCTGCAATAATTTTAAACATGTTATTATTGCATATGTCGAGACAGTTTGTACACGTCTTAGTATACCCCTAAACATAGATGGCGTTGTTTCTAATATAATTGCCTTATCTTAGACATAAATTTTAAACAATTGTAACACATCAAAACTTAGAGATGGCGTTGTTTTAAATCAGCTCTAAGGTGAAATAATCTCATAATTATTTTCAGACAAATTTCAACACATTTGAGATACCACCTAATAAAGATGGCGTTCTTTTTAGAAAATAAGCTTTTAATTATTGGTAGAGTAGAGTCATCCTTTGCAGTTCTGGAAGAACAATATTTTTTATATGATGTGTTTATGATGATAAAAACACAATATTTCAAATATGAGACATTTTCGATACGTGGTGCTATTCTATTTAACATAGATGGCGCTGTTTTCAATAATGTTGGATTTAACATTTCACAGACTTTCAGCTTCGATACATTATGAGCATGTATTGACAACTATTTTAAAATATTTTTTACACATTATAAACATTATACAAATGAATGTCGGTCATGTGTTAATGCCTACACTAAATATCAGTGCATGACATTTTTTCAAATGTACATAAGATAAAAAAATATTATTCAATATTATGGAAAATCCATTGCAGGTTTTGGAAAAGACGTATTCTATATATAGTGTTTGCTAACTTGCTAGCCGGGACTTTGCGCAATAATTTTGTATACCGATGTGTGAAACGTGCTAATCCTCCTACCTACCAAACTGTGGCGGGTCTACCATTAATTCTCACTGTAATGGCGAGTCACAAGCTGTACGACATTTATTATGATCTGATATGATCTATGGTTTCAAATGCTCGTTGATGTCTTTTCTTTCACTCCGTTGATTATTTTAATTATTATTTTTTGTTTATATAATTTGTTATATTTAAATAGACTACTCTATCATTTGTCATTAAAATCACGACTAAAATTATTGTATTATTGAAAAGGTCAGACTGACGCGTGATATTTCTTTTGATATAATTTTTATCTTTCCACTGATGTCTGTAAGCTGTCGAATTAGCAAATGTAGTAGTTAATGTTGTAAAACCTCATTATGCTAATATCATAGATAATATCCTATAGTATCTAATTCAAATTCAAAAGTTTTTATTCAAAATAAGTTCCACTGGAGAACACTTTTTGAAGATCATACATGTAAGTTAAATTTTTTTTATTTTTTTTCTATTCCATGTACACCGCTTCGCAACGTGTTGATGCTGTAAAGGAGAAGAAGCGGCAAGAAACTCCCCAGCAACACGTCTAGCTAAATATATTTCATATTCTATTTATATCTCAAATTCTTTTTTTTAATAAGTTTTGTTGTCTACACTTTACTACTGCTATTACTACTTTGTATTCTAATACAAATTAGTATTAAATAAATAATAAATGACGAACTGAGAGAAACGAAAGTCAAAACGTTTCATTATAAGATTTTTCCAACATTAGGAATTTTTTTCCGATTTATGATACTCCTAAATCGAATAGGTACCTAACTGTGAACAAGAACGTCTTACTAGAAAGACGACGAAAGAACAAATTAGTATTAAATAAATAATAAATGACGAACTGAGAGAAACGAAAGTCAAAACGTTTCATTATAAGATTTTTCCAACATTAGGAATTTTTTTCCGATTTATGATACTCCTAAATCGAATAGGTACCTAACTGTGAACAAGAACGTCTTACTAGAAAGACGACGAAAGAAGAAGAGAGAAGAACTAGACTGGACTTAGACTAGAAAAGAATTAGGAAAATGAAAAACAACGGAACTTCTTAACGAAAAACAGCACGTGTAAATTGAGCTATGAGCTTCGTTTCATCTAGCCGTCGTATCAGCATTCGAGAAGCTACCTTATTTAACTTAAAAGTGTAAAATAATTTTATAGTCTTTTAATATTTTAGTCAGTGATTTTTGATTAATAAAAAAGTCCAAACCATAAGGCAGAAGATCTCGATACATAAAACGCGCGTCGATACGGACGTATATACGTTCGGTACGTATGAGAGTTGAGTATATACTTTTGGTAACTTCTCGATCGCAGTTGAAACTCAACTAACTCTGTCTTAACGGGCCGGCCTTATATATTCGAAAAATAGACAAGGCACGGATACATGCACACCATTCATTAGAATTTTGGAACTGGTCAGGTTTAATCTGTAACACATGACCTTTAAGAACTTACAATGGAATTATAACAATGAAACGGTTTATGACGTCTTACTCGCAGGCGGCCATAACCCAGAGGTAATTAAAGAATGATCGCGAGCAAATGACGGTGAACAATTAAGACAATCATAAAAAGGAGTACAAATAATTTAAATTCAAAGGAGTAATAATACGTGTTGCAAAGGATTATTATCGGTTCGCAACACTATAAATAAATCTAATTTAAATATATACATGTATAGCCGCCATCTTTCGTTCTATTACGACTAGCCTCGTCGTACTTACCGCTGTATTGATATTGCTCGTCTTTACGAATCGGTTTCCTGTCGACCCTTGTACAGTTGCGGTATGAAAATGTTCGTCGCCTTAAAGTCGATTTTTGCTTGCACGGGTACAAGAAACAATACTGCCATCATTTTAATAGATAAATTGATAAAATACCAGCTGTGCCCGCGACGTCGTCCGCGTTGAATTTGTTTTTAAAACCCCCCGATTTTGAAACATTCTTCATTGGTGCTCCGCTCCTATTGGTCTTAGCGTGATGATATATAGCCTATAGCCTTCCTCGATAAATGGGCTATCTAACACTGACATAATTTTTCAAATCAGACCCGTAATTCCTGAGATTAGCGCGTTCAATCAAACAAACAAGCAAACAAACTCTTCAGCTTTATATATTAGGTATTATAAGATAAGATAGAAACGTGAAATAAGAAAATTCCAATGTTGACAATGATAGACGCTGCGATTAACAATAAGAAACAAAGAGGATATAATCACTACGCTTAACATAAATATTGAAACTAATAGATTTTCTTAGATAAGATAGAAAATCAAACAACTTTGATCTAAGTATCTTTAAACTTTATTGTCAAATAGTTTAACATTATTTTCTGAGGAACAGTCTGTTCCATGACTTAGTTTGGAAAGGTAATATGTGCTCCCGGAACATTAAATGAATTAATTTAAAAACCGGCGAACTTTTTCATACCACGATTGTACAACAACCCGTATATCTTTCCGCTGCCAATTGCCTACAAGTGCAGTGATACCGCACCGTGTGTGTTACATATTGTTACGAGTGCGGGACTCGAATTAAAAATGCCGTTGGGATTACTTTAGAATTTATTAGAACTATACAAACACGTATAACACAGGTACAAATACAACTGAACATAATCAGTTCAAACGTAATGCGTGATTCAAAAACACGCGCAAAGTCCGTCACTATATAGGTTATCGAATGTACACAAGTCTCGCCTTGATCGACGATCTCTCCATTGGGTCATTGTTTTATAATGCACCGATGCAATATGTCTACCTGCAAGCGTCGACGCAATTTCCCAGAAAACGTAATCCGCACAGCTGCGTAATTATGCCTGCGAACGGCCATAAACAAGTACAATACATAACAGGCTGTTTTCTAATTACAACTTTTAAACACAAATAAACAAAAAAAGATAGTCATAAAACAGTTTCAATAATAAATATGCTTTGTCTACAGGTATGCAGGTGGCCCAACATGCAACAATATAATATCGAAGGCCGCAAGAAGTAGACAAGCCAGATTTGCTGCAAGGCTCACGACTTGATGATCAGCACGTATAGTTAGTGAAGCCCAGAGGTACCCATCCAGGTTAGTTTTCCTTCTATCCATACCAGCAACTCTACCACCGCCATTTTGCATACGCGTTCAGTTCCTAATACTGGGCTACCGCGTTCACAGAATGTTATGATTTTTTTACATTGACGTGTACCCAAATATTTGTATGACTATATTATTATGTAATTCAAATACAGTGAAACCATTTCATTTTGTTACCATCTCATGTACAACTATTACCTGTATTCATACAAATAAAAACTCATTCATTCATTCATTCATGTGCCAAATGTTAAATCTCCAGCCAGTTCCTGAGACACTGTGACACACAAACACCTGATGGAGTAAGATTATAAGGATTGCTTTTTTACCTATTGGTAAGTGAAGAATTAATTATAAGCAAATTATTGTCTTGGAGAAATTATTAAAAAAATAATAATCAAACTTGTTTCTCTAGTTTTAACCTTTATGGCCTATTTTTTTTGTTTGTAATATTATATTGTTACAAGTCAGGTCCCAACAAAAACAAAATCCACCTGCATATCTGAAACAAAGCACATTTATTACTACCTGTCGGAATTTCAACCACTAACATTAAAATTCTTTTATGGTCGTCTTCTTTTGTTTATTTATTGGCATACGGCCTATTGTTGTATTGTAATCATTAGCCAGGTGTTACGGATTTAAAGTACAAGCTGATTCTGATGATTTAAATTTGACTTCAAAAAGTGTTCTCTAATGGAACTTATTTTGAATTTGCAATTGAGAGCATTTCTATTATCCTAGTCAGCTTCCTTCTGCGATACCTTCATGTCCGCGAAGGAGGCAATGGAGCGGGAGCAGTCCGCCACGCTCCTTTCCCTCCAGAGCCGGCGGCGACGACGGAGGGTCGTCCATGACCTCCCGCGAGCTCCCTTTCACCTCAAGGTGAGATCCGAGGTTGCCGGAGGAACCAATATGTCCGGCTGGCACATGGTGGGGCCAGCCCTGCCGTCGTCCATCCGGGCTGGAGGTGAATGCGCGAGCGAGCCCATAGCCCGGAAAAAGGACGCTCGAGGATCGGACAGGCGTTTTAGTGGGTATCCAACTGTGTCGTGGCAATAGCACTTCACACGTGAGGTGTTAGTGCCACCCCGATCTGCTGAATCTCACACACGGACCGCGACCTTTACCCCCGTGCGGCTTATGGTCCTCAAACGGATATCCCCTGAAAAAAAATTCTATTCAGGAATCGAATAGGCTGATTTTAGAATACAACACATAGCTACTCTATTACATCCACAGGATGACAGAAGGTCTTTGCTATTGAATATCGATTAAAGCCTTTTTTCTATAAATTTTCTTTCACCTGTCACTTTACTCTCTATGTGTCATTGGCAAAAATTAATGCCTATGCGTTGGCGCCACTTAGAACAAAAATAGATAGATAGATACTCTATTACAACAACAAGCTTTAGTTAGTGTAAACTTGTAAGAATCAATATGTATAATATCAATTTGTACCTATACCTATACATGATTGGAATGATTTATTTTTTATTTTTTATTGCACGAGTTCAGCAGACAGGCAGACGACCCACTTGATGGAAAGCGGTTACCATCGCCTACAGACATTTGCAACACCAAAGGTGCTACAAATGCGCTGCTGCTCTCTTAAGGGAGACTGGAACCTGATCACAAATGCCAGAACACAACTCATGGTTGTTATGGCGACATATTTTAGAATAGGGGTGGTAGCCATCCAGTCGGGCAAATGCCCTACCACCTGGATGTGGGTTGTTTAGTCGCCTCTTACGACAGGCCGCCCGGCCGCAGGAAAATTGTATTCTTTCTCCGTTTCTGCACGGATAAGACTACTGACCTGTATAAAAGCTTATAGTGTTACTTTTTTATATTTTTATACTACTACTAGGGAAAGTGTAGGGTCCCTTTTTATATATTTACTTTTTTTATCATTTACTGAATCCCGAATTTTTGTATCCGTTTTATATTTGATTTACGTCAATGTTGTTACGACTTAGACGCCGACAAAAGTGGATTCACACGTGCATACCCTAAAAACACATTTTATTACCTTCGGCATTTGGACTTCTTTTGTTTACTTTGTGTTTTAAATTTGTGATTAGAAAACAGCCCATTGTGTATTGTAATCTTTTATGGCAGTCATTAGCCAGGTGTGTCGGATTTAAAGTACAAACTGGTTCTAGGAATTTCGGTCCACGCGGCCGGGCAGACATATTGCATCTGTGCAGTATAAAGCAATGCTCCAATTGAGAGATGAGGCAGTCGGGCGACAACCACGAACGAAGCGAGACATGTGTACATAGCGGAAATATCTATTAGTGACGGCCTTTGCGCGTTTTATGGAATCGCGACCTTCTGCATTGGGTTTGGCTTTGTTGTGTTCGGTTGTATTTATACCTGTGTTATACGTGTTTGTATAGTTCTAATGAACTCTATAATAATTTCAACGCCATTTTAATTCGAGTCCTGCAACTCGTAACAATATGATCACATATCCGAATTTCATACTAAGCTCAAGTCGTTACCTACTCGCCTTCGCTGGAATATGCTCATCATGTCACTTCTGTACAATGTATTGTTTAGTCCCAACTCTCCTCCTTATCTTAAGGAACGTTTACAATTTTTCAATTTGAACCAGGAGAAATTCCTCAGGGCATCAGGGTATATGAAACTAAAACCACTCAATATAACCAAGTTTTACAATGGATCATTCAGCGTTCAAGCTGTTCAATTAGGGAACATGCTTCCACTAGAAGTGACATAAGCCCGATTAGTATCCTCCTTAAATAGACTTATTAAGGATTACTATCATAAAGTATAATGTATAAGTATGTACATATGTTTATGTTTTTAATATATATATATATATATATATATATATATATATATATATATATATATATATATACAAACATACATAACTTCACGCCAGTTCCCTTGCGGGGTAGGCACGAACAACAGAGTGCCATTTAGGCTTATTCTTACACACCTCACTTGCCTCTTTGACGTCGTCTATATAGAAGCATTATAAGGTATTGCGATCTATAAAATTTTAATTGAAGGAATAATAAATACAGTCGCAGACATCAGCTAGTCTTTTAATAATTTAAACACTGCTCACAACTCTTGTCATGCAAGCTCGTCTGTTCTTAAGGCTCCTGACATCACCTTCTGCTAGTACACGATCAATTTGATCATGGAAGGTGTGCCGTGGCCTTCCACGACTTCTGCATCCATCCACTTTTGCATTGTATATCTGTTTAGTCATTCTTTCATCATGCATTCTTTCCACATGCCCGAACCACCGGAGCATTCCTTTCCTTACCTTCACCCCTTTATATATATATATATATATATATATATATATATATATATAATATGTCGGATTCACGCCGGGAGCTAACGAATGACGCTTCGAGAATAACACAATAATAATCTAAAATATTATAATCAAAGTTTATTACACTAGAATTATCACAATTACGATATTAAATATTGCACAATAATACATAGAAATAGTAGGACAACTCCAAGAGTTGCATCCACTCTTGTCAGGTGTCGAGCAGCAATTTGCCCTTCAAGAATACTGCGATTATCAAGCAGTAATTATCGACCACATTATATTATGTGATCCTCGTCCAAGACTATTACTAATGAAGACTGTCCGTTGTAGACTGTCCGTCGTAGACTTGGTTGTAGGCTCGTAGAATGTCGGTTTAAGACTGCCCCTCCTCTTTTTTTTTTTTTTGGAGCTGGACCCAGCTGAATAGCCGCAGATGGCTGTTTCAGCGATACCGGACTTTGGGGGCTTCCCGACTCCGTGGGAGCGGAGGCGTTCAGCCCGGAAGCAGCACGCTCGAGGAGGCACCTCCTGTGAGGTTCGACCTCGGCTCGACCGCTGCGGGGGATTGACTCTATATTGAGAATTAGCCGTTAAAGGCTGAAAGAGCTAAGCCAACAGGCTGAAGTGATTATTCGGGGACCAATTATCGACTCCGCCGGCGGAGCCGATCCTAGTCTATCATTACTACAATCAAGCGGCGGAAGAAACTGTCCAGCAACACGCCTATGCTAATCAAAACTGCCCCTCCTCTGCCCGAACACCGCGTATTTAACAGGTCCTCGTAGCGCCGCTTCAGTTTGACTTCCTTCATAAAACCAACTTCCGCCATAATTATTATATTCTTCGCCATATTATTAACTTCCAACATCCGGTTACTCCATTTCCGATATCCGTTAGTTTAATAATAAATGCTTCTACATTGACATCCGGTTAAACAACTTCCCATTACTACATGAAAGAATACTCTATCCGGTTATTGACTACTTACGTCACATGGTTATTTTATATTAACAAATACGATTCCTACATATATAGGTATTACTATGCTTTGTATATTTATATGTTTTCAATTTATTTCGAGTTATGAACAACGCATAATGACATATCAACAAATAAACTACCTAAATAACAATCACATGAATAAAAAAATACAATTAAATACTAAAACTAAACTACAGTATGAAAAATAAACCTAAAATTAAAAACTAGAACTAAATAAAAAAGGAGGGCATAATCCATAATATAAATAAACCTAGCTTAAAAAAAAAAAAAAAAAAAACCAGTATCAAGGCCCGTCCAGCCCCACTAGACCACTGTCGCTGGGCATTGTACCTAGAAGGCTGGCAGCATTGCCTCGCTGGATACAGAGGCTAATCCTTTGAGCGAGGTAAGCTCCAGACTTCCGGTCTCTTGTTGTGTTGTGTGTTGTGTTGTTGTGTGTTGTGTCTCTCTATTTATATGTGTATATAAATCTATATGTATATTTATGTATGTGTATAATAATATCATTATTTTTTTTTATTAGCAACTACGGACTCTAGTTCCGTACCCTTTTTTACAATTAAATTTAAGAAGTTAGGAAGTTTTACACGCTTATTTGTTACTTTGTCTTTGTGTGTGACACTTAATGAATGCATGTTTGTGTTGTGAATAATTTATTATATTAATTTATTCTAATTTTATCACTAAATTTACTACTAATGTAGAGTGTATCTGTTACATGCTGGTGTTGTGAGGAAGTGCATGTGCAGTGTGTGCCTTATGTCTATACCTATATATATTATCCTAACTAGTGCCATTTAGTGATATTATTATGTATTTTAAACTATATTTCTGTGTAACAAAACCTTGCCCTAGCTTTTGTGCCATTTTCTCTCTCCATCCCAAGGTTGTCTGGAAGAGATCGCTGCCAGCAATAAGGCCGCCATTTGTACTTACTTCTAAGCTGTTTTGTGTATTGTTTCATAGATTTTATTGTACAATAAAGTATATTCTATCTTTTTTGAAAAACTCTATGTTATTCATTACAAACATTTATCTTATGTCTAATACAGTTCTTAATCTACGTACTTATATATGTACTATGTCTATTTATTTCTTACTAATTATATTAAGTTTGAAGGATTCTTTTTGATTTTTAAAGAAGCCTTTAAACTTCACTAACTCTCAAAACGAATGAAATTACACTTTTTGTTGCTGAAAATGCGGAATACAAATTCTTAAAATATCTTTTTATTTTTAAGATACATGTAAGCAATATCAGTACGTCGCTATTTCTTCAAATAATTTTTCTTTTTTTTAATTTTTTTCACTCAATGTTTAACAATAGGAAGAAAAGTTTTATTATCAACCTGTAAAAATGTTTATTATATTATCATTTTTTGTTTCTGCATGGCTAACATAAGTAAAACAGCTTTTTCAGTTGAAACTTCAAAAAAGCTGAAAGCTACTAGCTATGAAGGGGCCATTCGAAGGGGCGGCGCCAAACCCAGCCCCTTCGGCCAAGCGCGAATAGCGCCAGGCGGGCCAGTTGCCCGCCTCGCTTGACGGCTTCAGTCTCGATCGGCCGGTCGTCGGCGTTATACGTGTCGATTAAAACAATCAACGTTTAAAAGTAATTTAAAATACGCGTGTTTGTGTGTTTTTTGTGTGTGTCATGCATGGAGACACCGGTGCCCTCTAGGTCATGTCTCGAAGGAAGCAAAGCAACCCTAAACCGTTGAAACGTAAGCCGCAGTTGTTTTTAACTTTTTGTTTTGTTTTGTTTTGAGCCTATAATTGTTCTGTGTGGAACTGTTTTGTATGTAAAATAACAAATATAGGTTTAATTTCGGAACTGTTGTTATATAATTTATATATTTTAATTAGTTAAATGCATTATTGTTTTTCCTCATGCTTCTATGTATATATTTTATCTTGTATGAAAATGAAAGCGTGTCTTCAATCATGTATGTAATCATATTAGTGTTTCGTCCCAGTTGCGTCATGGGTTTTCAGAACTCGGGTTCAGTTTGTGTGCTTTAAAAAAAATATAATTTTGTATATGTAATTTGAAATATTAAAATACAATACTAATAGCATATAGCTATAAAGTATGTAGTCCTATGTTCAAATCAACTCTAGAGCTCTAGGTAAAGCAGTGATCGTCAAACTTTTCGTCGCATAAGACCACATGCTCAATTTCCCTTTTTGCAGTCGAGCTCCTTTCCTAATCTTATTATGTTGGAAATAAATCAAATAGCCGACATAGAGTTTGATATTGCCTTTGATATAGATTAAGTGGACTTCAGAAAATAATCGGTAGAATCTTTGTGACTTAATTTTATTTATTGATATTTGATGCGCCATTAAATTGCAAAAATTATAAGTTGCAGCAGACCCGGGAGCCAATGTAAACTCTTTGGGAACCGTTGACTATTTGAGAAAATAATACAGTATAATAGAATTCAGGTCTATCACTATGTGTAGTTGCCATAATTCATGTCTGACACCTAAACTAGTGAAGTGGTCGAAAATTATTCAAAACTGCTATAATGTAGAAGTAAACATTCGACCTACAAAGTTGTCGTAATACAGTTACCACCACATAGATTTAAAATCAAATGAGTGTGATACATTGATTGTAAAAGTAATAAAAACCGTAATACTTTTGTAATTGACAACGGCGCTACGAAACGATAAGATTATATTGTAATCTTCATTATTTTTTTTGTAATATTAAGTGGATTACGAAACTTTAAAGAGTAGTTACACGTATTTTTGCAAATTTAATACACTTATGTAATACAATATCGTGACAATATTTTGAAAACAAAAGAATGGGATGTTTAACAAATGCATTTTATTACATGTAAAACTTTAAATATAATATTTTATAGAACATTTAATTTTATTTAAAAATAAACTGAGTTATAAATAAATTAAACTATAAATAAACTATATACTAAAATGAAACTATAAAATCTAGTACCAAACAGATAGTGGGATTATTTGCATAATTAAATGTGACTAATAATGCTTAAATGGCTTATATATATTTAAATTTATGTCGTGATTTTAATCAGTATTTAAGTTTTTAATAATAAAAAAATAATTAAAAAATGATGCAGAATTGTAAAAATCTATCTGTTTTCATTAAATATGTAAAATTATACTTAAGATTTACTTAGATTGTATTCAGAACATGAAAAATATTTATGTATGATTTGAAATGTTTGAGAGAATTAATATATCAAATTAAATAAAACAACATATTCACTGATTTGCAGATTCACTTGTGACAATAAATTACGGCATTTTTATCCCGAAAAAGAAATAATATGTTAGTCCGGTTTAGATTAAAAGCTCTGAGTAATAACAAAATCACACTAGGAATTATATGACCATTTTCATTTGTGATTATTCGATAGGAAAATTCAACATGATATATCAAGAAATTTAATATTTTGACATTTCCAAAATTGGAAAAACTCCTAAATGATTTCCTGGAACCATTTATTGTGGCAAATTAACAGGAAAAACTTAATTAATTTTTCTGTTTAATATATATACTTCATTTCATATATTCCATTATATATTCGGCCTCTAATCTTCAATGAAATAGCTGTTCAAGACGCATACTTAAATATGTATATTATTTGCTACTGCAGTTTGTTAATAAAATATAAATTGTTTACATCTCTGTGATACTAGACATGAACTTTACACACATCTGTAACCAAGCATCAAGGCACAAAAGTAAAGATTAAATGAAAAAATAAATAAAATGGCCACAGCAAGATCGAACCAAAGTGGTTTGGGTTCGTTAAACCATTATCAGTATATTAATGTATTCTTTGATTGTTTACTTATCATTCTCGCTTGATAACTCAAAGTAGTCTGTTAATTATAGTAGTTGGAAATTTACTTTACGCTTAAGGATGTTCGGATTGATAACATTGAGTTCAATCTTAAAAGCATCTATCATGTAAAATCCTCATCCAAAAAAAGGCAATTAGTCTTGGGTCAAAGTGTTCTTAGATGAATGTTATATAATTAAAAAGTCGTGCCGGACACTAATTACGACATCTATTCGTAAATACTATTTATTGTTGTTAGATATACTCTTAATTCTTGACATACCATTGAGGGATTATTTACAGTACGAAATATAAAAAGGCATTGAACGTTGTGTTTATCCCAATTTTTCGAGTGAAAAACTGCAGCTTTTTAATCAGCTCATTCTATACCTAAACAAAGGTCCCTCAGACATAGTGTGTCAAACTTTTTTATGGTAGGTCCCCTTATCGAGAAGTGAACACTCGTTTATTATTAATAAACACTTGATTATTTGCTTTAGAATGCTATTTATTTGTCATTAAAAAATTGTACGAATAGATTTTTTATTAAATTTATCTACATCATATGATGTTTAATGTAAATACCAATGGTAAATGAATTTTATATACCTATTATTAATAAATTTATATATTAGAAAAATTCTATCCAAATTAAATTATAATTCAAATACATTACGAAATAAAATTTATGTTGTTTATATATAAATATTATCTAATAGATAGCTTAATTAAAGAAAAATGGTATGTAGTATTTAGTTTATTTCTTACATTGAAACTGTTACTATTTTTTGTTTGATTTAATCATAAGAAAAGCAAAAAGATACAATATATGTTGTATACATAAGTTTTAACTATACTCTATGTTATTAATATGGTATCCGACAGCACTTTTCACATTTTATTTAAGGATTTATGTTATATAATCATTATTTATTTTCTTTTACTGCCACCGGTGCAACTTATAAGTTGTAAAATAAATAATAAAATATACAATAAATATAGAATTAAGTTGGAGATGACATACTTAAAAGTTTAACTACATTATGGCCATAGAAAATATGCCAATTTCATTGAAGTGTTTATTGTACGAACCTAGCATTCGATGAAGAGGTGCGCGTAGTCCAGTATTAGTACGACAATTACTTAAGGCAAATAAGTGACATTAACGCACCTCCTGTTTTATAGTTTGAGGTACCAGTGGCGTGGATTTCACACCACTCGATTCCTCATACCTTACCTTTAAGAACCTAGCGACTAGCAACAAAAAGGTCGAATGAGCCATGAATTTATTGGCGTTTACGTTTTTGTATTTGTGAATTTATATTATTACTGTACTACTATCTCCTACGCTCGGTGATCTTCCACACGTGTTGGATGAAATAGCAGCTCATAACCCGATCGGGCACCGGCTTTTGTTACAAAATATGCGGTAAGATTGCAAAATTAAAAATTCAAATTGTAATAAGAAAACACATTGCGAGTTAGGCATTTTTTCAACAGCGGTGTAATCGGCACTTGCCGTATGATAGATTTTTTTTTAAGGCGGAGGAAATGCTGTTTACGCACAATACTGGGTCCTTTGCAAGGGATTAGACCGTTATCTCATATGGAGGCATTCCATTAAAGGCAATCCAAATATAATCGATCAGCTTGTGTGGAGACACCGAGAAGTTGCACGGGCAACAACCACTACCTACTAAAACCAGCCTCTTCCCATGTGCCCCGCGCTTTTTGTAGGAAAGGCTGAGACTTAGAACATAGTTACGCCCAGTCTGATCCAGCGCAAAAAGTGCCTGAATGTGCCCCGGGAATCAGAACACTTTCACTTCGTCGACGGGGGTGATGAATCCTTTGCTCCCTTGATAGCTAAAGACCCCCCGAAGCGGTATTATTGCCGTATGATAGATACGTTATGTTTTTTCAACTGGCTTCCCTAGCCGAATTTCCACCCTGCGCCACTGCTAGGTACAGTATAGCAAATGCGTCTCACAAGATATACTACAACCATTGTTTTATTGTGACCTAATATTTAGTTGACCACCGCTAGAATAATTTAATTTGTTATTGAGAGGAGAGAAATGGCTATGTATAACATTATAAAATTGTAAAAGTGTAGTCTTTTGTTTTTTAGATTTTTGTGTTTGTCTGTTCAGGATTCACGCATAAACTACTCGGTCAATTTCGATGTTCTCGGACTTAAAATCTACAGTACTTATATCCCTGGAATCCCGTAGGAATTCTCCTGGAAGCGGTTTAAATTGTCCAGGTTGAAAAATTCTGATTCAGATCCAATATTTACACTCATCAATTTTAAAATTTTCTATCATAATATCATCTTTTATTCGTGCAGGAACGGAGAAAAAATACAATTTCCTGCGGCCAGGCGGGCTGTCGTAAGAGGCGACAAAACAACCCACAGCCAGGTGGTAGGGCATTTGCCCGACTGGATGGCTACCACCCCTGGTCTAAAGTATGTCGCCATAGCAATCTTGAATTGTGTTCCGGCATTATTGGCCAAGTTCTAGTCTCTCTTAAGAGAGCAGCAGCGCATTTGTAGCATCTTTGGTGGTGCAAATGTCCATAGGCGATAGTAACTGCTTTCCATCAAGTAGGCCGTCTGCCTGTCTGCTGAACTGGTGCAATAAAAAAAAAATCATAAAATCAGTCATCTTTGTTACCCGTTAACTGCGTACGAAGTCGCAGGCGAATCCCAGTAAATTGTATAAATCATTATGATTCAAAGTTCCATCATATAAATGACTGTAATTACATTCCTTTGTTTCCAGAGTAAAATTATGACAGTATTATCTAGTAATAATATAATAATAAAAGCGATGATCAAATCTTGTTTTCTTTTACCTTTTGATAGCGGGTCACAAGAGTCTGATATAGTATCGTTAACTCTATGCGATAAAATTACACTTTGCAACATTTATAACTTAGGTATTTCGTCACCTTCGTACTTGGTTTTAAGTACGTGAGATAATTTATTCGACTTTCTCCACAGGTGACTCTATTTTGTATATAAACACATTGTTGTATGATTAAAAATATTATCTAACTAAATGTTGTTAATAATAATTGTTACTTATGTTTTTATTTACAGATAAAAGTTAATTTTGAAACATAGGTTCTCAAACTGTTACGTGTTACTGCCCGATTCCGGTTAGTATTTTATTGAAAGGTAATATATTTGATTCAAAATATCTTAATTGCCACACATGTAACTAAATTAAAAATCTTAATTACCACACATGTAACTAAGAGATTACATTTCTTTTAGTTTCATGACTGTAAACGCTTATTCATAAAGTATTGATTATTTAAGTTAATAAAAGGGAAGATACTTACTTTCGAAATCTTAAAAAGTGCTTAACCCCTCACTGAATTTTGAATTGTTATAAAAAAGGAAATTTTGAAAAAAATTTAAAGAAAATTTAAAACGAAAATTGATATGAGTAGGATCAGTTGGGTAGTTTTTGGAAAGTCAGATATTTTAAATTAAATTCTTCATAGGGTTCCGGGAGCTATTTCTACAAAAACGACAGCCTTGAATCATCGCCATAGATGTCTGTCCGTATGTGTGAATATCTCAGTTAATTTTATAGGAAACTACTGGATGTGCATGGATGAAATTTGACAGAAAGGTATAGTCTATTTAGCACTACAAAGTTATAGAAATCGCGATAAATGGTTTTTTTATTACTGGAGTTCAGCAGACAGGCAGACGGTCCACTTGATGGAAAGCGGTTACCGTCGCCTATGGACATTTGCAACACCAGAGGTGCTACAAATACGCTCCTGCTCTCTTAAGGGAGACTGGAACCTGGTCACTAATGCCGGAACATAACTCAAGGTTATTATGGCGACATACTTTAGACCAAGAGTTGTAGCCATCCAGTCGAGCAAAGTAAAGAATAGGCGTGGTAGTTATTTATACATGTAACTCGTTTTCTTTCACCTCTCCAATTATTTTGGGTCGGCACAATATGGCAGGATAAGACATACAGTACGGTTCAAAGTACAGCGTTTTGCTGACCCTGCGGGCTACTTTAGACTACCTTAGTATTATTATAAATAACGCTCACAAATACTTAGTGATCGAGTTGCTATTATATCGCTACAAGTTGCTACTGAGCTACAAACAGCCACGAGTCGTTATTAACTGAGTTGAACTCAGGGATCAGTATCCAAGCTCAGTTACTACGAGAAGAAACCCCTGTAAGCAACAAGGTATATTTTCTTCATCATACTACAGGAAAACACCAGCATCCCACCAAATACTGCCAGCATCCACCACTACAAGTAAGACGCCTGTCCCTATTAACACAGTCAGATCTGCAAATCAGCAACTTTACAGGAGAGCGCTCTGAACTTTGAATTGCTTATATTTTTTTTACTACAAGAATTAAATTTTCAAAAAAAATATTATATATTAATATATGTTTGAGAGCTTATTTGCAATGCAATTAAATAACATTTTTACTTATCTAAATGTTTGAAAAGCTAGTAATGGCTTTGTTATCCGTACATGGGTCATCATGATTTGTCGGATCTGTCACATCCAACAAAGTTACATGGACAAACATATTTATTCTTTGTAAGAAGTGCCACTTACAACTTTGTTATTAGTAAATCCTGTTTAAGTTTATGTCGTATTTAAATTGATATTATAAATTAAATCCAATTTTTAATAAATTTGTTTCACAAATAGCAGATAATCAAACATAATTGACAATTTAGGGACAAAATGAAAACAATCTTTGCCATAAAATTTGTTAAAATCATTAATTATAAAGTCTACCTGTATGAATGGCACTTAATAATCACATTTCAGGTTTCATTAGCTTAGATATTCAGTCTTAGTAATTTCTTTCTTACAAAAATTTACCCCGCATACCCCCCTCGCGCCCCGCTAATAACGTCGGGAGTTAACATTCGTCATTGTTAATGGGGGATGGTGGCATATATGAATGTCATTAATGTGACTATTTTAAAAACTATGAGGAAAAATTACCTTTTTGTTGCTGTTATTAAAAAACAATGCTTTTTTAGGGTCATTAGTGAAATAAAATCAAAATGTCGAAAATTGCATATCCTACATTGTTAATAGGGACAGGCGAAGAGCGAGTATAGAAAATTTACACATACCTACTTATAGGAGTATTCCTATATTCTGACATATGTCATCTGTCAGAGCACAAATCATCATGTCATACATCGCTATACATTTAGCTAAGGGTAGATCTGTTTTCAATAGACACAGTCGTATGGAAAATCGTTAGTCAGAATTTGAAAAAGCATAATTATATATCTCTTTATTATTTTTTAACGAAGTCAATGGCTGATGTGACATTAGCTCCTAAAGTCGTTGAAATTGTTTCCTCCCTCTAGCTTTTAAGGTGGGTGAAATTTTCAGAAAAATTCAAGGAGTTAAATTTATCCTTCGCATTCCTGTTATTTGCGCTCTAGTAATAATCTCTCCTTAATGACATCTGTACACACTTCTTCCTTCGTTGATAAATCTTTCAGGGTACAGGCTGTCTGGCTGTATCAGACAAGCTAAATCAATATTGTCTTTTAAACTGATGGTTACTAAATATCTTTGGTCTTCACAAGTCTCTTTTTACCACCGCACCGCACGCCATCGGCTGGGAGTTCATCCCCACTACCTTGAGCCGCTTCGCTCTTGTACGCAACGGTTCTCTAGAACGTTTCTCTCGCGTACCGTGGGGATTTGGAATGGGCTCCCAGCCGAGGTTTTCCCACAGCGCTACAATATGGGGTTTTTTAAAAAGGGTGTCATAAAATTTCTTCGAGGCCGGCAGCGCGTTGGTGACACCTCTGGTGTTGCAAACGTCTATAGGCGAGGGTAACCGCTTTCCATCAGGTGGGCCGTCTGCCTGTCTGCTGTACTCCAGCGATAAAAAAAAAGTCTAAAATATGCTGCTGATTCTATGTATAGTATGATATATCCTATTTTTATACGCTTTTTATTAGCTTCATACGTATGTTAGTATGTATGTATGTTAGTATGTAACGGAATCTTCCAAGTTAAATTTGATCGACTTCCCGTTTTCCGACTGAGCTGAAATTTTGCACGTATGTGTATATCTGCTGATCTGATGATGGAGTCGGAAGGTGACCATATGAACTCTTGTACTAAACAAGATAGTCCGTCGTGTTTGGGCTCGTTTTACTTGTCTTGGCTAGCACTCTACTGCTACATGATATTCAGGATCTCAACAGCTTGTATTTAAAAATCTTATTTTTAGATAACGTTCCATTTTATCATAAGAGTGTATTTAATTCTTTTTTCAAAGTTTCCACGGAGAAGGGAATTAAATCACTAAATAATCACTAAAAAATGAAAAATAAATAATGGTTTAAAAAAATCTAAAAAAATACGCTTTTATAGAGAATCCAACTAAAAAATAGAAAATAAATTTTAATAAATTTGAATTAAAAATAGTGAAAGAAAAAATGATTTTATTGTAAAAAAAGCGTGGGGTGCATGGTATCAATAGTTATAAATATTTTATGAACATCCTGAAAAGCACCCCACGCTTTTTTTACAATAAAATCATTTTTTCTTTCACTATTTTTAATTCAAATTTATTAAAATTTATTTTCTATTTTTTAGTTGGATTTTCTATAAAAGCGTATTTTTTTTAGTTTTTTTAAAACTATTATTTTGTATAGTATATTATTATTTATTTTATTTACTTTCACTTATTCTTGGAATGTTTCATATTATTTATTGCCTTCACTGCCACGGTTGTCTTAATATTTCCCTTAGTTCAGGGGGTTGCCTGAAAGAGATCGCTCTAAGCGATGAGGCAGCCCTTTGCTCAACATTTACTGTACCTAGTAGTTTTGATTTTTGGTAAACAATAAAGAGAGTTGGTCTGAAAGAGAGTGTCGGGGTGAAGGTAAGGAAAGGAATGCTCCGGTGGTTCGGGCATGTGGAAAGAATGCATGATGAAAGAATGAATAAACAGATATACAATGCAAAAGTGGATGGATGCAGAAGTCGTGGAAGGCCACGACACACCTTCCATGATCAAATTGATCGTGTACTAGCAGAAGGTGATGTCAGGAGCCTTAAGAACAGACGAGCGTGAATGACAAGAGTTATGAATGTCAAAGAAGCAAGTGAGGTGTGTAAGAATAAGCCTAAATGGCGCTCTGTTGTTCGTGTCTACCCCACAAGGGAACTGGCGTGAAGTTATGTATGTATCTATCTATATAAATTAATTAACAAAAAATTTCGTGTTTGAATATAGAAACGTAGATAAAACTCAGAATACATATTTTAAAATGTTCATAATTAGCACTATAAAAATGTCAACTGTGTTACTAAAATATTGTCAATAATAGAGCTTAAATAATACTTTTAACGAAAATCGTGTTGAACAATATCCATTGAGTAATTTTTATAAATATGAGCTATTTTCAATTAAATCGTTTTTTGATTTCGTAGCCAAACAACGGAAACTGTCAACGCTTCTCTCCTCTACGGAACCCGCTCTACTTTGTGGACTGCACACACTTGCCCGATTTTTGTTATAAAACATCCGCCTCATTCATCTCATAAGATAATAAATACAATCGAGCACAAAATTTACTAAACGAAACGTTTTCAAAGCAATATAAATCCGTCTTTCGGTATCCATACAAAAGTCTTGTGTATTTCTCACATATAAAACATACAAGGTACATTCGTTTACATAAGTTGTAGACATTGCACCTGATTTCGTCAGGGTTGTCATAAATCTTTTCTATTCTTAGGGTCTTATTCATAATGAGTTAGAGTGAGTTTGTAGGCTTCTCTATTGTTCTTAAAGAAGCCTACAATGTTATTTTAAGTCAATATTGTTTCGAGTTACAAGACTCGAATTAAAATGCCGTTGGAATTTCTATTGAATTTATTAGAACTATACAAACACGTACAACACAGGTACAAATATAACTGAACACAAACAGTACAAACGTAATGCATGATTAAATAACACGCGCAAAGTCCGTCACTATATCGATTATCGAATGTACACACGTCTTGCCTCGCTTGCGATTATCGCTTGACTGCCGATCTCTCCATTCGGCCATTGCTTTATACTGCACTGAATTTCTTAGAACCAGTTCGACATACCTGGCTAATGACTGCCATAAAAGATTACAATACACAATGGGCTGTTTTTCTCATTACAAATTTTAAACACAAAGCAAACAAAAGAAGTCCAAATGCGGAAATCTAATAAAGTGCGTGTTTTATTGTAGGCCGGTGTGCATCCACTTTTGTCGGCGTGTAACAATATGAATAAAACCGTCAGAATTTGATCTCTAATTATAATAAAATATTTGTTTTGATTTATTTACGGTTAGGTCTCAGATAAATAATTGTTCATATGACCTTATAATTATTTGTTAGATATGACTTTTAATTACTAGACACCAAATTTAGAACTTACTCCTAAATTTATTTACTAGGACATATTGATATATATTTTTGTACGTTATTTGATGTTTAATTCAAATAAGTTATATTACTCAAATAATACAAAATAAATATATTTTTTTAATTTAAATATTAAAATTAATTCAATAATTAAAATTTATTCAATTAATAACAATATAATAATATGTTAATAAACTTCAGCTGAGTAAAAACCAATTCTATTGTACCACGTAAATCAGACAACCCTGCAGGTTACATTATGCAAGCGGCGTAATCAAAGGGTTATTGTGGACGCAAATGATGCGCTCGCGCAGCTCAGCCATCGAGGCGCCATTGTCAATACATACAAGAGAAATATAATTTAGTCTGTCACCACTTATTTAAATTTCCGTGTTACATTATTTACTTATTAAGCTAGAAAAGTTAATGGTTTTATTATATTAATACTCTTGTATTGCCTGAAGTAGGCAAAGGGCCAGATGTTTTGTTTATTGATCTGATAGAAAGTGTTTCCCGCGGCTTATGGATATTCGCAAGATATGGGCGTCTCCAACATGAACTTGAAGAAATCTATGAATATGATATCCTTCTTAAACAGACCTATGGTGAGGCGTAGGGTAAAGAAAATGTTTCGGCTTTGTATGTATACGGAAGATGCTAAGTATAGAACGGTTGCGTAGGTGAACGAAGTCGATCAAGAAAATGAGGTTAATTAAATTAAAATGAGGTTAAAATCACCACCGCTGGTGGTGAAATTCAGAAGTTAGCATATATTCAGATGGAAGAATACGCACATCGATTTAATGATTTGCAGACTCTTCGAAGGCTAAGCAATACTAAACCAACTGTTATTATGAGATTGTTGACCATTTAAACGAAGCGTCGTTTGGTGGATTTAAAAAGGTCAGTCATGTGAGCAGAGCTACTACTGTACTTGCTTGCTAGCTTGATTTGTACTGTCGTGGTATGAAAATGTTCGCCAATTTTCAAATTGATTCATTTAACCTTTTCAAACTAAATCACAGAACATACCGTTCCATAGAAAATTACGTTTGACTATTTGACAATAAAGTTTAAAATTACTTAGATAAAAGTTGTTTGATTTTCTAACTTGTCTAAAAAGATTGATTAGAGATGTAAAACCTTTTTATTGGTTTTAATATTTACGTTAAGCGTAATGATTAACTCTTTGTTTCTGATGATTAAAACTATTGTTAATCTCAGTGTCTGTCATTGTCAACATTGCAATTTTCTTGTTTCACGTTTCTATATTTTATAAACGTAACATTTATTAAAATGTTGGCAGTATTGTTTCTTATACTCTATCAAGCAAAAGTCGACTTTAAGCTGACGAACATTTTCATTCCGCGACTGTACTTTAATAAGTTCACAACAAACGCAAGTCGTTTAAAGTCAATTTATAAGCTCTACTCTATAATCTCATAAAATACTGTTTTTTGTAAATTTTGTCTGAACGCCAGTCTGAAAGTTTGTCTTGAATGGACTACGAAACAACTCAACAGATTTTCATATTTTTTTAAGGGTTTAAATAGTAATTTCATCTTGAATTTACGTGTGTCTTTTTTTAGATATTTTTCAGGGTTTAAAAGATTTGAATATAAAGCCAGTGAACAACGTCGCTGCTTGATCTAGTAATAATAAAATTCTCTAAGGAATAAAAGTCGCAATTATGTATGTACTTTTGCTCGGTGCTGTTGATAATGCTTCCAATAACATGCTAGTTAATATATAAAATTATGAATCATCTTCATAAATTACAAAATACGTCATTTAAGATTGCAATTTTAATTACAATATTTTCCTGGATTTTTCTATTACACCACAGAGTTGTTTTGACATAGAAAAGCGTCTACAGACTTGTCATTTTCTTTGTGTTATTCTATTTTGCCTTCGCTTTCTATTCCTATTATTTAGGTTTCGATAATTATTTGGGCAATAACGGAACCCGTACATAATCGGCATGTACTTCCGTCCGCATGTCTGTCTTTGGATATCGCCGTCATTTTACTCAGAAACTACTTGGTCTATTTTGATAGGAAGGTGCAATTTGTATCGCGCTATGTGGTTATGAATTCAAATAAAAAAAATAGGGATGAGACTGGGACCCTTTTTTTATTGCTGCAGATCAGCAGACAGGCAGACGGCCCACTTGATGGAAAGCGGTTACCATCGCCTATGGACATTTGCAACACCAAAGTTTACTACAAATGCGCTGCTGCTCTCTTAAGGGAGACTGGAACCTGGCCACTAATGCCGGAACACAACTCAAAGTTGTTATGGCGGCATGCTCTAGACCAGGGGTGGTAGCCATCCAGTCGGGCAAATGCCCTACCACCTGGCCCTTTCGTTGTGTAGTGGTAAGCGCTAACCCAGTTCTCCTTCACAAACTCTTAGACTCATTTATTCATATCAGAGTTGTTACACGTCGAGGATTTGTATGTATTATTAATTTATTTATTAACAGACGAGCGTGCGTGACAAGAGTTACTTCACGCCAGTTCCCTTGCGGGGTAGGCACGAAGAACAGAGCGCCATTTAGGCTTATTCTTCCACACCTCACTTGCTTCTTTGACATTCATAACTCTTGTAATGCACGCTCGTCTGTTCTTAAGGCTCCTGACATCACCTTGAAAATACATATAACATAATCTAAATACATCTTTTAAAAACTAAAATAAACTAAGTTATAAAGTACAAGCGATTATAGACTAACAAATCGCTGCCTGTTGGGAGCGTGCCCAGAAGGCTGGCTGCATTGCCGCGCTGTATGGCGATGCTTATTTGTTGGGCGACATATGAGCCAGCCTTCTGATCACGAGTGGCATCAAAGAGTTTCTTGCAAATCGTAATAAAGTAGAATAGAATAACGTTTATTGTATAAACTATCACAAACATAACAGAAAACAGAGAAGGTGTTGAGTTCTTTGTTGGGACGACAGTTTGTCCTTTCGGACATACAATACAGGCAATGTGCAATGGTACCCGGCCATTATAACATTAATTAATCAGTTAGTTTATCTGTGCAGGAACGGAGAAAGAATACAATTTCCTGCGGCCGGGCGGATTGTCGTAAGAGGCGACAAAACAACCAACAGCAAGGTGGTAGGGCATTTGCCCGACTGGATGGCTACTACCCCTGGTCTAAAGTATGTCGCCATAACAACCTTGAGTTGTGTTCCGGCATTAGTGACCAGGTTCCAGTCGCCCTTAAGAGAGCAGCAGCGCATTTGTAGCACTTTGGTGTTGCAAATGTCCATAGGCGATGGTAACCGCTATCCATCAAGTGGGCCGTTTGCCTGTCTGCTGATCTCCTGCATTAAAAAAATAAATAAAATTTTATTTATTTAGTTTACTCAATTAAATATTACATAAGTGGAATTAGTTTTATTAACAAAATTTGGTCGTTTTGGTCTTACGCCAAAAGGCAGGTTTGTACTGAAAATCAGCGTTGTGTCGGATATAATTCCGGCACAGCTATATGCTGAGTGCAAAGCTTGTTTGTTTGCTGAAAACGCGGCGTACAAAATCTCAAAATATGCTCTGTATAGTATAATAGTGTATAAAAATGTAATACGTCGCTATTTCTTGAAATAAAGTTTACTTTCTTTCATTGGTGGCACCTTGCATGTACACCGATCCAGGCCCGCCGGAATCGTTCCCCTCGGGCTTTATATTACCCGTTGCCCGTTCTCAATTAGTGCTTTGTGTCGCCCTATGGTGGGCATCATTAAATTCATCCCCCTCTCATGGCAACAGTCCAGCCGAGGTAAAACTCCTTAGGGAGCTCCCTCGAGCGCCTTCGCTTGGCGAAGGCACTCGCCCCAAAAACCCCGGTAAAGTTGTAAGGTCTTCGGACCAACAACATAAAGTCAAGTCCAATAAAAAAATAAAACCTTGCGTGTTGTGAATGTCCATTGGGTGACGGTAACCAATTTCCACCAGGCCGTCACCCTGTCTGCTGAATTCCAGGAATGAATAAATACAGCAATAATCATTTAAACTCTATTGGTCCCTGTTCAATGACAGGAGTACAGTCTATGATTTTACGTCATCCAGGCGTTGCAATTACGAATGCTTAGACATTTTCCTCGTTCTAACGATATATAAAATTATTGGATTTCCAAGAATCCAATAAATATTGGACCACATGTAGAAACGTTGAAATTAAAGTTGTTATTTGGGTATCAATTATCCTGTTTAGGCATACAAGTTTTTGAAACTCTTTACCTGTTATATATCCTTTATGGGATCTGACCAATACTTGATTGAATTAGATGGTACTGTAATTGAAAAATTTATATTATAACTAGCTGCCCCGGCAGACGTTGTTTTGCCCTGAAGAAATAAAATAAATAAATACATTTTTATTTTCTTGGTCTTTTAACAAAATAATATGTAATATTGTGGATTTAGCAGAACTAGTAGTCGCCCGTGGTCGAAATTCGACCATAATAATTAATTTCAATTATATGTCTGAACATTATTTAGGTCCTGTTGTCAACGACTATACTTCTATAATCACAGATTTCGCCAAGGCTACACGGTTAATTTGATTTTAATAATAAACAAAAGAGTATATATGCGCGTGTGTGTGTCAAACACATAGTAGTGTGTGTAATGTTTTTTTTATTGATTTAATGTATTTTTTATGCACAATTTTAATAAAACATTAGCATTCTGCAGTCTTCTATATAAACTACTAGCTGTCCCGGAAGACGTTGTTCTGCCCTGAAGAAATTAAATTTAGAACCCGATTCCAGCGCCACCTACCGGGTCCAAATGTAAGCTATCCTATCTTTCAAGTCAGATCAAACTGCACACGGTCTGCAAATTTGATTAAAATAAGTCAAGTATTTTCTTTCTAAACCAGCTGCCAGACCTCGAGACACTGTGAGCTCTTTCTGCGTACAACGGAACACAAACCAACTTGACTGATAATTACTTTTATTTTTCCTTCCACCCATTTTAATCTTATATAAAATTATTAGAGCTAGGCATGTTTGCTGAAGAGTTTCTTGCGCCGCTTCTTCTCTTCAAGCCATAACATGTTGCGAAGCGGTAGTAAATTAGATTAGGCTCCCATAGAGTAAATAATAACTATAAACAAAATTAAAATTAAATAATTAAAATTAACAAGTTGGCGGTAGGCTAAATAAAACATTAACAATATTCGTTGACACTTAACATCTTTGTCTTCCGTGATCACGGCCACTGAAAAGTGGCCGAAACGTCGGAAAAACCAAAATCAAATAAAATTGCCGCGTTTAAAACCGTTAAAACGTAGTTTTATTATAGGTCAAGTAGTTTAGGAGTCCATCGCCGACAAACAACGTGAGACGTAATTTATATATATTAATATGTACTAGGTGACTTGGTAAATATTGTTCAGCCATAAAAAAATACGCCATAACGTCGTGAGCCATTCGCAGTCCATTGCTAGACGTAGGCCTTCCCAAGACGGGCCTCCGACACTACGTTTACCGAGACGCGGTCTCCACTCCAGGATTCATCTGCTCCATCGGCCATCGGTCCTGCGGCAGACGTGACTGGCCCACTGCTACTTCAACTTGCTAATTTTGCGAGCTATGTCGGTTACCTTGGTTCTCTTATATCCTCATTTCTAATTTTATCCATAAGAGAAACACCCAACATAGCTCGCTTCATAGCCCTAAAAAATTACACCATAGCAGGCTGAAAAATGCTTTACGATCTATTCTCATACCTAGTATACAACAAAAATTCATTAAAATGGGTCAAGCCGTTTCGGAGTAATTCGATCTCAAAGGGGCTATCTATAAATTAGTCTAACGTTAAGGAGGGTGAGGTCGATGAAGTGTGATGTTGACGTCCCACAAGGGGTGGGAGGGGTGCTAAATTTCGTGACGTCACATTTCAAATTCTAGTATATTTAAGCTAATTAGGGAATTACTGGTTTAATTTAATAATTTCTTATCGTGTCCCGGTGCATTTTTTACGTCTGTACCTATGTTACTTTTAGGTAATCAATAAGTTATTCATGAAAAGGCTTGCTGATGATAATTTTAATTATTTATTTATTCAAATTTTTTTTTCATGTTTAATAGAAATATGTTATCCAATATGCGTGGTTACAACACGCACTTTGTCTATATTAGTACTTTTTCTAATAAGTCTAAAATTCGCCTAAAAGTCGCAAGGCGACTGTCTTTAGTAGAAAAAGTCAAATGCGCAATATTTCATAAATGTGTCTGGATTAGTAATAATATAATGTTATTGTGAATCTGATAATGAAGATATCATTATCAGGTTATCAATTAGATATATGAGGCGTTAACAAGGGCGCGTCGGTCCATCCAAGCCGTAGGGTTTCGCACTATTGCACTACATAACTCTATAAAAGTGAAAATCCAAATTAACTCGCATGTACTAATTATATCGTTCAAACTTTTTTGATAAGTTTTTAATTTTAATTGAATCTGTGAATATTTGAAAAAAAAATTTTTTGTGATTGAATACAAATAGATACATAAAACTCACAATAATTATTTTAACATGTCCATGATTTTCACTATAAAATGTCAAATTTACAAATAAAAAAGGAAATCATTATTCATTCTTTAAAATATTATATCAATAATAAAATAGACCATTTTTACATAACTATATCAATATTTAAGAACTATAATAATCATCAACAGAATAATATGCTGTTAATAATATAAGCTTACTAGGATATGCCTGCGATTCTAAATAATTTTCAGAAAAATTCCCGCGGCATTCGCGGGTTAAAAAGTAGCACAGATTTTAAGTCTAAGAATTTGCTGTCGCTCAGCAAAAACCCCATCAAAATCGGCCCAGTAGTTTTTACGTGAATCCCGAACAAACCGATAAACAGACAAGAAAACTAAAGAAAATTGCATCGTGTTCTTCATCGTTTATATAGTCTATTCTAGTTGTTTTTTTAATTAGCTTCAATGTACAAACACATGTTTAGAATTTTATAATATTATAGATTTATTAAAAAATCAACCATTACCTGTTTGACGTTTGACATTGCTTCACAGAAATTGATCCTTGTAAGCTACACTGCTTTGATGCGCATTTGCTTTGATAATACAGCATCATTTTTTTTATAACTCAACCGACTCGATTCCTGTCAACGACAATTGATTTTTCAAAAATCTAATGAATCATTTTGGTTTTCGTCAAAATCAGCCCCGATACTCTTTTGTTTTTATTTGCTATTCCGTACAGTTAAGGATTTGGCGCTAAAGCCCCACTTGAAAAATTCACTCTGTATACCATTCAGCCAAAACGGTCGCGTAGTTTTTCGGTGAAAGCGTAACAGTTTCGCATTTGTGTTATATATTATTTATTGTACCATATTATTGTACATATTATATGTAAATATATCATTAGAAACATATGTGCATTTAAATTGTGTATTGTTTAGTATTTTGTTCAATTTAAGGTTATACATAATTATAACATTGAAACAATAGCAATAATAATTAAAACTAAATAACAACACCTATTTGTATAGCTACCGTGTTTTAATGCTTCATCATACGCGCCGCAAAGGAGTGGAACTCATTGCCGGAGTCTGTCTTTCCGGATACATATAACCTGGGTGTCTTCAAGTCACGTGTGAATAGGTAAGTCTAGGCAAGCGTGCTCCATCCTAGACCACATCTTCGCCCCACATAAGGCAAGATTGTGGTCAAACGCGAACCTATACTACAATAAAAAAAAATGCAATAAATTATTTGATTTGAATTAAATTATTTGCTTTGATTTGAATTAAATTATTTGATTTGATTTGAATTAAATTATTTGATTGATCGTGTACTAGCAGAAGGTGATGTCAGGAGCCTTAAGAACAGACGAGCTTGCATGACAAGAGTTATGAATGTCAAAGAGGCAAG
Organism: Dendrolimus kikuchii; assembly: GCA_019925095.2. Taxonomy (NCBI): domain Eukaryota; kingdom Metazoa; phylum Arthropoda; class Insecta; order Lepidoptera; family Lasiocampidae; genus Dendrolimus; species Dendrolimus kikuchii. The sequence goes on along the minus strand of CM034390.1, from coordinate 4,416,326 downwards.
TGAGGTGTGTAAGAATAAGCCTAAATGGCACTCTGTTGTTCGTGCCTACCCCGCAAGGGAACTGGCGTGAAGTTATGTATGTATGTATGTATGTATTTGATTTGAATTAAATTATTTGATTTGATTTGAATTATTTGAATTGAATTAAATTATTTGATTTGAATTAAATTATTTGATTTGATGTAATATTGGTATGGATGGATTCGTTTTAGCCATTAGCTTACGGACTTCTATAAATTGTATTGTGTTTTAGCGTTGTCATACTTATTTCATAACTGCTTGTTTTGTAATGTGGTAATCTTTTGCCACTGCTGAATCGAATTCCTGAGTCATTGTTGAACTATTTCTTCTGACAATACAATATTGACTTTAAAATTAATGTTTTATATTAAGGAAGCAGACTGGCTTAAAAAAGCATTGTATATCTCTATTGCAAAATGGAAAACATCACCCCTAAACTCTATCTGGAAGACGAGAAATCTTAAAAATAAGGTCACAAATAAAGTGTATTATGGATAATATTGTTACGAGTACGGGACTCGAATTAAAATGCCGTTGGAATTACCATAAAATTTATTAGAACTATACAAACACGTATAACACAGGTACAAATATTACCGGACGTAATAAGTCCAAATGTAATACAAAACGTACACACGTCTTGCCTCGCTTGTATCATCGCTTTGACTGCCGATCTCTCCATTGGGCCATTGCTTTATACTGCACCGATACAATACGGCTGCCAGCTAGATCGAATTTCTTAGAATCAGTTCGACACACCTGTCTAATGACTGCCATAAAAGATTACTATACAGAATAGGCTGTTTTTCTAATTACAATTTTAAACACAAAGTAAACAAAAGAGTACAAATGCGGGAAGGTAATAAACTGCAGGTGTGAATCGGTCTTTGTCGGTCGTAACAATATAATCGATTTATGTGAATGAATTTCAACAATTCATAATATGAAAACACTTACATTATACGATTAATTCATTCAAAATAACAAAGTTGGTCTGAAAGAGAGGGTCGGGGTGAAGGTAAGGAAAGGAATGCTCCGGTGGTTCGGGGCATGTGGAAAGAATGACTAAACAGATATACAATGCAAAAGTGGATGGATGCAGAAGTCGTGGAAGGCCACGACACACCTTCCATGATCAAATTGATCGTGTACTAGCAGAAGGTGATGTCAGGAGCCTTAAAAACAGACAAGCGTGCATGACAAGAGTTATGAATGTCAAAGAAGCAAGTGAGGTGTGTAAGAATAAGCCTGAATGGCGCTCTGTTTTTCGTGCCTACCCCGCAAGGGAACTGGCGTGAAGTTATTTCTGTATGTATGTATTATAAAATAACAAAGTCCATAACAATTAAAAAAAAAATTTCAACACAATGAAAATTTTTTTTAAAAACACTCATCTTTTTGCAATTTGGGTCCAAAAATGTACAAAAGCGTATCCGCTACTTTTAATGTTCTTCTTTCTAAAGAAAAAGAAGAAGAATAAAATATGTAGACTGAACACCGAGCTGTTCAGGGTGAAGCCGGGTACAAGGAACCGATTTAAGAATAGGAAGCCGATCGCGTCGCAGTACGTTACGAGGACTTAGTATTTAATAATCGAATTCATAGGATAAAGGTGAAACAGTCTCCAGTAGATACATTACTATTAACCGCACAGACGCAAATCATGTACATACATGTATCATAAGTGTTTCCAGACAGGTTTGTAAAAAATGTCTATACCTTTATTAATCTGAGTTGATATTATATTTTAGTGAAAAATATAATGTTTTTGTAATTTTCACATTTTGTAGCGATAATTATGGACGTTTTAAAATAAGTATTGTGAGTTATAAGTTTATATATGTTTTGCATTCATATACAAAAATATTTTTGATAATGAATTCATTAATAAATATATGGATGTTTATACATACATACATACATACATACATAACTTCACGCCAGTTCCCTTGCGGGGTAGGCACGAACAACAGAGTGCCATTTAGGCTTATTCTTACACACCTCACTTGCTTCTTTGACATTCATAACTCTTGTCATGCACACTCGTCTGTTCTTAAGGCTCCTGACATCACCCTCCGCTAGTACACGATCAATTTGATCATGGAAGGTGTGTCGTGGCCTTCCACGACTTCTGCATCCATCCACTTTTGCATTGTATATCTGTTTAGTCATTCTTTCATCATGCATTCTTTCCACATGCCCGAACCACCGGAGCATTCCTTTCCTTATCTTCACCCCGACACTCTCTTTCAGATGTTTATATATACTTAATTGTTATTACAATGAAAAACTTATAATTACAAAATACAATTAGTACATCCTAGAGTTAAAAAAAATCTATATATATATAAAAATCAATTGCTGTTCGTTAGTGTCGCTAAAATTTGAGGCTAGACTGACTTGGCTAATTTTGGTTTTCAATTATTTGTGGAAGTCCAGGGAAGGTTTAAAAGGTGAGTAAATATGAAAACAATGCTTGGAATATAGTAAGAACAACAATTTCGCTTTCCCTTAGAAACTATACCTACCTGTCAAACATTTGATGTTCGTCCCGCCGTTTAGAAATCAATTAAATTTAAAAGTCATTCAGAAATCAAATTAAACTTAAAAGTGAAGTTTTTTTTCATTTTTTTGATTTTGAATGTCAAATGTTTGATGTTCGTTCCGGTTAAGTTTTGACCACATTTTTAACTAAAGTTGTAACATTCTGCATTTATCATTCAGCTTTTTTATTTATTGATTCTGAGGTGGTACGAAGTTTGCCGGGTCAGCTAGTTACAAATAATAATAGGTCCTAAATCACCGTCAGTTGGGAATAAATAAATAAATAAAATATTTTCTTACTATTTATTTGAACGGAACTGTAAGCTAAAATCTGGTTTATTTTTAACTCGATTCAACTTACAAATACAATAAGTGGTCCATTTAACCAGCCTCCCAACTCAAAGTGTGGTACGCGTGGGAAACCGACAAGCGGAGGGTTGACACCCCGCGCAATATGGTGTTAAAGACCCTCACGATTATGGGATACGGCGTGTGGGGTGTTAAAGAGGGTTCAGTGATTTCGACAATTTTTGTTCTGACTTCATTTACGTATAAGTCATCTTAATGTTGAGTCAACAACATGATGCTTTTTGATTAGATAATAATAAACCTTTACCGCCATTTTATCGTAAGCGACATTTGGACCTAAATTTATTTATTGTTGCAAAAGGCATTTTAAACTATTATTTTGTTTTAAGAATTTCATTTTTAGTTAGTTAAGACTCTACTGAATCAAAAATTGATAGACTGAAAACAAAATAATAGTTTAAAATGCCGTTTACAATAAAAAATAAAGTTAGGTCCAAAATGTCGCTTACGATAAAATGGCGGTAAAGGCTCGATATCGATTTTATTCATAGTGAGTTAGAGTTGTTGTTTTTAATACAGATAATTTATTTATTTATTAAGGAACACCAACAGTTTTTTATATTTGATCAGTTAATGGACTTATGACTAAGGTTTACAATGCGATGTAAAAAGTAATTATAGGTTATATAGCACAGCTTGCAATTTAATTTCTTCACTATTATTTAATTAAATTCCAACAATAAAGATAACAAAAAAGTGATAGATATTGAAATTAGTCTGTCCGTCTGTCTATGTCTAATTAATGTCTTTTTGGGCTAAACGAATCTTTTTATAAAATGGATTTTGGAGTCAATGTCAGTAACGTCACTGCTGCTATTGAGAATTCTACACATTCTAGATGTACGGGAGTTAGCACCTAGTACTGTTGTTCTTAATGGGGGTAAGAGGGGGTTATAGGTTGTCGCGGAGGTCTCGAAGGGACTCTTAGGCGGAATTGGCTTAACAATAAATAGTGGTAAACACTGATAGAATATCCATAATAATTAGTATATACTCGTACGTGAAGCAAAAACTTTGTACCCCTTTTTACGAAAATTGCGCGGACGGAGGAGTGTGAAATTTCGCATACTTAATGTTTATATAGAAAAAGAGTGCAGAATGCTAATATTTATTAAAAATTATGCATAAAAAATTGAATCAATAAAAAAAACGTTACACATACTAACATGTATTTGACATACTCTTTTGTTTATTATTAAAGTCAAATTAACAGTGTAGCCTTGGCGAAATCTACGATTGTAGAAGTATAGTCTTTGACAACAGAACCTTAATAATGTTTAAACTTATAATTTAAATTAATTATGGTCGAATTTCAACCACTGGGGGATCACTAGTTAGTTTAAATGTACAAAAAAATACATACACATACATAACTTCACGCCAGTTCCCTTGCGGGGTAGGCACGAACAACAGAGCGCCATTTAGGCCCATTCTTACACACCTTACTTGCTTCTTTGACATTCATAACTCTTGTCATGCACACTCGTCTGTTCTTAAGGCTCCTGACATCACCCTCCGCTAGTACACGATCAATTTGATCATGGAAGGTGTGTCGTGGCCTTCCACGACTTCAGCATCCATCCACTTTTGCATTGTATATCTGTTTATTCATTCTTTCATCATGCATTCTTTCCACTTGCCCAAACCACCGGAGCATTCCTTTCCTTACCTTCACCCCGACACTCTCTTTCAGACCAACTCTCTGCAAAAAAATGTTGGTCCAAAATCGTGAAGAAAGTCTTGCCTATACTAATATTATAAATGTAAGTTATGTTAATGTATGATCGTTACTGTTTCATAGCCTTCAGATTGAAATTTGTTACATTAATTTGAACATCACGGTTGAACAAAGTATACTATTCCAGAAAAGGCATTTTGCCCGTCATACTGATTAAAAGTTTACATGAGCAATACACTTAGAAAGAATAGTATTTTAAATTTATTAAAACAAACGAATCGAACCTACTGTTGTCAACATTCGGTTAGTCGATATAAAGAACAAAAAGTACAGTCGTTGAAAAAAGGAGAACTTAAAAAATATCGATCGATATCGCTACTATACGTGTTTGAGTGCTCGTTTATAGTTTGAAAACCAATCTTAGATGTTATCTGACAAATATTTAAACTGACGCCCGTGAGTACAGGTGGGTGGGAAAGTTTGAATCTGGTTTTTGTTATACTTATGTCTGATTTTAACATTTTGTGTTTACTTCTTGTAAATAGATATTGAACAATTATTTAACAACTTCATGAGCCTACGACCCTCAATTACAGAGAGATAAATGTAAAATTATGCCGTAGTGGTTTAGTGGTTAGCGCATTCGCATTCCAAACGCAAAGGGCGGGGATTGAAATACTGATTAGAAAGCATGCACCATTTAGGCAGATTTCTGACCTAATGTGTAGTAATGGTGAAGAAAAACATTATGATGTAACCTGCACATTGAGATAACCGATGTGTCAAACTCGCCAATCCATATTAGACCAGCATGACGAGTACACTATCCGTTATTCAATAAACGAAGTCTGTGAAGCCTTGAGACTTCGAAAATAATGACAGAATTGCCACCCTTAACTGCGATATGGTGATTCAACGAGGTAACCTCGTGTTGACCCGGGATATATGCTAGTTTTATGTCAAGTTTCATTTAAGTACATTTTTATCCGTGCAGGAACGGAGAAAGAATACAATTTCCTGCGGCCGGGCGGCCTGTCGTAAGAGGCGACTAAACAACCCATAGCCAGGTAGTAGGGCATTTTCCCGACTGGATGGCTACCATCCCTGGTCTAGTGCATGGCGCTATAACAACTTTGTGTTGTGTTCCGGCATTAGTGACCAGGTTCCAGTCTCCGTTAAGAGAGACAGCAGCGCATTTGTAGCACCTTTGGTGTTGCAAATGTCCATAGGCGATGGTAACCGCTTTCCATTCAGTGGGCCGTCTGCCTGTCTGCTGAACTCCTGCAATAAAAAAAATAGTAGTTTTCACATGATGTTCTAATTGACAGACAAACAACAATTTTAAAAGTTCCATTAGCCATGTGATATTTTTCTCCGCTACCCAATCGAATAGTATGTGACTGGACTGTATTTATGATGCTTGGATTGCACCGATAAATAATAAAGCATACCTGTCTATTTATTTATTGAAACTGCACCTTATGATTTCGTATTGCTACCATAGTAATATTGTTGGTAAATAAAATAAATTACAAAATATATAAATAAAGTTCGGGCAAAGTAGTATTTTCTTTACAAGTTAAAACATTATGACATCAAATACTTTTGTTGCTCACCGTCCCTTAAGCATCGAATAACGCGCTGTAGTTACAATAAATGGTTATTATTAAAAACACGTATATTGTAACACTCGATGTTAGGTGATAATTTATATGCTATATTATTAATAACTGATATCTTTTGTTTTATCCTATTAATAATAATCATTAGTCGAGATCGACCTGAATATATAAGAACTATTTCTCGAAGAAAAATTAGGTGGTGGAACTTTTTCGATTCCTCTATCAATCTCACTCCTGTAATTTGCGCTCAAATGAAAATGTCGTAAGAGGCGACTTAACAACCCACAGCCAGGTGGTAGGGCATTTGCCCGATTGGATGTCTACCACCACTGGTCTAAAGTATGTCACCATAACAACCTTGAGTTGTGTTCCGGCATTAGTGACCAGGTTCCAGTTTCCCTTAAGAGAGCAGCAGCGCATTTGTAGCAACTTTAGTGTTGCAAATGTCCATAGGCGATGGTAACCGCTTTCCATCAAGTGGGCCGTCTGCCTGTCTGCTGATCTCCTGCAATAATAAAAAAAATATCTTCTGCTAACGATACCTAAACACATTTCGTCCATCGTAGGTAATTCTTTTGCTTTAGGTACAGGCTTTTCGCTTGTGGAATTCCTTCCCCTTGAAAATCAGACAAGCTACATCCATTTCTACATTCAAACACTTGATCACTGACCACTCCATTCAATAAAATTTGTTGCACTACATAGAATATATATATATATATATATATATATATATATATATATATATATATATGTAATTTATACTATTATAATCTATTCATTTATGTATATCTATATTAGTGTATGTCTTTGTAGACCACAGGCCATAAAAATGGGCTTGCGTGGGGGGGCCATGGAAAGGCCAACACGTAGAGGCCCTTTGTCAAGTTTAATGTAAATGTGGCGTGACACTGAGCGGCGATTATCCCTGTCTACACCGTATAGTAATGCACCGAAGGACAAGCCCCGGTCAGTGTAGGACTATTGTGGGAAATGAAGACAAAAAGTACCGGGCTATTGGGGTGAATTGCTAGTGGTACTAGAGGTCTGGGAATAAGGGGACTATGGCGTCTGCTCGTCGCAATGTTCGGAGAACATGGAAAAACGGGCAGACGGTGACTCGCCACTCCCTGCATAGGCCCCAAAAAATGCCGAAGAAGGCAGGGGCAACATGGGTGTGAGTGGCTAAGGGGTGTAGAGAGGTGGGCTGCAGGTTCACTGAAGCTACTTCTGACGTGATGCCATTTATCACTTCCACCCTTGTAGCTTGAGTCTTAGCTTTAGCGATCTCCACTCCGTGCCGGCTGGTTAAGGCAAGTACGGAGGCGGGGGCCTTGCCTTGGCCCCCGGAGTCAGGTACGTGGTGTCGCTGCTCACCTTAGGCTTCGCCACAAAGCCCCCCTGCGGGTCATAGCGTATTATTATTTTGTTTTTTCTTTAATTATATTTAATTATGATTGAATTAGTTTTAATTTAGTAAAACCACCAAATATTATTTAATTTTTCTTTTAATGTCTCCTTGGACACCGGGTTGCCTGGAAGAGATCGCTATAAGCGATAAGACCGGCCATTGTTCTAATGGAAATGTATTCATGTTAAATGTCTAAGTTTAAGTTATGGTGAACAATAAAGAGTTCTCATTAATTAATTAATTAATTAAAAAATTGCACGCGTGCATTTAAAAAAATGTAAGAGGAGAATGGAAATAGTACAGGCATGGAATGAGTATGGATAAACACAATGTAGCAAAAAAACTAATGAGGTGTCTTTGGGACACATGTTTGGAACGAAGTTCTCCTAAAATGTCTTAAAAATTCTCAAAACGTCTCAAAAAGTGTGTCGATAAGCATCGAAAACCATCGAAATTTTATCAAAAACCTATGTATAGAAAGAAATACATAAACAAACAAATAGTATCAAAAACAGCGTATATTATTACACTAATTGATATTTTAGATTTTATTTCATTGCATTAAAGTTGATAGCTTACTATAGCAAAAAGTGTCGTGACAACTTTTCGTAAGAATTTTTTCCGTCTAGCCCCCTTTCACAACGCGCGATAAGGAACTTCGTTCCAAAAGATTGTTAAACTGAAAAAAATATGGATATGACAGTATAGGTAGACCAAAGGAAGATAGATATCAAAAACTACTTAAAGGGTCTCGTTCAAACCAATTTCATTTATAAGGATTTGATTTGTGCCATTTGGCAACGGAATTTTAACAAGAACTCTGATAAGACCTACTCCTAATTTTGTTCTAGTTAAAACATTTTCCTAACGAATTTTTGTTATCTGTACAAAATAATATTAAGCTAGTGCGTGATAGATATTATTATCGATGGATTAAAATCGCTCGCCGTCGATATCGATAGCGATCTACCGATAAGGCTACTCGATAACAAAGTACAAGTGTATAAAGCTACTTGTTGAGTGCGTGTAGTACGAGTACATACGCAAGCAGTTGTGGGTAATCCTTTGATTAATAACTTTTGAATTTAGGATAATGTTTCAAATTACGATAGATTAATATTTTTTTATTTTTTGTATTGTAGTATAGATTCGCGTTTGACCACAATCTTGCCCTATGTGTCCCCTATTCACACGGGGCTTTTTATTGCTACATAACAATTCTATTAATTAAAGAAATAGTACAATGATTTTATACATACATACATAAATACATACATACATAACTTCACGCCAGTTCCCTTGCGGGGTAGGCAGGAACGACAGAGCGCCATTCAGGCTTATTCTTACACACCACACTTGCTTTTTTGACATTCATAGCTCTTGTCATGCACGCTCGTCTGCAATATAATGATATGTAATTTTATATAATTAGTATTATATTGCATATAGCTATATGTTTGTTATGTTTAAATAGTTGCATTTTATCACTATATCTTGTATATGTATATAACTTATGTGTATATTTGTATATATAGTATAGTTATACATTTATTATTAAAATATAAGTAATCGTACAATAATTACGTATACCACGATCGCCTCTCCTAATCAGCAATATTCTTGCCACGGGTTGCCTAGAAGAGATCGCTTTTTAGCGATAAGACCGCCCTTTGTACACAATTATAATAATACTAGTTCGTAAGTGTTCTGTAATGGTGTACATTAAAGTGTCTATCTATCTATCTATAACCTTTTCATACCACGACTATAAATATCATTACATTTGTGTTATTAATATTATCTGTAGTACCAAACTTTCGCTCTTTACTGCGCGGCGTAATCCAAGGTGAACTAGCGTAAAGAAGCATGTAATTTGACATGTATCGGTTGCTATAATCATCGTAGAGCCGGGGATTTATCGATAACCACTTGATCGATGATTTACTGATTATAATATAGATAAAGATGCTTATCAGTTAGAGAGATTTACAGTTTTTACCTTCGATACGATACGACGATGCCGCAGCGCTCCGAAACTTAGAAATTCCTGATCTAAATGATTTAAAATTGATAATTTTTTATTTATAATCCTCATTTTTTGTGCTTTGTATTGAGTTTTTTAGGGTTCCGTAGGCATTTTTTCAAAAAGCGTTCGGCTGTTTTTGTATGCCAGTTATTTTTCTCAGACCCTATTGTGTCTATACTCATTAAATTTGAATAGAAAAGATTATTATACATACTGCTTAGGTAATAGCGTGAAATTGTAGAAAAGTAATAATATTCATGTAAATGGAAGACAGACTTTTTTTACCAATGTAGATACATAGTTTGTATGTATTATGTATATTTGTATGTAAACATATAGACAACACTTTATTGTTCACTAAAACAAAAATGCACAACAAAACAATAGTCACTTGGTAAAATAAAAGGCGGCCTTATCGCTAAAAGCGATGTCTTCTATGCAACCTGACTTAAATGAAAATTCTGATTTTATATGTATTTAAATTACGTATTTAATAGTTTATTTAAATGCGAGAAAAACAAAGGTTATGGTGTTTGAAAGAGGAGAAACCAGAACGAATGCAAGGATAATGGTCGATGATGTTATGCTGGAGCAAGTTAATGAGTTTGTATATCTTGGATGTGCTTTTAGCAGGGATGGAAGGTACACCGCTGATATAGAAAGAAGAGTGAATTTGGGGTATAGTATGAATGGAGCGTTAGGTAAACTTCTAGGCGCTAAGAACCTCAGCCAGAAGGCCCAGCTCGCCATACATAACGCGGTGCTGGTACCTACGCTCACGTATGGAAGCGAGAGTTGCGTATGGAAAAGCGAGCATGAAAGTAGAGTAAACGCGGTCGAGATGCGAACACTGCGCAAAATCAATCAAAAGACCGCGTTCGTAATACCGAAGTAAGAAAGAGAGTTGGTCTGAAAGAGAGTGTCGGGGTGAAGTAAGGAAAGGAATGCTCCGGTGCTTCGGGCATGTGGAAAGAATGCATGATGAAAGAATGACTAAACAGATATACAATGCAAAAGTGGATGGATGCAGAAGTCGTGGAAGGCCACGACACACCTTCCATGACCAAATTGATCGTGTACTAGCAGAAGGTGATGTCAGGAGCCTTAAGAACAGACGAGCGTGCATGACAAGAGTTAGGAATGTCAAAGAAGCAAGTGAGGTGTGTAAGAATAAGCCTAAATGGCGCTCTGTTGTTCGTGCCTACCCCGCAAGGGAACTGGCGTGAAGTTATGTATGTATGTATTTAATAGTAGTTTAAGTAATGTGTATGTAAGTTAAGTCCTATCTAAATACTTTGTGCACCACATACATCGTCAGACTATTTAAAAATATTGTTAAGTTTGCCTGGAAAAAATTGCTTTAAGTCATGCGATAAGGCCGCCTACTGTTTTTACCATGACAGTATTGTAATCATAGAATTATGTAATTTTAATTTGGTGAGCGATAAAGTCTTATCTATCTATCTACATATCTGTATGGGTTTGTCAGGCAGATTTTGAAAAATAATCGATATCATCGAAAAACATATCGATATTTTCAATGACTTCTCTAATTAATTTCATAGGTGCTAATATTCCCTTATAAAATGATGAAAATTGTGATCTGTTAGGTATTTTTATTAATATGTGGTTTTTAAAGTATTTCTGTAATGATTTTGAAGTCAGGATCGAAACAGTGGACGTTTTTGACCTCCAAACAAAAAATTTTTTGAAGACAAATTAAATTACGAGATTTCATTACACTCACAAAAATCATGGTTCAGGTGATGAATTTCTTTGATATCCTAATAAATTTTTTTAATATTCAAATTGCGTGTTAAAACATGATTTTAATGAACTAAAATTTATAATTATAAAATGTTAACGTCGGATAAATGAGATAGCGTGCGCAGATAAAAATGATAATTTATTGTCTCTGGTTTGATAAAACGTGCGATTTTATCTTTGATTTGGAATTTATACTCTGTATCAAACGTGGGATGGAGATGTTAGTGCTCGATCTTGACCTTTTTACAACACCATTCTTTTTTTAAATTTTAGGTCCTCAAATAACACACACAGTTGACACATTAAAATCTTTATTGCGATAATCATTACTTTGATTTAAACAATGAAGATTGCATTATTACTATTCTTCGGATTCGTTCCAGAATGCTGCGCTGTATCTGATATTTTTTTATATTGGTCTGGTATTTATAGGTTTGACCCATCGCGTCTGATGTCAAGTGAAAATTCAGTCTAATATGGAAGGTGTCGATGCTTGTATCAGGGGCGTAACAATGATATGGGGCCCCAATCTATAGGGGCCCCGAAAGTGTGTAAGCAAAAATTCTTAAAATCTATATATATATAAAAGAGTCGCATTAGTTACACTATTTATAACTCAAGAAAAGCTGTACCGATTTGGCTGAAAATTGGTGGGGAGGTAGCTTAGAACCAGGAGACGGACATAGGATACTTTTTATCCCGTTGGAACCGGTAGGTGGCGCTGAGATGGCGTTCTAGAATCCTCCTAATAACCTGGACCGATTTTGATGATTTTGTTTTTGTGTGTTTGAGTGGGTCCCCGGATGGTTTAAATTCACAATTCGAACCCGTAGGTGGCGCTGGGATTGGGTCCTAGATTTTTATTTTTTCAAAGCAGGATAACGTCTGTCGGAGCCGCTAGTATTATCTATAATCTTTTATAGATTAATAACATTTTTGAAAATAACTGGGCCAACAGAAAGGGCTATTAGACTTGTCTGTCTGTCTTGAAAACTGAAATCGTCTACAGCTATGGATGATTTGATAAATAAGTTTACCGAAAAAAGGCGAGGAAAGCGTATTTTTATTTGAATTGTTTGTCTTAGCTCCTAGGAACATTAAGTATAAGTAATAACTTCTATTCTATATTCAAGCATTTTTTGGTTAATCTTATATAAAGCTTCAGCTTTATATATATAACTTTTCAGAGTTTGTTTGTTTGAACGCGCTAATCTCAGGAACTACTGGTCTGATTTGAAAAATTCTTTCAGTGTTAGATAGTCCATTTATCGAGGAAGGCTATAGGCTATATATCATCACGCTAAGACCAATAGGAACGGAGCACCAATGAAGAATGTTTCAAAATCGGGGGGTTTTTCCACTATTCCAGGCGGACGAAGTTGCGGGCACCGTTTCTTTAGGCTCCTTAACACATTTTGATACAGGGCCCGTCTAAGGCAAGCTACGTCACTGGCTTGTATCATATAAAAAATAAGCGTATATTTAAATAGGGGCTCCAAAGCGAAATAAAAAAACAATTTAAGCAAAAGCTAAGTATAAAAGTCGTGGTACCGCAATGGCTAATGCACGCATCCAATACTTAGGCAGTTTTGCTGACCTAATGTGCATCTTGTTACAATTACCATGTGCTGACAACGGTGAAGCAAAACATCGTGATGAAACCTGCACATCGAGATAACCTATGACAAGCGTGACGCTTATACCTACTATCCCTTCCCCGATAATGGGAAACCCGAGCCCAGCAGTGAGACGTTTATGAGCTGTTATTATAAGTAAGCGGTAAAAATTTAAACAATCATAACTATCTAATCATAACAATCATTTTTTTTTAATTCTTTTTCATATCAGGAAAACAATTGGCCTCTGTGGTTGAGCGGGCTAAGCCTTTGCCGGCGTACTTCACTGCAACGCAGAGGCTCCGGGTTCGATTCCTGGTATAGTAAATTTCGGAAACGTATTTTCTCCGTTATTTACTATGGTCTAGGTGTCTGGGATCGGCCCCAGAGTAGTCCGTTGTATATTACCCAAGCGTATTACAAGCGTAACTTGCTTAATTTGGAGATTTACAATATGTGTGTTAGTCTGTCGATTATTACTACTATTTCACATGTATACAATTTGTCACTATTTTTCGAAGTTATTTCACAAATTATTTTTTCAACACACTTGCTCATAAAGTGGCTCTATGGTCACCGGAATTAGGCACAGAATGACACCCATAATCAAACTGTGACTAAAAAACATTATAACTCACTAGTGAGTTATAGATTTTTTTTTAAATTTTATTGGTTGAGTTGCTTTGTTCTTAAAAAAGTTTTTATTCAAAAAAAAGATCGTGTTCTATAGAACAAATAAATTAATGTTCCTATTGCTTGCTCATTTCATGCAACTTCTTATTTAAATAGATAATTTTAACTCGTACGTGTTTAATAAATAAAACTTTCACTCATATATAACTTTTTTTTATCTACTAAAAATAAAATGAGTTTTTGTTGTTATTTTATTCACAAGTGTGTTGAAAAACGTCGTATGATACACGTGTGTATTGATGATTACCGTCCTCGGCTCTCTTAAGACCCTCGCCTACGGCTCGAGTCTCAACGGCGCCTCGGCGGTAATCACCAATGTTACACACTAGTACCATAATGTACTATTATCACGTAATTGATTATTTTAAACATAGCTAATTTGTATCTAAATGATAATAAAACAGCTACCGACACTTGTAATATGTGTTTACGTTTGTCCCGTGATAAAAATGATAAGCATAGCAATCGTTATCAAACGCTGATCATGCTACCGATCGACAGATAAATATATACAATCTATATTTTTTTTTAAATTACACCTGAAATATAATGTTACCTGGAACTTAATCTAATAATTACAATCTTGTCATAATTTCAAATTACTTAATGTACTAAATTTAAGGCCGCCTTTTGTTTTAAATAACTATTGTCTTGTTGTGCATTTTTGTAATTTTGGTTTCAGTGAACAATAAAGTGTTGTCTATATGTATGTAGACATACAAAAATATATAATACATACAAACTATATATCTATATTGGTAAAAAAATCTGTCTTTCATTTACATGAATACCATTGTATAAATTGCTGTAATTATTCTATAATTTCGTACATATATTTCATGATACATAATCAACATAATAAAATTTTAAATAATTTTAACTACGTATTAAAAATAAATTATATATATAAACGATAGTAACAATGAAATAAAAACTAAACTAAATTATAAATAAGTATATATACAAATTAAAATTAAACTATAAAATCTAGTCCCAGACCGCTGTCAGTTTGAAACGCGCCCAAAAGACTGGCCACATTACCTCGCTGTATCGCAACGCTAACGCGTTGTCCGAGATACAGACCAGTGGGTACCCTTAATTATTACTTCTTCACAATTTCACGCTATTATCTATGCAGTATGTATAATAATCTTTTATATTCAAATTTAATGAGTATAGACACAATAGGGTCTGAGAAATTAGAAGCATAGGTACCTTAATAAATTATTTTAAAACTTTTAAACCTGGTGCCATTTAATCAAACCGAGCATCGTTGCGTTGCATGATCTTTGGGCCTAAAGCGGGCGCTTTTTGCGAATCGCTTCGTGAATTTGACATAGTTATAGCTGCTTTGCTTCAATAATATGATAAGTCTAAAAAATCATTCTTTTTTATTTGATGATTTTATTTTTTTCTAAAAAACATCATCTTAAACCGGAATGGTTAGTCGAGCACACCTTTTGTAGTCATGAAGAGATTATGACCTACTAACTATACCCGGCAGACGTTGTCTTGCCCTTAAAAAATAAAAATCTAGAAACCGATTGCAGCGGCATCAACCGGGACCAACTGTTAATCTAAATCATCCTCGAATCTACATGAAAAAACACAAAAAATTTCATCAAAATCGGTCCCACTGTTAGAGAGGTGTTCAGCGGCGCTACCTACCGGGTCCAATCGTGAATCTAAACCATCCCGTGACCCACTTGAACACACATTTTTTTAAATCAAAATCAGTTCATTCGTGTAGGAAGAGTTCAGTGACATACATACAAACAAGAAATTGATATATAAAGATTTTTGGGCTAGAAACCGTAGCGAACGTCCTCAGAACACCCTACTAAAGTTTCATAAGAATCTGATCAATGCTTTAGGAACACATTAAGGACAAACATACAAACATTGATTTTTATTTTTATAGATTTTTTAAGCCAGAAACCTTTTAGGGAGTCCTCAGAACACTACCCAAAGTGTCACCACACTGATCAATAGTTTAGGAATGCATCGAGGACAATTATTGATTTTTATTTATAAGATTACTAGCTGACCCGGCAAAATTCGTACCGTCTCAGAATCAATAAATAAAATGATCCGTGCTGGAACGGAGAAAGAATACAATTTCCTGCGGCCGGGCGGCCTGTCGTAAGAGGCGACAAAACAACCCACAGCCAGGTGGTAGGGCATTTGCCCGACTGGATGGCTACCACCCCTGGTCTAAAGTATCTCGCCATAACAACCTTGAGTTGTATTTCGGCATTAGTGATCAGGTTCCAGTCTCCCTTAAGAGCAGCGGCGCATTTGTTGCACCTTTGCTGTTGCAAATGTCTATAGGCGATGGTAACCGCTTTCTATCAAGTGGGCCGTCTGCCTGTCTGCTGAGCTCTTACAATAAAAAAAAATAAAAAGTAAATAAATAAAAAACGTTGATTTCTGACCGACGGGACGAAAATCAAACGCTTGTAATTTAAAACCAAAAAAAATAAAAAACTTCACTTTTAAATTTAATTTGATTTCTGAACGACTGTTAAATTTAATTGATTTCTATACGACGGGACGAACATCAAATATTTGTTAAGTAGGTATAGTTTCTAAGGAAAAGCGAAATTGTTATTTTTACTATATTCCAAGCATTTTGTTCATATTTACTCACCTTTTAAACCTTCCCTGGACTTCCACAAATAATTCAAAACCAAAATTAGCCAAATCAATCTAGCCGTTCTCGAGTTTTAGCGAGACTAACGCACAGCAATTTATTTATATATATAGATTTATCTGGTGACTAAGCTATGCCAGAGTCACTAAACTATTTATATAATAGAAAAACTATTTTTATAATATAATATAAAATGTATTAAATCCATATTACGTATATCTCTATACAGATCAATAAAATTGAAGTGTCTGATTAATGTCAAAATACATATATACATACATACATAACTTCACGCCAGTTCCCTTGCGGGGTAGGCACGAACAACAGAGCGCCATTTAGGCCCATTCTTACACACCTCACTTGCTTCTTCGACATTCATAACTCTTGTCATGCACACTTGTCTGTTCTTAAGGCTCCTGACATCACCCTCCGCTAGTACACGATCAATTTGATCATGGAAGGTGTGTCGTGGCCTTCCACGACTTCTGCATCCACCCACTTTTGCATATAAAAATAAAAATGTGAAAAACATAAAGGGGGATAATTCTGACCAGGACAGTCCAAAAATGCAATTGATGGGATTTTCACTGATAGCTGATGTTATTAGGAGTAACTTAGGCTACTTTTAAAATTAGGATTCCGTGAAAAATTCATGCGGACGACGTCGCGGGCACTACTAGCTTAATATATTTTCCACTTCTTACTCTAAAATAAAATAATAATTTTATTACAATTACTGTTGTGTAGCCTAAGATTCTTTCTTTATAGATCTCGGTTCATCTAAGAGTGCAGTGAGGCTATTGTCGAATTAGCAAGAGCCCGAGGGTCGTATCGCGCAACGTGAGAACGCGTGCTATCTGCGCAGGCGCATCCCGGACGCCATTATTCAATGATACCGCCGATATCTAACGGCATCTAAACGTTGTATCGTACACTAATTAAATTCAGTTTTTTAATTTGTTGAATCATTGCCTCTTAAAGTCAGAGAGGAAAAACTGTTACTGACATTTGAAAATCAACACAGACTATATATTCTTAAAAACTGCCTGATTATTAGCTGCACTAGTCATTTCATACAAAATTAAAATTTTTGAATCCAAACAAAATTATGTTATATCTTTACATAGTATAAAACAAGTCGCTTTCTGCTTTTGTCTGTTTGTATATATGCTAACTCATCTTTAACCAGTTAATGGATTTTTAAAAGGTTTTCACCATCAACTGCCTGCTGCCTGCGGTTTCACTTGCAATGTATACAAAAACCTAAATAAATGTTTATATAAGTAAAATAGACTTTTAAGCACCTCGGAGAAAACTCTAGTATATTCAAATTCAAATTCAAATTCAAAAAATTCAAATTCAAAAGTTTTTATTCAAAATAAGTTCCACTGGAGAACACTTTTTGAAGGTCATACATGTAAGTTAAAATTTAATTTTTTACTTCCTATTCTATGTACACCGCTTCGCAACGTGTTGATGCTGTAAAGGAGAAGAAGCGGCAAGAAACTCTCCAGCAACACGTCTAGCTAAATATTGTGCCTCTTTATATTTCATATTCTATTAGTATCTCAAAATTTGTTTTTTAATAAGTTTTGTGCAGAAGCATGTTACAGAATCACTTTTTGAAGAATTAATGGAGTTGTAGCAAACAATGCATACTCAATAAGACCAAGACAATAAAAGGAAAGAAAAATAATATTATAGTTATAACAATGACATGACGTGTTAAAATGTTATGCTGCAATATGTCTCCACAAATTCCTTACAAGTATGGCAAGATAAAAAATAAAAAATAAAATAAAAACTATAGTATATACTATAAAATATAGTTATATACTATATTCTGATGCATAATATTTGGAACACATTACTTTAAACTTAATAAACATCGAAATTATCTCCATATGTAGTTTATAACATTGATAGGATTAGGATAGGGCAGGAATAAATATTTTTATTTTTATCATTCACTTTTAAAGTGAATGATAAAAATAATTAATACCTTTTTATTGCATGAGTTCAGCAGCCAGGCAGACGACCTACCTGCTGGAACGCGGATACCATCGCCTATGGACATTTATAACACCGAAGGTGCTACTAATGTAATAATAATAATTATCGGAAGACAAACACACATATTGTATATCCCCAAATTAAGCAAGTTACGCTTGTGTTATGGATAATATACAACGGACTACTCTGGCGCCGTCCCAGACACCCAGACCATAGTAAATAACGGAGAAAATACGTTTCCGAAATTTACTATACCAGGAATCGAACCCGGAGCCTCTGCGTTGCAGTGAGGTAGGCCGGCAAAGGCTTAGCCCGCTCAACCACAGAGGCCGTCAGGATGTGCTGCCGCACTCTAAGGGGAGAGTGGAACCTGGTCACTAATGCCGGAACATAACTCAAGGTTGTTACGGCGGCATGTTCTAGACCAGTGTTCCTCAAACTTTTTGTGTTCAAGGTACATCTAGGAAAACGAAAATTTTTGGAGGTACACCACAAATAAAAATCATTTTTTAAGTAATATTAATCAACATTTATTTATTAATTATCGAGACAATATTTATTATTAATCAACAAACCTAAAGTTTAAATTGCAGCATAACCTTATTTTTCCGAGGCATACCAATTAATGACCACGGTACACCAGTCTGCCGCGGTACATACTTTGCGGAACACTGTTCTAGACCAGGGCTGGTAGCCATCCAGACGGTGAAATACGCTACCAACTGGTTGTGGGCTGTTTATTCCCTCTTAGGACAGGCCGCTATGCCGCAGGACATTATATTCTTTCTCTGTTCCTACACGGATAAAACGTGAACGCGTGTCATGAACACAAAAAGATTAATAAACGAATAAATAAAACTTTGCAGTATTATGAAGTATACATTACATGATTAGGGGCAATCAAACGCCTTTTTATCGTTCAAATCCAAATAATCCATAAAATTATCACATTTCAAACATGCAATAGAATAAATTACTAATAAAATCAATATAATCTAATAAAAATAAGAACAACTATGTGACGTGGTCTATAGAACACCAGTCAACTTATCAGTCAGTAACAATTGATTGCTTTTAGTGGACACTTTTAAATTTTCGCGCGTCTTGACTTATTTCGAAATTTAA
The DNA here is from genome assembly GCA_019925095.2 of Dendrolimus kikuchii. NCBI lineage: Eukaryota > Metazoa > Arthropoda > Insecta > Lepidoptera > Lasiocampidae > Dendrolimus > Dendrolimus kikuchii. The sequence continues at coordinate 4,396,788 of CM034390.1, read as the reverse complement.
ATAGTCGCGCGTTTCGGCCATTTTAAAATTTCGAATTGTCACCTTGAAAACGACACCTAATTGGTTGTCTTGTCCATACGTCATATAAGAAAGCTATCTTGATTGGCCCATTTTGCCATTACGTTCTGTTACAAGCAGAATTCGAGTTTCGGGTACAGTCGCGATTGCTAGTTGTTTTAATTTAGAAAGGACCTTCAGGATGACATAGGTACTTAATATTATCCAAAATACTAATAGCCTTTTAGCTAAGTCAGATTTTTAGAGGTAGGATTTTCGGATGGAACTTTCTAGAATGATCTTAGGGTTCTCCAGTCACCTTAGAATATTTTACCTCTCTTTCTTTGCGTCGCGTTTTCGCAGAGCCGGTCACCGTAGGGCACGCGTCGCTTCATATTGAATTCTGGTGTTAGTCAAATAGGGCCGTTTGATCGTCGTTATTTTGAAGTGATAACTTCTTATGGGAGGGTAAACCGCTTCGTTACGTAACGCGTTACGGCGTCAGTCTGTCTGGCTTCCCATCTAACCCACAGCGTTAGCCGTATTTCGGTAATTAGATTAAATAATGATACTAATACTGTACATACACAAAATTCTAAAGTACATATTCAAGAATTGAAACTAAGAATAAAATATATTTTGTAATCAATAAAAGATTTTATTAATAAATAACCTTTCCTTACATTATCATATAAATATACATAAAATTTAAGTAATAACCTAAGCTTTTCTCAAGTTAAACAATTTCAATATTAAACAGTTCAACTTAGATTAGTTTTTAAAAGTGAAAGTGTACTAATAAATTCCAGTAAGTAATTCATACTATTCTTGAATAGCCACCGTTTCAAATCTTTATTATTTTCTTTGAATGCGTCCTGTATTTTTACAGTAACGACGAAGAGTTTATTTCGAGCATACCGACATAAGAGTCGTGGGACGACGAGACAGGCCTATAATTAATACCAAAGTCCAACCCTTAAAAATAAATAAAGAAGAAATATAGAACCAACCATTCCCAACCAATCCCAATCCTAACCAACTCCTAGTACCAACTTTACCCAATCCTTGCAATACACATAAAAAACAACACCAAACATATCCTGTATCCACCCTTCTTGAACCTACCTATTCACACAACCTAAAGTAGTTGAGTTATGCATGCAATAATAAAGTAAGCTATGAGATAGGAAAAGACAGAAACCTATAAATAGCAAAAATGAAAAAAATAGAAAAGATTATCTCCGCCATGTCCTAAGATGGAGAGACCGGGGTCTACAAAAAAAAAACCCTTATGGACTAAGCGTGTGAAACCCCCTTATTAAAGAAGGTATTGATTTATTGCATATTATAATCATAATTTTTACCCACCTAGATAATTTCAACCAGCGTGTTAAGTAATAAAATACTAGTCAATAATCAATAATATCGTTTAAATAGATATAAAAAATATTATTATCATGATACTTCTTACTGTCAGAGAGGCCAAATCCCTACCAACATTTAGAAATTTGCTCAGAAAACACTATTTGTCCACAAATAGCTATCTGATTAACAGAATATAATCATGCTAATACATTTATTATAATAACTTATGTATTATATTGTATGTATATATATACACACACACATATATATGATATATATATGACTATGTATATATGTATGTATTTGTATATTTCTTGTTACCTACATCGTCTAATTCAAACTTTGATTTAGGTTGCCTGGAAGAGATCGCTTTGAGCGATAAGGCCGCCTATTGTATTGCCTAGAAAATATCGTAAATATGGTTTATTTTTTTTAATTGCATATTTTGGTGTAAATTGTTATATATCTCTCTCTCTAGAATATATGAAAACAATTTTAGATTTTCTTGTTTACACACACCGTGTCCTCAATTATTCTATTATTAGTTTCCTTTAATTTCATCGTATTTACTTATAAGGTAGTTTAGTTAACATTGTAATTGTAACTTCTATAACAACATATTGATAACAATAGGAAAAGTATATTATATTGTGAATATAATATACTTTTGATAATTGAAACTCCAATATTTTTTTCAAATTGTGAATCATTTTTTTTACTATTTACGTTAATCAACCTTTAAACTAAGTACGGAAAGACACGAAAATATACATAGATAAATAAAACAAAATAATCCTAAAATTATTCGTCAAAAGACCCGTAATCGGTATTCTAATTAAAATCCACACACAAATAGAACAACTATATCGACCATTGACACAAGCAGATGTTCGTTTATCACAACCGATAGTGCCGGATGCTGCGATAACGTTATCTCGCTTAGGGTTGCCACCGTGCAACAATTTCGTTTCTGTGCTTGAACGTAAAAATAATATCTATATATAATTCTATATGTGCAGGAACGGAGAAAGAATACAATTTCCTGCGGCCGGGCGGCCTGTCGTAAGAGGCGACAAAACAACCCACAGCCAGGTGGTAGGGTATTTGCCCCTCTGGATGGCTACCACCCCTGGTCCAGAGAGATAACAACCTTAAGTTGTGTTCCGGAATTAGTGGCCAGATTCCAGTCTCCCATAAGAGAGCAGCAGCGCATTTGTAGCACCTTTGGTGTTGCAAATGTCCATAGGCGATGGTAACACCTTTCCATCAAGTGGCTCGTTTGCCTGTCTGCTCAACTCATGCAGTAAATAAATAATTCCTGTGGCCAGATCACCGAAACGTTTGGCCTCCAAGTTCTTTCTGCGTACGGCAGAGCTATGGAATTGACTACCTGAGTCAGTGATTTACGACAGGTACAATCTGGATATCTTCCAGTCTCGTGTAATAATATGTCTTATTTAGGTAATGATGGCCATACGCCATGCTGCCTATCGCCCCATGCTGGCAGTACCATACCGGTTGGATCAAGTAGGACTGATCGTGAGAGGGCGTGGATTGGCATGACAGTGATACTTGACAAAACAATCGAAATTCAGTTCTTTTGGCTTGATCATGCCGATTGTACCGTGTATGGCCGTCGCGATCGTCAGTTTAGTTGAGTGAAGATTTCTTTTTGTTTACGCAATAACTTCAACTGCTGATTGGACAGTTTAAATTGATCGTGTGTGATGTATATGAGCGATCTGCAGATTGGATCAAGCCTGCAGCGTCATGCCGATTAGAGGATAGGCAGCATGGTGTATTGTTGCATCTTCGGCCGATTTACATTAGGCCTGATCGTGGTAAAAATGCAAAACTAAATATCATAAAAAAATTGTGGACTGTCGTAAGAGCCGACAAAAACCTTCAGCCAGATGGTAGGGCATTTGATCGGCTGGATGGTTACCACCCCTGGTTAAGAGTATGCCGCCATAACAACTTTGAGTTGTGTTCCGGCATTAGCGGTTATGTTCCAGTCCCCAAACTTCCATAGGCGTGGATGACCGCTTTCCATCAAGTGGATGGTCAGTCTGTCTGGAAAGTGGTTATTGATGTTGGAAAATGGTTATCGGATTCCGAGATATTTTATACCGTTATTTTATAACATTCTAATGTCACTGTTACACCTGGGATAATGTTAGTATCATTGATTGCGTCCAAATGTGACTTATAGTGTCCAAACACAACGCCGTTAATGATAAGCTATATTCATGTATCTTTCAATTTTCAACGTCATTGACAATGTCACATTACATATAACGCTTAAATACTTGGCTACATCTGCGTGAGACAGTCATTAACAGTAACATTATTTCAGCTGAAGTGTAATTGTGATTTGATTAATCCTCAGTTTCTTCAGTCACCAAAACGTTTTAGAGTAGGTAGCAACCCTACCGCATTACATTTTAAATTTGTTAAAAGCGATAATAGAGCGAGATATCTAGATAGAAATCACTATAAAAGAAAGAGATGGATATAGCGTGATGAACGCATGTTCGGTATCAATGTGTGTCGATTATCGCAATAACATAATTATTGGAAAGTTGGTTTAGTCTGTGTGTGTTTGATCTTTTTTTATTCTTAGAATTTGAGTAACTACATCGTTATCATCCCAGTGTTAAAGCCCGGATGCCTGCTAAATATTCATCTCAGACTCTAGGGTCCCAGGTCCTCTTTTGTATTTATAGTCCTTCACTTCAATCAATCTGTCATCATTGACACTTGACTCTCAAGCAGTTTTGCTATTGCTGTGGCTTCATCTACGATAATGTTATAGTTATTGACTGTTGCCAAATGCGTCTTATTTATAGCGGTAAAATTAAATTCGCTAACGAATTGCCAGATTACTGTATTAAAGATACGTTATCTGTCAATATTTAACGTCTTTAAAAATTCAATATCGCATCACAAATAACACATTACACCCATCGCTACACCTGTGTGAAACGTTAATAACTATAATATTGGCCCAGATGAAGTAGTAGCATACCAGGAACTAGAATTTGGCTAACGAAAGTAGACGTTCGAATTATTAACTAATTTTACATGGCAATTCTAATGCAAATGTCAATGTCATTTTACAAAAGCATCGTTGTTAGTACTGTCATTTTTGTTATTTTGGTATCATTGTGTTATAGTAAGCATTTAAAAGATTAACATAACATAAAGAGAATCTTTACAAGTGAAGGGTGAAAGTTATTGTTTGGCATTATTTCCAAATTCGAGAAAAAGCACCAGAAGATAAATTCTGAATTCAAAGAAAAACAAGATTGTATACAATAGCAATTTCTCACCTAATCAATATGGTTTTCGTCGAGGCTTCTCAACTAATAATGCACTGTCAGCTTTAGTCGACAGCGGTGGCACACTTTGACAAAGGTGAATCCTGTCTTGGGATATTTCTAGATATCTCCAAAGCTTTCGATACAGTATATATACCTAAACTCTTATCTAAACTTGAAGCTTTAGGTGTAAGAGGGATTGCATTAAATATTTTTTCTGATTATTTCGCGAGACGAGGTCAGTGTGTTAAGATTACTAATTACATAAGCGAAAGTGAAAAACTTACAGTAGGCATGCCTCAAGGCAGTATTCTGGGCCCAACAGTTTTTACGGTGTATATTAACGACTTCTGTGAGCTACAAATTCCCAACTGCGCTTTTTCACTAGGCAGTCGCTCGTATAATAAAATCAATAAAGATTTAGAAATTTATCCACTCACAAAATATAAAGTAAAGAACAAGGTCTATACATTTTTACTCTCGCTTAACTACGATGCTACTGAAGTGCTTGTTAAGTAACTTAATCAACTTAAAACTTTTGAACTTTTATCTTACTTTCTTCCTTCTTATCTCCTTCTCTACAGAAACACACACGCACACACACATCCTACTAGATGGAGATCTTAAATTTTAACACTGGCAATTGGCGTGAGGAACCTGTGATTGACTCATATTACAGGTAAATTATACCAAGTTTGAGAGTCAGAGACGACTTAACATCTTGTGTTGTGTTTTTAGCCTCTAAAATGTGTTTCATTCTTCATTCATTCATTTTTGTACTTTGTTTTTCTTAAAGGCTTAATAAAGATATTTGTATTTGAATTTATTTGTTCTTAAGTTTTCGCGACTAGTACACACAATTAAAATTACCTCTTAATGCATTTTAATCAAATAAAGCGCGTCATTTTATTGATTTTTATTTCGTAGTTTCGGCCTTTTCTTTCAATCCTTTAAAAACAAATCTGCACACCAAAATATTACGCTTCAACCGCCAAACTCGACATTAGACACATTACACTTACAAACTTTGTACAACTTGCAAAAATAAAGTGTAATGCTTAAACAAAAAGCAATTATGTAACCTTGTGTATTCCCACAGCATCATTTAACATTTATCTAGCACTCCTTAGACGTTGAAACTTTTTAAACGACCCTCAGCGATATTTCTTAATCTGTGGCCGATAGCGTTCGAACCCGGATAACCTTTTTCGCTGACAATCTGATAACGCCACGTACACGAGCTTGTTCGTTGATCTCATTTCAATTCCCAAAATGGATGATTTCACAATTTCTAATAATTTTAATTAGTCACTCTTACACTTAAATTACTGATTAATATAATTATTGATGCAGCTTATTGGCAAGAGTGCTTATAACGAGAAATTTGTTAAGGTAAACGTTAGGAGGATCAATCGATTGATAATTTAGTATGTATATCTATCTATCTATATTAATACGTTGCCAGGTGGTAGGGTATTTTGCTCGACTGGATGGCGACCACCCCTGGTCTAAAGTATGCCGCCATAACAACCTTGTGTTGTGTTCCGGCATTAGTGACCAGGTTCCAGTCTCCCTTAAAAGAGCAGCATTTGTAGCACCTTTGGTGTTTCAAATGTCTATAGGCGATGGTAACTGCTTTCCATCAAGTGGGTCGTCTGCCTGTCTGCTGAACTCCTGCAATAAAAAAATAAAAACGTGAAGCAAAAACTTTGTAACTCTTAATATTTTCTTAAGTTTTCGCGATTTGTATACATAATAAAACTACGTTTTAACGCTTTTAAGTGCGGTAATTTTATTTGATTTTGGTTTTTCCGACGTTAAAAGTGGCCGAAACGTCGGAAAAACCAAAATCAAATAAAATTACCGCGCTTAAAACCGTTAAAACGTAGTTTTATTTTGTAACCCTTTATACGAAAATTGCGCGGACGGAGGAGTATGAAATTTCGCACACTTATAGTTTATATACACGAGGAGTGAAAAATGATAATATTTTTTTTTAATTATGCATAAAAAATACATTATATCAATAAAAAAAAAACTACACACACTACCATGTATTTGACACACATATTACCTAACAGTGTAGCGTTGGCGAAATCTGTGATTGTAGAAGTATAGTCTTTGACATGAATTATTATGGTCGAATTTCGACCACGGGCGACTACTAGTTATAATAAATTTGTAAACATGAAAAAAAATCAGGGGGGCTAATTCGGACCAGCAGATTCCGAGAATGCAATTTGTAGAGGTTTTGTCTGTCTCTCTGTCTTTCTGTATGTCTGTCTGTCTGTTAGAGCATCACGTAAAAACTACTGAGCGGATTTAAATGAAATTCGACACAGGGCAAACTCCTATCCCGGGGCGTAACTTAGAATACTTTTCATCCCGATTAACGACGTAGTTTCCGTGGGATAGACGAAAATATCTAAAAAGATGGCACTGCGATTGCATCCTTTTTGAAAATTACTGAACGTATATGAATGAATCTCGACACAGAGCTAGCTGGCTTATATCCCAAATCAACACTATTATACATTGTATCCCGATAAATGATGTCGTTTTAATAGGATAGACGGATTAGCCAAATAGATGGCGCTGCAATGGTGTTTTTTTCAATTTACTAACAAATACTAAACGTGCGCAGAAGGTTTGCCGATAGCCTCATGATGTCACGTGTAGATGGTTAGTAGGGTTAACAAGAAAGTTACATAAATAGTTGTTGCATTAAATTTATTATTGTATATACTTTACATAAGTACATACATACATACATAATTTCACGCCAGTTCCCTTGCGGGGTAGGCACGAACAACAGAGCGCCATTTAGGCCCATTCTTACACACCTCACTTGCTTCTTTGACATTCATAACTCTTGTCATGCACACTCGTCTGTTCTTAAGGCAAACCTTCTACGCACGTTTACATAAGTATATATAATAATAGTAAGTACACAATACAATAATAATATGTAGACATCGGCAAACCTTCTGCGCGCGGTTTATACCTAAGTTACTTCAAATGAGGTTCACTTTGACTCGCCTCTGTGTTTTGCTGGGCAGTTGAGTATACTATATGGACTTAGTTTCTTTGTTATTATTACATGTAAAAAACCGAATTCAGTTTTTATTTAAATAAAATAAAGCTGCCTAGGTTTTGACACGCGGCATAGTCGCAAGGCACTGCCTGTTCACTCAATCTGTGCTGCACAATATAAAACTCGTATCTCATTCTCTCGCAGGCATTGTCCTATAGATTTCTGTATCTCATTTTAGTGTAGCTTTTTCGTTTCATCGAGTTTTGAAATCACAACGAGTCTAAAGAAGTTTCACTTCAAAAACCCAGCAAGGCTGTTCGATTTTATTGGTATAGATGTACAGGTAACACTGTGTACCATAATATCAGCGTTAGTAATTAATGCCATCATAATAGCGGTAGGTGTAAGCCCGTTCGTGTTTTATCACCCAGAAGCCGTATCGGGAATGGACAAAGCGGTGATGTAAACCAAGTTGCATTTGTTTTACACAATTGCCTTATCATTGAATGTTATCAGTAAAAATGTGTATTAGTTACTTGGTTGTTAATATTCGTATGAATACTTAAAACATGTTGATTGTAACGAATATCTGTTCAATACTCTGTTCAATAATTTCGTTTTTTTTTTTTTTTAAGGTTATGGCTGCAATGCCATTTATGCATTGATTTTGCCAATTTCGAGTAAATAGAAAAGTCAGGTGACATAAAAAGGAATTTTGGCCGGTAAATTAAAAAGAAAAAGAAAATTCTGCCAATCTAATACACTACAATAAACATAATATTTACAACAAACCATAACAGCAAAGGATAAAACTAAATAATAACTAACTTCAAGCCAATCTAAGTATAATATATATATACAATAAAATTAATATATATATATACTATACAATCTATTATAAGATAATTTTATTCACAGTCAAGAATTTACAAAGAATATATACAAAAGATTTATGCGATAAAGTTAAAAGAACACTACTATTAACAGGACGAGGGCAATTAGCAGGAAGCATATCATAAAGAGGAGTAGAAATTTTACGGCAATGGAAAAAGATATGTTCTATGGAACCTTCGCCCAGACCACACTCACATAAAGAATTATCACGAATCCTGAGTTTTGCTAAAAAAACGGGGAACAAACATGGCCAAGACGCAAACGAATTATGATGGAAATAATTTCTTTTGATTTGAAAGGTTTTAGACATTTCTTGGCAGTAAATTTCACATGCTACAAATGTCATAATTTTCATAGACATAGACAACACTTTATTGTTCACCAAAACAAAAATTACAAAAAAAAAATGTACAACAAGACAATAGTTACTAGGTAAAACAAAAGGCGGCCTTATCGCTAAAAGCGATCTCTTCCAGGCAACCTGACTCAAAGGAAATTCTTAAATTATCTGTAATTATTATGCAACAAAGAAAAGGAAAAAAGAAAAATATGACATACATGGACAGCAGATTACAGTCTATTGTAAACTAGCACATACATTATTGCGTAAGACTTACATAATGATTCCTAAGTGAATTTTTAAATATGGCAAAGGATTTAGCTTTTCTGACATCAGTGGGCAAAGAGTTCCAAAGTAAGACAGCCTGCATGGCGAAGGAGTTGGAATAAAATGTTGAAGAGTGTGCAGGTGCCATTAACAGGAGATTATTAGTGGAGCGCAAATTGAGTGTATGTGATGTATGAAGGGAGTTGAAACGTTCCTTAAGATAGGTATAAGGTATAAACAGTATACGATATAGTAAGTTGAGAAGATGAGCATTCCGGCGAAGTGAGATAGGCAACCACTCGAGCTTTTTGCGATATTCAGAAAAGTGGTCATATTTTTTAAACCAAATATGAACCTTATGCAAACATTTTGAAGACGCTCGAGCTTAATAAGTTGCTCTTGAGTGAGAGCAACAAAGAGTAATTGTCATGCTTTATTATTCCAAGCGACGTATTAATGAAGTTCTGTGAGTCATATATCGCGAATTCATACATAAAATTGGACGTAGTTTAGCAGAAAGGACTCAACCCACATTGTGGTCAAAAATGAGTTGTATATACCAATTCACCAGCAATTTTTGTCTAAACTTTAAACCTCAATAACTCAAAAACGACTTTTTTGTGTGTTAGGTCGTTTCTGCTAAACTACGTCCAATTAATCTTAATTTAAAAGAAAAAAAGAGCCTGAGATAATATATACATATAATAAAACTGTGGAGGTCGAATTTCTGTACAATGAAAAAAATGATAAAAACCGAGTCAGGGGGATGTAAGAAGTGAAATAGAACTAATTTAGATTTTATTTCAAATTTTTTGTTTCGCTGTTTCTCTGTCTGTTAGTACCGGCTAATCTACGAAACGACTGGAGCGATTTAAATGAAATTTTGTATGGTGGTAGCTTATATCCCTGGTCAATATATAGGAAACATTTGATCCCGAAAAATTAAAGACCTCTCGTGGTATAACTAAAAAACCGCACCACGCGGCGAAGTCGCGGGCATCAGCTAGTATATAAATAATTATAATGAAAAAATCTATTTTAACTAGACGTGTTGCTGGGGAGTTTCTGGCCGCTTCTTCTCCTTTGAACAGCGATAAGACGTTGCGAAGCGGCGTACATAGAAATTTTGACTTTAACAATAAACTAAAGAGTATATATGCGTGTGTGTCAAATACGTGGTAGTGTGTGTAATGTTTTTTTTCTTTATTTAATGTATTTTTTTTGAAAAAAATAAAAAAAACGCATTTTGCACTCCTTCGCCATATAAACAAAATTTCATACTCCTCCGTCCGCGCAATTTTCGTAAAAAGTTTTTGCTTCACGTATTAATGTAATAATAATCATAGCAATGTCCTTTAATTAGTACAGATCCACTATAATTCAGTATTTTCGCATGATTTTGATTCTAGCATAACTACTGATATACTTTATAACTATGTTATCAAGTCAAAGTGACATAACAAATGGTTACATTATAATATTTGTATTTATTAAGAATTTTAAGATTCAATATTGACGTTATCTTATCAGTAAGACAACGAGGTCCATTAGTTGGATCTCTGTGTTATCAGCGACTTATCTCTCCAAGATGGTAGCGAGCCAAATCGGTACATCATTTAGCGTGACGTAAGTTGTAAATTCATATTTAATCGTATTGAGTGTTCTTAATGGAAAATAACTTATAAATATTTATAGTATATGAAATTCTCAAATGTCAAGGTTTAAAATTTTATAGACTATCTGGTCCCAGACATAATAAAATTCTAAGACTACATTCCAACGCCATCTAGCGATTCCAATTGTGAGTCCAAACCATTCAGGGACCCAGTCAAACACACAAAATATTTCATCAAAGTCTGTCAGGGGTTTAGGAGCATCCTAGAATCCGATTCTAACGCCATCTACCGGATCTAATTGTGAATTTAAATCATCCCGGGGTGGGGTGTAGATATGTGCCGGTTTTGTTATTATGAATTTAATGGTGATATGTGTTTAGGAATATATTTATGGCTTATACTACTGGGGTTATCTGGAAGAGATCGCTTTTTAGCGATAAGACCGCCCTTTGTACATAACTAGACATAATTTTAGTCTTTAAGTTCATGTTTGTATTGGTGTACAATAAAGAGTTATCTATCTATCTGTCTATCTTATTTATAACTAAAACAGTTTATGAGTGTAGAAAAGGTTTTTAAATAATTGGGACACCTTTAATTTATTATGAACAGATCCGAACTTCCCTAATATAGATTATACGTGCAGGAACGGAGAAAGAATACAATTTCCTGCGGCTGGGCGGCCTGTCGTAAGAGGCGACTTAACAACCCACAGCCAGGTGGTAGGGCATCTGCCCGACTGGATGGCTATCACCCCTGGTCTAAAGTATGTCGCCATAACAACCTTGAGTTGTGTTCCGGCATTAGTGACCAGGTTCCAGTCTCCCTTAAGAGAGCAGCAGCGCATTTGTAGCACCTTTGGTGTGCAAATGTCCATAGGCGATGGTAACCGCTTTCCATCAAGTGGGCCGTTTGCCTGTCTGCTGATCTCCTGCAATAAAAAAAAAGATCAGATGGCTAAGGAAGGATTCGCTTCGCGGTTTTTTTTGTAACCACCCAAAAATCACTTTATACCTAATATAATAAATAAGAGTGTCTCATACCGCACTCAGTATTCCTCTTTCCACTCCCCCTAAAGTAAAACGGGCACATATGTATACCGTAACCTCCCGGGACCCTGCCACTCAAATACACACAAAAAATTTCATCAAAATCAGTCCTGGGGCTTAGGAGTTCAGCGACATACACAAGAACAGAAGATTTTAATATATACCAAAAGATTGTGATTTATGTAAACCAAATTGATTCATAGTTTTGATAAGTAAAAAAGTAAGTAAAAGAAGAAAGAAAATGTACTTTGCGAACTGTTGTAAAGTTTCTTTTCTGTATTTATTTTAGAGATTAACTATTTAGATAAAAAATGAACTTATATATATATATATACATACATACACATATATGTATATATATATATAAATATATATATATATATATATATATATATATTTGTGTGTGTGTGTGTATGTATATATATATATATATATATATATACATATACATACACACACAGTATTTGTATGTAACAGTAATTTTAAGAAATTGACCTGAATCTAAGTCCACAATGGAGAAATGCGGCATTTTCAGGCTACATTTTTGAAGTGAAATTTCTTTAGAATCGTTCTGATTTGAAACTCGATGAAACGAAAAAGCGACACTAAAAATAGAATCACATAAATCTATAGGACTAAGCCTGCGAGTAAATGAGATGCGAGTTTTACATTGTGCAGCACAGACGAGAGAGTCAATAAGACCGATGATTAAACATAGGTCCAATTTGGACCGGAATAAAACTGATAATAGTATTTTTTGACTAAAACCGTGAAAGATTGAAAGTTTATTTTTAATTATAATACGTTGAGGGATGTAGGCTAAAGGAATTATGTTTATATTAATAAAAGTAAGGAAAGAATTATCTGTGAATATTTTCTTTGAAGTTTCACTTCTACTGCGTGTGAACTGCACAGTTTTTTTTATATTTTATAGTGTAGTTTAATCTTTAAGGTAGACTAGTCCATAGACTTGGTCTGAAAGAGAGTGTCGGGGTCAAGGTAAGGAAAGGAATGCTCCGGTGGTTCGGGCATGTGGAAAGAATGACTAAACAGATATACAATGCAAAAGTGGATGGATGCAGAAGTCGTGGAAGGCCACGACACACCTTCCATGATCAAATTGATCGTGTACTAGCAGAAGGTGATGTCAGGAGCCTTAAGAACAGACGAGCGTGCATGACGAGAGTTATGAATGTCAAAGAAGCAAGTGAAGTGTGAAAGAATAAGCCTAAATGGCGCTCTGTTGTTCGTGTCTACCCCGCAAGGGAACTGGCGTGAAGTTATGTATGTATGTATGTATTCCATAATTTTATTGTATTAAATATATGTAAATAAATAAAATAACTAATACATATAAATGAAATAACAACAGTCCGCAATATTCAAAACTAAATAAAATAATTCAAAACCCTTTTTCATTTCAGGTAAGTTGAAACACAAATCATTTCGTATCAAGTAAACGTTCTTCGTTCGAGCCCATACGTCATTAACATTCGTAAGTACCCTCAAATCTTTTAAACGCATTTTTATATACTTCTTTACGTCGAACAAGATGTATTAGAGGAAACATTAGTTCCTCATATGAGTTACATTTTTTTAATGGATTCCAGTGTTTTTCTTTATAGCCTAAGTTCAGCAGACTGGAAGACGGCCCACCTGATGGAAGGCGGTTACCATCGCTTATGGACATTAGCAATACCAGAGGTGCTGCTAAGGTGCTGCCAGCCTCAAAGGACCCGGAACACAACTCAAAACTGTTATGGTGGCATACACTAGATCGGGGGTGGTTGCTATCCAGACGGGCAAATACCCTACCACCTGGCTTGGGGTTATTTTGTCGCCTTTTACGACCTTGGCCGCAGGACTTAGTATTCTTTTTCCGTTCCTGCACGGAGATTAAAATACTTATAATTGGGCAAGTGAATGAATAGTTAGATATAGGAATCCGCCATGAATGAATACCACAATAGAGGAACTAGTCATTATAAAACGCTTGAAATTTGTATAGCTTATAATCACACAGCAGGAAGCATAAAGAAATATTCATTTAAATTTTAATATTAATTTTATTAATATATTGTTATTATATGTATTATCTATATATTAATACGTGAAGCAAAAACTTTGTACCCCCTTTTATGAAAATTGCGCGGACGGAGGAGTATGAAATTTCGCATACGTATAGTTTATATAGAGAAGAAGCGACCAATGCTAATATTTAAAAAAAATATACATAAAAAATATATTAAATCAATAAAATAAAACATTACACACACTGCCATGTATTTGACACACACACGCATATGTACCCTTTTGTTTATTGTTAAAGTCAAACTAACAGCCTAGCCTTGGCGAAATCTGTGATTATAGAAGTATAGTCTTCGACATTAATTATTATGATCGAATTTCGAGCATGGGCGACCACTAGTAGGCTATCAATACGTGTAAACACGTGTTACAGAATATTAATAAAACTACCGTATTATAACGACGATGGAGACTGATGAAAACAGATTGGCTCTCGGCTCGTTTTAAAGCACTCATAAATTCATGTAAAAATTAAGGATACGAACCGATGATTTCTGTGTGCGTTTACGTTGTATTACGATTTGTATAACTTTGTTTTTATCTTTCCATGCTTGTAAGGAATTTTTGGAGACATATTGCAGCATAACATTTTAGCACGTCATGTCATTATTATAACTATAACATTATTTTTCTTTCCTTTTATTGTCTTGATCTTATTGAGTATGCATTGTTTACTACAACTCCATAAATTCTTCAAAAAGTAATTCTGTAACATACTTCTGTACAATACTTATAAAAAAAAATATTGAGATATAAATAGAATATGAAATATAAAGAAAAACAATATTTAGCTAGACGTGTTGCTGGGGAGTTTCTTGCCGCTTCTTCTCCTTTACAGCATCAACACGTTGCGAAGCGGTGTACATAGAATAGGAAGTAAAAATTAAATATTAACTTGCATGTATGACCTTCAAAAAGTGTTCTCCAGTAGAACTTATTTTGAATAAAAACTTTTGAATTTTGATTTTTTTTATTTTCTAGTAAATTCTAATGTCGTAAAGATAATATTTTAACTCCATGCTTTGAATCTTTACAAATATATTTTTTCTGTACGTGTGGATGGCACTGAACTCCTAGACCGGTGGACCGAGTTTGATTATGTTTTTTGTCTGTGTTTATGTAAGTAGAGATGGTTTAAATTCACAATTGAATCTGGTAGGTGGCGCTGTAGTCCAGTTCAAGACTTTAATTAATTTTTTAGAGCAAGATAACGACTGCCGGGTCAGTTAGTTTATAATATTATATCATTTCATACGAATAAAATAATTTTACCGCTCATTAATTAAAGACAATATAAAGAAATAAATTTTAATCTTGGGCGTCATTAGAAAAATTCCCAACGTAAAAAAATTTCTACGTTTTCATAGTTACCAGTAAAATAATCTGCCTTGAATTATACAGTTGACAATTACGTATAGCTAAGTGTATTTCATGAAAATCATTTAAACGCATCTCGGGTGACGCGTAGTGATTCCGTAGATGTGACGAATCTTCACTGTCTGATGTTTGTTAATTGGCTACGAAACCTTAAATAGCATTTAGTTCAAAGCAACCCACACCTTAGAAGCAACCGAGAAAAAATCACTTAAAAAAATAAATTAAAAACATGTGTTCAAACAATTTGTTTAATACAATAAGATTTTTATTTTCCGCCACACTACATAGGTTAGGAGGGGGGACAATTTTTACGAACTCGAAAGCGATTATTTCCCGCCTTCTATTCATTCGACTTCCGCTATTTATTACAATCGAAAGCAATGTAAAGATACGAGTTCTTAAGAATACTTATGCGATATTTTTCACGTATCGTCCTCTACAACGCGAACACACCAGTCTCAACTTTCTGATTTTATCGGAGCCCCTATTAACCGACCGTGATTAAACAATGGTTTCGGTAATCGAAAAAATAATTCGGCCAATTTGTCCGGCGGACGGCTGACTGATGTCCGGACAATTTATCCGGCAAGATAGAGATGCTACGATTGTTAACTGGGCTCCTAACGTAATTAGTGCTATTTGTTTTTGCCGCGTTATCTTAGTTCGGGATCGGAGCAACAATGGGAAAAGGTTGAATTTTGTAATTATTAGATTTTTGGGGTTAGTCTTGATTTATTTTTAGTCATTATTTCCTTGATAGTGTTGAGCTTGAGGTTTTTTTGGTGATTTAGTTGTAAGAAATTTGGTTGCGTATTTGAAATGATGATGATGACGCATGATGAAAGAATGACCAAACAGATATACAATGCAAAAGTGGATGGATGCAGAAGTCGTGGAAGGCCACGACACACCTTCCATGATCAAATTGAACGTGTACTAGCAGAAGGTGATGTCAGGAGCCTTAAGAACAGACGAGCGTGCATGACATGAGTTATGAATGTCAAAGAAGCAAGTGAGCTGTGTAAGAATAAGCCTGAATGGCGCTCTGTTGTTCGTGCCTACCCCGCAAGGGAACTGGCGTGAAGTTATGTATGTATGTATGTATAATATAGAGTTGCGTTAAAATTTTGATATATTGAGTAGTTAATGATACAGTCTAGGTTTGTAGATAGATGATAAATAGATAACACATTATTGCACACCAATATAAACAATTAAAAGAAAATGCATAATTACAATATTTTCTTGGTAAAACAATAGGCGGCCTTATCGCTTAAATCTTAAGCTAACGCTTCTAGGGCCAGTGGCAGATTTACCAACAGACTGAGTAGGCAGAACCCTAGCGCAGCAGATTTTAGGGGCGGCAAATTTGTGGCCAAATTTTTTATGTCTTACAGAAATTAAAAGATTCATTATTTTAAACCTAAAGGTTATTAGGTCCACACAAACGCTTCAGAACGTAACGAATGAGAGGCGAAGTGACCTATTTAGGCACGAGGTGGTTTGGCGCACGAGCGTAGCGACGGCGCTAATAATTCGAGTGCCCGAATAGGTCTTTCACCCGAGGCTAACACTCTGCTTTTCATTTAGAATATGAGAAGAGTAAATAAAAAATGATTAGTAAAACAAACAACTATTTCTCTAATAAAATCAGGCGTTGAATCCATATCTAAATCTGATGAAACGTCATCACGTACGTCATATATGAAACGTCAGGTAATTTTTTTTCTGTGGCATTCTACCAGCCAGTATTTTTATTTGTCACTGATGATAGTAAATATTTAGCTCAAATTTATGTAAATGAAATAATAATTTAGTGAAAAATAATTTATCTATATATTAATACGTGAAGTAAAAACTTTGTACCCCTTTTTACGAAATGTGTGCTGTCGGAGGAGTATGAAAAACCATAATTAATTTAAATTATAAGTTTGAACATTATTAAAGTTCTGTTGTCAAAGACTTCTATAATCACAGATTTCGCCAAGGCTACGCTGTTAATTTAACTTTAACAATAAACAAAAGAGTATGTATGCGTCTGTGTGTCAATTACATGGTAGTGTGTGTGATGTTTCTTTATTGATTTAATGTATTTTTTATGCGTAATTTTAAAAAAATATTAGCATTCTGCGCTCCTTCTCTATATAAACTATAAGTGTGCGAAATTTCATACTCCTCCGTCTGCGCAATTTTCGTGAAAAGGAGTATAAAGTTTTTGCTTCACGTATTAATATAATGATACCCTCTATATATACGTTCAAAGCAGAAAAGAGCTAGACCCAATTTTGTGAATTCAATATCTTGGCGTTGCGCATTTATTCAATGTACAATTCCATTGCGATAGGGTCAAAATTCGTATTCTACTAAATCCACAATGTCTTCTCGATATCGTCGCGGTAGAATAATAGTAATAATGAGTATTACCATTAACAGAAACGACCTTAGCCGAAATTAATATTGGAAACCTACCAAAAATTTGAACATTTATTTTATATTTTATTTATTTAGAATTGCGCCCCTGGCCCATAATAACTAAGACTGGAGGAGGTTCCGGCGACAAGAGTAAAGCTCTTAAATAATAAACAAATTACAGATAGGTGAAAATGTGTAATCTATGTGTATCTATACATATACATTATACATATAACACACATTTTTATTAGATATTAAGGGGCCCGCCCAGCAGACGATGTTCTCATCTAACAAAAAAAATGTAAACTCTATTGCAGCGCCACCTACCGGGTCCAATTGAGAATCTAAACCATCCGGGGACCCACTCGAAAACAGACAAAAATTTCATCAAGATCGGACCATCTATTTAGGAGGACTTCAATGACATACACACTAAAATTAGAATTGTATATAGACGGTTTATTTCTGACATTCAATTTGAACGAATCAACCAAATTGATCGATATAAACATAAAATTGAATCATTCAATGTCATTGAATACCGTCGTGTATTTTTAGTTAGTGTGCCCCGTTTAACCTTGATCTGTGCAGGAACGGAGAAAGAATACAATTTCCTGCGTCCGGGCAGCCTATTGTAAGAGGTGAAAAACCAACCCACAGCCAGGTGGTAGGGCATTTTCCCGACTGTTTAGCTACTATCCCTGGTCTAGAGTATGCCGCCATAACAACCTTGAATTGTGTTCCGGCATTAGTAACCAGGTTCCAGTTTCACTTAAGAAAGCAACAACGCCTTTGTAGCACCTTTGGTGTTGTGTCAAATGTCCATAGGCGATGGTAACCACTTTCCATCAAGTGGGCCGTCCTCCTGTCTGCTGAACTCCTGCAATAAAAAATAAAAAAAACCATCGACTCGATTTGGTTGATCCGTCTAATACCAGTATTACATGCGTATAATTACAGATGGTAGCTATAGCACATTGCATATTATGTCTCGATGTAACCATACACCATGCATGTACAATGAACACGTTCTAAGAAACACACGGGAGGTCTATACCACCGGCAGTTTGATTATGTTAGCATTGAGATAAGCTTATTGTTATTATTTTTGATAAATGTTTCAAGTAATCGGCGTCGTAGCTTAGTGATTCAATATTAGTCTTCAATTATCACTAGTACGAATCTCTCTCGTTCTCTTTTCTTTCACCATATCCCGTTTAATTGGGGTCGGCACAATATGCCCTTTCCTTCCACACTCCTCTATTCTGACATAAATCTTCTGTCATACCACAAATCATCATATCATCCTTCACACAATCCATCCATCTTTTTTTTGGTTTATCTTGTATTTTAACATTATTCTTGTCACGTCGCTTTCATCCCTCCTTATTATATGCCAAACCAACTTAATCTTCTTCCTCTCAACTTTTCAGTCACGGATGCAACTTTCAAAGAATTATGTACTCATTTGTCACCTTATCCATTCTTGTAACACCACACATCCATCTCAACATTCTTATCTCAGCCGAGTGGAGACGTTTGTGATTTATCATTTCAGTGGCCCAACATTCGGACCCGTATAACATGACTGGTCGTATGATAGATTTATATATTTGACCTTTTAGTTTCAGTGGCTAATTCAATAGTACGAATATAATATAATAAATAGGGCCTCCCAGGGGAACTGATAATATACCTGCCGCGCTTGTGTAAGGCGGCTTGGCAGGTTTGAAACATCGGTTAGCTCGATGTGCAGGATTTATCAGGATGTTTTCCTTCACCGTTGTTAGCACGTGCTAATTATAAAATATGCACATTAGGTAAGAAAATTACTTAAGTATATGCGTTCCGGTCTGTACCGAAACTGCGCCCTCTGACTTTGGGATACGTGCACTGATCATTACGCTACCACCACATTCACGAGTACAAATAGTTATGTGGATTTTTAGATTAGGAAGTAAGAAATCTCATACCAATATGGCTACGATTTCAAATTACTAGTGGTCGCCCGTGGTCGAAATTCGACCATAATAATTAATGTCAAAAACTATTATATCTAATATATAAAATTCTCATGTCACAGTTTTCGTTGCCATACTCCTCCGAAACGGCTTGACCGATTCTCATGAAATTTTGTATGCATATTGGGTAGGTCTGAGAATCGGACAAAATCTATTTTTCATCCCCCTAAATGTTAAGGGTAGTCTACCCCATTTTTTTTTCATTTTTAGATAAATTTTATTTTTTTAATTTTTTTAGGATACAGCATTAAAAAATACATACAACCCTAAATTTTCACCCCTCTACGGTCAACCCCTATTTTTTATTTGTTAATTATAAACTTTTTTTTTTGGCAAGATTTTTAATCTTATTTTGTCATGACTTAGAATAAAAAAAAATATATTACTCTTAATTTTCCACCTCTCTACTATCAACCCCTATTTTTTTTTAACTATCAATCGATCACCTCTCATCCAGCAAACATCACGGAGTAGGGATGAGTGGGTTCCCGGATGGTTTAGACTCACAATTAGAACCGGTGGGTGGCTCTGGGATCGGGTTCTAGAATTTTATTTTTTAAAGGACAATGTCTGCCGGGGCCGCTAGTGTATACTAGCGGCCCCGGCAGACGTTGACGTATTGACGTTGTCCATAGCAGTATTGCTATAATCACAGATTTCGCCAAAGCTACACTGTTAATTTGACTTGATCAATAAACAAAAGAGTATATATGCATGTGTGTGGGTCAAATACGTGATAATGTGTGTAATGTTTTTTTTCATTAATTTAATGTATTTTTATGCATAATATTAAATCAATATTAGCATTCCTCGCTTCTTCTATATATCAACTATAATTATGCATAAAAAATACATTAAATCAATAAAGACACATTACACACACTACCATGTAATTGACACACAGACGCATACATATTCTTTTGTTTATTGTTAAAGTTAAATTAACAGCGTAGCCTTGGCGAAATCTGTGATTATAGAAGTCTTTGACAACAGAACTTTAATAATGTTCAGACTTGTAATTTAAATTAATTATGGTCGAATTTCGAGCTTTTAAAATGAATTTAAAAATGAGCAAATAATCAGGGGGCTACTTCGGATCTACAGGTTCTGAAAATGTAATTGTTAGAGTCTTTGTCTGTCTTCTAGAGCATCACGTGAAAACCACTGGATGGATTTAAATGAAACTCATTCATGAGTCATTAATAAAATTCATTAATTCATTCATTCACGTGAAAACCACTGAACGGGATTTAAATGAAACTCGACATAGAGCTACCTTATATTCTAGGATAATTTTATCCCATAGTAGTTAGACACCATAGACGAATAAAGCCAAAACATGGCGCTGCGGTTGTGTTTTTTGGTGTCGTCGTTGCAATTCAATAATAGATACATTATGGTCATGTAAACGCGGCCGAAGTTTCGGCGACACAGCTGGTTAATAATAAAGTCTTGAATTTGAATCTTATGCCAAAGTAATTACGCTGATTATTGTTTGGCACGAGACTCTTGAACTCGACCTACGGCATGATTCACTTCATCTCCTTGAAGCATAAAACTAGTTAGGGCTGTGCGTAAATTGATAGCAATTTAAGGAAAGTTTATTCACTGACTGCATGATTTTTTATTATTAAACCTAAATGCTCAGTCCTTACCTTTTTAACCGACTTCAAAAAGGAGAAAGTTCTAAACTTGATTGGTATGTTTGTTTTAAGATCCGATTCACCTGATTCTTTTTTAGTTTGATGCGGAATAGTTACCAGTTGGTCCTCTAAAAATTTAACATAGTTTGGCGCAGTAGTTTTCATTTTATGAACATTTTGTTATGAAAATTATCCGTTCCCGTTTCTGGGGACCTATATTTTTTATGGCGCCCGGCACCTTTCGTATGCCTACCCATAGCTAGACACTAAAAAGTAACAAATAAAAAAAAACAGTTAAAAAAACCGACTTCAAAAACTATATACAATATGTTTATATAAAATTATTCCATACACGCTAATTAGTTTTTTGTTAATAAAACTACGTTTTAACGGTTTTAAGCGCGGTAATTTTATTTGATTTTGGTTTTTCCGACGTTTCGGCCACTTTTCAGTGGCCGTGATCACGGAAGACAAAGATGTCAAGTGTCAACGAGTATTGTTAAAGTTTTATTTAGCCTACCGCCAACTTATTAATTTTAATTATTTAATTTTTAATTTTGTTTATGGTTATTATTTAATCTATGGGAGCCTAATCTAATTTACTACCGCTTCGCAACATGTTATGGCTTGAAGAGAAGAAGCGGCGCAAGAAACTCTTCAGCAAACATGTCTAGCTCTAATAATTTTATATAATATTAAAATGGGTGGAGGGAAAAATAAAAGTAATTATCAGTCAAGTTGGTTTGTGTTCCGTTGTACGCAGAAAGAGCTCACAGTGTCTTGAGGTCTGGCAGCTGGTTTTTGCTGGGTTTGGGTCTTAATAGTTTTGATAATTGGATCCCAAACAGGTGGTACTTGCCAACCATCTTCTCTATTGAAATTTGGGTGTTTTTTGATTTCAATAGCCTCACGCATCATTCTAGGTATGAAACGATTCTCTTTCGCGAGGATTTGTGGGTTATCGAATCTGATGTAGTGGTTGGGTTTATCCAGCGTGTGTTCACTGATCGCAGACTTCGTAGACCTTGTGTGTTTCATGTCAGCAATGTGTTCTTTTACTCGTGTTTTTATGCTCCTCTTTGTTTGCCCAATGTATGACAATCCACACTCACAATCAAGCTTGTAAAGTTTAGTTTTTTGTTGTTTTATTATGTGAGTTTATCTTTGCTTAACATGGTGTTAGTTAGTTAGTCATTATAGTAAAATTTTACATAACTATTTTGTAGTTGGGTCGTTTATCTCGTGTCGTTAGAAGGGAGATTGCACTGATAATCAGCGTTGTGTCGGATAAAACTCCGGCGCAGCAATAAGCTGAGCGCAAACCTCGTTTGCTAAAACCGCGGCGTACATGTTTTCAAAACTTGTTTCATTCTTTTTACTATGATTTGTAATTAGCGTACGTACGTAGCTATTCCTTCAAATGAATCCTTTTTCTTTCTAGTTACATTCTTACTTATGTAAATTAGGTTAGTAGTTACATGTTTATATATCATTTTTGAAATAGGTTAAAAAATTGTGATTTATGTATTTCCAATAAATATTATTTAGTTCTATGAACCCGGACAGGTTCAGATATTGTTAATCAAGTGCTGTCTGGAATATTGACGGTTAACTAATAATAATTATTATTATTCTTTAGATAGATATATAGATAACACTTTATTGTACACCATTACAAAAAAAAAACTTACGAACTAGTATTAGTCTAGTTGGGTACAAAGGGCGGTCTTATCGCTAAAAAGCGATCTCTTCCAGACAATCCGTGGCAAGAATATTCTGATTAGGAGTGGCGACGGTGGTATACATAATTATTGTACGATTACTTACATTTTAATAATAAATGTATAACTATATTGAAGTTTCTGCCTTAACTTTAGATACATTGGTGGTGGAAATCTTCTTGTAAGGATGAAATACCTGTATCAGAAGATTCCATTCTTCACGTTTTGACAAACAACAGCTACCAGTAATTTATATATCTATTACAAGAAAAAAAATAAAAAACATATATATTTGTGCGTTGTGTGTATGTATGTGTGAGTGTGAGTGTGCGTGTGTGTGAGGGAGAGCGTGTGACTGTGTATTTGATTTTTAAATATGTGCATCGAGTATTAGAGAGGAATTAATCAAAATTTCTATTTCATACATACATACATACATACATACATAACTTCACGCCAGCTCCCTTGCGGGGTAGGCACGAACAACAGAGTGCCATTTAGGCTTATTCTTACACACCTCACTTGCCTCTTTGACATTCATAACATTCATTCATTCATTCATTCTATTTCATCATATGTATATAACTGTTGATACCTCATAACTGGCCAAAATTATTCAGCAGCGAGTAAGTGCAAATAAAAACATACTGTTTCTTTGATTTACAAATAGGATATATTTATACAGAAAATTTTCTATTATGTAAGGTAGAAGTTTTCGAATCCGTAAAAAAAGCAGTTGCTCAAATTCAGCTAGAAGGCGTTTGCTTGCGCCATGAAATATCTCCTTGCTAAATTCGGGAGATGGCTAGTAAATTTAATATAAAAACGCTTGTATCAGTGTCATTATCTCCTAATAAATTTGTTATATACATGAAATAGAGAAAACCAATGTAATTAAATAATTTAAATAGCATTATTCGCACCATAATAGTGAATCCTATTGGTGTATGATACCCAGGGGAAAGATGAAATGTAGACTGGTGGGGAGGTAAGTTCTTCTTTATATCCTTTTGTCTTCTTTCGTCCATCGCATTGCGCTCGCAGTCTTGATAGTTAACAGTCTGTGTGCTCAACATTACGACACTGGTTAAGAATATTTTAAAAAATAGACAACTATTTACAGCACACCAATAAACAAACGTATATCGTACAATGAGTAGCTTTAATGTCTTCCAGACAGTGTTGATTTAGAAATACTTATTACTAATCAACTTGAAATTCATATTTTCACTTTAAATTGATTCTGTCAACCCTAATAAAGTAGAGGCGTCAATCGTTAAGAACAACTCGATTCTCGTGAATCGATACAAATCGATCGTCGTTTATTTTCCTTGCACTAGTGTTGTGCTGATTGTTTTCTTTGATTTGGAGTTTTTGGCGGGAACTGAAAGGAGATGTTGTGCTGTGCAGTTTTATTTTCTAAAAATGTGTAAAATTACTCTAAAATGAACAATAGTTGTAGGATATTGATAGTTTTTGACTAGTAATTATGTGTTTTGTGAGAAATGTGAACTGTATAGTCAAATGCGGCCTTTTGAGTTGTCACAAGAACTCCGTTGAATGGCACTAGCTGATTACCTACAGGTCAGCTGTGCTACACATAGGCTTAAGAAAAAGAAGAAACTATATTGTAAACTAAGATCTGGCTTAAAGGCCTAGCTGCCAAGCCATAAACTTAAATAAAATAAAAATTTCTTTGATTTGTTTAGATCTTAGCCTTACCTTAATATATAAGTTCACGTTATTACATTATGCCACTTCCACGGGAGCAAGCAAGTGGCGAGGAGATTAGGCAGCACGAGTATGTAAACGCAACTTACTTTTTATTAATTACGATTAAGTAACGAGCATGCTTACCCATAAGGTAAGCAATTTCATATTGGACTGGGCGTAACTATATTCTAAGTCTCAGCCTTTCCTACATAAAAAGCGCGGGGCACATGGGAGGAGGGTGGTTTTAGTGGGTAGTGGGTGTCGCCCGTGCAACTTATCTGAGTCTCCACACAAGCAGGCTTGATTATTGTTCGGGTTGCCCCTTATCAAAGGGGAAAGCCTTCATGATCAACTATGGTCTAATCCCTTGCAAAGGACCCAGTATTGTGCGTAAATAGCATTTCCCCCGCCTTAAAAAGAAAAGCAATTTTATATGTTTTATTTTATTTAGTGAAAAAACCACTAGTTATAATTTAGGTCTAATAACAGGTTGTTATATTAAATTTGATAGAACGAACTAAAAATATGTGTAGCACATATTTAAACGTTTTAATATAATTTACTAAACATGTATGTCTCTGCAGACCACGAGCCAGAAAATGGCCCGGTCTTTTGGAGGGCTTGCGTGGAGCCATGGGAAGGCCAACACGTAGAGGACCCTTGACAAATTTAATCTAAATGTGGCGTGACACTGACCGGCGATTATCCCTGTCAACACCATATAGTAATGCTCCCAAGGACAAGCTCCGGCCAGTGTGTTGGACTATTGTGGGAAATGAGGACAAAAAGTACCGGGCTATTGGGGTGAACTGCTAGTGGTACTAGGGGTGTCTGCCCGTCGCAATGTTCGGGGATCAAGGAAAAATGGGCAGACGGTGACTCGCCACTCCCTGCATGGACCCCAAAAAATGCCATAGA
This sequence comes from Dendrolimus kikuchii, assembly GCA_019925095.2. Taxonomy (NCBI): domain Eukaryota; kingdom Metazoa; phylum Arthropoda; class Insecta; order Lepidoptera; family Lasiocampidae; genus Dendrolimus; species Dendrolimus kikuchii. The sequence goes on along the minus strand of CM034390.1, from coordinate 4,371,013 downwards.
AGACAGGGGTAATATGGGTGTGAGTGGCTAAGGGGTCTCGAGAGGTGGGCTGCAGCTTCACCGAAGCTACTTCCGAAGTTATGCCATTTATCACTTCCACCCCTGGAGCTTCGGTCTTAGCTCTAGCGATATCCACTCCATGCCGGCTGGCTAAGGCAAGCAGTCAAGCACGGAGGCGGGGGTACGAGGTGTCGCTATTCACTTAAGTCTTCTCCACAAAGCCCCTCTGCGAGTTAATTTACTATTATTATTATACATACATACATACATAACTTGACGCCACTTCCCTTGCGGGGTAGGCACGAACAACAGAGCGCTATTTAGGCTTATTCTTACACACCTCACTTGCTTCTTTGACATTCATAAATCTTGTCATGCACGCTCGTCTTAAGGCTCCTTTTTTATTTTATTTTTATTCCGTATAGGTTCGCGTTTGACCATTATCTCGCTCGATTTGAGCGGAGATATGGTCTAAGATCGAGCACGCTTACCTAGAAGGTACCTATTCACACGAGACTTGAAGACACCCAGATTGTAGGTTTCGGGAAAACAGACTCCGGCAGTGAGTGCCACTCCTTTGCGGTGCGCATAATAAAGGTGGACTCAAAGCGCTTTGTTCGTATAGGTGGTATATCCACCATATAGCGGTGCCGCATGCCAGTGCGTCTGGTTGTCCGATGATGGAAGGGAGACGGCGGGATGAGATTGAAAAGCTCCAATGCACACTCTCCAAAATGCTCCTGACTCAAATCAATTTGATCATGGAAGGTGTGTCGTGGCCTTCCACGGCGATTATTATTATTTTGTATATATTTTTTGTTCTTAAGTCTGGTACGTATACACAAATAAGTCCAACAGTGTCCTAGCGCGTGAGTAAGCCACAAGAAGCATAAATTTGCCATACTTCGGACTTTTTGCTTGGCAGTTGTCACTTTTAGATTTTTTCCATGCGCCATATCTTAAGGTTTACTTTACGATCTATTAATAAAATATTAAGTAGCAAATAATAATTAAACACCAACAGTTGTAAATAATCATTAATGGCTCTACAAACATGTACGTATTATAATTAAAGTTAAAAACATTGTGTTTGGCCCTTATCTTATCTCAGCATCGAGCCATTAACGTACCAATATAAAAAAACACACACGGACAACCAAACGACATGGTATAACATTAGATAGTGTTACATGAAAGCCGGGGGACATACTGGCCGGAAGAATGACAAGCCAGAATACCTGTTGAAGAAATGTGGCTGTGCATTTGATATTACGACACCTCCGAGGAATACTACGCTAACTAGATTTTAGTTATTCTCTATCTTACGAGAAAAGCACATATTAATGTCTTAATTACTGTTTCTAAAATGTCTTTTTAAAATGATTTTTAATATTTTTTATGAAAATTTAGAAACATAATATTAAGCGTTTAAATGGAGCGTTAGGTAAACTTTTAGGCGCTAAGAACCTCAGCCAGAAGGCCCAGCTCGCCGTACACAACGCGGTGCTGGTACCTACGCTCACGTATGGAAGCGAGAGTTGGGTATGGAAGAGAGAGCATGAAAGTAGAGTAAACGCGGTTGAGATGCGAGCACTGCGCAAAATCTGCGGAGTGACGCTCGCGGACCGCGTTCGTAATACCGAAGTAAGAAAGAGAGTTGGTCTGAAAGAGAGTGTCGGGGTGAAGGTAAGGAAATAAATGCTCCGGTGGTTCGGGCATGTGGAAAGAATGCATGATGAAAGAATGACTAAACAGATATACAATGCAAAAGTGGATGGATGCAGAAGTCGTGGAAGGCCACGACACGCCTTCCATGATCAAATTGATCGTGTACTAGCAGAAGGTGATGTCAGGAGCCTTAAGAACAGACGAGATTGCATGACAAGAGTTATGAATGTCAAAGAGGCAAGTGAGGTGTGTAAGAATAAGCCTAAATGGCACTCTGTTGTTCGTGCCTACCCCGCAAGGGAACTGGCGTGAAGTTATGTATGTATGTATGTATAATATTAAGATATTAATGGGCGCTTTCCTTTAAAAACAGAAATTACCTAAAATTAAGTTGGCGTAGTATTATTACTTGGAGGTGGTGATTTGATCATTGCTAAGTTTCTACATTGAAAAAGAATGTTTGTACAGGCAAATGACAATAGGGTAGCGTACAGTTAAATCAACCGAGGTACTTTTTGTAAACCTACAAAATATCGCAACCTTATAGGTTTTGTTCGAGCGTACAAAAGTAATAGGAGTCAAATAGCGCATTAACGATTGTTTGAAAAGTAATTAGAATAATTTCTATCATTATATTTCAAAAGTAAAATGATAAGATGATATATTTAAATCGGTTTGTGTTTTATGTAAATACTAGAATATGCCCGCGAGTTTGACCGCGCTTGACTTGAAATTCTTTAGTTGTTGTTGTTTTAGTGAAAACTGTGTCGGTATAACTTAATTTTTATGCACCCGAACAACTTCAAACCGCTCCCGGGAAAATTCCCGCGGGATTACCGAGATAAAAAATAGCGCTGATCTTAAATCTAAAAATGAGTTGTCGATAAATGAAAACCGCATCGAAATCGGCCCAGTAGTTTTTACGTGAATCCCGAAAAAACAGACAAGAAATCTAAAAAAACTGCATCGTGTTCTCCATTGTTTATATAGTTTATTACAATTGTGTTTCTTTAAATATCTTCAATGTATAGACAGGGCATGTTTATAATTTTATAATATTATAGATAGATAATCTTAGAATTTATTGTATCATGTGTCTACATCTTCCTTAGGCAGCTATATAGATATAGACTTTTGGTTCAAAATACCGGATCATGTAATTCAGGGCTGTTTATTTTTTTGTTGGTTCTCCTAGTATCCAGCACAGTCTGGTTGCTATGCAGTAACAAATAGTTTTTAGTATCTCGTTTGTTTGTATTACTCTGTCTAGATAAATTTATAATCTATGCTGACAATTTTGTCCGTAGCGCTTGTGGTCCGTGTGTAAGTTTTATCTATTGATCTAAAACGTTCCACACAATCGCGTAATCGTGGTCACCCGTAACGCAGCGTACAGTGGCTGTCAAAACAAAGAACCGCTGTCCCATTCTTCATGTGAAATGTACACACCCTGATGTTATGATAATGTATTCTGATACGTTGTTATACTTAGGACTATAGAAAAAATAAATCCCAATCAATACTTTAACTTCTTTCCTTGGCAGTTAATTCTATTGTATTTATATACATATTTTATATATATGTACGCTACTAGTAGATGAAGCGAAGTATTTGTCGGGATTTTAGCTGGTGGAGATCCAACGTCTCTGCCTACTCCAAAGGGAAACAGGCGTTACAATATGTATGTATTTACGTTTCTGTTGTAGAAATAGATTTATATTGTTACGACCTAGACGCCGACAAAAACAAATTCACACCTGCATACCTGTAAAAACACATTTTAATGCCTTTCGGCATTTAGACTTTTTTTGTTTACTTTGTGTTTAAAATTTCCGATTAGAAAACAGCCCATTGTTGTATTGTAATCTTTTACGGCTTATTGTTGTATTGTGATCATTAGCCAGGTGTTCGGATTAAAGTACAAACTGATTCTAGGAAATTCAGTCCACGCAGCCGGACGGACATGTTACATCTGTGCAGTATAAAGCAATGGCCCGATGGAGGGACGAGACAGTCGAGCGAAAACCACGAGCGAAGCGAGACGTGTGTTCTACAATCGGGAATCTTTTAGTGACGGACTTTGCGCGTTTTATGGAATTACGACCTTCTGCATTACGTTTGGACTTGTTGTGTTCGGTTATATTTGTACCTGTGCTATACGTGTTTGTATAGTTCTAATAAACTCTATAGTAATTCTAAGGTATTTTAATTCGAGTCTCGCGACTCGTAACAATATAGTATAAATACTCTGTCTAAATATGAAACTGACAAAATTTAAACGTACTTAACGTTTCGTCGTCAGCCTATCGCAGTGCGCTGCTGGACGTAGGCCTCCTCAAGTCGTCGACACTCAAACCTGATCTCCGACTTCCTCATCCAGCGCCTACAAGCGACTTTGCGCAGGTCGTCAGTCCATCGGGCTGGAGGGCGTCCGGCACTACGTTTACCGAGACGCGGTCTCCATTACAGGACTCGTCTGCTCCATCAGTCCATCGGTCCTGCGGTAGACGTGACCGGCCCTCTGCCACTTCATAATTTGGCGAGCTATGTCGGTTACTGGTTCTCTGTAGGATATTCTCATTTCCAATTCTATCCATAAGAGGAACGCCCAACATACCTCGCTCCATAGCCCGTTGAGAGACTTGGAACTTGTGAACCATCCTGCCGTCAGTGTCCATGTCTCAGCCCCGTGTTTCAAGACGGGGAGGAAGCCATTCTCGAAGATTTTTGTCTTCAGGCATTGCGGGATGGTCGACGAGAAGATTTGACGAAGCTTACCAAATGCTGTCCAGTCCAACTGACTCCTTCTATTAGATCTATTGCTCAATTGCCTCTCCCGCTATCCCTAGCCATGCCCTCGATCCTATTTCTCCTGTCTTATATCCCTTTATCCAATCTTTCCTATCCCATCTTCCATCTTAAACGCTGCAATGTGATGGTATGGTTTCTGGCGTTGCAAACATCTACAGGTGACTGTATCCACTTTCCATCACATATGTCGTCTGCCTGGTTACCAGTTACGTAATAAGAAAAGAAAATAAAAACAGGAGATAACTGTTTTCTGTACTAATATGATAAAGAGGAAAGATTTGTATTTTTGTATGTTTGTAATGAATAAACTCAAAAACTACGGGACCGATTTCAAAAATTCTTTCATCATTAGAATGCTACATCATCCCTGAGTAATATAGGCTAAATTTATTACTAGTAAAGATTAGGGATCCCTACTAAAACTTCAATAATGTAACCCAAGGTGTAATAAAATAAACCATAAAATGTCTTTCATCGCATGCGAAGCTGCGGAACAAAAAGAAAAGTTCTACAATATTGAAGACCATATCAATATCTATAGAAAACTTCGCGATACTAATGTCTAACTATTGAACTTAAGTTACTATAACTACTTTTTTACATTTTAAAAGTTGATAGAAATGCCGACCAAAATCAGACCATGTTATTCATACCTTTGTGTTAATTCTTATCCAAATAAATAATTTCATATTCAAGACTGTTTCAATACCTGTAGATTACTTTTTGAGTTATTCAAATCGGACGTGCCATTTAAAAGATAGTACGAATTTAAAAATGTCAATCTAAACAAAATACTTGGCGCTGTAATCGGTTCTAGGACTCTGATGAAAATTTGTATGTGTTTGAGTGGGTCCCGGAATGCTTTAGATTCACATCTAGACCCGGTAGGTGGCGTTGGGATCTAAATACAATAATTTAAATATTTATTTGTTGTTTCATATATTGTAGTCGGTACTAAGTAAAATTTTCTTTACAATAAGCACGTGATCATTGTAATCAGGTATTGAAGTAACAATAGATCGCAAAATTAGCAAGTTGAAGTGGCAGTCAGATCGACGGCTGGAGCAAACGAGTCCTGGAGTGGAGACCACGTCTCGGCAAACGTCGCGCAGGACGCCCGCCAGCCGGGTGGACTGACGACCTTTGCAAGATCGCCGGCAGGCGCTGGACGATGGGAGACCGGGATATGTGGCGCGTACTTGGGGAGGCCTACGTTCAGCAGTGGACAGAGATTGGCTGAAGAAAAAAAAATTGTAACCAAGTTGAGCTTTTTGTAAGTGAGTCGTGTTAAGTCAAGCAAGCAACAGAGCGAGTCGAATAATACACGTCATCGTTGGTTACGGGTCTCGACGGTAACACGTGAGATAGAGTCGTTGACGCTCGAGTGCATATTTCGAATTTTCAGGACAAACGCAAACGAAGTTGCGGGTGGTAGCTAGTCTATACATCTATATAGACAAATAAAATTGAAGTGTCTGTTTGTATTGTCAAAATAACAGCTTTTTACTAAACGCATATGAAAATATATACGGTATTATTTTCTTAAGTTTTCGCGACTTGTATACATAATAAAACTACGTTTTAACGGTTTAGGCGCGGTAATTTTATTTGATTTTGGTTTTTCCGAGAGTGGCCGAAACGTAAATAAAATTATCGCGCTTAAAACCGTTAAAACGTAGTTTTATTAAGTATATACTGTACTCATACCAAAAAATAATTTATTTTTCTGTCTGTCTGTCTGGACGTTCCGGCTGGACCGATTTATCACTGGCAGATAGCTGATGTTATAAAGTGTAACTTAGGCTATTTATATTTTTCTGCGCAAAAAATTCCACGCGGACGTAGTCGCGTGCTGTCGCTAGTTGGAATATAATTGCAAATTCCTTAACAAGTTCTCAAGCAAATTTCAACATAGCAGTTTCCCTAATACAGCAACGGGTACCCTATCGGCTGTGTTGGCCGCGATCGTATCATTGCCGCGTACGGACCGAACCCGGGACAATGGTGCGTGGGCGCAGATTAACGGGAACTATCGCGATGCCATCGGGACCACTTCTTGTAAAGGCATGGATCGGATTTCCATTCCAACTGACCATAGGTTTTGAACACAATTTGTTTTAAATTGCATATTTTAATTTTCTGTGATTATTATAGCAAAATGTACTATAGTATGGCTAAATAGAGTAGAAAATAATAGAGGCACCACTTTTACAAATTTCTCTAGACTCTAGCAACTCCAATATTATTTCATGAGTATTTTATAGAAGTGGACAATATAAACTACTAAACTAAATTATAAATAAGAATTGGAGTTTTTGGTGGGAACTGAAAGGTGATGTTGTGCTGTGCAGTTTTACTTTCTAAAAATGTGTAAAATTACTCTAAAATGAACAATAGTTGCAGGATATTGATAGTTTGAGTAGTAATTATGTGTTTTGTGAGAAATGTGAACTATATAGTCAAATGTGGCTTTTGAGTTGTCACAAGAACTCCGTTGAATGGCACTAGCTGATTACCTACAGTTCAGCTGTGCTACACATAGGCTTAAGAAAAAGAGGAAACTATATTGTAAACTAAGATCTGGCTTAAAGGCCTAGCTGCCAAGCCATAAACTTAAATAAAATAAAATAAATAAGAACTATGATAAATACTAAAAACAATAACATAAATAAAAGTAATTATAAATTAATATTAATTAAAATTAAACTACAATATAAATATAACTAGACTTACAAAATAACAAACTATAAGTAAAAAATAGACTCCAGGTCGCTGTTGGCGGGGAGAGTGCCCAAAATGCTAGCCGCATTTCCACGATGGATGGCAACGCTGATGCGTTGTCCTAGGTGCAAGCCAGCCTATGAGTCGGTGATGACCCAGAAGGAGGCGTCGGAGAGGCAAAGGGAGGAGAGTGCGTATGCGGACCCCATCCGCAGAAAGCGGCTACGGGGTCGCAGGCGCCGCTACGCTCAAAGTCTCCTTCCACCATGATTCCAGCACAGGGGGCCGCGTGGACAAATGGGGGATCCCACGGTCTTTCCTGTTGTTGAAGAGGGTGTCCTTCCCCGCAGGACACCCTGAGTGCGTCGACAAGCGTTGGGGCATCACAGATGTAGTACCTATTGGCCCAGTTCCTGTGGCGCCCTGTAAAAGCGTGTGAGCTAGGGGAGCAGGTTAGGTTTAGTGGGTAGTTTGACGGCCGACCATCCCCCCTGCCCTCCGTTCGGAGGTCATGGGGGGCATACGGCCGATCAAGAGACCCACACATCCCTCGGCGAGCCTTCCTCCCAGGCCCGAGGATGGTGTCCCAAGAAAAGACATTCCCCCTGCGTTATCAAAAAAAAAAGGATCAAGCCAGCTTTTTGGTCACAAAGGGCTGAGTATTTTTAATACTTGCTAGTAATTTTTAGTATTATGTAAAACATCAAGTTGCTTTATTTACGACATACGCATTTTGTCAACGGAATCTATGTTTACTTTAATATTAACTAACTATAATTTTGTAAGTAAGAGTTTTAACACCTTGTGATAATTAACATAATAATTATTTGATTAAAAGAATCCAAACGAACCATTACAAAGCTGTCATGACGGCGGTTATTTGGTAAAAAATATCGTCAAATTATGTCGGAAAGATTTTTGCTTAAATTCGGCTAAACCTTGGTAAACTTTCAAGATTACTTCTGGTGTGAAACTTAGTATTGCTATATCCGTATTTTTTTTTTTTTTTTTTTCACAGCAATCTAAATTTAATTTGTCAAGTGACAGCTGAAAATTGACATCGAAGAAGAAAATATATATATATATATATATATATATATATATATATATATATATACACAACTTAATTTATTCAAGATAAAAACTACAAATAGTAAATAGGTCCCAAATCCACCGTCAGTTGGGAACGTTCCCAAAACGCTGGCTGCATTGCCACGTTGTATGGCAACGCTTATGCGTTGCCCAAAATACAGGCCAGCGTTTTGGTTTCGTGAGACAACTATCAACCGTTTTGATAGGTCTCGATAAAGGCGATGGGCTTCTGGACCCCATGGCCCGAGAGTTTCGACACCAAAAGCCGCAAATATATATCCGTATTTAGTTATTTTTAGTGGATTTAAGACTTGGTTCAACGTTAAAATTGAAATAACACGGATAAATTCGCTTGGTTTATTCAATGAAATTGACTACAAAGAAGAGAGAATATTGCCAGAAGGTAAAAAAATTAGTTTATGTTCTAGACCAAGGATTCCCAAACTGTTTTGGGCAAGAGACCCCATTTCCAAAATGAACTGATACCTAAGACCCCCATAGCCACATTATATAAAAATCCTATCTCTAGTTTTTTCGTATTAATTCAAAATACTTACCAATTTAAAAACTTGCGGCTGGTTAAGTGAGTAAACTTGACATCACTTTCTCATCAAAATTTAACAAAATAAATCGAACTCATTGTCTTCACGAACTTCAGGTTTATGGAATTGCTGAGTTTTTCATCTTGTACAAAGTTGTGCACGTTATCGACTTGTTGAATTTTTAAAGTACAACTGTGATACTTCCTACTAAAATATTAGCCATTCTTATAATAAGTTGGTACACGTCACACAACTTATACAATATATTGAAATATAATTTAAAATAAGAACTACTAGGTCTAAAAATCAATGATCGTTTATGTCGGTCCCTGGGAAATCGATTTTGTCTGCGGGGGGGTCGATATCAACTACTTTGGGAATCTCTGTTGTAGACTTTATGGCTAGTTTATAATTATCATGGTGAATAATAATAAATAAGGCAAGTGCGTATCAGTCCGCGAACTATGAAAAATTCCTTAGTAACTCAAAAAAATGGCATAGCTAGAAATGTCTTCTCCATATAACTTACCGATTACCATAGAACATGTTAAACCACGATAAGCAACTCATCTTCATCATCTGACCGTTAAGTCCCAGTAGCATTCGGAGCTTCCATTTCGACACCTGAGGCCCACTTTCCAACTTTTATCCCCACTTCGCGCGGTCTTTAGCATCCTTTATGTTGAGACCATTAGGATCTACGCATGTCGTCCTTCGTGATGTCAAGCCAGCCTTTTTTGGATTTATCCCTTCTACTGGTTTGACAGAGTTAAGTAGCCTAGACATTACTTCATCACATAACTAGTCGATCTCCATTAAATAGCCATACTAGTACAGGCGACTCGCTTGCAGTTTATCTGCTATGTGCTGCACATGAACGCTGCTGCGGATGAGGTATTTCCTGACAGCATTATAATATTTAGAATGTTGAAATTAATTATACATACATACAGCGCTACACAAAATTAAATATCCATCAACTGTCACATAATGATATTTATAATACACACGCAGCTATCAAGCTATTTCGAAAAAAAATAAGTAGCTGTTGTCAAAATTCGATTCTAATCTTCGAAAATTATCGAATAATCGACGTTACGGTTGCGCGCGCGCCGGATGTCAAACCTAGATCCATTTAACGGCAATATTTATTTTTGCATACACAAAATGGCTTATGAACCCTATTCCAAGGCAATAAGGGTGATATGAAGTGAGTTCATGTGTAATATAAGTTAGTACGTCATAATAACAGCAACCTGTCACACTGTGACATTTTCAAAGATAAGTATCAAGCCATTAAACCACCGTCCGATTGTATATACGATAAAAAGATGTTTTATTTAAATACTGTATTACTTTTTTTCTATACGCAATAGGTAAGTAAGTGGTTTTTTGTTTGCGGTTAGACAATTGAAAAAAAAAGTCGCATTTTTACTTTGGTAGGTAAATATTTTTTGTTTCATATATAACTGTTGGCAACACTAATATAAGCAAATATTATTTTTAAACTTGCAACGCTGTCGTTGCTTTTTCTTTCTTCTTCCATTTTGGTTGCAGCCGAGTGCACGCGTATTCGTTATGTTAGTATGTTTTCACCACTAACAGTTTTTAACTTCTACACCTACAACGACCAGGGTATGTATCGCCCACACCATCAGCGTAGAACAAAATATATTATATGTGCGGCGAGCTGCGCACATACCTATAGTTCGCTCTCCGAATATCTTACCTCATATTTCGAAGAAGAACCGCAGTATCACTATCCGTGGACCAAGGTGACCGCTCAAGAATCGTGCCGGGAGTTAAAACTAAAAATTAGACGTACAATCCCTACTTCTGTAGTGTACAATTTATTGTGAATCGTATTATGTAATTTTTTGAATTGAAACTTCTTTAGAATCGTGATTTCAAACTCGATGAAACGAAAAAGCGACACTAAAAAGAGATAAACACAAATCTACAGGACTAAGCCTGCGAGAAAATGAGATTCGAGTTTTATTTACATTGTGCAACACAGAGTAGAAAGTCAATAAGCCGATGATTAAACATAGGTCCAATTTGGACCGAACTAATGCTGATAATAATATTTTTTAGACTTAACATTGAAAAATTGAAACTGATACTTAAGAAGTTTATTTTGAGTTATAATATGTTGTCGGATGTAGGCTAAAGGAATTATATTTATATTAATAAAAGTTTAAGAAGAATTATCTGTGAGTATATTCTCTGAAGTTTCACTTCTTCTACTTGTGAACTGAACACACACACACACACACATTTTTTTTCTATTTATGTAGTGCATTGTTATTAAGTCAATAAATATTTTTCTTATTTCTTTCAAATAAGGACGCTATGTTACATTTATTTACTAACTTACAACATTTTCTGCAACTTATAATCTAAAGTTCAACGTTCATCATTCTGAAGCTCATTATTGAATGGCTGAACGATTGACTCAAGCGATTGCCTAAGCCTGTGTTGCTCCTATCACCTTGTAGTTCGCGTATTTATGATTTAGGGCTCGGTGAGAGGTCGTGCTGATTGGTCGATACGCTCGGACATAGTAAAGTTCAGTGGGAGAATGTTGAACAGTTGTATTGGACTCATTTAGGTCACACTAATGCAAGTTCACTGAGATATAAGAATTTACTATAACAAAATAATCTTTATCACCGTAGATATTTTACTTCAAATAGATGATTTATTTACATTTATTATGGTACAGTTTAGGTGTCTACGACTGTCACCGATAATGAAAAAATACTTTTGTAATTCCTGTAAACACAACTACTACAATTGTTTTTAAATATAACAATGGATAATCAAATACAAAACCTCGCTTTTAACCGTTAAAACGATGTTTTATTAATTAAAATTAAATACGATTTCAATTCAGTAAAAAGTGCAATTAAATTAATTATACATTTTCCTTAATTATTTAACATTACGACATCATCCAGACAAATCAATTCCTTTACAGTCCATTTTTAAAAAACAATATACAGGCAGGAAATATCGTATGCGTACGTGATATTTGCAAGAATATAGGTGCAAAAACATAGCATAGCTTAAGTAGAAAAACCAAGATCACCAGGAACTTATTTCTAATTTTATGTCGGGTGAAGACTCGAGGCCACACCTGGCACGGTTTTGTACACAGCTAGTACGGGAGGCGCTAAAGCGCAAGAGTACGAGATAATGATAAGCATATATATTAGTATAAAATAGTTAGATTTAAGAAGGTCTGACTTGAAATAAGTATAAATATGCAAATATGAAATTTAGAAAAGAACACTTAGTTCTAAAAGAGCTGCTCACTAATGACCCTGGCTATGTCAGGGGTGATGCCTGGCCTAAAGGGCCAGAATTATAAAAAAAAAATACGTGCAATTATTTTCAATTTTAATTATTTAATACAAGGCAAAAATTATGAATTATTTAGAAAGATATCGATGAACCAATCAGCGTCAAGGCTTTTAAATTACTAGTAAACTATTTTGACTGTATTATTATGATCATTATTAGAGTTTCGTAGATTATAGCGAATAACTGGTGTGCATAAATGGGTGCTACTCTATCTTCAGTTAATTATTGGGGTGTTCCACCCGGGACCACCAGTTTAGGGGATCCGTATAGGGTGGAGGGGCGATATGGTATGCTCCTCTGTCTGAAAAGAAGATCTTCCAGCGAGGCTATTGTTGTTCCTCGCAGGCGTAGGACCATCTATTATTGTTTGAAATTTGTATATATTCTTTGTAAGTTTCGGGAATCGTGTGCGACCTTAATTATTGTACAGCGCCATCTATTGGATTGTAAGTGTTTCACTACATTATATTTGAATATAAGAGTTAATTTATCTCTCTTATTCCCGACCACATGGATTAAATTTAATTTTGCATAGATTTTCCATAGAGAAAGAATTGACAATATCCCAGATCTCTAGCGAGCAAATGAAAAAGACTGGAAACAGTACTGTTGTGACAATATTGATGTAATATTATGAACGAAACTATAATAAAACTACGTATCCCGTTAAAAATATCACTTATTCAATTTTTTTGTCAAAAAATTACACGATCTAAAATAATGCCATATTTTATGATAATTGCTTCATTTTTAAGACTGAAAAAGGATAATCATACATATTTATATGGATTTTAAATATAAATACGTTAAATTGAAAGAATTAATGTCTAACAATATTTTTTTAAATATTACTTTCATTCTTGTAATCTTGAGGACTGCTACGTCACTGAATAGCAATAAGTTGTAGCCTACTGTCTATATATACACTGTGGCTATTAAAATTATTATAATTAATTTTGCTTTTATTATTGCCTTCTCATCGTTTATTTCTATAAATCATCTAGTGTTGAAAGGCGAGTATTAATATTGATATGTTCAACTGTTTACGAATTATTTCTTTTATCTATTTATTTTTACAATTCCATAGATTTGTTTGTCTGTTTCCTAGTAATTTGAGGTTGGCAGTCGACACAGTATACTTTTCCATCCATTACGGTGGAAGCGTTGCGCCCATACCTGTCGCGATGGCTCTCGCGGAACAACGATCCTGACCTTCAGGATGACGCAGATACTTAGCGGGCATGGGTGCTGCAATAAGTATCTGAATCATATCGTGGGCTGCCTGCCTTCATCCCAATGTCGCCAGTGTGGCGCACAAGACGTTTCATACGCTAGTCGAGTGCGCAGCATGGACACCACAGAGGTTTGAACTCGAGACAATAGTAGATCCGATCGATTTGCTCGGCAGTCTGGTGCAAGCCATGCTGCAGAGCGATGATCATTGGGTGGGTGTGCTCAATTTCTGCGAGGCTGTAATTGCTCAAAAGGAGGCCGCAGAACGAGATAGGGAGAGAGGTACAAGTGCGCATGCGTCTCGCGGGTACCAACGTTAGTAGCGGTCCCGGAGGCGCAGATATGCGCATGACTTCCCTCCTTGAAAATACCGCTGCAGGGGCCCTTTAGCATCTACGGAGCAGAGGAGTCTTCGCCCCTGTTGACGAAGTGAGTTTGCACTGCTTCCCGGAGCATTCTCAGGCACTGATGCGCTAGGATCAGCATGGGCGTAATAACGTTCTAAGTCTCACGCTCTTCCTGCCATAAGCGCGGGGCACATGGGAGGAGGGTGGTTTTAGTGGAGTATTGAGTACTTGAGTCTCCCCACAAGCCTGTCGATTAGTGTTTGGATTGCCCCCTTGAGAATGGCGACTATGGTCTAATCCCTAGCAAAGGACCCGGTACTGTGCGAAATGCATTTCCCCCGCCTTAAATAAAAAAAAATACTTTTCCGTCCACACTCCTTTCCATAGTGTCATACATTCTATGTCACAGCACAAATCTTTATGCCATTCATTTTTATAATCACCGTAATATTGTCAATAATGTAAGATAAATTGATAGCTAGACATGACTGGACTATAAATTTACATACTTAAGGGAAGATTTATATTAGACCGGTCCGGGTCCGGGCCGGGGCAACAGTGGTGTAGACGAGCGTTGTCCGGGCCCGGACGGGACACGTATCCTGCACTGTGTAATATAAACAGCTTCATACAAAATGTATGTAACGTTTCAAATTCGTGCCCCGTCCGGGCCACGTACACGGCACGCCCCGGACACGGCCCGGTCTAATATAAATCTTCCCTTAGTCATGCAATCTATTTCTTTTAGATAGAACCTTGAAGTATTAAGTAGGTACTCCATGTTTTTGAAGTGAAACTTTTTTAGAATCGTTGTGATTTGAAAATCGACGAAACGAAATTGACACTAAAAAGAGATAACCTTATTTAATTCGAAATAAAACACGTTTCTCTTTTACTCTTTAGTATTAATTTTCAATTTAAATAAAACTTAAAAGATTTCAAATGAATTTTAGCTCTTTTTGTATATACTTAAGGCAGATATTCTTTTATGCATGGATCAAAGGAAATTGTGCGTAACAGTACATTGGATTTTGAACTTTATGCTAGTGGTTTAAAGAGTAATTGAGATTGAATTTTTTGAATTATAATATATTGACGAATGTAGGTTAAGGAATTATATTTATAGTAGTTGCGCCCCGCGGTCTCACCCGCGTGGTGATGGAAAATCGTTATATTTTAGATAATTCACACTATATTTTTATAATTTATAGCTTGTGTTATTCTGGTATGTAAGCTAATATTATTGTAAAGTTTCATCAAAATCCATTTAGTAGTTTTTGCGTGAAAGAGTAACAAACATACATACATTCATACATCCATACATTCTTACAAACTTGCGCGTTTATAATATTAGTAGGATTAATGAAAGCTAGAGAAGAATTATCTGTGAGTATATTCTCTGAAGTTTCACTTCTACTGCGTGCGAATTGCACACATACACAATTTTTATAAAAATGTTTTCATTCTTAAAAGAACGTAAAACTTGTAATTTCTGGGTAACTAATTTAAAAGAAGGCTTGATTACTCCAGAAACAGAGCAAGTAACAAGTATTAAAAATCGAACCACACACGGTAGAGCAAGTGTTGGAATGTCGATTCATACAAAATAAGTAATAAGACAATTACCTGTTGGCAAATATAGCAGATATGGGGCTTTGCAATCGGCCTCTTCGCTCCCAATCTCACCATCGGTAATTTGGTAATAAAATGAAAACGCTCGCCTCTTATCTATAATCCACTCTATATAAATACCCAACACTATATAAACAACGATTAATCCTTACTGAAACGTCTTAACAATCACCCTGAAATTCAAGGTGAATCAAACCTTAAATGCATTATGGAACTTCGAAGAAGTATTTCCGTTGTTGAAGCTAAAGAGTTATAAGCAATAAGGTTGATAGTTGCGAAACTAAAGGATTGAAGTTTCCTTTCGCGCTGGGAGATTTCGTTTCGTATTCGCGTGGCTGCAAATTTAATTTTCTTTAATAAGCTAACGGAGATGATGTTAGACTGAATTGAATTTTATAACGTTCAGTTAGGGTTGAAATTTGGATGTATTTTATTGCAGTGTTGCAGGGCATGTATCACGATAGCGAGCATGTTTCATCGAGAAGATGCAAGTTGCGATAATAGCCCCGCCCATGCTTTTTTCGTGGTTTCTCCTAAGTAACAATGGTGATCTGCTAACTAAATAACAAGATGCATCGGTCTGTGGGAGAACAATGTGCTGTGGTTTTATTTTATGCTGACGAGATGATGAGTTGTTGGGCAATTTATTTATTATAGTTTGTCAGTGGAAATACGTATATTACCAAATTTTCAAGTAACATTGATATCGAATCACGTACGACTAAGTCTGCTGTTTTTGTCATTGGGCTACAGAATTTAAAATAAAAACTTTTAATAGCAAATGTGAATTGTTTCTTTCTCTACTAAATATTTAAATTAAAATATACCTAAAAATAAAAGTTATACTTATAAAATAACATAAATTTGTAATTTAAATTAAGTTTATAATATTATACTTAGTTTATTTTTAAAATATAATACAATCTTAAAATGTTTCATAATTATTAATTAATTTGTTACGAGTTGCAGGGCTCGAATGAAAATGACATAAATTTGTAAGTAAAAAATTGTTTACAAATCACTGTCACTCTGTTCACGTTGGATAGCAACGCTCATGTGTTGCTCTAAGTGCATGACAGCCTTTTAGTCACGCGTGACCTTTACTAAGCGCGTTGAGAGGTCTCGATAGAGGTGATGAGTTCCAGGCACACACCGCCCCAGTGTCTCAACCTCGAAAGCCACAAATACGTACCCGCTACCAACGGACACATATTTGCGGCGATTCAGAGAATCATGGTGTGCGGCAACAGCCCCGGCTGTCACGGCTGTGTCTGGAAGATGGGAAACCGCCAAAGTACCGACACAAGTTGCGCCCTATCTTCCATGGCTCCAATGACATTCCGTCTGGTCTCTTGCCACCGTCGCGGCATAGCCCATTAAGCCTAAAAACCTTAAAATAAACTACAACTTAAATTTGTATTACATGATTCTCATAGACGAAAGAATGACTAAACAGATATACAATGCAAAAGTGGATGGATGCAGAAGTCGTGGAAGGCCACGACACACCTTCCATGATCAAATTGATCGTGTACTAGCAGAAGGTGATGTCAGGAGCCTTAAGAACAGACGAGCGTGCATGACAAGAGTTATGACTGTCAAAGAAGCGAGTGAGGTGTGTAAGAATGAGCCTAAATGGTGCTCTGTTGTTCGTGCCTACCCCGCAAGGGAACTGGCGTGAAGTTATGTATGTATGTATGTATGTGACCTTTACTAGGCGCGTTGAGAGGTCTCGATAGAGGTGATGACTTCCAGGCACACACGGCCCCAGTGTCTCAATCTCGAAAGCCACAAATACTTACTCGCTACCAATGGACACATATTTGGGGCGATTCAGGGCCTCATGGTGTGCGGCAACAGTCCCGGCTGTCACGGCTGTGTCTGGAAGGTGGGAAGCCGCCAAAGTACCGACACAAGTTGCGCCCTATCTTCCATGGCACCAATGACATTCCGTCTCGTCTCTTGCCACCGTCGCGGCATAGCCCATTAAGCCTAAATACCTTAAAATAAACTACAACTTAAATTTGTATTACATGATTCTCATAGACGAAAGAATGACTAAACAGATATACAATGCAAAATTGGATGGATGCAGAAGTCGTGGAAGGCCACGACACACCTTCCATGATCAAATTGATCGTGTACTAGCAGAAGGTGATGTCAGGAGCCTTAAGAACAGACGAGCGTGCATGACAAGAGTTATGAATGTCAAAGAAGCAAGTTAGGTGTGTAAGAATAAGCCTAAATGGCGCTCTGTTGTTCGTGCCTACCCCGCAAGGGAACTGGCGTGAAGTTATGTATGTATGTATGATTCTCATAATGTTCTTCCTTCAACTGGGATAGTATAACGTTACTCTTAGAACCGTTACTACATCTATACTAATATATAAAGCTGAAGATTTTGTTTCTTTGTTTGTTTGCTTGAATGTGCTAATCTCAGGTCTGATTTGAAACATTATTTTAGTGTTAGATAGCCCATTTATCGAGGAAGGCTATAGGGTATATATCATCACGTTAAGATCAATAGGAGCGGAGCACCAATGAAGAATGTTTCCAAATTGGGGGGGTTTTTTCCTCTTGAGAGCTTCCCCTACGTGCGTAGCTGCGTAAACGGCAAAAGTTTCGCAAAAAATCATGTGTGACAGAATCGTTCCCTTTAACAGTTCTAAAAAAAAGTCCATGACAGCATATGTCTATCTTTTAAGGTTGGCTCGCTATAACCTTTTTTATGCTAACCAAATTTGTTCTAAAATAATGCATTATTTGCGAAGGTTTTTTTATAAACATGATGTCAATCCTTATCCAAAAAATGCGTTATTTATCACAAGTAATTAATATAAAACAAAATTGCCATTCACATCATTCGATTTCAATGAATATCTTGGGAGATATCGCGGTTTTAAAATAATATCGCAGCAAAATAATGATCAAGTACTGCGCGCGCATTTATGATGTGCAAGGCCGGCGGTCATTAAGATTTAAAAATATTTTCACCTTCTACGTAAACAAAGTCGCGGGTTAAAGTTACCGTTAGCGTTCAGAAATCCAGAAAATAGCGTCGTGTCGAGTCATACTGAGCCAAGAATTTGTAGCACCAGGAACAAAGTAGAGTTCTTGTCATCTTCGCATAGCTTAGGTCCCCGGCTGCATAGTGTAACCTGAAAGGATAAGATGGTCATGTAACAATTGTCGCAAGGCAACACAAAAATAATAGGTATAAATACATAGTAATAAACATAAGTGTGTACAAACGACACTGAATATATATTTGGTTATATATTATTTCAGCGTCAAAGATAATGTAAGAGTAGTATAATAAAATAGTATAAAATATAGAAAGACATAAATAAATAAACAATAAAAATATGTTACATAGGTTAAGATTGAAAGAATAAGTTAATAAAGAGGTTCGCACCTAGTTAAGTAAATAAAGTAACTAAGCAAGAAAAATATGTATAAATAGAGAAATGTAAGTTTTTTGTAGAATATTAAAACAAGTAGAAATAAATTGTATTAGCTCGGATATATCTTGTTCGTCCGGGCCCAACAGGAAAAAAAAAAAAAAACGTCGTTAACAATTAATAACAATATCGTATCACAAATAACGCATTAAACCCTTAGCTACATCGGTGTGAGACATCACATGTATGATCATTGCCTTGCCTAGTAAATATTTTGATCAGTGTCTTTATGCAAAGTAGTTAAATAACTATGGACAACGGTTAAATATAACCACGGTACGATGATAAAAATAATGGTCTCCACCCAAGCACAATATCAATGTGAGGAAACATATGTAACATATAAACTGCCCAAGTTATCGATTTTAATTGCGTTTTATGGTACAAATATCCCGTTAAATTCGATTCATTATCCTATAAAGCTAATGTCCATTTGTTAGCGGAAATGAAAATTACACGTGTAGCACACGCTTTATACTATTTACTGAGCGTAATCAATTGTTCTACACTATTGACCAGGCTTTCCTAGTTTCGGTCAGAGTTCGGTTGATTCAGAAAACAGTTTAAAACGTTGCCAGCCTTTAGGAGGGTATAGAATGAATGAGATAGTAGGAATGGGACAGTGGGGATAGGGGGAGGATGAAGTGAGCCACAGGAATTCTCATTCATCGTACGAAACACGATTAGGTTCGGGTAAACATTTTTACGTCGATATTCCGTGAGTAAGTGCCCTAAATGCTATTATAATCAAGATATTTATTTTATCCGTGCAGGAACGGAGAAATAATGCAATTTCCTGCAGCCGGGCGGCATGTCATAAGAGGCGACAAAACAACCCACAGCCAGGTGGTAGGGCATCTACCCGACTGGATGGCTACTACCCCTGGTCTAAAGTATGTCGCCATAACAACCTTGAGTTGTATTTCGGCATTAGTGACCAGGTACTAGTCGCCCTTAAGAGAGTAGCAGCGCATTTGTAGCACCGTTGGCGTTGCAAATGTCCATAGGCTATGGTAACCGTTTACCATCAAGTGGGTCGTCTGCCTGTCTACTGCACTCCTGCTATAAAAAAAATCCTGCATGTTTTTAACACATGAAGGCCTCTGTGGTTGAGAGAGCTAAGCCTTTGCTCACTGAAACGCAGAGGCTCCAGGTTCGATTCCTGGCATAGTAAATTTAGTAAACAAACTTTCCGTTATTTATTGGGTGGGTGTTTGGGATCGGCTCCAGTGGTCCGTTTTATATTACCCATAACTAGCATAATTTGCTTAACTCTGGGGATATACAACGTGAGTGTTGATTGCTGATTATTATTAATATGATAGGATTGTGATGATCATAGGATAATCTAATACGTGAAGCAAAAAGCTTTGTACCCCTTTTTACGAAAATTGCGCGGACGGAGGAGTATGAAATTTCGCATACTTATAGTTTATATAGAGAAGGAGTGCAGAAAGCAAATTTTTTTTAATTATGCATAAAAAATACATTAAACTAATAAAAAAACATTACACACACTACCATGTATTTGACACACATACGCATATATACTCTTTTGTTTATTGTTAAAGTCAAATTCACAGTATAACCTTAATAATGTTCAAACTTATAATTTAAATTAATTATGGTTGAATTTCAGCCAATGGGCGACCACTAGTGATGTATAAAAGTAAAGTGTAAAAATCATATAATTTGTGGTATTCCATGTATACTATAAAAAAGAACGTAGGCCGCAAAGCCACATTTCTCCCCGTACGCAGGTCATAGTTCCCGCTAGCAGTGTGACCGTAGCTTCTAATTATGAACACATCAGTTGACTTTTCCTGTTTTTATCAGTATACATTTGTTATGAGTCGTTTTGTTTGTCACTTTGTACGTGATTGGCAGACATTTGATTCACAGAAAAGGGGACTAATTGGACAAACTTATTTTGACGAGGAAATTGAAAATAACGACCTTTTGAGAGCTGAAGACGAACTTATTAATGAAACACTTAGAGGAAATTTTAATAATCAAGGCTTTTATTTGACGGCCTCGTAGTCTTTTTTCATACTGGAATAGAACAGACGGAATGAGGATTATTAGGGCTACCTGATTGAAGATGTTTCCCGTAGTCTATGTTTATTCGCAACAACATAGATGCGACAAATGTGCTGTCACTCTCTAAAGGGAGACTGGAACCTGGCCACTAATGCCGGAAGACAACTCAAGGTTGTTATGGCGGCTTACTCTAGACTAGAGTTGGTAGTCATCCAGACGGGCAAATACCCTACTACCTGGCTGTGGATTGTTTTCTTTCTCCGTTCCAGCACGGATAAATATTTTGGCTCACTTAACTCCTTAGTGCGTAATTCTCCCGCGTTCAACCGCATCACTGGTTTAAATAAAAAATATAGCTTTTTAAAAATCTTTCCGTTTCAAGTGTTTTGTTCAAAACAATACTGAGTGTTAATCGGTTAATTGTAGTCAGACATGAGTGATCTAGCACTAGTTAAAAAAAACTGGTTACAGCCAATGATGCGCGTTGGGCAATCGCTCGCAAATGACGAGAATGGCCCTAGTACGGATTTTAAGGTCATACTTACAAAGGAAGAGGCGGCCGTCCTTGCTCCACTCCCGCCAAAATAGGACGCGCCGGCGCCGGAGGGCGGCTTTCTACCTTCCGCCGTGAGCTTCCATTAAGGATAGGATTCTTACCCACCGTTATGCCGGCGAGATGGCGGCGCGCTTACCTCTCCTCCCGTGGGGCGCGTCACAAACCATCCCACGAGGAGACCAAGAAGATGCCGGGGGATAAAAAGAGGTTCCCCGGCAGTGGATGTGGCCTCAGAGGCCCCCGCTTGCCAGGGTATGCGGAGTTAGTCGAGGGTTTTAGTGGGTATCCCTAACTGAGGCATGGCAATAGCATCTTAAGTTCTGGCTAGAGCGCTAGTGCCACCCCGATTTGGCGAATTCCACACGAGTCGCGACTCACCCCCCTTGCGCGGCCTATGGTCGTTAATCGGATTTCCCTCCATAAAAAAAGGAACATGGGGTAATGAAACTACGTTTTAACGGTTTTAAGCGCGGTAATTTTGATTTTGATAAATAATTAAAATTGACAAGTTGGCGGTAGGCTAAATAAAACTTTAACAATACTCGATGATACTTCACATCTTTGTCTTCCGTGATCACGGCCACTGAAAAGTGGCCGAAACGTCGGAAAAACCAAAATCAAATAAAATTACCGCGCTTAAAACAGTTAAAACGTAGTTTTATTATGTATACAAGTCGCGAAAACTTAAGAAAATATTAACATGGGGTAAATCTGAGAAGTGACATTTTCAGTGATTTGGTCGGGGCATCTAGTAGTTTTTGAATGACAGGACGGACACTGTAGTAAATTGTTAAGAGTGCGTGCGCTATTACCAGAACTGCTACGGAGCTTTAAATACACAATTGCTTATAGATTAATTACCATACATAGAACAAGAAATAATTAATACGTTGTACCTATTATATTTTTCCGCATAGATATAAATAGGCTAGAGGACAGTTTTTTCAAAAACAAGTCATTCTGTTATATATCTGTAGATATTTTGTTACAATTATTATCATAGTGCAAATTATACCAAGAATATGTTAGTCTACAATCTAATACATGGAAGAAAAAATTCCAATAGAGATGGGTAGAGGTTATGGATCTCCACTTTTTATGATCCTGATAAAAGCTTTTCACATCTTCTCTTTGTAAATGTACGTTTCATTGAAATGCTTTTATCCGTGCGGGAACGGAGACAGAATAGAACTACCTACGGCCGGGCGGCCTGTAATAAGAGGCGACAAAATAACCCAAAGCCAGGCGGTAGGGTATTTGCACGTCTGGGTAGTAGTACTTTATAGTCCATCTATCTTCCGCCATAATCCCCATAGCCCAGATCCCTAGTTCCCTTAGCAGTTCATCCTAACAGCCCGGTATCTTTTGTGCTCATTTCCCACAACAGTCCTACACTGACCAGGGCTTCTCCTTGGGTGCATTTTTATGTGGTATAAACAGGGACAATCGTCGGTCAGTGTCACGCCACATTTACATAAAATTTATCAAAGGGCCTCAACATATTGGCCAACGCAAGCCATCCAAAAGTCTGCTCCACTTTTATGCAGTGGTCACCAGCGACTTACGTATAATATAATATTATGGGCATTACAAATTAACCAAAAAGATAGTGCAGTGTGCTTTTACAGTTGACATAATGACCTTGTTCTTTCTAAAACTAAATGTGAACGTCCATCGCGTGTTTGGACGACATAATCCTACTGATTATACCAATGTATTAATTAAAAACCCGATGTGTGCGCGCAGCTTGTTCCGATTTTAGGAACTTTATCTTACAATCTATTAGTTTTGTTTTTAATGTGTGTGGTTAAAAGATTAAAATGCTACAAAGATATTTTCAAAATAAACATATTTTTATTTTCTTGGTCTTTTAACAAAATAATATGTAATATAATATAATATTGTGGATTTGGCAGAACTAGTGGTTGCCCATGGTCGAAATTCGACCATAATAATTAATATCAATTATATGTTTGAACATTATTAAGGTCCTGTTGTCAACGACTATACTTCTATAATCACAGATTTCGCCAAGGCTACACGGTTAATTTGACTTTAACAATAAACAAAAGAATATATATGCGTGTGTATGTCAAATACATGGTAGTGTGTGTAATGTTTTTTTTATTGATTTAATGTATTTTTTATGCACAATTTTAATTAAATATTAGCATTCTGCACTCTTCTATATAAACTACTAGCTGTCCCGGCAGACGTTGTTCTGCCCTGAAGAAATAGAATTTAGAACCCGATTCCCGCGCCACCTACCGGGTCCAAATTTAAGCTATCCTATCTTTCAAGTCGGATCAAACTGCACACGGTGTGCAAATTTGATTAAAATCGGTTAAGTAGTTTAGGAGTAATTTATATATATTAAGATAAGTGTGCCAAATTTCATACTCCTCCGTCCGCGCCATTTTCTTAAAAAGGGGTACCTTCAGCAGCAGCTACCGCCTATGGACATTAGTAATACCAGCATCTCTGGTATTGCTAATGTCCATAGGCAACGGTAACCACTTTCCATCACAGTTGGGCCGTCAGCCTGTCTGCTGTGCTTCAGCAATAAAAAAATACCAAAAATTCATAGTTGCATTCAAAGAACGCCACAAGTGTAATAATTTGCCGGTGTCCGTTTTTCCTGACAAATACAATCTTGAAGTCTTCAAGTTACGAGTGGATCTTCTAGGTAAACGTGCTCCATCTTAGATCACGTCATCACTCAACATCAGTTGAGACAGTGGTCACACGCATAGGGAGAGGAGTATTATTGCGCGTACTAATGCGACTCCACGCGGACGCCGGCGGTTGGCTGGCATCCGGAGACGCAGGTATGCGCATGACTTCCCACCCTGAATAATACCGCTTCGGGGGGCCTTTAGCTATCAAGGGAGCAAAGGATTCATCACCCCCGCTGACGAAGTGGATGTGTTCTGATTCCCGGGGCACATTCAGGCACTTTTTGGGCTGGATCGGATTGGGCGTAACTACGTTCTAAGTCTCAGCCTTTCCTACATAAAAAGCGCGGGGCACATGGGAGGAGGGTGGTTTTAGTGGGTAGTGGTTGTTGCCCGTGCAACTTCTCTGAGTCTCCACACAAGCTGGCTTGATTATTGTTCGGATTGCCCCTTATCAAAGGGGAAAGCCTTCATGATCAACTATGGTCTAATCCCTTGCAAAGGACCCAGTATTGTGCGTAAATAGTATTTCCCCCGTCTTAAAAAAAAAAGTGGTCAAACGCAAACCTATACACTAGCGATGTCCGAGTCGAGCTATTTGACTCGAGTTGCTCGAATCAAACCACGAACGAGTCAACTCGAGTTCAGTTATTAGTAACTCGAATCACTACAATATAGTAAGAGAATTCTCTGTCTACGGTCGCGAAGCGAACGAGCTTACAGGTCGCGTCGTATTCGCATGATGCATCCCACGAGGGACACGAGATGCGACGGGCGGCACCGAGCATCCCCGATTTGGATTGTACTGAATTGAATGAAATGAATCCGTCACTCGTAACTCGTATTTATTATTTAGCTAGACTAAAATGAGGTGTGTAAGAATAAGCCTAAATGGCGCTCTGTTGTTCGTGCCTACCCCGCAGGGGAACTGGCGTGAAGTTATGTATGTATGTATGTATGTATGTATGTACTGAAATGATAGTTACGCCGCTACGGCTACATTGTTATCGCGGCTACATTCTACAAATACAACGAGTTGACTCCGAGTAGCCATATCAAATAATCAAAACTTCAACAGTCGAGCGCGTCGTTCAACTTGCCGCTTGGGCCTTGGTACGACTCGGCGGCGGCGGGAATCACAGAGTCGAGTCAACTCGAGTCGTGATTCGAGTCAATGGCCATAATACCTCGAGTTACTCGAGTCAGAAAAAATCCAACTCGTCACATCGCTACTATACACAGTGCCGTAAATAGGGCGGTGCTACCGGTGCCCAGGCACAGGGCGTAGACTCTGGGGGCTCAAGAATGGCCAGACCAGACAGGACTATTGTTTTTTCGGTTTGCTCCTGATAAGTTCCTGCTGCGCCCCTAATGCTCGATTTCAACACATACGTACCTACCTGCGAGTATCATCAAAATCGTCTGTTAATTTAGATAAAACATCGCGCTCATTTTTTTTTGTCATCGCACGAGCGTATTTGTGTTCTAGTTAACAAAAAAAAATGTCATCCAAAATATTAGGTCCACCAACACCAAGGTCCTTGTGCGTTATTTTATCACCGTGAATGAAATAAAGTAGGCCTATACATAGCATTGCTTTAGCTAGGGTACCTATAATATCTAAAAAAAAACAAGGGCGCAGTTATAGAAGCTCGCATAGGGCGCATAAAACGCTATTTTCAACACACTTGCTCATAAAGTGGCTCTATGGTCACCGCAATTAGGCACAGAATGACACCCATTATCAAACTGTGAGTAAAAAAAATTATAATTCACTAGTGAGTTATAGATTTTTTTTTTTAATTTTATTGGTTGAGTTGCTTTGTTCTTAAAAAAGTTTTTATTAAAAAAAAAAGATCGTGTTCTATAGAACAAATAAATTAATGTTCCTATTGCTTGCTCATTTCATACAACTTCTTATTTAAATAGATAATTTTAACTCGTACGTGTTTAATAAATAAAACTTTCACTCATATATAACTTTTTTTTATCTACTAAATAAAATGAGTTTTTGTTGTTATTTTATTCACAAGTGTGTTGAAAAACGTCGTATGATACACGTGTGTATTGATGATTACCGTCCTCGGCTCTCTTGAGACCCTCGCCTACGGCTCGAGTCTCAATGGCGCCTCGGCGGTAATCACCAATGTTACACACTAGTACCATAATGTACTATTATGGCACTGCCTATACATATATAATAAAAAAGAATGCCATAATATTTCATAGATGGCGTTGTTTCCTCATCCCGTAAAAGTTTATTCGCTGCGTGAGCGCAAGCCGCATGCTTTATGGGTAGGGCCTGGTTCTAGCCCCGCCTACATAATTCGATTGCCATTTTGTGTCGATCTGTGTTAGAGAATTATTAAAAGTTTGTTTACCGCACGATATTTATGATATCGTTAAAATATAATAATGTCAGGCCATAAGTAATATATTTTCCTGTTGTTTCTAAATATACTAGACGACATTTCAAAGTGGATATATTTTTTAATTATTGTTTTTGTGATCATACTAGGGCCGTAATCGTCGGCTTCGCCTACGTTCATTAGTTTTTAACTTTGGCATTCTCTGTTATAAGAGTTATCTGTATTCAAGTCCGGTTTATAAAATATTTAAATACTATTACGAAAATTAGTTCATATTCAAAGCAATGAACATTAAACAATCAAACACAACTATACAAATAATAAACATTAAAACATAATATCAATTAATTAATTTAATACGAGTTAGCTAAAATATATATAAAATATAACTAGGTAAGTAGCTCTATGTTACGTACATACAAATTTAATTAGGTGTTTTACCTACTTTACGGTCCCTTGTTACTAAGTTCACTACAATAACAAAGAAACTAATTTCATATAGTCTACGCAATTGCGCAGCGAAACAGAGGCGAGTTGCAGCCAACCTGATTTGAAGTAATACAATGAATGAGATGTTGTTTATGACAATGTAGGTATTTATTAGTGAACTGAAAAAATCTGATTGCAGCGCCATCTATTTTGCTAATCCATTTATGCCATGGAAACGACATTATTTATTTAAAAAAAGTATCCTTTATAAGATAGCATATGACGAGTTTTATTCATATAGTACGTTCAGTAGTTTTCAAAAAAGATGCGATCACAGCGCCATATTCTTCGCTATTTTCATCTATCCCACGGAAACGATGTCGTTTATCGGGATAAAATTATCCCAAGTTACAACCCGGGATATAAGCTGGCTTTGTATCAAGTTTCATTTAAATCCGTTCAGTAGTTTTCATATTATGCTCTAACAGACAAGATAGACAGAAATTCAGACAGACAGAAATTCTCAAATTTATATTTTCGTAATCTCCTGGTCCGAATTAGCCCCCCTGACTTTTTTCACATTCTTAAACGCTATGTACAAACTCAAACCATTTACAGATTTATTATAGTATAGATAGAGATAAGTCTGTAAAGGGTGGCGAGCTACTGATACGCATGCTCATTACTAGCGCAAAAGCATGTCATTATTATGTGATTACTACTTTTTTTTTTAAGGCGGGGTAAATGGTATTTACGCACAATACTGAGTTCTTTGCAAGGCATTAGACCATAGTTGATCATGGAGGCTTTACCCTTTAATAAGGGGTAATCCAAACAGTAATCAACCAGCTTGTGTGGAGACTCCGAGAAGTTGCACGGGCAACAACCACTACCCACTAAAACCACCCTCCCCCCATGTGCCCCGCGCTTTTTATGTAGGAAAGGCTGAGACTTAGAACGTAGTTACGCCCAGTCCGATCCAGCGCAAAAAGTGCCTGAATGTGCCTCGGGAATCAGAACACATCCACTTCGTCAGCGGGGGTGATGAATTCTTTGCTCCCTTGATAGCTAAAGGCCCCCCGAAGCGGTATTATTCAGGGTGGGATGTGATTACTACTTAGTGCAGCTACACTCAACCAGCGGGTCCCGGGCCGCATATGGCCCGCCGAGGTTTTGTAAATGGCCCTCCTGACATACTAATAGTTATACAATTACAATGGTAATACCTCTGGTATTGCAAAACTCCATAGATGTCGGTAACCACTTTCCATCAGGTGGGTCGCAAGCCTCTTTTATAAGGAATAAAAATACACCTAAATAAATTTTTGTTATGGCCCGCATCACCTGACCTAATAAATCTATGTGGCTCTTATAAGAAAAAGGTTGAGTATCGCTGACTTAGTGACATGTGTCAAAGCATTGCTAGTAATGAACATGCTTATTTCGAGCATGTCGAAAAATCAACAGTCGCTTGATTTTCAAGCATGCTATCTGAGGTCTGAGGTGCGGATGGAAAACTATTATTATTTAGGAGTATGCTTAAAACTATCATGTTTATTGCTGGAAAATGTATATAGTTGCGGAGCACGCTAGTTTTAAGCGCGATACACACCAAAGCCTCCGACCCGCCGACACAGCCCGCCGATACAACCCGGCGGCCTACATGAAAAGAATCATGTCGGCAACATGCGCCCGCGCGTGCTGCCCGCCGACATGTTGGCGGCTTGCGTACGCAAGCCCTCAATCCCGACGAGACTCAATCTGTAGTGACGTGCTGTACTTTTTATTTCTCATCTCCGACTTGCTATGACTGAAGTCGCCAACTATCCCGCCGACAAAAAGTTGCCGACATAGATCAGCGGGTCAGTGGCTTTGGTGTGTATTACGCTTCAAGCATACTTTATTATGAGTAGGTGTATCAGTACTTTTAGGATACTTTTATCCCGACAAATGACGTGGTTCCCGTGGGATAGATGAACACAGCCAAAAATGGCGCTGCTGTCACGATTTGTTAATGCCGCAGTTACAATTCACTAAATAAACAAGTTGCCATGGCAACGCAAACAATTTTTACCTACTAGTAGAAAATATGATTAAGCTATATCATTTCAACTATAATATAATCATTTAAAACTAAAAGTACTGTCTGAAGTTTAATTTTCATTTTAAGATAAAAGTCTCAAATTATTCAAAAACATGATCCGCATAGGGTTGTCACTTTAATTCGATGATGGGATTCGTCGGCAGCGTTCAATGCGTAAACAAATTAGTGTTCTCGACGGAGTGCCACCGCTCCAGAGACCACGCCATGGTATTATTAAGAAATAAATTGGGTAGGACTGCCAGGGCTGGCGTTACTATCTTGTAATATTTTATTTAACAAAGATAAATACGCTTAACGAGGCGCCTATGACACACGCCTTAAAATACGTTGTGACAAATTGTTATTTTTAATTGCTCCATGAATGAATTCACAAAAGTAGCTCCGTACAAGGCGTGTTGTGGCTATGCAATACGGATGAAAAGTATTTTAAATATTAAAGCTAGAATATTTATACGCAACACACATACACATACGCCCACGCACACACCCACACTTACGCACGCACGCACTACTCACCCACACCCACACCCACACCCACACCCACACCCACACCCACACCCACACCCACACCCACACCCACACCCACACCCACACCCACACCCACACCCACACCCACACCCACACCCACACCCACACCCACACCCACACCCACACCCACACCCACACCCACACCCACACCCACACCCACACCCACATCCACATCCACATCCACATCCACATCCACATCCACACCCACACCCACACCCACACGCACACGCACATCCACATCCACACCCACACCACACCCATTCCCACACCACACCCACACGCACACGCACACGCACATCCACATCCACACCCACACTCACGGCCACGCCCACGCCCACACCCACACCCAAACCCACACCCACACCCACACCCACACCCACACCCACACCCACCAACACACACCCACACCCACCAACACACACCCACACCCACACTCACCAACACACACACACACACACTCACACACACACACACACACACCCACCAACACACACACACACACACACACACTCACACACACACACACAAACACACACACACAAACACACACACACACACACACACGCGCACGCACGCACACACACACACAAACACACGTCGCGCGCTCATAGCCGCGAACGACACTTGAGTTCGTTATTTTTGGTTATTTTCTATATTTAGTTTTAAGTCCATTATATTTGAAATGTATCCTGTGCTATAAAACTACAATATACTTCATTGTCTTGTGGTGGAAGTTGTCACTGCAGCACAGTTTTATACTTTTGCAGTGCAACAAACTGTTCTGTTATTATGTAAATATGTGTTTCTTTAGATCTATAAAATATTTATTATTATTATTATTTTTGCGCGCTGGAGGAAGTGAGCAGCATACTGTATGATACACGAGCCGTAAGTAGACAAGAATAATGACTTAGAATGCTGCCCGTGTACGCCGTGCAGGGCGCCCACTGGAGCGCTTGAACGCCGACATGCATGTAGTCAAGGATCCAAGGTGGTTCGCACTGGCCGCTGACAGGGAGCACTAGGCGCAGCTGGAGGAAACCTTTACACAGAAGAAGAGATCAAAACATGACTAATTTATTAAAAGAAAAAACTTAATATTAATCAAGTACTACATAATAATCATAATAAAATTGACAAATCATTAAAAAAGATATTTACTTAGTACCACTGTCAGGCGGAAACGTGCCCAAAAGACTGGCCACGTTGCCACTTTTTAATTGATTTAATACTGTATTTAAAGATTTTTTTAAAGTTACCTCTTCATCTGGGAATTGAACCGACCAAATGTCATAAATAAACATATCTACCGTATTTTTATGATGCCGACCGAAAGGGTTAACAACATACAGTAATTACTTTTAAGTAACGTAGTATCTCGCAACATTAAGAAATACTAATATTTAAATTTCTGAGATATCAGAATAATCTCTCTTTTCTTTCTTCACATTCCTCCAATCATTTGGGGTCGGCACAATATGTCTTTTTGTTCCATGCTCCGCTATTCTTAGATACGTTCACTGTCACGCCACAAACCATCATGTCATCCTTCACACAATTCACACATCTTTTTTTAATCTACATTTATACTTGTAAATAGCTATTAATCTTGCAGTTTAACATACTTTATGCACATGACTTTCGTTCCTCCTCATTCCGTGCCCATCACCTTTATCATCTTCCTCTCAATTTTTCAGTCACACGTGCAACTTTCAAGTACTCCTCATGTACTCATTTCTCACTCTATCTTATAATATACTATAATTTTAGAGTATATTACGGATGCGTTTTTTGGTTCCGGATCGAATTTAGTTTTTTTGTTTGATAAAATAAAATATGTTTAAATAAAAAAATGCATTCATTAAAATGTACCTAACCTAACCAAATCATAATTTGCAGTAAACCTGTGAAAAATCGAAATGTGTGCTGGGACATATAGTAGAAGTGAAACTTCAACGGACAAGGTTTTCAAATTGGATAAGTACATTAACAATCTGCCCGTAAAACTTCAACTTAAAATTTTGTTGCGATTCGTTTTGCCACTTACCCGTTGCCATTCGTTTTTCCACTTGTCCGTTGAAGTTTCCCAGCACACATTTCAATTTTTCGGAGGTTTATTGCAAATTATGATTTGGTTAGGTTAGGTACATTTTAATGAATGCATTTTTTATTTAAACATATTTTATTTTATGAATTCGATCCGGACCCCAAAAACGCATCCATAATATACTCTAAAATTAAGCCGCCTCTCACCACGTCTAGTCTAAATTTATGCCGCTCCTCCACGTGGCCGTAACGCTTTTTCGTGACAGAAAAATCCTAAGACCCCCCGTTTATATAGAAGTTTCACTTCAAAAAAGACGAAACAAGAACATGTGTTTGGCAGCCCTATCAGCTCGACGTGGTGCGGGCGCCTTGGGCCTGCGGCGATGCATATAAATTACGGATTTGTACATTATGTTTCATTTTTCACAGTAATGTTCTCGATTGACGCCTTAACGGATAATGAGGTGCCGCGTTATTGACAAAGGGTGATTTCGTTCAATTAATTCTATACATAGTCGTGGTAGCGTAATGGCTAACGCAAGACGAGGTGATGGGTAGTTTCATCGTCCTTGCTGGAGAACACCGCACAGGAAAATATATATAATAGTTTATGTAAGATATTAGTTTTAAGTTACAATTAATAATAAGCTAAGGTCTGACTACATAATAATAATTATAATAACCTTTGTACCCGCAGGGGGGCTTTGTGGCGAAGCCTTAGGTGAGTAGCGACACCTCGTACCTGACTCCGGGGGCCAAGGCAAGGCCCCCGCCTCCGTGCTTGCCTTAGCCAGCCGGCACGGAGTGGAGATCGCTAGAGCTAAGACTCAAGCTCCAGGGGTGGAAGTGATAAACGGCCTAACGTCGGAAGTAGCTTCGGTGAACCTGCAGCCCACCTCTCGACACCCCTTAGCCACTCACACCCATGTTGCCCCTGTCTTTATGGCATTTTTTGGGGCCCATGCAGGGAGTGGCGAGTCACTGTCTGCCCATTTTTCCATGTTCCCTGAACATTGCGACGGGCAGACGCCATAGTCCCCATATTCCCAGACCCCTAGTACCATTAGCAGTTCACCACAATAGCCCGGTACTTTTTGTCCTCATTTTCCACAATAGTCCTACACTGGCCGGGGCTTGTCCTTGGGTGCATTACTATATGGTGTGGACAGGGATAATCGCCGGTCAGTGTCACGCCACATTTACATTAAATTTGTCAAGGGGCCTCTACGTGTTTGCCTTCCTATGGCCCCATGCAAGCCCCCCAAAAGTCCGGGCCATTTTTATGGCCCGTGGTCTTGAAAGACATACAGTATTATAATAACCTTTGTACCCGCAGGGGGGCTTTGTGGCGAAGCCTTAGGTGAGTAGCGACACCTCGTACCTGACTCCGGTGGCCAAGGCAAGGCCCCCGCCTCCGTGCTTGCCTTAGCCAGCCGGCACGGAGTGGAGATCGCTAGAGCTAAGACTCAAGCTCCAGGGGTGGAAGTGATAAATGGCATCACGTCAGAAGTAGCTTCGGTGAACCTGCAGCCCACCTCTCTACACCACTTAGCCACTCACACCCATTTTGCCCCTGTCTTTATGGCATTTTTTGGGGCCCATGCAGGGAGTGGCGAGTCACCGTCTGCCCATTTTTCCATGTTCCCCGAACATTGCAACGGGCAGACGCCATAGTCCCCATATTCCCAGGCCCCTAGTACCACTAGCAGTTCACCCCAATAGCCCGGTACTTTTTGTCACACAATAGTCCTACACTGGCCGGGGCTTGTCCTTCGGTGCATTACTATATGGTGTAGACAGGGATAATCGTCAGCCAGTGTCACTCCACATTTACATTAAATTTATCTTAGGGGCCTCTACGTGTTGGCCTCCCCATGGCCCCACGCAAGCCCTCCAAATGTCCGGGCCATTTTTACAGCCCGTGGTCTCGAAAAAAAAATTATAATAAAAATGATAAACAAAGACCCTGACTACGTTAGAGGGACGCAGGGCCACACGGGCTATTAAAAAAAAAAAGGCTAACGCATGCGTCCCAGACTCAAAGGGTGTGTTTCAGGTCGGAACGCATGCACCACTTGGGCAGTATTCTGACCTAATGCGCATATTACTACAATTACTACTTGCTAACAACAGTGTAGGAAAACATTGTGTTGAAAACTGCACACGAAGATAACCGATGTGGCAAACCCGCCAAGCTGCCTTGGACAAGCGTGGTATATATACTGTCCGTTCCCCAATAGTGGGAGGTCCGAGCCCAGCAGTGGGATGTTTATGGGCTGTCGTGTCAATCATAAACATACTAATTTTGAAACAATTCTTCTTTAATGACGATTTTTTTATTCGGACAATAAAGTGATACATTATTTAAACTTTATAATATATATCAACATATATAATATTTTATAATATAACAAATATCAACTCCCTTTTTTACAATCTTTCTCTTCTTTGTAAAATCGTACTTTCTTGACCATAATTTGAAAATTATGTTTTTGTTACTTGCCTTTTCGATTATACGATACTACGCCATACTAAAAAAAAACAAAAGTAACGAACTCATGGTGTAAAATCTTCAAAAATATATTATATTGTAAAATGATGCCTTTGAAGTCATAACGTAATAAGTTCTTTGACAAAATGACAACAATCAGTTAAATTTTCCATACATTCCATTTTCTTGTTTTGTCTTGTTTTTATCGTGTTTTAATAAAATTGACTTACTTTGTATATTTTTTATTGATAATTTGATAAGTTGTAAAGTCTGCAACTGAAAAAGAATACAATTTCCTGCGGCCTGGCGGCCTGTCGTAAGAGGCGATTAAACAACCCACAATCAGGTGGTAGGGTATTTGCTCGACTGGATGGCGACCACCCCTGGTCTAGAGTATGCCGTCATAAATTTAGAGACCAGCAGCGCATTTGTAGCACCTCTGGTGTTGCAAATGTCCATAGGCGATGGTAACCGCTTTCCATCAAGTGGGCCGTCTGCCTGTCTGCTGAATTCCTGCAATAAAAAAAAAAGCGATCTGTATGATTAATGACAACATTACCGTGTACTAGCAGAAGGTGATGTCAGGAGCCTTAAGAACAGACGAGCGTGCATGACAAGAGTTATGAATGTCAAAGAAGCAAGTGAGGTGTGTAAGAATAAGCCTAAATGGCGCTCTGTTGTTCGTGCCTACCCCGCAAGGGAACTGGCGTGAAGTTATGTATGTATGTATGTATGTGTGTATGATTAATGGGCTATTATTTATTCTTTTGTAAAAATGTGGAATAACGCAAAATTAAAGTCATTATTAAGTTTGATAAAAAAATTTGAGAAAGGCTCATGTACTACCCGTGCGCAGAAGGTTTGCCGATAGCCTCATGATGTCTCGCGTCGATGGTCAGTAGTGTTGGCAAAAAAGGTTACATAAATAGTTGTTGCAATAAATGTATTATTTTAATTTATTATTGTATATACTTTACATAACTATGTACAATAATAGTAAGTAATACAATACAATAATAGTAAGTAACCATAATCAAACCTTGTGCGCGCAGTTTATAGGCATACGAATTCGCTTGTGTATCACCCCCATTATACTATCGAATAATTGTTCTAAAAAGATAGATTTTTAATAGATACCGCAGGTTACTATGCCGAAGTATAGGGACGCGTACAGGTCGTCTGGAGAGCTCCAGTACTTCTTAAAACACCCAAAAATGCGGGTACCTGATTAAAATTCCCGAAAGCATGTCGCCGATCCGATTTGTAAACATGATGTTAGATCCGGTTAGGCCGGAGCGGAAATTCGTTCCAACCCTCCCCC
Organism: Dendrolimus kikuchii; assembly: GCA_019925095.2. Lineage (NCBI taxonomy): Eukaryota > Metazoa > Arthropoda > Insecta > Lepidoptera > Lasiocampidae > Dendrolimus > Dendrolimus kikuchii. The sequence continues at coordinate 4,335,581 of CM034390.1, read as the reverse complement.
GTAAGGGCTCGGAGGGTAAATAATCTGACCTTGGTGCTAGATTAAGTTCTTTTGTTTTTCTTTAGATTAAACATTGCATCGTTGATTCAGTTTTGATACATTTATCCGTGCAGGAATGGAGGAAGAATATAATTACCTGTGGCCGGGCGGCTTGTCGTAATCCGCGACAAAACAACCCACAGCTAGGTAATAGAGTATTTGCCCGTCTGGTTGTCTACCACCCCTGGTCTAGAGTATATAAAAGACCTAAGAATCTTGAGTTTCGTACCTGCATTACTGGTCAGGTTCCAGTCTCCGTTTATGGACCGGCAGCACCTTTGGTGTTACAAATGTCCATAGGCAATGGTAACCGCTTTCAATTTTTTTTTTTTTTTAATAATCGGCAGACACACACACATATTGTATATTCCCAAATTAAGCAAGTTACGCTTGTGTTATGGGTAATATACAACGGACTACTCTGGGGCCGATCCCATACACCCAGACCATAGTAAATAACGGAGAAAATACGTTTCCGAAATTTACTATACCAGGAATCGAACCCGGAGCCTCTGCGTTGCAGTGAGGTAGGCGGCCAAGGCTTAGCCCGCTCAACCACAGAGGCCGTCGCTTTCCATCAGACGAAACCATGTGCTTTCGTCAACGCTACTGCACTTTTCATGGGCTGTCATACTCTTGCCAGATTTATTTTGAAAAATGATTATAAAGATGTCACCTATCAAGCTCCCAACAGCACAGTAACCATTTTGAGACGATGCAAATTTACCAAAAATTATCTTAGCAAACCCGATTTGAATTTTGGACTTAATTTCTTTACCTTCACCGGCATTAAAGAGAAAGTATAGTATAACAAGTAAGAAAAAATACAATTAAGCTAATTGGAAAAATGTCTACGCAAACGACTTATATTTCATCCCTTAATAACCCCCACATTTTTGTTAATGCCTTTTTTTAGTAACACAGTATTAGGGGAAAACATCGTAATTAAAAAAAAAATAGATTTTTGTGTAAAATGTTATGTTTCAAGAAAAACGCTGGTGTAATTATGTTGAAAACTGTTTTATACATTTTTAGAGTTCTGTATATATTTCTTCTACGTATGGGATATAATATTGTTACGACCTACACGCCGACAAAAGTGGATTCACACCTGCATACCGTAAAGACACACTTTATTACTTCTTTTGTTTACATTATGTTCAAAATTTGTGATTATAAAACAGCCCATTGTGTATTGTAATCTTTTATGGTAGTCATTAGCCAGATGTGTCGGACTGATTCTAAGAAATTCGGTCATGCGGTCGGGCAGACACATTG